>JASDFA010000001.1:148980000-151380000 GCA_035772735.1 Datura wrightii | reverse complement strand
CAATGGAACTGATTGGGTATGAGGCAAATCTACAAAAATGGCCTAATTATTGCATCTTTCTCATGAATTAGAGTGAATTATGAAATAGGTCTTATGAAATGAAAATCTATGCATCTCCCATGAATTCATTGTAAATTCTTAAAGTATGTGTTATGTGCATGGGCCACCGCAAATCTAAGTGTGTGAAAAAATGTATCTATAATAAAGTGTAATTTGGACCTATGAACCATAAATGACCCTATGATACATGCTGAATGATGTGAATTCGGAACTTGAATGTCGTGGAAGTGTAATGCATGATGTGAATCTATAGATGCTCGCTAATTTAAGACGTTTAAAGAAATATTGATTTGGCACCATGTCGATATGAATTATGATGATAAAGCATGAGAATGATATTTCAGATTGTTGGGCAGGTTATTAGTAGAAAGTATCCCTAATCCTTTCAAAATGAATATAGTGAATGTACATGTTTCTGACTAGCTGTAGTAGCATATACCAGATGTATAATGCCAGATCAGTACTCCTTATGTTCTAGTCATCCAGGAACTCTCCATAGCCGAGAATGTTTCCTTTGGTCAGCTCGGGACCCTCCATAGCCGAGATTGACTCCCTAGTTTAGTCGGGATCCTTCATAGAAGAGAGTGACTCCCTAGTTCAGTCGGACTTTCAATATTAGAGAATGACTCCCTCAGTTTAGTGAGGACTCTCCATACTAGAGAATGACTTCCTTAGTTATGTTATTAGCATGACTCAGTTTTGCATGATTCAGACTTCAGTTTAGAGCAGATATAATATAATGAACGCAAACTCATTACCAGCAGTGATCCAGTGTAGTGTGTAATGGTAGCCTCAGCTTCGGCTCTTATTAAATGTTCAGTACTTGACCCTTATGCATGAGTTCAATGGTGTTCAGGATATGTGATCCATATGAAAGTTTCATGCATATATATATATATATATATGTATGTATGTATGTTTGTATGTATGTGACTCATAAGAGGATTGTTGAATGTTAAATCAGTTATGTGTCGATGTACTTGGTTGTTTCCTTATCATATACTTGCATATTTAGTTGTTTACATTTTCCCTACATGCTCAGTATATTTCAAGTACTAACGGCACACCTTTATGTTCTATATCATTTTATGATATAGATTCAGGTATCCAGACCTAGCCCTGCGGATAGACACGATCCTCCTTTCATCTTAATGGATTATGGAGAGTCCTCATCTCTCCAGGACGAGGTCTATGTTCTAATTTAGTTGTAGTTCAGTTTTTAGACTTATAGAGTTAGCTGGGGACCTATCCCAGTCACTCATCAATTAATAGAGGCTTTCGTATATGTGTAATAAAATTCCGTCTATGTATTACATTTTTTTAGATTATGTATTTAAATGTTAATCTTGCTTTCAAAGTAGGTTTTCGCTCAGTTATGCTTTGCCAAATGTTTATATTGCTAAGTGTTATGCTATGATTATGCCATGGGTCGAATTGGAGCCTTTCGGGGTTCCTCGTCCCGTGTTACGGCTAGGGTGTAAACTCGGATACTGACAAACTTGGTATAAGAGCAAAGGCTTATAGTGTACTAGGGTTTCTGAAAACCACTTTAAGTAGAGTCTTCTTCATGGGTGTGAAGCACGCCAAACTTATTACGAGGAGGCTACGAGATGTTCTAGAAATGTTCCCTTTTCTTCATGATTCTTATCATGCGTAGAGTATGAAACTCTAAATAGTTCCACCCCTGACTCATGCTTTACGCGCTCATAGAAAATGCCTCCCAGACGAGCAAATGGAAGAAGAATCGGTAATGGCTGCCAGAAGGTACCACCAACCTCGGTGAACCCAATGGACGACCATATTACTCATGCTGAACTTCGGGCAACCCATAATATTTTGGCATAGGCCATGAACGCCTAGATTAATCAACAAGCGGTGGATCGTGTTCCCTAGAATGGGAATGTAGCGGCGGCAAGGATAAGAGATTTCCTTAGGAAGAACCCACCCGAATTCTTGGGGTCAAAGGAAGACGAGGACCCGTATGAGTTCTTGGAAGAGATTTAGAAGATCACCAAAATCATGGGAGTGATGGGTATTGAGAGAATAGACTTAGCCTTCTACCAGCTCAAAGGAGTCGCATACTTGTGGTTTTGTTAGTGGAGGGATAGTCAAGGAATTAGAGCAGGCCCCGTAGGTTAGAATGAATTTAAGACTGCATTCCTATACAGATTTTTCCCTTGGGAGTTGAGGGAGGCTAAGGAGGCAGAGTTCATCAACCTAAAAATGAATGACATGACAGTTCCGGAGTACGCATTGGAATTTACCTAGTTATCCAAGTATGCACCGGAGTTGGTAGCCAACCAGAGGGCTCGGGTGAGCAGGTTCGTGAATGGAGTGTCAAACTCCTTGGTTAAAGAGTGCAGGATTGCCATATTGCACAAAGATATAGACATTCCAAGTTTGGTGATATTCTCTCAACAAATGGAGGCAGAGCAGGTGAAGGAAAAGGAGAGAGAGGCCAAGAGGGCCAGGATAGAAGATTCAGAGTTCTCTTCGCCAACGATGAGTGGTGGACACCACTCATATTCCAAGCTAAAAATCGCAACCCTAAAATTTTCGACAGTTAGTGCTTCGTATAAACCTAGAGTAAGAGAGATTAGATATTCGATGTGTACCGACTATGGGAAGAATCACTTAGGAGAATGTATGGCAGGGTCGAATATTTATTTCTGGTTCGGCCAATCGGGCCATAAGTACCGATATTGCACAGCGGTGAAGCAAGGTGAGAGTAGATCCTCGGCCATCTTGTCAGTAGCTCTAATAGCCTATTCATTTCATCAAGGTGCATCGGGGGATGGACGTATCCAAAACCACTCGTATGCCATAGAAGCACACCAGGATAAGAGCAAGCCTCCAGTAGTGGCCACAGGTATATTGTGAATATCGTATTACTCTTTGTATGTTGCTAGCCCCAGAACCCTAGTATTGAACAAGAAGCCCTGTGATTGTGGTTGAGAAGAGGTTGTCGATGTGTGATGTGAATAGAGGTTAATGTTAGACTTGCAGTGATGGTTAAAGGCGAAAGGGGAGCTAGGAGCCAGTAAATTAGCCCCAACATTAATAAAGATTCAGGAACCTTAGAATGATGGGTTTAAGCTAAGGGGGAGATAGTAATTGTGTGAGACTAGCCAGATCTTGAATATGATAGTTAGGGAGTTCTAACCCTAATAGTCTCGGTATGTCAATCTCTCCAGGTTCGGATAACCTTCCTTTTATTCCAGTTGAAGTTAAATTATGTCCATCTGTATGTGCAGACTCCCAGAATTTCTAGATAACCGCTTCAGAAAGTAATGTCGGTCTTACTTTACGAATACTTTAGGCTCATCTTCGTGTTATGAATCGGTTATGTGTGTTAATTCATGTTTCCCAGTATGATCAGCTCGAGCTCAGTCTTTAGAAGATGCTTAGTAGCTCAGCAGACTCAGGTTATCTCATCTATGAGCTCAATTTTAGATGTCATGAATGATTCATGCTCATGAGACCTTTAATTACAGTCAGACCATATATCATGAATTCTAACCCTGTAACAGAAACTAATTTGAGAGTGAAGGCTCAGCCCATATCAGTTCAGTGCCAGTTAAAGGGGAAGAATCCTTCTTAGTTTTCTATCTAGTTCCATGTTAGTTTTATGTCCTTCATCCTCTCTTGTGCCATGGTATGCATGTTCAATTTAGATATTCAGTTATGATGTGTAAGGTCAGCCCAAAGTCAGATGCTCCATTGATTTCAGCTATGATTGATTGCTTGTGGGATTTCAGTTCAGTCCCTATCCATTCAGTATGTTTAGCCATCATTCAAGGATGAATGTTCCCAAGAGGGAGACATTGTAACACCCCGAATGTTGCTAAGATCAGATTCCAGGCTTAAAGAAAGAATTCAGACATAAGGTGAAATTTTTTGCATAGAACAAGTCGTGGGACGACTCGTTAGGTGACCCCACGAGTCGTGGTTAGACCCGTGTGGAGCAGTCAAGAGGTGTAGCAAGTCCAGTGATCTCGGATGACCTGTCGAGTTGTCGTGTCAGGTAATGACTCATTAGGGAAGTCGTGGGAAGAAGAGGCAGGGAATCATGGGCTTCAGAGGCAATGGATGACCCAATGAACCAGGAAAACGGGTAACAACTCATTAAGTTGGCCCGTTGGGTGGAGCCTAGAGTTCCTGGATGGGGTGCCAGGCAGTAAGGATGACAGAAGGAGGGCACGAGCTGTCGTGGCAGACCACGACTCATGAAGTAAGTCGTCAGCTGAGTCAAGGAATTTTTAAGAAGTCGTCTTGTACACTTCACGATAGGGCCCCACGAGTCATTATCCTCCCCATGACTCGTGGAGTGCCCCTTGGGGTCTGTCAGGTGAAATTTTCCTGCATTTTTTCAGGGGTATTTTCATAAAATTCTATGCTCCTAACTCCTAAACTACGTCCTTTTGAGTATAGTATGGGACGTTTTAGGGGGGGGGTTAACTAGCCTAAATCCTCATTCTACATCAAATAACTCTCGAACCCTTCTTCCTCCTATCTCTCAAGGTTCAAGGCTTGTTCAGGGAATTATTCAAAGGCTTCTAGGTCAAGTTCAAGTGTAAAATTCTTCTAAGTAGGTATGTGGGTTTTTCAACAAGAATATTTTTCCATACTTGTGCCCCAAAATGTTTTATCAAAAACCCAATTTCAATTATTCTAGAAAAGCAAGACCTAGGGTTTTGATTGATGGGTGATTTCTTCTATGTCTTCTTGAATTCTAAATCCCACTAGTATTATGAGCTAATTGTGATTATGAAATTATTTGAATATCTTAAATTATGTGTTAGATGGTCAAAATGCATGCTTATAGAATGTTCTTCATGAGATGGTTTTATGATGATTGGGGTTTTATTATTGTCCATTCAATTGAATCTATGACTCGTATCCATGTATAAAATATATGAAGATTGTAAGAATTCCCTAATGATTAGAATATACTCTTTGCTAAATATGTTGAGACGAGATTATAGTGTATGGGCTTGATCAATTGAAAGTAAAATAAGTATTTTCATTATGTTTTCGATGGAACTGATTGGGCATGAGGCAAATCTATGATAATGGCTTAATTATTGCATCTTCCTCATGAATTGGAGTGAATTATAAAATAGGTCTTATGAAATGAAAATCTATGCTTCTCCCTTGAATTCCTTGTAAATGCTTAAAGTATGAGTTTAAGTGCATGGGCTTCTATAAATCTACAAAGTATCTATACTAAAGGGTAATTTGGACCTATGAACTATAAATGACCCTATGATGCATGCTGAATGATGTGAATTCGGAATTTGAATGTCTTGGGTGTGTAATGCATGATGTGAATCTATAGATGCTCGCTAATGTAAGAAGTTTCGAGAAATATTGATTTGGCACCCTGACGATATGAATTATGATGATAAATCATGAGAATGATATTTCAGACTATTGGGCTTGTTGTTAGTATAAAGTGTCCCTAATCCTTTCAAAATGAATGTTGTATGATGAAAATAGTGAATGTTCATGTTTCTGACTAGTTGTAGTAACATAGACCAGATGTATAATGCCAGATCAGTACTCCTTATGTTCTAGTCAGCCAGGGACTCTCCATAGCAAAGAATATTTCCCTTGGTCAGCTCGGGACCCTCCATAGCAGAGAGTGACTCCCTAGTTCATTCGGGATCCTCAATGGCAGAGAGTGACTCCCTAGCTCAGTCAGACTTTCCATAGTAGAGAATGACTAGCTCCATTTAGTTGGGACTCTCCATAGTAGAGAATGACTTCCTTAGTTATGTTATCAGCATGACTCAGTTCCTCATGATTCAGACTTTAGTTTAGAACATGCATAATATAATGAACGCAGACTAAGTTACCAGCAGTGATCCAGTGCAGTGTGTGATGGTAGCCCCAGCTTCGGCTCTTATTAAATGTTCAGTAGTTGACCCTTATGCATGAGTTCAATGGGGTTTAGGATATGAAATCCATATGAAAGTTTCATGCATATATATATGTCTGTGTGACCTATAAGAGGATTGTTGCAAGCTAAATAAGTTATATCGGTGTACTTAGTTATTTCCTTTTCATATACTTGCATATTTAGTTGTTTACATTTTTCCCGCATGCTTGGTACATTTCATGTACTGATGGTATGCATTTATGTGCTATATCGTTTAATGATGTATATTCAGATATCTAGACCCAACCCCGCGGATACACGCTCCTCCTTCTATCTCAGCAGATTGTGGTGAGTCCTTATCTCTCAAGGATGAGGTCTATGTTCTCATTCAGTTGTAGTTCAGTTTTCATACTTTGAGTGTTAGCTGGGGACCTATCCTAGCAACCCATCAGTTAGTAGAGGCTTTCGGACATGTGTAATCAAATTCAGTCTATGTATTGCGTTTTGTTAGATTATGTATTTAGATATTAATCTTGGCTTTCAAAGTTGGTTTCCGCTCAGTTATGCTTTGTTAGATGTTTATATCGCTAAGTGTCATGCTATGATTATGCCATAGGTCGACTTGGAGCTTTTCGGGGTTTCTTGTCCCGTGTTACGGCTAGGGTGTAAACTCAGGTCATGACATTTATGCCTTCGCTTGATACCACATGGACCAAAAATTCCACTAAGTTCAACAAAAACTCACACTTGCTGAATTTGGCATATAGTTTGTGATCCTTGAGAGTCTGCAGCACTACTCTCAAATAAGCGGCATGCTCCTTCTTACTCAGAGAGTATATCAAGATGTCATCAATAAACACAATCACAAAAATACTCAGGTATGGCTTGAACACCCTATTCATCAAGTCCACAAAAGCTTCAGGAGCATTCGTTAGTCCAAAAGACATAACTACAAAATCATAATGACCATACCGCATCCAAAAGGTTGTCTTCGGGATATCACTCTACCGAACTCTGAGTTGATGGTACCCGAATCTGAGATCTATCTTCAAAAAGCACTTGGCACCCTGAAGCTAGTCAAATAAATTATCAATCCTGGGTATCCTCTGTTCTGGATGGTAACCTCATTCAATTGCTGATAATCAATAGACATGTGAAGGGAACCATCTTTCTTTTGGACAAAGAGAACTGGTGCACCCCATGGGGACTTGCTTGGTCTAATGAAACCCTTATCTAATAGGTGCTTCAATTATTCTTTCAACTCCTTTAGCTCGGCTGGAGCCATTCTGTAGGGAGGAATAGATATAGGCTGCATGTCGGGGAGCAGGTCGATACCAAAATCAATGTCCCGCTTGGGAGGGATTCCCGGTAGATCATCAGGAAAGAACTTTGGATACTCACTTACTACTGGGATAAACTGTATAGTCGGGGTCTCGTACATCGCATCCTTAACCCTAACTAAATGGGGCACACATCTTTTGGAGATCATCCTTTTGGCCTTAAGGTAGGAAATTAAACGACCTACAGGCACAACTGAACTACTCTTCCACTCTAAGACTGGCTCTGCCAGATATCTAAATTCTGTAGCCCCGGTTCTACAATTAATTGAGGCATAACATGCAAATAGCCAATCCATTACAAGGATAACATCAAAATTTGGCATGGCTAACTCTATCAAATCTGCTGAGTTGATTTTTTGAAGGCTTGAGACCAAAAAACCTCTATACACCCATCTAGCTACAACTGAATCACCTACTGGAGTAGAGACTGAGAAGGATTCTGATAAGACTTCAGGACTGAATCCGAAGCTACTGGCCACATAAGGTGTCCCAAAGACAAGGTAGCCCCCAGATCTAGAAAAGCATATACATCAAGATGGAAAACTCGTAACTTACTAGTGACTACATTTGAGAAGACCTTCTGCTCCTGGAGGGATGCTAAGGCATAAAATCTATTTTGGTGCTGTCCGCCACCTATGCTGGTAGATGCCCCCTGAAGTGCTGAGTGTGTGGGTGGGGCTGCTGAAAAAGATGATGGGCCTCGGCCCCCATCATGATCCTGTCTCGCTGCTAGGAAATCTCCGAGCATGTCTTCGGGCTTCCATATCCGAAGAAAGCACCTGAACCTGCCAAGCACTGGCCCGTGTGCCCCCAACCACATTTTCGACAAGCAAGGATACTAGAATCTACAGGTCTACTTCTCACCCTCTTGAATCGTGCCTAGGCCTAGATGGAACACTCAACGCTGAAGATGTTGGGCTTGAAGATCTCTAGTGGGTCTGCTGTCGATGCCCACCACCTGACCTCGACTGTGAGAATTTGTGATTATCAGTCTTGGCCCTCTTGTCCTCCCTCTCTCTCATATGCGTTGCCTCCATCGACTGCGTACAAGACTATCCGAGGGATATTCATATCCTGGTGGAGCATAGAGGTCCTACAATCCTTGTTCAAATAGCCTGCCACACCTTGAACAAATCTGATCACCCGTGCCCTCTAATCAGCCACTAACTCTGGGGCGTACTTCGATAGGCGAGTGAACTCAAGGGCATACTCCTACACCGTCATTTTCCCTTGCTTAAGATTCATGAACTCCACTGCCTTCAGCTCCCTAATCTCACGAGGGAAGAACTGATATAGGAATGCAACATGGAACTCCTCCCAAGTGACAGGACCTGCTCTGGCGGCCGTACTATCTTTCCATTGACGAAACCAGATGTGTGCGACTGCTTTTAGCTGATATGAGGCCAACTCCGCACACCTAACTCCATTCACCCCATGACTTGGGTGATCTTCACAACCTCATCAATGAACTCATGCAGGTCCTCATCTACCTTTGACCTAACTAACTCTGGCGGGTTCATTTTTAAGAAATCCCTGACTCGAGCCACCGCCGCATTGCCATTTTGCGGGACATGCGCAACTGCCTGCTGATTGACTTAAGCGGTAAGGCCTGCACAAGCATCTAAATAGCTGTCCAAAACTTAGCATGGGCAACTGACTCCGGTGCATGGTGCTCCTGAACTGGTAGGGCCTGCTGGTGTCCGTTTCCGATGCTATCCTCGTGGCCGTCTCCATTTCCATACCTTCTACCATTTACTCTTCATGGTGCCATGATTCTGCAATAGTTAATAACAAAAATTAGAAGGATAGGGAGACATTTCATCGCACGACATATATCATGAAAGAAGGGAACATTTCCTAAATGTTTCATATCCTCTTCTTCATAAGTATGGCGCGCTTCACACCCATGAAAAAGACTCTACTTAACGTGGCTTTCAGACACCCTAGGACACTTCAAACCTATTGCTCTGATACCAAGTTTGTCACAACCCAGAAGGAGGTACAAATCGAAACACGGTACAAGGAGCCTCGAGAGACTCCAAGTCGATCCATGGCATGAACATATATCTAACTCAATTACTAAAACTGAATAGTCAACATAATAATCTTAGCGAAAGTCTAAAATAAACATAACATCATAATACACAATATGAAGCTGGATACATCCTTTTGTCTGAAAAACCTCTAAACATGATGAGTTGATAGGACAAGACCCTAACTAACTCGATAAAGCAGGAAACTGAAAATACATGGAGAATTCTGAATAAGAATGGTCCTCGAGAGGTGAGGACTCACCAACAGATGTAAGATGCTATCTCCGAAGACTGGCTATGAATGGGGCTGAGTTTGAGTGCCAGGTGCTGTATCATAAAATGATACAACATAGAGTATGCGATTAGTACGTGGAATGTGCCGAGTATGCAAGGTAAGTAAAGCCACTCAAATAAGTAAAACCATTTATGAACATGCATAAGGTAAAAACATAAACAAAAAGAATCTGATAATAGGGCTTGCATGCATTATTTCTAAAATCATGATCTCATCATAACATAACATATCATGATAACTGAATCGATTGACTCAAAGTTGAAATCTAATAGTCATGAGTAAAACTGAACATTAAGTCAAACCTACTTTAGAACATATATAGATTTATAAATCTCATGAATGATGAACATGCATAACTAAAATAATGAGGAACAATGGGAGACTCATCATATAACCAACATTACCATGATAGAGCTTACGTGGTCATGACTATTACATTCAAGTGGCCAGAGCCATCTAAAGCCTTACCAGGGCTAAAGACACTACCATGATATCGATATCAAGCTGAAGGCCCCCTTGGGGCAGGGGAAAGATCACATAGGAGGCCCCAAAATAATCTGATCATACCTATGTTAGCGCGTAGTTCTGAGGCATACGGTTGTCGACCCTTAGCCTACTCTGTGCTAGACACTACTCCCAAAGACATGGATATTGTCACGCCCTACCTTGGGAGGCATAACTGGAACCTGGTGCCCTACTAGGACCTGAACTGCTGAGCTGACTGAGCCGAAGCACCTCTGGTGCAGGGCTGACTCTAACTCTAGAATCAAGAAAACAACGGGCTATATAGAAGCTGTAAATACAACCCCCGGCCGACAAGGCCTATAGACACCTGTGAAAATAAACAGCTAACTAGAGACAAATAATCATAGGGACTCCTATGCAGGCCGACAAGGCCACCATGATATCTAGTTATAACTGGAAAGTAAAAATTAGATGCTAAACTAAACTATGACCGACAATGCCACCAATCAATAGCTAAACAAGGCCCTACACGACCAATACACATAATCTAAAACACATATGGGCCCCACTCAGCCGATATCATCTAACTACAGGGAAGTAATACAATCTGCAAGCCTCTAGGAGTAATAAGATGGTCGGGACAGGGCCCCGACCTACCCATACTGTAAAACTAAAAGAAGTAAACCTCTATCACACAAGCTCCAGAAGAAGGGAGCTGACGGCTCTGTATGGCCTACTAAAACTATGAGGGACCTGCTCCTCATCTATCTGCACTTGCAGGCAAGTAATACAGCACCCCAAAAGAGGGCGTCAGTACAACAGGTACTGAATATGTAAGGCAGTAACTTTAAATGACTGAAAGTAGGAAATAGAACTAACAATAACTGATGTAAAGAAAACAGACTAAAGATGACTGAAGTAGTGAAATCATGGCTAAACATAACTATAATAAGGAGGGTAGGGTCATACCTGACAAATGAGGCGTCTTACTGTCTAACTATTTGTAACTAAAGCAAACATAAACCTTACCTGGCCCCCATAAGCCGAAAGGTACAACAAGCACAAAGTAACCCACCTGGACCCCCATTAGCCCTAGTGAGTACAACTCAATCTATATACCCCTATCCAGGTTATTTTGAGTCAACTATCAGCTATAAGCATCCTACCGATCCCCTGGGTCTGCAGCTGGGCCCGCTTGGCCCCTGACTGTAGTTGTGTCTGAGATCAGAGGACTCCTGATATCTACATCTCAGGCATAAAAGCTCGGCGGGGGTGTGTATAAGGCCAACCACGACATATGAGGATCTGGATCCCCATCTTTGTCCCTTGCCGACAACATGCCACTCCGCAAAGCGATGTAATCTCGCCCCTAGCGGGTGGCGACATAGCTATTAACCTTGGGGTGGTCACAGAATCTATACAGGTGTAATCCATCCTAAAACAATACAAATTATGAGCCTCAACTGACAACAACAACTAGACATGATAACATACTCCTAGCATGCTTTACTGAGATTCATATTGGACTACTATGCTGAAGAAACTAACTTGCCAAAAGAAAATGCCTTAACATATCTTGTTCGCTGTTTACCAATTAACTGGCGAGTTTTGGCTCGTGTTCAACTTCCCTTCTAAACTGTAATCATATTAACAGAAGAATAAGGCTACTTTATTACTATATTCGAAGAAAACAATAACTTATGTATATATATACAGACTATACTTCAACTTATCAAAAGACGATCAAAAACTCGTAATTTCTCGAAAATCTAGAAGGGAGAAATACTTACTTTAGGCACGTGATCTTATTGACACTAATTTGAAATAATTCCACCAACTTAGGCTCGGTAGGAAGATGATTCGCTGGGCGTATTTTACGAAAATAACTCCGCAGCGATGCTCCGCAACCTTATACTTCACTAATCGGAGTTAATTTAGTCTTGGATGGCATTTAGCGGCATAATTGGATGATTTCCAAATGTTTCCCTCGGTTTCCCTCTATTCTGGCCGAGAATATATGAATAATGATCTAACTTCTAAGTGTGAGGCCTTTATATACTTGAGGTGGTAGACAAGGCAATGTGGCACTCTGCCGGTCGCACCAATTTACGGGCGTGCCACTTTGGGTAACGCGGAGAGGGATGCTCCCTTCCACTTTGCCCCTCTGGGCAATTTGGTTTGGCCTCCTCCCGTGAAATCCTAACTTGGCACCCGTTCGGCCTTTCCCCAGGCCCTTTCCTCGTACGTATGGCACTCTAAAACTCTCAACCAACATAGGAATAGGCCGACTAAATGTTAGAAACTTACGGGATGTAACACATATGCTCTCCATCATTTTTCAATAAAGCTGACCATCGTCTATTAATGAAGCTGAATAATCATGTACATATAAAGTCTGAAATCATACATGAGGAGCCTTGGCTCAAAACATACCACAAGATGAACATAATTGGGAGTCTTGACTAGAAAACTATGTGGTAAGCTAATTCGTGGAAACATAAACCATACTCGAACATATGGCTTGCCCAATTCTTAAACATGCTTGAAAATACTTAATTCGCTTGAAAACATGATCATAGACATGGGTAACTTGAAAACATACTTTTCATCATAAATATCTCATCATACTTGAATATACGTCATAAATGCCAACTTTCATAAACTTCTCATGGATGGGCATTATAATTTACAAAGCTTGAGAAACTAATTATAATTAAAAATAATGTAAAACTTACCCATGAATCATAATTCAATAATAGAAACATGCTTAGATCATACCCATGGTAGAAACTTAGGAAATTCATGCATTAGGTTGAAACCCCATAGGATCAACATATACATTTTCATAAATTAGAGAGGGATTGGGCATGGGTGTGAACAAATTCACTCATTCATAAACTTACATACATGAGAAAGTCTGATTCTACAACTTCTCTAATTGCCCAATGAAGAATTGAGAAATATTTGGAAGGAATTATGCTTAGTCAGCTCCCCAGGCTTCTAAGTTTGCATGCATGAATAAGAATAACTTAGAATGAACTTACCACTCTAAAATACTCACTATTCATAGCTTAAAACGATGTAGTTTAGGTCTTAGGATCATAGGAATTACGGATAAGCCCTTACTAAATCCGCAGAGAAAAATTGACTACCAGTCCCCACGAGGGACTGGACGAGTCGTCGTCAAAGGCCACGATGAGCCACCAACTGTCGTGTACACTGCCAATATTTCACCTAGGGCTCATCACAGGGAACTACACGAGTCGTTACTAGTGACCACGACTCGTGGTCTTCACTACCAAAAATATACCTTGGCTCACCACAACTCATGGTGCACCCAACGAGTCATGGTGACACACCACTTAAGTGCACTGCCCAAGTCCTCCTACCTACACATCCTCCCTGACCACGACTAACTCAATGAGTCGTGAGGGCTGACCACGACTCATGGTCATGTCCATAGGGATTCAAAACCAAAAATTTCCAACTTAGTCAAACTCCTCACCACGAGTCACTTAATGGCTCGTGGTCAACCTGACGGGTCACAGGATGACTCGTTTTGTGACTTAGTGCAGGAAATCCTATTTTCTCCATTTCAACTCTCGGGTATGATCCTAGGGATTTCGGGGTATTACAATATCTCCCCCTTGGGATCATTCATTCTTAAATGTTGAAAAGCATACAAAAAAGTAGAGAAATGCAATCATCATATTCGAATACTGATCATACAAGCTGAAAACTGACGGAATGACTAACTCCGATTTAAACAACATGACTGAACTGAATTCCCGATCCACACATACATCCACTTACATGAAAGAAACTGGGGCATATGAAAGGAACATGAAACTGAATAGAGTTTTAGGGCAAAAATTGATACCTCAAGCTGGAACTTAGCCGGTAGTAAATAAATTTGGGTATTTAGCCATCATATCTGCTTCGGCATCCTATGAAGCTCCCTCAACATGCTTGTTCCTCCACAAAACCATGACTAAGGCTACTTCTTTATTTCATAACTTCCAAACCTGATGATAAAGTATATCCACCGGAACCTCTTCATAAGTAAGTTATCCTTCATACCTATAATCTCAACCGGAACAACTAGAGCTGGATCACCCAGATACTTCTTTAAGAGCAATATATGGAATATTGGATGAACTGAAGCTAATTCTGAGGGCAACTCCACTTCATAAGCCACCTTGTGCACACGTCTCACAATCCAGTACGAATCAACATAACGGGGACTGAGTTTATCCTTCTTTCCGAACCTCATCAATCCCTTCATAGGAGACACCTTCAACAACACCCAATCAACAACTTCGAACTCAAGTTCCCACCTCCTCGCATCAGCTTAGGACTTTTGGCGACTTTGAGCTGTTTCAACCTGTCTCATATGAGATGAACTTTCTAAATGGCCTCACGGATTCAATCTGGTCCTATCATTGCAGCTTCACTGACTTCAAACCAACCAATAGGCGATCTACACCTCAGCCCATAGAGAGACTCAAATGTAGCCATCTGGATGCTGGAATGATAGTTGTTATTGTATGCAAAATCAATAAGAGGCAAATGGTCGTCCCAACTATCCTTAAAGTCAGTCACACATGCTCTCAACATGTCCTCAAGAGTTTGAATTATCCACTCTTCTTGACCATCCATTTGCAGGTGAAATGTTGTACTAAGCTTGACCTGAATACCAAGTCCCTTTTGAAACGACCTCCAAAACTGAGAGGTAAATTTGGTACCTCTGTCTGTTATAATGGACAAGGACACTCCATGCAATCGAACTAGCCCTCGGATGTATATTGTGGCATAATCCTCTGTTGAATCAGTGGTTTTGACCGGTAGAGAATGAGTGGCTTTGGTTAACCGATCTATGACCACACAAATGTGGTCATACTGTCGACAAGTGTGAGTAAACCCTATGATGAAGTCCAATTGATTTCATCCCACTTCCACGTAGGAATACTAATGTCCTAAAGTACACCCCCCAGTCTCTAGTGCTCAACCTTCACTTGGTGACAATTTGGGCACTTAGCCACAAATTCAACGATGTGCTTCTTCATGCCATTCCACTAATAGACTTCTTGTAGGTCACAGTACATCTTGGTGACACCTGGGTGTATTGAATATTTGGAACTGTAAGCCTCTTGCAACAACTGATCTCTCAAATCATCAACTTCTAAGATGCACAATTGACCTTAATATCGAAGCACACCATCTGCCCTTTTGGAGAATACCTACTTTTTTATTCTGAACGACTTCCTTTAACTTTACCAAAATAGGGTCCTCATCTTGTCTAGCTTTCACATCAGTCACCAAGGATGATTTTGACCCGTTCTGAACTGTAACACCACCATCGGTCGAGTCAACCAAACAAACTCCCAACCTTGCAAGCCGATGCACATCCTTCACCAGCTCCTTCCTCCGCTCATCCACATGGGACACACTCTCCATAGAGAGTCCACTAAGTGCATCTACTACTACATTGGCCTTACCTAGATGGTAAAGGACACTCATGTCATAATCCTTGAGTAGCTCCAACCACCTCCTTTGGCTCAGATTTAGGTCCTTCTGGGTAAACTAATATTGTAGGCTCTTGTGGTCCGTAAACACATCTACATGGACCCCATACAAATAGAGCCTCCAAATATCAATACTAATACCACCTCCTGCCAGTTCAGATCATGGGTCGGGTAATTCCTTTCGTGCACCTTCAACTGCCTAGAAGCATATGCTATCACCTTTTGTCGTGCTGCATTAATACACAACCAAGACCGATCCTAGAAGCATCACAATACACCACAAACCTATCGGTACCCTCCGGTAGAGTTAACACCGGTGTTGAGGTAATTCGAGTCTTTAACTCCTGAAAGCTCCTCTCACAAGTATCTAACCATTGGAACTTCACTTTATTTTGGGTCAATTTGGTCAATGGCGTTGCAATAGATGAAAATCCCTCAACAAATCTCCGATAGTAGCCAGCTAAGCCAAAGAAGCTCCTGATATCTGAAGGATTCACCGGTCTAGGCCAATTCTTCACCAATTCTATTTTCTGAGAGTCCACCTTTATACCCTCACTTGATACCACATGGCCAAAAAACACCACTGAGTCCTCAATCAAAACTTGCACTTGCTGAATTTTGCATATAATTGACGATCCTTGAGGGTTTGTAGTACCACCCTCAAATAAGTGCCACGTTTCTCCTCGCTCTGAGAGTATATCAAGATTTCATCAATAAACATGATCACGAACATATACAAGTACAGCTTGAACACCCTATTCATCAAATCCACAAAAGTAGCAGGAGCATTCGCTAGTCCAAGACATAACTACAAACTCAAAATGACCATACCGCTTCCTAAAGGCTGTTTTTGGGATGTCACTCTCTTAGACCCTGAGATGATGATATCCGAACCTAAGATCTATCTATGAAAAGCACTTGGCACCCTGAAGCTGGTCAAACAAATCATCAATCCTAGGAAGAGGATACCTGTTGTTGATAGTGACCTTGTTTAATTGCCGGTAATTAATGCATATACAAAGAGAAACCATCTTTCTTCCAGACAAAGAGGACTAGTGCAGCCCATGGGGATTTTCTCAATCTAAAGAAACCCTTGCCTAACAGGTCCTTCAACTCCTTTAACTCGGCTGGAGCCATTTTGTAAGGAGAAATAGATATAGGTTGCGTCTCAGGAAGAAGGTCAATACCAAAATTACTCTCCTACTCGGGAGGGATTCCCGATAGATCATCTGGGAAGACTTCTAGATACTCACATACTACTGGGACTGACTGGATACTCGGGGTCTCGGACGTAGAATCCTTAACCCTAACTAGATTGTACAAGCAAACCTTGGTGATCATCTTTTTGGCCTTAAGGTAGGAAATGAAATGACCTACAGGCACAATTGAACTACCCTTCCATTCCAAGACTGACTCACCAAAAAATCTGAACTCTACTGCCTGGGTTTTACATTTAAGTGAGGTATAACATGAAAATAGACAATCCATGTCGAGGATAACATCAATTTCTGGCTAACTCTACTAAATCTGCTGAGGTGACTTTCTGAAGGATTATAACCGGGCAACTTCTATATACCCATCTAGCTACAACTGAATCACCCACTGGAGTAGAGACATAGAAGGGTTCTGATAAGATTTCGTGACTGACTCCGAAACTAGCCACATAGGGCATAATGAAAGATAAGGTAGCCCCTGGATCTAACAAAGAATATATATCAAGATGGAAAATTTGTAACATACTAGTGACTACATCTGGGGAGACCTCCTGCTCCTGGCAGGATGTTAGGGCATAAAATCTATTTTGGCACTGACCACCACCTGTGCTACTAGATGCCCCCTGCTGGGCTGAGCGTGCTGGTGGCGCTGCTGAATTGGAAGTTGGGCCTCAGCCCCTATCATGGCCCTTCCTTCCTGCTAGGCAATCTCTGAACATATGTTCGGGCATCTAGCACCCGAAGCAAGCACCCGTACCTACCAAACACTGACCCGTGTGCCTCCAACCACACCTGTCCCAAACTGGGATACTAGAATCTGCGGTCCTACTGCTCTAACCCCTAGAGCCTGATGGTCGTCCTCTCTTGCCATGCCTAGGTCCAGATGACAAAATCATCACTGAAGATACTAGGGCTAAAGATCTCTGGTGGGCCTGCTATTGATCTTGGGCAGATTTATATGCCCAAGTGATACTCAAAAGTATCATTTTCGCCTTGTTTATCTAGCAATGCGTATACATTTTCATGTAATTGGTAATAAAATGTGAATTTATACTAACCAACATGATTAGCATTGTTTTGTAGGTAAAATGTGATTTCGAGGAGCTAAAATGCATGTTGGACGATATCGGAGTTGGACTTGGAATCGAGCACGGAAAAAGGCATCGGACTGCACAAATTAAAGGGGCTCCGCGAAGGAGCCGTGTCACGCTGCCATCGCGGAGGCATTCTGCCTGGAGGGTGAAAAATTCATCAATGTCCAGTGGAGGTTCGCGACAGCTCCGTGGCACGGTGGCTAGCCTCCGCGTTGCACGCTGTGCCACGTTGGTGTTATATTACCAGACCCCCAATTCCAGTGAGGGTCCGCGTTCACGGCGTGTCACGGAGGCAGTGCTCCGAGATGCACTCCGTGACACATTGCTCATTATTCCGGGAAAAATTCCCACTAGTATAAATAGAACACTTAAGTGTATTTTTCATAATTCAGACTTGGTGGAGCAAGGACGTAGGTTACAGGCAGTTGAGGGACGAAAAGTTCAGGGTTTTATCTCTCTTTCTTTCTTCTCTAATTCAATTGTTTGTATGACTAACACTTGTTTAAGGATGATTAATCCACAAATGAGTGGCTAATTCCCTTCCTTGCTGAGGTTATGAACACTTGTGATGAATTTTGATTATTGAATTATGTGGTCTTTCATCTTTTTCTTCCATGTTGTTCTATTAATTGTTGTTCTTACTGCATTGGTGTGTGGCCTACATTAATGTACATCTAAAAAGTCCGATTTCACTTGAGAGAGCACGAAATTGGAAAGTCTTGAATTAATAGGATATTGTTCTTTACTTGATTTGGGAAAATTGAGTTTTGATGTGCTTTCCTGATAGAAATATACTTGAAAGCCGTATTAGTCAATTTAGGAATCGGAATTGTATTGCTAGGTCATGAATTGCATTTGATCACAGAAATGTAGACGGATGGTTTATGATTCTTAAGTGAGATTAAATACGAGAGTTTTAATCTCTTGGCTAATGTTCTTGGCTAGCAACTGGAAGAAAAGATTAACCAATTTATGATGATAATCAAGTTCATTACATGTTCTTTAACCTCGGCATGCTCATATCCATAGTTCAAATTCAAAGTAGATAATTGTTAGTAGTTTTAGTATAAAATTTATAAAACAAATTATTCACTTTTTGGTTACGTTGTTGTCAGCATATTTAGAAGTGAAATATAGTATAGTATACTTAAGCAAACTTCACTTAATCCGAGTCTCTGAGGGATCGATACTTGGCTTACTAAAGCCACTTACTACTTGTTCGACCACATGCACTTGCGTGTCGGTATAGATACCCATATAACACACCGAACAAGTTTTCGGCGCCGTTGCCGGGGATTTGGCAATTGGTGAAATTGTGTTAAGTGTAAATTTACAGTATTTTTATTTTCTTTTCTTAAGTGTTGACAACTTGGTCTTAGCCTGTATTTTGCAGACTTAATTGCTGGGAACACTGGCAAGAGACAAAGAGCTGGTGGAATCTTATACAGAGCCTGAACGTATATTTCATAGTAAACGAAGAGAAGCTCTACAAAGGAAGCTGCAGTTGCTCAGACAGACTATTATGGAGCAACAAAATCCACCGGTTGTGAGGGCAGTGTTAGTGCTTAAGAAGCGACAGAAAGGCCGGTTCGCGAGGTGGCAATCCCACATGCCAACAATGTTACATCCAGTATCCGCAAACCAGAGCTTGGAGGGAGATTTGAACTCAAGCAAAATATGGTGCAATTGTTGCACACAAGCGGGCAATTTACCGGTCTCCCTCATGAAGACCCACAACAGCATCTCCAAAACTTTTTGGAGATAAGTGACACTTATATACCCGCTGGAGTGTCACCTGATTATGTTCGGCTTACATTATTTCCGTTTTCATTACTCGGAGAAGCCAAGAGGTGGTTGAAAGCTGAGCCACCAAATTCTATTTCAACGTGGGATGATCTTGCACGGAAGTTCTTGATAAGATTTTCCCCTCTGGCAAAACAGCAAGACTTAGAAGTCAAATTCTAAGTTTCAAACAGAGAGAGGGAGAAAATTTATATTAAGCCTGGGAGAGATTTAAATCCATGTTGCGGGACTGTCCTCATCATCATCAGTCCAATGACGTGTTGGTGCACACATTTATTGAGGGTTTGGAACCCCATACCAAAATTTTGCTAGATTCAGCAGCTGGAGGGCAAGCGCTGGAAAAGACTTATGAGGAGTTGTATACCTTGCTAAACCGGATTTCACAGGGCAATCCAGAATGGAATGCTGATTCATCACGAGGTGGGGCAAGGAAAGCAGCAAGAGTGTTTGAAGTGGATGGATTTACAGCTATCGCTGCACAGATAGCTGCCTTGCAAAATCAATTGAACAACCACTTCAGCAAAATGACTTTGAACCAGCCGTCAGCTCCAGTTAATGCGGTCCAACAATTGTGGTGTGAAGTGTGTGGAAGCAGTGAGCACTCAGCTGAGTGCTGTGGAGCAAATCCTGATTCGGTAAACTTTGTGGGTAATGCACAAAGAAATCACCAACAGTATGGTAGTTGTTCGCACTCTGCTGCTCGGTATATATTATACACCGACACGCAAGTGTACGTGGTCAAACAAGTAATAAAGTGGCTAAGTAGCCAAGTATCGATCCAAGGAGGCTGCTCTAGATATGCAAAACTGCCTAGTTTACTATATCTCTATTCTATTTCTAACTATGTTAACAACAATCCAACCAAGAATTGAGTAAGTTTTGTTTCTAAACTAATTATCTACTAAAATTAATAACTACTATTTACGTTGAGTTTAGACAATGGATATGCACATGCCAAGGTTAAGAACGAGTAACGAACTTGATAATCATGATAATTTGGTCATCTTCTTCTTCATATTGCTAGCCAAGAACGTTTGCCTAGAAATTAAAACTTCCGTATTTAATTTCACTTTAGCTTCATAAACCATTCGTCTACATTTCTGTGATCAAATGCAATTTATGACCTAACACTACAATTCCGGTTCCTAAATTGACTAATACGGCTTCCAAGTATATTTCTATCAAGAAAGCACATCAAAACCCAATTTTCCCAAATCAAGTTAAGAACAATACCCTATTAATTCACAACTTTCCAATTTCATGCTCTCTCGAGTGAAATTGGACTTTTTAGATATACATTAATGGTGGCCAATAAAGAATGTAATAAGCACAAGAATTAATAGAACAACATGCAAGAAGAAGAAGAAACCATATCAATTATTACCAACATTCATTTCACAAGTTCAAAACCTCAGCAAGAGAGGAATTAGCCACTCATTCTTGGATTAATCATCCTAGAATGAGTGTGAATCATGCATACAATTGAAGGAAAAGAAGAAGGGAAGAGAAGAAAACTCTTATCTTTTCTATTCTTCAACTGCCACAAAACCACGTTCCTGCTCCCACTTCTGAACTCAGGCTAAAAAAACTAAAACTAAAAAAAACTCTCTTAAAAATAACCTAAGTGTGCTATTTATACTAGTGGGAAATTTTTCCCGGAATAACAAGCAACGTGTTACGGTGGCCAACGCGGAGCACTGCCTCCGTGACACGGCGTGGACGCGGACCCTCTCTGGAAATTGCATGGTCCAGATAATTAGCCTCAACGTGGCACGGAGGCCATCGCGGAGGCCTGTCTCCGTGCCACGGAGCTGACGCGCAGGCACACTAGAAATTGCCACTTTTATTTCTGCCCAGGCAGTGTGCTACCGCGATGGCAGCGTGGCACGACACCATCGCGGAGCCACTGCAAAATATGCCATCCGAGGTCTTTTCCACGCTCGCATCCAAGTCCAACTCCGACATAGTTCCAACACGCATTTTAGCTCTTAAAAATCACATTATCCTGCAAAACAAATGCTAATCATGTTGGTTAGTATAAATTCGCATTTTATTACCAAATACATGATATCATATACACATTGCACAACAAACAAGGTAAAAATGATACGTTTGAGTATCACTTGGGCATATAAATCTGCCCAAGATCACTTACCCCACACTTAAATCCTTGTTCGTCCTCGAACAACACATACACAAATCATGCACATCACATCTCAACCTTTGTCACTATGGTGCAACCATTTACGTTACGGTCATACCGATTATTCGATTTTTGCAAATCATCAAGAAAACATGCTTGGTCGTACAAGACAATGACCTTAATACATCGAGGCTTCCTAGACTTTTAAGAATTGATTCTTGATATCGGCAAACTCATGAAAATCAACTAATCAAGAAATCCGACATGAAAATCAATCTTTCATCAAGCATGTACCCTCACAACTCGAGAGAAACTCCCCCTTTTATGCTCGTGCAGCACACAAGCATGCACGTAGGGGCATATAGAAATTAATTTCACTCTCTCTCCCAAAAGATTTCACATGCATCATGTCATGACCCATAAGCTTGCCCTTAGTGTATTACTCCACTAATATAAAGAAATGCAGTGTAGGATCAAATAGGACTTTTAATGGGTTGTAACTGGGCTATGGATCTAGTATATATATATTGGATTAGCCAATAATAGTTGCTAGCATCCTTAAGCGCCTTTTCAACTCATTCCCATCGACTCATGGACATTGTTCCTCTCTTTTCTCTTTTTCTCCCATTCATGCTGGTTTACTTTCATACAGCCCATTTCATCAGGCACACTTGACCCCAAATGGAAGGTATTCATGTACCCTCAATTTCATTTAATTACAACTAGTGCCTCTTCAACACCATCTTTTCTTTCCTCACTTTGCTTTTCTTTTCTTTCCACTCTTTTCACTCTTTAACACTTTGGGAAACAATTTTTTTGTTCTTTGTAAGCGCTTAAGAGCTTCTTATAGACTTTAAGGCTAATGAAAAGAAGGAATAAAGCTTAGTTCATACAATTCTGGACAAAAGAAAGAAATCGGCTAAAGGCTCAACGGGCTGACTAGGGTGTACAACATATAAAAAGGTAGAACTTGACAAGAAAAAAATGGAAACTAACGGTTAAAACAAAGAAATGCCTACATCCTTTCCGACACTACACCTCCTTCATTTCGCTTTGTATACATGCCAGGCAAGTTCTAGACAATTCACAATGACATGGAATAGCAAAACCTCACTCACACTTCATGCACATGCTCGAATCAAGATGCATTCACGTACTCTTTAATTAGTCAAGTACATGAATTCAAGATTAAGCCTCAATCATAATGAACCAAATTCTATAGCCTAGGTAACTCAACATATTTACACAATTACATTCTTTCAAACGAATCACTTTCGCATTTCGAACATCAATTACGCACGCAACAAAATTTTAGCAACCATAAGCAACTATAGTTTATTGATGCAATCAACCAAAGAAACTAAAAACAAATCATCTACTCCTATCGACTACATTTCCCTTAAGAGGGTCGTCATCCATCCATCATAGGGAATGTTCACTAACTATGACATCGGTTCAATGGGACTATTCTCGGTAAAAGAACCGAAAACAAACTCTGAGAAACCCAAAAATAAAACTTCAAAATTTTTGCAACACATCGATCATTTCGATGAAAAAAAATATTTACAAAATATGTTGATAAGTGCAACATCCTTTCGCAAAAATTTTGAAAAATATCGATCATATCGATAGAGAAAAAAATATTTACAAAATTTACAAAATATTTACAAAGGCAACCATAACTTTTTAAAGACACACATCATTAGCCACAAACAAATATATACACATCATTCACAAATCAGTTCACAACAACAGGGAAAGCACAGACATACACAAACGTCAAGGAAGAATATACAGCAGATTTAGAGCCTATGACCCAGCACCTAACTACTCCCCACCCCACACTTAAATCGAACACTGTCCTCAGTGTTCACAAAAATACAAAGCACAAAATTTTGGGTGGTGAAACTCCCTGCTCAGTCGAAATATTTGACTTCCTCATCCGGTGCTGCGGCCTCGTCGCCCATATCTGAATCAGCTCCCTCGCCGTCATCGGACTCCACATCAGAGTCCTCACGACGTGTCTCCTCATCAGTAGGGACGTCGTCGTCAGTCGGCTCCACAAAGGCTGGCCCCACCTTGCATAAAGCTCTGGCGTTCTCGCCAAAAGGGTAGTCCAGCTCCAGCTGCCATAATTCATCCTCGGTGGCTGGTCTCCCACCTATCCGTAGCTGCAGCATCTGCATACCGAACATACGGGCCATATACTGGTCGTCACGAGCATGTCGCTCGCCCAGAGTCAGCACAGGTCCGTGTGTAGTGTCGGGGGCCTTGGTCTTTGTCACATCAAGGGCCCGCCGCTCCAACTGCGGAATGTAATCCAAGGCTTCTTCCTCAATGTCGAGGCCTCGGAGGAAGGTGGTGATGAGTCCGCCAAACCCGTATCTGTGGCCCTAGTGTAGTCCGGCTCTCTTCATGGCGGATATTATACCCCACATTAATCTCAAGCCCTTTCATGAGGGCATACACCAGGCAGACACGGTCCCGGGTCACGTCTGTCATATGTACTCCCGGGATCAAACACGAACATACAATTTTTAGCCAGATTCTGGCCTCCCTGTTCATCTGCAAATAAGGCAGAGTCTGGTGGTAACCCCTTTCTTTGTGTCTACTCCATCGGGCTGTGGATCGAGCCCCGCACAAAGTACGTCTGATGTCGGCGTACGGTGGGGTGATGTTGAGCTGGCGGAGAACGTGGGCGTCTGTGTCCCGTGCTCCAACGATGGCGTTCAGCTGCTGGGGTTCCAGAGTGACAATCTGCCCTCTAATTTTAATAGTGTGGCTTCTGATGGCCGGGTTCCAGTTGGCATAAAATTCCCGGACCAAGTGAAGGTTGCACTCCGTGGGCTCCTGAAAAATAAAGCTGAGCCCAGCTGCTTCAATCCTCTGTACGATGCGAGGGAACTCCTGTGCAAGTGGTTCCCTTGCAATATGTTCCTCCGGGAAGTACTTGCCCTCCTTATGCTTTGCGTACCACTTCTTCCCTTCATCGGTAACCCATCGTGTTCCGTATCGGCGGTGTTGACCGCGTGGAACAGCAGGTGCAGCTGGGACAGCAGTGCCCAGTCTCATTCTCTTTCTGCCGGTGCCTGAGGTTGAAGCACCCTTGCCTTTATCTTGTCGGCTGGCCATTGTACCTGTCAATTTACACAGACAAGCACAACGTTAAGCTAAAAACTTGTTAGTTTTGGCCAAGGTCGGGTTAAACAAAATTTACCCCACACTTAGTCTTTAACAATATTTACAACATGTTAGCAAGGATAGATCTATTTACACCCCAAACACAATCACTATAAACATATTGCTTAATGCGTTCACAAAAATTCGACAGCATAACGGCTAGCGAACTACTCAGACTTCATACAGCTAACCCAATCCTACCATCGACAGCTATTCACCCATGGCACTTAGCAACAATAACAACAACCAATTAGAAACAACAATACAAACATTTTATATACACTAATCTGAGCAATTCAACCAATTCACATATTACGCAATGTCCCACTAAAAATCGAGAATTAGTCGTCTTTCACCAATTATACAATATTTACCACGACTTATCTCAACTAATAAACACACCCCGACATCAATTTCGTCAAACTATCAAGTTACCCAAGTTAAAATTCAACAACCCCAAGCCCTAGAACTCAATTCGACAATCAACAATGAATTATTCAATCAATCGATAAGTTCACCCGTCAACTACAACAATCCGAACACAATCAATCGCAAAATAATTCACGTCATGTTTAATTTCTACCTAGGGTGATATAAAATCGACAAAAATCGCCAAAAATTTGAGATAGACGATGAAAACATACCTTGGAATTGAAGAATCGATAAAGACTTGACGTTTTCCTTGCCTCTTAATGTGGCACGGAGCTTGGGGGTAGGGGAATGGGTGTTTGGTCGCGGAGGGAAGAGGGAATGGGGAAAATAGGGGCGAAATTGGGGGTTTTTATTAAGAAAACACGCGGGTCACCCGGAAACCCGGTGTGACCCGGCACTGGGATAAGGGCAACGTGTCACGGAGGGTAACACGGAGGCCCTCCTCCGTGACACGGAGCCAACGCGTTGGCTTACTGGAATTTTAAAAAATTCCAGATTTGCCTTCAACGTGTCACGGAGGCCAACGCGGAGCATTGCCTCTGTGACACGGCGCCAACGCGCCAGTGCTCTGTTTCACTATCAAATTTTATTTTTCCTACCTCGCCTCGTTTTCTCGATTCCACGTATTTTTCCTCCGGTATACCTGAAAATCACCTCACTAAACAAAAATTGGTTAAATGACTAGATTCCCTACTAAAAGAATAAAAATTACTAATTAAAATGCACATTTAAACCTAGTCAAGAAAAAGAAGAGAAAATAAAATAAAAGAAAAACTTTACACTAAG
Organism: Datura wrightii; assembly: GCA_035772735.1. NCBI lineage: Eukaryota > Viridiplantae > Streptophyta > Magnoliopsida > Solanales > Solanaceae > Datura > Datura wrightii. The sequence continues at coordinate 151,353,749 of JASDFA010000001.1, read as the reverse complement.
GAAAAAGAAAGAAAAATATTTTTCACGGGTTGCCTCCCGTGCAGCGCCTGGTTTAACGTCGCGGCTCGACAGCCTTTACGCTCAATTTCCTACTAGGGAGATGGACGATTTGACCCGATCATGGTCATCTCCCCAGTAGTTCTCAACCTTGTCTGGTGGCCTACCTAGTAACTCTCGGGAATCACTCAATCCATTTGCATTCCCATGATCAATCACGTTGATCACCGAGAGTTCCTTATAGACAGTCGGAAGCTTAGGTGCCTTGTACACGTCGAACACCTCAACCTTGTCATGTGCTCGCATCGTGAGTTGACCCGCAGCTACATCGATCAATGCCTTTCCGGTTGCCAAAAATGGTCGTCCCAAAATAAATGGGACTTCTGCATCTGGCTCAAAATCCAGAACAATGAAATCTACCGGAAAAATGAGGGAGCCTACCTGCACTAGCACATCCTCCACAATGCCATCCGGCTTAGCTAAAGACCTGTGTGCTAGCTGCAAGATCACTGTTGTAGGTCTAGGACTCCCTAGCCCTAACTTTTTGAATACCGAAGATGGCATCAGATTTATACTTGCCCCCAAGTCGCATAACCCACGAGCTCGGATACTTTGCCCAATCGTCAGCTGGATAGTAAAACTTCCAGGATCCTTCAGTTTAGTGGGCAACCTGTTCTGAATACGGGATGTGCATTCCTCCGTTAAAGCCACTGTGGCATACTCGGTCAAGCAACTTTTGTTGGCCACGATGTCTTTGATATACTTTGCATATTTTGGCACACCCTGCAAGACATCAACAAGAGGTAAGTTAACATGTACCTGTTTAAGTACCTCCATGAATTTCTGGAAACACGCCTCCTCCTTGTGTTTCTTAAGTCGTTGAGGGAACGGGGGTAGAGGCCTTGTTGGTTCAGCTTCTTTGGTCTTCCCCGTATCTGAGGTTTGTTCTCCCTCAACATCTGCTGCTCCTGACTTCTGAGGCGGTCTTTCCGGTTCCACCTCCTTTACTTGTAAACCACTCCTCGTGGTCACTGCATTTACCTGCTTAGGATTGGGATCCGTGTCGCTAGGTAGTCCTCCCCTTGGTCTAGTATTTTGGGCACTGGCAAATTGCCCAAACTGATATTCAAGAGCCTTGGTTGCCAATTGATTGTTCTTTACTTCGGCCGCCAGTTTGACATAGTCAGCCTGCAATTGTGCCTGGTTGGCAATCATGGTCTTGAACATTTCCTCAATAGTCGGTGATGGTGGTGGAGGAGGGGCATTGTGATTTCTAAACTGATTCTGATAGCCTTGTTGCCCTCCTTGGTTTCTGTGCATACCCTGCTCTGAACCCTGGCCTTGTTGATTGTTGCTACCCCACGAAAAATTTGGATGATTCCTCCAATTCGAGTTGTAGCCACCACCAAACTGCTGTTGATTCCTCTGTGCATTGCCCACAAAGTTGACAGAATCAGGATTTGCACCACAGCATTCAGCTGAATGCTCACTACTACCACACACTTCACACCACATCTGTTGGACTGCATTAACTGAGGCTGACGGCTGGTTCAAATTCATATTGCTGAAGTGAGTGTTTAACTGATTTTGCAAAGCAGCTATCTGTGCAGCGATAGCTGCGAATCCATCCACTTCAAGCACTCCCGCTGCTTTCCTTGCTCCACCTCTTGAAGAATCTGCATTCCATTCTGGATTGCCTTGTGAAATTCGGTTGAGCAAAGTGTACAGCTCCTCATAAGTCTTCTCCAGCGCTTGCCCTCCAGCTGCTGAGTCTAACAAAATTTTAGTGTGGGGTTCCAAACCCTCAATAAAAGTGTGGACCAACACCTCATTTGACTGATGATGATGAGGACAGTCCCGCAACATGGACTTGAATCTTTCCCAGGCTTGATAAAGATTTTTTCCTTCCCTCTGTTTAAAACTTAGAATCTGACTTCTAAGTTTAGTTGTTTTACCTGAAGGGAAAAATCTGATCAAGAACTTCTTTGCAAGATCATCCCACGTTGATATAGAGTTGGGTGGTTCAGCTTTTAACCACCTCTTGGCTTCACCAAGTAAGGAAAATGGAAATAAGGTGAGCCGAACATAATCAGGTGACACTCCAGCGGGGATGTAAGTGTCACTTATCTCCAAAAAGTTCTGGAGATGTTGTTGCAGATCTTCGTGAGGGAGACCGGTAAACTGCCCGCTAGTGTGTAAAAGTTGCACCATATTTTGCTTTAACTCAAATCTCCCAACAGGCTCTGGTTTGCGGATGCTGGAATGTACATTATTAGCGTGTGGGATTGCCACCTCGCGAACCGGCCTGGCTGCTACTTCCTCGGGCACTAACACTGCCCGCACAACTGGTGGATTGGGTTGCTCCATCATAGACTGTTTGAGCAACTGCAACTTCTTCCGAAGAGCTTCTCTACGTTGACTATGCAATTCACGTTCTGGCGCTAAGTAAGATTCCACCAGCTCCTTGTCCCTTGCCAGTATTCACAGAAATAAAAATCTGCAAAATACAGGCTAAGACCAAGTTGTTAACACTTAAAAAGATAAAAATACAAATACAGTAAATTTACACTAAACAAAATTTTACAAATCACCTAGCCTCCTCGGCAACGACGCCAAAAACTTGTTCGCGCTCTGCTGCTCGGTATATATTATACACCGACACGCAAGTGTACGTGGTCAAACAAGTAATAAAGTGGCTAAGTAGCCAAGTATCGTTCCAAGGAGGCTGCTCAAGATATGCAAAACTGCCTAGTTTACTATATCTCTATTCTATTTCTAACTATGTTAACAACAATCCAACCAAGAATTGAGTAAGTTTTGTTACTAAACTAATTATCTACTAAAATTAATAACTACTATTTACGTTGAGTTTAGACAATGGATATGCACATGCCAAGGTTAAGAACGAGTAATGAACTTGATAATCATGATAATTTGGTCATCTTCTTCTTCATATTGCTAGCCAAGAACGTTTGCCTAGAAATTAAAACTTCCGTATTTAATTTCACTTTAGCTTCATAAACCATTCGTCTACATTTCTGTGATCAAATGCAATTTATGACCTAACACTACAATTCCGGTTCCTAAATTGACTAATACGGCTTCCAAGTATATTTCTATCAAGAAAGCACATCAAAACCCAATTTTCCCAAATCAAGTTAAGAACAATACCCTATTAATTCACAACTTTCCAATTTCATGCTCTCTCGAGTGAAATTGGACTTTTTAGATATACATTAATGGTGGCCAATAAAGAATGTAATAAGCACAAGAATTAATAGAACAACATGCAAGAAGAAGAAGAAACCATATCAATTATTACCAACATTCATTTCACAAGTTCAAAACCTCAGCAAGAGAGGAATTAGCCACTCATTCTTGGATTAATCATCCTAGAATGAGTGTGAATCATGCATACAATTGAAGGAAAAGAAGAAGGGAAGAGAAGAAAACTCTTATCTTTTCTATTCTTCAACTGCCACAAAACCACGTTCCTGCTCCCACTTCTGAACTCAGGCTAAAAAAACTAAAACTAAAAAAAACTCTCTTAAAAATAACCTAAGTGTGCTATTTATACTAGTGGGAAATTTTTCCCGGAATAACAAGCAACGTGTCACGGAGGCCAACGCGGAGCACTGCCTCCGTGACACGGCATGGACGCGGACCCTCTCTGGAAATTGCATGGTCCAGATAATTAGCCTCAACGTGGCACGGAGCCCATCGCGGAGGCCTGTCTCCGTGCCACGGAGCTGACGCACAGGCACACTGGAAATTGCCACTTTTATTTCTGCCCAGGCAGTGTGCTACCGCGATGGCAGCGTGGCACGGCACCATCGCGGAGCCACTGCAAAATATGCCATCCGAGGTCTTTTCCACGCTCGCATCCAAGTCCAACTCCGACATAGTTCCAACACGCATTTTAGCTCTTAAAAATCACATTATCCTGCAAAACAAATGCTAATCATGTTGGTTAGTATAAATTCGCATTTTATTACCAAATACATGATATCATATACACATTGCACAACAAACAAGGTAAAAATGATACGTTTGAGTATCACTTGGGCATATAAATCTGCCCAAGATCAGTAGTGGCTACAATTCAAATTGGAGGAATCATCCAAATTTCTCATGGGGTAGCAACAGCCATCAAGGCCAAAGTTTGGGTCAGGGTATGCAAAGGAATCAAGGAGGGCAACAGAACTACCAATCTCAATTCAGAAATAACAATGCACCTCCTCCACCACCATCACCCAGCATTGAGGAGATGTTCAAGACCATGATCGCTAACCAAGCGCAATTGCAGGCTGACTATGTTAAATTGGCAGCCGAAGTGAAAAATAACCAGTTAGTGACCAAGGCTCTTAAGTATCAATTTGGGCAATTTGCTAGTGCCCAAAATACAAGGCCCAGAGGAGGACTGCCGAGTGACACGGATCCGAATCCGAAGCAGGTAAATGCAGTGACCACAAAGAGTGGTTTGCAGCTGAAGGAGGTGGAACCAGAAAGACCACCTCAAAATTCGGGAGCAGCAGAAGTTGAGGGGGAGCAAAGTTCGGAAAGGGGGAAGACCAAAGAAGCTGAATCAGAAAGACCTCCACCCCCGTTCCCTCAACGACTCAAGAAACTCAAGGAGGAGGCGTGTTTCAAGAAATTCATGGAGGTGCTTAAACAGGTACATGTTAACTTACCTCTTGTTGATGTCTTGCAGGGAGTGCCTAAATATGCTAGATACATTAAAGACATCGTGGCCAACAAAAGTCGTTTGACTGAGTATGCCACAGTGGCTTTGACAGAGGAGTGCACTTCTCGGATCCAAAATAGACTGCCCACGAAGCTAAAAGACCCTGGAAGTTTTACTATCCAGCTTACTATTGGGCAGAGCATCCGAGCTCGTGGATTGTGTGACTTGGGGGCAAGTATAAATCTGATGCCATCTTCGGTATTCAGAAAGTTGGGTCTAGGGAGTCCTAGACCTACAACCGTAATCTTGCAGTTGGCGGATCGATCCTTAGCTAGGCCGGATGGCATTGTTGAGGATGTTCTAATGCAAGTTGGCTCTCTAATTTTCCCGGTAGATTTTATTGTTCTGGATTTTGAACCAGACACGGAAGTCCCATTTATTTTGGGACGACCCTTCTTGGCAACCGGGAAAGCATTAATCGACGTAGCTGTGGGGCAACTTACAATGTGAGCACATGACAAGGTAGAGGTGTTCGATGTGTATAAAGCACCCAAGCTCCCGATGGTGCATGAAGAACTCTCGGTGATCAATGTGATTGATCATGGTAATGCTAAGCAGATGAAGCATTCCCGAGAGTTATTGGGAAGACCACCGGATAGGTGTAAGAACTACTGGGGGGAGGACAATGATCGTGAGAAATCGTCCATCACCCTAGCGGACAATTGAGCGTAAATGACGTCGAGCCGCGACGGTAAACCAGGCGCTGCACGGGAGGCAACCCGTGAAATTTTTTTTCTTTCATTTTGTAAAGTGTAAATAGATTTTTCTTTTTCTTTTTCTAGATTTATTATAAAATTTTTCATTTTAGTTAGTATTTTTATTTTTTTAGTTAGGTGAAACCTATTGTTCTAACCAATTTTGTTTAGTGAGATGATTTTCAGGTCAAACGGAACAAAATGTGCACAGAATCGTGAAGGAAAAGGCGAGGTATGAAAATTTAATAAAATGTAGAAGACAGTGAGCTGGGGCGATAGCTCCGTGTCACGGAGGAGGACCTCCGCGTTACCCTCCGTGACACGTTGAGGTGTAATCCGGAAATTTTACAATTTTCAGAAAGCTGTCGCGATGGCTCCGTGTCACGGAGGCAGTGCACCGCGATGCACTCCGTGACACGTTGCCGTGTAAATTGTGACGGGTCACACCGGGTTGCCGGGTGACCCGCGTGTTTTCTACCTTTTAAACCCCGATTTCTCCCTTTTTTCCCTCATTTTCATTTTCCTCCGTGACCAAACTTCCCAAAACCCCTCCCCCACCAACGTGCCACGGCTTAAGGCAACAAATTACCAAGTTTTCTTCGCTTCTTCAACGTTAAGGTATGTTTTCCGATTCTCTCTGAAGTTTTTATTGATTTTATTCGAAATTAAGCATGGGAGGTGAGATAAATCGCCCTAAGTCGAAATTTAGCATGAATTCGAGTAAATTGTTGATTGATAAATGTTCGAAATGTCGTAATGATCGTTTGAACTTGTCGATTGCATGAATTATTCGAATTTGATAGAAGAAATCAATTCTAGGGCTTGTTGTTGAATTTGAAGTTGGTAATGTGTCAAAATCATGAATTGTATGCCGGGTTGTACGTGTTGAATGTGTTGAATCGTTGTACAAATTGTTTGAATGTTAATAGACGACGAATTCTCGGGTTTGGGGGAAATGTTGAAATTTGTTCAAATTGGATTGGTTGTATAGGTTCATGTGTATAGAATTTTTGATGTTGTTTTTGTTTCGTTGTTTTTATTTGCTAAGTGCGATGATTAAAATGTTAGCGATGGTAGTGATTGGGATTAGCTGTACGAAGTCTGAGTAGTACGCAGAAGTTATACCGTCGAATTTTCATTTGAACGCACTAAGCATGATTGTATAGCTGGTTGTTTGGTGTAAATAAAGTTATTCTTGCCGTAGTATCGTAACTGTAGCTAAAGGACTAAGTGTGGGGTGAACCTAGCTAACCCGACCTTAGCCGAAGTTAATACTCGTTTAGCTTGACATTGAGCTTATTTACTTGTGTTGACAAGTAAAATGGCAAGCAGGCAAGATAAAGGTAAGGGTGCATCAACTTCAGGCACCGGAAGAAAGCGACTCAGACTGGGCACAGCAGTCCCAGCTGCACCAGCAGTTCCACGCGGCCAGCGCCCCCAATACGGAACGAGATGGGTGACTGACGAGGGGAAAAAGTGGTATGCCAAGCACAAAGAGAATAAATATTTCTCCGAGGAGCATATAGCACGGGAGCCATTAGCACAGGAGTTCCCCAAAATGGTTAACCGGATCGAGGCAGCTGGGCTCGGTTTCATATTTCAGGAGCCCAAAGAATGCAACTTGCACCTGGTCTGGGAGTTCTATGCAAATTGGATCCCGTCAATAAGAAGCCACACCATCAAGATCAGAGGGCAGATAGTCACTCTGGAACCCCACCAGCTAAATGCCATTATTGGAGCGCGGGACACAGACGCCCACGTTCTCCGCCAGCTGAACATTACCCCACCGTATGCCGACATCAGACGCACACTGTGTGGGGCTAGATCCACAGCTAGATGGAGCAGACACAAAGAAAGGGGCTACCACCAGACTCTGCCATATTCTCAAATGAACAGGGAAGCCCGAATCTGGCAGAAGATAGTCTGCTTGTGCCTAATCCCGGGGGTACACATGACGGATGTGACCCGGGACCGTGTTTGCCTGGTGTACGCCCTGATAAAAGGGCTGGAGATTAATGTCGGGGCGGTCATCATATCTGCCATGAAGAGAGGCCGATTACACCAGGGCCACAGGTATGGTTTCGGTGGACTACTCACCACATTTCTCCGGGGCCTCGACGTCGAGGAAGAGGCTTTGGATTATATCCCGCAGTTGGAGCGGCGGGCCTTGGATGTGACCAAAACTAAGGCCCCCGACACCACCCACGGGCCAGTGCTGACACTTGGCGAGCGACATGCTCTTGATGACCAGTACATGGCGCGGATGTTTGGGATGCAAATGCTCCAGCTCAGGAAAGGTGGGAGACCAGCCACGGAGGAGGAGCTATGGAAACTCGAGCTAGATTACCCGTTTGGCGAAAACGCCAGGGCTCTATGCCGAGTGGGGCCAGCCTTTGTAGAGCCCACAGACGATGACATCCCCACGGATGAGGAGACACGTCGGGAGGACTCCGATGTGGAGTCCGATGACGACGACGGAGGCGACTCGGACATGGGAGATGAGGCAGCAGCACCTGATGAAGAAGTGGAATACTTTGACTGATCAGGGAGTTCCACCACCCAATTTTGTGATTTTTAATTTTTGTGAACACTGGGGATAGTGTTCGGTTTAAGTGTGGGGTGGGAGTAGTTAGGTGCTGGGCTGGGCTGGTTTGCTTGTATGCTTTCCTCTGTATATTTACATGTTTTGTTTCCCTGTGTTTGTGAATTTTTAAACTGTTCTATATCTGTACATATTTGTGGAATTGATGTGTGTTGTGGAATGTTTCCAGCTGATTCTGTAAAAATTTTTTGTAAATATTTTTTCTTATCGAAATGATCAATATTTTAAAAAATTTTGTGAAAATATTTTGTTCATATTTAAAATATTTTGTAAATAATTTTTATATCGAAATGATCGATGTTTTGCAAAATTTTTCAATTTTTTTTTTGGGTTTCTCGGCGTTTGTTTTCAGTTATTTTATCGAGAATGGTCCTATTGAACCGACGTCATAGTTAGTGACCGTTCCCTATGATGGATGGATGACGACCGTCTTAAGGGAAATGTAGTCGTTAGGAGTAGATTTTTTTCAATTAATTTTTCGTTTTTCTTTGGTGGATTGCATCTCGAAACCTGTAGTTACTATATGGTTGCGAAATCTTGATTGCGTGTTGTAACTGGTATTCAAAATGCAAAGGTGATTCGTATGAAAGCATGCAAACTTGTAAATATGTTGAGATACCTAGGCTGTAGAGTTCAATTCGGTGTGATTAAGGCTTAATGTTTGAATTCATGTAATTAGATGATTGAAGAATCTGTGAATACATCTTGAATCGAGCATGTGCATAAAGTGTGAAGTGAGGTATTGTTATTCCGTGCTATTGTGAAGTGTCTAGAACTTGCCTGGTGTGTGTACAAAACAAAATGAAGGAGGTGTATTGTTGGAAAGGATGTAGGCATTTCTTTGTTTTAACCGAGAGTTGCTAATTTTTTCTTGTCATACTTCCCCTTTATGTGATTGTATACCCTAGTCAGCCCTTTGAGCCTTTAGCCTATTATTTCTTTCTTTTGCCCAAAAAGCTTAAACTGAGCTTAATTCTTTCTTTTCATTAGCCGTAAAGTCTATACAAAACTCTTAAGCGCTTAAGAAGAAAATAATGTTCCCAAAGTGTCAAAGAGTGAGAATGGTGAAAAAAAAAAGAAAAGCAGAGTGAGGAAAGAAAAGAAAAGGTTGAAGGTGCACTTGCTATAAATAAACGATCATGAAGGTGCATGAATAACCTTTGTTATTGTGTCAAGTGTGCTTAATGAAATGGGCCGTACTAAGGTAAATCATCAAGAATGGGATGATGAAAAAAGAAAAGAGAGAAACAATGTCCATGAGTTGATGGGAATGTGTTGCAAAGGCGCTTAAGGATGCTAGTGGCTATTATTGGTTAATCCAATATATACTAGTTCCATAGCTTCCATTACAACCCATTAAAGTCCTACGTGATCTTACATTGCATTTCTTTATATTAGTGGAGTAATACACTAAGGGCAAGCTTATGGGTCATGACATGATGCATGTGAATTCTTTTGGGAGAGAGAGTGAAATTATTTTTACATGCCCCTACTTGAATGTTTGTGTGTCACATGAGCAAAAAGGGGGAAGATTCTCTTGAGTTGTGAGGGCACATGCTTGAGGAAAGACTGATTTTCGTGTCGGATATCTTGATTAGCTGATTTGCATGAGTTTGCCGATATCGAGAGTCGATTCTTAAAGTCTAGGAAGTCTTAAGGTATTGAAGGTCATTGCATTGTTAAGACCATGCATGTTTTCTTGATGATTTGCAATGTTGAATGATCGGTATGACCATAGCTTAAATTGTCACACCATAGTAGCGAAGGTTGGGATGTAAATTGCATGAATGGTATGTTTGTTGTTCGAGGATGAACAAGGATTTATGTGTGGGGTAAGTGATCTTGGGCAGATTTATATGCCCAAGTGATACTCAAAAGTATCATTTTCGCCTTGTTTATCTAGCAATGCGTATACATTTTCATGTAATTGGTAATAAAATGTGAATTTATACTAACCAACATAATTAGCATTATTTTGTAGGTAAAATGTGATTTCGAGGAGCTAAAATGCATGTTGGACGATATCGGAGTTGGACTTGGAATCTAGCACGGTTAAAGGCATCGGACTGCACAAATTAAAGGGGCTCCGCGATGGAGCCGTGTCACGCTGCCATCGCGGAGGCATTCTGCCTGGAGGGTGAAAAATTCATCAATGTCCAGTGGAGGTTCGCGACAGCTCCCTGGCACGGTGGCTAGCCTCCGCGTTGCACGCCGTGCCACGTTGGTGTTATATTCACGGACCCCCAATTCCAGTAAGGGTCCGCGTTCACGGCGTTTCACGGAGGCAGTGCTCCGCGATGCACTCCGTGACACGTTGCTTGTTATTCCTGGAAAAAGTCCCACTACTATAAATAGCACACTTAGGTTTATTTTTGAGAATTCAGACTTGGTGGAGCAAGGACGTGGGTCACAGGCAGTTGAGGGACGAAAAGTTCAGGGTTTTTTCTCTCTTTCTTTCTTCTCTAATTCAATTGTTTGTATGATTAACACTTGTTTTAGGATGATTAATCCACAAATGAGTGGCTAATTCCCTTCCTTGCTGAGGTTATGAACACTTGTGATGAATTTTGATTATTGAATTATATGGTCTTTCATCTTTTTCTTCCATGTTGTTCTATTAATTGTTGTTCTTACTGCATTGGTGTGTGGCCTACATTAATGTACATCTAAAAAGTCTGATTTCACTCGAGAGAGCACGAAATTGGAAAGTTGTGAATTAATAGGATATTGTTCTTTACTTGATTTGGGAAAATTGAGTTTTGATGTGCTTTCCTGATAGAAATATACTTGAAAGCCGTATTAGTCAATTTAGGAACCGGAATTGTATTGCTAGGTCATGAATTGCATTTGATCACATAAATGTAGACGGATGGTTTATGATTCTTAAGTGAGATTAAATACGAGAGTTTTAATCTCTTGGCTAATGTTCTTGGCTAGCAACTGGAAGAAAACATTAACCAATTTATGATGATAATCAAGTTCATTACATGTTCTTTGACCTCGGCATGCTCATATCCATAGTTCAAATTCAAAGTAGATAATTGTTAGTAGTTTTAGTATAAAATTTATAAAATAAATTATTCACTTTTTGGTTACGTTGTTGTCAGCATATTTAGAAGTGAAATATAGTATAGTATACTTAATCAAACTTCACTTATCCGAGTCTCTGAGGGATCGATACTTGGCTTACTAAATCCACTTACTACTTGTTCGACCACGTGCACTTGCGTGTCGGTTTAGATACCCATATAACACACCAAACAGCTATCGCTGCCCACCACCTAGCCTCGGCTGAGAGAACCTATAGTTGTTTGTCCTAGCCCTCTTGGCCTCTCTCTCCCTCAAATGCGCCACCTCCATCTATTGGGTGTACAATATTATCCGAGGAAAATTCACAACTTGATGGAGCATGGCGTTCTGCAATCCTTGTCTAGATAGTCCGCCACCACAAAACCTGCTCACTCGCGCCCTCTGATCCACCACTAACTCTAGGGCGTACTTTGACAGATGAGTGAACTCTAAGGCATATTCCTGCATTTTCATCTTTCCCTATTTTAGATTCAAGAACTTGGCCGCCTTCAACTCTCTCATCTCACGATGGAAGAACCGATCAAGAAAAGCAACGTGAAACTCCTTCTAACTGATAGGGCCTGCTCCAGCTGCCCTACTATCCTTCCACTATTTAAACCAAATGTGTGAAACCCCCTTCAGCTAATATGAAGCCAAATTAACACATTCTTCTCCATTCACCCCCATGACTTGGGTGATTTTCAAAATCTCATTAATAAACTCATGTGGATCCTCATCTACCTTTGACCCAAGAAACTCTGGTGGGTTAATCCATAGGAAATCTCTGACTCGTGCTGCCACCGCATCCTTTTCTGTAGGACATGTGCTACTTCCTGCTAGTTGACCTAGGCAGCCAAGGCCTGTGCTAGCATCTGAATGGCTACCCTGAATTTAGCGTGGGCAACCAGCTCCGGTGCATGGTGCCCATGGACTGGTGGGTCTTGTTGGTGAACTTATCCATTGCCATCCTCGTGTCCATTTCCATTCCTATTTATTATGCCACTAACTCTGCGGGGAGGCATGAATCTGCAATCGTGAATAGCACGAGTTAGAAGGATAGAGATACATTTCATCACACAACATAGATCATGAAAGAAGGGAACATTTCCTAAACGTCTCGTACCCTTTTCGTCATAAGTGTGGCGCACTTTACACCCATGAAAAAGACTCTACTTAACATGGCTTTCAAAAATCCTAGGACACTTCAAACCTATTGCTCTAATACCCAATTCGTCGCGACCTGAACATAGGCTCGGATCGGGACACGGGACAAGGAGCCTCGAGATACTCCAAGTCGACGCATGGCATGAACATACATCTAACTCAATCAAGTAAAGAAGAAGACTTAACATAATAAACATGGTAGAAATCTGAACATAACATAACAATCTGGATATACAACACGAGTCTAAAGCTGAATAAAATCTATTGTTTGGAAAGTCTCTAATTCTGATGTCGATGGGACAAGACCCCAACTAACTCTCTATTTCTGAAACATGAAAATACGAAAACATAACTAAATAGAAGAGGGACCTTTACAGATGAGGACTCACCAATAGAGATTGGATGCGAACTCCGGAAGCTGGCTAGTGACAGGGCTGAGTATGAAGTTGGCAGAGCCGTCCAAAGCCTTGCTAGGGATAAGGACACTACCATGATATCAATATCAAGCTGAAGGCCCCCTTGGCAGAAGAGGAAGCTCACAAGGGAGGTCCCAATAATCTGAACATACCCACGTTGGCACGTAGTTCTAAGGCATAGGGTTGAATGACCCTTAGCCTACTTGATGCTAGGCACTACTCCCAAAAATATGCATATGCTCTCTTTCATTTTTCAATGAAGCTGAACCATTATCTAGTGATGACACTGACTCATAGCATACATGCAAAAATCTGAAACCATAACATGAGGAGCTTTGGGCTCAAACCATATCACAAGCTAAAAATAGTGGGAGTCTACACTCCAAATCCATGTGGTAAACTAATAAAATGAAATTTGGATAAATCATGGCACATACTTGATCATATGGGTGATCTTGGGCAAATTTATATGCCCAAGTGATACTCAAAAGTATCATTTTAGCCTTGTTTATCTGTCAATGTGTATACATTCTCATGTAATTGGTAATAAAATGTGAATTTATACTAACCAACATGATTAGCATTCTTTTGCAGGTAAAATGTAATTTCGGGAAGCTAAAATGCATGTTGGATGATATCGGAGTTGGACTTGGATGCGAGCAAGGGAAAAGGCATTGGACAGCATGAAATAAAGGGGCTCCGCGATGGAGCCGTGTCACGCTGCCACCGTGGAGGCCTTCTGCCTGGATAGGGAAAATTCGCCCAAATTCCAGAGAGGGTCCGCGTCTACTCCGTGGCACGGTGGCTTGGCTCCGAGTTGCACGCCGTGCCACGTTGATCCTTAATTCCTGGACCCCTAATTCCAGTGAGGGTCCGCGTCCGTAGCGTGTCACGGAGGCAGTGCTCCGCGATGCACTCCATGACATGTTGCTTGTTATTCCGAGAAAAATTACCACTAGTATAAATAGAACACTTAGGTTCATTTTTCAATATTCTGACTTGGTGGAGCAAGGACGTGGGTTACAGGCAGTTGAGGGACGAAAATATTAGGGTTTTTTCTCTCTTTCTTTCTTCTTTAATTCAATTGCCTGTATGATTAACACTCATTTTAAGATGTTTAATCCACAAATGAGTGGCTAATTCCTCTTCTTGCTGAGGTTATGAACAATTGTGATGAAATTTGATCATTGATTCTTTAGTTTTTCATCTTTTCTTCCATGTTGTTCTATTAATTCTTGTTCTTACTGCATTAATGTGTGGCCTACGTTAATGTACATTAAAAAGTCCGATTTCACTCGAGAGAGCAAGAAATTGGAAAGTTGTGAATTAATAGGATATGTTCTTTACTTGGTTTGGGAAAATTGAGTCTTGATTTGCTTTCAGGATAGAAATATACCTGAAAGTCGTATTAGTCAATTTAGGAACCGGAATTGTATGGCTAGAACATGAATTGCATTTGATCACAGAAATGTAGACGGATGGTTCATGATTCTTTAGTGAGGTTAAATACGAGAGTGTTAATCTCTTGGCAAATGTTCTTGGCTAGCAACTGGAGGAGAAGATTAACCAAATTATGATGATAATTAATTTCATTACATGTTTGTTTAACCTCAGCATGCTCTCATTCATAGTTCAGACTCAAATTAAATAATTGTTTTAGCTTTAGTATAAAAATTATAAAACAAACTATCAAACTTTTGGTTACACTGTTGTCTGCATTTTTAGAAGTAAAATATAGTACACTTGAGAAAATTGCACTTCATCCAAGTCTCTGTGGGATCGATACTTGGCTTACTCAAGCCACTTACTACTTGTTCAACCACGTGCACTTGCGTGTCGTTTTATACCCCACAAAACAAACCGAACAAGTTTTTGGCGCCGTTGCCGGGGACTTGGCAATTGGTGAATTTGTTTTAAGTGTTAATTTACTGTATTTTTATTTTCTTAGTGTTGACAACTTGGTCTTAGCCTGTATTTTGCAGACTTAATTGCTGTTGAACACTGGCAAGAGACAAGGAGCTGGTGGAATCGTATACAGAGCCAGAAAGGATATTTCACAGTAAACGAAGAGAAGCTCTACAAAGAAAGCTGCAGTTGCTCAGACAGACGATCATGGAGCAACAACAGAATCCACCGGTAGTACAGGCAGTGTTAGTGCCCGAAGAAGCAGCAGCTCGGCCGGTTCGCGAGGTGGCAATCCCACATGCCAATAATGTTACATCTAGTATCCGCAAACCTGAGCCCGGAGGGAGATTTGAACTTAAACAAAATATGGTGCAGTTGCTGCACACTAGCGGGCAGTTTACCGGTATACCTCATGAAGATCCACAGCAGCATCTCCAAAATTTTTTGGAGATAAGTGACACTTACATCCCCGCTGGAGTGTCATCAGACTATGTCCGGCTTACATTGTTGCCATTCTCATTATTGGGAGAAGCCAAGAGGTGGTAGAAAGCTGAGCCACCAAATTCTATTTCTACGTGGGATGATCTTGCACGGAAGTTCTTGATACGGTTTTTTCCCTTCGGTAAAATAGCAAGACTTAGAAGTCAGATTCTAAGTTTCAAACAGAGAGAGGGAGAAAATTTATATCAGGCCTGGGAGAGATTTAAATCCATGTTACGGGATTGTCCTCATCATCATCAGTCCAATGATGTGCTGGTGCACACATTTATAGAGGGTTTGGAACCCCACACCAAAATATTGCTAGACTCAGCAGCTGGAGGGCAAGCGCTGGAGAAAACTTATGAGGAGCTATATACCTTGTTGAACCATATTTCGCAGGGCAATCCAGAATGGAATGCTGATTCATCAAGAGGTGGGACAAGGAAAGCAGCAGGAGTGCTAGAAGTGGATGGGTTTACAGCTATCGCTGCACAGATAGCTGCATTGCAAAATCAACTTAACACCCACTTCAGCAACATAACATTGAACCAGCCTCAAGCCCCAGTTAATGCAGTACAACAAATGTGGTGTGAAGTGTATGGAAGCAGTGAGCACTCAGCTGAGTGTTGTGGAGCCAATACTGACTCGGTAAACTTTGTGGGTAATGCGCAAAGGAACCACCAACAGTATGGTAGTAGCTACAACTCCAATTGGAGGAATCACCCTAATTTCTCATGGGGTAGCAACAACCATCAGGACCAAACTTCGGGTTAGTGTGTGCAAAGGAACCAAGGAGGGCAGCAGAATTATCAAGCACAATTCAGAAACAACAATGCACCTCCTCCACCACCATCACCCAGCATTGAGGAGATGTTCAAGACCATGATAGCTAACCAAGCTCAATTGCAGGCTGACTATGTGAAATTGGCAGCCGAAGTGAAAAACAACCAGTTAGCTACCAAGGCACTTGAATATCAATTTGGGCAATTTGCTAGTGCCCAAAACACAAGGCCTAGAGGAGGACTGCCGAGCGACACGGATCCCAATCCCAAGCAGGTAAGTGCAGTGACCACAAGGAGTGGTTTGCAGCTGAAAGAGGTGGAACCAGAAAGACCACCTCAGCAGTCGGGAGCAGCAGAAGTTGAGAGGGAGCAAAGTACTGAAAGGGGGAAGACTAAGGAAGCTGAATTAGAAAGACCTCCACCCCCGTTCCCTCAACGACTAAAGAAACACAAGGAGGAGGCGTGTTTCAAGAAATTCATGGAGGTGCTGAAACAAGTACATAGTAACTTACCTCTTGTTGATGTCTTGCAGGGAGTGCCGAAATATGCTAAGTATATAAAGGACATCGTGGCAAACAAAAGTCGGTTGACTGAGTATGCTACGGTAGCTCTAACGGAGGAGTGCACTTCCTAGATTCAAAATAGACTGCCCACAAAGTTAAAAGACCCTGGGAGTTTTACTATCCAGATTACTATTGGGCAGAGCATCCGAGCTCGTGGCTTGTGTCATTTGGGAGCGAGCATAAATTTGATGCCGTCTTTGGTATTCAGAAAGTAGGGTCTAGGGAGTCCTAGACCCACAACGGTAATCTTGTAGTTGGCGGATCAATCCTTAGGCAGACCTGATGGCATTGTAGAGGACGTTCTGGTGCAAGTTGGCTCCCTAATTTTCCCGGTAGATTTTGTCGTGCTGGATTTTAATCCAGACGCGGAAGTCCCATTTATTTTGGGACGTCCTTTCTTGGCAACCGGGAAAGCACTAATTGACGTAGCTGCGGGGCAGCTAGCAATGCGAGCACATGACAAGGTAGAGGTGTTCGATGTGTACAAGGCACCCAAGCTCCCGACGGTGCATGAAGAACTCTCGGTGATCAATGTGGTTGATCAAGGTGATAATAAGCAGATGAAGGATTCACGAGAGTTAATGGGAAAACCACCGGAGAGGTGTAAGCACTACTGGGGGAAGGACGGTGATCTAGAGAAATCGTCCATCACCCTAGAGGACAATTGAGCTTAACGACGTCGAGCCGCGACGGTAAACCAGGCGCTGCACGGGAGGCAACCCGTGAAAAATTTTTCTTTCATTTTGTAAAGTGTAAATAGATTTTTCTTTTCTTTTACTTTTTCTTGATTTACTACAAAAAATTTTCGTGTTAGTTTTTGTTTTATTTGTATTTAGAGTGAAACCTATAATTCTAAAAAATTTTGTATAGTGAGATGAATTTCAGGTCAAACGGAGAAAAATATGCACGGAATCGCGAAGGAAAAGTTGAGGTATGAAAAATTAATAAAAAGTGGCAGACAGTGAGCTGAGGCGACAGCTCCGTGTTACCTCCGTGACACGTTGAGGTATAATCTGGAAATTTTAAAAATTTCCAGAACAGTCTCGCGATGGCTCCGTGTCACGGAGGCAGTGCACCGCGATGCACTCCGTGACACGTTGCCTTGTATATCGCGACGTGTCACACCGGGTCACCGGGTGACCCGCGCGATTTCCTTACTTTTTAACCCCGAAAATCCTCCCTTTTCCCTCATTTTTTAATCTCTCCGCGACCAAACCACCCAAAACCCATCCCCTATCAACGTTACACGGAGTAAGGCAAGAAATTCAACAATTTTTCTTTGATTCTTCAAAGTCAAGATATGTTTTTCGATTTCCTCTCAAATTCATGTCGATCTTCTTTGATATTGAGCATGGGAGGTGAGCTAAATTGCCCTACGTAGTAATTAATCATGAATTCGAGTTAATTATTGTTGATGAATGTTTGGAATGTCGTTATTATTGCTTGAACTTGTCGATTGCATAAATTAATCGAATTTGATTGATAATATCAGTTCTAGGGCTTGTATGTTGAATTTGAAGTTGACAATGTATTGAAATTATGAATTTTATGTTGGGATGTAAATGTTGAATGAGATGAGTCGATGTACAAACTTTTGGGATGTTAATAGAACGACTGATTCTTGGGTTAAGGGAATGTTGAAATTTGTAAGAATTTGGTTAGTTGTATAGGTTCGTGTAGATAAATTTTTGTTGTTGTTTTTGTTTCTTTGTTTTTCTTTGCTAAGTGTGATGGGTAAAATGTTAGCGATGGTAGTGATTGTGATTAGCTGTAGGAAGTCTGAGTAGTACGCAGAAGATATACCGTCGAATTTTTCGAACGCACTAAGCATGATTGTATAGTTGTTTATTGGGTGTAAATAAAGATAATCTTGCCGTAGTGTTGTAACTGTATCTAAGGACTAAGTGTGGGGTAACCTAGCGTAACCCCACCTTAGCCGAAGTTAATATCCGTTAGCTTAACATTGATCTTGTTTACTTGGGTTGACAGGTAAAATGGCAAGCCAGCAAGAGAAAGGAAAAGGCGCATCAACTTCGGGCGCCGGAAGGAAGCGAATCAGACTGTACAACAGTACCAGCTGCACCAGCAGTTCCACGCGGCCAACGCCGCTAATGCGGAACGAGATGGGTGACTGATGAGGGGAAAAAGTGGTACGCAAAGCACAAAGAAAACAAATATTTCCCCGAGGAGCACATAGCACGGGAACCATTGGCACAGGAGTTCCCTAGAATGGTCCACCGGATCGAGGCAACTGGGCTCAATTTCATATTTGAGGAGCCCAAGGAATGCAACTTGCACCTGGTTCGGGAGTTCTATGCCAATTGGAACCCGACGATTAGAAGTCACACCATCAAGATCAGAGGGCAAATGGTCACTTTGGAGCCCCACCACCTCAATGCCATCATAGGAGCGCGGGACACGGACGCCCACGTACTCCGACAGCTGAACATTACCCCACCCTATGCGGACATCAGACGCACATTGTGTGGGACCCGATCGATAGCTAGATGGAGCAGACACAAAGAGAGAGGCTACCACCAGACTCTTCAATATTCACAGATGAACAGGGAAGCCCGAATCTGGATGAAGATAGTCTGCTCATGCCTAATCCCGGGGGTACATATGACAGATGTAACCCGGGATCGTCTTTGCCTAGTGTACGCCCTGATGAAAGGGCTGGAGATCAACGTGGGGGTGGTAATTATCTCCTCCATGAAGAGAGCCCGGTTGCACCAGGGGCACTGTTCGCGTGATTTGTGGGGTATAAAACGACACCCAAGTGCACGTGGTCGAACAAGTAGTAAGTGGCTTTAGTAAGCCAAGTATTGATCCCACAAAGACTTGGATGAAGTGCAATCTGCTCAAGTGTACTATATTTTACTTCTAAAAATGCAGACAACAGTGTAACAAAAAGGTTTGATAGGTTGCTTTATATTTTTATACTAAAGCTAAAACAATTATCTAATTTGAGTCTGAACTATGAATGAGAGCATGCTGAGGTTAAACGAACATGTAATGAAATTAATTATCATCATACTTTGGTTAATCTTTTCCTCCAGATGCTATCCAAGAACGTTTGCCAAGAGATTAATACTCTCGTATTTGACCTCACTTAAGAATCATGAACCATCCGTCTACATTTCTGTGATCAAATGCAATTCATGTTCTAGCCATACAATTTCGGTTCCTAAATTGACTAATACGACTTTCAGGTATATTTCTATCCTGAAAGCAAATCAAGACTCAATTTTCCCAAACCAAGTAAAGAACATATCCTATTAATTCACAACTTTCCAATTTCTTGCTCTCTCGAGTGAAACCGAACTTTTTAGATGTACATTAACGTAGGCCACACATTAATGCAGTAAGAACAAGAATTAATAGAACAACATGGAAGAAAAGATGAAAAACCAAAGAATCAATGATCAAATTTCATCACAATTGTTCATAACCTCAGCAAGGAGAGGAATTAGCCACTCATTTGTGGATTAAACATCTTAAAATGAGTGTTAATCATACAAGCAATTGAATTAAAGAAGAAAGAAAGAGAGAAAAAACCTGATATTTTCGTCCCTCAACTGCCTGTAACCCACGTCCTTGCTCCACCAAGTCAGAATCTTGAAAAATGAACCTAAGTGTTCTATTTATACTGCTGGGAATTTTTCCCAGAATAACGAGCAACGTGTCACGGAGTGCATCGTGGAGCACTGCCTCCGTGACACGCTACGGACGCGAACCCTCACTGGAATTGGGGGTCCAGGAATTCAGGCTCAACGTGGCACGGTGTGCAACGCGGAGCCAAGCCACCGTGCCACGGAGCGGACGCGGACCCTCTCTGTAATTTGGGCGAATTTTCCCTATCCAGGCAGAGGGCCTCCACGATGGCAGCGTGACACAGCTCCATCGCGGAGCCCCTTTATTTCATGTTGTCCAATGCCTTTTGCCTTGCTCGCATCCAAGTCCAACTCCGATATCATCCAACATGCATATTAGCTTCCTGAAATTACATTTTACCTGCAAAACAATGCTAATCATGTTGGTTAGTATAAATTCACATTTTATTACTAATTACATGAGAATGTATACACATTGATAGATAAACAAGGTTAAAATGGTACTTTTGAGTATCACTTGGGCATATAAATTTGCCCAAGATCAGGCACAGGTATGGCTTTGGTGGACTCATCACCACCTTCCTCAGGGGCCTAGATGTTGAGGAGGAGGCCCTTGACTATATCCCGCAGATGGAGCGGTGGGCCTTAGATGTTACCAAAACTAAGGCTCCCGAAACCACCCACGGGCCAGTGCTTACACTTGGTGAGCGACATGCTTGTGATGACCAATATATGGCTCAAATGTATGGGATGCAAATGCTCCAGCTGAGGATAGGCGGGAGGCCGGCGACAGAGGAGGAGCTATGGCAGCTCGAGCTAGACTACCCTTTCGGCGAAAATGCCAGGGCTCTATGCCGAGTGGGGCCAGCATTTGTAGATCCCACAGATGATGATGCCCCCACAGACGAGGAGACACGTCGGGAGGACTCCGATGTGGAGTCCGATGATGACGACGGAGGTGACTCAGACATGGGAGATGAAGCAGCAGCACCCGACGAAGAAGTGGAATACTTTGACTGATCAGGGAGTTCCACCACCCGATTTTTTGCTATTTTAACTTTTGTGAACACTGGGGACAGTGTTCGAACTAAGTGTGGGGTGGGAGTAGTTAGGTGCTGCGCTGGGCTGTTTTGTATGTATGCTCTATTCTGTTGTCGTGTATGTGAAAATTTGTTTGTCCCTGTGAGTTGTGAATTGTTAAGTGTTGTTCTGTATTTGTAAATGTTTGTTAAATTGATGTGTGTTGCTGAATGTTGCTAGCTAATTCTGATTCTGTACATATTTTTATTTTCGAAATGATCGATAAATTTTTTTTAAATTGTACATATTTTTTCTATCGAAATGATCGATATTTTCAACATTTTTTTACTTCTTGGGTTTCTCGGCGTTTGTTTTCGGTTCTTTTACCGAGAATGGTCCCATTGAACTGAAGTCATAGTTAGTGACCATTCCCTATGATGGATGGATGACGACCGTCTTAAGGGAAATGTAGTCGGTAGGAGTAATTATTTTTCAATTATTTTTTTCAGTTTTTTTCTTTGGTGGGTTGCATCCCAAAACCTGTAGTTACTCTATGGTTGTGAAATTCTTGTTGCGTGTTGTACATGATATTTAAAATGCAAAGGTGATTCATATGAAAGCATGCAACTTTGTAAATATGTTGAGATACCTAGGCCGTAGAGTTCGATTCAGTGTTATTGAGGCTTAATGTTTGAATTCCTGTAATTAGCTGATTGAAGAGTCTGTGAATACATCTTGAATTGAGCATGTGCAAAAAGTGTGAAGTGAGGTGTTGATATTCCTTGCTATTGTGAAGTGTCTAGAACTTGCCTGGTGTGTGTACAAAACGAAATGAAGGAGGTGTATTGTAGGAAAGGATGTAGGCATTTCTTTGTTTTGACCGAGAGTTTCTATTTTTCCTTGTCGTACACACCTTGATTGTATACCCTAGTCAGCCTGTTGAGCCTTTAGCCGATTATTTTTTTCTTTTGTCATAAAGTGTAAACTGAGCTTAATTCCTTCTTTTCATTAGCCGTAAAGTCTATACAAAACTCTTAAGCGCTTAAGAAGAGAAAATCATTTTTCCGAAGTGTCAAAGAGTGAGAATGGTGAAAAGAAAAAGAAAAGCAGAGTGAGAGAAGAAAAGAAAAGGTTGAAGGTGCACTTGCTATAAATAAACGATAATAATGGTGCATGAATAATCTTTGTTGTTGTGTCAAGTGTGCTTAATACGATGGGCCATACTACAGAAAATCATCAAGAATGGGATGATGAAAAAAAAAAGAAACAATGTCCATGAGTTGATGGGATGTGTTGAAAAGGCGCTTAAGGATGCTAGTGGCTAATATTGGCTAACCCAATATTTGCTAGTTCCGTAGCTTCCATTGCAACCTGTTCAAGTCCTACGTGATCTTACATCGCACTTCTTTATATTAGTGGAGTAATACACTAAGGGCAAGCTTATGGGTCATGACATGATGCATGTGAATTCTTTTGGGAGAGAGAGCGAAAGTGTGTTTACATGCCCCTACTTGAGTGTTTGTGAGTCATATGAGCAAAAAGGGGAAGATTCTCCTGTGTTGTGAGGGCACATGCTTGATGAAAGATTAATTTTCGTGTCGGATATCTTGATCAGCTGATTTGCATGAGTTTGCCAATATCGAGAGTCGATTCTTAAAGTCCAGGAGGTCTTCATATATTGAAGGTCATTGCATTGATAAGACCATGCTTGTTTTCTTGATGATTTGCTGTATTGAATAATCGGTATGACTGTAGCCTAAATTGTCGAACCAAAGTAGCGAGGTTGGGATGTAAATTGCATGAAGTGTAGGATTGTTGTTCGAGGACGAACAAGGATTTAAGTGTAGGGTAAGTGATCTTGGGCAAATTTATATGCCCAAGTGATACTCAAAAGTATCATTTTAGCCTTGTTTACCTTTCAATGTGTATACATTCTCATGTAATTGGTAATAAAATGTGAATTTATACTAACCAACATGATTAGCATTGTTTTGCAGGTAAAATGTAATTTCGGGAAGCTAAAATGCATGTTGGATGATATCGGAGTTGGACTTGGAGCGAGCAAGGGAAAAGGCATTGGACAGCATGAAATAAAGGGGCTCCGCGATGGAGCCGTGTCACGCTGCCATCGCGGAGGCCTTCTGCCTGGATAGGGAAAATTCGCCCAAATTCCAGAGAGGGTCCGCGTCCGCTCCGTGGCACGGTGGCTTGGCTCCGCATTGTACGCCGTGCCACGTTGAGCCTTAATTCCTGGACCCCCAATTCCAGTGAGGGTCCGCGTCCGTAGCGTGTCACGGAGGCAGTGCTCCGCGATGCACTCCGTGACACGTTGCTTGTTATTCCGGGAAAAATTCCCACTAGTATAAATACAACACTTAGGTTCATTTTTCAATATTCTGACTTGGTGGAGCAAGGACGTGGGTTACAAGCAGTTGAGGGACGAAAATATCAGGGTTTTTTCCTTCTTTCTTTCTTCTTTAATTCAATTGCCTGTATGATTAACACTCATTTTAAGATGTTTAATCCACAATTGAGTGGCTAATTTCTCTTCTTGCTGAGGTTATGAACAATTGTGATGAAATTTGATCATTGATTCTTTGGTTTTTCATCTTTTCTTCCATGTTGTTCTATTAATTCTTGTTCTTACTGCATTAATGTGTGGCCTACGTTAATGTACATGAAAAAGTCCGGTTTCACTCGAGAGAGCAAGAAATTGGAAAGTTGTGAATTAATAGGATATGTTCTTTACTTGGTTTGGGAAAATTGAGTCTTGATTTGCTTTCAGGATAGAAATATACCTGAAAGTCGTATTAGTCAATTTAGGAACCGGAATTGTATGGCTAGAACATGAATTGCATTTGATCACAGAAATGTAGACGGATGGTTCATGATTCTTAAGTGAGGTTAAATACGAGAATTTTAATCTCTTGGCAAATGTTCTTCGCTAGAACCTAGGGGAGAAGATTAACCAAATTATGATGATAATTAATTTCATTACATGTTCGTTTAACCTCAGCATGCTCTCATTCATAGTTCAGACTCAAATTAGATAATTGTTTTAGCTTTAGTATAAAAATTATAAAACAAACTATCAAACTTTTGGTTACACTGTTGTCTGCATTTTTAGAAGTAAAATATAGTACACTTGAGCAAATTGCACTTCATCCAAGTCTCTGTGGGATCGATACTTGGCTTACTCAGGCCACTTACTACTTGTTCGACCACGTGCACTTGCGTGTCGTTTTATACCCCACAAAACAAACCGAAAAATGGGCTTGCCCAATACTAAAACATCCTTGATTTAGACTTGATGATTTGAAAACATGCACATGGACATTGGTAATTCAAAAATCATACTTCCATCATATACATCTCATCATGCTTGAATACATATATCATAAATCTCATCCTTCATGAACTTCCATGGATGGGAATCATAACTTAATAAAACTTCAAAACATAATTTGTAATCAAAAATATTGTAAAATATGCCCATGAATCATAATTCAACATTAGAAACATGTATAGATCATACCCATGATTGATACTTAGAGAATTTACATGTTAGGGTAAATCCCCATATATTCATCAACTAGAATTCATGAAGTTGAAGAGGGATTGGGCTGGTGTGGAAGAATACACCCATTCATAACCCTACATACCTGGAAGAATCTGACTATACAACCCTCTTGAATGCCCAATGGAAATTTAGGGAAGAACTTGATGAATCTAACCTTGATCACCCTTTGGAACCTCTACGTTTGCATGCATGGAAGAGAATAGGCTTAGACTGAACTTACCCTTCTTAAAACACACCTTTCTGATCTTAAAACGACGTAGTGTAGGTCTTAGGAACATAGGAATTACAGAAAAGCCCTTAATAAATTCACAGGGAAAAATGCACTGCCTGTCCCAATAAGGAACTGGATAACTATTCATCACTGAGCACGACTTATGGTCACCTCATTGCCAAAACTGGAAATTTGTCATCACCGATCACCACGAGGGACACCACGACTCGTGGTATGCCCGACGACACTTTGTCTCAAGTCGTGACTAACACTGCCCAACTTCTTCAACCTTCAATCAACTTTTGACCACGGCTAACACAACGAATCGTGGTGCTGACCATGACTCGTGCTCACACCGGTGGTCACCCTCAGATCACAAAATTCAACCAAGTCTTCCCTCTTCCCCACAAGTCACTTAATGACTGGTGGTGCACCTCACGAGTCACTAGACGACTTGTCTTGTGACTTGGTATAGAAAATTATATTTTTTCCATTTCAACCCTCGGGTCAGATCTTAGGGCTTTCGAGGTGTTACGATATCTCCCCCTTAGGAATATTCATCCTTGAATATGGGTAAACATATAGAAAAGCTAAGAAATGCAACTGCCATATCAAATACTGAGCATTTAGAGCTAAAAACTGATAGAGTGGCTGACTCCGAACATAATTACATGACTGAACTAAATTCATGAATCATATGTACATACATTGACGTGAAAGGAAATGGGGTACATGTTTGAACATAAAACTGAATAGAGTACTAGGGAGAAAACTAATACCTCAAGCTGAAACTGAGTAGGAAGGGAATATATGTGGGTATTTATCCATCATACATGCTTTAGCTTCCGACGTAGCTCCTTCAACATGATGGTTCCTCCACAAAACCTTGACTGAGGCTACTTCTTTATTTCTTAACTTCCAAACCATATGATAAAGTGTTTCCATCGGAACCTCTTCATAACCAAGATATCCATCATACCTACAATCTCCACCGGAATAACTAGAGTTGGATCACCTAGACACTTCTTTAAGAACGATACATGTAAGATTGGATGAATTGAAGCTAATTCTAAGGGAAACTCCACTTCATAGGCCACCTTGCCCACGCGTCTCACAATCCAGTATGGGCCAGTTTTCCCTTCATTTCGAACCTCATCACTCCCTTCATGGGAGATACGTTTAGAAACACCCAACCATTTATGTGCTATGGATTTACAACACTTTTGACGCTCAAAACTGAGGAAATATCATGGACTTAGGTATATTTGTATAGATATAAGGAACTTTTCCTTTGGTTACATGATAAATTGGTGTTGGAGCTAAATGTGCAAAAGTTAGCCTAAATGTGTACAAAATAGGCTCAACTTATAGTTCACAGTATGAGCCATAGGATGGTCTTACGAGTCATACTACTGGTCGTGAGAAGTTGCAGATGGCTAAGGATGAAGAGGTGCATTATATGAGTCTCAATACAAGTCTTACAAAGCTTGTACGAGTCGTAGTGAATAAGTCATGAAAAGATTCAGATGATTTGCACAAGAGGCTGGCTCCTGCTACGGATAGACAGTACGAATCATGGAACAAAGGTATGAGTCATACCATAGCATTCGTGATGGACTTCAGAATTATTTCATAGTCTTAGAGTCAAGCAACAGAAGTATAGTATGACTTGTAGGATGCAGGTACAAGTCGTACCAGGATACAAAACTTAGCCAAAATTCAGCCAGTCAATAATCTACGAGAGGAAGGTATGGCTCGTAGGTTCATGGTATAGATCGTAGGATGGGTCATGGCACTGGCGGAACCAGATATGGAAATTCACCATGTTAGCCTAGGAAAAAGATTTTTATGTCTTTATAAATACATTTTATGTTTTATTTTTCAAGAGAACGTGTGTGGATGTGAGAGAATAGTTAGAAAACATTGAGAAAGGAGAAAATTTAGTTGATTTGACTTATGATCAACCTTTTCTTGAAGTCTTCTTGTTCTTACTACTTGTTCTTGAAGATTTTGCTGATTGATTAATAGAATTAACGAGCTAGGGTTGCACAAAGTGATTCTAAACAAATAAAAAATGCTTATATTATATTCTCTTCATGCTTAAACGTTTTCTTAATGGTGTGCAATGTTAGGACATTCCTGAATTCTTCACTTGCTTAGGTCTAAGAGGTAGATATTAGAAAAAGAGAATTACAACGGAGCCTTGATCTTGATGATCATTTTATTAACTTGAGCTGTGGTTGCAGGATAGTTAAATCTGAAACTTAGTGATAACGAATAGTTTGAAATTGCTCATGAGACTTGGTTGAGTGATTGAGTATAGTCATTCAATAGGGACTGGTCGGTCGTTTGAATGAACCTTTGTTATTAGTTCTATAAGTAAGTATTGGAGATGAACACAAGTGTATACCTAAAGAAGTTATGAATCTATGGGGAACACAAACCCTAGTTATCCTTTAATCTAGCACTTCCCTATTCCCTGTGGGATCGACCCCAACCTCTAGTTGGGTTCTTTATTAATAATGTCCACTAATACTTTTGTAGGAGGTACGGTATGATCATTATCAAAAATTGGAGCCATTGATGGGGAATTCGGCTAAGACTAGGTTATTTTGTTGTATTTGTCTTTTTGGTAGTTATTTCCTTAATTACGTTTTTCTTCTTATTTTTGATACCCATAGGATGTTCTCCGGTGAATACCAAGCACTCAGAGTAGCGGATATCTCCTTGATCCATTAAATCCAGAAATCGAACGTGCATTACACAGAATGGAGAACAAAGATCAAAGAGAAGCCCACATAGTTGAAGAAGCTAGGCAAGCCAAACTAGCTCGGCAAGCTACACTGCAGGATGCAGATGATGGTAGAGAAGAGGTTGTAAATGCTGGACGACATGGGAGGGGCAATAGAGCTCATAGATTTGCCTCTCAGTTCTTTGATGATGAGAACCCAGACATTGATGAAGTTGGGTTGACTGGAGCAATGTCCCACCACCATTGCCCGCTAGGGCCAAATTCGACATCACGAGCACCATGATTCAATTGTTAAACATGAAAGGGGTGTTCAGTGGTCACATAGAGGATGACACCAACTTGCACTTGATGAACTTCGTAGGCATATGCAAGGAATATAGGCTTCCTGGAGTAAGCCAGGATGCTATACGACTTAGACTCTACCCTTTCTCTCTATCAGGGGAAGCCACTTTATGGTTATCGGAGTTTCCCAATGACTCCATAACCAACTGGAGGGAGCTCAAATAGGCCTTTTTGGAGAGATTCCCCCTATCCAGAATGTTTCATCTAAAAGAAAAGATCTACAATTTCTGACAAATTAAGATAGAGGCAATTCATGAAACTTCGTTGAGGTTCAAAAAGAAGTTGATAGAGTGCCCAAACCACAAAATCCCAGATGATAGTTTGTTGGAAATCATTTACAGGTCTTAGAATAATATCACCAAAGCTGTAGAGGACATGGGCAGGAGGAGCATTGATGAGTCACACCTAGGAGCAAGCTGCCACTATTCTTGACAGGGTGACTAAGACGAACAGGGCCTGGCATACGAGGGAGGCTGATGCAGTGGTCCACAGATATGTTGTTGGTTTGACTGTAGACCAATTAAGTAAGGACGAAGAACGAGACCAGGAGTTGGCTCATATGCACACATTATTGGACTTGCTGAAAAAGCATATTATGGGAGCTTGGGACAAAAAGGTAAATCTCGTAGGAACTCAAGGAATTGAGCAAGGAGCTGATCACTCAGATTCTAAGTAAGAGGCAAACATCCTAGATAGCCAAGTGGCGGGTTTTTGAGCCAACACCCAAGAGTCTGGATAAGACATTTGGCATGAAGGTTCTCGAAATCAAGGTCAAAACCAGTACAGAGACAACTACAAATAGAGTGTTACAGACATAGGAGCCACAGTCGTGAGCGCGAAGGAGAATGAAGAAGAACGATGGATACCGCAATGACCCGGCTGGGGTTTATATGCCTCCTAATGCACGAGAGGGGGAAGATGGGAAATTAAAGTTAGAAAGCATGATGGCCGAAATGTTGAAAGAGGTGAGGTTCACTGATGAGCTATTAAAGGAGATCAGAGGAGATATATCAAGGATGGGATAGAGAGTGGAATATCATGCAATTTCCATCAAGCAGATCGAGCAGTATCTTGGGTAACTATTAAAATTACTAAACCCTAGACAAAAGGGTACACTGCCTAGCAACACCGTCCAGAATCTAAAGAATTATGGCCATTGCATGACGGTGATGACTAGGATTGGAAAAACCATAGTTGACCCCCCTTTCCTAGTTGAAGTTGAGCTGAAGAAAGAGAGCATAATTAAGGATGATGATATGAGGGCTGAGATGGAGAATGGTGAGTTGCACAAGGCCCAGAGAGGTAAGAAGGAACTTGACATTGATCAAGGGGAAACCCAAGTGCATAAAGCTATCCCACGGCCACCGCCACCATTCCCTCAAAGAATGAAGAAAAAGGCGGAAAACGGTAAGTTCCAGAAATTCCTCTCAATGCTAAAGCAACTATCTATGAATATACCATTGGTATAGGCATTAGAACAAATGCCAGGATATGAATAGTTTATGAATGACTTGGTGACTAAGAAGAGATCGGTGAGCTATGAGCCTGTTGACAATGTACATCACTATAGTGCCATAGATACAAGGGTCCTAGCTAAGAAGAAGGAAGACCTAGGTGCTTTCACTATACCATGCACGATTGGAAATGTCAAGTTCGCAAGGGCGCTCTGCAATCTGGGAGCTAGCATTAATTTGATGCCCTTGGCAGTGTTTAAGAAATTGGGATTGGGAGCCCCCACACAGATCAACATGTGGCTATTGATGGTCGACAAAACTGTTAAAAATCATGTGGGAATCCTATTTGATGTGCTTGTCAAGGTAGAAAAATTTATATTCCCAATAGACTTCATGATTTTTGATTGTGAGGTTGATTATGAGGTCCCTATCATTTTGGGGTGACCATTCCCATTACTAGCAAATGGGAGGTACCTAGTAGATGTGGAGGCTAGCCTGCTGAAGTTCAGATTAAATAAAGAAGAGGTCACTTTCAACATCCGCCGGACAATGTAGCAACCTAAGGAATATAGTGTAATCTCAGCACTAGAGAATGAGTGCGAATCACTTGATGAATTCTGAGTAGTCAAGAGACTTGCATCGTGACACAACGTTAAATCAGGAGCTTCTTGGGAGGCAACCCAAGTGGTGGTTTGGTGAATTCTGAGTAACCAAGCCACCTGCATCGTGCAGCGATGTTAAATCAGGCACTTCCTGGGAGGCAACCCAAGTTATTGAACTAATGTGTGCTCAGTGTGCAGGGAAACTAAAAATAGGAGGCTGAAACAGCAGCTGCTACAACTCTCAGTATGACTCGTGATGGTATCCTATGAGCCATAGCAGCAGTCGTGGTGAGGATCAGAGAAATAATTCAAAGCTCTGACCTATAAGTCATCATACAGGTCGTACCTCAGTTTTACGAGTTGTAGGATGCACTCATAGGTCCCCACGAGTCCAAGGGACGAGTCGTAGGGACTTCCTACGACTCATGGTACGAGTTGTAACAGGAAAAGTAAACAACTTAACTAGACTCGGCCTTGATTTTTAAATCTTCCCCCTCACCTATTTAAACCTCATACCTAACCAACTCCTCTACCATGAGAACAACGCACGGCTCACAAACTATACCCCTCCCTATAACTCATACCACAGAAAAATCTAGAAAATTTTCTTGCTCAAACCAAGTTCCTATAAACCCTACACATTGATTACCAATCGAGGAAGCATCTAACAAGTAAGTATATTGCTTCGAATGTTGATAACAACCAGAGGCCGAAACTGATGGTGCCAAAACCCTATGAGTCATAAGTCATGCTTGAAAAATCTTTGAATAGAAAGACAATGATCAGGGTGTTAGGAAGCTATTTATGACTAGATAATACTCTTTAATGTTGATAAACTTAGGGCATGAACTAATCACAATAAGTTACAGGTAGTAATTCAGAAGGGGAGGATTGAGCATGGATTAAATTGATTTAATGATATGCCTAGACCTGGGGGAAATCTAAGTAGCCAAAACTGTGAAAAGAACCCTTGCAAGCTAAAAATGAAATTCGACTAAGGCGTGAAAGTGGTATGAAGCATTGTATGGATCGTAGTTTGTCACTATGAGTCATACTAAGCACTCGTACCACAGAATTGAACAAAGTTGCATGAAAAAGTCCCTCCTATGTCTCATGGAATCGACGTACAAATTGTAGCACGAGTCATTCAAAAATCCAGAGAAATA
Source organism: Datura wrightii (assembly GCA_035772735.1). Taxonomy (NCBI): domain Eukaryota; kingdom Viridiplantae; phylum Streptophyta; class Magnoliopsida; order Solanales; family Solanaceae; genus Datura; species Datura wrightii. Next base: position 151,322,591 of record JASDFA010000001.1, on the reverse strand, counting down.
ATAATGTTGGGATCCATCAGACGACTCAACGTACAAATCATAACTTCGTGGTACAAGTCGTACATGTGAGTCGTAATAAACATGCAAAGTTTCTGGGACTTCATATGAGTCGTACCTTCATGGTATGACCCGTACTATTAACCCGTGATGAGAATCTAAAACTCTCCTTTCTAATTCTTCTGTTTCAAAAATGGAATGCTAACTTCATTTTCTACATGTACAATGACACAGAAGTGAAAGGTATCCAAAGCAACAGCCCGAAGAACATTAATTGATGAAACATTGTTCGGTCTGTTGGGTATAACTACATGCAAGTACACGTGGTCGAACAAGTAGTAAAGTGGCTCAAGTAAGCCAAGTATCGATCCCACAGGGACTGGATTAAGGTATCAATATAATCAAGTGTCAATAAACTTAAACTCTAACTGCAGACAACAGTGTGAAGAAGATTTTGATATTTTGTTTCCTAATTTTATACTAAGTCTAAAACAAATATACAGTTTGAGTCTGAACTATAAGTATGAGCATGCTGAGGCTAAAATGAACATGTAGAGAAATAAATTATCAATACAATTTGATTAATCTTTCCTCCGGTTGCTAGTAAGGAATTATGGCCTATGGATTAAAACTCTCGTATTTAACCCAACTTAAGAATCATGAACCTTCCACCTACATTTCTGTGATAAAACGAAATTCATGTTCTAGCCATACAAAACCGATACCTTAATTAATTAATATGACTTTCAGGTATATCTCTATCCTGAAGGTAAATCAATTCTCAATTTTCCCAAACTAAGAAAAGGTCATATCCTATCAATTCACAACTTTCCAATTTCTTGCTCTCTCGAGTGAAGCTGGACTTTTTAGATATACATTAACGTTGGCCACACATTAATGCAGTAAGAACAAGAATCAATAGAACAACCATGGAAGATAAAATGAAAAACCAATTTATCAATAATTACATTTCAATACAAATGTTCTTAACCTCAGCAACAAGGGAATTTAGCCACTCATTTGTGGATTAAACATCGTTAAATGAGTGTTAATCATACAAGCAATTGAAATAAAGAAGAAGGAGATAGAGAAAAACCCTGAGATTTTCGTCCCCTCAACTGCCTGTAACCCACGTTCTTGCTCCACCAAGTCAGAATTATTAAAAATGAACCTAAGTGTTCTATTTATACTAGTGGGAATTTTTCCCGGAATAACAAGCAACGTGTCGCGGAGTGCATCGCAGAGCACTGCCTCCATGGCACGCCACCAACCCTCACTAGAATCCGGTCGTCCAGGTATTAAGGCCCAACGTGGCACGGTGTGCAACGCGGGGCTAGGCCAATGTGCCACGGCCCCAACGCGCACCTTCACTGGAATTTGGCATAATTTCAGCATCTAGGCAGAATGCATCCGCGATGGCAGTGTGACACGGCTCCATCGCGGAGCCCCTTTACTTCGTGCTTTCCTTGTGATTTTTCCCTTGCTAGCTTCCGAGTCCAATCCCGATCTCTCCCAACCATCATCTTAGCTCCATAACTTTATATTTTTCCTGCAAAACAACGCTAATCATGTTGGTTAGTATAAATTCACATTTTATTACAATTGACATGAGAATGTACAAACATCAATAGATAAACAAGGCAAAATGACACATTTGAGTATCACTTGGGCATATAAATTTGCCCAAGATCACTTACCCCACACTTAAATCCTTGTTCGTGCCCGAACAATAACCTTACACCTCATGCAATTGACACCCCATCCTAGCTACTTTGGCTCGACAATTCAAGCTACGGCTATACCGATTATTTAATATAGCACCTCATGCAATTGACACCCCATCCTGGCTACTTTGGCTCGACAATTCAAGCTACGGTTATACCGATTATTTAATATAGCAAATCATCAAGAAAACATGCATAGTCTTATCAATATGATGACCTTCAACACATTAAGACCTCCTAGACTCAAGAATCGACTCTCGATATCGGCAAACTCATGCAAATCAGCTGATCAAGATATCCGACACGAAATTCAATCTCTCATCGAGCATGTGCCCTCACAACACAAAAGAATGTTCCCCTTTTTAATCTCATGAACTCAAAACATTACATGCAGGGGCATATAAACAAGATTTCGCTCTCTCTCCCAAAAGAATTCACATGCATCATGTCATGAACCATAGGCTTGCCTTTAGTGTATTACTCCACTAATATAAGGACGCGTGATGTAAGATCACGTAGGGATTAACGGGTTGTTGTGTAAGCTACGGAACTAGCAAATACTGGGCTAACCAATAATAACAACTAGCCTCCTTAAGTGCTTTTTCAATACATCCCATCAACCTTATGGGCATTGTTCCTTCCTTCATCCTCCCATTCTTGAAGTCTGTCTTTATTTTTGACCCCATATCTTTAAGAACACTTGACTTAATAACAAAGATTATTTATACATCTTTATTATATTTAATTTATAACGAGTGCACCTTCGACCTTTTCTTTCCTTTCATCACTCTGCTTTTTCTTTTCTTTTCACAATTCTCACTCCTTGACACTGTGGGACATTTTTTTTTCTTGAGCACTTAAGAGGTTTGGATCAAATTCACGTATAATGAAAAGAAGGGGTTAAGCTCAGTTTACACCTTTTTGTCAAAAGAAAGAAATAGGCTAAAGGATCAATGGGCTAACTAGGATGTACATTCAAGGTGGGTATGAAAAAAAAACTTTCGGTTAAATCAAAGAAATGCCTACATCCTTTCCTTCAATACACATCCTTCATTTCGTTTTGTACACACCCCAGGAAAGTTCTAGACACTTCACAATAGCATGGAAGAAACGAAGCCTCACCATACACTCATTGCACATGCTCAACTCAAGACATATTCACAGACTCTTCAATCAGCTAATTACAAGAATTCAAACATTAAGCCTCAATCACCCCGAGTCGAACTCTATGGCCTAGGTATCTCAATATATTTACAAAGTTGCATGCTTTCCTCCGAATCACCTTTGCATTTCAAATATCATGTACAACACGCAACCAGAATTTCGCAACCATAAAGTAACGACAGGTTTTGGGATACAAATAAACAAAAGAAAAAAACTAAAAAAATGAACAAAAAAATCTACTCCTAACGACTACATTTCCCTTAAGATGGTCGTCATCCATCCATCATAGGGAACGGTCACTAATTACGACTTTGGTTCAATGGGATTATTCTCGGTAAAAGAACTGAAAACAAACGCCGAAAAGCCCAAAAATTAAAAAATTCATGAAAATTTTTAAAAATATCGATCGTTTCGATAAAATGAAAATATGTACAAAACCAGCTAACAACATTCAAGAGCACACAACAACTTCACCTTAATTACAATACAGACATACACACAAAAATCATAGGGTCACAAGTTTGTCCAAGCACAACAACATAACAGAGACATTAATAACAACAACAACCAACACTTAACTACTCCCACCCCACACTTAAATTTAACACTGTCCCCAGTGTTCATAAAAATTAGTGTGGCACAAAAGTGGGTGGTGAAACTTCCTGACCAATCAAAGTATTCCACTTCTTTGTCAGGTGCCGCTGCCTCGTCTACCATGTCTGAATCGCCCCCGTCGTCATCATCTGACTCAACATCGAAGTCGTCACGACGTGTCTCCTCATCTGTGGGGACATCATCATCAGTGGGCTCTACAAAAGCTGGCCCCACTCGGCATAGAGCCTTGGCATTTTCGCCAGAAGGGTAGTCTAGCTCGAGCTGCCACAGCTCATCTTCTGTTGCCGGCCTCCCGCCTATGCGCAGCTGGAACATCTGCATCCCGAACATGCGAGCCATGTACTGATCATCCCAACCATGTCGCTCGGCTAGTGTAAGAACTAGCCCGTGAGTGGTGTCAGGTGCCTTAGTTTTGGTTACATCTAAGGCCCACCTCTCCACCTGTGGGATGTCGTCAAGTGCCTCTTCCTCGATATCTTGGCCCCTCAGGAACGTGGTTAGTAATCCACCAAACCCGTACCTGTGCCCTTGATGCAAACAGGCTCTCTTCATGGCGGAGATGATCACCGCCCCAACGTTGATCTCCAGCCTTTTCATCAGAGCGTATACCAAGCACACACGATCCCGGGTGACATCTGTCATATGCACCCTCGGGATCAGGAAGGAACAAACAATTTTAAGCCATATCCTGGCTTCCCTGTTCATCTGAGAATAGGGCAATGTCTGATGGTAGCCCCCCTCTTTATGCCTGCTCCACCGTGCTGTAGACCGGGCTCCACACAAAGTGCGTCTGATGTCCGCATATGGTGGAGTGATATTCAGCTGTCGAAGCACATGGGCGTCCGTGTCTCGCGCCCCCAAGATGGCATTAAGGTGATGGGGCTCAAAAGTGACTATCTGCCCCCTTATCTTTATGGTGTGACTTCTGAGTGTCGGGTTCCATTTGGCGTAGAATTACCGAATTAGGTGTAGATTGCACTCTTTGGGCTCGTCAAAGATAAAATTTAGCCCGGCTGCCTCAATCCTGTGGACAATCCTGGGGAATTCCTGTGCCAATGGTTCCCTAGCAATGTGTTCCTCGAGGAAGTATTTGCTTTCCCTATGCTTTGCGTACCATTTCTTCCCCTCCTCTGTCACCCATCGGGTTCCGTATTGCCGACGTTGGTCGCGTAGAACTGCTGGTGCTACTGGGACTGCTGTTCCCAGTCTGATTCTTTTCCTTCCCGCGCCCGATGTAGATGCGCTCTTCCCTTTATCTTGCCTGCTTGCCATTGTTTTCGGGAAACCAAACAGACAGGTCCAATGTTATTCCAATTAAAATTAGCTTCGACTAAGGTTGGGTTAAGCTAGGTCATCCCACACTTAGTCTTTAGCCACAATCACAACATTACGGCAAGATCATACTTATTTCCAATTTACATAAAAAAACAAAAACACAACAGATATGCCTAGTGCATTCAGAGAATTCGACGGTATAAATTCTATGTACTACTCAGACTTCGTACAACTAACCACAACATTACCATCGATAACATTTCATCCCATAGCACTTAGCTCAAATTTCTATCAACAAAACCGATGCAATTCCCCCAATTTCTATGCAATTTCAACAATTTCATTATCCCGTCAATACGTCGCGCCTTGATCGTCTTAAGTTAAGCACAACATGATGTTCCTCACTCAACATGCCCAAACCAAGAAGAATTTCACATTTCAACTCAATTTTAACTTCTTCATATTTGAATTCTAACCCTAGCTACAATTTCGCAAGAATTTCAATCAAACATGTATTTATCGAGTTCATACCATCACAACGATACTATGAACATCAATCAACAATAATTTACATGAATTCATGCTCAATTTACTCTTAGGGCAAGTTTTCCTCACTTCCTATGCTCAAAATCGGAAAAATAAGACAAGAAATGAGATGAAGTTAGCGAACATACCTTCAATTCGATGATATCGAAGAAAAGTTTAAGAAATTTAGCTCCTAGGTCCGTGTCACATGGGGGAAGGAGGGATTTTGGGTTGTTTGTCGCGGAGGAGGTGAGGAATGGGAAAAAAATGAGGGAAAACGGGGTTAAAAGGGAGGTTTTTCGCGCGGGTCACCCGGCAACCCGGTGTGACCCGACGCGAAATTGCCTTCAACGTGTCACGGAGGGTAAGGCGGAGTGTTAAACCCCATAGAATTCCCGGCACCTAGACGACCTATTCGCACATTGTTTAAGCATAATTGAAGGCCATACGTGCTGGAGAAAGGCCCGGGAAAAGATCGGACGAGAAACCTGTCGAACCATCGCGGAAGGAGCCGAGGCAGAGCCCCTCCGCAATGGCAGCGTGTCACGGAGGAGAGGCCTCCGCGTTGGCTCCGTGACACGTTGGCCTTGTCTAGGCCCAAGTATATAAAGCCCCACTTCGGTTTTAAATGATAAAAACATTTATAAACTTACAGAAAACAGAGCAAGCCAGCAGAGGGAGAAAAGCAACGAAGGAGATAATATAATTTTCGTCCGATTACGCTGCTAAACGTTGTCCAAACTCAAATTAACCTCAGATACTGAGGTATTTAGCAGCAGAGAGCATTCCTACGGTTTAGTTTCATGAAATACGGCCGACGAATCGTCGAGCCACCGAGCTAAGGTAAGTGGAATTGCTCTAAATTAGTGTCTATGTGTTCCTAGCTGTGAAGTGAATATTTCTCCCTTCTGGACCTCTGAAAAATAGCGAGTTTCCGGCCGTCTTTCGATAAGCCTAAGTTTAGGCTATAAACTATATCGAAAGTGACGTTGCCTTTTAAAATAAAGCTGTATTTAGTATTAATTGACATATTTATGAATGCAGTTGGGAGAAAATAGTTGAAGTACCGGCCGAGCCTCGTCCGACAAACGAATAGTTCAAGGATAAGGTATGTAAAGCTAGTTTCCTCGGCAAGTTAGTAATCTTGGTACAATACAGTAATTTAAAGGCCAGTAGAATGTTCAGAAGTCATGTGTTATGCTTATTATGAATGTTGGTACGGTATTAGAAGTATCGAGTTATAATTTGCGCAAAACTTGCTAGCCCGATATAGATCCTAATACAAGTGTTAGAATCTGCACAGTATGCTCAGTATGTGATGTGACACAGAATGTTAGGATATCATTGTATTCAGTTGAAACCCAGTAAAGCAATGTAATATCTGTAAGACATCTCAGAAATAGAACGATAAGTTACATTGAAGCTAGGAAGCATATTAGAATTAGTAAATCATGTTACTATAGAAACTCAGTATACAACATAGTTTCAGCAGAAAGACTATATCATGTTCAGCATTAGACCCAGTGTAGTCTGGCAGAAGACTATATTTATACATATATATTATTACCAGCTTCAGCATGTATCAGGTACGTACATATTACTATCACTAGTTCAACATATAGTATATATACATACTTTACCACTATCAGCCTCGGTATGCGAGACATGCAGATAATATTACTAGTTGAGACCGTTGTATTGTTTGGGGTTGGACTACCTAGCATCCATGACCGCCCCAGGGTTGATAGCTGTATCGACTCGTCCGCCAGAGGACGAGGATACGTCACTCTACTGAGTGGCATGCCGTCCCACAGGGGACGAAGATGGGATGCCAGTTTTTCCCATATTATGCCTTGGTCGGCTCTTATACACGCCTGTCGAGCGGATACGCCCGGGTGTTGATTTAGGAGTCCTCCAGACTCAGATGCAGTTATAGTCAGGGGCTCAGTGAGCCCAAGTGCATACCCAGGGGACCGGCAGGATGCTTACAGGGTTATAGGAGATGGGATGACCGGGGTAGGGGTGTAGATTCTGTGCTGGTTGTACCTCTCGGCTTATGGGGGCCGGGTAAGGTTTGTGTGTGCTATGTTATGTTATGTTATGTTATGCCATGTTACGTTGGATACGAGTAGACCAGCAGTAGAGTGATACGTCTCCAAGTACGACTCCTATTCCTTCCAGTATAATTAAGAAAATGTATGACTTACATTATCAGACAGTTAGTCTATTTCTCCCTACTTCAGTTTCATCAGTTATATTGTTGCTTTCAGATATTTCCTTCAGTTATTGCTTTACATACTCAGTACCAGCGGTACTGACGGCCGGTGGGGCGCTGCGTTACTTGCCTGCAGGTACTCATAGACGAGCAGGCGATACTACGTGATTCCTGTCAGCGATCGAGTATTCAGCTCCTGTCATCCGGAGACTGAATTCCAGAGGTGTATTTCAGTTTCTTTTGTTGTATAGTACGGGTAGGTCGGGGCCCTGTCCCGATCATTTCTATTGCTATTCCTAGAGGCTTGCAGTCTGTATATATATTTCCGTGTGGTCAGATGAGCCAGTCGTGTGAGTTCGTGCAGTTGCTTAGCTATTAGTACTTCTGTTTCTTTCATGTTGGCCATGTGGGGCCATAGTTTGACAGTAGTGGTGACCTTGCCAGTCACGTAGCTTTTTATTATTCTATGATTAAGTTACAGATAACTAGACAGCATGGTGGCCTTGTCGGCCCGCATAGGTTTCCCTATATTGACACGTTTCTGGTCAGCTGTTAGTACAGGTACAGGAGGCTATAGGCCAATAGGCCGGGGGCTGTGTTTACAGCCGTTATATAGCCCTTTGTTTCCAGAAATGTGAGTTAGAGCCAGCCAGGCACCAGATGTGCCCAGGCTTAGCAGTCCAGCAGTCCAGGTCCTAGCAGGGCACCAGGTGCCAGTCATACCCCCCAAGGCGGGGCGTGACACGGAGCCGTCGCGCCAGTACTCTGGAATTTTTCAGAAATTCCATATTACACTTCAACGTGTCATGGAGGGTAACGCGGAGCACTCCCTCCGTATCGCGTAGGCTCACTGTTTTTCCACTTTTTATTATTTTTCTTACCTTGATTTTTCCATTGCGATCCTTTGCATTTTTACCCTCCGTTCAACCTGAAATTTATCTCACAAGAAGAAATTGGTTAGAATCCCAAGGTTTGAAAACATAACATTATATATATATATATTTTTTTTTTATATATTTACATTTTTATATATATATATTTTTTCTTTTTCTTTTTCTCTTTTTTTTCTCTTTTACTTAACTAATGTACAAATACAATACAACAAATTCACGGGTTGCCTCCCATGCAGCTCCTGGTTTACCGTCGCGACTCGACGTCATTCACGCTTATTCAGCCCCTAGGGTGACGGACGTTTTCTTTCGAACACGTCCTCACCCCTGTCAAGCTTACACCTCTCCGGTGGTTTCCCCAATAACTCCCGTGACTCAACGCTCTGGACAACATCAGCTCGATCAATCACGTTGATCACCGAGAGTTCCTCGTACACGGCCGGGAGCTTTGTGGCCTTGTACACATCAAACACCTCCACCTTGTCATGTGCTCGCATGGTTAGCTGCCCTGCAGCTACATCAATCAACGCTTTCCCGATTGCCAAGAAAGGACGTCCCAAAATAAATGGGACTTCCGCGTCTGGCTCGAAGTCCAGCACAACAAAGTCTACCGGGAAGATAAGGGAGCCCACTTGCACCAGCACGTCCTCCACAATGCCATCAGGTCATGCCAAGGAACGATTTGCTAGTTGCAAGATCACTATTGTTGGTCTAGGACTCCGTAGCCCCAACTTCTTGAATACCGATGTCGGCATCAAGTTAATGCTCACTCCCAAATCACATAATCCGCGAGCTCGGATACTCTGCCCAATTGTAATTTGTATTGTAAAGCTCCCAGGGTCCTTGAGCTTTGTGGGCAACCTGTTTTGTATCCGTGAAGTGCACTCCGTAAGAGCCACCGTAGCGTAGTCAGTTAACCTGCTTTTGTTCGCCATGATGTCCTTAATATACTTTGCGTACTTCGGCACTCCCTGCAAAACATCAACAAGAGGTAAGTTAATGTGTACCTGTTTAAGCACCTCCATAAACTTTTTGAAACATGCCTACTCCTTGTGTTTCTTTAATATCTAAGGGAACGGGGTTGGTGGTCTTTCTGGTTCAGCCTCCTTTTTCTTCCCCCTCTCATCACTTTGCTCCCTCTCAGTTTCTGCTGCTTTCGACTATTGAGGTGGTCTTTCTGGTTCCACCTCTTTAAGCTGTAAACCACTCCTTGTGGTCACTGCATTCACTTGCTTGGGGTTGGGATCCGTGTCACTCGGAAGTCCTCCTCTCGGCCTGGTGTTTTGAGCTCCGGCAAATTGCCCAAACTGGTACTCAAGCGCCTTTGTATTTAACTGATTGTTCTTTACCTCGGCTGCCAATTTCACGTAGTCAGCCTGCAATTGAGCTTGGTTAGTTATCATTTTCTTGAACATTTCCTTGATGCTGGGTTATTGTGGTGGAGGAGGTGCATTGTTGCTTCTATATTGCGACTGATAGTTCTGCTGCCCTCCTTGATTTCTCTGCGCCCCCTGACTTGAACTTTGCCCTTGATGGTTATTGCTACCCCAAGAGAAATTCGGGTGATTCCTCCAGTTGGAATTGTAGCTGTTGCCATACTGTAGGTGGTTGTTTCTCTGTACATTACCAACAAAGTTCACCGAATCGGGATTTGCTCCACAACACTCAGCTGAGTGTTCACTACTCCCGCACACTTCACACCAAATCTGCTGCACTACATTCACTGGGGCTTGAGTCTGGTTCATGCTCATGTTACTGAAGTGGGTGTTGAGTTGATTCTATAACGCAGCTATCTGTGCAGTAATAGCTGTAAAACCATCCACTTCTAGGACTCCTGCTGCTTTCTTGTTCCTCCTCTTGAAGAATCAGCATTCCATTCCGGATTTCCCTTCGAAATACGATTCAACAAGGTATACAGCTCTTCATAAGTCTTCTCTAATGCTTGTCCCCCAGCTGTTGAGTCTAGCAAGATTTTTGTGTGAGGTTCCAAACCCTCTATGAAAGTATGCACCAGCACATCATTGGATTGGTGATGATGAGGACAATCCCGCAACATAGATTTGAATCTCTCCCAGGCTTGATACAGATTCTCTCCCTCTCTCTGTTTAAAACTTAGAATTTGATTTCTAAGTCTTGCTGTTTTACCGGATGGAAAGAACCGTATCAAGAATTTCTTTGCAAGATCATCCCACGTGGTGATGGAATTAGGTGGCTCAGCTTTCAACCACCTCTTAGCTTCTCCCAAAAGTGAAAATGGGAACAATGTAAGCCTGACATAATCTGATGACACTCCAGCGGGGATGTAAGTGTCACTTATCTCCTAAAAGTTTTGGAGATGTTGCTGTGGATCCTCATGAGGGAGACTTGTGAATTGCCTGCTGGTGTGCAGCAATTGCACCATGTTTTGTTTAAGCTCGAACCTCCTTCCTGGCTCAGGTTTGCGGATGCTAGATGTGACATTGTTAGCATGTGGGATTGCCACATCGCGAACCGGCCTAGCTGCCATCTCCTCGGGCACTAACATTGCCCTTACAACTGGTGGATTCTGTTGTTTCTCCAGGATTGTTTGTTTGAGCAACTGCAGCTTTTTCTCTAGAGCTTCTCTCCTTTGACGATGGAATTGTCTTTCTGGCTCTAAAGATGAGTCCACCAGCTCCTTGTCTCTTTCCAGTGTTCAATAGAAATTAGCATCTGCAAAATACAGGCTAAGACCAAGTTGTCAACACTAAGGAGAAATAGTGAACTAACACTTAAGAAAAATTTACCAATTGCCAGTCCCCGGCAACGGCGCCAAAAACTTGTTCGGTCTGTTGGGTATAACTACACGCAAGTGCACGTGGTCGAACAAGTAGTAAAGTGGCTCAAGTAAGCCAAGTATCGATCCCACAGGGACTAGACTAAGGTATCAATCTAATCAAGTGTCAATAAAATTTAACTCTAACTGCAGACAACAATGTGAAGAAGATTTTGATATTTTGTTTCCTAACTTTATACTAAGTCTAAAACGAATATACAGTTTTAGTCTGAACTATAAGTATGAGCATGCTGAGGCTAAAATGAACATGTAGAGAAATAAATTATCGATACAATTTGATTAATCTTTCCTATGGTTGCTAGTCAAGAATTATTGCCTATGGATTAAAACTCTCGTATTTAACCCAACATAAGAATCATGAACCTTCCACCTACATTTCTGTGATAAAACGAAATTCATGTTCAAGCCATACAAAACCGATTCCTTAATTGACTAATACGACTTTCAGGTATATCCTTTTCCTGAAGGTAAATCAATTCTCAATTTTCCCAAACTAAGAAAAGATCATATCCTATCAATTCACAACTTTCAAATTTCTTGCTCTCTCGAGTGAAACCGGACTTTTTAGATATACATTAACGTTGGCCACATATTAATGCAGTAAGAACAAGAATCAATAGAACAACCATGGAAGAAAAGATGAAAAACCAATTTATCAATAATTACATTTCAATACAAATGTTCTTAACCTCAGCAAGAAGAGAATTTAGCCACTCATTTGTGGAATAAACATCGTTAAATGAGTGTTAATCATACAAGCAATTGAAATAAGGAAGAAGGAGATAGAGAAAAACCCTGAGATTTTCGTCCCCTAAACTGCCTGTAACCCACGTTCTTGCTCCACCAAGTCAGAATTATTAAAAATGAACCTAAGTGTTCTATTTATACTAGTGGGAATTTTTTCCGGAATAACAAGCAACGTGTCACGGAGTGCATCGCGGAGCACTGCCTCCGTGACACGCCACCAACGCGGACCCTCACTGGAATCCGGTCATCCAGGTATTAAGGCCCAACGTCGGCATGGCATGCAACGCGGGGCTAGGCCAACGTGCCACGGCCCCAACGCGCACCTTCACTGTAATTTGGCATAATTTCAGCATCCAGGTAGAATGCATCCGCGATGGCAGCGTGACACGGCTCTATCGCGGAGCCCCTTTACTTCGTGCTTTCCTTGTTCTTTTTCCCTTTCTAGCTTTCAAGTCCAATCCCGATCTCTCCCAACCTTCATCTTAGCTCCATAACTTTATATTTTTCCTGCAAAACAATGCTAATCATGTTGGTTAGTATAAATTCACATTTTATTACAATTCACATGAAAATATCGATAGATAAACAAGGCAAAATGACACATTTGAGTATCACTTGGGCATATAAATTTTCCCAAGATCAAACATCTGAGTTTGACGCTGACAAGCAGGCAATTCCCCTAGTGGTTCACTTGAGGATTACCAGATAGACACCTCTGACACTGATGGAACCAAAACCACTAGGGAAAAAGCAAAGGACCAAGACGAAGCAGCCACTGCCACATCTGCTCAAGCTCCCTAGTTTGAGGAGGGAGCTAGAGAAGAACATCAGGAGTCGGGAAATGACTCAAATGCTGAAGAAGGGTTAGGAGAGACCCAAACTAGAGAAGAAAATGGCAGTGAAGAATCAAAGGAGGAGGCTCCTAATGTTGCACAGGAACAGACCCACCCAGAGAGAACCGCACAGTCCGGTGGAGAGTGCCGGGAGCTAGAGAGATCTATGAGAAGGGTATCTCTCTCACCACCAAAAATAAGCCAAGGAGGAGCATCCAAGAAGAGCCGTGGATCCTCACTAACACACTCAATGAGGTCGAGGAGATGAAGTGGATATTTAATTTATATGATTTCAAGTGGATGGACAAGATTCCAGCTTAGTATATAGCAAAAATGGTCCAGTAGTTCTACGCGAACTATTTGGCCACCATGGAGATAAAGGGGAAGGAAGGGCAGAAGATAAAAGACCAGCCCCGTCTAGAGAGTGTCATGGTTCGAGGTTGAGAGGTTGATATATCTGAGCAGACCATCGCTCAAATTTTGTATGGACCTTAGTTCCTGCCTATAAGAATGATGCTAGAATACGAGTATAGGGTGGAGGCAATGAAGCGGATTAGGCAGCTGGGTTTGGAGGAGCGGCAGAGGCAGCTGAAATGGCTAGCAGAGGTGATTGCGGAGAATAAGGAAGAAGCTGAGTGGGTTACTGGTGGAAAGCAGGTGACAAAGAACTCACTCAATTCCATAGAAAAAGCCTGCTGGATGCTAGTACTCCATCAGTTAGCACGCACGATGAATGACAACACATTGAGTGCTGATAGGGCAGCTTTGGTGGCATGACTCATGTCCCGTTACCCCATCAATTTCCCGAGGATCATAGAAGAGGAGATACAAGACCGGGCGGTGGGAGTGAGCACTACTATCCCATTCCCGAGTCTTGTATTTAGGTTATGCACAGAGGCAGGGGTGCCAGTACGACAGGGCGAGGAGCGGCTGATCGTAGGCTAGAGGATTGCAGACATAGGCCTTATCCAGGATGAGATGGACCTGGTAAGTAGTGGCCAGGATTCCCAACGCAATTCTAGCATTCCAGCCAGCAGGGAACGCACAGGTGAATGTCCCCATTACACAGGAGTAGAGCGAGACACCGGCTATAGACGCCGTCATTCAAAGTCAGCTCCTAGCATCTCAACTGCACCACTGCCGGCAGACTCAAACACCAACAGGGCATGCTTTGGTGCCACAGGACTTTCTCCAGAAGTTGGCCAAATGGTTGACCACGGCGGAGCGAAAGATTCAGGCTATGATGGAAAATGTAAAGCCATGGTTCATCAGAGATAGAGGCAGCAGCTCAGGCTCTACATGCTCGCTTAGACGGATTTGAGAGTCGATTCAATGTACGGATGGCAAAGCAGACAGACACCATCAGTGTCCGTGCAGAGTTGGGGGCTCTTTGAAGCCAAGTAATTGAGTTATCATCACAACAACCGATAGTTATAGCAGCCCCTACTCTTCCGGACCTAGATGTCGAGCCTGATGAGGAGATTGATTTGGAGGCATATTGGGAGCCGAAAACAGTTGCTGGTGATAAGGGGAAAAAAAGAGCTGCTGAAGATGCTGGAGACGAGAGCTTGAGAAAGAGAAGGAAGAAGGAGAGAAAATAGCGTAAGCGGGCCAGAGCAGAGAGCCTGTGGACTCATGAAACACATTTGTCTGAGCTATAGGAGCGAGCAAGAGGAGCAGGTAGCTCCCCCATGGCTCAGCCCGAGCTTGCCAGTGGCTGTGATTCAGCCAAGATTGTTACAGAGGCCGTCAAAGCGGCCATGACTATTGAAGGGGCCACTCCCCCTATTGACACGTTATTGAGCGCGCTGGCCACCACTAGCGCCACGATTGCAGCGGAGGTACCGCCTCCGCAGGATGACAGGAGCGCATAGAGTACCACAAGTATGTTCTCTTCCCTAGGTTCTTGTAGTTCATGCTTCGAGGATGAAGCTTACTTTTAAAAAATGGGGAGGGGTGTACTTGTGATTTTTGAGGATTTTTTAATTTGTTTGACGGTTTCTCTTGCCATGTTTCTTTTCCCTCAGGCATGCTATGTAGTAGAACCAGCATGTTTAGAATTTTTATTTTTTTTAGTTTGTGATTTTTTGTTTGATTAGAAAGTATCTTAGGATTACTCAACCAATAAATTGCACTAGTTTTGATGTTTGAAAATTTTCAAATTTGACCCTATTTTTTTATGCATTAACTATGTATTTGTGACTGTATGCATGATTTTTGTGGATCTTTTGATGTCATTTAGTTTATTAGCATAGGGAGTCTCATTAAACCATGTATAAACCAGAAAAGTGAGGTAAATATAAGTCATGTACCATGAGTGAGTGAGGTGCAGTACTTAGTTCAGTATTGTGTTGAAGATCTAAAACTTACCTGGTTGGTCTTTGCATAGGCCAAGGATGGTTGGTTGGGATATGATCATAGGCATTTTGTTTATCTCACTTTTAGCCTATATGACCTTACAAAAATTAATGAATCCCTTGATCCCATGTTTGAGCCTTAATTGACCCATATTTTTCTTTGATTAACCAATGAATTTCTTTATAATGAACCTATTTTTGCCCTAGTCCTTCCTTGGATATTGTGAACCTCAACATAGGCAAAATGCTTAAGTTGAGGGTGGCTAGTGTAGGGGTGCGTAAATGGTACGAACAAAAAAAGGGAAAGAAAAGAGAAAAAGGGTGAAAATGAGGCGTGGTGAGGTAAAAAGAAAAGAAATGAATAATATTGAGAATCTTGACAAAGAAATTTCAAAAGAAAATGAAAATGCTGAAAAAGTTGAAAATAAACAGCACCCATGCAAATGTATATAAAAGAGGTGAAAAGGGAAGAAAAGAGGATAAAAGAATAAAGGGTGAAATAGGTGAATGGAGTAGCCAATTTATGTAGTCCCAAGGAAGGGATAGTCACTTATAAAATCTTCCATCTTTATCGTGTCCGACCCTAAGCCTACATTACAAGCTATATCAAGTCTATAGTGATCCTAACCCGACTATCTGATAAACCAAAGCAGACAAAATAAGGGCAAGCCTATTTTATCTGATACATAATACTTGTAACTTCTTTGTGAGAGTGAGCATCCTACTATTTTAGTTCCATGCAATGTTTGAAACTGTATATATATATTTGAGTGGGGACTTCATTTGTTGTGAGGGTACATGAATTATGTTTACTTTTATCATTGGTGTTTGTGAAAAACATTGGTGATGACTTGATTGCCTATTGATAGCTAGGTGACATGTCTTGATTACTGTTTATTATGTTTTGAGGTTGCTTGTAATATATTAGCTGATGTTGGTCCATGGAAAAGGGTCAGAAGAGGTTGTATGGAAAGTGGATGTTTTGTTTAAGTATTGGATGTAGTATCTTAAGTTTATTTTCTAGTTGAGCGTCGTGTTTAGTTTTTATTTTCTTTGCCTGAGGAGATGGAAAAGTCTTAAGTTGAGGGTGTTGAGGTGTTGTGGATTTACAACACTTTTGGTGCTCAAAATTGAGAAAATAGCATGGGCTTAGGTATATTTATGTGGATATAAGGCAATTTTCCTTTGGTTAGACGATAAATTCGTGTTGGAGCTAAAATGTGCAAAACTTAGCCTGAAAGCGTACCAAATAGGCTCAACTCACAATTCACAGTACGGGTCGTAGGAAGGTCTTACAAGTTGTACTACTGGTCGTCAGAAGCTGCAGAAGGATAAGGATGTAGAGGTGCATTATATGAGTCTCAGTATGAGTCGTACAAATCTTGTACGAGTCATGGTGAAGAAGACGTGAAAAGATTTAGAAGATTTGCACAAGAGGCTGACTCCTGGTACGGATAGACAGTACGAATCGTGGAATGAAGATACGAGTCATACCTTAACATTCATGATGGTCTTTAGAACTATTTCAAAGTCTTAGAGTCAGGCTACGGAAGTACTGTACGACTCATAGGACGTAGGTACGAGTTGTACTAGGATCCTACACTTAGCAAAAATTCAGCCAGTCAACAATGTACGAGCGGAAGGTACGACTCGTAGGTTCGTGGTACGGATCGTAGGATGGGTCGTGGAACTGGCGGAACTAGATATGGAAATTCACCCTGTTAGCCTAGGAAAAAGGATTTTTATGTCTGTATAAATATGTTTTATGTTTTTATTTTTCAAGAGAACGTGTGTGTATGTGAGAGAATAGCTAGAAAACATTGAAAAAGGAGAGAATGAGTTGATTTGACTTTTGATCAGCCTTTTGTTGAAGTCTTCTTGTTCTTACTACTTGTTCTTGATGATTTTGCTGATTTATTAATAGAAGTGTCTTTCTCATTCATAATTGAAAGTATTAATTTATGTTCTTAATCATGAATGCAAACCACAACCTTACAACTATGAGAGGCTAAAACCTCCATAACTAGGTTGTAGGAACCATGGTGGATTAATAAGCTGGGGTTGCACAAAGTGATTCTAAACCAATACTAAACACTTATAATGTATTCTCTTCATGCTTAAACGTTTCTTAACGGTGAGCAATGTTAGGACTTGTCCGAATTCTTTCCTTGCTTAGGTATAAGAGGTAGAGATTAGAAAAAGAGAATTACAACGGAACCTTGATCTTGATGATCATTGTATTAACTTGAGCTGTGGTCGTAGGATAGTTAAATCTGAAACTTAGTGATAACGGATAGTTTGAAACTGCTCTTGAGACTTGGTCGAGTGATTGAGTATAGTCATTCAATAGGGACTAGTCAATCATTTGAATGAACCTTTGTTATCAGTTCTATAAGTAAGTATTAGTGATGATCACTAGTGTATACCTAAAGCAGTTATGAATCCATGTGGAGCACAAACCCTAGTTATCCTTTAATATTGATTCAAAACCGAACATTTGATAATTGTTTTTATTATTGCTTTTCTTTAGAATCCCCCAATTTTGGAGTAACTACCTAACAAGTTCACTTACTGGCTGTAATCTAGCTCTTCCCTATTCCCTGTGGGATTGACCCCGACCTCTAGTTGGGTTCTTTATTGACTGCGTCCACTTCATTCTTTGGTAGGAGGTATGGTTTGAGCATTACCAATCATCAACTTCAAACTCTAGTCCTCTCATCCTCACATCCATATAAGACTTTTGACGACTCTAAGTTGTTTTCAACCTTTCCCTTATGAGCTGAACCTTCTCCATCGCCTCATGAACTGAATATGGTCCTACCATCACAGTTTCACAGACTTTGAACCAACCAATAGGTGATCTACATCTCCGCCCACAGAGAGCCTCAAACGGAGCCATTGGAATGCTACAATGGTAGTTGTTGTTATATGCAAACTCAATGAGAGGCAAATGATTATCCCAACTACCCTTGAAATCAATCGGACATGCTCTCAACATATCCACAAGAGCTGAATTGTCCGTTTGTCCTGACCATTCTGTGGATGAAATGCTATGCCAAGCTTGACTTTAGTACCAAGTCCCTTCTGAAACAATCTCCAAAATAGGGAGGTAAATTGAGTACCTCTATCCTATATAATGGACATGGGCACTCCATGCAACTGAAGTAACTCCCAATTGTACAATTTAACATAATCCTCCACTGAATCGGTAGCTTTGACTGATAGAAAATGAGCTGCCTTAGTCATCTGTCTACGACCACCCAAATAGAATCATATTGTCGACGAGTACGAGGATACCCTGTAATGAAGTCTATATTGATTTCCTCCCACTTCCAAGTAGGGTTGCTAATGTCTTGGAGCACACCTCCAAGTCTTTCATGCTCAACCTTCACTTGTTGATAATTCAGACACTTAGCCAAAAACTCTAATATGTCCTTCTTCACGCCATTCTGCCAATAGACTTCCTGTAGGTCAGAATGCATCTTAGTGGAACCTGGATGTATAGAATATCTAGAACCATGAGCTTCGTGCAGCATCTGATTTTTTATAGGGGTGTGCGGAAGTAAGAGTTGAGAGAGAATATGTTGGATTGCGGATGCCTTTGGCTTCCGTCTGAGGTTGTATTTATAAACAAAATTTACAAACTTTACAATTGGCCTTTACTGTTCATAAACGACCTCTACTGTTTATGAATAGTACTTTGTGGCCGACACAACACTATTCTACACTATTCTACTTTGCGACTTTTGTTTAAAGTAGCCGCCCTATTACTGTACACTTTAAGACTTTTCACAAAAAACAAAAAACTTTTGTCTGTCCAAAATAATGGACGACATCTTTACATTACAAAACAAAAAACTTTACATTATCTTCTGCTTTTTATCTGATGGCCGACACCTTTTTATCTTCTTTCTTCTCAGCTTTTTCTGCGTATGTTGTTTTTCTTGTTTTGGCCGTTTGATTGTTTTATTCTTATCTCGGCCGTTGGATCATTATTCTAGCTGTACATCTGGTATCTGTCTATTCTCTTCACCATGGCACTTTGTGCAATAGTGGTCTGGATATTTCTGTCCTACTGTCTTGCAATATCTCGTTAGAAGAGCTGGGGAAATGTAGTTTCTCCGTATAGCTCTTGTAGTTGGTATTTCCTCTGGCTTTAGCAGACTAAGTATCCATTGGCGTACCTCTTCCATATCTGCTTCTTTGTGTTCTCTGGAGTTAGCATAAATCATAGTTTGATCTCTTGAGTAATAGCTCCAGATAGAATTCCCATTTAAGAAATTATTAGCCAGCTCACTTATTATTGTAGCTAAACCAATAATTCTTTTATTTTGCGTAAAAATCTGGTATATCTGTACAACTTATTTCTTCTTGCTGTTCTATCTTCTCTGGTATTATCATCTCCCTTGTTAATCCTATTTTTACTACTTGTATGATTGGTTTTATTTCATTAAATAATATCTCTGCTGGTGCTGCGTATATTTTGATATAGAAAAATGTTCCTTTAGTTATTCTTTTATATGTCATGAATGCTTTATGTAGTTCTGGTATGGTTGCTATCTCATCTCCTGTCTTGGTATATACAGTATTTAGCAATCCATAATTGTAGCATGTTCTGACTAGGTTGGAGTTTGTATTTGGCTGTGCAATCAGCTTATTATATCCTTGTAAATATTGGGTAACATAGTCTTCTTCTGGGTTTTTAGTGGTTATGGATCGTGGATTTTTGTTTAAGTATGTTTGTATTTTGTGGATATTCTGAATGTAGGTATTGGATATATGGTTGTAGGTCTGTCTGGTTTGGTTTAGGCTTTCTTTGTATGTACTTGTTTGTGGAGTTGGAGGTATATTTTTCATCGTAAATTGCTTATCAAATAGCTGCTGTTTCCTGATAATGTCTCTTCTTTCTTTAGGTCCTGATGTACCTGCAGAAGAAGTAGATGGGTTGTTAGCTTGGGTTTTAAGGAGTTTCCCAACGTCTCCTTTTAGCTCTGGAAGTTTGGTGCCTTCCGATTGGCATAGTTCCGCGTTTTTTAAGTCACGCTGCTGACTACTATCTTCTTCCATTCTTTCTGTTTTCATTTCCGCGTTTTTTAAGTCACGCTGCTGACTGCTATCTTTGCTTTTTAGCTTCTCCATATCATCTTCTAGCTTTTCCACTTTCTTGCAAAGTGTACTTAGCATTCCGAGTATTTGGTCCATCTTACTTTCATCTTTTTCCATATCTTGAGATGTAATCTTTTTAGTTATCCACCATTTAACTTGTGTGTTATCTGTTCTAACAATAAATTTGTTATAAACAATATATGGTTCAAATGCAAGCAAACATTTATATAATGCAAACAGTTCTTTCCTATTTATTTCCCATTTAATTTGTGGTTCTGTGTATGATCCTGAATGGTATCTACAGTGGTGTTCTATTTTTTCATTTTCGTATTTATATTTTAATACTCCTCCATAGCTATGATTACTAGAATCTGATTCTACTATGTAGGTGAATTTTTTGTTTTCATTCGGAAAATATAGTTTTGGTAGTTCTTTACACATTTCTTTTATCTTTTTTATGTATTTTTTGTCTTTTTCATCGAAGTGATATTCTATATCCTTTTTTAATTTTTGTTGTAATGGTTTTAGATTTTCTGCTAGTTTTGGTACATATTCTCTTACTTGATTAACTAATCCTAAAAAGGATTGTAATTTTTTCTTAGTATCTAGTAATTCTTCAGAATTTATTATTTTTTGTACTATATGTGTTTGTATTTTTACTCCATTTCTGTCTATTTGTATTCCTAAGAATTCTATTTGGTTTTTCAATATTTCTGCTTTTTCTTTACTTAGGCTTATTCCTGATATTTCTACTATATGTATGAATTTTTCTAGTAGTCTTATATGTTCGTCTTTAGTTCTCGAATAGAGTAATATATCGTCTATGTATACGATACAGTTTTCTAATTGGTTGAAGTAATTATCCATAAAGTGTTGATATCTACCTGGTGCATTCTTATATCCAAAGGGTAATACATTCCATTCGTAAAATCCTTGGGGTACGGTAAATGATGTTAATTGTTTAGATTCTTCTTCTAGTTTTAAGTGGTAGAATCCTGATTTACAATCAAATTTACTGAAATAATTATATCCTTGTACCTGTCTTATTTTTAAGACTTTATTTGGTATTGGGTAATTATATGTTTTAGTTTTTGCATTTAGATTTCTATAATCTATCACCATTCTGCTTTTCTTTCTTTTTTGTTCATTATGTTTATTTACTATAAATGCCGGGCTATTATGTTTACTATTACTTTCTCGTATGTAATTATTTTCTAATAATTCTTTTATATGCATTTGGAATTCTCTTTGGTCTTCAAAATTGTATCTTAGGGGTTTTTGTGTTATTATGCTATTTTCATCTACTAGTTCAATTTTTACTTTTGTTTTATGTTTTCCCATCCTTGTAATGGGTTTTCATTATATAACAATTTTAGCTTATCTTGTAATATTTGTATTTTATCAATTGTAAATATTATCATTTCAATTTTCTGGTCGTTAGTTGTTATGTTTTCTAACTTTTGAGTAATTTTTTCACTTCCTTTAATCCATGGTGTATTTTTTCTTACTTTGTTATTTACTCTTTTTGCTCCTACTTTTTTATTACATGGGGTGGTAAACCACCAATGTGTTTTTGTTATAGTATGTGGGTATAGTTTTTCTAAAAATGGCATTCCTAATAGTATATCTCTATTAGTAAATTCGTAACTGTACATTTCTTCAATTGTTAGTATTTTATCCCATATTTGTATTTTCATATTTTTGGTTTTGTGTGTTATCATACTTCCTTCATTGTTGAATCCAGTTACAATAAGTGGTGTTTTTAATTTTTCCCATTTATCTTCTGGTAGGCAATTATGTTTACACATATTTGCTCCTGCTCCTGTATCTACCATAGGTGTATAATATCTGTTGTAATATCCTTCCACTATTATTTTCATTAGTGTGTAGATTTTTGTCATTCTTTCATATTAATGTTCTTTTAATGATTATCTTTTTATTTTCATAGTGTATTACTAGCTGTCTTTCATCTATATTATATGGTTTGACTGTTTCCAGCCATTTTATTCCTAATGTTATATTGTCTTTACCTTGGTATATTTTAAATTTTATTTTTATTGGTACTCCACCAATAATTAACTCTTGTTCCTGGTAATTCTGTATTTATATTTTCATTTTTTGTAATTTCTTCTTCTTTTATTAATTCTCTTATGACATAGCTTTCGTTTTGTCCTATATCTATTTTTATTAAATATTTTCGTTGATTTAATATTCCTGTTATATATTATTGGTAGGGTTGTATTTCATCCATTCTTTGTTCTAGCAATTTGGGTTGTATTTCATAGTCTATTCTTCTTGAAGTGCTATTTCTAGATGATGATGGTGTATCATAATTTATTCTTTTTCATGTGCTTAGCCTTTCTTTAACTATTTCTAAATCTTCCTCAATATCCATATCTTTGTAGCTATAATCATTATTATCAATAACGTTAACTATTTTGTCAAAAGGATTTTCTATTTTAATTCTTTGAATTTTATTTTTGGCTGTTATCTTATGCTTTGTAGTTAATACATATAAGTTTTTACATCTTGCTGTAAATATTTTACTACCTGGAGCCAGTTCTATTCCTGACATTTTCCAGTATAGTACTAGTGATTTATCGATATTTCTGTCATCTAATGCTACTGAGTAGTTAGCACTTATAAAAAACTTAAATTTTTGGTATATTAAATTTCCTCTAACTGCACTTATTATGCTTTTTTCTATTGGGTGAATAATTCTATCATCTGCCAAGTATAGTTCAATTGGTGTATCTATACCTTGTCTAAAACATGCTTTTATGAGTATCTCTGTTGCTCCTAGGTGTACGTATTTTATTGGATTTTTAGCTTTTATTTCTTGGATTTCCTTGTTTATTATCTTTTTATTTATTATAGGTATTTTAGCTTTTCCTTGGGTATATTTGCAGTCTATTATATGTTCTTTTTGGCTTACCACGTAGTATTCTTCTTGTCTTATTTTAAAGAAATTTCTTAGTTTAGGTATTTCCAAAATTTTGTCTACACTTAAATCTAATTCTTTTCCTTTTATTTGTTCGAACATATTGCTGTCAAATATTATTTTTTGTTCTGAGCTTTCTTTATCTTGATATTCTTCTTTACTTATAATCCTTACATCTGTTTCAGTCATTATCTGTTTCGTATTCATTTATCTCATTTTCATTATCTATCTCATTTTCATTATCTGTTTTTTCGTATTCTGTTAATTCATATATACTATCTTCATCATTTAGATTATAATCTATATAATCTATTTGTTTATATTTTTCATCTTCGATTATTACTTCTACTTCTGAAATTTGTTTTTTATTTACGTTTTTAGGTACTCTACAGTCTCTAGCTAAATGTCCTAATTTGCCACAGTTGTAGCATTTGCATTCTGATATATTTTTCTTAGCTCTGTGAGGTCTCTTTTGTTTGTAATTTTTTATATAGTATCTTTTTCTTGGTTTTTTATACTTGTATTTGGTTCTAAATGGTTTATATTTTTTAACTCTTTTCTTGTATTTGTATTTATTTGTGCAACCGAATTGTGGTGATGTTCTAGTTGTACAACATGCTAAGTTTTTTACTAGTATTTTTTCCATTTTCATGTCTTCCTTATGTTTTTCGCATAATTCTGTAAACCATTTTTGTAGAAATTTTATTCTGGATCCTAATGTATCTATTAGTCCTGATTCTTGCCAGTCTTTAGTCACTTTTGAACTAAATGGTTCTGGTAATTTTGTATAGTATAACTTCCTTATTTCTCTGCTTTCTTCATTTGTATATAATCCTTTATAATAATATTCTTTAAATGCGCATGTATATTCATCCATATAACTCATTTTACATATACTTAATTTGTTTATTAGATTTCTGTTTAGTTCTTTATCTTTTTGCCTTTCTTCTATTTCGGTAGTCATACTACTAAATTCATTTCTTATTGCCATTTCGTACTTGGTTAATATATCTATAGATGTTGTTGCTGGTTCATTATTAATTTTCTTATTATTTCTTAATGTTTCCAAACTTTCTGATGATAAATTTTGTAGCCATATTTTTGTTGTTCCTATTAATGTTCGTTCTATGTATCCAGGGGCATCTGCTATTAGTATTTTGTTATCTATTAACTGTTTTGAAATATATCCTATCCATAGCTGAATTGTTTTATTTGTATCTGCAACACAATCTAAATCTAAGAAATTATATTGTTCTATATTTTGTCTAGGTGTCCAGTTTTTATTTAATCTTTTATTCCATAATGTTTTGCTTCTATTTTCCCTTTCGTAAGTATAATAGGTTGGATTAGTATTTGGTCTCCTTGGACTTCTAGTTCCTGATGTACTAGGTTTTTCATCTATGTCTTCTACATTTATTTCTATGTTATTTTCTTTTTCTATTAGATTAGTATAAGTTTCTGATGTTTCTGAATATTGATCTAGGTTTTCTTCATCATTTTGCTCACTTATGTCATCTATTCCTATTTTAGGCTGATTTTCTACTGCACCTGATTCTTCTAGTAATATTTTAAAATTTTCTATTTCTTCTGTAAGTCTTAATTCTTCACGTTGTTTTTCTTTTGCTTTTAATTTTTCTTCATATAATTGTTTAAGTTTTTCTAGTTCTTTTTCTAGCTCTTGGATTCTCGTGTCTTTTTCTTCTTTAATTTGTTGAACTTCTATTTGTGCTTGTTTTTTAATTTTTTCTATTTCTTTTTTCCTATCTATTTCTTCGTTTTCTTTATTAATTCTTACCATAGCTGTTAAGCTATCTTCTAAGGTTGCCGATTCTTTTTCTAACATCGAATATAACTGATCTCCTATCTTTTTAAATCTTCTTCCTAAGTTTGAGTGTATAATTTTTATTTCTGTTACCTTCTGGCTCATAAATTTTTCTTCTTCTACAGTGTATTCTTCTTTGTTCATATTAATCCGTGTTGTAATTTATATTCTAAGTGTTGTAGTTGTAGCTCTAAATGAAATATTATTCTCCTTTGTGTTTTTATTGATATATGGCACACTCCTGCAACTGTATTGTAATTTAACCTTTCTTTTCTAAATTCAATTTTCTCCGTTATTTCATTTATTTTGTTAAGTAATTGTTGCCTATATTCTTCGTTATTATCAATGTTATTTTTCATTTCAGTTTTTTCAGATATTTTATATATTTATATTCTGTTTCTGAAATTATATCTATTAAATATTCAAGTCTGACATTATTTGTTTTATTTAAGCTTAAAAGTTTATATTCGGGATATAATGTTTTTAACTGTTTTTTTAGTTTTTTAGCTTTTTTATAGATATTACTTTTCTTTGACTTATTCTGTGTTTTAATCATTGGTTAAACATTTTATTATAATATTCAATTTTTAATGGTTCTAATTTTTGTAACTCTTTTATACATTCAAATGCATATTCTAAGTATTCCATATTACCATCTTTCATATATTCCTTTATATTATCTTGTAATAAAAGCTTTGTTAACCTTATACTTTCTATAGTATCTAACCAATATTCCATATATTCATAATTTATCATTTTTTAGTCTAAATCTTTATCTAATTTTCTGATTTCTTCTATAGTCATTTCCGTCCAATCTTGGTTAATTAACTTCATAGTTTCTTCTAATATCTGAAACAATAATTTCATTATACATAAGACAAGTAACACATATCTATGATTTCTATGTGATAGGTTTGAACTCATTTTATGAATTTTTCTAAACATAATATTCCCTCTAATCTTCCTTAGGCATTATTCTGAATTATCCAGTTATTACAACGTTATTTTGAATAGTCTTTTTCGGTCATTACTACGCATTTTCAGCTTCAATCAGTTACCCTAACATTGCCTCAACTCTGTGTACTCCCCTAAAACGGCTCACCTGGCCTCACCGGTTTCCACCTTAGGATGGCATAGTCTGGGCTTACTTACTCTCAGCTTACTAACTACTTACATAGCAAACTTAATCAAGCTTTCATCATAACGATATAACAAGAAGATAATAACAGATAATACTTAGAAGATTATAAGGAATATAGCAGTTTAGTTATTCATAGTTATGAATAACCATACCTCTGTTTGTATCTTTGCATTATTGCTAGATTTTTCCATTTGGTTTATCTTTTTGGTAGATTTGTTTTTTAGTTTTGATTTTGTAGCTCTGATACCAACTTGGGGGTAGGGGTGTGCGGAAGTAAGAGTTGAGAGAGAATATGTTGGATTGCGGATGCCTTTGGCTTCCGTCTGAGGTTGTATTTATAAACAAAATTTACAAACTTTACAATTGGCCTTTACTGTTCATCCGATGCACATCCTTCACTAACTCTTTGCTTTCCTCATTTACATGGGACACACTCTCCATAGAAAGCCTGCTAAGAGCGTGTGCCACCACATTTTCCTTGCTCGAATGATAAAGGATTCAGATCATTCAAAAGCTCCTCTGACGTAAATTTAGATCCTTTTGGGTAAACATGTACTGTTGGCTTTTGTGGTTCGTAAACACATCCACGTGGACCCCATACAGATAGAGCCTCAAAATCATCAAGGCAAATACTACTGCTGCTAACTCGAGGTCGTGAGTCAGATAGTTCTTTTCATGACTTTCAGTTGCTTGGAAGCATAGACTATAACTTTACCGTGCTCATTAATACACAACCAAGGCCGACCCTGGAAGTGCCACAATATACCACAAACCCATCGGTACCCTCAGATAGGGTCAACATCGGTGCTAAGGTAAGTTGAGTCTTCAACTCTTGGAAGCTCTTCTCACAGGCTTCTGACCATTGAAACTTCACTTTCTTCTAGGTCAACTTAGTCAACGGAGGTGCAATAGACAAAAACCCTTCAATAAACCTCTTGTAATAACCAGCTAAACCCAAGAAACTCCTGATATCCGAAAGACTCACTGGTCTAGGCCAATTCTTCACCACTTCTATCTTTTGAGAGTCCACCTGCACACCCTCACTTGATACCATATGACCAAAAAATGCCACTGAGTTTAGCCAAAAGTCACATTTGCTGAACATAGCATACAATTGGCAATCCTTAAGAGTCTTTAGCACCACCCTAAAATGAGCGGCATGATCCTCCCCGCTTCGAGAGTATATGAGAGTATCATCTATAAACACAATCACGAACATATCCAAATATGGATTGAACACCCTGTTCATCAAATCCATAAATGTTGCAGGAGCATTTGTTAGTCCAAAAGACATACTTACAAATTCATAGTGACCATACTGAGTCCTAAAGGTTGTTTTTGGAATATCACTCTCTCTAACTCTGAGCTGATGATACCCGGATCTGAGGTCTATCTTCAAAAATCACATAGCATCCTAAAGCTGGTCAAACAAATCATCAATCTTGGGGAGAGGATACATGTTCTTGATGGTAACTTTGTTCAATTGTTGATAATTAATACACATCTGAAGGGAACTGTCCTTCATTCAGAAAAAGAGAACTGGTGCACCCACGGGGATTGCTATGTCAGATGAAACCCTTGTCTAAGAGTTCTTTTAACTGCTCATTCAATACTTTAGCTCATCTGGACCCATTCTATAAGGAGGAATAGATATAGGCTTCATATCGGGAACAAGGTCAATACCAAAATCGATCTCCTGCTCGGGCGAGACACCCAGTAAATCATCTGGAAACACTTCTTGATACTCACGCACTACGGGAACTGACTAGATCATTGGGGTCTCGGACATAGCACCCTTAACCCTATCTAGATGGTACACACAACCCATAGAGATCATCTTTCTGGCCTTAAGTATGAAGCGACCTATACGAACAACTGAACTGCCCTTCCACTCTAGGGCTGGCTCACTCATAAATATGAACTTTACTGCACGAGTTCTACAATTGACTGAGCCTTAATATGCATGTTGCCAATCCATGCCATAGATAACATCAAAATCTATCATGACTAGCTCTACTAAATCTGGTTATGTGACATTCTGAAATACCGTGACAGGGAAATTTCAATATACCCGTTGAGCTATAGCTGAATCATCGACTGGAGTAGAGACTAAGAAAGGTTCTGATAGGATATTGGGACTAACTCTGAAAATACTAGCGACATAGGGCATCACAAAAGACAAAGAAGCCCCTGGATCTAACAATGCATATACATCAAGGTGGAATAGTCGCAACATGCTAGTGACTACATCTAGGGAGACCTCTTTCTCCTGACGAGATGCTAGGACATAGAATATGTTCTAGCGCTAACCAACACCCACACTAGTATATTCCCCCAACTGAGCTAGGCATGTTGGTGGAGCTACTAAACTAGAGGCTGGGCCTCGACCCCTACCATGGCCCTATCTGGCTGCTGGGCGATCTCTAAGCATATGTTCGGGCTTCCCACACCTACAACAAGCACCTAAACCCGTTAAGCACTGACCAATGTGTCTCCAGCCACACCTGCCACACTTTGGAATTCTGGGCTATGCTACCCAAACCTCTAGAGCTTGAAGCTCGTCCCCTCCGGTCGTGCCTTGATCTGTATGGCACACTCATAGCTAAAGACACTGGGGCTGAAGATCTCTAGTGGGACTACTGACGGTGCCCACCACCAGGTCTCTGCTAGGAGAATCCAAAGCTATCAGTCCTGGCCCTCTTGGCCTCTCTCTCCTGCTCACTCATCTATACCTCTTTTATCTTCTTGGCGTACGGAACTATCCGAGGAAATTCAATCTCCTTATGAAGCATCACGTTCCGATAATCTTTGACCAAATAGTCTGCTATCCCACACACGAACCAACTCGGGCTCTCTAACCTGTCACCATCTTAGATGCACACTTGGACAAGTGAGTGAACTCCAAAGCGTACTCCTGGATAGTCATCTTACCTTGCTTCAAGTTCAAAAACTCAGCTACTTTAATCTCTCTCATCTCATGAGGGAAGAATTGATCCAAATATGCGGTACAAAACTTATCCTAACCAATGGGGCCTGCTCCAATTGTCCTGCTATCTTTCCATTACTTGAACAAATATGTCCAACCCCTTTCAACTAATATGAGGTTAGATCCATGCACTCCTCCCTAGTCACCCCCATGATCTGGGTGACCTTCAAAACCTCATCAGTAAACTCATGTGGATCCTTGTCCACCTTTGACCCAAGAAACTCTTGAGGGTTCATCCTCAAAAAATCTTTGACTCTCGCTGCTGCCACATTCCTATTTTGAGGGACATGGGCTATCGCCTGTTGGTTGACTTGGGCAGTCAAGGCTTGAGGTAACATCTGTATGGCTGCCTTGAACTCTGTGTGAGCAACCTGCTTGGGTGCATGATTCTCGGTGGCGGGTTGGCCCTGCTTGTGCCCATCCCCATTGCATTTCTCATGGCCATTTCCATTTCTATTTCTTCTTCCATTAATTCGGTGAGGAGGCATGATTCTACAAACACATATAGCATAAGTTAGAAGGATAGAGACATTTCATGGCACGACTTAGTCATGAAAGAAGGGAACATTTCTTAAAATGTTTCATAGCCTCTTCGTCATAAGTGTGGCCCGCTTCACACCCATGAAAAAGATTCTACTTAACACGACTTTCAGACACCCTAGGACACTTCAAAACCTAATGCTCTGATACCAAGTTTTTCACGACCCGAACATAGGCCTAGATTGAGATATGGGAAAAAGCACCCTGAGAGGCTCCAAGTCAACCCATGGCATGAACATGACATCAAAACTCAACATAATCAAGTGGAAGTATAAAACATATAATATAGCGAAAGTCAGATAATATCATAACATCTGAATACATAACACAAGTCTGAAATTGAATACATATTATATCTAATAAGCCTCTACTATTGACGAGTTGATGGGACAAGACGCCAACTAACTTAGTATATTCTGAAATTGAAAATACTAAATACTATTGATAGAGGGCCCTGATAAGGACTTAGAAACTGAGACTGGGAGATGCAAATACTAAGAGTCTGGCTAATGGCGGGACTAAGCCTAAATATCCGAGCCTGTATCACGAAATGATACAACATAGAGTATGTGGTCAGTACATGAAAGTTACCGAGTATGCAAGGTAAGTAAAACTGCTAAATAAGTAAAATCAATGATCATGCATAACATAAAACATTTCATCATATGAGTCTGAGAGTAGGACCTGCATACTATTATCTAAAAACATGAATTGAAATTAATTGAATATCATAACTAAATCAAATGACCCAAAGCTGAAAACTGATAATCATAAGTAAAACTGAACATTGGGTCAAACCTGCCGAGAAGATAATATCATGACTAATGAACATGAATAAATGAAATCATGGGGAACAATGGGAGACTCGTCTTATAACCGACATTTACCATGATAAAGCTTACGTGGTCCAGACTATTACACTCAAGTGCGCAGAGTCTTCCAAAGCCTTGCCAAGGCTAAGGACACTACCATGATATCGATATCAAGCTGAAGGCCGTCCTTGGGGGAAGGAGAAGCTCACAAGAGAGGTCCCAATAATTTGAACATACCTATGTTGGCACGTAGTTCTGAGGCATAGGGTTGACTGACCCTTAGCCTACTCGGTGCTAGACACCACTCCTAAAAACATGCATATGCTCTCTATCATTTTTCAACGAAGCTCAACAATCGTCTAGTGACGAAAATGGCTCATAACATACATGCATAAATCTGAAATCATAACATGAGGAGGCTTGGTTTCAAACAATACCACAAGCTGAAAATAGTGGGAGTCTAGACTCCAAATCCATGTGGTAAGCTAATAACATGAAATTTAGATAAATCATGACACATATTTAATCATATGGGCTTGCCTAATACTTAAACATGCTTGACTTATACTTGATCATTCAAAAACATGAATATAGACATAGGTAATTCAAAATGATACTTCCATCATATACATCTCATCTTCTTTAATATATATATGTCATAATCTCATCTTTCATGAACTTTCATGGATGGACATCATAGCCTAATAAAACTTGAAAACATAATTTGTGGTTGAAAACATTGTAAAATATTCCCATTAATCATAATTCAGCATTAGAAACATGTATAGATTATACCCATGAGTGATACTTAGACAATTAAAATGTTGGGTTATATCCCCATAGATTCATCAACTAGAATTTTCATGAAATTGAAGAGGGATTGGACATGGGTGTGGATGAACACCCATTCATAACCCTACATACCTCGATGAATCTGGTTATACAACCCTCTTGAATGCCCAATGGAAATTTGGGGAAGAACTTGATGAATCTAAGCTTTATCACCCTTTGGAACCTCTAGGTTTGCATGCATGGAAGAGAATAGGCTTAGATTGAACTTACCCTGTTACAACCCATAAGATGTTAGTGGCTAGTGTGCATACATGTGGGCTTGTGGTGAGTAATAAAAGCATGACGCGTGCGAGAGGAGCCTCGGAGGCAGGATTAGCAAGGTCGGGTGAGGCCAGGTGCGAGGGCCTGCATGATGCGCTAGCCCTGCATGCGCGATAGGTAGCGCGACGTGGCAGCCACCCAGTGCACTGGGCAGCGCGGCGCGACAAGCCCCCTCTTGCGATGGCCTGTGCGAGGCGTCCCCCTGCCACCACCCTTTCAATATATAAGGCCCCTCTTTGATGTTTTTAAATCATTAAAGATATATTCCTTGACCAAGAATAGAGAGAACACGTGAATTTCATCTGATTTTCGTCAAATTACACTGTCAAATTCTATCAAAATGCAAATTCACCTTGGATAATAAGTTCTAGGCCTACGAGAAGCATATATGCGGTGTTATTTCTTGAAAATTTGCTCGGTATACCAGAACTCCGCCGAGTAAATATTGTCAGAATTACTCCAAGTTGAGTCCTAAAAAGCCACATGCAATAGGTACTATTCTCCCTTCTAAACTCTTGAGAAATTATGAGTTTTCAGCCGAATAAAATGGAGTTGAATTATAGTTAACCTTATTGAAAGATATTGTTGTTTGCCAAGTTTTAGTATTGTAAATAGCCCTATTCTCTTAGCATAAGGGCTACAGTTGAATGGAATCGATGGCTACAGGTTGAAAATTAATCGGATAAACGAGAATCGATATTCGGGGTATGTTAAGGCTTATCCCTTCGATAAGTTATTCTCGTCATATAGTGATATGACCTATGTTCATGAACGAAGACAACTATCCTATATGTTGTGACTAGTTGTTGGTAGTAGATAAGGATGATATATGTTGTGATTAGCTGCTGTCAGTAGATTGTGATTGTATATGTTGTGATTATATATTATGATTATTCGATATGGGGCCAACGCCCTAGCTTACTCGTATAGGGACCCATATGCAGGTTGCTGTGAGCAGTTAGGTCCAGATAAACCTGCCTATGAGGCTATGAATTGCCGAGAAAAGCCATATGAAATCTAAACAGACCAAGTTAATGTCTAAGGGACAAGAACCATAGTAGTACGGTATTACCTTCAGGTTAGGAATTATAGTAAGCTGCCCGTGGAAGGTTAACGCTGACTACTCAGGAGCATGTCCGATTAGTAGTAGCCCTACAATCATTCTAAGCGAGGGAACTACATAGTTGGTCGCCTGCGACCTTACTATTTTCTTATGAGCTATCATCGTCCTAGCATGACATTTAGAGTATCGTGTAGGCTCTCCAGGCCTCACCCTATTTTTTATAGACCATTAGAGATTATGATCACTACAGGACCCTCCGATTAGGTGTAGGCATAAGGGGTGTGCCTATTGGCAACTATATAGACATTCTAGTGGTGAGTAGCGGTCACGTTAGGACATAATAGCTAGATACACCTTTTGAGTGGCTAGATTGATACTAAAATGCAACATACCAGTTGAGATTGACCTCACCTAGGATAGACTTTCGTTGACCAACATCAGAGTTGTTAACTGTGTCATCACCTACTGGGTTATTGATTGCTCAGAGGAGCTATATTATAATGTCATCGCCTATGGGGCAATTGATCTCTCGGAGAAGCTATATGATGTCCGACGGGACCATACTCAGGCGTAGGCTATTTAGGTCCATCCATGTATGGACCTCTTTTTATGTCATACCGACATTCTGACCCTCCGTCGAGCCTTGTGTGCCCAGGGTGCAGTTACAGGAGCCCAACGGGCTCAGACACAGTTGCAAGAGTCCAGCGGGCTCAAATCCGGACCCAAAAGCTAGGCAGGTTAGCTATAGTACCAGTAGAATCATAAGAACCTAGATAGGGGTATATATATCTGATTGTACTTGCTAGGGCTTATGGGGGCCTTGGTAGGTTATTTCTATGTTTGTTTCGCCTTCCAGGCTTATGGAGGCTAGGTTAGGTTTCTTTTTGTATACTTACTTGGTAGCTATAGCCTATGAATGTATAGACGTACAGTTTCACCTCATATATGTGTAGTGATTTACTGGATGCAGGTTATAGATAAGAAAGCTACAAGTTATCTTCTTCCCCTTCTTTCTACTTACTTTCAGCCTTTATTAGCTTATATTCAGCTTTTTATTACTGCCTTACATATTCGGTACATATTGTACCGACGCCCACGCATGGGGCGCTGCATACTTTCCTGCAGGTTTAGACAGATAGATTGTGAGAACTCTTAGTAGCTATTCAGAGTCAAAAAATTTGCTAGCTCCTTTCATTTAGGGTTGTCAGGTTGTAGAGGTTACTAGTATTTTATTAGTATAGAATTTGGGTAGGTTGGGGCCCTATCCTAACCAATATTTTTATTATTAGAGGCTTGTAGACTACAGTCTTCCATTAGATGCCTGTGTTGGCCATGTGGGGCCTAGTCTAACCAGTTAGTTGGTAGTCTTGTAAGCTATAGTATTTATTTGACTGCCTGTTTTTCATTCTGTTTTAACTAGACAACATGGTGGTCTTGTTGGCCCGCATAGGATCCCGTTTACTGTTATGTTGGATGGGTTGGTTTTTTTCTTTTACATGTGCTGCTTGGCCTTGTCAGCCCAAGGCTATATTTACAACTAAGGTATAGCAGTTTGGTTTCTTGATTTTGAGATTCTTGTAGGCACCAGAGATGCATATGCCTAGCCAAGTCATCCTAGATCCTAGTGTGGCATTAGGTGCTAGTCATGCCTTCTAAGGTGGGGCATGACAAACTTGGTCCAAGAGCAGGTTGTATCCCATGTAGTTTGCGAGCTTTGTCTAGTAGAGTCTTGTTTATAAATGTGTTATGCACCATATCTTATAAGGAGGAGGCTACGAGGCATGATAGTATAGTTACCCCTCCTTCTTTTCAGGTCATGCTATAGAGTCAGTTGTATAAGGTTGAGTCCCTAAGCTTTCATTGTCATGTCTATCTAGAGTAGTGTTTGATATAAGATAGACTCCAGCCAGTCGTAAGTTAGCTGCAACAGTAGGAAAGGATACCAATGAGGTTCCATAGTTAGGGGGCAGCCAGCCTATGGCGAAAGCAGATGTTTTATTTAACATCCTCAGTATCCTCCCGGGTGACCAGGAACCTCATAAGGTAATAGATATGCCAGCATCATCCTTATTTCATTCTACACCCTCGAAACAGGAGGCCACGAGTGCGGTATATATATGAGTTGGCTTATTTAGTAGTCACTTAGAATCAGAAAGGGACGACACTTAATGTTGGATTACCTGAAATATGTGAAGGACTGTGCAAGGTTTATCCTCCAGCTTTTAAAGTATGTTAAATTTCGTGCCTTAACACTATTATAGAATGATAGAGTTATTTCCCACTTCCCAGCTTGTTCTTTTAGTACAACAGAAAGTGTAAGTATCGATGCCATGTTGCCCAACATAAATAGTAAAGGAGTGCTAGAACCATTTATTCTGAGGAAGTGTTAGAAAGTGGTTAAGACCCCTAGGGATTAAATAAGTCACCTAGACTATCACAGTAGTAAATCAGGAGAGTAGGTAAGGTTTCTAGTAGCACCCAAGTACAGATGAGAGTCCATAAGTAGTAGACCTCCAGCCACAGTGAAGCTCAGGGTAGAAATAGATTAGTTTCTCCACAGTGAGCTGATGATGGTAGTGAATATGAAAAGAATAGTGGTTGCGGCCCCAGCTTGTTATGTCAAAGGATGGAAAGAGTATACAGTAGGAATTGGCCCGAGGGCAGGACAGGATAATACATGCATGTTAGTATACTTGGCAAGTAGTATCCTTGACAGCACAGTGCATGGGCCACGAACCCTGGTTTTTAGCCTATAGAAGTGAGGGCAAGACATGAACATCTAGCTCTGGAGGGGAATAGAACCACCTCTAGGCTATAACAATTGGAAAGAGTAGGAGCCGCCACTGAATGTCGAGAATTAAGCATCAGGCTGACATTTAAAGGATAGTGAGGTTGTAACCTATAATATTGCAATATCACTAGTAGTTGTGAAGCCAAAGGAGTGGCGGTGCGGAGACCCTAGCCTTGTACAACCAGAGATAAGGCCCAGCCGAAGGAGTCACTGGCCTTTGAGATAGTAGGGGACAAAGACTTGAAATCCATAGGTTGACTTTATGTTCTAAATGTGGCAGGGCTTCATATGTAGACTATAGTATGGTATACCATGTTTGTTAACCCCTCCGTCTGGGTTTGATGAAAATGCATCAGGTTATAAAAAGAGACCTGCGGATGGCATGGGAAGAAGAAAGGTATTATCGAGAAGTGGAACAGATCCCCAATGACTAGCAAGTGAAGGATGGACAGTAAAGCCGGCAAGCTAATACCGAAGATAGCCATGCCTGCGCGGAAGCGGGAGGTAGTAAGTCCGAATATAGTTACAAGATTACTTTATACCAGGTGTAAACGTAACCCAGGGGGTCATTGTTGGAAGGATAATAAGATTAACATATTACTTGCCAGTCAGAATGATGTTTCAGCTAAAGACCATGCTAAATTGAATATTAAAGAAATATTCCGGCTATATGGTGTCTCAACATCCATTAGCTTCTGTCAAAGGGGCATAACTCACAGCTGGGTTTTGGAAAGTGATAAAAACAGATTGGGACGCATATTAGTTTAAGTACGGCTTCTCATCCCTAAACTAATACCCAAGCATAAAATATGATTCAGACGCCAGAGATCTGTTATGAGTGGGAATGCAGGTCCCCCAGATGATGATCTGGAGCAGGTAAATTAGGGGTTAGTTGAACCAAGCATACAACACAAGTTAGATGGAAAAAGTTAAACTTATCAAAAAATACGTGCCGACAACCCAAGGTCGCCAGAAGTCCTACTCTAACATATGGCATAGGGAGTTAAGCATTGAAGCAATGACTGGGTATTCCTACATATCTCGCCAAAAGAATGGCGTTATGAGATCTGATAAGGAGGGCAAGCCCATCCCTAGAATTACTAAGTTATACCAGATCCTCCAGAAGGTTGTCCAAGCAGCCAATGAGATAGAGTTTCCTTAAAGGATAGGATCTGTTCATCAATATTACGCAAGCGTGTAGCAGACCTTTTTCCCAAGATTGACCTAGTCGGAATGCTCAAGGTACAGGAGTGTTGTTCCATGGACAGGCTCCAATAGTTATATTAGATTGTCAGGTTCGTAGGAGCTAATTTGAGAACTAAAGATGTAGCCTTCGTTAAAGTCCAAAGAAGGAATAGAAATGTAGAAGAGATGACTTGGGAAGCTGAGGACGACTTGAGGTCGAGATATCCTCACTTATTCTAGGGTCGACCCAGATTATGCAGTTGAGGTGAGGTTGTTGTTCAGTTGTTATTTTACAAATTATAGTATTAGTACTGTCTAGTTGTTCACCTCTATGTTGTGGAAGAGTTGTTTGATCTTGCGCAGAATTATATGCCCAAGTGATACTCAAATGCTTCATTTCATCTTGTTTATCTATCGTTATGTGTGCATTCTCATGTAATTTGTAGTTAAAATGTGAATTTATACTAACCAACATGATTAGAGTTGTTTTGTAGGTAAAATATAATTTTGGGAAGCTAAGATACATGTTGGTAAAAATCGTGAATGGAATTGGAAGCAAGGAGTGGAAAAGGTCAAGGAAGAGCAGCAAAAATAAGGGCTCCGTGATGGAGCCGTGTAAAGTTGCCATCGCAGAGGCATTCTACCTCGGGTGATTTATTTTGGCCAATTCCAGTGAAGGTTCGCGATTGCGCCGTGACACGTTGGCCTGGCTCCGCGTTGTAGGCCGTGGCACGCCAAGGAGAAATTGCTGAGGAACCTGATTCTAGTGAGGGTCCACTTTTGACTCGTGGCACGGAGGGAGTGCTCTGTGATACACTCCATGCCACGTTGCTTGTTATTCCGGAAAAAATTCTCACTAGTATAAATAGCACACTTAGGTTTATTTTTTAAACATCTGACTTGGTTGAGCAAGAACGTGGGTTAAAGACAGTTGAGGGGACAAAAATTCTAGGGTTCTTATCTATCTCTTTCTCTCTTATCTCAATTGTTTGTATGAATTACACTTATTTGATGATGTTTAATTCACAAATGAGTGGCTAAATTCACTTCTTGCTGAGGTTAAGAACAATTGTAGTGGAATGTAATTGTTGATCATTTTAGTTTTCATCTTTTCTTCAATGGTTGTTCTATCAATTCTTGTTCTTACTGCATTAATGTATGGCCAATGTTAATGTATATCTAAAAAATCCAATTTTGATTTTGAAAAGGAAAGAAATTTGAAAGTTGTGAATTGGTAGGATATGATCTCTTCTTAGTTTGGGAAAATTGAGAGTTGATTTACATTCAGAATAGAAATATATCTGAAAGTCTTATTATTCAATTAAGGAATCAGTTTTGTATGGCTAGAACATGAAATTCTTTTATCACAGAAATGTAGGTTGAAGGTTCATGATTCTTAAGTTGGGTAGGATACGAAAGTTTCAATCCATAGGCAATAATTCTTGACTAGCAACCGAAGGAAAGATTAACTGAATTGTATCGATAAATTACTTCCCTGCATGTTCGTTTTAACCTCAGCATCCTCATTACTATTGTTCAGACTCACTTTATCATTTTGCTTTAAATTCTTATTAGTTAGTAACTCAAACTCTAAAAATCTTATTCATTTGGTTGTCTGCATTCTTCAAGTTATAGTTCATTAACACTAAAGTTAATTATTACCTTAGTTCAGTCCCTGTGGGATCGATACTTGGATTACTTAAACCATTTTACTACTTGTTCGACCACGTGCACTTGCATGTAGTCACCACAGAAGCCGGAACAAGTTTTTGGCGCCGTTGCCGGGGACGGGCAATTGGTAAAATTGTTTTATTAGTGTTAGTTTACAATTTATATATAAGTGTTGACAAATTGATCTTAGCCTGTCTTTTTCAGATATCAAATTCTGTTGAACACTAGCAAGAGACAAGGATCTAGTTGATTCATACTTAGAGCCGGAAAGACAGTTCCATCGTCAAAGAAGAGAGGCTCTAGAGAAAAAGCTACAGTTTCTCAGACAGACAATCCTAGAGCAATAGCAAAATCCACCACTTGTGAGGGCAGTGTTAGTGCCCGAGGAAATAGCAGCTAGGCCAGTTCGCGAAGTGGCAATTCCACATGCTAACAATGTTACATCAAGTATTCGCAAACCTGAGCCATGAGGGAGGTTTGAGCTTAAACAGAATATGGTGCAATTGTTGCACACCAGCGGGCAATTCACAGGTCTCCCTCACGAAGATCCACAACAACATCTCCAAAACTTTTTGGAGATAAGTGACACTTACATCCCCATTGGAGTATCATCCAATTACGTAAGGCTTACATTAATTCCATTCTCATTATTGGGAGAAGCAAAGAGGTGGTTGAAAGCGGAGACACGAACTCTATCACCACTTGGGATGATCTTGCAAGAAAGTTTTTGATACGGTTCTTTCCATCAGGGAAAACAGCAAGACTTAGAAGTCAGATTCTAAGTTTTAAACAAATAGAAGGGGAGAATCTGTATCATGCTTAGGAAAGGTTGAAATCATTGCTAAGGGATTGTCCTCACCATCACCAGTCCAATGATGTGCTGGTGCATGCTTTCATAGAGGGTTTGGAACCCCACACAAAAATTTTGCTAGACTCAGCAGCTGGGGGACAAGCATTAGAAAAGACTTATGAGGAGATGTATACTTTGTTAAATCATATTTCACAGGAAAATCCAGAGTGGAATGCGAACTCTTCTAGAGGAGGAACAAGGAAAGCGGCAGGAGTCTTGGAAGTGGATGATTTTATAGCTATCGCTGCACAGATAGCTGCACTGCAAAATCAACTCAACACCCACTTCAGCAATATGAGCTTGAATCAACCTCAAGGCCCAGTTAATGTAGTGCAACAGGTTTCATGTGAAGTACGCGGTAGAAGTGAACACTCAACTGAGTGTTGTGGTGGAAATCCAGATTCAGTGAACTTTGTTAGGAATGTACAGAGAAATAATCACCACCAGTATGGCAACAACTACAACTTGAATTGGAGAAACCATCCAAATTTCTCTTGGGGTAGTAACAGCCATCAAGGGCAGAGTTCGAATCAGGGTATGCAGAGAAATCAAGGAGGGCAGTAGAACTATCAGACTCAATATAGAGGAAACAATGCACCTCCTCCTCCACCCACCAGCATTGAGGAAATGTTTAAAACAATGTTAGCTAACCAAGCTCAATTGCAGGTTGATTATGTGAAATTGACAGCAAACATAAAGAACAACTAGTTAGCTACAAAGGCGCTGGAGTACTAGTTCAGACAACTAGCTGGAGCTCAAAACACCAGGCCAAGAGGAGGACTACCGAGCGACACTGACCCGAATCCCAAGCAGGTTAATGCAGTGACCACAAGGAGTGGTTTACAACTCAAGGAGGTGGAACCAGAAAGACCACCTCAACAGTCAGGAGCAGTGGAAAAAGAGAGGGAACATGAGGATGCGAGGGGGAAGGAGAAGGCAGTTGAAGCAGAAAGACCACCACCCCCGTTCCCTCAAAGATTAAAGAAACACAAGGAGGAAGCTTGTTTCAAAAAGTTCATGGAGGTGCTTAAACAGGTACACATTAATTTACCTTTGGTTGATGTTTTGCAGGGAGTGGCTAAATATGCAATGTATATCAAGGACATCGTAGCTAACAAAAGCAGATTGACGGAGTATGCTATGGTGGCGCTTACTGAGGAGTGCACTTCCCGGATACAGAACAGGTTGCCAACAAAGCTCAAGGACCCTAGGAGCTTTACAATTCAAATCACAATTGGGCAAAGTATCCGAGCTCGCGGATTATGTGACTTGGGAGCGAGTATTAACTTGATGCTGACATTGGTGTTCAAGAATTTGGGGCTGGGCAGTCCTAGACCAACTACAGTGATCTTGCAATTAGCGGACCGTTATTTGGCCAGACCAGATGGCATTGTGGAGGACGTGCTGGTGCAAGTGGGCTCCCTTATCTTCCAGGTAGATTTTATTATTCTGGATTTTGAGCCGGATGCGAAAGTCCCATTTATTTTGGGACGTCCTTTCTTGGCAACCGGGAGAGCTTTGATTGATGTAGCTGCAGGGCAGCTAACCATGCGGGCGCATGACAAAGTGGAGGTATTTGATGTATATAAGGCCACGAAGATTCCATCCATATATGAGGAGCTTTCAGCAATCCATGTGCTAAATCAAGAAGAAATTCTTCAGATTGTTTAATCTCGAGATCCATTGGAAAGAGCATTGATGAGCTCTAATCATTTCGGAGATAGAGATACTTATGAGATGGTGCAAATGTGGAATGAACCACAATGGTATCTCAGGAAGCATGACTTTCAGCCTTTAATGAGGTCCCTAGAACCATTGCCGAAACCATCGATTGAGGAAGCACCAAGACTAGAGTTATGGCAAGAAGAGCGAAGTGCCACGTTCTTGGTTAATGGGCAACGTTGTAAGTATTACTGGGGTGAGGACGTTATTCAAGAGAAGACGTCCATCACTCTAGAGGATGATTGAGCGTCAATGACGTTGAGCTGCGATGGTAAACCAGGCGCTGCACGGGAGGCAACCCGTGAAATTATTGTACTAGATGAGTAGAATTAGTTGTAATTAGCTGATTGAAGAGTCTGTGAATATGTCTTGAGTTGAGCATGTGCAATGAGTGTGAGGTGAGGTTTCGATTATTCCATGCTATTGTGAAGTGTCTAGAACTTGCCTGGTGTATGTGCGAAACGAAATGAAGGATGTGTATTGTAGGAAAGGATGCAAGCATTTCTTTGATTAAACCGAAAGTTTTTCCATTATCATACCTACCTTGAATGTACATCCTAGTTAGCCCCATTGAGCCTTTAGCCTATTTTTTTTCTTTCTTTGAAGAGGTACAAACCGAGCTTAATCCCTTCTTTTCATTATCCTTGAATTTGATCCAAAACTCTTAAGCGCTCAAGAAAAACAATTTTCCCACAGTGTAAAGAAGTGAGAATTGTGAAAAGAAAGGAAAATCAGAAGTGGTGAAAGGTAAAGAAAAGGTCAAAGGTGCACTTGCTGAAATTAAATAAAATGAAGATGTATAACTAATCGTTGTTATTAAGTCGAGTGTGCTTAAAGAAATGGGAACAAAAATAAAGAGGAAAATTCAAGAAAGAGAAGATGAAGGAAGAAACAAGGCCCATAATGATGGTGGGATGTATTGAAAAGCGCTTAAGGAAGCTAGTTGCTATTATTGGTTAGCCCAGTATTTACTAGTTCCTTAGCTTACATTACAACCCATTAAGTCCTACATGATCTTACATCACGCGTCCTTATATTAGTGGAGTAATACACTAGAGGCAAGCCTATGGATCATGACATGATGCATGTGAATTCTTTGGGAGAGAGAGCGAAATCGTGTTCATATACCCCTACATGTAATGCTTTGGAAATCATATGATTGAAAAGGGTCAGATTCTTTTTGTATTGTGAGGGCACATGCTTGACGAGAGATTAAATTTTGTGTTGGATGTCTTGATCAGTTGATTTGCATGAGTTTGCGGAGATTGAGAGTTGATTCTTGAGTTTAGGAGGTCTTAATGTGGTGTATGTCATTGTGTTGATGAGACCATGCATGTTTTCTTGATGATTTGCTATATTAAATAATCGGTATAGCCGTAGCCTGAATTGTCGAGCCAAAGTAGCTATGCGTGGGTGTCAATTGCATGAGATGTGAGAGTATTGTTCGAGGACGAACAAGGTTTTAAGTGTGGGGTAAGTGATCTTGGGCAGAATTATATGCCCAAGTGATACTCAAATGCTTCATTTCGTCTTGTTTATCTATCGTTATGTGTGCATTCTCATGTGATTTGTAGTTAAAATGTGAATTTATACTAACCAACATGATTAGTGTTGTTTTGCAGGAAAAATATAATTTTGGGAAGCTAAGATACATGTTGGTAAAAATCGGGAATGGACTTGGAAGCAAGGAGTGGAAAAGGTCAAGGAAGAGCAGCAAAAATAAGGGCTCCGCGATGGAGCCGTGTCACGTTGCCATCGCGAAGGCATTCTGCCTCGGGTGATTTATTTTTGACAATTCCAGTGAAGGTTTGCGATTACGCTGTGACATGTTGGCCTGGCTTCGCGTTGCAGGCCGTGGCACGCCAAGGAGAAATTACTGAGGAACCTAATTACAGTGAGGGTCCACGTTTGCCCCGTGGCACGGAGGGAGTGCTCCGCTATACACTCCGTGCCACGTTGCTTATTATTCCGGGAAAAATTCTCACTAGTATAAATAGCACACTTAGGTTTATTTTTTAAACATGCTGACTTGGTTGAGCAAGAACGTGGGTTATAGGCAGTTAAGGGGACGAAAATTCTACGGTTCTTCTCTATCTCTTTCTCTCTTATCTCAATTATTTGTATGAATTAGACTTATTTGATGATGTTTAATTCTCAAATGAGTGGATAAATTCACTTCTTGCTGAGGTTAAGAACAATTGTAGTGGAATGTAATTGTTG
The DNA here is from genome assembly GCA_035772735.1 of Datura wrightii. Lineage (NCBI taxonomy): Eukaryota > Viridiplantae > Streptophyta > Magnoliopsida > Solanales > Solanaceae > Datura > Datura wrightii. The sequence goes on along the minus strand of JASDFA010000001.1, from coordinate 151,279,471 downwards.
ATCATTTTAGTTTTCATCTTTTCTTCAATGGTTGTTCTATCAATTCTTGTTCTTACTGAATTAATGTTTGGTCAATGTTAATGTATATCTAAAAAATCCAATTTTGATTTTGAAAAGAAAGAAATTAGAAAGTTGTGAATTGGTAGGATATGATCTCTTCTTAGTTTGGGAAAATTGAGAATTGATTTACATTCAGAATAGAAATATATCTGAAAGTCTTATTAGTCAATTAAGGAATCAGTTTTGTATGGCTAGAACATGAAATTCTTCTATCACAGAAATGTAGGTTGAAGGTTCATGATTCTTAAGTTGGGTAGGATACGAAAGTTTCAATCCATAGGCAATAATTCTTGGCTAGCAACCGAAGGAAAGATTAACTGAATTGTATCGATAAATTACTTCCCTGCATGTTCATTTTAACCTCAGCATGCTCATTACTATTGTTCAGACTCACTTTATCATTTTGCTTTAGATTCTTATTAGTTAGTAACTTAAACTCTAAAAATCTTATTCATTTGGTTGTCTGCATTCTTAAAGTTATAGTTCATTAACACTAAAGTTAATTATTACCTTAGTCCAGTCCCTGTGGGATCGATACTTTGGTTACTTAAGCCATTTTGCTAATTGTTCGACCATGTGCACTTGCGTGTAGTCACCACAGAAGCCCGAACATTGTTTATAGAGTCTAGTGAGACACCTATGTTGGACTTTCTACTTTTTAGGGTTCCGTATAGTCCATATTATAGAGGAGACTCTATCAAAATTTGTCTAGCAGTAGTTAAAAGAGTTGAGTCTTTTAATCCTAAAAATTACATTCAAGGAAGAATGTTCCTTGGGGGGGGGGATGATGTTACAACCCGTAAGATGTTAGCAGCTAGTGTTCATGCACGTGCGCTTGTTGTGAGCAATAAAAGCATGACGCATGCGGGAGGAGAGTCGAAGGCCGGACGAGCGAGGACATCATCAAGGGGAACAGCAGGGTCGGGCGAGGCCAGGCTACAAGGGCCTGCGCGCCTGCTAACCCTGCTTGCGTGATGGGCAGTGCGGCACGGCAATCCCCATAGCACAATGGCCTGCTCGAGGCGCCCCCTGCCAATACCCTATCAATCTATAAGGTCCCTCTTTGATGTTTTTAAATCATTCCAGATATATTCCTAGACCAAGAATAGAGAGAACACATGAATTTCATTTGATTTTTGTCAAATTACGTCGTCAAACTCTGTCCAAACCCAAATTCACCTTGGATAACCAGTTCTGGGCCTACAGGAAGCACCTCTGTGGATTTATTTCTTGAAAACTCGCTCGATATACTGGAACCCCACCGAGTAAAGGTTGTCAAAATTACTCCAAGTTGAGTCCTAAACGGCCACATGCAATAGGTAAGCAATTCTCCCTTCTAAACTCTCGAGAAATTTTGAGTTTGCGGCTGAGTTAAATGGAGTTGAATTATAGTTAAAATTATTGGAAGATGTTGTTTGTCGAGTTTTAGTACTGAAAATAGCCCTATTCTCTCAGCGTAAGGGCTATAATTGAATAGAATCATCAGCTACAGGTTGGACATTAATCGGGTAAATGAGAATCGACATTCGAGGTATGTTAAGCCTTATCCCCTCGGAAAGCTATTCTCATCATATAACGATACAACTTATGTTAATGAACGGAGACAGCTATCCTATATGTTGTGACTAGCTACTGGTAGTAGATAAGGATGATGAATGTTGTGATTAGCTACTATCAGTAGATTATGATTATACATATTGTGATTCGATGTTGTTAGTGGACTATGATTATATAGGTTGTGGTTAGCTTCTAGAAAACGTATTGAGAGTATATTGCAGTATCCCTCATCGAGAAAGAGTATGTTAAATGTGACTAATGTTAGGAGCGTCATAAAAACTCTGCTATTCTTCTGTTCGCAGTATTAATAGAATTTTGGTGTTTTTATGTCATGCCAAAGCCTTAGAAGTTTATGGTTAGCTGTTGGGCCTGATTTGGTACGTTGGACAGCATCAGGCGTAGTAGGGAGATATGACTTTCAGTTTGATGCCTGTATTGTCAGTGAAGCTTGCCCAAAGGCTGTAGGCGCACCTTAACGCCTCCAAGGCTAGAATTTGGATAGGATGGTCAGACCATAGAGTCAGCGGCACCAGTGTTGCCTAATGAATTGAGTGACAGTCTGCCATATAGTTAACTATTGCCAATGACTGTTAGTTTCAGTTGACTTAGTGCCTGTCATGTAGGTCGCCCAGGAAACCCTCCCGGTTGTTATAAGTCTGACAGACCAACTGATACCCTAAGGAGGGAATCCTATTTGTAGTTCGATGTGAGGCCAACGCCCCAGCTTACTCGTTGTAAGGACCCATGTGCAGGTTGCTGCAAGGGGCTAGGTTAAGATAAGCCAGCGTACGAGGCTATGAATTGCCTAGAAAATCCATATGAAATCCAAACATACTAAGTTAATTTCTAAGGGATTAGAACCATAGTAGTATGATATTATCTTCCTCTGAAGAATTATAGCAAGCTGCCTGTGGAAGGTTACGACTGACTACTCAGGAGAATTTCTAATTAGTAGTAGCCCTATAGTCATTCTTAGCGAGGGAGCTACATAGTTGGTCTCCTGTGACCTTACCATTCACTTATGAGCTGTCACTGTCCTAGAATGATATTAAGAGTGTCGTTTAGGCCACTCCAGACCTTGCCCTATTCCGTCTAAACCATTAGAGATTATGATCACTGTAAGAACCCTCCAATTAGGTGTAGGCACACGGGGTGTGCCTGTTGGCAACTATATAGACTATTCTAGGGGCGAGTAGCGGTCTCCTTAGGACATAATATCTAGATAACCTTTTTAGTTGCTATATTGAGACTAAAATGCAGCATATAGGTTGGGATTGACCCCACCTAGTATAGCCTTCCATTGACCAACTTTGGAGTTGCTAACTGTTTCATCACCTACGAGGCTATTAATCGCTTAGAGGAGCTATATGATGACCGAGGAGACCATACTCAGGCCTAGGACATATTTACATCCATTCACGTTGGACCTCTTTTTATGTCGTGCCGGTATCACTAACCCTCCGTTGAGCTTTGTGTGCCTAGGGTGCAGTTAGAGGAGCCCAACGGGCTCAGACATAGTTAAAGAAGTGCAGCGGGCTCAGATGCGGACCTAGAAGCCCGGTAGGTTGGCCAGTGTACCAGTAAAATCATAAGAACCTGGATAGGGGTATTTAGATTGGATTGTGCTTGCCAGGTCTTATGGGGGCCTCGATAGGTTATTTCTGTGTTTCTTAGACCTTTCAGGCTTATGGGGGCTAGGTTAGGTTCTTATTTGTATAGTTTCTTGCTAGCTATAGCCGTACAATTTCAGCTCATATACGTGTAGTGATTTACTAGATGCAGGTTATGGATGAGAAAGCTTACAGGTTATCCTCTGCCCCTTCTTGCTACTTACTTTCAGTCTTTATCAGCTTCTGTTCAGCTTTTTATCACCTCCTTACATATTCGATACATATTGTATTGACACCCACAGATAGATTGTGAGATCTCTTAGCAGCTATTTACAGTCAGCAGATTGACCATCTGCTTTCATTCAGGGTTTTCAGGTTGTAGAGGTTACATGTATTTATTAGTATACCATTTGGGTAGGCCGGGGCCCTATCCCGACCACTATTTTTATTCTTAAAGGCTTGCAGATTACAATTTTCGGTCAGATGTTAGTGTTGGCCATGTGGGACCCATGTATGCCTTATTTTTCAAGTTGTCCATGTGGGGCCTAGTCTAACCAGTTAGTTGGAAGCCTTGTCGACTATAATATTTATATGACTGCCTATTTTTCATTCTATTATAACTAGACAACATGGTGGTCTTGTTCGCCTGCATAGGATCCCTTTTATTGTTATGTTGGCTGGGCTAGCTATTTTTTTTTATAGGTGTTGTGTGGCCTTGTTTTCCTGAGGTTGTGTTTATAGCTGAGGTATAGCAATTTGCTTTCTTGATTTTGAGTCGTTGGTAGGCACCAGAGGTGCATATGCCTAGCTAGGTCAACCTAGATCCTAGTGTGGCATTAGGTGCTAGTAATGCCTCCCAAGGTGGAGTGTGACATACCTTTTTTGAGCTTAAAACGAAGTTGTATAGGTCTTAGAAACTCAGAAATTATGGAAAATCCCTTTATAAATTCGTAGGGAAAAATGCCTTGCCCGTCTCAATGAGGGACTAGACTACTCGTCGTCACTGACCACGACTCATGGTCACCTCCGTTGCCAAAACTGGAAATTCATCATCACTGGTCACCACGAGGGACACCACGACTCGTGGTGTGCCCGACAACTCGTGGTCTAAAGTCGTGACCAACACTTCCCAACTTCTTCAACCTTTAATTAACTCTTGACCAAGGCTAACACAATGAATCATGGTGCTGACCATGACTCGGTGTCACACCCGTGGTCACCCTCAGATCCCAATATTCAACCAAGTCTTCCCTCTTCCCAGAGTATCTTAACAACTCGTGGTGCACCTCATAAGTCACCGGACGACCTGTCCTATGACCTGGTGCAAAAAATTCTATTTTGTTCATTTCAACCCTCGGGTATGATCTTAGGGCTTTCGGGGTGTTACAGTTATGGATTGTTTTTATTAGTACAGATGACTCCTTATGCACCCTCGGTATGGGCTGATATGGATCTTTGCTATTAAACTATGATATGTATGTCTCATACCCCAGCGAAGTATGAGATGGCTTAGCTGAGTAGACGAAGATTAGACTCTTTGTCCACATAGTGGTTTATGCCTGTTAAAATAAGAATCTTCCACAATAAATTGACAACTGATGATGAAAGATATTTTTTTATCTTTTTAAAAAAAGGTCAACCTATTGATTTCGAATTCTATATTCCTTCATACTATGTTTATGTTTCTATAGTTATGCTTATATTTCATTCAGTCATTTTACATATAGTACGATCCTATGTACTGATGTCCTTTTTATCGGGAGCGCTGCGTTATTTTGTAATGCAGACTCGGGTACTCATACAGATGATCGACTTGAACTCAAGGATTTTCTCTTATTCATTTATTTGTTAATCCCCACTTTTTTGTCTTAGTTATTCTATTCAATTTTACTTGATTTTGACGTTGAGGTAGTTGTGTGGTTTGTCGCTGTAAAATAGTTATTTCATTAATGATAGAGGCTTCATAAATTATTGTTCATGTTGATGTAAACTTGGAAAGACATTTTTAGAAATTAAGTATTTTCACTTTTGAAAACATAAGTGTACTGACATTCCGTTTATGTTAGATGTATGCTTCTTGATACAATCCATGTTACTTGATTCGCTTGGTCCAAGAATGACATCGATTTCCAATAACACCTAGGCCCAGGATCGGGGCATGAAAAACTTTATATTAGAATACTAGGTTTATGTGCATTAGGGAGTTGATGAATCTGTCTAGTAGTATGTAAATTATAAGTGTGAAGCACACTAAAATTATAATTTAGAAGCTACAAGACATATAAGAATATTACTCTTCTTTTCTACTCTAGATTGTGTTATAAAATTGAGCCGTAAGTGAATGTTCTAACTTTCACATTATTGAGTTTCCTTTAGGAAATGTTTGCTAAAAGAAAGACAGCCTCAAGGCAAAGGGCTAACGCGCAACGAGGCAAACTCTTGTGAACCCCAGGGATTTCAAACAAGGTCTCAGGGATGTCCAGCAAGCTAGAGTACTCGTACCTCTCCTCCACTAACAGAAGTTCCTATGGGGAACCCTATAACATACGTACCATTGATGACGTTCAAATCCACTCCTTACGAGGAGGAAGTGTAAATGATCATCGCAATATAAATACCCAACTAAGAGTCGGGGTCGAATTCACAAGGAATAGCGATTGAGTAGAAAAAGGTATGTATTGAGTTGAACTAATATTTCATCTATGCATTTGAAGATAAAAGTAAAATATTGGGGGAAATAGTGATAACACAATTTGAATCTAAAATCCGCTATCAAGAGAATAAGGCAACCAAATTGAATTAACAATCATAAGCAAGGGCTAGGGGTATGCTATTGATCGGGGTTTGATTGGATCAAAATTAACCAGAAAATCAAATAATTACTCATAAGTATAAATAAATGTTAATAAAATGACACCCGATTGTTTTTCAACTAATTGAGTGATCTATTTCTTGAGTTTTCTCAAATCCCAAGGCCTCAATCAACTAATCCATTATAGCGTATGAAAGATTGAGCTATTTCTAGCATCAAATCTCTAATGGGTGCATGATTATGAGTTTTGGCTATCTCTAACCCAACACCACACATTCAAGACCCAATTGCCTACTATTGCTTTTTCACCCATATTCAATTTCTCTTTTTCAAGAAAAACATGGTATAAGTAGACATAACCCACATTTGCAACTTGGATAGTTCAGTTATAATTTGAGAGAAAACAATTGATTTATGCAAAATGAGTAATCACAAGATTAAAATAGCAATACCCAATCCAATCTCTCCCCAATCATGCACACCCCCTAGCAAGATATCTAGCTACTCATAGATGAATAATATAAGAGCATATAGATAAAAGATTCATAAAATTCATCATTAAAGAGTATAGTAAAAAGCTCAAAAATTGTCTTCAATGGTGGTCTGTACCTTGAAGAACAAAAAGAAGAAAAGTTATTCAATATTTCTCTCTAATTCTACAAATCTGGAAAGGAATAAGTGGTACTTTTCTGGAGAATGAACAGAAATAGGTTAAAAAGTGATCCTCAAATTTCGTGCTGGATGATTTTGTCCCCCTGAAAGCGGCCTCACTTGTGAGTCAGCAGTGTTCCGTTAGTGCTTATCCATGGAATGCCACTCTATCGCAAGTGGAGGCAGTAACTCTGGCGTCTAGCCAGCATTAGCTTTGGAGGTTCATAGGTGCTGACCCACGCTCCGCTGGTACACCTTCCACTTTTATCCAGTTGGCTGCTATGTTCAGTTGGTGTTTTGCTGATCCCATCCTGTGGAGTGTCGGTCCCATCCAGTAAAGCTCCATCCCTCTTCTTTAATCCATGCTTTTGTCCAATTTCTTGCTTTCTATCCTTACATTAAATACCTATAAAAAATAAATAGAAAGGTCATAAACTCCTCCCAAATGACTTGAAAACCAAGCAAAAGATCATGTTTAAAAGTCTAATGAGTTGGTAAATTATCAACTCATCAAACCCCTAAACTTGAACCATTGCTTGTCCTCAAGCAATGCAATTCTTTACAGCTTAACCATAGGAATAAGCATGTCATTCTACATGAGGTTATGCACAAGGGACCACTATGACCTAGACAACCTAAAGATTGCTCACCAACACAAAGAAAAGAGGACACTCAACACTTTATGCAAATGCTTCAAGTGATGACCACAATCTATTGGCATAATTCACATTTGATTCCTTTATCCAAAACAAGGGCATTGTTTATCACAACAAGCTTACATAGCATGTTAAGTCATCAAACATTCACATTCAAAGTTTGCCTTCAAGCTCTCTACAATCTTGTCTAAGTCATATCTTTTGGCACGTGCAGGCATGCTCCCGAGGAGGTGGTGATACTCACAACAAGAGAGAATCCCATTTAATTATCAAGCGATTCACATTCAAGGAATTATAGAATGAAACAAATATGCTCACTCTCACAAAGAAATTCTCATGTATATTTTTGTCACAAAGAATTGTAGTGACTAGAGACTCCCTAATGCCCTTTTTGTGAATCTCATTGCATATTTTATTTTCTTTTGAGATCACCCTCACCTTATCTTTCCTTGAACAACATTTTAACTTTTGAAACAAGAGTCCTCCTTATCTCTCATTAGTAACCACTTTTCATCTAATTTAAGCAAGAGGCAACACCTTTTTACAATTAAGTTCTTTTCACCCAAACAATTCATTCAATATTTTCATAATGTGGTGCTATCTCACATTGAAGTTCACATCATTTTTCCCATTATTCTTTTTGTAACCCCCAAACTTAGGCTTCACCTCATCGTCCAATTTTCTTTTGAAATCTCAACTTGGATGCACTATATTAGCCTAATAAGTAGAGTTGCTTTCCTCTAGGGTGATGGGAACTTCTTGGCCCTGTATCAGTATAGATGATAAACATTGCATTTTATCAACTCTACATTTATGCTTCAAGACGTCCTGTGATGCCCTATAGGAGGCATAAAACTCCCTTACCAGCTCAAGAAAAGAAGTATCCAAGGGCATTGTGAAAGGCTTCCAATTGTGGATTTGAAATTGATCATAAATATGTGGGGAGTCATCCTTGAAGGAGTCAACCTCAAATCGAGCTTCTGCAGTGAAGACTGGTTCTCCTTACACATATCATAATAATTTTTCATTTTATTAAGACCAAATTGGAGTTGATCAATACATTTTTCCTCATCAGATTCTGCACCTAGAGTTGTCGCATCAGTTATTGGTGTTTACCCTTTGCTACATTGTCGAGAGGTGGACATGATGCTGTAAATAAATGTCAGCGCCATATGTTTCTCTTTTTGGGTTTTGAATATTATGAAAGTAAAAGACATAACAAACTAATATAGAAGTAAAATCTTAAGAATTGGATGAAAACAAGTTTAAACATCAAAACGGGTACTGGTAGTCCGGCATTACAACTGCTAAACACCGGTATGAACCTGCAAGCCGTAGTTGAGCAGCCAGCCTGGGTAGATTGGGCACTAGAATTATCCATTGGCATTTCATTGGTGTTTCGCTGGTCTTAATCCACGATGCGCAGGTGAATCACGAATCGGGGCAGTGGCTTGGATTTTTGAACCCAAACTTATGCTTCAGCCTACGTTTCGCCGGTCAGGACCGGCGATACGCAAGTGTAACACTGTATTAACATCAACAACGATTGACCCAGTTAAACAATAACCTCTCAATTTCATGATTTACCCAACTTACCCCCACATCATGATCAAACCCTTCAAACACGCCAACAAAAGAAAAATGATGATTTTCCCTTAAGAATGACGTCACTCGATCTATTATCGCGCGTGCATTTGAAGCACTCGGGTTACTAAGACTTCATCTCCAACTAATATAGCAACCACACACTATGAGACTCACACCAATTAGCAAAGAAAAATATGGGAAATGGGGGATATGGGTAAGAATAATTGTGAATCTAGCTTGACCAATTCTTAACTCTTATTTTCAAATAACAAGCAACATAAGAGCACAAGCACATGTACCGATTGAGCAATGAGCACAACAAACGACTAGATTTGAAATTGGTGCCTTGACCAAAAATGGTGCTTTCGACAATGATGAATGCTTTTGCTTAGTGAGAAGTATGTGAGGCGAGATAAATTGAAAGGCATAGGACTGGGGATTTTATAGGCTTAAGAGAGGGAGAGTGATTGGGTGATGAAAAGGTGGGTTTAACGGAGGATTTAATGGTGGGAAATTGAGAAGGTACAAATTTATGGGAAAGTGGGAAAGTGAAAACGAAGGGTTTTTGGGGATTTAATAGAAGGTTTGACCAATTTTTAAAGCCATGGTTCGGATTGGCCAATCGGGTCGGTCAAGCTTTAATATGAAATATATACCTTAACCTGTGCTTAATCGGTGCCACCGATTGGTACTGGCATTTCACCGGTTCGAGCGAAGGTGGCCTCCATATGCACCCAGTTCACTGTTTGAAAGTTGTAGTTGACCAGCGGTTTGAGGGTTATCACTTGTGTTCTGCTAGTGGGTCATAGTTAATTCACTTCCTAGGTACACTAGTTGAATCCAACGACGTACCGTCATTTTGCAGTTTCACACTAGTGTTTCACTGGTGGGGTGCTGGTTCTCTCTTTATATTTCCTCACATTCTAGACTCCACCTGGATGTGGGCAGCGTTTCACATTCGAGAACCTGCATTTTGCGGGTCTTGCACTGCCAATACCCTTTTTTTTTTCTTCCAACTCATTCTTCATCCATTCTTCCCACAAACAAAAATCAACAAAACATCAAAGGATCAAATATGAAAACACTTGGGTTGCCTCCTAAGCGCCTTATTTAACATCATGGCATGACAAAGGTGTTGTGCTACGACTCATCAAGGTATGGAACTTCAAGCCAACACTCCCAAATATTTTTTTACTCGTTGGCCATTCACTTTGAAGCTAAGCTCATAATCTCTTTCAAGATCAATAGCTCCATAATCAAAAACTTAAAACACCTTAAAAGGACCTGGCCGATTAGATTAAAGCTTCCCGGGGAACAACCTCAGCCTGAAGTTGCAGAGTAGTGGGGTCGACCCATAATTAGGGTTTTCCTAGTTTTTCATAATATTGAATTTTTAACTTGAATCAAATTTCATTCATAGTTATAATATCTCTTTATACTTTAACTTGGCGTCTAAACCTACAAATCAACTTTGAAAGTACTTGACAGTTTTGGCTTACCTTTATTTCTGTGGATATGATCCCTACTCATTGGGTTGTATAATTATACTATATTGGCTATGTACACCTCTAATCTGAGGGGTGGATCAAGTGCGATGTCATTAATTTGGCTCCATTTCCAAGGACATTGGCGTAGGTTCTATAAAGTATTTCTCATTTGGTTTGTTTGTTTAGTTCTATTCTATCACTTTTGCTTTGCTTTGTTTTAAAACCCCAAAAGTTTCTAAGAACAGACCCCAGACTTAAAGAATGAATTCAGAAGGAAAGTGGAAATTTCACCTCAGAACGAGTCGTGGCCGGACTCATGGCAAGTAGTCAAGAGGTGCAAGTGTGGTTTAGTGACAATGGATGACACGATGAGTTGTTAGGCAGACAACGACCCGTTACGTCAGTCGTCAAAAAAATGTCATATTCTTGAGGCAGTGGTAGCAACGATAGGAAATGACGAGTCATCATAGGAAGTCACGACTTGTCGTGTCAGTGGTGGGATGAAAGAATAGGATTGTTGGCTTCACTGGTAACGGAAGGAGTCACTGATGAGTTGGTAATTTACCAACTCATTAGGCTCTAAAAAATGAGCCTTTGTTTAGTTCTTGAGTTGATTATTTGGATTATTTTTCCATCATTGAAAAGGAGATGAAAAGTACCCTACTTTTTAGGGTATAAATAGAAAAAGAAGTACCTTGTACTGGGACATGCAGAGAGGAAGATAGAAATAGAGATTTTAAAGAGAGAACAAAAGCTTACATCACATCATCTTTTCTCCTTTCAGCAAAAGAACATTCCCTTAGCTGAAAGAGGGGGATTTTGAGTGTAAATTGTAGAAAGTACTCTATTCTAGTTACTCTTGTACTCGTAAGTTTTAGCAATTGTGAGTATTATTTTGTGAAGTTGATTTATCTACTCTTCTATTAAATTCACTGATGCTATTGATGAATGTGTTTTTGAATTTCATAACTATGAGTAGCTAAAATCATTAACTAGAGGTGTGTGATGATGAATACTTAATTGGATTGGATATTGCTAGAGTCATCTTCATGTTGTTCAATTAAGTGTAAATCTATTGGATTCTCTTCAAACTATCAATGAAAATCCATTGATTATGATATGGGTGTATTTATTCTTACTTTATTATTTCTCGAGAGAGAATAATTAAGTATTGAAAGTGAATTTAGTAGTGGGAATGGATAAGAGATTCTGAAATTAAGCTAGGAGTAACTGAAAGTGCTTTCTCATTACTTATTGGCAACTAATAGCTATAAATAGTGCATTTTCTAATCCAAATCTAATCGGGTTGAGCTAACTTGTGGTTAGGGTCTTAATAAATCTCTAGCTAGAGGTAATCAATAGGCCGAGAATCTGAGATTACCCACTTTCTGAGATTATTTACACTTATTGAACTCATAAGATGACCTGGCATGTCCAAATCTTGTTAGTATTTCATCTACACCGCACCTCTAGTATTTCAAACCCTTGTTGACACTTTAGCTGATCTTGCTATTCTACTTTATTAAAATCAACCAATAAAATTCTCTTAAAATTTCAACTCCCCCAGTTTTGTTTGTTCTAATGCTAAATCTATGTGGTGCAAACTAAGACCAATTTCTCAATCAAAACATGAAATTATTCCCTAGTCCTCGTGGGATTCAACCCCGGCACTCATCGGGTTACTTGTTTTGATACTTCGGTCGTGTATATTCTTTGAATTAAGGAATATATTTTGGACATTATAAAAAATGGCACCATTGTAGGGGACTAGTGCTTGAAGATCTTGTGTTGATTGTTAATTTGGAATAGTGTTGCATTGTAGTTACTCAACATGAATTTGTTGTGTTGTTAGGAGCTCATAACCCCATGAGTCATCACGCCCAAGCAGGGGACAACTCAATAGAAGATACATGGAACTCGAGGAAGATAATTCGGTGATGCCAGAAGTTGCAGGAGCTATTCACCTACCACTAACGGTAGGGAATGCCGTGTTTCATTTCACCAGCATAATGCTTCACTTGTTGCAAATGAAGGGTCTCTTTGGTACAAAACGAAGTGAGGATGTGAATCGCCATTTGGGGAATTTCTTGGAAATATGCTAGCCCTTCAATATAACAAATATCAGCCAAGAGTCCATCAAGTTGAGACTCTTTCCTTTTTCATTGATGGGAGAAGCAACAATGTTGTTAGAGGAACTCCCTCCGGGATATATTACTTCATGGAAGGAGATAACCAAGGCCTTCTTGGACCGCTTTTTCCCTCCATCAAAGATGCTTCAATTGAGGGATGATATTTTAAATTACAGGCAAGAACAGGGAGAGCCTTTACATGAGGCATGGTTAAGGTTTAAAAAGAAGGTGGCTCTGTGCTTGAATCATGGATTGACAGATGGAGTGCTTCTCCAAAGCTTCTATAGAGCCCTTGATTCAATTAACAAGTCTGTGGAAAACAACATAGTGGGTGGTTCTATTATGGACCAAACATACGGATTGGCCATAGCTCTCTTTGACCGAGACAAAGACCAACAGGGCTTGGCACACAAGAGAAGCTAGTGTGTCCACTCATGAGATTAGTTCAAGTGCATTGGAAGCGAAGTTGCAAAAAAAGGAATGAAGAGTGGGATGAAAATCATGCCAAGATGATGACACAGTTAGAATTGATGACCAAGCACGTGATGGGAGTAGGGACAAAGGTAGTAAATGCCGCGGGAATGCAAGGTCATTTACAATTTATGATGTAGAATTGCCAATATATGTGCAAGAAAATGGGAGGCCCTCGACCTGGCTTCCAAGGAGAAAACTAAGGCCCATGGCGCCATGGGATAATAACCAAGGTTGGAGGAATCTTGAGCCTCAAGGGTGGCCTGAAAGAAATGAGAGGTGGAGCAATAGAGAGCCAAACCAAGAAGGTGATCGTTATCATCAAAGCTCAAATCCCTATATTCCACCTCCTAAGGATGGAAATCCTCAAAATCAGTAGGGTAAGTGATGCGGGTAGCTGAAAATCAAAGAAAATGCTATCAAGAAAATGCTATCAAGAGTTTTGAAGAAGGTGGATTCAACCGAAAGTGGGGTGAAGGAATTAAGAGGGGAGGTGTCTAACCTCTCCCAAATAGTGAGTTCACACTCAACTTCCATCAAACATTTGGAAGCCCAAATGAATCACCTATCAACTCAAATGAACTCTAGGATGAAGGGAACACTACCTAGTGACACAATGCCAAATCCAAAGAAAGATGGTCAATGTATGGCTATTGTCACTAGAAGTGGCAAGGTGATTGGTGATACCCGGGGAAGCTTAGTGAGGTGAAGAGACCGAACATAGTTGATGAAGATGAAGTTGATAAATCGCTAATGACTATGGAGAATGAAGAAAATGTTGAGGAAGAAAAAGAAGGAAAGGATGATGAGATCCGCATTCATGTTGATGATGATAAGGCGGGCACGAAGGTCCCGATTGATGATAGGGTTGACTCAAAAATCCCATCTCCTTATCCACAGCAGCTGACCAAGAAGAAGGATGATCAGTTTAAGAAGTTTGTTAATATGTTTAGCAAGTTGTCCATAAACATACCATTAGTGGAATGCGTTGCTCCAAATGCCCTGTTATTCCAAGTTCATGAAATATTTGTTGAAAAAGAAAATGGTGGTTGATGCTGGCAATAAAGAGAAAGCGCACCATTGTAGTGTGGTGATAATGAGTAACCTTGCCCCAAAAAGGGAAGATCCCAAAGCCTTTACAATTCCATGTACAATTGGGATTTGTGTGTTAAAGTAGACCTTATGTGATCTAGGCGCCAGCATAAATTTGATGCCCCTGCTCATTTTTAATAAATTGGGCCTTGGAAGCACGAAACCGACGTTGATGCAGCTGCTAATGGTAGACAGGTCAATCAAAAGACTAGTGGGGGTGCTAGAAGATGTGCTACTGTGAGTGGACAAGTTTATTGTACCAGGCGATTTTGTTATTTTTGATTGTGAAATGGATGTAGAAGTTTCCAATATTTTGGGAAGACCATTGTTGGCTAGGGGGAGAGCCATGGTAGATGTGGAGCTTGGAGAGTTAAAATTTTGGGTTGGTGGTAAAGAAGTTACCTTTAAAGTGTGTCCATTAGCTAAAACTCCACCCAAATGCAATGCGATTGGAGTATTACAAAATGAAGAGGAGGTAAGGGAGTAGAGCTGAGAGAGATGGAGTCGGATGATAATCCGTCAAAAATGAGGAATTGAAAAAGGACTACGTCGTGCCATGACATTAAATAAGGCACTTCTTGGGAGGAAACCCAAGTTTTTAGTGAGTTATTTGATGTTTTTGTTTGTGTAGGAGTTGAGAAATGAGAAGAAAAGGGAGGAACAAATCATGAATCGAAGAGCTGGGCCGGGGGGGGGGGTTGGCATTGGAAAACTGCCGAATCAGATTTGTGGGCCCCCGGTGTATCACTGGTTGGAAGAAGAAAACCTAAAACTCGGCCAAAGACTCAGTGGATAACCGGCGGGACGCTGGTGCAATTCGCGAACTGCCGGTGTATCTAGATCACTGGACACAATAAATGGAAAAGTAAATCATGGCGGAAAACCACCAAATCGAATCGGCGAACATCCGGTATATCGCAAGTCGAGGGCGTAGTGAGTAAAAAATGGAATTTGAAAAGATTTGCCCACAAAATCCCAAATACCTTCCTAGCCACCCTATTCTGCTAATATTCCCATAGCTTCCCTTTTTCCAACACTTTTCCTTCCATTTTTGTCTATTCATTACCCAACTTTCCCAATTTCCCACATTCCTCCATTTTCAACCTCTCCACTTTCCCACCTTTCCACCTTCCAACTTCCCACCAACACACCCACATTAAACTCTCCACCTTCCCCCTCAACCTATCACATTCCCACTCTTCACCTACAAAAACCCCTCAATATTTCACTATACAATCACTTCACTAATACTCTCTACACTATACTCATATGAAGGTGCCATTGCAAATTTGAGTTATTTCCCTTTTTGAAGTAACAGAGTGTGAGAGTAGTCTTCAAATTTGGAAATAATTCTCTTGCTCCTGTTATAAATTTATTATTGGTACCTGATTCTTTAAGAGTAATATTCCATTTTCCTTCCTTATTTAACTCTTGGTTGTGTTATGCTTGTTAAATAGTATGGATATGTGCTTTTGTGGTGAATCTATGACTAGAGTGACGTTTGGGTAACCCATTTGCATAAAGCACAACATTTTTCCCGATGATAGAGTGTGTGCCGCCAATCTGAAGGGCTAAACGTCATAAATATGTGTGTGAATAGAGTAGTGTTGCTGGTAGTATGTTTGATGGTAAGGTATGTTAATTGGTGCCTGGAATAATGAGTTGAAAAATTGGGGACGGCAGTGGCTGAAAATTCACTGGTCAGATTTGGCGAATCGCCGATGGAGCGCTGGTCTACCTTGAAAATGGCCTTGGCTACTGAGTAGATTATGTGATCCATCAGCGGTTCGCGAACCTAGACAGGCGAGAAGCCACCTGAACCGACGAAATTTTCATAGTTTCCCAGTGTTCTGTTAGGCATCGGCAGTCAATCGACAGTCCGCGAAATATCTTCTGTGAACCGCCGGTCTTCCACCGATATCACTAGATCTTTCAATGATTGTTTGATATCCCTTTGTTTCTCAGTTATTCTTTAGCCTAGTTTTCTTTTCCTTTAATTTTGACCTCTATTTGTGTCACTAACATACCTTTGTAGAAAAACAAATCATGTCTTCCATAAGAAACACAGGCAAAGGAAAGGCCCCTGCTTCTTCAACTAGCAAGGGCAAGGGCAAAGCCCAGGACGCTAAACCAAGGAACAACACAAAAGAAGCATTAATACTCTATGTACCTAACATGAGAGAGCACTACATCATTTGCCAAGGCCGCTCAATAACAGTGGAAAATCGGTTTGACCGTACTGGATTGAGGGGTGATTTCCCCAACATCATCAAGCAGTTCACCCACAGGCAATGGCATGCATTTGCCGACCCACTTCTGCCATAATACCCCAGCTTGGTCACCGAGTTCTACGCCTCTTATCAAGCCCGCCAAGAAAGAATGCAGCATAGAGGCTAGGTAGATGATTTCCCTTGCTTGCCATTCATGATGATCCGGGTAGTGGAGGTTGATATAACCCAAGCGAACATTAATTATTTGTCCTGAGAGGATGAAATTGACTCTGCTACAGAGTACATAGCAGGAGTGGCGAATATGAAGGACCAGTTCGCGTGGGTTTGCCGTGTTATAGCTGTTGGCAATCCTTTATGGGCCTCTATGGGTGGCGAAATCTCTCACCATGGATTGAAGTTCAAGTCCAATCTGTGGCTCGATTTTGTTTGTGCTCGGATCATCCCCTCTAAAAATGAATAGAGGGTCAGCCTTGAAACTTCCATTCTTATTGCTTGCATAATGACGGGAGTCCCCATCAACTTCAGGGAAATTGTCTCTCAACAGATAAAGAAGAAGGCTGGACAGTCCAGTACTTTAATGCCCTATGTTGTCTTAATCTCCTAGCTTTGCTCAGCAACTGGGGTGCCTCTATTCCCAGATGAAACTCCTTTTATTGCTTCAGGTGTAAATTATATCGAGCGGAACAGAGATACCGAGGAACCAGAAGTAAAGAGGAAGTGCCAGCGAGCATTTAGAGTGAAAGAAGAATCCCCCTCCCACGGGTCAACCCAATCACCTATCGCCCCAGAATACAATGTACCCCAGCTTGACATGTCGGGCCAAGCATCGGGTGACATGCCCGAACAAACAGTTTCTCCCCCTCCACAATCTTCTTAGCCAAGTGGTCTCCACCGACATATTGAGATGACAAACTTGCATGAAAGCCAACTTTAACATTTGGTTAAGAGCCTCCCGGTACTCATGTCAAAACAATCAAGAAGGAGATCAAATCACTGCACGAGAATTTCGCCACTTTATGCAAGAGGGTGGATGCAGTAGAGGAGTAGAAGGGGAAGTCACTTCTCTCTGAACTGAAGTGCATGAGTGGAAGAGTCTGACTTCGATCGAAGTGCCTGACATGAGTGCCTTAGATGCTACAATGGATGCTCCGTCCTTAGCTTGGGGGCTAATTGATTACTTGTTTGAAGGGCTGGGATATGATTTCACTGGGCTAGGTGATGCCAGCGGTGGTGATGGTGGTGCGACAGAGGTTCGAAGAGGAGTAACCTACGCAGGGAGTTTCTTCTCCCTTTCCCTGTGCATATTTACATTGGGGACAATGTATACTTTAAAGTGGCGGAGGGATGAGCGCAATTGCTGGGGGGAGGATTGTTTCTTTTGAGATTTTGATGTTCTTTTAATTGATTTTGTGTATGTCCAACCTTTGTCGTGCTGTTGTTGATCAATGATTGCCCTTATCGGGTGTGTCCTATTTTTTTCTAAATTAATGAATGAATTGGTTTGTTTCTTTGTGTGATTGGTGCTTAGTGACCAAATGGGGTCCTATGATTTGAATTGCAAAATATTGAAAATCTTGAATAATATGACCCCAAAGTTATGTTCTTATTTCACCATTGTAAATAAGAGTAGGAATTAAAACTCTAAAGGTTTTCTTTTGACCATGGTTCTTTCCCAAGGAGCATTGTTTTATTTGTGTTATTTTTGCTATCGAGCCGGGTTGGTTTTTCCCGATGATGGATTGAGTGGCAACATTCTAAAGCGAAAATGCCATGTTTCTTTGAGCCTTTTGTGAAGTTATTTTGAGAGGAACCATTTGTTTTGAGAGGCACCATAAAAGTTTTTGTTGTTGAAATGGAATTGCAAAAACAAGGGAATGAGAATGAAGATAATGAGCAAGTATGGACACCATAAAATAGCATTCTTTGTCATACATTATAAATTCCCTATTTGACTTATGATGTTTACTTGCTTTGATGCCCTAATTTGGTGTTCTGTGTTGAGAATGACTCTTAGAGACCTTTAAGGGTGATTCCTTATGTGGTGAGGATATTTTTTATGAATCTCATGCATTACATCTTGTTTAGAAATTGCTCCAAATGTGATTCAAGGTGAAATACCAGATGTAGTTGTGCCAAGAACATGAGTTTAGGCTTTCCTTTGTGTAGTGACTTCACCCATATGCCTCCTATGAGCATCAATCCTTGTTTGTCAATATTGATCCTTAAACCCTTTCCTTGGCAACCACATTACAAGCCTTAAGACCATTTTTAATACCACTTTTGGCCCCCATTCTCCGTAGATGCTAGTGATTAGATGAGTAATGAAATGAGGCTTAGAGCCGATGAAAGAGGGAGTACTAAAAACATTCGTGAGAAATGAGGCAAAAGCCTAAGTTTAGGGGAATGCTAAACAAAGGGGGAAGATAATAATCATAGTGTGAAGGGAGCACTTCCTTGTGGCAAAAGTGCGCCAAAAGATAAATTCAAAAAAAGGAAAAAAGACAATTTGTGTGAATTGGTGGTCCCTCTTGATGTAATAAGGTGAATTGTGAAAGCAACGGGTTATAAGGGGAATTGTTGAAGAAATGAAATTCATCAACAAGAAAAAAAAGGGTTAAGTGAGTGGAATTGATGTAAGGTATGTCACTAAAAGCATTAGGGAGGATTTAGTCACTATAGCCAAATGTTCATCCTACCTTCACCTCGAGCCTATGTCAGAACCCACAAGTCCTAAATGATTCTAGGTGTAGCTACTCTATATTATTGGCGAATTACATAAAGGGCAAGCCTATGAGTCAAGTGTATGCATGTAGATATCTTTTGGGAGAGTGAGCGTGAGTGTCTCTTCCAATTAATCCCGTGTGTGCATTCAAATAATTGCATGACCAAAAGAATAGGGATCCTTATTGTGGTGAGTGGCATCATTTCTTTTTGGGGATGCAAGAGCATTCAGAGTTAAGGTGGACATGGGGCAAGGAGTGTAAACTCTAAGACAAGCTTTGAATTTTCGGTGATTATAACTTAATTTGCTATGTGTTTTACTTGGTTGAGAAATGATCTTGAATTGATAAATAATTCCTTTCATAAATTTTGCTTGATAGAAAGTGGTTGCTTACTTGAAGCATCTTCATTGTTTTGGTCTTTTGGAGTATTGACTTCTCTTTTTTTCAGTGAGCATGGTGTGTATTTTTGGGTTGTCATTGTCTAGGTGATCGGCGAGGTATAATTGTGAAGAGAGGGGGTACGTTCCTCAATAGTTGAGTATTGGATTACTTGAGGACAAATAATGATTGAGGACAAGCAATGATTTAAGTTTGAGGGTTTGATGAGTTGGTAATTTACCAACTCATTACGCTCTAAAACATGAGTTTTTGTTTAGTTCTTTAGTTGATTATTTGGATTTTATGCCCTTTTTTCTTTCATTGTGTGCAGATGGCTAAAAGTGAAGAAGGGAGCAAAAATGGGGCAAAAAGAGGGAAGTGAAGCTAAATCAGCAAGTCGCAGATATAAATCATAGAACCACCGGCCAAGGGCCGAATCTCACTGCCTTAGAGGAGTATTGCCACTGGAGGTTCGTGACTTGCAAGCGGCGAGTTGCCGATCCAGTCACCAAATGTGTCTTAAGAGTTCTAGAAAATAGCCTGAAGACCCAACTGTTCACGAAATCGAATCGGCGAAACACCGGGTGAACCGTCGATGGTCACTGGAATTTAAGGGAAATGTAGAAACGACACCTGGCGGTTTATGGATTGCATCAGCGGACTGTCGGTGCCTCCGCTGGTTCTAGAACAGATCTATAAGGGTATAATCGTCCATCATTTAAAAGGAAATGAAAAGTATCCTACTTTTCAGGGTATAAATAGAAAAAGGAGTACCTTGTACTAGGATATGCAGAGAGGAAGATAGAAATAAAGAATTTAAAGAGAGAACAAAATCTTACATCACATACACTTTTCTCCTTTAAGCAAAAGAACATTCCCTAAGCTTCTATGGTCTGGGACTGGCAATTAAACGTACAATCCTACTAAAACAATGAACTGGAGAATAGAAGAGTTTCTATGAAGCTTCTAGCGTGTCTCACACGTAACATATTCCTTTCTTGATGAGGGATATTGCGGTATAATCTTATGTTCTCTAGAAGCTAACTAGAACCTGTATAATCGTAAATCTACTGATATCAGCTAAACACAGCGTGGCTGATTTCTATATACCGGCAACAACTTATTACAACATGTCTAATCACAATCTAATGGTAGAAACTATCTACAACATATGAAATCGTCATTTCTATTCGAGAACATAAGTCGAAACACTGTACGACGAGTATACGTATCGAGGGTTAAGCCTTACATACCTCGATTGTCATTTCCTAAATAACCACCGAGTTTCCACTTGTATTCGTCAGCTCTTTCCGACTATAATCATGATATTGGGATAAGGAGACTAATTTCAATACCAAATTCTACCCAAAATGATAACTTTTGATATTAGTAGTAACTATAATTAAACTACGTAAAATACGGATGAAAACTTATAATTTCCAAGGTTCAGAAGGGAGAAATACTTACTTGAATCCCATGATCATATAGAAATTAGTTTGGAGCAATTCTGACAACTTTTGCTCGGCGGGGTTACGATTCGCCGGTTGAATTTCACAAAAATAACTCTATAATAATTCTCCCTATGGGATTAAACATAGATACCCGAAGTTAATTTAAATTTGGA
Organism: Datura wrightii; assembly: GCA_035772735.1. Taxonomy (NCBI): domain Eukaryota; kingdom Viridiplantae; phylum Streptophyta; class Magnoliopsida; order Solanales; family Solanaceae; genus Datura; species Datura wrightii. The sequence continues at coordinate 151,258,403 of JASDFA010000001.1, read as the reverse complement.
CGGCGTTAAATAGTGTAAAAGGACGAAAAATAGTTGATTTCCTCGTCTCACACCCTCTCTGGATAAAATGAAAGTTGGAAAATGAATTGGGACTTAAGGGGAGGGCTATATATACTTATTAGGGTGGTCGCCAGGGTGTACCTTGCTCCTCCCATTGAGGCTGCCACCCTGGTGTGTCGTGCCACCCATTGAGGCAGTAAGCCTGGCGCGCCGCGCTGGCCAGTGCACTGCTGGCTAGCGCGTCGTGCTAGCCCCTCGCGGCCTAGTCTCGCCCGACCCTACTTCTGAGGCTTTTTCCATACGTGCCAAGATCTTATTAGTCGTCACAAATCCATGTGTACACTTACTAATCATTAACTTTTACGGGGTGTTACACGAAACCCAGATCTAGGGTTGTGAACCTTTTTTTATCCCAATTTGTTAAAATTGACTTTTGAGTTATAAATATTTGATTGATTTTTCTTTGTACTGTGTGATTGGTGATGAGAGTCCTCCAATTCTACCCAGTTACCTTTATGAGGCTTGAAAGAGAAAACTTAGATTAGCTTAGCATCAATCAACAATAACTCTGGTCATAACCCTTGTTTAATGGATTCTCCTAGACACAGGTTGAATTCAAATAGGCAACAAGCAATTGGGTAGAAAGGAGTTCTCATTAACTTGACAAAATTGAAGTAGATTGACATCTATGGTGCTATTGAAAGATACCCAGGGGTTGCCTAAGTAAATTGCATGCATGTTCAACCTTAGCCCACTTTTAATTCTTCAACATTAGGTGAATTATGTGGGATCGACCCATAATTAGGGTCACTTCCTAGGTTTTCATAATATTGAATTTTTGACTTGAATCAATTTCATTCATAGTTATATATATCTTTTCACTTTAATTTGGAGTCTTAACCTACAAATCAACTTTGAAACTACCTGACAGTTTTGTCTTACCTTTGTTTCAGTGGATATGATCCCTACTCATTGAGTTGGATAATTCTACTATATCAGCCGCATACACCCTAATCTGAGGGATGGATCAAGTGCAATATCATTAATTTCGATCCATTGCCGGGGACATTGGCATAGGTTCTATCAAGTATTTCTCATTTGGTTTGTTTGTTTAGTTCTATTCTATCACTTTTTCTTTTCTTTGTTTTAACACCCCAAAAGTTTCTAAGAAAAGACCCCAGACTTAAAGAAAGAATTCAAAAGGAAAGTGGAAATTTCACCTCAGAACGAGTCGTGGTCAGACTCATGGCAAGCAATCAAGAGGTGCAAGTGTGGTTCAGTGACAACGGATGACCCGACGAGTCGTTACGCAAGCAATGACCCATTACGTAGCAAGTCACGACTCATCATGTCAGTCCTGGGATGAAAGAACAGGATAGGTGGCTTCACTGGTAATGGGAGGAGTCACTAATGAGTTTGTAATTTACCAACTAATTGGGTCTAAAACTTGAGTTTTTGTTTAGTTCTTTAGTTGATTATTTGGATTTTATGCCCTTTTTGCTTTCATTGTGAGAAGATGGCTAAAGTTGAAGAAGGGAGTTGAAATGGAGCAAAAAGAGGGAAGTGAGGTTCAATCGGTGAGTCGCAGATGTAAATCGGTGAACCGTTGGCCAAGGTCCGAATCTCACTACTTTAGAGGAGTGATGCCACCGACGATTCGCGACTTGCCAGCGGCGAGTCTCCGGTCCAGTCGCCGAATAATGCCTAAGAGTTTTGGAAAATAGCCTGATGACCCGACGGTTCAAGAATTCGGATCGGCGAAATGCCGAGTTAAATGGTGGTGCTCATTGGAATTTAGGGGAAATGCAGAAATAACACCCGGTAGTTCCCAGATTGCATCGGCGGACCACCCCCGGTGGTTCTAGAACAGAGCTATAAGGGTATAATTGTCCATCATTGAAAAGGAGATGAAAGGTACCCTACTTTTTAGGGTATAAATGTAAAAAGAAGTACCTTGTACTGGGATATGCAGAGAGGAAGATAGAAATAGAGATTTTAAAGAGAGAACAAAAGATTACATTACATCATCTTTTCTCCTTTCAGCAAAAGAACATTCCCTTAGCTGAAAGAGGGGGATTTTGAGTATAAATTGTAGAAAGTACTCTGTTCTAGTTCCTCTTGTACTAGTAAGTTTCATCTATTGTGAATATTATTTTGTGAAGTTGATTTATCTACACTTTCTATTAAATTCACTAATGCTATTGATGAATGTGTTTTTGAATTTCATAACTATGAGTAACTAAAATCATTAACTAGAGGTGTGTGATGATGAATACTTAATTGGATTTTTTATTGCTAGATTCATCTTCATGTTGTTCAATTAAGTGTAAATCTATTGGATTCTCTTCAATCTATTAATGAAGATCCATTGATTATGATATGGGTGTATTTATTCTTACTTGATTATTGCTCGAGAGAGAATAATTAAGTATTGGAAGAGAATTTAATAGTGGGCATGGATAAGAGATTCTGAAATTATGCTAGAAATAGCTAAAATTGCTTTCTCTTTACTTATTGGCAACTAATAGCTATGAATAGTGCATTTTCTAATCCAAATCTAATCGGGTTTAGCTAAGTTGTGGTTCGAGTCTTAATAAATCTCTAGGTAGAGGTAATCAATAGGCTGAGAAGCTGAGATTTCCCACTTCCCGAGATTACTTACACTTATTGAACTCATAAGATGACCTGGCATGTCCCGATCTATTTAGTATTTCATATACATCGCACCTCTAGTATTTCACGCCCTTGTTCACACTTTTGTTGATCTTGCTATTCTACTTTATTAAATCAACCAATACAATTCTCTTAAAATTTGAACTCCCCTAATTTTGTTTGTTCTAATGTTAAATCTATGTGGTGCAAACTAAGATCAATTTCTCAATTGAAACTTGAAATTAACATTCCCTAGTCGTCATGGGATTCGACCCCGGCACTCATCCGGTTACTTGTTTTGAAACTTCGGCCGTGTGTATTCTTTGAATTAGGGAATATATTTTGGACATTATAAAAAATGGCGCCATTGTCGGTGACTAGTGCTTGATGATCTTGTGTTGATTGTTAATTTGAAATATTTTTGCATTCTAGTTACTTAATGTGAATTTGCGGTGTTGTTAGGAGCTCATAACCCCATGAGTCATCACTCCCATACAGAGGACAGCTCAGTAGAAGATAACATGGAACTCAAGGAAGATAATCCGATGATGCCAGAAGTTGCAGGAGCTATTCGCCTACCACCAATGGTAGGGAATGCAGTGTTTCATGTCACCAGCACAATGCTTCACTTGTTGCAAATGAAGGGGATCTTTGGTACAAAACCAAGTGAGGATGCAAATCGCCATTTGAGAAATTTCTTGGAAATATGCAATCCCTTCAATAACAAATATCAGCCAAGAGTCCATTAGGTTGAGACACTTTCCTTTTTCATTGATTGGAGAAGCAACAATGTGGTTAGGGGAACTCCCTACGGGTTGTATTACATCATGGCAGGAGCTAACTGAGGCATTCCTGGACCGCTTTTTCCCTCCATCAAAGATGCTTCTTCAGAGGGATGATATTTTAACTTACAAGCAAGACCAGGGAGAGCCTTTACATGAGGCATGGTTAAGGTTTAAAAAGAAGGTGGCTCTGTGCCCAAATCATGGATTGACAGATGGAGTGCTTCTCAATATAGAGACTTTGATTTAATTAACAAGTCTGTGGCAAACAACCTAGCGGGTTGTTCTATTTTGGACCAAACATAAGGGTTGGCCATAGCTCTCTTAGACCGAGACAAAGACCAACAGGGCTTGGCACACAAGAGAAGCAAGTGCGTCCGCTCATGAGATTAGTTCGAGTGCATTGGAAGTGAAGTTGCAAAAAAAGGGATGAAGAGCGGGGTGAAAATCTCGCCAAGATGATGACACAATTAGAATTGATAACCAAGCACGTGATCGGAGCAGGGCCAAAGGTAGTAAATGTCGCAGGAATGCAAGGTCCTTTACAATATGAAGGAGAGTCATCACCGCCGAGATATGATGTAGAATGCCAATATAGGGGCGACAAAATGGGAGGCCCTCGACCTAGCTTACAAGGAGCAAACCAAGACCCGTGGCGCCATGGGATAATAACCAAGGTTGGAGGAATCTTGAGCCTTAAGGGTGGCTTGAAAGAAATGAGAGGTGGAGCAATAGAGAGCCAAACCAAGAAGGTGATCATTATCATCGAAGCTAAAATCCCTATATTCCACCTTCTAAGGATGGAAATCCTCATAATCAGCAGGGTAAGTGATGCGGGTAGCTCAAAAATCAAAGAAATGCTATCAAGCGTTTTGAAGAAGGTGGATTCAACCGAAAGTGGGGTGAAGGAATTAAGAGGGCAGGTGTCTAACCTCGGCCAAACAGTGAGTTCACACTCAACTTCCATCAAACATTTGGAATCCCACATGAATCACCTATCAACTCAAATGAACTCTAGCATGAAGGGAACACTACCTAATGACACAATGCCAAATCCAAAGAAAGATGGTCAATGTGTGGCAATTTTCACAATAAGTGGCAAGGTGATTGGTGATACCCCAGAGAAGCCTTGTGACGTGAAGAGCCCGACTTAGTTGATGAAGATGAAGTTGATGGATCGCCAATGACTCCAGATAATGAAGAAAATGTTTAGGAAGAAAAAGAAGGAAAAGATGATTAGATATGCATTCATGTTGATGATGATGAGGCGGGCATGAAGGCCCCGATTGATGATAGGGTTGACTCAAAAATCCCACCTCCTTATCCATAGCATCTGACCAAGAAGAAGAAGGATGATCAGTTTAAGAAGTTCATTGATATGTTTAGCAGGCTGTCCGTAAACATACCATTAGTGGATGCTTTGCTCCAAATGCCCGATTATGCCAAGTTCATGAAAGATTTGTTGAAAAAGAAAAAGGTGGTTGATATTGGCAATGAAGAGAAAACATACCATTGTAGTGCAATGATGATGAGTAACCTTGCCCCAAAAAGGGAAGATCCTGAAGCCTTTACAATTCCATGTACAATCGGGATTTATGTGTTCAAGAAGGATTTATGTGATCTAGGCACTAGCATAAATTTGATGCCCCTGCTCATTTTTAAGAAATTGGGCCTCAAAAGCACGAAATCGACGTCGATGCGGCTGCTAATGGTAGACAGGTCAATCAAAAGACCAGTGGGGGTTTTAGATGATGTGCTGATGAGAGTGGATAAGTTTATTCTACCTGCCGGTTTTGTTATTTTGGATTGTGAAATGGATGTAGAAGTTCCCACTATTTTGGGAAGACCATTGTTGGCTACGAGAAGAGCCGTGGTTGATGTGGAGTTTGGAGAGTTAAAATATCGGGTTGGCGGTAAAGAAGTTACCTTTAAAATGTGTCCATCAGCTGAAACTCCACCCGAATGCAAGGTGGTTGGAGTATTACAAAATGAAGAGGAGGATAAGGGAGTAGAGTTAAGGGAGATAGAGTCGGATGATAATCTGTCAAAAATGAGGAATTGAAAAAGGATGACGTCATGCAATGACATTAAATAAGGTGCTTTTTGGGAGGCAACCCAAGTGTTTGGTGAGTTATTTGTTGTTTTTGTTGTTTTTGTTTGTGTAGGAGCTGAGAAATGAGGAGCAAAGGGAGGAAAAAATCATGAATCGAAGAACTAGCGGGCCATCGGTGAACCACCTAATCAGATTCGTGGCCCACCAGTGTATCGCTGGTAGGAAGAAAAAAACCTGAAGCTCGGCCACAGACTCGACGGATAACCAACAGAATGCAGGTGAAATTTATGAACCGTCGGTATATCGCCAGTGGGAACCAGATCATTGGACACAATAAATGGTAAAGTAAATCACGATGGTGAACCTCTGATATATAGCTACTCGAGGGCTTACTGAGTATAAAATGGAATTTGAAAAGATTTGCCCACAAAATCTCAAATACTTACCTAGCCACCCTATTTTTCTAATATTCCCATAGCTTCCCTTTTTCCAACACTTTTCCTTCCATTTTTGTCTTTCCATTACCCAACTTTCCCAATTTCTCACATTCCTCAATTTTCATCCTCTCCACTTTCCCACCTTTCCACTTTCAAACATCCCACCAACACACCAACATTAAACTCTCCACCTTACCCCTCAACCTATCACATTCCCACTCTTCACCTATAAAAACTCCTCCATATTTCACTAATACAATCACTTAACTCATACTCTCTACACTATACTCATCTGAAGGTACCATTGCCAATTTGAGCTATTTCTCTTTTTGAAGTAATAGAGTGTGCGAGTAGTCCTCCAATTTGGTAACAATTCTCTTGCTGTTGTTTTAATTTTATTATTGGTATCTGATTCTTTAGGAGTAATATTACATTTTCCTTCCTTGTTGAACTCTTGAATGTGTTTTACTTGTTCAATATAATGGATATGTGCTTTTGTGGTGAATTTATGAATAGGGTGAAGTCTAACTAATCCATTTGCATAAAGCACAAAGTTTTGCCCGATGATAGACTGGTGACGCCAATATTAAGGGCTAAACGTCATAAATATGTGTGTGAATGGAGTAGTTTTGCTGGTAGAATGTTTGATGTGAAGGTGTGTTAATGGGTGCCTGGAATAATGAGTTGAAAATTTAGGGACGCAGTGGCCGGAGATTCACCGGTCCGATTCGGCGAATCACCGATGGAGTACCGATCTACCTTGAAATTTGCCTTGGCTACTAAGTAGATTCCGTGATCCATCGGCGGTTCGTGAACATGGACCAGCGAGATGCCACCTGAACCGCAAAAATTTTCATAATTTCACAGTGTTCTGTTAGGCATCGGCGGTCAATCGGCAGTCCACAAAATGTCTTCTGTGAACCACCGGTTTTTCGTTGATACCACTAGATCATTCAATGATTGTTTGATTTCCCTTTGTTTCTCAGTTATTCTTTAGACTAATTTTCTTTTCCTTTAATTTCTACCTCTATTTCTTGTCACTAACATACCTTTCGTAGAAAAACAAATCATGTATTCCATAAGAAACACAGACAAAGGAAAGGCCCTTGCTTCTTCAACTAGCAAGGGCAAGGGCAAAGCCCGAGATGCCAAACCAAGGAACAACACCAAAGAAGCACTAATCCTCTATGTACCAAACATGAGAAAGCACTATATCATTTTCCAAGGCCGCTTAATAACAGTGGAAAAGCGGTTTGACTTGATAGGATTGAGCGGTGATTTCCCTAACATCATCTAGCAGTTCACCCACAGGCAATGGCATGCATTTGCCAAGCCACTTTCTCTATATTACCCCAGCTTGGTCACCGAGTTCTACGCCTCTTATCAAGCCCGCCAAGAAAGTATGCAGCACAGAGGAAAGGTAGATGATTTCCCTTTCTTTCCATTTGTGATGATACTGGGAGTGGAGGTTGATATAACCTTGACGACCATTAATTATTTGTTCTAGAAGGATGAAATTGACTCCGCTACGAAGTACATAGCAAGGGTGGCGGATATGAAGGACCAGTTCATGTGGGTTGGCCGCATTATAGCTGTTGGCAATCCTTTGTGGGCCTCTATGGGTAGCAAAATCTCTCGCCACGACTTGAAGTTCGAGGCTAAGCTGTGGCTCAATTTGTTTGTGCTCGGATCATCCCCTCTAAAAATGAATAGAGGGTCAGCCTTGAAACTTCCATTCTTATTGCTTGCATAATGACGATAGTCCCCATCAACTTCGGGAAAATTTTCTCTCAACAGATGAAGAAGAAGGCCAGCCAGTAAAGTACTTCAATGCCCTATGTTGTCTTAATCTCCTAGCTTTGCTTTGCAGTTGGGGTGCTTCTATTCCTAGATGAAACTCCTTCTGTTGCTTTGGGTGTAATTTATATCGAGCGCAGACGAGATACCGAGGCACCAAAAGTAAAGAGGAAGTGCTAGCAAGCCTTTAGAGTGTAAGAAGAATCCCCCTCCCACGGGTTAGCCTAATCACCAATCGGCCCCGAATACAATGTGCCCCAGCCTGACATGTTGGGCCAAGCCTCGGATGACATGTCCCAGCAATGAGTTTCTCCCCCTCTATAATCTTCTCAGCGAAGTGGTCTCCACCAACTTGTGCAGATGACAAACTCACACGAAAGCAAACTTCAAGGTTTGGCTAAGAGCCTCCCGGCACTCATTGCTAAAATAATCAAGAAGGAGCTCAAATCACTGCACGAGAATGTCGCCACTTTATGCAAGAGGGTGGATGTAGTAGAAGGGGCAGTCACTTCTCTCCGAACTGAATTGAAAGAGTGGAAAAGTCGTACTTTGATCAAAGTGCCCAACATGAGCACCTTAGATGCTGCAATGGCTACTCCATCCTCAGCTCGGGGGCTAATTGATGACTTGTTTAAAGGGCCCGGGATGATTTCACTGGGATAGGTGATGCCAGCGGCGGTGATGGTGGTGCGGCAGAGGTTGCGAAGAGGAGTAACCCACTCATGGGGTTTCTTATCCCTTTCCTTGTGCATATTTACATTGGGGACAATGTATTCTTTAAAGTGGGGGAGGGATGAGCGCAATTGATGGGGGGAGGATTGTTTCTTTTGAGATTCTTGTGTTCTTTTATTTTAGTCTGAGTAAGTCCAGCCTTTGTTGGGCTGTTGTTGGTCAATGATTTCCCTCGTCGGACGTGTCCCATTTTTTTTCTAAATTAATGAATGAATTGGTTTGTTTCTTTGTGTGATTGGTTCTTAGTGACCAAATGGGACCTTTGGTTTGAATTGCAAAATATTGAAAATCTTGAATGATATGACCCCAAGGTTTTGTTCTTGTTTCGCCATTGTAAATAATAGTGTAGAAATCAAAACTCTGAGGGTTTTCTTTTATCCACGGTTCTTTCCCAAGGAGCATTGTTTTATTTGTGCTATTTTTGCTGTCAAACCGGGTTGGTTTATCTCGATGATGGATTGAGAGACATTCTTAAGGGAAAATTCCATATAGCTTTGAGCCTTTTGTGAAGTTGTTTTGAGAGGCACCGTCAAAATTTTTGTTGTTGTAATGGAATTGCAAAAACAAGGGCATGAGAATGAAGATAATGAGCATGTATAGACACCATAGCATAGCATTCTTTGTTATACATTATAAATTCCCTGTTTGACTTATGATGTTTGCTTGCTTTGCTGCCCTAATTTGGTGTTCTATGTTGAGAATGACTCTTGGAGACCCTTTAAGTGTGATGTCTTGTGCGGTGAGGACATTTTTGATGAATCTCATGCATTACATCTTTTCTAGAACTTGCCCCAAATGTGATTCAAGGCGAAATACTAGATGTAGTTGCGCCAAGAACGTGAGTTTAGACTTTCCTTTCTCTAGTCACTTCACCCATATGCCTCCTATGAGCATCAATCCTTGTTACTCAATGTAATCCTTAAACCCTTTCTTTGGCAACCACATTACAAGCCTTAATACCATTCTTAATACCTCTTTTGTTCCCCATTCTCCCTAGATGCTAGTGATAAGATGAGTAATGAAATGAGGCTTAGAGCCTAAGAAAGAGGGAGTGATAAAAACATTTGTGGGAAATGAGGCAAAAGCCTAAGTTTAGGGGAATGCTAAACAAAGGGGAAGATAAGAATCATAGTCTAAAGGGAGCACTTCCTTTTGTCAAAAGTGCGCCAAAAGATAAATTCAAAAAAAGAAGGGAAAAAGACAATTTGTGTGAATTGGTGTTCCCTCTTGATGTGATAAGGCTAATTGTGAAAGCAACGGGTTATAAGGGGAAGTGTTAAAGAAATGAAATTCTTCAACAAGAAAAAAAGGGGTTAAGTCAGTGGAATTGATGTAAGGTATGTCACTAAAAGCATTAGGGAGGATTTAGTCACTATAGCCAAATGTTCATCCTACCTTCACCTCGAGCCTACGTCAGAACCCGCAAGTCCTAAATGATTCTAGGTATAGCTACTCTATATTAGTGGCGAATTACATGAAGGGAAAGCCTATGGGTCAAGTGTATGGATGTAGATTTCTTTTGGGAGAGTGAGCATGAGTGTCTCTTCCAATTAATCCCTTGTGTGCATTCAAATAATTGCATGCCCAAAAGAATAGGGATCCTTATTGTGGTGAGTGGCATCATTTCTTTTTGGGGATGCAAGATCATTAAGAGTTAAGTTGGACATGGAGCAAGGAGAGTAAACTCTAAGACAAGCTTTGAATTTTCAGTGATTATAACTTAAGATGTTATGTGTGTTACTTGGTTGAGCAATGATCTTAATTGATAAATAATTCCTTTTATAAACTTTGCTTGATAGAAAGTGGTTGCATGCATGAAGTATTTTCATTATTTTGGTCTTTTGGGGTATTTTCTTCTCTTTATTTTTTGGTGAGTGTGGTGAATATTTTTGGGTTGTCATTGTCCAGGTGATCGGCAAGGTCTAATTGAGAAGAAAGTTGGTACATTCCTCAATAGTTGAGTGTTGCATTACATGAGGACAAGCAATGATTTAAGTTTGGGGGTTTGATGTGTTGGTAATTTACCAAGTCATTAGGCTCTAAAACTTGAGTTTTTGTTTAGTTATTGAGTTGATTATTTGTATTTTATGCCCTTTTTACTTTCATTGTTAGTAGATGGCTAAAAGTGAAGAATGGAGCAAAAATGGGGCAAAAAGAAGGAAGTGAGGCTAAATCGGCGAGTCGCAGATGTAAATCGGCGAACCGCCGGCGAAAGGCCGAATCTCACTACCTTAGAGGAGTAATGCTACTGGTGGTTCGAGACTTGCCATAGACGAGTCTCCGGTCCAGTCCCCGAATGATGCTTAAGTTTTTGGAAAATAGCCTGAAGACCCGGCGGTTCACGGAATCAGATGGGCGAAATGCCGGGCGAAGCGTCGGTGCTCACTGGAATTTAGGGGAAATGCAAAACATGACACCCGACAGTTCACAGATTGCCTCGGTGGACCGCCAATGCCTCCACCGGTTCCATCATGGAGCTATAAGGGTATAATCATCCATTATTGAAAAGGAGATGAGAAGTACCCTAATTTTCAGTGTTTAAATAGAAAATTAAGAATCTTGTACTAGGATATGCAGCGAGGAAGATAAAAATAAAGAATTTAAACAGAGAACAAAAGCTTACATCATCATCTTTTCTCCTTTCTGCAAAAGAACATTCCCTAAGCTGAAAGAGGGGGATATTGAGTGTAAATTGTAGAAAGTACTCTGTTCTAGTTCTTGTTGAACTAGTAAGTTTTAGCTACTGTTAATATTGTTTTGTGAAGTTGATATATCTACTCTTGCTATTAAATTCACTGATTCTATTGATGAATGTGTTTTTGAATTTCTTAACTATGAGTAGCTAAAATTATTAACTAGAGGTGTGGATGATGAATACTTAATTGGTTTGGGTATTGCTAGAGTTATCTTCATGTTGTTCAACTAAGTGTAAATCTATTGGATTCTCTTCAATCTATTAATGAAGATCCATTGATTATGATATGGGTCTGTTTATTCTTACTTGATTATTTATCGAGAGACAATACTTAATTATTGGAAGAGAATTTAGTAGTGGGCATGGATAAGAGATTGTGAAATTAAGTTAGGAATAGATGAAATCGCTTTCTCATTCCTTACTGGCAACTAATAGCTAGGAATACTGCAGTTGCTAATCCAAATCTAATCGGGTTGAGCTAAATTGTGGTTGGAATCTCAATAAAACTCTAGGTAGAGGTAATCAATAGGCTGAGAAGCTGAGGTTACCCATTTCCCGAGATTATTTACACTTATTGAACTCATAAGATGACCTGGCATGTCCTGATCTAGTTAGTATTTCATCTGCACTGAACCTCAAGTATTTCACACCCTTGTTGACACTTTAGCTGATCTTGCTATTCTACTTCATTAAATTAACCAATACTATTCTCTTAAAATTTCAACTCCCCCAATTTTATTTGTTCTAATGTAAAATCTATGTGGTGCAAACTAAGATCAATTTCTCAATCGACTCTTGAAATTATCATTCTTTTGTCCTCGTGGGATTTGACCCCGGCACTCATCGGGTTACTTGTTTTGATACTTTGGCCGTGTATATTCATTGAATTAAGTAATATATTTTGGACGTTATCGGTCATAAGTTGTTAAGTCAGCTAACGATTCGTGAAGTCAATCGTTGGCATATTCGAGGAATTTTTGAGAAAACATCTAGTGCACTCTACCACATATCACCACGAGTCATTGTCAACCTAACGACTTGTGCAGTGCCTCGTAGGGACTGATAGATGGATTTTTCCTGCGAATTTCCAAGGGTATTTTTATAAAATCCTATGCTTCGAACTCTTAAACTATGCTGTTTTGAGTACCATATGGGACGTTTTAAGTGCCCCTCCTAGCGTAAACCCTCATTCATCAAAAGACTCTCTCAAACTCTTCTTGCTCCTCTCTCTCAAGAATCAAGGATCACCTTGGGATTTAAGGTTCAAGTTCAAGTGGTGGATTCCTTCTAATATGGTATGTGTGTTTTCAGTAAGGACATTCTTTCATCCTTGTGTCCCAAATTTTATACTAAAATCCCAAATCCCTTGATTCTAGAAAAACATGTTTTAGGGTTGTAATTTATGCATGAGTTCTCATATGTTCTCTCTGAATTCTAAGACACGTCATGGTTAATAGTCATATATGCTTATGAAATTACTTACACCTTCTTGAATTATGTACATGATATATGAAAAGAATGATTTTAGAATCTCCACCATGGCTTGGAATAAATTTCTAAATGGGTTTTCGTTAATATTTTACATGCTCTTACTATGAAGTCATTAAATGTTTAAAGCATGAGCCTATCATAAGGGTTTTATGTAAATCTAAAATATATGATTTAATATATATGTCGAGATATGATTAGAACTTATGGACATGGGTGGATTTAAAACATCTATATGCCTTCACTATGATTCAGGTATATGTTAAAGTATGACTTGAACCTATGGATCTTACATAAATCTAAGATATATGTCATATGCTATGAACTAGGACATTAAATGTTGTGGATATGTTTAAAGTACTATTTGATCCTATAGATGTGTCTCATGAATGTAGAATGTATGATTTAAACTCTGATTTGGACTATGATGATATGAATTGTGAAGATAAAGCATGATGATGATCTTTCATACCTATGGGCTTGTTGATAGTAGGAAGTATCCTTGCTCAGATTTTAAATGAATTCATTATGATGTAATTATTTGAATGCTCATGTCTCTGATTAGCTGAAGTAACTTATACTAGATGAGTCATGTCAAACTAGGGACCTTCATATTCTGGCATAATCAGGGACTCTCCATAGCAGAGAATGTTTCCCTTAGCCAATCAAGGATTCTCTATAATAGTGAATGTTTCCCTTAGTCAATTAAGGATTCTCTATAGTAGAGAATGTTTCCCCTAGCCGGTCAGGGGTTCTCCATAGCGGAGAATATTTCCCTTAGTCAGTTAGGGATTCTCTATAGTAAAGAAATTTTCCCTTAGTCAGTCAGGGATTCTCTATAGCAGAGAATGTTTCCCCTTAGTTAGTCAGGGATTCTCTATAGCAGAAAATGTTTCGTCAGTCAGGGATTCTCCATAGCAGAGAAGGTCTCCCTTAGTCTACTATATCAGTTCAACTCAGCTCCGTAAATTTCAGATTTCAATTAAAATTAGTTTAGCAGGATTCAGACTCAATTATCAACAGATAATTAGTACAGTGTATGATATCAGTTACAACTTTAGTTCTTAGTATATGTGCAACATATGAACCTTATGCATCAATTTAATTATACTCCAGTAAATGATTTCAAATAAAACTTTCAAGTCAATATATATGTATCTCAGACACGGTTTTTGCATTCCAACTCAGTTATATGTCGATGTATTCAGTTTACTTCTTTCTTGTATATTCACATATTTAGTTTACTTATGCTTCCCACATACTTAGTACATTCCAGGTACTGACCACATACTTTATGTTCTATATCATTTTATGATATAGATTCAAGTTTCCAGTCTCAACCGCGTGGTTAGATATGCTCCATCCCCACCTCAGTTGCTTATGGTGAGTCCTCATCTCCTGAGGACGCGATGTATGTTTTCTATATCATTTATGCTTTAGCTTTTAGACATTAGGAGTTAGCTGGGGGCTTGTCCCAACAACTCATCAGTATAGTAGAGGCTTTAAGACTTGTCTAAAAAGATTCAATTTATGTATCAGATTTTTATTAGATTATGTTCTATGTGTCAGCTAGCTTCCACTCAGTTATGATTCTGTTAGGTGTTATCTTGTTAATGTTATGCTATGATCATGCCATGGGTCGACTTGGAGCCTTTCAAGGTTCCTTGTCCTATGTCTCAATCGGGGCCTATGTTCGGGTCGTGACATTTATTGTGTGAAGCAGGAGTATCAGGGTATGAGAATAGTCCTGACAATTGCAACCCATCTATTGATGTCCCATGCCCCTATTGTGGAGGACCTCATTTTTGGAAAGATTATGAACATGCCCTTAGGAGAGAGATATGTGCATCCTATAACTCCTATGATTGGTATAATTGCAATTTATGTGATGGTCAAAGTGGGCATTGGGGTGATTGTCTAAACTATTATGACTTCTCCTCAAGATTTTCTAATTGAAATGCTAGTTGTCCGTTCGAGTTTGACATGAACACTGATAAGGAGTGTTAATACAAAATGCCAAATATGAGAGAATCCAATAAACGCTCCAAATTTTGTTGGATCGATGTTCTAACTTGGAAGAGATCACGAAATCCATATCAGAAAATTTGTAACGCCTAGAACTTTTAGGCTAAGTTTGAAATCATTTTAGGTATGTGGATCAACATGAACCGAATGAATTTTATTGAAAATAAGTGCTAAGATCAATTTTGATGTGTTAGGAGTACATTAGATACAAATTAAGGTTATAAGTAACCTCTAGCACAAAGTTGAGTTGAGAGCTTTCTTACTAGTTGAGTTTTCTTATTAGTTCTTAGAAGGGTTAAATTGAAATGATTATAACTCCCATTTATGAAGTATTTTCGAGTGATTTAAACCATCAAATTGAAGCTTTTGATTCTTCTTTCCAATGCATCTGACCTTACATCAATCGGAATTTGGAGTAAAAAATTGTGAATATTTTAGTGAAGCACCATCAACTGACATATGAAGTTACCAAAAACGATCTTAATGTTATTTTAGGGAGTTCTCACGGTTTAATTGCCTAAGACCAGATGGTTTGGGATGCCTAAAGGTATTATTTAAGTACTCCTAAAGCCTAGAAACTCATTCCTCCCTATTCCAATTAGAATTCAAGGATCAAAGCTCTCAAGTTTTTCAACAAGCTAGGAAGTCTTATTCTCCAAATTAGAGTTCTTCAAGCTTGAGTCTAGTTTATATTTTGCTAGGTATGTAAGACTAACCTATGTAAGGATTCCTATTCATACTTATGCCCTACATCTATTCAAGAATTTATTAACATTAAAGCTGGGGCTTTTTGCCCAATTTTTGAATTGTCTTCTTCTCTATCTATATATGTTGAATTGCCATTATTGGATTCTTCATATACAGTTGTTTATTAATGCCTCTTGAATGTAATCCAACTCCATTTATTTTTGATGATACTCTCCTAATTCTTGATTGTTGATCATACTTTCTTGATTCTTAATTCTTGATGTTGGTTCATGTCTCTTATCCCATGAACCCTAGTTGCATAAAAGAATGATTTTAAAGAAAAATGATATTCAAAGAATGTATTCTGGAAGTAAATGCATTGTTTTCATAAATATTGAACGTATTTTCAAGAGAGCATGCATGATGAGGTTCAAGCATAAAGAGATGATTTTTAGCATGATTTTCAAAAAGCATAAGTAAAGTCTTGTTTTGAAATTCATGAGATGTTTTGAGCCAAAGGCTCTATATTGATGTTTAAAGATTGTTTTGAGAGAAAGGCTCTTCATGGTGTTCTAAAGATGTTTTCAAATATGTTTTATGTGAAAGGCTCTTTGTGATGTTTTAAAGATGTTTTAAATTATGTTTTGAGAGAGAGTCTTGTAAGCAAGATTAATGATGTATTTTGAGAGAAAGGGATACACAGATGATTTTAAACATTTATTACATCTTATAGATTAAGTGATTTATAATGATGTCTTTTATGTTTCCTCAGTAAGGGTATTTGACTGGATATAAGCTAGACTACTTTGGGAGGAGTATTTACCACCGAGTGGGTGAAATATTTCAGACAACCCGTAAGCCCCATGACTATGTAGCCAACATAGGATAGGATCGTGCCGTTGGTTCGGACGACTTCTTAGAGATAGTCCCTGGTAAGCACTAGATATTGTGGATCCTAGATTATGATCATCCTCTATCCTGGCAAGGTTTTGGACGGCTCTGCCGAATTGAGCGAGATAGTTGGGCAATATGTGCTCATTCATGATGGTGTCGGTTTTGAGAAACTCTCTCCCAACCTACTATTGATATACTTTACTTGCATAAGTATTTACAGATATTTTTTGATGCATACATTTTATTGCATATACTATTTTACACATTTTCATATTGTGTCATATGCATCATATTGAATTTCAGAGTACGATTCCCTATTATTGTTTCATGTCAGGTTTATTGATTCCAGTTATGTCCTTCACTTGAGATATTCTCACTATCATTTTGTTTCACTCAGGTATTTCACATATAATACATACTATGTACTGAATCCCTTCTTGGCATTCCATCGTATTATGATGAAGACTCAGGTAGACAGGATCAGCAGCAAATGCTTCGCTAGGACCACATCTACGTTAAGTTTTTGGTGAGGCCTCATATATTCGGAGAGTCCCAGTTATTGAGTCTTTTATTTTTGGAGCTTGAGGGAGTCGTGGGAACTTTGTCGCAACACCCCTTTTACAGTTATTGAGGCTTCATAGATTTAGATATTAAGTCAATAATGTTACTTTTAAACATTTATTCAATTAAAGAATAAATTCTTTTTCATTATATTGAGTTCACTATGTTTCATCTTCTACATTGTTTATTGAGATCTAAACTGATACTAAGCTAGGCCAAGGATTTTCTTGGACCCCAAAAGTGGTCTGAGTGTCGATCGATGCCCTGGGTCTAGAGCATGGTATTAGAGCTTGAGGTTTTGAAAAATCCTAGGGTGTCTATGAAGCCGCATCTGGTAGTGTCCTTCTTATCAGTGTGAAGTATGCCACATCTATAATGAGGAGACTATGAAGCGTTACGAAATACATCCCTTTTTTCATACTCTAGATCATGCGATAGAGTCCAACTGTATAAAGACTTCCTCCTAACTTGCATATTCACGTGCTCCAAAGAATACACAAGTCAGAGGAATAAGATGCGTTTTCAAACCATTTTCTCCTGAAGGAGTTGAGAGAAACTAAGGAAGAAGAATTCATAAACTTGATACAAGGAACCAAGAGAGTTGAGGAGTATGGTCTCAAGTTCACCTAATTATTCGGATATACTCTGAAGGTGTTGCTAGACTTGAGAGCTAGAATGAGGAAGTTTATGTCCTGTTAAGGTAAGCATGAGAAGAGAGAATGCAAGAATACACTGCTACTTGAGGAGATAGACATCTCTAGACTTATGGTCTATACCCAGTAGTTACAAGAGGATAAAAAGAGGATAGAAAATATTGTCAAGGATTAGAGAGTTCTTCAGGAATCAAACCACCTGTGTTCACAGGGTCTAAAGGTTGAGAAAGACACCTAAAACTTTATCAATGGAACAAGGAGAATCTTGTGAACGATTCACACAACAGAAGTAGAAGGAGTCAAGTTTACTTCTTACCAGCTAAAGGATATTGCCAGTGTATGGTATGATCAGATAGAGCTTTACAATGTTTCTACCTCAGTCAGTGAGTTAATTCTAGCTAAGAGAATCTATAGAGATTATACAATTTTGTCCCATCATAGCGACACCACAATTGACTTGATAGATCATGATATAATGGAATTCGATGTTATTCTACACATGGATTGGTTTTATTCTCGTTATACCACAAATGATTTTAGATCTAGAATCACAGTATTTTGATTTCTAGATGAGCCAGTCATAGTTTCGGAAGGTAGTCCTGTAATGCCCTATCCCTATCCCTTCAGTCAGTTCCAATTGTTAATGCGTTTCCTGAAGTCTTCCTCGATAATCTTCCAAGTGTCCCTCTAGATATGGAGATAGATTTTGAAAGTGATGTTATTCCTAATATTCATCCTATTTCAATCCTGCCATATAAAATGGCTCTAGTTAAGTTGAAAGACCTAAAGGAGCAGTTAAAGGATCTACTAGATAAGGGTTTCATTCGCCCCAGCGTTTTGCCTTGGGATGCTCTAGTTCTCTTCGCGCGTATTAAAGATGGTATCCTTAATATGTGTACAGATTATAGACAACTGAACAAGGTCACCATAGAGAATAAGTATCCTCTTCCTAGAATTGATGACTTGTTCGACCAACTTTAGGGTGCTACTTGCTTCTTAAGGTAGACCTAAAATCATGCTATCATCAGTTAAAGGGAAATGAAAGTGATATTACCAATATAGGTTTGAGGAACCACTATGGCCGTTATGAGTTTGTTGTTATGTTCTTTGGATTGACAAATGCTCCTGCAGCATTTATGGACCTCACGAACAGAGTGTTTAAGCCATATCTAGATATGTTTGTTATTATGTTCATTGATGCTATCTTGGTTTATTCCAAGAGTAAGGAGGAGCATGCTAACCATCTCAGAATATTCCTTCAGACACTTAAGGACAAGGAGTTATTTGCCAAGTTCTCCAAGTGTGAATTTTGGTTCAAGTATATTTCAATCTTAGACCACATTATCACCAACGAAGGTATTAAGATTGAGTCTCAAAATATTGCATCAGTTATGAATTAGCCTAAACCCACAACTCTGATAGATATCAGAAGTTTCTTGGGTTTAGCAGGCAATTATTGAAGGTTCATAGTAGGGTTTTCATCTATTCGTTCCCCATTGACTAAGCTGACCAAGAAGAAGGACAAATTTCAATTGTCTAAAGCTTGTGAGAAAAGCTTTCAGGAATTGAAGACCCATTTGACTACTACTCCAATATTGACACTACTAGAGGCTACACATGGATTTGTTGTATATCATTATGCCTAAAAAATTGGCCTTGAAGATTTGGAGACATTATTTATATGGGGCCCATATAGATGTGTTCACGGACCACAAGAGCCTATAGTACGTGTTTACCCAAAAGGATCTGAATCTGCCACAGAGGAGGTGGTTGGAGCTATTGAAGGATTGTCATATGAGTGTACTCTGTCATCCAGGAAAGGATAATGTGGTGGTAGATTCTCTTAGCAGGCTTTCTATAGAGAGTGTGTCCCACATAGATGAGGGAAGGAATGAATTTCTGAAGGATGTGCATCGGCTTGCATGGCTAGGAGTCCGTTTTGTTAACTTGACAGATAGTGGTATCATTGTTCAGAATGGGTCAGAATCATCCTTAGTGACCAAGGTCAAATATAGACAGGACAAGGATCCTATTTCAGTAAAGTTAAAGAAAGCCATTCAGAATTAGAAATAAAAGTCTTCTCCAAAGGGGGAGATGGTGTGCTTCGATATCAAGCTCGCTTTTGTGTTGCGGGTTTTGATGGTTTGAGAGATCAGATGTTGCACAAGGCTCATAATTCTAGATACCCTTTACATCCAGGTCCACCAAGATGTGTCATGACCTACGGGAAGTCTATTGGTAGAGTAGCATGAAGAAGCACATAGCAGAATGTGTAGCTAAGTGTCCAAATTGTCAACTGGTAAAAGTGGAACATCAAAGACACGGAGGTGTGCTTCATGATATCAGTATCCCTACTTAGAAGTGGGATGAAATCAATATGTACTTCATTATTGGTTTTCCCCGCATTCGTCAACAATATCACTCTATTTGGGTTGTTATAGACAGATTGACTAAGGCAACTTATTTTCTACCAGTCAAAACTATCGATTCAGTGGAGGATTATGCCAAATTGTACATTTGGGAGTTAGTCCAGTTGCATGGAGTTCCATTGTCCATCATATCAGATAGAGGTACTCAGTTTACCTCCAAGTTCTGAAGATTATTTCGGAAGGGACTTGGTACTCAGGTCAAGCTTCGCATGTCCTTTACCCCACACACAGATGGTCAGGCCCAACAGACTATTCAAACTCTTGAGGATATTTTGAGAGTGTGTGTGATGGATTTCAAGGGTAATTCGGATGATCATTTTCCTCTCATTGAGTTTGTATATAATAATAGTCACCATTCTAGCATTCAGATGGCTTCGTTTGAGGATCTTTGTGGGTGAAGGTATAGATCACCCATTGGTTGGTTTAAGGTCGGTAAAGTTACATTGATAGTACCAAATTTGGTTCATGAGGCTTTGCAGAAAGTTTAGCTTATATGAGAAAGGCTAAAAACAGCTCAGAGTCGACAAAAGTCCTATACGGATGTGAGGAGGAGGGAGCTTGAGTTTGAAGTTGATGATTGGGTATTTATAAAGGTATCACCCATGAAGGGAGTGATGAGATTAGGGAAGAAAGGGAAACTCAGTCCCCGTTATGTTGGTTCATACCGGATCGTAAAACAGGTTGGCAAGGTAGAATACGGGTTGAAGTTTCCCTCAAAGTTAGATTTAGTCCATCTAGTTTACCATGTATTGCTCTTAAAGAAGTGTTTGGGTGATCCAGCATTGGTTGTTTCGGTGGACAGTGTTGGTATGAAAGATAGCCATAGTTATGAAGAGGTTTGTAACGACCCGAACGTAGACTCGGATCATAACACGGGACAAGGAAACCTGAGAGGCCCCAACTCGACCCATGGCATAACCATACACCTATCTTTGTTCACATTAAGTGGAAGTCTGAACATCAGACATAGCGGAACGTAAATGTAACATAGCATATCATAACATTCAGAAATACTAAACATACACATAAGCTGAGTACAACATATGGTTTGAAAGCCTCTATCATGTAAGATGGGTTGATGGGACAACATACCTAACTAACCTGGCCAAACTAAAACAAAAGAACAACATAATTTCTAGTCATACGGCCCTCAAAACATGAGGACTCACCAACAAGCTGATAGCAAACTCTGGAAGGGACTGAGGATGGAGATGAGCCTGAGAGCCAAGTCCTGTATCATGAAACGATACAACACAAAACGTATGCAGTCAGTACGTGGAATGTACTGTGTATGCAAGGTAAGTTAAAAGGAAGTTTAAAATATGTAAAAACTCATAAAACATCATAAGAGTAAGATATCATGCTCATATCGTAAATATCGTAACATAACATAAGGCTCAAGGTTTCCGAAACATTGATAATACATTCGTAATCATAATCATGAGAGAAAAGCTGTTTTGAACATAACTTAAGCCAATATATACAGTCAGAAAACATACATAAATCATGAGGAACAAGGGGAGATTCTCATAACCAACATACCCCATATGAGCCTACATGGTGCCCGTTTTGTAACCCTAGTCGGGAGGGTGTTCGTACCTTTCCAAGGGTAGAATCATGAAAGTGTGATATCACCATGAAAAGGGCCATTTGGTATAGGGACGGTCACAAAGGAGGTCCCGACATACCAATAATGGCACGTAGTTTCTGAGATCTGGGGAAGAATATAGGTCCCGAACCTACTTGGTGTTAAATACTACTCCCAAAACATATATAGTGCTCATAGTATAATATGCATGACTTCATGGGCTAGTTAAATCATGATAATCATAAACATACTTGTACACACGTGAAATAGCCATGACATAAGGCCCATGAGTCGGCCAGAATATAATTCATAAATCATAGGGTTCATGCATACTTGTAGATAATACATATAACTTGAAAATCATCAAATCACGATGGTATTTGAACAAATCCATATTTCATGTCATAAATCATGATGGGTTTGTAAATACAAACAATTGAAGTAAATATCATAACCCGATTCATCATAGATCACACATAATTGGGCTTAATTTGGTAGAAATCGAAATCAATTTTATAACGAAAATAACTGTAAAATCTTATCAAAATCCACAAAATAAGATGTAAATCACAAATCATGACAACCCATGAGTAAATCATTAGATTTTCACAAAAATTGAATTAAAACCCCATGAGATTTTTGATAGATTTCTATGAATTAATAGAGAATGGGAATGGGTGTGAACAGAAACACCCATTCGTAACCCTACATATCTGGGTAAGATCAAATTCCAGGGTTCCTTGAATACCCAAGTGAGAATTGATGAAGGAGAGCTTGAGGAATAGCTTGATCTCTCTTAATTTCTTCCTAAATTGCATGCATGGGAATAACTACGAAAGGAGGACTTAACCTATCTTAACATGGCCAGAAAAATACATAAAACGACGTAGTTTAGGTCCCTACAGCATAGGAAGGTTAAAAATACCCTTATTGAAATCACCTTGGAAACCTACACTGGCTGATCCCACGGGCGTACCAACGAGTCATTAGATGCTACCACGACTCTTGGTACGGTCCATTGTCTGCACTGTCCAGAACATAACTTTGGATACTAGCCACGACTCAATAGGATGAGTCGTCATTCCTTCTAACGGGTCGTTAGGTCGACCATTGGCAGCTCCTTGAAAATCCTGAACTTCCCTTGCAACGAGCCTCACCACGACTCATGGTTGCTTCCAACAACTCGTGGTATCCATCTGTCAAGTCCACTAAAAGACTCAGCAATCCAACCCACTACTGCTATCAATGACTCGTGGTTCCCAACCACGAGTCCTTATACTGTCCGTCTTGCAATAATTTCCCAAATTTCAGCCAACTTCAAAATTTATTCCCGGGTCTTATCTTAGGCACTTTTGGGGTGTTATATTATCTCCCCCTTGGGAACATTCTTCCTCGAATGTAGGAAACAAGCAGAAAAACAAAGAAATGCAATCCTTACACCCAAACACTGATCATCTAAATCGAAAACTAACGGAATAACTATCTCCGCTTCGTACCACATAGCTAAATTAATTTCATGATTCACATACACATTCATATACATAAAAGAAACTTGAACACATAATCTGAACATGAAAACTAAATAACGTCATAGGGAAAAACTAATACCTCAAGTCGGAACTGAGCTGATAGAGAATAAATGTGGATATTTAGCCATCATGTCCGCTTCGGTTTCCCAAGTAGCTCCTTCAACATGCTGATTCCTCTATAATACTTTAACTGAAGCTATTTCCTTATTCCTTAGCCTCCGAACCTGAAGATCCAATATTTTCACCAAAAACTCCTCATAGCTAAGGTTGTCCTTTACACCAACACTGTCCACTGGGACTACTAGAGCTGTTATCTTCCAAACATTTCTTCAAAATCATACATGAAACACAGGATGCACGGAAGATAACTCTGAGGGAAACTCCAACTCATACGCCACCTTGCCAACTCTTCTCACTATCCGGTAGGGGCCAACATAGCGGGGACCAAGTTTCCCTTTCTTTCCGTATCACATTACTCCCTTCATGGGAGATACCTTCAAGAACACCCAGTCATCCACCTCGAACACAAGTTCTCTTCTCCTAACATCGGCGTAGGAGTTTTGGTGACTTTGAGCGATTTTTAACCTATCTCTTATCAAATAAACCTTCACTATAGCCTCGTGAACCGAATCTGGCCCTCTCATAGCTGCCTCACCAACCTCAAACCATCCGATAGGTGATCTACATTTCTGCCCATAGAGAGCCTCAAATGGTGCCATTTGGATACTGGAGTGATAACTTTTATTGTAAGCAAACTCGATTAGGGTCAAGTGATCATCCCAACTACCTTAGAAGTCCATCACACATGCTCTCAACATGTATTTGAGAGTCTGAATTGTCCATTCCTCTTGACTATCCATTTGCGGATGAAATATTGTGCTGAGTTTAACCTGAGTCCCAAGCCCTTTTTGGAATGACCGCCAAAACTGAGAGGTAAATTGAGTACCTCGATCTGGAATAATGGACTAGGGCACTCCATCCAATCGAACCAACTCTCGAATATATAGCTTGGAATAATCCTCTGCTGAGTCTATGGTTTTGACCGGTAGAAAATATGCAACCTTGGTCAACCTGTCTATTGACGACGGGTACGAGGTAGCCCTGTTATAAAGTCAATGTTAATCTTTTCCCACTTCCAAGTGGGAATGCTAATATCCTGACGTATTCCTCCCGGACTTTGATGCTCAACCTTTACTTCATGACAGTTCAGGCACTTGGCTTCGAATTCTGCAATATCCTTCTTCATGCCATTCCACCAATAGATTTCTCATAAATCACGATACTTCTTGGTGGCACCCGGATGGATAGAATACCTGTATCCATGGGCCTCATGCAATATCCAGCTCCTAAAATCAACAATATCTTGAACACATAGGCAATCTAATACCAAAGCACACCATCTCCCCCTTGGGAGAAGGCCTCTACCTTTTATCTTTGAACGACTTCTTTCAACTTTACCAAAATCGGGCCCTCATCTTGTCTAGCTTTCACATCAGTCACCATGAATGATTTGGATCCGCTTTGAACAACAACATCGCGATCGATAGAGTCCACCAACCTAACTCCAAACCTTGAGAGGCGATGCACATCATTCACCAGCTCTTTCTTTCCTTCATCCATATGGGACACACTCTCGATAAAGAGCTTACTAAGTGCGTCCGCCACCACATT
Organism: Datura wrightii; assembly: GCA_035772735.1. Taxonomy (NCBI): domain Eukaryota; kingdom Viridiplantae; phylum Streptophyta; class Magnoliopsida; order Solanales; family Solanaceae; genus Datura; species Datura wrightii. The sequence continues at coordinate 151,233,730 of JASDFA010000001.1, read as the reverse complement.
AGCCTTACCCCAATGGTAAAAACACTCATATCGTAGTTTTTGAGTAGCTCTAACCACCTCCTTTGCCGTAGATTGAGGTCTTTCTGTGTGAACAAATATTGTATGCTCTTTTGGTCCGTGAACACATCCACATGGACCCCATACAATTAATGTCGCCATATCTTCAATGCAAACACCACTGCGGCCAATTCAAGATCATGGGTCGGGTAATTCTTCTCATGATCTTCAACTCTCTGGAGGCATATTCTATTACTAATACACACCCAAGTTCGATTCTGAAGCATCACAATACACCACAAAACCATCCATACCCTCGGGTAGGGTCAACACCAGTGTTGAAGTAAGTCGAGTCTTCAACTCTTTGATGCTCCTCTCACAAGCCTCCGACCATTGGAATTTCACCTTCTTCTAAGTCAACTTGGTCAAAGGTGCTGAAATGGGTGAAAAACCTTCAATAAATCTCACATAATAGCCAGCAGAACCCAAGAAACTCCGAATATCCCAAGGATTCACTGGTCTAGGCCAATTCTTCACCGCCCTAATTTTCTGAGAATCTACTTTTATGTCCTTCCTTGATACCATATGGCCCAAAAATGCTACCGAGTTCAACCAAAACTTGCACGTGCTAAACTTGGCATACAATTGACGATCCTTGAGAGTCTGAAGCACTACTTGCAAATAAAGCGGCATGCTCCTCCTCGCTCCGAGAGTATATAAGGATATCATCAATGAACACGATCATGAACATATTAGGTACGGCTTGATCACCCCGTTCATCAGGTCCATAAAAGCTGTAGGAGCATTTGTTAGTCCAAAAGACATAACTACAAACTCATAATGACCATACCGTGTCTTTAAGGCTGTCTTCGAGATTTCGCAGTCCCAAACTCTGAGCTGATGATATTCGGACCTGAGATCTATCTTTGAAAAACACTTTGCACCTTGAAGCTAATCAAACAAATCATTGATCCTGGGTAAAGGATACTTGTTCTTGATGGTGACTTTATTTATTTGCCGATAATCAATGCACATGCGAAGCGAATTATCCTTCTTCCAAACAAATAAGAATGGTGCACCCCTTGGAGACTTGCTCGGTCTAATGAAGCCCTTATCTAACGGGTCCTTCAACTAATGCTTTAAATCTTTTAGATCGACTAGAGCCATCCTGTAAGGAGGGATAGACATAGGTTGCGTGTAAGGTAGAAGGTCAATACCAAAATCGATTTCCCTCTACGTAGGAACACCTGGTAAATCATCTGGGAATACCTCTAGGTACTCACGCACCACCGGAACTAACTGGATAGTCGTGGTCGTGGAGTCAGAACCCTTAACCCTAACTAGATGATAATGCAACCCTTAGAAATAATCTCTCTGGCCTTAAGATAGGAAATGAAACAACCTACAGGTACAACAAAACTACCCTTCCATTCCCAGACTGACTCACCTGGAAAATAGAACTCTACCGCGGGGGTTCGACTATTAATAGAAGGTTAACACATATACAACCAATCCATGCCTAGAATAATATCAAAGTCAGTCATGGATAACTCTACAAGGTCTACGGAGGTGACTTTATGCAATATAGTGATCAGGAATCCTCTATACACCCACCTAGCTACAACTGAATCACCCACAGGAGTAGAAATTGCAAATGGTTTTGATAGAGTCTCGAGACTAACTCCAAAGCTACTAGCAATATAAGGTTCCCCAAAAGACAAGGTATCCCCCGGATCTAAGAAAGAATAAACATCAATATGGAAAACTTGCAACATACCAGTGACCATACCCCAGGAGACCTCCTGCTCCTGGCGGGGTGCTAAAGCATAGAACCTATTTTGGCGCTGACCGCTAACTAAACTAGTCAAGGCACCCAACAGAGGGAGACATGCTGCTGGAGCAGTTGAACTAGTTGCTGGCTTATGGGCTCCATCGCCACCTGATCTGGCTGAGCATGGAACACAATTCAGGGAAAATCTATATCCTGATGCAGCATGGCGATCCTACAATACTTATCCAGGTAGTCTACCACTCCATGCACAAATCGGCTCACTCGAGCCCTCTAGTCTGCCACCAACTCTGCCGCATACTTCGATAGACGGGTGAACTCCAAAGCGTACTCCTGAACTGACATGTCACCCTGCTTCAAGTTAACCAACTCAACTGCCTTTATCTCCCACATCTTTCTAGGGAAGAACCGATCCAAGAATGTTGCGTGGAACTCTTCCCAACCTATAGGGCCTACACCCACTTCCCTAGCATCCCTCCACTGCCTGAACCATATATGTGCCACTCCTTTTAGCTGGTAGGAGGCAAAATCTATACAATCTCCATTTGTCAGCCCCATAACCCGGGTGATCTTCAAATTCTCCTTAATTAATTCGTACGGATCCTCATCCACCTTGGACCCTAGGAACTCCATCAGGTTCATCCTAAAGAAATCTCTAATCCGGGTCGCTATCGCGTCGCCATTCTATGGAATGTGTGCAACAGCCTGCTGGTTGACCTGAGCAGGCAATGCCAACATCTGGATAGCTGCCCGAAACTAAGTGTGGGAAACTGTCTCTGGTGCCTGGGGCTCCTGAATAGGTGGGGCTTGCTGATGACCATGACCATTGCCACCTTCGTGGCCTTCACCGTTTACATTTCTTCTTCAATTCATTCTTCAAGGAGCCAAAATTCTGAAATTGCGAATAGCATGAAGAGGGACAGAAAGACTTTTCATCGCACGACATAAATCATGAAAGAAGGGAACAGTTCCTAAACGTCTCGTATCCTCTTCATCATAAGTGTGGCGCACTTCACACCCATGAAAAAGACTCTAGTTAATGTGGCTTTTACACACCCTAGGAAACTTCAAAACTATTGCTCTGATACCAAGTTTGTCACGACCCGAATAGTAACAAGGAACAAGGAACCTCGAGAGGCCTGAAGTCGACCCATGAAATAAGCATACACCAAACTTCGTTCACACTAAGCGGAAGAGATAGCTAAACATAAGACATAGCAGAACATAAACGTAGCATAGCATATCATAACATTCGGAAATACCATACATACACATAAGCTGAGTACTACGTACGGTCTAAAAGCCTCTATCATTTCATCTCCTATCCAACTTAAGAATCATGAACCTTCAATCTACATTTTCGTGATAAAAGAATTTCATGTTCTAGCCATACAAAACCGATTCCTTAATTGACTAATAAGACTTTCAGATATATTTCTATTCTGAATGTAAATCAATTCTCAATTTTCCCAAACTAAGAAGAGATCATATCCTACCAATTCACAACTTTCCAATTTCTTTCCTTCTCAAAATCAAAATTGGATTTTTTAGATATACATTAACATTGGCCAAACATTAATGCAGTAAGAACAAGAATTGATAGAACAACCATTGAAGAAAAGATGAAAACTAAAATGATCAACAATTACATTCCACTAGTATTGTTCTTAACCTCAGCAAGAAGTGAATTTAGCCACTCATTTGTGGATTAAACATCATTAAATGCGTATAAATCATACAAAAAATTGAGATAAAAGAGAAAGAGATAGAGAAGAACCCTAGAATTTTCGTCCCCTCAACTGCCTGTAACCCATATTCTTGCTCAACCAAGTCAGACTGTTTAAAAATAAACCTAAGTGTGCTATTTATACTATTGAGACTTTTTCCCGGAATAACAAGCAACGTGGCACAGAGTGTATCACGGAGCACTCCCTCCATGCCACGGGGGTATCGCGGACCCTCTATGGAATTAGGCTCCTCAGAATTTTCACCTTGGTGTGCCACGGCCTGCATCGCGGAACCTGGCCAAAGTGCCACGGTGCTATCGCGCACCTACACTGGAAATTGATGTCCCAGGTAATTGTACTCAACGTGCCACGACTTGCATCGCGTGGCATTGCCTCCATGTCATGGAGGTAATGCGAGGCTTCACTGGAAATGGCCAAAATTAAATCACCCGAGGCAGAATGCCTCCGCTGTGGAAGCGTGACACGGCTCCATCGCGGAGCCCTTATTTTTGCTGCTCTTCCTTGACCTTTTCCACTCCTTGCTTCCAAGTCCATTCCCGATTTTTACCAACATGTATCTTAGCTTCCCAAAATTCCATTTTACTTGCAAAACAACACTAATCATGTTGATTAGTATAAATTCACATTTTAACTACGAATCACATGAGAATGCACAAATAACGATAGATAACAAAGATGAAATGAATCATTTGAGTATCACTTGGGCATATAATTCTGCCCAAGATAAATTACCCCACACTTAAAACCTTGTTCGTCCTCGAACAATACTCTCACATATCATGCAATTGATACCCATGCATAGCTACTTTGGCTCGACAATTCAAGCTACGGCTATACCGATTATTTAATCTAGCAAATCATCAAGAGAACATGTATGGTCTCATCAATACAATGACATACTCCACATTAAGACCTCCTAGACTCAAGAATCGACTATTGATCTCAACAAACTCGTGCAAATCAACTGATCAAGACATCCAACACGAAATTTAACCTCTCGTCAAGCATGTGCCCTCACAACGCAAGAGAATCTCCCCATTTGCAATCATACGATTTCCAAAGCATTACATGTAGGGGTATATGAACATGATTTTGCTCTCTCTCCCGAAGAACTCACATGCATCATGTCATGAACCATAGGCTTGCCTCTATTGTACTACTACACTAATATAAGGACGCGTGATGTAAGATCACGTAGGACTTAACGGGTTGTAATATAAGCTAAGGAACTAGTAAGTACTGGGCTAACGAATAATAGAAACTAGCTTACTTAAGCGCTTTTCAATACATCCCACCATCATTATGGCCATTGTATCTTCCATCATCCTCTCATTCTTGAAATTTTTCTTTGTTTTTGTTCCCATTTCTTTAAGCACACCCGATTTAATAACAAAGATTAGTTATACGTCTTTATTTTATTTAATTTCAGCAAGTGCACCTTTGACCTTTTCTTTAACATTGACCACTTCCGCTTTTCCTTCATTTTCACAATTCTCACTCCTTTACACTGTGGGAAAATTGTTTTTCTTGAGCGCTTAAGAGTTTTGGATCAAATTCAAGGCTAATAAAAAGAAGGGATTAAGCTCGGTTTGTACCTCTTCAAAGAAAGAAAAAAAATAGGCTAAAGGCTCAATGGGGCTAACTAGGATGTACATTCAAGGTAGGTATGATAATGGAAAACCTTTCGGTTTAATCAAAGAAATGCCTACATCCTTTCCTACAATACACATCCTTCATTTCATTTCGTACACACACCAGGCAAGTTCTAGACACTTCACAATAGCATGGAATAATCGAAAACTTACCTCACACTCATTGCACATGCTCAACTCAAGACATATTCACAGACTCTTCAATCAGCTAATTACAAGAATTCAATATTAAGCCTCGATCACACCGAATCAAACTTTATGGCCTAGGTATCTCAACGTGTTTATGCATTTGCATGCTTTCATACGAATCAACTTTGCAACTTAATATCATGTACAACACATAACGAGAATTCCAAACCATGAAGTAGCGACATGTTTGGGAAACAACAAAAGAAAGAAAATAAAGAAAAACTACTCATATCGAATACATTTCCCTTAAGACGGTTGTCGTCCATCCATCATAGGGAACGGTCACTAATTATGAATTCGGTTTAATGGGAATATTCTAGTTAAGAGCACCAAAAACAAAGGTTGAGAAACCAAAATAAAAGAACTTTAACGAAAAAATTTAACGAAAAATTTTAAATTTTTTTATAATTTTGATAGAAAACAAAAAAATTTACACAACAACCATTCAACAAAAGCTCACACAACACACAACAGCTTAAAATTCATTACAACACCACTTAATTACAGAGCGCATAACACGAAGTCACAGGGTCACATTTTTCATAGGCACAACAAGACAACACATACACATAAACAAAAACAACAACGAAACAGCTTGCACCTAACTACTCCCACCCCACACTTAACCCGAACACTGTCCCTAGTATTCACAAAATTCAACATATCACAAAGGTGGGTGGTGAAACTCCCTGATCAATCAAAGTATTCAACTTCTTAATTAGGTGCCCTTGGCTCGTCTCCCATATCAGAATCGCCCCCGCCGTCTTCATCTGACTCAACATCTGAGTCCTCATGGCGTGTCTCCTCATCGGTGGGGACATCATCATCTACCGGCTCCATAAATGCTGGCCCCACTCTGCATAGAGCCCGAGCATTTTCACTGAAGGGGTAATCCAAGTCAAGCTGCCAAAGCTCATCTTCTGTTGCTGGCCTCCTGCCAATGCGCAACTGCAACATCTACATCCCGTACATGCGGGCCATATACTGCTCATCCCGAGCATGTCGCTCGGCTAGAGTGAGAACAGTCCCGTGAGTAGTGTCGGGTGCCTTGGCTTTTATGACATCCAAGGCACGCTTGTCAATTTTTGGGATGTAATCTAGGGCCTCCTCGTCGATATCATGGCCCCTCAGGAACGTGGTAAGCAAACCACCGAACCCGTACCTGTGCCCTTGATGTAAGCGGGCTCTCTTCATGGCGGAAATGATTACCGCCACAACATTTATCTCAAGCCCTTTCACCAAGGCATACACCAAGCACACTCGATCCTGGGTGACATCTGTCATGTGCACCCCCAGAATCAGGCAGGAACACACAATTTTCAGCCAAATCCTGGCTTCCCTGTTTATCTGAGAGTAAGGCAGTGTCTGATGGTAGCCCCTCTCTTTGTGCCTGCTCCACCGTGCTTTCGAACGGGCTCCACATAGAGTGCGTCTGATGTTCGCATAAGGTGGAGTTATGTTCAACTGCCGGAGTACATGGGCGTCTGTGTCCCATGCCCCCAATATAGCATTCAGGTGATGGGCTCAAAGGTGACGACCTGCCCCCTGATCTTGACAGTGTGACTGCGGAGGGTCAGGTTCTAGTTGGCATAAAACTCCCGAATCAGATGGAGATTGCACTCCCTGGGCTCTTCGAAGATGAAGTTCAGCCCGGCGGTGTCAATCCGGTGTACGTCCTCGGGAATTCCTGTGCCAGCGGCTCCCTTGCAATTTGCTCCTCTAGGAAGTATTTGGTTTCTTTGTGTTTTGCATACCATTTTTTCCCTTCATCAGTCACCCATCAGGTTCCGTATTGTCGGAGTTGGCCTCGCGGAACAACTGGTGCTGCTGGAACTGTTGTTCCCAACCTAATTCGTTTCCTGCTGGCGCCTGATGTGGATGCTCCCTTTCCTTTATCTTGTCTGCCCGACATTGTTCCTGCACATATAACCATACAATCCCAATGTTATTCAAATCATAACTAGCTACGACTAAGGTTGGGTTTAATTGAATCACCCCACACTTAGTCTTTAGCCGCAACTAAAACAATTCAACAAGACATTCATGATTTCACAATCTTTACATTCAACATTCTTAGTGCCTTTATATAATTCGACGGAATAATTACTATGTACTACTCAGACTTCGTACAACGAATAACAATATCTCCATTGATTCCATTATATAATCATAGCACTTAGCTATGCAATTCACCAATTTTATTTTTCCGAAATTCCCTTATTTACTTAGCATATTCAACATTAATCACAGCATAATTCACATCACCCAACATGCACAACCCAATTTTTTTTCACATTTCAAACAAATTTAGTCTTCTTCATATTCAAATTCCAACCCTAGCTACCAATTTCGCAAAAAATCACTAAAACATGCATTCATCGAGTTCATATACTCACAATGATACTATTAACATCAATCAATCATAACTTAAATTAATTGAAGCTTAATTTTCACTTAAGACAATTTTCAATCACTACCCATGCACTAGAATCGAAAATTCAAGCAAAAAACGAGGTTAAGTTCAAGAACATACCTTTTCTCCGATGAAATTGAAGAAAACTTGAAGAAAATCGATGCCTAGTTCCGTGTCACGTTGGGGGAGGAGGGAATTTGGGGTTTTGGTCGCGTAGGGAATGGAAAATAAGGAAGAAATGGGGGAAAATTGGGCTTTTAAAAGTGTTTTTCGCGCAGGTTACCCAGCGACCCGATGTGACCCGACGTGCAAAGATCCTCAACGTGTCACGGAGGGTAACGCGGAGCACCCCCTCCGTGACACGGAGCCATCGCGCCAGTGTTCTGGAATTTTTTAAAAATTTCGGAATAGGCTGCAACGTGTCACGGAGGGTAACACGGAGCACCTCCTCTGTGACACGGAGTCAACGCGTAGGCTCACTATAATGCCACTTATTATTTTTCTCACCTCGATTTTTTTCCTTTGCGCTTCTTTGCATTTTTTCCCTCCGTTCCACCTGAAAATCATTTCACAATAAGAAATTGGTTAGAATTCATAGGTTTCAATGCAAAGATTATTTTTTTTTCTTTTTTTCTTTTTCTCTTTTTTTTTCTTTTCAACTAATTCTACTCATCCATTACAACAATTTCACGGGTTGCCACCCGTGCAGCTCCTAGTTTACCGTCGCGACTCGACGTCATTTACGCTCAATCATCCTCTAGAGTGATGGACGTCTTCTCTCAAATAACATCCTCACCCCAGTAATGCTTACAACGCTGCCCATTAACCAAGAACGTGACACTTCGATCTTCTTGCCACAACTCCACTGCCCCGTGCGGGGTCATTCTCACTACCTCAAATGGCCCTGACCATTTGGACCGCAATTTCCGTAGAAACAGCCTCAATCTTGAATTGAAAAGCAACACTTTCTGCCCCGGCTCAAATATCCGATGCACCATATGCTTATCGTGCCACCTCTTTGTTTTCTCTTTGTAGCACCTGGCACTTTCATAAGCATGCCAACGAAACTCATCAAGTTCGCTGAGTTGCATCAGCCTCTTCTTACCCGCTAGCTCTAGATCCATGTTCAATTTCCTCACAGCCCAGAAAGCTCGGTGTTCTAGCTCCACCGGCAGATGACACACCTTTCCATAGACCAATCTATATAGAGAAGTCCCAATTGGTGTCTTGTAAGCAGTTCTATAAGCCCACAACGCATCATCGAGTTTGCTTGACCAATCACTATGTTGTGCATTCACTATTTTCTGGAGAATTTGCCTCACTTCTCTGTTCGACACCTCCACTTGCCTACTAGTTTGGGGATGATATGCTGTTGCTACCTTGTGGCGCACCCCATACTTAGCTAGCAAGTTCTTGAAACTTGCATTGACAAAATGGGCCCCTCCATCACTGATAATGGTTCGGGGTGTCCCGAACCTGGTGAAAATGTGCTTTCTTACAAATTTTGTTACCACCTTGTTGTCATTCCTGGGGCAAGTTGTTGCTTCAACCCACTTTGATACATAATCAACGGCCACCAAGATGTAACAATTACCAAATGATGGTGGGAACGGGCCCATGAAATCAATACCCCATACATCAAAGATCTCCACTCCATAGTACCCTATTTAGTTTCATGTTCAGTTCATGTGCCCCAGTTTCTTTCATGTTAATGTACGTGAGTGTGATTCATGAATTAAGTTCACTCATGTAGTTCAGTCTGGAGACAGTCACTCCATCAGTTTCAGCTTGAAATGTTCAGTAATTGGCATGGTTGTTGGATTTCTCAGTTTTCCAGTATGTTTACCCACATTCGAGGGCGAATGTTTCCACATGGGAGATATTGCAATATCCTAAAAGTGCCTAAGACTAGACTCGGGATTTGGAAATGAAAAGCAGTAGAAAATCTGAGATTTCTTCTCAGAACGACTCATTGTACGGGTCGTTGGTAGGTCTAACGACCTGTTGGATGTGCCCGTGGTGAGAAGCTACAGAAATGGACTTGAGAGTAATGGGTCTAGCTATGACCTATTATGTGATGTAATGAGGGGGATATCGGCTGGAAATGAAGAGTTGTTGGAGCCAGTAACGACTCGTCCTGTTCGGTCATGGTTGAAGACCTAATACAGATGATAACGTCCAAAATATATTTTTAATTCAAAGAATATACATGGTCGAAGTATCAAAACAAGTAACCCAACGAGTGCCGGGGTTGTATCCCACGAGGACTAGGGAATGATAAATTCAAGCGTCGATTGAGAAATTAATATTAGCTTGCACCATATAGATTTAATATAAAAACAAGGAAAATGGGGGGTTTAGCCATGTAGAGAATTACACATATTGATTTAGTGAACTAAAAGTAACAAGATCAGCTAAGTTGTTGACAATAGTGTGAAATACTAGAGGTACAATATAGATGAAATACTAACTAGATAGGGACAGGCCAGGTCATCTCACAGGTTCAACAAGAGTATATAATCTCGGGAAGAAGGTAGCCTCAACTTCTTAGCCTATTGACTACCCCTAGTTAGAGTTTTCTCAAAATCAAGTTGCGATTTAGCTCAACCCAAATTGATTTGGATCAGCAACTTCACTATTCCTAGCTATTAGCTGCCAATTAAGAAGGAGGAAGTAATTTCAGCTATTTCTAGCTTAATTTTACAATATCTAATCCATACCCACAACTAGATTCCCTTCCAAGACTTAATTATTCTCTCCCGAGCAAAAATCAAGCAAGTTTAGATAGACCCATATCAGCATCAAATGATCTTCATTAATAGATTGAAGAGAATCTAATAGATTTACACTTAATTGAACATTATGAAGATAACTCTAGCAATATCCAATCCAATTATGTATTCATCATCACAAACCTCTAGTTAATGATTTTAGCTACTCATAGTTAAGAAATTAAAAAAAAACACATTCATCAATAGCAACACTGAATTCAATAATAAGAGTAGATAAATGAAATACCCAATTATCCTCCAACTATAGCTGAAACATAATAATACCAAAGAAGAAAATAGAGCAGAATATTTTCTACAAGTTTCAATCAAAATCCCTTTCTCAGCTAAAAGAGGAAATAATGTTTTTGATCTGTACTTAGATTTTCTCCCAATCTCTCTATCTCTATATCTTCTTTTTCTCTCTTTTTTTCCTCTTTTCTTCAGAGTACTTATTTTTATATTTATACCCTGAAAAGTAGGGTACTTTTCATCTTCTTTTCAGTGCTGGATGATTATAGCCTTAATAGCACCATTCTGGAGCCGGCAAAGGTATCGATGGTTCGCCGATGGAACCCGTGAACAGCTCAGTATCTGCTCTTCTATAGCACTCATTTCTAGTGGACTTCGGCGGTACACCCAGCAATTCGCCAATGCCAATCCGTGAACCGTCGGATCTTCAATGCCAATTCTAGAACTCCTAGGTGTCATTCGACGACTGAACCGACAACTCACCGCCGGCGAGTCGTGAGCCGCCGGTGGCATTCAACCTCTAAGGCAGGGACATTAGGCTTTTAGCCAGCGTTTTGCTGGTTGACACATGCGACTCACCTCTCATTCACACTTCCTCCTTTTTGCTCCATTTTTTCTCTTTCCTTCAAACATAGGCATCTGCACACAACCAAAGAAAAAAGGGCATAAAATCCAAATAATCAACCCAGGAATGAAGAAAAACTCATGTTTTAGAGTCTAATGAGCTGGTAAATTACCAACTTATCAAAACCTCCAAACTTGTATCATTGTTTGTCCACAAGTAATGCCATACTTAAACTATTGAGGAAAATGTCACCTCTCTTCACAATTAGACCTCACCGATCACCTAGTCTATGACAACCCAAAAATACTCACCACGTTCACCGAGAAGAGAAGAAAATACACCAAAAAACAAAAACAATGAAGATGTTTCAAGCAGGCAACCACTTTTTATCAAGTAAAGCTTTTTGAAAGGAATCATTAATCACACTAGGGAATTTTTCAACCAAGTAACACACATAGCATCTCAAGTTATAACCACTGAAAATTCAAAGTTTGCCTTAGAGTTTGCACTCCTTGCTCTATGTCCACTTAACTCTATACTCTCTTGCATCCCTAAAAGGAATGATGCCACTCACCCAATATAAGGATCCATATTCTCCTAGTTCTTTCATCATTTGAATGCATACTAGGGATTAATTGGAAGAGACAATCACACTCACTCTCCCAAAAGATATCTTCATGCAGAGGCTTAACCCATAGGCTTTCCCTTCATGAAGTTTACCACTAATGTAGAGCATTTGCACCTAGAATCATTTAGGACTTGCGGGCTGTGTTGTAGTCTTAACGTCAGGGTAGGATGAGCCTTTGGCTATGGTGACTAGATAATCCCTAATGCTTTTCGTGACATGCCTTACATCAATTTTTCTCACTCAACCTTCTTTTCCTTTCTTTTCTTGTTTATTCCTTTCCTTTATTTAATACTCCCCCTTATGACCCCTCTTTTGTTTCCACCCTTAGCCTTATTACCTCTATAGGGAACACCAATTCACACAAAGAGTCTTCTTCTTTTTTTTTCTCTTTTTTTTGATTTATCTTTTGGTGCGCTTTGACAAAAGATGATGTTCCCTTCGCACTATGATTCTTGTCTTCCCCCTTTGTTTTACATATCCTCGCCATAAAAAGTATCAACCTTAGAGGGTCCACAAGAGTCATTTTCCCAAACAAAACAACATATTCAGATATTAAGCAAGAAAACATCATAAGTCAAATAGGGAATTTACAATGTATGACCAAGATTACTATGCTATAGTGTCAACACTTGCTCATTATCTTCAACCTCATGTCCTTGTTTTCACATTTTCATTTCAATCACAAGAAAAATTTTAGTTGGTGCCTCTTAAAACAACTTCACAATAGACTCAAAGTTATATAGGACTTCCCTTAAGAATGTCTCCACTCAATCCATCATCGGGAAAAGCCAACCCAGTTCGACAACAAAAATAACTAAAAATAAAAGACTGCTCCTTGGGAAAGAACCCTGGTCAATAGAAAACTCTTGGAGTTTTAATTTCTACCCTACTATTTACGATGGCAAAAAAGAAACACAATTTTGGGGTCATTTCATTCAAAAATTTCAAAATATGATGCTTAAAACCAAAGACCCCATTTAGTTACTAAGTACCATTGACAAAAAGACAAAAACCAATTCATTCATTTATTCATAAAAAAAAACACGCCCGACAAGGGCAATCATCAACCACAACAGCCCGTCAAAGGCTAGACCTACTCAAATTTTACTAAAAACATCAAAATTTCACAAGAACAAATCTCCCCCATCAACAGCGCTCCTGCCTCCCCCACTTAAGATCATACATTGTCCCCAATGTAAAAATTCAAAAAGGAAAAAAGGACAAGGAACTCCTTGAGCGGGTCCCTCCTCTTCATCATCAGCCTTTGCCTCACCACCATCATCGCCGCAGGCATCACCAAACCCAGTGAAATCATTTTGTTTTGTATACACACCAGGCAAGTTCTAGACACTACACAATAGCATGGAATATTCAAAAATCTTACACTCATAGCACATGCTTAATTCAAGACAAATTCAGTAGACTCCTAACTCAGCTAATCACAAGAATTCAAAATTAAGCTTTAAGTACATAGAGTCACATTCAAGAGCCTAGGGTCTCAAACAGAGTTATACAACTTCTTACATGCTTCAACACTGACCACACTTGCATCTCACAATCATGTACAATACATAACAAGAACATCCAAGCATCAAATAGCTACGGGTTCAAAAACCAAAACCTACTTACTAATTTTCCCTCAAGACGATCGTCATCCATCCATTGCGGGGAACAGTCCCTCACTATGACTAAATATAACTATGTACAGACACATAAAATTTTTATTCTTCAGTTCAAAGTTCCCCACATCGGAAAAGAACCGAAAAGAAAAACCAACGAGTGGGTGAATCATGCTTAACTCAAAAAGTTTTTCTCAAAAAATACCTTTCAAGCACTACATTCACCCAAAATCATTAAGCAAAAAATTTTTGAAATTTCCCTCACTCCACACTTGAATTATGCTATGTCCCAAAAGCATCTAACTAAGATTTAAAAAAGGTGAGAAATACTCCCTGAGGCCTCTAGGCCTAGCTAACAACATCTTTTTCTTCATTTGAACAAGTGGGTAATCGATCCCACACTTTTCCTCTTTCATGCTTCTTAGCTTCCTCCTCCAATTGTGCTTAAATCTCCCTCAAAAACAATAAACAGATGAAAATGAACAAAATCACCACAAATGAAAAAAAATTACGAATGTACCTGTGGTACCCTTGGGTTGCCTCCCAAGCAGCGCCTAATTTTACATTGCGGCATGACGTGGACTATCCTTTTTAGGATATCCTCATACATGTGTTCCCTTTTGAGAACCATCGTCTTCTATTTTTATTTATCGATGGGACAGCCGCCACTCTGTCCTTCTCTTCCTGCAACTTCTTCTCACACTGAAGCCCTTCATCAGATTTAGGCTGAAAACTAATCATTTCCTTTGTCCATGGACCTGTGGAATCTACAACCCCACACTTAGCCTCCGAGCACACACTAACCTTACAAAGCTCTCTATAATGTGTGGGTGGGTTAATCTCTTGGTAAACCTGGAAGAGTTCTTCTTCATCATCGATCCTCATTTTCAGGGTCCTTGTTCTTACATTAATAACCGCTCCTCCAGTGGCCAAAAATGACCGTCCCAAGATTAGGGGTACCTTATCATCAACTTCAAAATCCAATGTAATAAAATCAGCGGGTATGATGAACTTACCCACTTTGATGAGAAGGTCCTCGATTATTCCATCTGGTGCCACACGCGACTTGTCTGCCAGCTGCAGCATCAATCATGTCGGTCTCGGTTGACCCAACCCCAAGGTGTTAAACAAAGATAAGGGCATTAGATTAACTGCTGCCCCTAAATCACACAGAGCTCTTATCACCTCAACTTTACCAATTTGTATTGGGAGGGTAAAACTCCCAGGGTCTTTGAGCTTTTTAGGTATCTTGCTCATTACCTTGTGGTTGCACTCCTTAGTCAGTGCTACTGTCTGAACATCCTCCAATCTGACTTTATTGGCCACCACATCTCTTAAGTACTTAGCATACTTGGGCATTCCCTGCAAGACATCAAGAAAAGGCAAATTTATGTGAAGTTCTCTAAAAATATCAAATAACTTTCTAAAGCATTCCTCCTCCTTGCTCTTTTTAAATCTTTGCGGAAATGGTGGAGGTGGTCTCAATGCTCTGGCTACAACGATGATTTTGCATTTTCTTGCCCAACACTCTTATTTTCTCCCTCATCAGTGGATGGTCCATTTCTAACCAACTCCGGCTGCACCTCATTTCTCTTCTCTTTTGGTGTTGTGTCAGCCAATTGCTTGCCACTCTTCAGACTGATGGCATTGACCTGTCGGGGGTTTGTGTCTGTGTCACTGGGTAATCCTCCCTGTGGTCTAGTGTGGTGAGCAGCTGCTATTTGACCCATCTGCTTCTCTAGATTGCGGGTGGCCAACTGCTGATTTTTCAAATCTGATGCCATCCTCGCCTGATTCTCTGCTAATTGGGCCTGTGTCTCCAAAATTTTCTGCAACATTTCCTCAATGTTGCGGCTCAACTGGCCATCATTCTGCCTGTTTTGCTGCTGATACTACTGTTGCTGAGGTTGCTGGTAGCTTTGCCTTTGATTTCCACCCCAAGAAAATTCGGGTGGCTTTGCCAACTCTTGTTGTAATTGTTCCCCAAAATTCTGATTGTTCCTCTAAACATTCCCAAGAAAATTGACTGATTCTGGATTGGCCCTGCATGATTCTGCATTATGCCCATTATTGCCACAGATTTCACACAAACTTAGAGCTTGCTGAACTGCATTTACCTTACCCTGCTGTTAGTTCATACCTAGTTTATTGAACTGAATCATCATCTGATGCTGAAATGATGCTAGTTGTGCCGCCAATGCATTTACACCATCCATCTCTATCAACCCTGCTCTCTTTCCTTCCCCTCTCGATGACTCGCTGTGCCACTCTGAATTTCCCTGAGCAATCCTATTCAACAAAGTGTACAACTCATCATAAGTCTTCTCTAAGGCTTGCCCACCCGATGTAGAGTCTAGTAAAATTTTTGTGTGTGGGCCTAGACTTTCCACAAAGCTATGGGGTAGCACTTCATTGGACTGCTGATGATAGGACAGTCTCTTAATAATGACTTGAATCTCTCCCAAGACAAATACAAGTTCTCCTCCGGCCTCTGCTTGAAGCTTAATATTTCACTCCTGAGTTTGGCAGTCTAGCCTAAAGGGAAGAATCTGATAAGGAACTTCTTTGCCAAATCATCCCTAGAAGTTATGGAATTCGGTGGCTCAGATTCCAACCACCTTTTTGCCTCTCCCAACAATGAGAATGGGAAGAGGGTAAGTCGTACATAATCTGTGGACACTTCGGTGGGGACGAACGTGTCACTGATCTCAAGAAAGTTCTGTAAGTACTGTTGTGGGTCCTCATGAGTCATCCCAATGAACTGGCCACTAGAATGTAACAGTGGCACCATATTCTATTTCAATTCAAAGTTTCCTCCAGGTTCCGGTTTACGGATACTAGAGGTCACATTTGTCGCCAGTGGGATAGCCACTTCGCGAACTGGTTGGGTTGCCATGATATTAGATGACAATTTTGCTTGTCCTGCCGGTGGTTGTTGTTGTAACCTTTCCGGAAGTCTCTTTAGATTTTGCTCTAGAGCTTCTCTCCTGCGTAAATGAATTTGACGTTCAGGTTCAAGCAACGGTTCCACTAGCTCTCTATTCCTTGCCAGCTCTGCAAGAACAACCTGTCACGTGCAATATATCAGACTAAGACAAAGTTTCTAAACACTTAAGGAAATTAAAAATCACACAAAAACAGAAAAATTTACTAAATTTCGCCAGTCCCTGGCAATGGTGCCAAAAACATCCTACGCTCCAGCGCACTCGCAAGCGTACGCGGTCGTACAAGTAATACAGTGGCCCTTTTTAAGAGTCGGATGTCGAACCCACAGGGACTGGACTATTTTAGCAAATTATCACGTTCAAGTGTAAGATAACCTCACAAGTGTTGATTAGAGAAATTTTCGGTAATTTATAGTTAAGTTTTGGGGTGGTCACAAAATAATCTGAAAACAATATAAGAAGCAACTAGAGTTAAGGCCAGATAATCATGCAATGTCACACTTTGTAATGGTTCAAGTATGAAATTATCAATTGTTGTCTCACATAGCTGAAAATGCGATGTTCATGGTCTCTCGAGCCTCTAAACATGACAAACTAGCCCCACAACTACATCATTGAGCGGGGATGTGACATTCTAGTTCGTGGCCAATTCAACTACATGGATGTGGTTTACGGGGTTTATGCTCTTGATTATGGACATTCGTACCTCTAATCATTTAACCAAACTTAGCTCCGCAAGTACTTTTATGAGTGGTGATGTGATAACTCTAAGCCAGTGTCTTGCTCTCATCCCGTTTTATCAACCAAGCAAGGAAAATTAGGTATATTTTCTATCCTAATCACGAATCATATCTAAAGATAAGAACATGCTCCCTACATTCCTATGTTCTTGCCTAGGGTTACTCTTTTAAGCTTTTACCTAAGCTTAACGAATTTGTTTTCGTGATGATCAAGCACAAAAACAACAATATTGAAGAATGTAAGACAAAACAACAATTAATAACTCAAGCCAAAACGAATTCATGCAAATACAATCATATCACGTGGCCTCAACCCTAGAGGAAGGATTTTAACCACTTATGTTCATATAATAACTTAAAAACATCGGTAAAGTAGTGTACTTACAAGAATAGGTAAAAGAGAATGTAAAATTAGTGAACCATAGGTGAGTTCTTCTCTTCTTCCTTTTCTCCTCTACAGTTTTCAGAAAATATTTCGTGACATTTGATTTTTGGAGCTAAGGGTTTAATTTATAGTAAATAGGGAATGTGCCAATTTTTTCCTGTCGTGGAATGGCTCTTTGGCGTGGAGGTGGACGTGCCAATTTGCCTCCGTGACACGGAGGTATCGCGTATGCACACTGAAACTAGCCTAAAATATGACTTTCAGCTGAGGCATGCCGCGATGGCACGCTGGCACGGCGCCCAGGCTGCGTGATGGCCTGCATGACATGGCCACTAGCGCGCAGATGTGCCTAGCGTGGCAAGGCGCTAGCGCACAGGCAGCCAGTTTTGATGCATTCTTCTTGCGCCTAGCATTTGCGTGGCACGGCGCTGGGCATGGCACACGCACAGCGTGGCATGCTGCCTATCACGGCCAACCTTGCCATGGCATGCTTCCTTGCCGACTTTTACAATTTTCTTCCAAATCCATTCCTCCACTTCAGCCCCCATTATTTAGTCCCTCAAATGCATTTTTCACCTACAAAACAAGGACTAATCATGTGGGTTAGTATATATCCAAATTTACATAAAATCACACGAGAATGTAAATGCATAAATAGACAAACATGACTAAACTATGTTATAAAATATCACTTGGGCAAGAAATTATGCCCAAGATCAGTTATGGACTTTCAAACCTCTAACCATTTAACCTAACTTGGTTTCACAACTACGTCTATGAGTTGTGATGTGACAATTCCCAGTTGGTCTTCTAGCTATGTTCTCATTTTATAACCAAGCAAGATGAATTAGGTATATTTCTATACTAAGAGCGAATCAAGTCTTGAAGACTTTGAACCTGCTTCCTGCATTCTTAGTTCTAACCTAGGTTTGCTCTGGCATGTTTTGCCTAAGATTAACATAAATTTTAATGGTGATTAAGAATTAAAACGATAAGGAGCAACAATGCAAGACAAACAATAATGAAAACTTGAACCAACTACGAATTTAAGCAATTACAATCATGTCATTTGGCCTCAATCCTAGAAGGGTTTATCCACTCATGAATTTACAAGAAATTGTAGTATACTTGTAATCCGTGTGGAAGAAAAAGTGAAAAAGATTAGAAAAGTTAACCCTAGGTAGATTCTCCTTCATTCCCCTCTGCTCTCCCACGTTTTTCAAAAAGTAATCTGTGTTTTCCCAAAAACATTTTGTGATATCTCATTAAACTGCTATATGTTCCTTTTATAATTATCAAAATTTTGCTTGCGATTGACTGTCTTTGAGTCACGCTGGCTATCGCAGATATTTTCCTCCGTGAAATGCTAGCTATCGTGTAGATTTGCCTCCGTGACACTCTGTTGTCATAGATGCTCACTATTTTGCAGCTCCTGCTCATATAAATTAATTCTTTGCTTCATGCCACATTATTGAATGCCCTAATGCTTTTCTGTGGCACGTAGTTGGCTCCAAATGTCCTTTTTAGCTTGTCTCAGCATCCATAATCCATCCCTTAGCATTTATCTTCAAGATTAGGACCGTTATCTTTACATTGATCTCCATCGATTGGCAATTTCAACCTTTAGTACATGGCCACATATTACAAAATATACATGAGATTATTCTTAAAAATAATGTACAAACATGGCAAAAACTTGGGTAAAAAATATCACTTGGGAATATTCATATGCCCAAGATCACTACGCTACACATAATGTCTTGTTCGTCCTTTAACAAATTCTTTACATCTCATGCACAAAGAAGACTCACACATGACTAATTCATGAGAAACGACTCAAGTTACGGCTACAATGACCGACTTAGATGGTATGCTCAAAATATAGCATGTTATATATATATATATATAGTAATTCATATCCAATACAACCAAGTTAAGACCTCCTATCCTTAAGAATCGACTCTACAACCATAGAAAACTCATGCACAATAGCCAATCAAGTAGTCCAATATGAATTCTATCTTTCCTCAAACATGTTCCCTCACAACAAGAGAGATACCAATTTTCACACGCAAATGTACAAGTTACAACATGTATGGGCATATGAATACAATAACGCTCACTCTCACCAACAATTAACATGCAACACATAATGACCCATATGCTTTCCCTTAGTATATTACTCCGCTAATCCAGGAACATCTAAAAGTAAGATCAAGTAGGACTTTAAGGGTTATAGTGTAAGCTAAGGGACGGGTAGGTGCTATTCTATCTAGTAATAGTGACTATCTTACCTAAGTGATTTTAATACATCACATGTTCTCATTAAGCACATGATATTTCTTTTACTCTTTTACTTCACCCCTTGTTTGTATCAATTGTTAATTTTCCTTTTGTTTACCCCATTTCTTTAAGCACACTTCTGTTATTAGTAAGGAGTAATCAAGCATTAAACATTCTTTTGTTTTTTTCCCGACTCCATACCAACACTTAGACATTTTGGATAATTGCACCCTTCACTCTTTTCTTCAACTTCCACAACCAACTATTTCCCTCATTTTCAATATTCTTACTCCTCTTACTTTTATGCATTTTTCACTTAAGCTCTTAGGAGTTTAGGATCAAATTCAAGGCTATTCAAAGAAAAAGATTATGCTTTTATTGTGGCTTAAAAGAATAGGCCAAAGGCTCATTGAGGGTAACTAGGATTATGCATTAAGGATAGGTAAAACATAGGATGAAAATAGCTGTATTCAAAGAAATGACTATATCATCTCTTACAATTAACATTCCTCATTTCGCTTTGCAAACACACTAGGTAAATTATAGACACTACATGATAGCATGGAATACAAGAAGAACCTTACACTCCCTGCACATGTTCAATTCTAGACACACCCATACAGACTCTTAACACAGCCAATCATATGAATTCAACAATTAAGCATACAACATACAGATAATATTCCTGAGCCTAGGTGTCTTAACAAAGTCATATCATTTACTCAACATGCTTCTTAATTACAATCTTACTTGCCTCTTACAATCATATATAATACTCAACAAGAGTATCAAGCCATCAATCAGTCAAGGATTAAACAAAAATCCTATTAACTACTTTTCCATCAAGACGGTCAGCATCCACCCATCATCGAGAAAAGTCTTTAATTATGTCTAAGACAAATATTCAAAAACAAACAAAAATTTTATTCTCAATTCGAAGTGCCACCCTTCGAAGAGAGAACCAAAAAGAAAAATCAAAGGGTGGGTGAAATATGCTCAACTCCAACTTTCAAATAAAAATAATTTTCACACCCAGCAACACTTCACCCAAAACCAACATCACAAAATTCTTAAATTTTCCCCTCACCTTGCACTTAGATCATGCTATGTCACCAAAGTATCATTTAAAATCAATACTAAAGGTGAGAGATACTTCTTGAGGCATCTTGGCCTAGCTAGTAGCATGTGTTATACGTTTTTCAACACATGGATCATTGACTCCACACTCATCCTTTTGTCCATGCTCCTTGGCTTCCTATTATAAAGGTATTCAAACTTCCCCTCAATCTATTCTTAGTTAAGTAAAACAAAAATAAAAGTGAAAATAACCACACAAAAAAACAAAAGAAAAAAAAATTGTACCTATGGATTCTCCTTAACATAAGTTGAATTCCAATTGGTAACAAACAATTGGGTAGAAAGGTGTTCTCTTTAATTTGAACAAATTGAAGTAGATTGACACCTATGGTGCTATTAAAAGATAACCATGAGTTTCCTAAGTTAATTTCTTGCTTATTCAGCCTTAGCCCACTCTCAATTGTTCCGCATTAGGTGATTTAGGGGGATCGACTCATAAGTGGGGTCACTTCCCTAGTTTTTTCTAATATTGAACTTTTAACTTAAATCAATTTCATTCTTTGTTATAATATTTCATTTCACTTTAACTTGAATAAAGTCTTAACCTACAAATAAACTTTGAAACTATTTGATAGTTTTGGCCTACCTTTGTCTCTGTGGATACGGTCCTTACACATTGAATTGGGTAATTATACTATATAAGCCTCAGAAACATCCAATTTGATTGTTAGATCAAGGGTGATATCATTACAATTATAATTATTACTTTCACATTGCTTTATTGTATTCTCATCTAGTAGTAAGCCAAGCCAGGGGTTTGCTTGGATCACTAGCTGGTCTAAGTGTTGGCCACGTCCATGGTCTAGACTCGGGGCGTGACAAATTTTGATCAGAGCTTTAGGTTCAAAGAGTCTTAGGGTGTCTATAAAGCTGCATCTATAGGGTTCTTCTTATAGGTATGAAGAGCTCCACATCTATAATAGGGAGACTATAGGGCGTTAGGAAATACTTCCCTTCTTACATACTCTGGATCATGCGATAAAGTTTAACATTATAAAGACTTCCTTCTAACTTGTGCATTCACGTGTTTCAGATCAAGTCTCCTAAACATACTTCCAGCTAGAGGAATGCGCTCAACATGCCTCTATAGACTAGTATGTGTACTCACAACGGTTCACATACTCTAGTTAAGGGATCCAGTGTTGGAGTCTAAGATTTACCAGCTACTAGTGGAAGGATTCTAGAGACAACAACTCCTAAGCATCCTAGTATAGGTACTTCTGAGGAAGATTTTAAAAGGTCTATTCAGATGCTCACTCAGTTGGTGGCTGCTCAATCAGGCCCTAAGAACTCAGCACTAGTTAGTTTCAGTTCTCATAATTCGAGCATAGATGGATGCTTTGGATGCGGCCAGCAGGGCTATTATTTAAGAGATTATCCATCCCAACAAGGAAATAGGGGTAACAAAGATCATTCTACTCCCTCAACAGGTAGAGTAGCCCTGAAATGCACTACTTCAAAGAAGGTAGAGGTCAAAACCATCTACATGCTATGTCTAGACACCAAAATCAGTAGGACTCCCCAGAAGTTGTCACTGGTATGTAAAAAATTTTCTCTATTGATGTGTATGCTTTACTTGATCCAGTTACAACTCTATCTTTTGTGACTCCTTACGTAGCAGTTAAGTTTTGGATCTCCCAGGAATAACTCTTAGAGTTTTTTAGCGTTCTACTCTGGTCAGTGAGTCAATATAGATAACATAATCTACAGAAATTGTACCATTTCAATCCATCATAAAGATACCAGAACTAACCAAGTAGAGTTAGACATGGTGATTTTGATGTCATTTTAAGAACGGATTGGTTGTATTCCTGTTATGCAGTTAACTATAGAACTCGAGTAGTAGAGTTTCGATTTCCAAATGAGCCACTCCTAGTAGTAGAGTTCTGATTTCTAGATGAGCTAGTCCTACTTTTGGACGGTATTCCTATCATGCCTAACAGTCGTTTCATTTCGTACCTTAAGGCAAAAAAGATAATCTCTAAGGGGTGTGCCTGTCATTTTGTGAATGTTAGAGACTCTAATGTCGAGACACCATTCTTCAGTCAGTACCAATTGTTAATGAGTTTCCTGTGGTCTTTCCAAATATCTCCCGGAGTCCCTCCATATAAGGAGATGATTTTGGGATTGGTGTTTCTCTTGATACTCTGCCCATCTCTGTTCCACCATATAGAATGGCTACAGCCGAGTAAAAAAAATAGCTAAATAACCTTTTAGATAAAGGCTTTATTCGCCTAGTATTTATGTAACACCTCAAAAGTCCTTAAGATTAGTTTCAAGGGTTTAAATAGAGAAAATAGGAAAATCTACACTAGGTCATAGAACGACTCATCAGGTGACTCCTTAAGTCATTTGACAGATCATTGAGTGACCCATTAAGTGGTGCTAGGTTGGAGAAAAAGTTAGCTTCTAGAAGTCATAACGAGTGGGATGGAGATTCATTAGATATTGCAATGGTTCATGGTATGACTCGTTAAGTGGGCAGTGGTGGAGAAAGTGTGGAAATGTACTTCATGGACGGAGCGAACGAGTCTCAAGTCCCTGACGATTCGTTAAGCGACTCATGGAGTGAGGAGGTTCAGAGAATGGAGAAAAACTTTTTAGTGGAAACGGGTCAGGGGACGACCCGTCAAGTCTCCCAATGGATCATCTAGTCTGTCATTGGAACTGGTAGGGTCATCTTTTCAGTCGGTTCATTAAGTTTTTTTTGTAATTTCCTAAGTTTCTAACTTCTAAACTATGTTTTTTTACCTTAAGAAGAAGGGCTTTAGAGGTTTTTACTCATTCTAATCCTAAAACTTTTATTAGATGATTGAATCCTCAAGTAAAGGAAGTATTCTCCATCTTCGTCCTCTTTAATTTCTTTTAGGCATCATAGCCTATCAAGAAATCTTCAAGCCCGGGTATGCAGGGCCATGAATGGGGTACTTCTTCCACTCTCGTGCCCAATTTCTCCTCTAATTTATGAATTCAAGTTCTTAATTAAATGTATTGAAAATCTAGGGTTTTAACTCAATACTATATAAATATCTATGCTATATTTAAGGGTCCAATTCCCTCATGTCTCAATTAGTGAATTAAGACTAATGGGAAGATTTTAGCTCTATTTTATTATCACTTCATGTTTTCAAGTTTTTAGAAATTATGCTCTATTATGCATGTTTTATGAAATTCAAGCCTTTGAACTTATGATTTCAAGCATGATGAGTTTTGTAATATGCATGAATGTTTATAAGCTATCGACTTATGATTTCATGATTTTGAATTATGAAGTATATTTCAAGTATGTATGATATCATGACTTGGGTAATCCCATATAAAGATAAGTATGCTTATCACGAATTTAGCCAAGTCTTTCAAGATAAGATTATGAAATGCTTCGGAGTCAAGACTCCCAATATTCAGATTTAAGATATGTTTTGGGAATATCATTATATGAGAAATATATATGTTTTGGAAGTAGTGTCTAGCACCTATTAGGCTAGGGATTTTGAGGACCCCAGTCTCTAAACTACATGCCAATGTAGGATGTATTCTTATTGGGACCTCTCAACAGAGTGCTTCTCACGCCCGAATGCACATCGTGATATCACACCTCATTTGTTCTTTGCCCTGGCATGGCTTAGGATTGCTCTTCTCCACATGGGCAGGACGTAGGATCATCATGTGCTCAAACATGATGTTTGTCGGTTATGACGAGTCTCTCATTATAACTCACAATTTTAATTACTCATGTTCATGGATTATGATATTATGTTTGATAGCATATTTGAACTTGATGAGTTGGTAATTTACCAACTCATTAGTCTTTTAAGCATGAGCTTTAGCTTAGTTTTTAAGTCTTTGAATTGGATTTTATGCCCTTTTTCCTTTGGATGTTGTTGGTACCTAACATAAAAGGAGCATGAAATTAAGTAAAAAGGATGAGATTCAGGTAGAAACCGGTCCTCCACCGGAGGACACCGACACAACACCGACTGACCGCAAGAACCCACTAGAATGAGGAACAATTGTAACCGGTGGCTCGTGGAACAACAGCCGGTGTATAGTTGGTGCCATCGTCGAACTTCTCTAGAATTCACTGGACACCAGATAAGACCAATCGATGGCCCGCAGATGGGCACCGATAAACCGCCGGTGAGTCGCAAGCGAAAGGCGCCTAAAAGGGAAAAAACATCCAGCTTAAAGAAAGAGGAGAATGTTATGACCTACTTTTGTGCATATTCTAGAAAAGTACTCTGAACAAGCAGATTGTTACTCCCCATAACTTTTGGAAGAGTGTTTTTCATAGAAAATAGAGTTTTCAATATTTGTTTTTCAGCTTCATCTTCATAAGCAAGGTATATCCACCATTTTAGAGACATTTTGAGCTTGATTTTGTTTACTCTTAGTTATGAAATGTTTGAGTCTATTGATAAATAAGCTCTTCTGTTTCTCAATCATGAGTAGCTAAATCTATACCTAGAGGTGTGTGATGATGGGTGTTTGATTTAATTGCGTAATGCTTGATTTATCTTGTTCTTACTTAATTACTGTAAATCTATTGATTTCTCATCAAATTATAGTTGATTGCTCATAGTTGCAGATATGGGTAGTGCTTGCTTACTTAATTTTTTCTTGAAAATGAGGAATTAAGTAATGGGAGAGAACTTAATAGTGGGCTGGGATTTGATTATGTAGGGTTGCGCTAGAAATAGCCAAAACCCTTGGTCATAATCCCACTAAAGGTTGATAGCTAGAAATGGCTCAACCCCTAACCCAAACCATATTGGAATAGTTGCAGCTTGAGGATCTAAAGAACTTGAGGAAAAATTGCCCAAGTGGTTGAAAAACATCAGGCACCATCTTTTCCAACGTTATTTACAGATATTAGTAATAACTCAATTGTCTAGTAAATACCAATTTGATTGGCATTCCATCTACATCATAGCTTAGGCCTTTGGTAATTGTTGTTTCTTGATTTTTGTTATCTTGTTTTCTTAATTAGCTGAGATTCAAATTCAATAGAATTATTGCATTCACTCCCCCAAAATTTTCATTTACTTGTTTTGTACATTGATGCAAATTAATTCAAGTTAATATACAACTATTGAGTGATCATTTCACATTCCTTGTGGGATTCAACCCGGACACCCATAGGGTTATTTGTTTTGATACTACAACCATTTATGGACTTTCATAGAGAAGGGTGTAGTTTGGACATTATCAAAAATAGCCCGTTGCCGGGGATTGTAGTTTGATAGCCTTTAGTTGTTGTTATTTTATATTCTTCTTGCATCTTAATTAGTTTTACATAACAATATTAGTTAGTCTCTTCTAGGTTGAAGTTGATATGAGACAACATTCACAGAAGGAGAAAGTTCAGTGGATAGGCATATGGATCATGAGGATGATGACCCTGTGATACTTGATGTAGCAAGAGCAATTCGTCTACCTTCTACGGTAGGGAATACGTTTTCCCTATGACGAGTACAATGCTACACTTACTTCAAATGAAGAGACTCTTTGGAGGGATGCCCATTAAGAATGCAAATAGGCATCTACGCAATTTCTTGGAGATTTTTCAACCTTTCAACGTTACAAACATCACTCAAGAGTATTAGATTGAGACTATTTCCATTCTCACTCATTGGGGAAGCAACTG
Organism: Datura wrightii; assembly: GCA_035772735.1. NCBI lineage: Eukaryota > Viridiplantae > Streptophyta > Magnoliopsida > Solanales > Solanaceae > Datura > Datura wrightii. The sequence continues at coordinate 151,206,976 of JASDFA010000001.1, read as the reverse complement.
CGTGGTTGGAGGAGCTGCCTCCCATGTCTATTACCTCTTGGAATGAACTAAGGCATTTATTTATAGGTTCTTTCCTCCCTCAAGGATGTTACAGATTAGGGATGAAATTACTAATTTTCGACAACTTATGGGGGAACAACACCATGAAACATGGTTGAGGTTTAAGAAAAAGGAGGCCTTTTGTCTGAACCATGGTTTACCCGATAGGGTTTTACTTCAAAGCTTCTACCAATCATTGGATTCTATCAATAGGTTGGTGGAAAATTATTTCCCTAGGGGATCACTCATAGATCAGCCCTATGTAGTAGCCAAGGAATTACTTGATAGAATGACAAAAACCAATTGAGCATGGCACACTAGAGAAGCAGAGGTATCTTCTAGCGGTGTTGCTTCAACTCTTGCAAGTGCGGAATTGTTGAAGAGAGATGAGGCTAGAAATGAAACTTTTTCCAAAATGATGACCCAACTAGAGTTGAAGACAGAGCATGTTATGGGAGCTGGTACAAAGAATGTGAATGCTATAGCTATAGCTACTTAAAACCATTTTCAGTTTGATGATAATACTTCACCCCTGAGATATGAGGAGGAGTGTCAATGCATATTAAGGTAGTTAGGGGGCTCTTGCCTTGGGTATGAAGGTGCACACCAAGGCTCATGGCACCTAAAGAAAGAGAATTAAGGTTGGAGAAAGTGTGAGAATCCTAGTTGGGGGGAGAGAAATGATCGATGGGGAACAGAGAGAAAAATCACGAAGGAGAGCGATATTGCCAAAGTTCTAACCCCTACGTACCCCCTCCAAAAGCAGAATCACCCCATGGACAAACCTGGGTGAGTGATGTAGAAGCACAAATATAGAGGACATGTTGTCCCAAGTGTGTAAGAAAGTAGAATCCACTAACAACTAGGTTAGAGAGTTGAAAGGGAGGTCTCTCACCTCTACCAAATTGTAAGCTCCCACTCAACTTCAATCAAACACCTTAAAGTAGAAAAAAAACCATTTATCTGCACAAATGAACCCTCGCATGAATGGTGCACTTCCTAGTGATACCGTCCCAAATACAAAGAAAGATGGCCATTGCACGACAATTATTACTAGGAGTGATAAGATATTGAAAGATGTGGGAGTGAAATCCAAGGATGTTGATGCCAAAAAGGCAATTGATTATGATGTATTGAATTAGGTGCCAAAAGCACCAAATGTTGGTGATAATGAGGAAGGACAAGTTGAGGGAGATTTTGATGTAACTCCCTCAGACAATGTTCATGAGAATTATAGCAAGAAAGCCCCAAGTGACAAGGATCATGAAGTGAGAGAACCCCTACCATATCCACATATGTTGTCCAAGAAGAAGAAAGATAATCTGTTTCGAAAATTCATAGATATGTTCAGCAAATTATCTATCAATATACTACTAGTGGATGCTTTGATTGAAATGCCAGGATATGCAAAATTCATTAAGGAACTATTGAAGAAAAAGAAGGTGGTGGATAGGGGCAACGATGAGGTGACCCATCGTTGTAGTGTTATCATGACTAGAAACCTTGACCCAAAATGTGAAGATCTTGAGGCATTCACCATTCCTTGCACAAATGGCTTGTGCATGTTTAATAAGGTTTTGTGTGGCCTTGGTGCTAGTATCAATCTCATGCCTCTCCTAATCTTCAAGAAGTTAGGGATGGGCCACACTAAACCTACCTTGATGAGATTGTTAGTGGTTGATCGCTCTATCAAGAAGCTGTTGGGTATTTTGGAGGATGTATTGGTAATAGTAGATAAGTTTATTCTACCAACTGACTTTGTAGTTCTAGATTGTGAGATGGATATGGAAGTTCCAATCATCTTAGCGAGACCCTTGCTTGCCACAGGCAGAGCCTTGGTAGATGTAGAGCTAGGTGAGCTCAACTTTCATGTGGGAGGTGAAGAGGTTACCTTCAAAGTTTGATAAATTGCTAAGCCCCCAGATGAATATAAGGTGATTGGGTTGTTGAATGATGAATGCGAAAATGGAGGAGTTGATATGGAAGAGGATGAGTCAGAGGATGATCCTCTGGAAAATTAAATATGAATGAGAGACACGTCATGCCATGACATTAACTAAGGTGCTCCTTGGGAGGCAACCCAAGTATTTCTAATTTTTAGAGTCTTTTAATGTCATTGTTGTTTTTGTTTTATAGCACTAAGTGAATGTGAAGCAGGGAGGAGAAGCACAAAATAGGGTAGGCACTATGCTAGACCGGTGAACTGCCGTCGAAATGTGCGAACCGCCGATGCTATGAGTATGTAAAACCCCAAAACTCTCTAAGACTAGACTCAAAACTAGTGAGTTGAGATATTTCAATGCCTCAAACTTTCGAGCTATGTTTCGGACCATTCTAGGTGTATGGATAGGTCTGAGCCCAATGAATTCTATGGATACTAGGTGTTCATATGAATAATCAAGTGCGAGAAGTGCAATAGATATAAATTAAGGTCATGAGGAACTTCTAGCACAAAGTTGAGTTGAGAGCCTTCTTACCGACTGAGTTTTTATATAAGTTCTAGCAAGGTTCAACATCTAACGACTAAAGATCCCATTTTACAAAGTGTTTTTGGGTGATTAAATATATCATATTGAATCCCTTTGAGTCTTCTTTCAAACGCATTCGACTTTGCATCAATCGGAGTTCAGAGTAAAACACTATGAGCAATGTAGTGAAACTGCACAAGCATCACAAAATGATTCGTTAGGTGACTCGTTAAGTCACCTAACGACTCGTTAAGTGGACAAATTTTTTGGAAAACTTCAGTTTCAGAGGGGACTTCACGACTGGTCAAGTGACCCATTAAGTCACCTCCGACTCATTAAGTGACTCGTTAAGTGGCAAAATTTTGTGGAAATCCCAGTAGACTTCACGGATTGGAGTCACGACTCGTCCAGTACCTCATGAGTCATGATATCCCTTGTGAGGATTGGAAGGGTCCTTTTTAAGGCAAAATTTTAAGGGTGTTTTTGTAAAATCCTAAGTTTTTAACTCCTAAACTACGCCGTTTTGAGAACTATCTAGGAAATTTTTATGTGTTCCTCCTAGCCTAAACCCTCACTCCATCAAAAGACACTCTCAACCTCTTCTTCCTCCTCTCTCTCAAGACTCAAGAATCACCTAGGGCTTCAAGGTTCAAGTTCTAGTGGGGGATTCCTTCTTATCAGGTATGTGGGTTTTGAAAAAGGACCTCCTTTCATCTTTGTGCCCCAAATTTTTATATTAAAAGATCCCCAAATCCCTTGATTCTTGAAAAGATTGTATTAGGGTTTAAATTTTTGCATGAATTCTCATATGTTCACCCTGAATTCTAAGACCCGTCATGGTTCATAGTCGTATATGCTTATGAAGTTACTTACACCTTCTCAAATTATGCACATGATATATGAAAATCATGATTTTATAATTTCCACCACGGCTTGGAATAAATTTCGAAATGGGTTTTCGTTAATTATTCACATGCTCTAACCATGAAGTCATTATATGTTTAAAGCATGAGCTGATCATAAGGGTTTTTCGTAAACCTAAAATATATAATTTAATATATATGTTGAGATATTATTAGAATTAATGGGCTTGGGTGAATATGAAATACGTATATGCCTTCACTATGATTTCAGTTGTGTGTTAGAGTATGATTTTGACCTATGGATCTGACATGAATCTAGTTATATGCCATATGCTATGAACATGGGATTTAAATGTTGTGGATATGTTTAAAGTATGATCTGATCCTATTAATGTCTCATGAATGTAGAATGTATGATTTAAATGATGATTCAGGACTATGATGATATGAATTATGATGATAAAGCATGAGAATGATCCTTCAGACTTTTGGGCTTGTTGTTACTACAAAGTAGCCTTAATCAACTCTAAATGAATTCAGTATGATGTAATTAGTTGAAAACTTATGTCTCTGATTAACTGAAGTAACTTAGACTAGACAAATGACGTCAGATTAGTGACCTCCATGTTTTAGTATAATCGTGACTCTCCATAGCCGAGAATATTTTCCTTAGTCATTCAGGGACTCTCATTAGCTGAGAATGTTTCCCTTAGTCAGTCAGGGACACTCCAGAGCCAAGAATGTTTCACTTAGTCAATCAGGGACTCTCATTAGCTGAGAATGTTTCCCTTAGTTAGTCAAGGACTCTCCATAGCAGAGAATGTTTCCATTAGTCGATCCGTCAAAGAATCTACATAGCATAAAATGTTTCCCTTAGTCAGTCAGGGATTCTCATTTGCCGAGAATGTTTCCCTTACAGAATGTTTCCCTTAGTATTTCAGGGACTCTCCATAGCAAAGAATGTTTCCCTTAGTCAGTCAGGGACTCTCCTTAGCCAAGAATGTTTCCCTTAGTTGGTCAGGGACTGTCCATAGAAGAGAATGTTTCCCTTAGTTAGTCAGGGACTCTTAGTAGAAGAGAATGTCTCCCTTAGTCTACGATATTAGTTCATCTTAGTTATGTATAATTTCATATTTCAGTTAAAATTAGTTTAGCAAGATTCAAACTCTATTATCAGCAGATAATTAGTACAGTGTATGATATCCGTTAAAACTTCAGTCCTCAATATAGGTACGACACATAACCTTTATTCATCTGTTTGATTATACTCCAGTGAATATTTTCAAAATAAAAGTTTCAAGTCAATATATATGTATCTTAGAAAGGATTGTTGTATTCCATCTCGGTTATATGTCGATGTATTCAATTTACATACTTGTATATTTGCAAATTTAGTTTACTTATACTTCCCGCATACGTAATACATTCCCAGTACTGACTGTATAATTTATGTGGTATATCGTTTTATTGATATAGATTCCAGTTTCCAGACTTAGCTACATGGTGAAATATGCTCCATTCCTACCTCAGCTACTTGTGGTGAGTCCTCATCTCATGAGGACCCAATCTATGTTTTGTATTTCATTTATGCTTTAGGTTTCAGATTTTTGGAGTTAGCTGAGGGCTTGTCCCAGCAACTCATCAGTGTAGTAGAGGATTTCAGACTAGTGTAAACATATTGAGTTTATGTATCATAGTTTTATTAGATTATGTTTTATGTATCAGTTAGCTTCTGCTCAGTTATGATTCTTTTAGTTGTTGTCTTGTTAATGTTATTCTAAGATCATGCCATGGGCCGACTTGTAGCCACTTGGGGTTCCTTGTCCTGTGTGTCGATCTGCGCCTATATTTGGGTCATGACAAACTTGGTATCAGAGAAAATGTTTAGAGTGTCCTAGGGTATCTGAAAGCTGCGTTAAGTAGAGTCTTTTTCATGGGTGTTAAGCGCGCCACCCTTATGATGAAGAAGCTGTGAGATGTTTTAGGAATGTTTCGTTTTCTTCATGATTTATATCGTTCATAGAGTATGAAACTCTAACAGTTCCTCTCCTGACTCGTGCTTTACGTGTTCGCAGATAATGCCTCCAAAATGAGTAAATGGAAAAAGAAATGGTAACGGGGGCCAGCCAGCCCCACCAATTCCAACGGATCCCATGTTTGGGCAAGTTATGGATGCAGAGCTCGGGGCCACTTCCCGAGTGTTGATACAAGGTATGACCACCCAGCCTATCCAGCAGACTATCCCATCAGCGAACCCTATCGACGAGGCGGCAGCTACTAGGGTCCAAGACTTCACGAAGAGGAGCCCATCTAAGTTCTGTGGTTTGAATATGGATGGATAGTTTAAGGAAGGAGAATAGAGGAATAAAAGGCCCAGGACTCAAAGAATTGAAGAGTTCCCAACAAGGGTCAAGTAGTGGGAGTCACTCTCAACCCCAACGGAGGTCTTTAGCTTTGGTTCGGGGAAACAAGCCCATGGTGAGGGAGATTACTTATCTAGTTTGCAGACACTGCAGAAAGAACCACCTAGGAAGGTGCTTAATGTGTTCAGATGTTTTCTTCTATTGTGTTCGGCCCATCCATAAATTCAGAGATTTCCCAATAGCCAAACAGGGCAAAGGTAGAGCCTCCGTCATCTTTTATGCAACCTTGTCAGGTCGCCCAACTTGCGAGAAATGTGGAAGGAGCCACCCTAGAAACTATTTGCTTGGTAAAGAAGGATGTTTCGGATGTGGTCAGATGGGCCAAAGTGTTACACCCCGTATGTTCTTGACACTTGGTTGACCTATTCGCATGTTGGTTAAGAGTTTTAGAATGCCATACATGCGAGAAAAGGGCCCAGAGAGAGACCAGACAAGCACCAAGTCAGAGCATCGCAAGGCAAATGGGACATATAAATCGCATTCGTCAAATGCGACATATAAATCGCATTCGACAAATGCGAGTAAAAGGGGGTTCAGGTCCAAGTATATAAAGCCCCACTTCAAATTTTTTTTGGTCATCTTCATTCTTCATTTCCGGAGAACGAACAGAAATAGGGGAGCGACGAAGGTTCAACATAACTTTCCATTCCTTTACGCAGTCAAACGTAGTCCAAACTCAAATTAACTTCGGGTAGCGAAGTATAAAGCTGCAGGGAGAATTCCTACATAGTTAGTTTCATGAAATTCGGCCGACGAATCGTCGTCTCACTAAGCCAAGGTAAGTGGAATTGCTCCAAACTAGTGTTAATATACTCCCAGCATTAAAGTGAGTATTTCTCCCTTCAAGACTTTCGAGAAATTATGCGTTTTTGGCCATTCTCCGATATGTCGAAGAATAGCCAGTAGGTGTATCCATAAGTATGGTTTCTTTCCAAAATAATAGTAGAATTAATTCTATTCTTTCGTGAATATGAATACAGTTGGGAGAAATAGTTGAATACTAGCCGAGCTACGCCAGTTAATTAGAAAGTCGGCAGTTGAGGTATGTAAAGCCATTTTCTTTCGGCAAGCTAGTAGTTCCAGTATAGCAAAATAGTACAAATTCCAGTAGAATGTTTCAGAAGTCGTATATTATATTCAATATGAGTTCAGTAAGCATGTTAGAATTATTATACAGTGTTCAACATGAAACTCAATAAAACAGTATAATTCCCAGTAGAATATTCTAGAAATATTATTTCAGACTCAGTATATCTCAGTATCAGATTCAGTATATTTTAGTATCTAATTCAGTATATTTCAGTATCAGATTCAGTATATTTCAGTAAGAGATTCAGAATAGAATACCAGAATATAAATATTATTATCAGATTCAATATATATATATTACATGTGGTTATTGCTATCTGTGGAGACATGATTGTTCTTTGTTGGGCACCCTTAGAGCTTCCTTGACTACCCCAGGGTTAATAACTGTGTCGACTCACCCGCCAGAGGGTGAGGATACGTTGCTCTATGGAGTGGCATGCCGTCCGCCAGCGGACGAAGATGGGATGCAAATTCCCCAAAGTAGGCTGATCAACGCAATACCACACCCCCTGTCGAGCGCTTGCACCCGGGGTGCAGATTATAGTTTTCAAATTACAGATTTCAGATTTCAGATTTCAGGAGTCCTCCGGACTCAGATACAACTATAGTCAGGGGCCCAACAAGCCCAAGTTGTATACCCAGGTGGCCGGCTGGATGCTTATAGTTACTAAGTGGATGGTATAACGTGGGTTGGGGTATATAGATTGTGTGCTGGTTTGTACCTTACGGCTTATGGGGGCTGGTAAGGTTCTTGTATGCTATGTTGTATTAGTTATTAATAGATAGAAAGTAGACCGCCATGTTATCAAGTATGACTCTTACTCTCTTCAGTAAAGTTGCGCTCTTTTCAGTCAGTCTCATCCTGTCTCCTATTACTTCAGTATCTATCAGTATTATTGTTTGCTTTCAGTTATTTTCATCTTATTGCTTGCGCACTCAGTACCAGTGGTACTGACGCCCGCTTTGGGGCGCTGCATTACTTGCCTGCAGGTACTCAAAGACGAGGAGCATATCCCTTATGGTTCCAGCCAGCGTACAGAGTCTTCAGCTCCTGTTATCCGGAGCTTGACAGCTAAAGGTTTACTTCCTTTTTTGTTTGTATAGTATGGGTAAGTCAGGGCCTGTCACGACCATCTTATTATTCTTAGAGGCTTGCAGATTGTATATTCCCTGTGGTTAGTTGTACTAGTCGTGTGGGGCCAAATGTATGTTTCAGTTTGCATGTGATGGCTGTGTGGGGCCTTGTTCAGTTGTCAGTTGGTGACCTTGTCGGTCACAGATTAGTTCAGCACTTAATTATACTTTTCAGTGATAACTAGTCAGCATGGTGGCCTTGTCGGCCCACATAGGTTCCCTTATGCTTGGTTGTTTTGGTTAGCTGTTATATTCCTACAGGTGGCTATAGGCCTAGTCGGCCGGAGGCTGTATTTACAGACGTTATATAGCTCGTTGTTTTCATAAATCTAGAATTAGAGCCAACCTAGCACCAGAAGTACTTAGGCTCGGTAGTCCAGCAGTCCAGGTCCTTGTAGGGCACCAGGTGCCAGTCATGCCTCCCAAGGTGGGGCGTGACAATCTTGGTATCAGAGAAGGTCATATCCCAGGGAGTCTGCAAGCCGTGCTAAGTAGAGTCTTATTTATGGATGTGTTGTGCACCACATACCATAGGCAGGAGGCTGCAAGGCATGATAGGGTGGTTACTCTTTCTTCACATTCAGTCGTGTCATAGAGCAGTACAGTATAGGGTTGAGTCCCTAAAGCTTATTATACTCTTTGTTTACAGATAAAATGTTAGATCAGTGACATCCTATCATAGGCATAAGATTGGACATATCAGCAGGAGTGGGCACTAGCAGGATGCCTCAACCTCGTTTAGAATCAGCCCGATCTGAGGGCGATACAAAGGCATCGTCCCGACCTTCTCAACAGTCTCCACCCCATCAGGAGCCACTCAAGATGACACCACCTCCGACAGTTCCTATACCTACACCATCTGACTAGGAGGTCAGGAGTCAGTAGTTATGTTAGCGCAAATGATTGCTACTCAGCGCCAGTTAATGCCACTACAGCGGCAGAATCATCAGGTGGGCCTGATAGTTCGAGGGTCCGAGAATTCCTAGAACTAGGTCCCCCACAGTTTGCCAGGATAGATCTAACAGAGGACCCCTAGGACTCCTGGATCAGATGCAGAGGATTTTCCGCGTAATGCATGTTACATCTACAAATTCGGTCGAATTGGCGGTATTGCGATTGCGGGATATTGTTGTGTTGTGGTATGATAGTTGGGAAAGGTCTCGAGGGAGAGATGTTGCCCCTCCGACCTTGTCCAGCTTTTCAGAGGCCTTCCTGGACCGTTATCTACTAAGAGAGATCGACAGGCCTAGATGGATTAGTTTTTACACCTAGAGCAGGGGGCGATGAATGTTCGAGAATACGCCCTGCAGTTCGATTCTTTGGCCCGATATGCTCCAGCCTTTGTAGACCCCATTCCATCCAGAGTCCACCGGTTTATTATGGGGCTGAACCCAGAGTATATTGAGGCCTGTATGACAGCTACTTTGCAGGAAGATATGGATATTGCTTGAGTACAGGATTTTGCTAAGACTATTGAGGGCCTCAGACAGCGGCAACAGGATAGCAGACGAACAAGTCGGGAACAACACCGCAAGGACAGGTCAGATGAGTTACGAGGGGAGATTCGGAGAGGTCCTAGGCCACGGTTGTCGGATAGGCCACCTAGACCCCCCCTCCATCACAGCAGTAGAGGGGTAGATTCAGTTGCCGAGGACAGTCAGAGTCCGGCGGAAGTTCTCAAACAGTATATTCACCCTAGCAGAGGAGGGCAGAACAGAGCAGGTATACACCACCACTTTGCCTATTTCCAACCGACGCCACTCTGGAGCTTGCAGATATGGCTCTATAGGGTGTTATATATACGGACAGAAGGGTCATATGATGGGAGATTGTCCAGCCAGGGGTTAGGGTGACTGGGATAGACAAGATAGGGCATCAGCAGGGTCGCGAGCTCCAGCAGCCCCGGCAGGGCGCAGGCCCTCAGTTTTAGTAGGCAGAGGCCGAGGTAGATCAGGGGCCTCTAGTTCAGGTGCGGGCCTAAGCCGTACCTATTTATTACCAGGGAGACAGGAATTAGAGGCATCTCCAGATGTTGTGACAGGTAAGATGATTATTTTCTCTCACCCTTCTTATGTATTAATCGATCCGAGATCTATCTTGTCCTATGTTACCCTATTAGTGGATCGAAAGTTCAGTATTGTACCAGAATTGTTTTGGGGTTGGCAACCCTTTTCAGTATCTACACCCATCGGTGACTCTATTATAGCCAGAAGGGTTTATTGAGGGTGTACAGTAGAGGTTGCTAACCATCAGATCACAACAGATTTGGTAGAGTTAGAAATGGTTGATTTTGACGCCATTATGGGTATGGATTGGTTAGCTCCATGCTATGCCAATGTAGAATGCTTGACCAAGATGGTCTGATTCCACATTCCAGGGGAGGCAGTACGAGAGTGGAAGGGCAGTACAGCTATGCCAAAAGGCAGGTTTATTTCCTTTCTTCGGGCGATAAAGTTGATAGCGAAGGGGTGCATTTACCACATTGTCAGAGTTCAGGATGTTCGGGTAGAGCTTCCGACTCTCCAGTCTGTTCCAGTGGTTAATGAATTCCCCGATGTATTCCCAGATGAGCTACCTGGTATTCCTCCAGAAAGGGAAATAGTCTTTGCAATTGATTTATTACCAGGCACTCAGCCCATATCAATTCCCCTTTATCGCATGGCTCCTGCTGAACTCAGAGAACTAAAGGAGCATTTGAAAGATTTGTTAGACAACGGCTTTATCAGGCCAAGTACTTCATCTTGGGGTGCGCCAGTTCTGTTTGTAAGAAAGAAGGATGGTTCCCTCTGCATGTGTATAGACTATCGACAATTGAATAAAGTTACTGTCAAGAATAAGTATCCACTTCCCAAGATAGATGATCTGTTTGATCTGTTACAGGGAGCTAGATATTTCTCCAAAATTGACTTAAGGTCCGGATATCATCAGGTTTGGGTTCGTGAAAGAGACATTCCAAAGACTGCCTTCAGGACCATATACGGCCATTTTGAATTCTTAGTCATGTCCTTTGGGCTGACGAATGCTCCAGCCGTGTTTATGGACCTGATGAACAATATTTTCAGACCATACCTTGACTTGTTCATGATAGTGTTTATTGACGATATTCCGGTGTACTCTCGCTCAGAGGAAGACCACCAAGATCATTTGCGGACAGTGCTCCAGATTCTCAAGGACCATCAACTATATGCCAAGTTCTCAAAATGTGAATTCTGGATGAAATCAGTAGCCTTTTTGGGTCATATCATGTTGGATGCTGGTATACAGGTAGATACCCAGAAAATAGAAGCAGTAAAAGCATAGCCCAAACCTACCACTCCGAACGAGGTACGCAGTTTCCTGGGGTTAGCAGGGTACTACAGGAGGTTTGTTGAAGGATTTTCCACCTTAGCAGCACCTCTGACTAAACTGACGCAGAAGGCAGCAAAATTTCAGTGGACTGAGGCATGTGAGCAGAGCTTTAAGGAATTGAAAGACAAGCGAACATCAGCTCCAGTGTTAGCATTGCCAGAAGGTACAAAAGGTTATGCAGTTTATTGTGACGCTTCGGGTGTTGGGTTAGGATGTGTGTTGATGCAACATGGTAAAGTAATTGCTTATGCTTCCAGACAACTGAGGAAATTTAAAAAGAATTATCCTACCCATGACTTGGAATTGGCCGTAGTGATTCACGCCTTGAAGATATGGAGACATTACTTGTATGGAATCCACGTGGATATTTTCACTGATCATAAGAGCCTATAGTATATCTTCACCCAAAAAGAACTGATCTTGCGGCAGCGTCGCTGGTTAGAGCTGTTGAAAGACTATGATGTGAATTTTCTGTATCACCCAGGAAGGGCCAATGTGGTAGCAGACGCCCTTAGCCGTATGTCTATGGGGAGTGTGGCATACTTACAGCCTGTGAAGCGGGAATTAGCCCAGAAATTGCATCAGTTAGCCAGTTTAGCCATTCGTGTAGCAGAAATAGAGGACAACAGAGCGGTAATCTAGAACACCGCAGTGTCATCTGTAGTCGTGGAAGTAAAGGAACGACAGTGTGAAGATCCTAGCCTGGTTCAACTTAGAAACAGAGTTCAGCAACGAGAGGTGAAAGATTTTCAAATAACCGAGGATTGGATATTACGATATAAAGATCGCCTTTGTATTCCATACGTTGCAGGGGTTCACCAGTAGATTATGGGCGAGGTACATTATGCCCTTTATTCTCTCCACCCAAGTTCGACGAAAATGTACCACAATATAAAATAAATCTATTGGTGGCCAGGAATGAAGAAAGGGATAGCAGAATTCATAGCTTAGTGTCCCAACTGCCAACAGGTAAAACTGAACATCAAAAACCAGACAGACTGACTCAGGATATAGTTTTGACTCTATGGAAATGGGAATCAGTAAATATGGATTTTGTAGAAGGATTACCCCGCACCAGGCGTAGATATGATTCGATCTGGGTGATTGTTGACAGACTGAAAAAATCAGCTCATTTTCTGCCAGTAAGGGCTACCTTTTCCGCCGAGGATTATGCTAAGCTGTATATCAGAGAAATAGTCAGGTTGCGTGGTGTTCCAGTGTCCATTATCTTCGACAGAGGGGCACAGTTTACAACCAAATTCTGGCAATCATTTCAGAGAGACTGGGGGACGCAGGTTAACCTGAGCACAACTTTTCATCCTCACACAGATGGGCATGCAGAACGCACCATTCAAAAGCTCGAGGATATGTTGCGAGAATGTGTGTTGGATTACGGAGGTAACTGAGATTAACATTTACCACTCATTGAGTTCTCCTATAATAACAGTTACCATTCAGCTATTCAGATGATGCCTTATGAGGCATTATATGGGAGAAAGTGCAGATCTCCAGTTGGTTGGTTTGAGGTAGGAGAATCAACATTGATTGGGCCAGATCATTCATCAGTCAAAGGAAAAAGTAAAGCTTATCAGAGAACGTATACTGACTGCTCAAAGCCGCTAGAAATCGTATGCTGAGGTGCGGTGTAAAAACTTGGAATTTAATGTGGGTGATTGGGTGTTTCTGAAAGTTTCGCCGATGAAGGGTGTAATGAGATTTGGCAAGAAAGGCAAGCTAAGCCCGAGGTTTGTTGGGACTTATCAGATTCGCCGAAGAATAGGTCAAGTGGCATATGAGTTAAACTTAGCTCCAGGGTTAGAATCTGTCCACCCAGTTTTCCATGTATCAATGCTGAGAAAGTGCATAGGAGATCCCTCTAGAATTTTCCCAGTCCATGATGTTCAGGTTACAGAGAAGTTGGCCTATGAAGAAGTTCTAGTAGCCATACTAGACCAGCAGATCCGCAGATTATGAACTAAAGATGTTGCTTCTGTCAAAGTGTTATGGCGTAACAGGAACTGAGAGGAAATGACTTGGGAAGCAGAAGAAGATATGAAAGCTGATCTTGGGCAGATTTATATGCCCAAGTGATACTCAAACGTATCATTTTCGCCTTGTTTATCTAGCAATGTGTATACATTTTCATGTAATTGGTAATAAAATGTGAATTTATACTAACCAACATGATTAGCATTGTTTTGTAGGTAAAATGTGATTCCGAGGAGCTAAAATGCATGTTGGAACAATATCGGAGTTGGACTTGGATTTGAGCACAAAAAAAGGCAGTGGACTGCACAATTTAAACGGGCTCCGCGATGGAGCCGTGTCATGCTGCCATCGTGGAGGCATTTTGCCTGGAGGGTGAAAAATGCATCAATTCCAGTGGAGCCTCGCGACAGCTCCGTGGCACGGTGGCAAGCCTCCGCGTTGCATGTCGTGCCACGTTGGTGCTTTATTCCCGGACCCCAAATTTCCAGTGAGGGTCCGCGTCCATGCCGTGTCACGGAGGCAGTGCTCCGCGATGCACTCCGTGACACGTTGCTTGTTATTTCGGGAAAAATTCCCATTAGTATAAATAGAACACTTAAAGGTATTTTTCATAATTCAGACTTGGTGGAGCAAGGACGTGGGTTACAGGCAGTTGAGGGACGAAAAGTTCAGGGTTTTTTCTCTCTTTCTTTCTTCTCTAATTCAATTGTTTGTATGATTAACACTTGTTTTAGGATGATTAATCCACAAATCAGTGGCTAATTCCCTTCCTTGCTGAGGTTAAGAACACTTGTGATGAATTTTGATTATTGAATTATATGGTTTTTTATCTTCTTCTTCCATGTTGTTCTATTAATTCTTGTTTCTACTGCATTGGTGTGTGGCCGACATTAATGTACATCTAAAAAGTTCGATTTCACTCGAGAGAGCACGAAATTGGAAAGTTGTGAATTAATAGGATATTGTTCTTTACTTGATTTGGGAAAATTGAGTTTTGATGTGCTTTCCTGATAGAAATATACTTGAAAGTCGTATTAGTCAATTTAGGAACCGGAATTGTATTGCTAGGTCATGAATTGCATTTGATCACAGAAATGTAGACGGATGGTTTATGATTCTTAAGTGAGATTAAATACGAGAGTTTTAATTTCTTGGCTAATGTTCTTGGCTAGAAACTGGAAGAAAAGATTAACCAATTTATGATTATAATCAGTTTCATTACATGTTCTTAACCTTGGCATGCTCATATCCATAGTTTAAATTCAAAGTAGATAATTGTTAGTAGTTATAGTATAAAATTTATAAAACAAATTATTCACTTTTTGGTTACGTTGTTGTCAGCATATTTAGAAGTGAGATATAATATAGTATACTTAAGCAATTTTTACTTATCCAGAGTCTCCGTGGATCGATACTTGGCTTACTTAAGCCACTTACTACTTGTTTGACCACGTGCACTTGTGTGTCGGTTTTTAACCCCTAACGAACCACCGAACAAGTTTTTGGCACCGTTGCCGGGGAGACTAGGCAATTGGTGAAATTGTATTAAGTGTAAATTTACTGTATTTTTATTTTATTTTCTTAAGTGTTGACAACTTGGTCTTAGCCTGTATTTTGCAGACTTAATTGCTGTGAACACTGGCAAGAGACAAAGAGCTGGTGGAATCTTATATAGAGCCTGAACGTATATTTCATAGTAAACGGAGAGAAGCTCTACAAAGAAAGCTGCAGTTGCTCAGACAGACTATTATGGAGCAACAAAATCCACCGGTTGTGAGGGCAGTGTTAGTGCCCGAAGAAGCAGTAGCAAGGCCGGTTCGCGAGGTGGAAATCCCACATGCCAACAATATTACATCCAGTATCCGCAAACCAGAGCCTGGAGGGAGATTTGAACTCAAGCAAAATATGGTGCAACTGTTGCACACAAGCGGGCAATTTACCGGTCTCCCTCATGAAGACCCACAATAGCATCTCCAAAACTTTTTGGAGATAAGTGACACTTATATACCCGCTAGAGTGTCACCTGATTATGTTCGGCTTACATTATTTTCGTTCTCATTACTTGGTGAAGCCAAGAGGTGGTTTAAAGCTGAGCCACCAAATTCTATTTCAACGTGGGATGATCTTGCACAGAAGTTCTTGATAAGGTTTTTTCCCTCTGGCAAAACAGCAAGACTTAGAAGTCAAATTCTAAGTTTCAAACAGAGGGAGGGAGAAAATTTGTATCAAGCCTGGGAAAGATTTAAATCCATGTTGCGGGACTGTCCTCATCATCATCAGTCCAATGAGGTGTTGGTACACACATTATTGAGGGTTTGGAACCCCATACCAAAATTTTGCTAGATTCAGCAGCTGGAGGGCAAGCGCTGGAAAAGACTTATGAGGAGTTGTACACTTTGCTAAACCGGATTTCACAGGGCAATCCAGAATGGAATGCTGATTCATCACGAGGTGGAGCAAGGAAAGCAGCGGGAGTGCTTGAAGTGGATGGATTTACTGCAATCGCTGCACAGATAGCTGCCTTGCAGAATCAATTGAACAACCACTTCAGCAACATGAATTTGAACCAGCCGTCAGCTCCAGTTAATGCGGTCCAGCAAATGTGGTGTGAAGTGTGTGGAAGCAGTGAGCACTCAGTTGAGTGTTGTGGAGCAAACCCAGATTCGGTTAACTTTGTGGGGAATGCACAAAGAAATCAGCAGCAGTATGGGAGTAGCTACAATTCAAATTGGAGGAACCATCCAAATTTTTCATGGGGTAGCAACAACCATCAAGGCCAAAGTTCGGGTCAGGGTATGCAAAGGAATCAAGGAGGGCAACAGACTACCAATCTCAATTCAGAAATAACAATGCCCCTCCTCCACCACCATCACCCAGCATTGAGGAGATGTTCAAGACCATGATCGCTAACCAAGCGCAATTGCAGGCTGACTATGTTAAATTGGCAGCCGAAGTGAAAAATAACCAGTTAGCGACAAAGGCTCTTGAGTATCAATTTGGGCAATTTGCTAGTGCCCAAAATACAAGGCCCAGAGGAGGACTGCCTAGCGACACGGATCCGAATCCGAAGCAGGTAAATGCAGTGACCACAAGGAGTGGTTTGCAGCTGAAGGAGGTGGAACCAGAAAGACCACCTCAAAACTCGAGAGCAGCAGAAGTTGAGGGGGAGCAAAGTTCGGAATGGGGGAAGACCAATGAAGCTGAATCAGAAAGACCTCCACCCCCGTTCCCTCAAGGACTCAAGAAACACAAGGAGGAGGCGTGTTTCAAGAAATTCATGGAGGTGCTTAAACAGGTACATGTTAACTTACCTCTTGTTGATGTCTTGCAGGGAGTCCCTAAATATGCTAAATACATTAAATACATCGTGGCCAACAAAAGTCGCTTGACTGAGTATGCCACGGTGGCTTTGACGGAGGAGTGCACTTCCCGGATCCAAAATAGACTGCCCACGAAGCTAAAAGACCCTGGAAGTTTTACTATCCAGCTTACTATTGGGCAGAGCATCTGAGCTCGTGGATTGTGTGACCTGGGAGCGAGCATAAATCTGATGCCATCTTCGGTATTACGAAAGTTAGGTCTAGGGAGTCCTAGACCTACAACCGTAATCTTGCAGTTGGCAGACCGATCTGTAGCTAGGCCGGATGGCATTGTTGAGGATGTTCTTGTGCAAGTAGGCTCCCTAATTATTCCGGTAGATTTTATTGTTCTGGATTTTGAACCAGACGCGGAAGTCCCATTTATTTTGGGACGACCCTTCTTGGCAACCGGGAAAGCATTAATCCACGTAGCTGCGGGTCAACTTACAATGCGAGCACATGATAAGGTAGAGGTGTTTGATGTGTACAAAGCACCCAAGCTCCCGATGGTGAATGAAGAACTCTCAGTGATCAATGTAATTGATCATGGTAATGCTAAGCAAATGAATGATTCCCGAGAGTTGATGGGAAGACCACCGGATAGGTGTAAGCACTACTGGGGGGAGGACAATGATCGTGAGAAATCGTCCATCACCCTAGCGGACAATTGAGCGTAAAGGACGTCGAGCCGCGATGGTAAACCAGGCGCTGCACGGGAGGCAACCCGTGAAAAAAATATTTTTCTTTCATTTTGTAAAGTGTAAATAGATTTTTCTTCTTCTTTTTCTTGATTTAGTACAAACATTTTCGTTTTAGTTAGTATTTTTTTATTTTAGTTAGGTGAAACCTATTATTCTAACCAATTTTGTTTAGTGAGATGATTTTCAGGTCAAACGAAGAAAAATGTGCACGGAAACGTGAAGGAAAAGGCGAGGTATGAAAAAATTAATAAAATGTTGAAGACAGTGAGCTGGGGCGATAGCTCCGTGTCACGGAGGAGGACCTCCGCGTTACCCTCCGTGACACGTTGAAGTGTAATCTGGAAATTTTAAAATTTCCAGAGGGCTATCGCGATGGCTCCGTGTCACGGAGGCAGTGCACCGCGATGCACTCCGTGACACGTTGCCATATAAATTGTGACGGGTCACACCGGGTTGCCGGGTGACCCGCGTGTTTTTCTACATTTTAAACCCCGATTTCTCCCCTTTTTCCCTCATTCTTGTTCTCCTCCGCGACCAAACTTCCTAAAATACATTCCCCATCAATGTTCCACGGTTTAAGGCAAGGAATTACCAAGTTTTCTTCGGTTATTCAACTTCGAGGTATGTTTTTCGATTCTCTCTTAAGTTTTTAGCGATTTTATTCGAATTTAAGCATGAGAGGTGAGATAAATCACCCTAAGTAGAAATTTAGCATGAATTCAAGTTATTTAGTGATTGATAAAAGTTCGGACTGTTGTAATGATCGTTTGAATTTGTCGATTGCATGAATTTTTCGAATTTGATTGCGAAATTCAATTCTAGGGCTTGGTTGTTGAAATCGAAATTGGTAATGTGTTGAATGTGTGAAATATATGCCGGGGTGTATGTATTGAATGAGATAAGTCGTTTTAGAAAATTGTTTGAATGTAATAGAAGACGAATTCTCGGGTTGTGGGAAAATGTTGAAATTTGTTCAAATTGGGTTGGTTGTATAGGTTCATGTATATAGAATTTTTGTTGTTGTTTTTGTTTCGTTGTTTCTCTTTGCTAAGTGCGATGGTTGAATTGCTAGCGATGGTAGTGATTGGGATTAGCTGTACGAAGTCTGAGTAGTACGCAGAAGTTATACCGTCGAATTTTCCTTTGTGACGCGCTAAGCATGAATTGTATAGCTGGTTATTTTGGTGTAAATAAAGTTATTCTTGCCGTAGTATCGCAACTGTAGCTAAGGACTAAGTGTGGGGTAAACTTATCGTAACCCGACCTTAGCCGAAGTTAATATTCATTTAGCTTGACATTGCGATTGTTTACTTGTGTTGACAGACAAAATGGCAAGCAGGCAAGATAAAGGTAAGGGTGCATCAACTTCAGGCACCGGGAGGAAAAGACTTAGACTGGTCACAGCAGTCCAAGCTGCACCAGCAGTTCCACGCAGCCAGCGCCGCCAATACGGAACGAGATGGGTGACTGATGAGGGGAAGAAGTGGTATGCCAAGCACAAGGAAAATAAATACTTCCCCGAGGAGCATATAGCACGGGAACCATTAGCACAGGAGTTCCCCCGAATAGTTCAAAGGATCGAGGCAGCTGGGCTCAGCTTCATATTTCAGGAGCCCAAGGAATGCAACCTACACTTGGTCCGGGAGTTCTACGCTAATTGGAACCCGGCAATAAGAAGCCACACCATCAAGATCAGAGGGCAGATAGTCACTCTGGAACCCCAACAACTAAATGCCATCATCAGAGCGCGGGACACAGGCGCCCACGTTCTCCGCCAGCTGAACATCACCCCATCGTAGGCCGACATCAGACGCACATTGTGTGGGGCTCGATCCACAGCTAGATGGAGCAGACATAAAGAAAGGAGCTACCACCAGACTCTGCCTTATTCTTAAATAAACAGGGAGGCCCGAATCTGGCTGAAGATAGTCTGCTCGTGCCTAATCCCGGGGGTGCACATGACTGATGTGACCCGGGACCGTGTTTGCCTGGTGTATGCCCTGATGAAAGGGCTGGAGATTAATGTTGGGGCGGTCATCATATCCTCCATGAAGAGAGCCCGACTACACCAAGGCCACAGGTATGGTTTCGATGGACTGCTCACCACCTTTCTCAGAGGCCTCGACGTCGAGGAGGAGGCTTTGGATTACATCCCGCAGTTGGAGCGGCGAGCCTTGGATGTGACCAAAACTAAGGCTCCCGACACCACCCACGGGCCAGTGCTGACACGTGGCGAGCGACATGCTCGTGATGACCAGTACATGGCGCGGATGTTTGGGATGCAAATGCTCCAACTCAGGATCGGTGGGAGACCAGCCACGGAGGAGGAGCTATGGCAGCTCGAGCTGGATTACCCGTTTGGCAAAAACGCTAGGGCTCTATGCCGAGTGGGGCCAGCATTTGTAGAGCCGACAGACGATGACGTCCCCACAGACGAGGAAACACGTCGGGAGGACTCCGATGTGGAGTCCGATGATGACGACGGAGGCGACTCGGACATGGGAGATGAGGCAGCAGCACCTGATGAAGAAGTGGAATAGTTTGACTGTCAGGGAGTTCCACCACCCAATTTTGTGATTTTTAATTTTTGTGAACACTGGGGACAGTGTTCAGTTTAAGTGTGGGGTGAGGAGTAGTTAGGTGCTGGGCTGGGCTGGTTTGCTTGTATGCTTTTCTCTGTATTTTTGAATGTATGTTTCCCTGTGTTTGTGAATTGCAAACTGTTCTGTATTTGTACATATGTGTGGAATTGATGTGTGTGTTGTGGAATGTTGATGTTGCCAGCTAAATCTGTAAAATTTTTGTAAATATTTTTGCTTATCGAAATGATCAATAATTTTAAAATTTTGCAAAAATATTTTGTTCATATTAAAATATTTTGTAAATAGTTTTCCCATTTAAATTATCAATGTTTTGCAAAATGTTTCAATTTATATTTTTTTTGGGTTTCTCGGCGTTTGTTTTCGGTTCTTTTACCGAGAATAGTCCCTTTGAACCGACGTCATAGTTAGTGATTGTTCCCTATGATGGATGGATGACGACCGTCTTATGGGAAATGTAGTCGGTAGGAGTAGTTATTTTAAATCTATTTTCAGTTTTTCTTTGGTGGATTGCATCACGGAACCTGTAGTTACTATATGGTTGTGAAATTTTTGTTGCGTGTTGTACTTGATATTCAAAATGCAAAAGTGATTTGTATGAAAGCATGCAATTTTGTAAATATGTTGAGATACCTAGGCTATAGAGTTCGATTCGGTGTGATTGAGGCTTAATGTTTGAATTCATGTAATTAGCTAATTGAAGAGTCTAGGAATGCATCTTGAATTGAGCATGTGCATAAAGTGTGAAGTGAGGTATTGTTATTCCATGCTATTGTGAAGTGTCTAGAACTTGCCTGGTGTGTGTACAAAACAAAATGAAGGAGGTGTATTGTTGGAAAGGATGTAGGAATTTCTTTGTTTTAACCGAGAGTTTCTATTTTTTTTCTTGTCATACTCCCCTTTTATGTGATTGTATACCCTAGTCAGCCCGTTGAGCCTTTAGCCTATTATTTCTTTCTTTTGTCCAAAAAATATAAACTGAGCTTGATTCTTTCTTTTCATTAGCCGTAAAGTCTATACAAAACTCTTAAGCGCTTAAGAAGAGAAAATAATTTTCCCAAAGTGTCAAAGAGTGAGAATGGTGAAAAGAAAAAGAAAAGCAGAGTGAGGAAAGAAAAGAAAAGGTTGAAGGTGAACTTGCTATAACAAAATGCTAATGAAGGTGTATGAAAAAACTTTTTTTCGTGTCAAGTGTGCTTGATGAAATGGGCCACACTAAGGTAAATCATCAAGAATGGGATGATGAAAAAAAAAAAGAAAAAGAGAAAAGAGAGAAACAATGTCCATGAGTTGATGGGAATGTGTTGAAAAGGCGCTTAAGGATGCTAGTGGCTATTATTGGCTAATCCAATATATACTAGTTCCATAGCTTCCATTACAACCCATTAAAGTCCTACGTGATCTTACATTGCATTTCTTTATATTAGTGGAGTAATACACTAAGGGCAAGATTATGGGTCATGACATGATGCATGTGAATTCTTTTGGGAGAGAGAGTGAAATTATTTTTACATGCCCCTACTTGAATGTTTGTGTGTCACATGAGCAAAAAGGGGAAGATTCTCTTGAGTTGTGAGGGCACATGCTTGATGAAAGATTGATTTTCGTGTCGGATATCTTGATTAGCTCATTTGCATGATTTTGCCGATATCGAGAGTCGATTCTTAAAGTCTAGGAAGTCTTAATGTATTGAACGTCATTGCATTGATAAGACCATGCATGTGTTTTCTTGATGATTCGCAATATTGAATGATCGGTATGACCGTAGCTCAAATTGTCGCACCATAGTGGCGAAGGTTGTGATGAAAATTGCATGAAGTGTGTGTTTGCTGTTTGAGGACGAACAAGGATTTAAGTGTGGGGTAAGTGATCTTGGGCAGATTTATATGCCCAAGTGATACTCAAATGTATCATTTTCGCCTTGTTTATCTAGCAATGTGTATACATTTTCATGTAATTGGTAATAAAATGTGAATTTATACTAACCAACATGATTAGCATTGTTTTGTAGGTAAAATGTGATTCCGAGGAGCTAAAATGCATGTTGGAACAATATCGGAGTTGGACTTGGATTCGAGCACGGAAAAAGGCAGTGGACTGCACAATTTAAAGGGGCTCCGTGATGGAGCCGTGTCACGCTGCCATCGCGGAGGCATTCTGCCTGGAGGGTGAAAAATGCATCAATTCCAGTGGAGCCTCGCGACAGCTCCGTGGCACGGTGGCAAGCCTCCGCGTTGCATGCCGTGCCACGTTGGTGCTTTATTCCCGGACCCCAAATTTCCAGTGAGGGTCCGCGTCCACGCCGTGTCACGGAGGCAGCGCTCCGCGATGCACTCCGTGACACGTTGCTTGTTATTCCGGGAAAAGTTCCCATTAGTATAAATAGAACACTTAAAGGTATTTTTCATAATTCAGACTTGGTGGAGCAAGGACGTGGGTTACAGGCAGTTGAGGGACGAAAAGTTCAGGGTTTTTTCTCTCTTTCTTTCTTCTCTAATTCAATTGTTTGTATGATTAACACTTGTTTTAGGATGATTAATCCACAAATGAGTGGCTAATTCCCTTCCTTGCTGAGGTTATGAACACTTGTGATGAATTTTGATTATTGATTTATATGGTTTTTCATCTTCTTCTTCCATGTTGTTCTATTAATTCTTGTTTCTACTGCATTGGTTTGTGTCCGACATTAATGTACATCAAAAAAGTCCGATTTCACTCGAGAGAGCACGAAATTGGAAAGTTGTGAATTAATAGGATATTGTTCTTTACTTGATTTGGGAAAATTGTGTTTTGATGTACTTTCCTGATAGAAATATACTTGAAAGCCGTATTAGTCAATTTAGGAACCGGAATTGTATTGCTAGGTCATGAATTGCATTTGATCACAGAAATGTAGACGGATGGTTTATGATTCTTAAGTGAGATTAAATACGAGAGTTTTAATTTCTTGGCTAATGTTCTTTGCTAGCAACTGGAAGAAAAGATTAACCAATTTATGATTATAATCAGTTTCATTACATGTTCTTAACCTTGGCATGCTCATATCCATAGTTTAAATTCAAAGTAGATAATTGTTAGTAGTTATAGTATAAAATTTATAAAACAAATTATTCACTTTTTGGTTACGTTGTTGTCAGCATATTTAGAAGTGAGATATAATATAGTATACTTAAGCAATTTTCACTTATCCAGAGTCTCCGTGGATCGATACTTGGCTTACTTAAGCCACTTACTACTTTTTTGACCACGTGCACTTGCGTGTCGGTTTTTAACCCCTAACGAACCACCGAACAAAATCCATATACCCTCAGTTATTTCAGACTTAGTCAGCTAGAGGTATGTTGATATTGTTGTTTTATGAGTTGCTTTATATTAATGTGTATAAGTGAGATGTTGACTTCAATTTATTATGAAATGAATGATATAGTATTATATGGAGTACCTGTATTGGACTTTTCTGTGTTTCAGGATTTTTGAAATAGTCCATATTACAAGGGAAACTCTGCCGAAATTTTTCCAGAATAAGTAGAACAAGTTAAAATTTCTGTAAATAGAAGTTAACATTCGAGGACGAATGTTCTTGAGTGGGGAAGGATGTCACACCCCGTATGTTCTTGACACTTAGTTGGCCTATTCACATGTTAGTTAAGAGTTTTAGAATGTCATACGTGCGAGAAAAGGGCCCAGGAAAGAGACCGGACAAGTGCCAAGTCGGAGTGTCGCAGGGCAAATACGACTTATAAATCGCATTCGACAAATGCGACTTAAAGAGGGTTCAGGTCCAAGTATATAAAGCCCCACTTTAGTTTTTTTGGTCATTTTCATTCTTTATTTCCAGAGAACGAACAAAAACGGGGGAGGGACGAAGGTTAAACATAAATTTCCTTACGTTTACGCCATCAAACATAGTCCAAACTCAAGTTAACTTCGGGTAGTGAAGTATAAAGCTGCAGGGAACATTCCTATGGAGTTTGTTTCATGAAATTTGGCTGACGAATCGTCGTCTCACCAAGCCAAGGTAAGTGTAATTGCCCCAAACTAGTGTTAATATACTCCCAGCATTAAAGTGAGTATTTCTCCCTTCTAGACTTCCAAGAAATTATGAGTTTTTGGCCGTTCTCCAATAAGTCGAAGAATAGGAAGTAGGTATATCCATAAGTATGGTTTCTTTCCAAAATAATAGTAGAATTAATTCTATTCTTTCGTGAATATGAATACAGTTGAGAGAAATAGCTGAATACTAGCCGAGCTACGCCAGTTAATCAGAAAGTCTGCAGTTAAGGTATGTAAAGCCAATTTCTTTCGGCAAGCTAGTAGTTCCAGTATAGCAAAATAGTACAAATTCGTGGAGACATGATTGTTCTGTGTTAGGCACCCTTAGAGCTTCCATGACCTCCTCAGGGTTAATAGCTGTGTTGACTGGCCTGCCAGAGGGTGAGGATACGTCACTCTACGGAATGGCATGCCGTCCGCCAGCGGATGAAGATGTGATGCAAATTCCCCATAGCAGGCTGATCAGCACAATACCACACCCCTTGTAGAGCGCTTGCGCCCAGGGTGCAGATTACAGTTTTCAGATTATAGATTTTAGATTTCAGATTTCAGGAGTCCTCCGGACTTAGATACAGCTATAGTTAGGGGCCCAGCGAGCCCAAGTTGCATACCCAGGGGGCCAACTGGATTCTCATAGTTACTAATTGGATGGTATGACCTGGGTAGGGGTATATAAATTGTGTGCTGGTTGGTACCTCACGGATTATGGGGGCTGGTAAGGTTCTTTTATTATTTGCTTTAAGTTATTTTCAATTATTGCTTGTGCACTCAATACCAGTGGTACTGACGCCCGTTTTGGGGAGCTGCATTACTTGCCTGCAAGTACTCATAGATGAGGAGCAGAAACCTTATGGTTCCAGCCAGCGTATAGAGTATTTAGCTCCTGTCATCCGGAGCTTGACAGCTAAAGGTTTACTTCCCTTTTTGTTTGTACAGTATGGGTAGGCCGGGGCCCTGTACCGACCATCTTATTATTCTTAGAGGCTTGCGGATTGTATATTCCCTGTGGTTAGTTGTACCGGTTGTGTGGGGCTGTATGTATGTTTCAGTTTGCATGTGATGGCCGTGTGGGGCCTTGTTCAGTTGTCAGTTGATGACCTTGTCAGTTACAGATCAGTTCAGCACTTAATTATACTTGTCAGTGATAACTAGTCAGCATGGTGGCCTTGTCGGTCCGCATAGGTTCCACTATGCTCGATTGTTGTGGTTAGCTGTTATATTCCTACAGGTGGCTATAGGTCTAGTCGGCTTGAGAATGTATTTATAGCTGTTATATAGCCCGTTGTTTTCATAAATCAAGAATTAGAGCCAGCCTGGCACCAGAAGTGCTTAGGCTCAGTAGTCCAACAGTCCAGGTCCTAGTAGGGCACCAAGTGCTAGTCAAGCCTCCCAAGGCGGGGTGTGACACATAGAATAAACAATTTCACTCTAGCCAGACGTGGGAAGACTCAGCCAACCATTTTAGTAGCTCCGGCAGCTTGCCCATCTCAGCAGGGCATGAAATCTAGTGTTGGTGGCAAACAACTCCTAACATTGTCAAAGGTATGTTATGAATTTCTCGTGTTCCTCTTTTTATATTGCTAGCCCCAGAACTGTTACAACCCAAACATAGGATCGAATCGAGACACGGGATAAGAAACACCGAGAGGCTCCAAGTCGACACATGGCATGAACATACATCTATATCATTCACAGTATCATCATAAATAACATAGAGGCAGTCTAACAATACATAACATCATAATTACATGAATCTAAAGTTGGATACAACTATGTCCGAAAAAGCCTCTAACACTGATGAGTTGATGGGACAAGACCCAAACTAACTCATTATAATATGAAAACTGAAAATACAATATACAACTGATGACAAGGGCCCTCGCAAGATGAAGACTCACTAACTGGGACTGAAAAGTGCTAACTCCGGAAGTCTAACTAGCAGCGGGACTTAGCTTGGATATCGGAGTCTGTATCATGAAATGATACAGTATAGGGTATGTGGTTAGTTCATGAGATTTACCAAGTATACAAGTTAAGTAAACCCACTAAGTAAAATCATTAAATCATGCATATAGTTAAACATAATCAAGATAAGATTCTGGGAGTAGGGCTTGCATTTTATTTTCTAAAATCATGATCTGGACATAACCGAACATCACAACTAAATCGAATGACCCAAAGCTAAGTTATGCTTAGAGGACTATCCATACCTTGGAGGACTATCTGCAAACAAATGGACAACCTTAGAGGACTATCCATACCTTGAAGTTATGCTTAGAGAATGTGTGATCGATTTTAAGGGAAGTTGGGATGATCACTTGCCTCTCATAGAGTTTGTGTATAATAACAGCTACCACTCCATTATTCAGATGTCCCCATTTGAGGCATTGTATCGTAGGAGGTGTAGAACTCCTATCGGGTTATTTAAGGTTAGTGAAGCTACTCTAATTTTCCAGACTCAGTTCATGAAGCCATGCATAAAGTAGAACTCATCCGATAAAGGTTAAAAACAACTCAAAGCCGACATAAATCTTACACTGATGTAACGAGAAGAGAACTAGAGTTTGCAGAAAATGATTAGGTTTATCTGAAAATTTCACCCATGAAAGGGGTAATGAGTTTTGGGAAGAAAGGAAAACTCAGTCCCAGATATGTGGGACCCTACAGAATTTTGAGGCGAATCGACAATGTAGCCTATGAGTTGGAATTTCCTTTAGAGTTATCTTTTGTGCACCTAGTGTTGCATGTTTCACTACTGAAGATAGTATCTCTTACAAAGAAGTCCTAGTTCGGATCCTTGACCATCGGGTACATAAGCTGAGGAACAAAGAAGTAGCTTAAGTCAAAGTCTTGTGGAGAAATCAGCATGTTGAAGGGGCTACGTGGAAGCTGAAGTAGATACGATGGTTAGATACCCACATTTATTCCCTTCCAGCTCAATTTCAGTTTAAGGTATCAATTTTCTCCCTAAAACTCTATTCAGTTATATGTTCAGTCCATATTTCCTAGTTTCTTTCATGTTAATGAATGTGTGTATGATTAGTGAATTAAGTTCAGTCATGTATATCAGTTCGGAGGTAGTCATTCTATTAGTTTTTAGTTTGTACGATCAGTATCTGAATGCGATGATTGCATTTCTCCACTTTTTTGTATGTTTTCCAACATTCAAGGACGAATGATCCCAAGGGGGAGATATTGTAAAGCTTCAAAAACCCAAAGATGAGACCTGGGAGTTGAAACGGAAAAAATAGGATTTTCCGCACCAGGTCACAGAACGAGTCATTCTGTAGCCCATGGGGTAGGCCGCGAGTCTTGGAGTGACCCGTGGGGAGGGGTTCGGACTTGGTTGAAAATTTGGAATGTTGAGTGACCACGATTGTGACCATGAGTCGTGGTCAACACCACGAGTCGTCACGTGAGTCGTGGTCAAGGGTTGACTTAATGTTAGAAAATTCAAACAGTGTACCTAACGGATCATCACCACAACTCATCGGGTACATCATGAGTCATGGTGTTCCTCGTGGTGACCCATGAAAAGAAATCTTTATTCAGTGGCAACGAGAGATGTTACGAGTCGTTACGTCTCTTGACGACTCGTGAAGTTAGTCATTGGCGGGCTTTCGAATTTGAAGAAAAAAAATTCCAGTGCATATCACGACTTGGCACCACGAGTCATCCCTAATCTCACGACTCGTGGAGTGCCTCTCCTTTTTATGCTTCTACTATGTTTTTACTCATTTTACCAGTGATATGATAGACCATGGATTGACGTAGGATTATTTGTAACTCCAAGTACTGTGTCTCGTCCAGGGTATAGACTCGAGGCATGACAGAGTCATAGTCGAATTCACAGGGAATAACAATTGAATAGTGCAAAACTTATCTATTGACTTGAACTAAAATTGCATCTATGCATTTGAAAATAAAAGAAAAATATTGGGGGAAAAGCAATATCACAATTTGAATTTAAAAATCAGCTACCAAGAGAACAAGACAACAAAATTAAATTAACAATTATGAGCAAGGAGTAGGGGTATTCTATTGATGGGAGTTTGATTGGATCGGGATTAACTTAAAAATAAAATAAATAGTCATAAGCATAAATAACTGTGGATAAAGTGACAACCGATGCTTTTTTAACCAATTGGGTATTCTATTCCTTGAGTTTTCTCAAACCCCAACGACTTAATCAATTAATCCACTATATCTTAGGCAAGATGTGAGTTATCTCTAGCCTCAAATCTCTAATGGGTGCATGATTATGGGTTTTAGCTATCTTTAGCCCAACGCCACACACTCAAGACCCAATTGCCTACCATTGCTTTCTCACCCATATTCAATTTCTCTTTTACAAGAAAAAATAAAATAAGTAGACATAACCTACATTTGCAACTATGGGTAATTTAGTTGTAAGTTGGAAGAAAACAATAGATTTATACAAAATGAGTAATCATAAAATTAAAATAGCCATACCCAATCCAATATCTCCCCATTCATGTACACACCCCTAAAAAAATATCTAGCTACCCATAGATGAATAATACAAAAGGATATAGATTAATAGCTTCATAAAGATTATCTTTAAGAATAAAGTAGAAAGCTCAAAAATTGCCTTCATTGGTGGTATATACCTTGAGGAAAAACAGGAAGAAAAGCTATTCAATATTTCTCTCTCTAACTCTATAAATCTGAAATGGAATAATTTTTACTTTTCTAGAGAATGTACAAAAATAAGTTAAAAAATGCTCCTCAAATGCCGTGCTTGATGATTTTTCCCTCCTGAAGGCGGCCTCACTTTGAGTCATCACTGTTACGCCAGTCTCCATTTGCAGAATACTACTTTGTTGCAATTATTGGTAGTAACTCTGGCGTCTGGATGGAGTTAGCACCGGCGGTTCGCAGGTGCTGACCAGTATTCCATCGGTTTACCTTCCACTCCTGTCCTGTTGGCACCTCTGTTTCAGCCAATGTTTTGTCGGTCTCATCCGGTAAAGCTCTAGTCCTCTTCTTTAATTTCATGATTTTGTCGAATTTCTATCTTTATCTCCTTAAATTAAATACCTTAAAAAACATAAGAGAAAGAACATAAAATCTTCTCAAATGACTAGAATACCAAGCAAAAGCTCATATTTAAAGCGTAATGAGTTGGTAAATTACCAGCTCATCAACCATCATCAATGATGCAGACATGAGGCGAGCTATTCAGATGGTCACTCAATTAGTTGTAGTACAATCCCCGCATCAAGGTATGCCATTGCAGAGTATGGGTTCTCATTAGGGTTTAGCTACATTGAGGAATCGAGTGTTCCGTCCAATTAATCTACCAATCTTTGCAGGGTCTATTATTGCAGGGCCTCCTATCAACTTAAAGATGTATCTAGTACTTAGTATGAACAATGGGAGTTATCCTGAGGGAAAGATGTAGTCCTGATGGTCTGGGATAATTTTATGGATTCCTTCATTGATTATTTCCTATCGATAGAGTTGAGAGAGGCCAGAGCTGATGAATTTATGTCTCATAGGAAAAGCTCTATGATTGTGAAGGAATATAGTCTCGAATTCACATAGCTACCATGGTATGCTCCAAAGATGATTTCTACCATGCGGGTAAGGATATGGCGCTATGTATATGGTTTTGAGATGTACTTGATTGGTGAATGCTCCCAAGGGGGAGATAATGTAACAACCCTCAAAATACCCTAAGATTAAATCCTAGACTTAAAGTAGGAAAAATAGTAGAAAATAAATTAGATCACAGAATGACTCATTAAGTTAGTCGGTAGGTCACTTAATGATTCGCTAGGTAGAGCCGTTTAAAGGCAAGATCCGAAACATGACATTTTCTTCCCAGTTTTAATGAGATAGGTCATGATTCGGTAGTAAAAGTGGAGATTCATTAAGTAGGTTGTTATGATGGACTTTAGAGTGAGATCTAGAGAATGTGTAATGAGGTTTCGGCAGTGACGGAAGGACCCAATAAGTTTTCAAGTTAGCCAATGACTCGTTAGTTGGATTGTTGCCATTGGTTGGTTCAATTTTGAAAATGGGATTCCAGGGTTATTTTTTGTAACTTCTTTTATTGTAAGAACCTAACCTGAATATTTTGAGATTCCTAAAGAGTATATTTAAGTTTTTAATTAGTCTAAAAATATAATTCCCTTTAATTACAATGTATGTTCAAGATCATTAGCTCTCAAGTAAATCAAGAAAGCTAGAAAGTCATCTTCTTCAACCTAGGATTTCTTCAAGCTTGAATTAAGAGGTTTTCTTCCAAGTATGTAAGGATAAACTAAGTAAGTATTCCTATTTATCCTACGCCCTATATCTATACAAGAATTCATTGAGATTAAATCTAGGATTTTTTTACCAATTCTTGAATTGTCTTCTTCTCTATATATTTAATTGTTCATTATTGAGTTATTCCTATTGAAGTCCATCCCTTGGTTATTTTTTATCATTCTCTTGATGTCATTGATGATATTCTCTTTGATTATTGATCTATTGATGGTTGGTTCATGTCTCTTATCCTATGAATCCTATTGCATGAAAGTCATAATTTTGAAAGCATTATGTTTGAGTTTAATTGTATTGTTTTCACAAAGTTGAGCATATTTTTAATAGAGTTTTCATGAAATGATTTTTGAGAAAGAAAGCATGGTTTTGAGCATGATTTTTAAAAGTTAAAGTAAAGTCTTATTTTTAAAAATCAAAAGTTTTGAGCATAGAAGTTCACAAGTTTTCAAGTATAGTTTTGAGGCAAGGTTCAATAAAACTTTTAAACATCTATTATATTCATAGCTAAAATGATTTATAAAAGATGTTTTTAGTTGCTTCAGATAGGCATAAGTATATGAGCATTATTTAGGACCGTGTTCGTTGAAGAGTTCCGATAACTCGTAAGCCCCATAACTACGTAGCTAGCGTGGGTTTGGATCATGTATTTCATTCAAATGACTCCTTAGTTATGTCCTTGGTAAGGAATTCAGTTATGGATCCACAGTTTAGTGTTCTCTTCCCTGGTAAGGCCTTGAGTAGCTATACCAAATTAAGTGAGACAGTTGAATAGAATCTGCTCAATTATGATGGTTTCGATTATGAGAAACTCCCCAGGTTAAAGTTATGTATTTATTTCATGTATTTTTCGAAGATGGTTTTGATGCATAGGTTTATTGAATAACTATTTTACACATAATTCATACTTGCATTTTATGAATCATTCAAAGCTTCAATTTAGGTTATATTATTTCAATCAGTTATTCTTTCTGTTCTAATATTCTTGCCTGAAACAAAGTTTAAGTTATATTATTTCAGTCAGTTATTATTTTCATTCAGATATTCTTGCTTAACTATTGTTTCATTTAGCCATATAACATACCTTACATTTAAATGGACTAACGCCCTTTGACGCTGCATCTTATCATGATGCAGATTTAGATAGACCTTATCAGTAGAAGATGCTTCGTAAAGATCTCACATTCATTCAGTAGTTGGTGAGGCCTCGTACTTTTGGAGAGTCCTAATTTTTATTGAGTATTTTATTGAGATAGATGTGAGAGCTATGGCAGGACACCTACCCTTCAGTTGTAGAGGTTTCATAGATAGTGTTGGAGTAGAGTCAATAATGTTACATTATAACATTCTTTTTAATTGTACTTAATAAATATTTGTTTATTTTATTTAGCCTATTTGATGTATTAGGAATTAGTCATACTTCTTTACTTCATTTTATAACATTTTGAATGTCTTTAAGAGTTAAATTAAGTTGAAACTAACCTTATTATACTATATATTAGGGACCCAAATGAAATAAAGAAAAAGGCATTAAAATCACAGAATCTGACAAAAATCAGAATGCAATTGCAAAAGTAGTCAAAGGACAATTCAAAAGAGGGTCATCTTTTGAAAAGACATTTCAAAAGATGGTCAATCTTTCAAAATATGGTTCAAAAGATGGTCCTTATTTTGAAAAGACGGTCCATCCTTCAGATCTGGGCCCTCTGCAAGTGAATTTTATCTAGGGTTCTTGGCTTAGTATAAATAGTCCTTTTTCATATTTTTTAAGAGAGTTTACATATTTTAAGCATATTTTTGGATAGTTTTAGCTAGATTTTCATTTTATTTTTGTAGATTTGTAGTTGAAGTTCAAGATCAAACTACAATTCAAGTTTTCTTCTCCAAATTACAATTTCATTTGTAAGAATGTTTAATTACTTTATTTCTTCTTCTCTTCTTCCTATGGGTAGCGAAATGTCACGCCCCACCTTGCGAGGCATGACTGGCACCTGGTGCCACACTGGCAACAAACTGACTTGGCTAGGCTTATGCACGTCTGGTGGCAGCCTGCGACTCAATTCAAGAAAACAATGAGCTATATCTCGGCTGTAAATATAGCCTCCCGATGACAAGGTCGTATAGCCACCTGTAAATGAACAACTAACCAACAACAAGCAACAAAAGGGATCCTATGCGGGCTGACAAAGCCACCATGTTGTCTAGTTATAACAGAAATGAAGACAAACTACTACCCTAGGCCCCACACGGTCAACATACGAAGCATAACTGATTAAGGCCCCACACAGCCAACACGCAACTAATTGACTGATGACTGTGGTCCGCAAGAATCTAAGAGTACAAATAGTGGTCGGGACAGGCCCCGGCCTACCCTAAATGGTATATAACTAAAATACAGAAATCTCTACAACCTAGCAACTCCGAATGAAAGGAGCTGACCCAACTGCGGACTTTGAACAACTGCTACTAAAGATCCTGAACCTTGTTTGTCTGAATCTGTAGGCAAGTAATGCAACACCCCATAATTGGGCGTTAGCACAACATGTACCGAATATGTAAGGCAGCAAATAAGCTGAGTGAAAGCTTTGAAATACTAAAACTGAGTCGAAAAGAGACACAGAAAGATTAACCTATAAGCTGGCTTATTCGTAATCTGCATCTAGCAAGCACTGCACATACATGGGTGTTCGGTGTGTTATATGGGTATCTAAACTGACACACAAGTGCACGTGGTCGAACAAGTAGTAAGTGGCTTTAGTAAGCCAAGTATCGATCCCTCAGAGACTCGGATTAAGTGAAGTTTGCTTAAGTATACTATACTATATTTCACTTCTAAATATGCTGACAACAACGTAACCAAAAAGTGAATAATTTGTTTTATAAATTTTATACTGAAACTACTAACAATTATCTACTTTGAATTTGAACTATGGATATGAGCATGCCGAGGTTAAAGAACATGTAATGAACTTGATTATCATCATAAATTGGTTAATCTTTTCTTCCAGTTGCTAGCCAAGAACATTAGCCAAGAGATTAAAACTTTCGTATTTAATCTCACTTAAGAATCATAAACCATCCGTCTACATTTCTGTGATCAAATGCAATTCATGACCTAGCAATACAATTCCGGTTCCTAAATTGACTAATACGGCTTTCAAGTATATTTCTATCAGGAAAGCACATCAAAACTCAATTTTCCCAAATCAAGTAAAGAACAATATCCTATTAATTCACAACTTTCCAATTTCGTGCTCTCTCGAGTGAAATCGGACTTTTTAGATGTACATTAATGTAGGCCACACACCAATGCAGTAAGAACAAGAATTAATAGAACAACATGGAAGAAAAAGATGAAAGACCATATAATTCAATAATCAAAATTCATCACAAGTGTTCATAACCTCAGCAAGGAAGGGAATTAGCCACTCATTTGTGGATTAATCATCCTAAAACAAGTGTTAATCATACAAACAATTGAATTAGAGAAGAAAGAAAGAGAGAAAAAACCCTAAACTTTTCATCCCTCAACTGCCTGTAACCCACGTCCTTGCTCCACCAAGTCTGAATTATGAAAAATACACTTAAGTGTACTATTTATACTAGTGGGAATTTTTCCCGAAATAATGAGCAACGTGTCATGGAGTGCATCGCGGAGCACTGCCTCTGTGACACGCCGTGAACACGGACCCTCACTGGAATTGGGGGTCCGGGAATATAACACCAACGTGGCATGGCGTGCAACGCCGAGGCTAGCCACCGTGCCACGGAGCTATCGTGAACCTCCACTGGACATTGATGAATTTTTCACCCTCCAGGCAGAATGCCTCCGCGATGGCAGCATGACACGGCTCCATCGCGGAGCCCCTTTAATTTGTGCAGTCCGATGCCTTTTTCCGTGCTCGATTCCAAGTCCAACTCCGATATCGTCCAACATGCATTTTAGCTCCTCGAAATCACATTTTACATACAAAACAATGCTAATCATGTTGGTTAGTATAAATTCACATTTTATTTCCAATTACATGAAAATGTATACGCATTGCTAGATAAACAAGGCGAAAATGATACTTTTGAGTATCACTTGGGCATATAAATCTGCCCAAGATCACTTACCCCACACTTAAATCCTTGTTCGTCCTTGAACAACAAACATACCATTCATGCAATTTACATCCCAACCTTCGCTACTATGGTGTGACAATTTAAGCTATGGTCATACCGATCATTCAACATTGCAAATCATCAAGAAAACATGCATGGTCTTAACAATGCAATGACCTTCAATACCTTAAGACTTCCTAGACTTTAAGAATCGACTCTCGATATCGGCAAACTCATGCAAATCAGCTAATCAAGATATCCGACACAAAAATCAGTCTTTCCTCAAGCATGTGCCCTCACAACTCAAGAGAATCTTCCCCCTTTTTGATCATGTGACACACAAACATTCAAGTAGGGGCATGTAAAAATAATTTCACTCTCTCTCCCAAAAGAATTCACATGCATCATGTCACGACCCATAAGCTTGCCCTTAGTGTATTACTCCACTAATATAAAGAAATGCAATGTAAGATCACGTAGGACTTTAATGGGTTGTAATGGAAGCTATGGAACTAGTATATATTGGATTAGCCAATAATAGCCACTAGCATCCTTAAGCGCCTTTGCAACACATTCCCATCAACTCATGGACATTGTTTCTCTCTTTTCTTTTTTCATCATCCCATTCTTGATGATTTACCTTAATACGGCCCATTTCATTAAGCACACTTGACACAATAACAAAGGTTATTCATGCACCTTCATGATCGTTTATTTATAGCAAGTGCACCTTCAACCTTTTCTTTTCTTTCCTCACTCTGCTTTTCTTTTTCTTTTCACCATTCTCACTCTTTGACACTTTGGGAACATTATTTTCTTCTTAAGCACTTAAGAGTTTTGTATAGACTTTATGGCTAATGAAAAGAAAGAATTAAGCTCAGTTTAAGCTTTTTGGGCAAAAGAAAGAAATAATAGGCTAAAGGCTCAAAGGGCTGACTAGGGTATACAATCACATAAAGGGGAAGTATCACAAGAAAAAATTAGCAACTGTCGGTTAAAACAAAGAAATGCCTACATCCTTTCCAACAATACACCTCCTTCATTTCATTTTGTACACACACCAGACAAGTTCTAGAAACTTCACAATAGCATGGAATAACAATACCTCACTTCACACTTTATGCACATCCTCGATTCAAGAAGTATTCACAGATTCTTCAATCGGCTAATTACATGAATTCAAACATTAAGCCTCAATCACACCGAATGAACTCTACAGCCTAGGTATCTCAACATATTTACAAGATTGCATGCTTTCATACGAATCACTTTTGCATTTTGAATATCAGGTACAACACGCAACCAAGATTTTGCAACCATATAGTAACTACAGGTTTCGGGATGCAATCCACCAAAGAAAAACGAAAAATTAATTGAAAAAAAATCTACTCCTAACGACTACATTTCCCTTAAGACGGTCGTCATCCATCCATCATAGGGAACGGTCACTAACTATGACGTCGGTTCAATGGGACCATTCTCGGTAAAAGAACCAAAAACAAACGCCGAGAAACCCAAAATAAAAAATTGAAAAATTTTGCAAAACATCGATCATTTCGATAGAAAAATTATTTACAAAATATTTTAAATATGAACAAAATATTTTCACAAAATTTTAAAAATATCGATCATTTCGATAAGAAAAAAATATTTACAAAAATTTTTTACAGAATCAGCTGGCAACATTCCACAACACACATCAATTCCACAAATATGTACAGATACAGAACAGTTTAAAAATTCACAAACATAGGGAAACAAAACATGTAAATATACAGAGGAAAGCATACAAGGAAACCAGCCCAGCCCAGCACCTAACTACTCCCATCCCACACTTAAACCGAACACTATCCCTAGTGTTCACAAAAATTAAAAATCACAAAATTGGGTGGTGGAACTCCCTGATCAGTCAAAGTATTCCACTTCTTCATCAGGTGCTGCTGCCTCATCTCCCATGTCTGAGTCGCCTCCGTCGTCGTCATCGGACTCCACATCGGAGTCCTCCCGACGTGTCTCCTCGTCCGTGGGGACGTCATCGTCTGTGGGCTCTACAAAGGCTGGCCCCACTCGGCATAGAGCCCTGGCGTTTTCGCCAAACTGGTAATCTAGCTCGAGTTGCCATAGCTCCTCCTCCGTGGCTGGTCTCCCACCTATCCTGAGCTGGAGCATTTGCATCCCATTGAAGAGATTTTTCTTCAATCCCCCTACTCAGGGGGGTTGAAGTTTATAGCTAGTCGAAAAGAGCTTGCTTTGCTCTCGCTCCGCTCGCTCCCACCTGTCTTCTTCCCACTATAGTGAAAGATCTTTCACTTCACCATACATCCGCGCCATGTATTGGTCATCACGAGCATGTCGCTCGCCAAGTGTCAGCACTGGCTCTTGGGTGGTGTCGGGGGCCTTAGTTTTGGTCACATCCAAGGCCCGCCGCTCCAACTGCGGGATATAATCCAAAGCCTCTTCCTCGACGTCGAGGCCCCGGAGAAATGTGGTGAGTAGTCCACCGAAACCATACCTGTGGCCCTGGTGTAATCGGGCTCTCTTCATGGCGGATATGATGACTGCCCCGACATTAATCTCCAGCCCTTTCATCAGGGCGTACACCAGGCAAACACGGTCCCGGGTCACATCCGTCATGTGTACCCCCTGGATTAGGCACGAGCAGACTATCTTCAGCTAGATTCGGGCTTCCCTGTTCATTTGAGAATATGGTAGAGTCTGGTGGTAGCCCCTTTCTTTGTGTCTGCTCCATCTAGCTGTGGATCTAGCCCCACACAGTGTGCGTCTGATGTCGGCATACGATGGGGTAATGTTCAGCTGGCGAAGAACGTGGGCGTCTGTGTCCCGCGCTCCGATGATGGCATTTAGCTGGTGAGGTTCCAGAGTGACTATCTGCCCTCTGATCTTGATGGTGTGGCTTCTTATAGACGGGTTCCAATTTGCATAGATCTCCCAGACCAGGTGCAAGTTGCATTCTTTGGGCTCCTGAAATATGAAACCGATCCCAGCTGCCTCGATCCGGTGAACCATTCTGGGGAACTCCTATGCTAATGGCTCCCGTGCTATATGCTCCTCGGGGAAATATTTATTCTCTCTGTGCTTGGCATACCACTTTTTCCCCTCGTCAGTCACCCATCTCGTTCCGTATTGGCGGCGCTGGCCGCATGGAACTGCTGGTGCAGCTGGGACTGCTGTGCCTAGTCTGAGTCACTTTCTTCCGGTGCCTGAAGTTGATGCACCCTTACCTTTATCTTGCCTGCTTGCCATTTTACCTGTCAACACAAGTAAACAAGCTCAATGTCAAGCTAAATGAATATTAACTTCGGCTAAGGTCGGGTTAGCTAGGTTCACCCCACACTTAGTCCTTTAGCTACAGTCACGATACTACGGCAAGAATAACTTTATTTACACCAAACAACCAGCTATACAATCATGCTTAGTGCGTTCAAACGAAAATTCGATGGTATAACTTTTGCGTACTACTCAGACTTCGTACAGCTAATCCCAATCACTACCATCGCTAACATTTTAATCATCGCACTTAGCAAAGAAAAACAACGAAACAAAAACAACAACAAAAATTCTATACACATGAACCTATACAACCAACCCAATTTGAACAAAATTTCAACATTTTCCCCAAACCCGAGAATTCATCGTCAATTAACATTCAAACAATTCGTACAACGATTAAACCCCTTCAACACGTACACCCCGGCATACAATTCATGATTTCGACACATTACCAACTTCAAATTCAACAACAAGCCCTAGAATTGATTTCTTCTATCAAATTCAAATAATTCATGCAATTCGACAAGTTCAAACGATCATTACGTCATTCCGAACATTTATCAATCAACAATTTACTTGAATTCATGCTACCTTAGGGCAATTTATCTCACCTCCCATGCTTAATTTCGAATAAAATTGACAAAAACTTGAGAGAGAATCGGAAAACATACCTTAACGTTGAAGAAGCGAAGAAAACTTGGTAATATGTTGCCTTAAGCCGTGGCACGTTGGTGGGGGAGGGGTTTTGGGATGTTTGGTCGCGGAGGAAAATGAAAATGAGGGAAAAAAGGGAGAAATCAGGGTTTAAAAGGTAGAAAACATGCGGGTCACCCAGCAACCCGATGTGACCCGTCACAATTTACACGACAACGTGTCACGGAGTGCATCGCGGTGCACTGCCTCTGTGACACGGAGCCATCGCGACAGCTTTCTGGAAATTGTAAAATTTCCGGATTACACCTCAAAGTGTCATGGAGGGTAACGCGGAGGTCCTCCTCCGTGACACGGAGCTATCGCCCCAGCTCACTGTCTTCTACATTTTATTAAATTTTTCATACCTCCCCTTTTCCTTCACGATTCCGTGTACATTTTCTTCCGTTTGACCTGAAAATCCTCTCACTAAATAAAATTTGTTAGAATAATAGGTTTCACCTAACTAAAAAATAAAAATACTAACTAAAACGAAAAATTTTATAATAAATCAAGAAAAAGAAAAAGAAAAATCTATTTACACTTTACAAAATGAAAGAAAAAAATTTTCATGGGTTGCCTCCCGTGCAGCACCTGGTTTACCGTCACGGCTCGACGTCATTTACGCTCAATTGTCCGCTAGGGTGATGGACGATTTCTCACGATCATTGTCCTCCCTTCAGTAGTGCTTACACCTATCCGGTGGTCTTCCCAATAACTCTCGGGAATGCTTCATCTGCTTAGCATTACCATGATCAATCACATTGATCACCGAGAGTTCTTCATGCACCATCGGGAGCTTGGGTGCTTTATACACATCGAACACCTCTACCATGTCATGTGCTCGCATTGTAAGTTGCCCCGCAGCTACGTCGATTAATGCTTTCCCGATTGCCAAGAAGGGTCGTCCCAAAATAAATGGGACTTCCGTGTCTGGTTCAAAATCCAGAACAATAAAATCTACCGGGAAAATTAGAGAGCCAACTTGCACTAGAACATCCTCAACAATGCCATCCGGCCTAGCTAAGGATCGATCCTCCAACTGCAAGATTATGGTTGTAGGTTTAGGACTCCCTAGACCCAACTTTCTGAATACCGAAGATGGCATCAGATTTCTACTTGCCCCCAAGTCACACAATCCACGAGCTCGGATGCTCTGCCCAATAGTAAGCTGGATAGTAAAACTTCCAGGGTCTTTTAGCTTCGTGGGCAGTCTATTTTGGATCCGGGAAGTGCACTCCTCCGTCAAAGCCACTGTGGCATACTCAGTCAAACGACTTTTGTTGGCCACGATGTCTTTAATGTATTTAGCATATTTAGGCACTCCCTGCAAGACATCAACAAGAGGTAAGTTAACATGTACCTATTTAAGCACCTCCATGAATTTCTTGAAACACGCCTCCTCCTTGTGTTTCTTGAGTCGTTGAGGGAACGGGGGTGGAGGTCTTTCTGATTCAGCTTCTTTGGTCTTCCCCCTTTCCGAACTTTGCTCCCCCTCAACTTCTGTTGCTCCCGAATTTTGAGGTGGTCTTTCTGGTTCCACCTCCTTCAGCTGCAAACCACTCCTTTTTGTCACTACATTTACCTGCTTCGGATTCGGATCCGTGTCGCTCGGCAGTCCTCCTCTAAGCCTTGTATTTTGGGCACTAGAAAATTGCCCAAATTGATACTCAAGAGCCTTGGTCGCTAACTGGTTATTTTTCACTTCGGATGCCAATTTAACATAGTCAGCCTGCAATTGCGCTTGGTTAGCGATCATGGTCTTGAACATCTTCTCAATGCTGGGTGATGGTGGTGGAGGAGGTGCATTGTTATTTCTGAATTGAGATTAGTAGTTCTGTTGCCCTCCTTGATTCCTTTGCATACCCTGACCCGAACTTTGGCCTTGATGGCTGTTGCTACCCCATGAGAAATTTGGATGATTCCTCCAATTTAAATTGTAGCCACTACCATACTGTTGGTGATTTCTTTGTGCATTACCCACAAAGTTTACTGAATCAGGATTTTCTCCACAGCACTCAGCTGAGTGCTCACTGCTTCCACACACTTCACACCACAATTGCTGGACCGCATTAACAGGAGCTGACGGCTGGTTCAAAGTCATGTTGCTGAAGTGGTTGTTCAATTGATTTTGCAAGGCAGCTATCTGTGCAGCGATAGCTGTAAATCCATCCACTTCAAACACTCCTGCTGCTTTCCTTGCCCCACCTCGTGATGAATCAGCATTCCATGCTGGATTGCCCTGTGAAATCCGGTTTAGCAAGGTATACAACTCCTCATAATTCTTTTCCAGCGCTTGCCCTCCAGCTGTTGAATCTAGCAAAATTTTGGTATGGGGTTCCAAACCCTCAATAAATGTGTGCACCAACAAGTTATTGGACTGATGATGATGAGGACAGTCCCGCAACATGGATTTAAATCTCTCCCAGGCTTGATATAAATTTTCTTCCTCTCTCTGTTTGAAACTTAGAATTTGACTTCTAAGTCTTTCTGTTTTGCCAGAGGGGAAAAATCTTATCAAGAACTTCCGTGCAAGATCAACCCACGTTGAAATAGAATTTGGTGGCTCAGCTTTCAACCACCTCTTGGCTTCTCCGAGTAATGAGAACGGAAATAATGTAAGCCGAACATAATCAGGTGACACTCCAGCGGGTATATAAGTGTCACTTATCTCCAAAAAGTTTTGGAGATGCTGTTGTGGGTCTTCATGAGGGAGACCGGTAAATTGCCCGCTTGTGTGCAACAGTTGCACCATATTTTTCTTGAGTTCAAATCTCCCTCCAGGCTCTGGTTTGCGGATACTGGATGTAACATTGTTGGCATGTGGGATTGCCACCTCGTGAACCGGCCTTGCTGCTGCTTCTTCGGGCACTAACACTGCCCTCACAACCGGTGGATTTTGTTGCTCCATAATAGTCTGTCTGAGCAACTGCAGCTTCCTTTGTAGAGCTTCTCTTCGTTTACTATGAAATATACGTTCAGGCTCTATATAAGATTCCACCAGCTCTTTGTCTCTTGCCAGTGTTCACAGCAATTAAGTCTGCAAAATACAGGCTAAGACCAAGTTGTCAACACTTAAGAAAAGAAAATAAAAATACAGTAAATTTACACTTAACACAATTTCACCAATTGCCAAATCCCTGGCAACGGCGCCAAAAACTTGTTCGGTGTGTTATATGGGTATCTAAACCGACACGCAAGTGCACGTGGTCGAACAAGTAGTAAGTGGCTTTAGTAAGCCAAGTATCGATCCCTCAGAGACTCGGATTAAGTGAAGTTTTCTTAAGTATACTATACTATATTTCACTTCTAAATATGCTGACAACAACGTAACCAAAAAGTGAATAATTTGTTTTATAAATTTTATACTAAAACTACTAACAATTATCTACTTTGAATTTGAACTATGGATATGAGCATGCCGAGGTTAAAGAACATGTAATGAACTTGATTATCATCATAAATTGGTTAATCTTTTCTTCCAGTTGCTAGCCAAGAACATTAGCCAAGAGATTAAAACTCTCGTATTTAATCTCACTTAAGAATCATAAACCATCCGTCTACATTTCTGTGATCAAATGCAATTCATGACCTAGCAATACAATTCCGGTTCCTAAATTGACTAATACGGCTTTCAAGTATATTTCTATCAGGAAAGCACATCAAAACTCAATTTTCCCAAATCAAGTAAAGAACAATATCCTATTAATTCACAACTTTCCAATTTCGTGCTCTCTCGAGTGAAATCGGACTTTTTAGATGTACATTAATGTAGGCCACACACCAATGCAGTAAGAACAAGAATTAATAGAACAACATGGAAGAAAAAGATGAAAGACCATATAATTCAATAATCAAAATTCATCACAAGTGTTCATAACCTCAGCAAGGAAGGGAATTAGCCACTCATTTGTGGATTAATCATCCTAAAACAAGTGTTAATCATACAAACAATTGATAGAGAAGAAAGAGAGAGAGAAAAAACCCTAAACTTTTCATCCCTCAAATGCCTGTAGCCCACGTCCTTGCTCCACCAAGTCTGAATTATGAAAAATACACTTAAGTGTTCTAGTTATACTAGTGGGAATTTTCCCGGTATAATGAGCAACGTGTCACGGAGTGCATCGTGGAGCACTGCCTCCGTGACACGCCGTGAACGCGGACCCTCACTGGAATTGGGGGTCCGGGAATATAACACCAACGTGGCACGACGTGCAACTTGGAGGCTAGCCACCGTGCCACGTAGCTGTCGCGAACCTCCACTGGACATTGATGAATTTTTCACCCTCCAGGCAGAATGCCTCCGCGATGGCAACGTGACACGGCTCCATCGCGGAGCCCGTTTAATTTGTGCAGTCCGATGCCTTTTTCCATGCTCGATTCCAAGTCCAACTCCGATATCATCCAACATGCATTTTAGCTCCTCAAAATAACATTTTTCGTACAAAACAATGCTAATCATGTTGGTTAGTATAAATTCACATTTTATTACCAATTACATGAAAATGTATACGCATTGCTAGATAAACAAGGCGAAAATGATACTTTTGAGTATCACTTGGGTATATAAATCTGCCCAAGATCAATGGGCTATGACTGCACAATCATTTATTCATAAGCTATAGCTAACAGAAAAAAATGCAAACAAGAACCTAACCTGGCCCCCATAAGCCTGTAAGGTACAACCAGCACAGAATAACCCACCCGGGGCCCCCATAATCCCTGGTGAGACCAGGTATCTATGACTCTACTAGTGTTATAGCCAACTCAGCAGTTCCCTGGGTCTATTACTAAGCCCACTCGGCCCCTGATCTATAGTTGTGTCTGAGTTTGGTGGACTCCTGATATCAGATATCTACACCCCGGGCACCAAGCTTGACAGGAGGTGTGTAGTGTCGATTGACATAATTATAGTCTAGCCATGGAATGGACTGTATGAGGACCGAGGACCCCATCTTCGTCCCTCGCGGACAGCATGCCGCTTTCTAGAGCGACGTTATCTTGCCCCTAGTGGGCGTTGACATAGCTAGTAACCCTGGGGTGGTCATGTATGGCTCTTGAGTGAGAGCAACCCCAACCAAGGTGTTGTACTAAAATCTCAATCTAGCCACTCAAAAAGCGTAACCGGCCTTCCAAGCCTAACGCCTTCGCTGCTCGCCCCCTAGGATAATCTATAAGGCTGCTAGAAGGAACACCGTGCACCTGTATCTGATCAGAGAATCCTGATCGTGATCATGATCTCTAATGGTCTCGACTAAATAGGGCGAGATCTGGAGTGGTCTAACATAACTCTAAATGTCCTACCCGGACAGCTATAGCTCCTAATCAACTGTGGGGTCACTGATGACTAGTTACTTGCTCCCTCTGCTTGGAACCACTATAGGATTGTTACTAACTGAACATGCTTTTGGGAGGTCGACCCCTAATCTTCCATAGTCAACTTACTGACATTCTTAGCCTGAGGGTAATGTTTTACTAACACGGTGCTATTACTTTAGACCATATCTGGGTCTAGTCCAATCTTATATGACTTTTCTGGGCGATTACTAACCTTAAAGACAAGTCTACATAGACTTAGCTGCTCACGACAATATGTGCCTGAGTATCTTCTAAAAACAGGTTGGGGCGCTGGCCCTGTTTCTATCTACTAGAA
This sequence comes from Datura wrightii, assembly GCA_035772735.1. Classification (NCBI taxonomy): domain Eukaryota; kingdom Viridiplantae; phylum Streptophyta; class Magnoliopsida; order Solanales; family Solanaceae; genus Datura; species Datura wrightii. The sequence continues at coordinate 151,162,881 of JASDFA010000001.1, read as the reverse complement.
AGGTCCCCTTTCTTAGGGTACCCACGGGTCTAGTTAAACCTGGAAGACTAGACTGACTTTCTGGTGATCTGTAAGATGAATGCTAAGTCAACTAAGACTGACAATTACTGATAGTAGCTAACTAGATAGCAGGCTGCCACTCAGCTCGCTAGACAACCCTAGGCTGCTTACTCTAAAGTATTGCCTTCCTATCTGAATATCTGCCCTGGGGCATAAAGGCATGCGAATGGCCTCTGGGACTGCTTTTCTGGCCAAACAGGTGCCAAACTTGTAGTTATATTGCCTAGTCATACCTATACTGTTCAACTTACTACCCGATAACTATTCACGAGCTTACCAGGTTTGGGCCTGGCAAATAAACATACAATCCTACTAAAACAATGAACTGGAGAATAGAAGAGTTTCTTTGAAGCTTCTAGCGTGTGTCACACCTAACATGTTCCTTTATCGATGAGGGACTGCAGTATAACCTATATACGCTCTCCAGCAGCTAACTAGAACCTATATAATTATAATCTACTGACAGCAGCTAATCACAACGTGTCTGATCTCTATATACCAGCAATAGCTAATTACAACATGTTTAATCACAATCTAATGGTAGCAACTATGTACAACATATGAAATCATCATTTCTATTCCAGAACATAAGTCGTAACACTGTATGACGAGTATAATTGTCGAGGGTTAAGCCTTACATACCTTGATTGTCGTTTCCTAAATAATCGCCAAGTGTCCATTTGTATTCGTCATCTCTTTCTGAATATAATCATGATACTGGGAGAAGGAGACTTATTTCAATACCAAATTCGACCCAAAATGATAACTTTTGATATTAATAGTAACTATAATTCAACTACGTAAAATATGATCAAAAAGTTATAATTTCCCGAGGGTTCAGAAGGGAGAAATACTTACTTGAAGCCTGTGATCATATAGAAATCAGTTTGAAGAAATTCTGACAACTTTTGCTTGGCTGGGTTATGATTTTCCAGTCGAATTTCACGAAAATAACTCCGTAGTAATGCTCCTTGTGGGTTTAAACTTCGATACCCGAAGACAATTGGAATTTGGACGGCGTTATACAACGTAAACAGACAAAAAATAGTTGATTTCCTTGTCTCACACACTCTCTGGCCAAAATGAAAGTCGGAAAATGAATTGGGACTTAAGGGGAGTGCTATATATACTTATTAGAGTGGTGGCCGAGGTGTTCCTCGAGCCTCCTATTGAGGATACCAACTTGGTGCGCCGCGTCTCCCGTTGAGGCTGCTACCCTGGCGCACCGTGCCTCCCATTGAGGCAGTAAGCCTGGCGCGCCACGGTGCCCAATGCACTGCTGGCTGGCGCATTGCTCTGTCCCCTTGCAGCCTAGTCTCGCCCGACCCTGCTTCTGAGGCTATTTCCATACGTTTCAAGCTCTTCTTACTTGTCACAAATCCACGTGTACACTTACTAATCATTAACTTTGATGGGGTCTAACACGAAACCTAGATCTTGGGTTGTGAACGTTATTGATCCCAATTTCTTAAAATTGAGTTTTGACTTGTAAATATTTGATTGTTTTTTGCTTTTTGGTGTGTGATTGGTAATGAGAGTCCTCAAATCCTGCCCAGTTACCTTTCCGAGGCTTGAAAGATAAAATTTAGATTAGCTTAGTATCAATCAACAATAACTCAAGTCATAACCCTTATTTAATGGAATCTCCTAGACATAGGTTGAATTCAAATTGGCAAAAAGCAACTGGGTAGAAAGGAGTTCTCTTTAATTTGACAAAATTGAAGTAGATTGACACCTATGGTGCTATTGAAAGATACCCAGGGGTCGCCCAAGTAAACTGTTTGCATGTTCAGCCTTAGTCCTCTCTTAATTCTTCAACATTAGGTGAATTAGTGGGGCCGACCCATAATTAGGGTTTTCCTAGTTTTTCATAATATTGAATTTTTAACTTGAATCAAATTTCATTCATAGCTATAATATCTCTTTTCACTTTAACATGGAGTCTTTAACCTACAAATCAACTTTGAAATTACTTGATAGTTTTGGCTTACCTTTGTTTCTGTGGATATGATCCCTACTCATTGGGTTGGATAATTATACTATATTGGTTGTGTACAACTCTAATCTGAGGGGTGGATCAAGTGCGATATCATTAATTTGGCTCCATTTCCAGGGACATTGGCATAGATTCTATCAAATATTTCTCATTTGGTTTGTTTGTTTAGTTCTATTCTATCACTTTTGCTTTACTTTGTTTTAACACCCCAAAAGTTTCTAAGAACAGACCCTAGACTTAAAGAAAGAATTCAGAAGGAAAGTGGAAATTTCACCTCAGAACGAGTCGTGGTCAGACTCATGGCAAGCAGTCAAGAGGTGCAAGTGTGGTTTAGTGACAACGGATGACATGATGAGTCATTAGGCAAGAAACGACTCGTTACTTCAGTGGTCAAAATAATTTCATATTCTCGAGGCAGTGGTAACGACGATGGGAAATGATGAGTCATCATAGGAAGTCACGACTCATCATGTCAGTCGTGGGATGAAAGAATAGGATTGTTGGCTTCACTGGTAATGGAAGGAGTCACTAATGAGTTGGTAATTTACCAACTCATTAGGCTCTAAAAATTGAGATTTTGTTTAGTTCTTTAGTTGATTATTTGGATTTTATGCCCTTTTTTCTTTCATTGTGTGAAGATGGCTAAAGGTGAAGAAGGGAGCAAAAATGGAGCAAAAAGAGGGAAGTGAGGCTGAATCGGCGAGTCGCAGATGTAAATAGGTGAACCGCTGGCCAAGGGCTGAATTTCACTGTCTTAGAGGAGTAATGCCACCAACAGTTCGTGACTTGCCAGTGGCGAGTCGCCGAATAATTCTTAAGTGTTCTGGAAAATAGCCTGAAGACCCAGCGGTTCATAGATTCGGATCGGCGAAACGCTGCTGCTCACTGGAATTTAGGGGAAATGCAGAAGTGACACCCAGCAGTTCACGGATTGCATCGGCGGACCGCCCCCCCTCCGGTTCCACAATGGAGCTATAAGAATAATCATTCATCATTGAGAAGGAGGTGAAAAGCACCCTACTTTTTAGGGTATAAATAGAAAAAGAAGTACCTTGTACTGGGACATGCAGAGAAGAAGATAGAAATAGAGATTTAAAGAGAGAACCAAATCTTACATCACATCATCCTTTCTCCTTTCAGCAAAAGAACATTCCCTTAGATGAAAGAGGGGGATTTTGAGTGTAAATTGTAGAAAGTACTCTGTTCTAGTTACTCTTGTACTCGTAAGTTTTAGCTATTATGAGTATTATTTTGTGAAGTCGATTTATCTAATCTTTCTATTAAATTCATTGATGCTATTGATGAATGTGTTTTCGAATTTCTTAACTATGAGTAGCTAAAATCATTAACTAGAGGTGTGTGATGATGAATACTTAATTGGATTAGATATTGCTAGAGTCATCTTCATGTTGTTCAATTAAGCGTAAATCTATTAGATTCTCTTAAATCTATCAATGAAAATCCATTGATTATGATATGCGTGTATTTATTCTTACTTGATTATTGCTCGAGAGAGAATAATTAAGTATTGAAAGAGAATTTAGTAGTGGGAATGGATAAATTCTGAAATTAAGCTAGGAATAACTAAAATTGCTTTCTCATTACTTATTGGCAACTAATAGATATGAATAGTGCATTTTCTAATCCAAATCTAATCGGGTTGAGCTAACTTGTGGTTAGGGTCTTAATAAATCTCTAGCTAGAGGTAATCAATAGGCTGAGAATCTGAGATTACCCACTTTCTGAGATTATTTACGCTTATTAAACTCATAAGATGACCTGACATGTCCCGATCTTGTTAGTATTTCATCTACACAACACCTCTAGTATTTCAAACCCTTGTTGACACTTTAGCTGATCTTGCTATTCTACTTTATTAAAATCAACCAATACAATTCTCTTAAAAATTCAACTCCCCCAATTTTGTTGGTTCTAATGCTAAATTTATGTGGTGCAAACTAAGATCAATTTCTCAATCAAAACATGAAATTATTCTCTAGTCCACGTGGGATTCGACCCCGGCACTCATCGGGTTACTTGTTTTATTACTTCGGCCGTGTATATTCTTTGAATTAAGGAATATATTTTGGACATTATAAAAAATGGCACCATTGCAGGGGACTAGCACTTGAAGATCTTGTGTTTATTGTTAATTTGAAATAGTGTTGCATTGTAGTTACTTAACATGAGTTTGTTGTGTTGGTAGGAGCTCATAACTCCATGAGTCATCACGCCCAAGCAAGGGACAGGTCAATAGAATGTAACATGGAACTCGAGGAAGATAATTCGGTGATGCTAGAAGTTGCAGGAGCTATTCACCTACCACCAACGGTAGGGAATGTGGTGTTTCATATCACCAGCATAATGCTTCACTTGTTGCAAATGAAGGGGCTCTTTGGTACAAAACTAAGTGAGGATGTGAATCGCCATTTGAGGAATTTCTTGGAAATATGCTAGCCCTTCAATATAACAAATATCAGCCAAGAGTCCATCAAGTTGAGACTCTTTCCTTTTTCATTGATGGGAGAAGCTACAACGTGGTTAGAGGAACTCCCTCCGGGATATATTACTTCATGGAAGGATATAACCAAGGCCTTTTTGGACCGCTTTTTCCCTCCATTAATGATGCTTAAGCTGAGGGATGATATTTTAAATTACAGTCAAGAACAAGGAGAGCCTTTACATGAGGCGTGGTTAAGGTTTAAAAAGAAGGTGGCTCTGTGCCCAAATCATGGATTGACAGATGGAGTGCTTCTCACAAAGCTTCTACAGAGCCCTTGATTCAATTAACAAGTCTGTGAAAAACAACCTAGTGGGTGGTTCTATTATGGACCAAACATATGGGTTGGCCATAGCTCTCTTAGACCGAGACAAAGACCAATAGGGCTTGGCACACAAGAGAAGCTAGTGTGCCCACTCATGAGATTAGTTCAAGTGCATTGGAAGCGAAGTTGCAAAAAAAGGAATGAAGAGTGGAATGAAAATCATGCCAAGATGATCACACAATTAGAATTTATGACCAAGCACGTGATGGGGTAGGACCAAAGGTCGTAAATGTCGCGGGAATGCAAGGTCATTTACAATTTATGATGTAGAATGCCAATATATGTGCAACAAAATGGGAGACCCTTGACCTTTCTTCCAAGGAGAAAACCAAGGCTCATGGAGCCATGGGATAATAACCAAGGTTGGAGGAATCTTGAGCTTCAAGGATGGCCTGAAAGAAATGAGAGGTGGAGCAATAGAGAGCCAAACAAAGAAGGTGATCATTATCATCGAAGCTCAAATCCCTATATTCCACCTCCTAAGGATGGAAATCCTCAAAATCAGCAGGGTAAGTGTGCGGGTAGCTCAAAAATCAAAGAAATGCTATCAAGAGTTTTGAAGAAGGTGGATTCAACCGAAAGTGGGGTGAAGGAATTAAGAGCGGAGGTGTCTAACCTCGCCCAAATAGTGAGTTCACACTAAACTTCCATCAAACATTTGGAAGCCCAAATGAATCACCTATCAACTCAAATGAACTCTAGGATGAAGGGAACACTACCTAGTGAAACAATGCCAAATCCAAAGAAAGATGGTCAATGTATGGCTATTGTCACTAGATGTGGCAAGGTGATTGGTGATACCCGGGGAAGCTTAGTGAGGTGAAGAGCCCGAACGTAGTTGATGAAGATGAAGTTGATAAATCACCAATGACTCCGGAGAATGAAGAAAATGTTGAGGAAGAAAAAGAAGGAAAGGATGATGAGATCCGCATTCATGTTGATGATGATAAGGTGGGCATGAAGGTGTCGATTGATGATAGGGTTGACTCAAACATCCCATCTCCTTATCCACAACAGCTGACCAAGAAGAAGGATGATCAGTTTAAGAAGTTCGTTGATATGTTTAGCAAGTTGTCCATAAAGATACCATTAGTGGATGCGTTGCTCCAAATGCCTGGTTATGCCAAGGTCATGAAATATTTTTTGAAAAATAAAATGGTGGTTGATGCTGGCAATGAAGAGAAAACGCACCATTGTAGTGTGGTGATAATGAGTAACCTTGCCCCAAAAAGGGAAGAACCCGGAGCCTTTACAATTCCATGTACAATTGGGATTTGTGTGTTAAAGAAGACCTTATGTGATCTAGGCGCCAGCATAAATTTGATGCTCCTGCTAATTTTTAAGAAATTGGGCCTTGGGAGCACGAGATTGACATTGATGCAGCTGCTAATGGTAGACAGGTCAATCAAAAGACCAGTGGGGGTGCTAGAAGATGTGCTACTGAGAGTGGACAAGTTTATTTTACCGGGCGATTTTGTTATTTTTGATTGTGAAATGGATGTAGAAGTTTCCATTATTTTGGGAAGTCCATTGTTGGCTAGGGGGAGAGCCATGGTAGATGTGGAGCCTGGAGAGTTACAATTTTGGGTTGATGGTAAAGAAGTTACCTTTATAGTGTGTCCATTAGCTAAAACTCCACCCGAATGCAATGTGATTGGAGTATTACCAAATGAAGAGGAGGTAAGGGAGTAGAGCTGAGAGAGATGGAGTAGGATGATAATCCGTCAAAAATGAGGAAATGAAAAAGGACTACGTCATGCCACGATGTTAAATAAGGAACTTCTTGGGTGGCAACCCAAGTGTTTAATGAGTTATTTGATGTTTTCATTTGTGTAGGAGTTGAGAAATGAGGAGCAAAGGGAGGAACAAATCATGAATCGAAGAGTGCGGGCGGGGGGGGGGGGGGGCATTAGCGAACTGCCGAATCAGATTTAGGAAGCAAAAAACCTAAAGCTCGGCCATAGACTCAGTGGATAACCGGAGGAACGCTGGTGCAATTCACGAACCGCCAGTGTATCGCCGGTGGGAACTAGATCACTGGACACAATAAATGGTAACATAAATCATGGCGGCAAACCGTCGAATCGAATCGGTGAACCTCCGGTATATCGCCAGTCGACGGCGTAGTGAGTATAAAATGGAATTTGAAAAGATTGGCCCATAAAATCCCAAATACCTTCCTAGCCACCCTATTCTGCTAATATTCCCATAGCTTCCCTTTTTCCAACACTTTTCCTTTCATTTTTGTCTATTCATTACCCAACTTTCCCAATTTCCCACATTCCTCCATTTTCAACCTCTCCACTTTCCCACCTTTCCACCTTCCAACTTCCCACCAACACACCCACATTAAGCTCTCCACCTTCCCCCTCAACCTATCATATTCCCACTCTTCACCTACAAAAATCCCTCAATATTTCACTATACAATCACTTCGCTCATACTCTCTACACTATACTCATATGAAGGTGCCATTGCCAATTTGAGTTATTTCCCTTTTTGAAGTAACAGAGTGTGAGAGTAGTCTTCCAATTTGGAAATAATTCTCTTGCTCCTGTTTTAAATTTATTATTGGTACTTGATTCTTTAGGATTAATATTCCATTTTCTTTCCTTGTTTGACTCTTGATTGTGTTATGCTTGTTAAATAGTATGGATATGTGCTTTTGTGGTGAATCTATGACTAGAGTGACGTTTGAGTAACCCATTTGCATAAAGCACAACATTTTGCCCAATGATAGACTGTGTAATGCCAATCTTAAGGGCTAAACGTCATAAATATGTGTGTGAATGGAGTAGTGTTGCTGGTAGTATGTTTGATGGGAAGGTCTGTTAATCGGTGCCTAGAATAATGAGTTGAAAATTTGGGGACGACAGTGGCTGAAAATTCACCGGTCAGATCTGGCAAATCGCCGATGGAGCGCCGGTCTACCTTGAAATTGGCCCTGGCTACTGAGTAGATTCTGCGATCCATCAGCGGTTTGCGAACTTGGAACGGCGAGAAGCCGCCTGAACCGATAAACTTTCCATAGTTTCCCAGTGTTCTGTTAGGCATCGGTAGTCAATCGGCAGTCCGCGAAATGTCTTCTGTGAACCGCCAGTCTTCCACCGATACCACTAGATCTTTCAATGATTGTTTCATATCCCTTTGTTTCTCAGTTCTTCTTTAGACTAGTTTTCTTTTCCTTTAATTGTGACCTCTATTTGTGTCACTAACATACCTTTGTAGAAAAAAAAATCATGTCTTCCACAAGAAACACAGGCAAAGGAAAGGCCCCTGCTTCTTCAACTAGCAAGGGCAAGGGCAAAGCCCGGGATGCTAAACCAAGGAACAACACAAAAGAAGCACTCATCCTATGTGTACCTTACATGAGAGAGCACTACATCATTTGCCAAGGCCGCTCAATAATAGTGAAAAATCGGTTTGACCTTACTGGATTGAGGGGTGATTTCCCCAACATCATCGAGCAGTTCAGCCACAGGCAATGGCATGCATTTGCCGACCCGCTTCTGCCATATTACCCCAGCTTGGTCACTGAGTTCTACACCTCTTATCAAGTACGCCAAGAAAGAATGCGACATAGAGGCTAGGTAGACGATTTCCCTTGCTTGCCATTCGTGATGATCCGGGGAGTGGAGGTTGATATAACCCAGGCGACCATTAATTATTTGTTTTGGGAGGATGAAATTGACTCCGCTACAGAGTACATAGCAGGGGTGGCGGATATGAAGGACCAGTTCGCGTGGGTTTGCTGCATTATAGCTGCTGGAAATCCTTTGTGGTCCTCTATGGGTAGCAAAATCTCTCGCCACGACTTGAAGTTTGAGGCCAATCTGTGGCTCAATTTTGTTTTTGCTTGGATCATCCACTCTAAAAATGAATAGAGGGTTAGCCTTGAAACATCCATTCTTATTGCTTGCACAATGACGGGAGTCCCCATCAACATTAGGGAGATTGTTTCTCAACAGATGAAGAAGAAGGCTATCCAGTCCAGTACTTCAATGCCCTATGTTGTCTTAATTTCCTAGCTTTTCTCAGCAACTGGGGTGCCTCTATTCCCGGATGAAACTCCTTTTATTGCTTCAGGTGTAATTTATATTGAGCGGAACAGAGATACCGAGGCACCAAAAGTAAAGAGGAAGCGCCAGCGAGCCTTTAGAGTGAAAGAAGAATCCCCCTCCCACGGGTCAGCCCAACCACCAATCGCCCTAGAATACAGTGTGCCCCAGCCTGACATGTCGGGCCAAGCATCGGGTGACATGCCCTAACAAAGAGTTTCTCCCCCTCCGCAATCTTCTTAGACAAGTGGTCTCCACCGACATATGGAGATGACAAACTTGCATGAAATCCAACTTTAACATTTGGCTAAGAGCCTCACGACACTCATTGATAAAAAATCAAGAAGGAGATGAAATCACTGCACGAGAATTTCACCACTTTATGCAAGAGGGTGGATGCAGTTGAAGAGTAGAAGGGGAAGTCACTTCTCTCCGAACTGAAGTGCATGAGTGGAAGAGTCTAACTTCGATCGAAGTGCCCGACATGAGTACCTTAGATGTTGCAATGGCTGCTCCGTCCTTAGCTTGCGGGCTAATTGATTACTTGTTTGAAGGGCTGGGAGATGATTTCACTAGGCTAGGTGATTCCAGCGGTGGAGATGGTGGTGTGACAGAGGTTGCGAAGAGGAGTAACCTACTCAGGGAGTTTCTTCTCCCTTTCCCTATGCATATTTACATTGGGGACAATGAATGCTTTAAAGTGGGGGAGGGATGAGCGCAATTGCTGGGGGAGGATTGTTTCTTTTGAGATTTTGATGTTCTTTTAATTGATTTTGTGTATGTCCAACCTTTGTCATGCTGTTGTTGATCAATGATTTCCCTCATCGAGCGTGTCCTATTTTTTTTCTAAATTAATGAATGAATTGGTTTGTTTCTTTGTGTGATTGGTTCTTAGTGGCCAAACGGGGTCTTTTGGTTTGAATTGCAAAATATTGAAAATCTTGAATAATATGACCCCAAAGTTATGTTCTTGTTTCGCCATTGTAAATAAGTGTAGAAATTAAAACTCTGAGGGTTTTCTTTTGACCACAGTTCTTTCCCAAGGAGCATTGTTTTATTTGTGTTATTTTTGCTATCGAGCCAGGTTGGTTTTTCCTGATGATGGATTGAGTGGCAACATTCTAAAGCGAAAATGCCATGTTTCTTTGAGCCTTTTGTGAAGTTGTTTTGAGAGGAACCATTTGTTTTTAGAGGCACCATCAAAATTTTTGTTGTTGAAAAGGAATTGCAAAAACAAGGGAGTGAGAATGAAGATAATGAGCAAGTATGGATGCCATAGAATAGCATTCTTTGTCATACATTATAAATTCTCTATTTGACTTATGATGTTTACTTGCTTTGATGCCCTAATTTGGTGTTCTATGTTGAGAATGACTCTTAGAGACCTTTTAAGGGTGATTCTTTGTATGGTGAGGATATTTTTTATGAATCTCATGCATTACATCTTGTCTAAAAATTGCCTCAAATGTGATTCAAGACGAAATACTAGATGTAGTTGCACAAAGAACATGAGTTTAGGCTTTCCTTTGTGTAGTCACTTCACCCATATGCCTACCATGAGCATCAATCCTTGTTAGTCAATGTTGATCCTTAAACCCTTTCTTTGGCAACCACATTACAAGCCTTAAAACCATTCTTAATACCTCTTTTGGCCCCCATTCTCCCTAGATTCTAGTGATAAGATGAGTAATGAAATGAGGCTTAGACCCTAAGAAAGAGGGAGTGATAAAAACATTCGTGAGAAATGAGGCAAAAGCCTAAGTTTAGGGGAATGCTAAACAAAGGGGAATGACAATAATCATAGTGTGAAGGGAGCCGTTCCTTGTGTCAAAAGTGTGCCAAAAGATAAATTCAAAAAAAAGGAAAAAAGACAATTCGTGTGAATTGGTGGTCCCTCTTGATGTAATAAGGTGAATTGTGAAAGCAATGGGTTATAAGCTAAATTGTTGAGGAAATGAAATTCGTCAACAAGAAAAAAAGGGGTTAAGTGAGGGGAATTGATGTAAGGTATGCCACTAAAAGCATTAGGGAGGATTTAGTCACTATAGCCAAATGTTCATCCTACCTTCACCTCGAGCCTACGTCAGAACCCACAAGTCCTAAATGATTCTAGGTGTAGCTACTCTACATTAGTGGTGAATTACATGAAGGGAAAGCCTATAAGTCAAGTGTATGCATGTAGATATGTTTTGGGAGAGTGAGCGTGAGTGTCTCTTCCAATTAATCCCTTGTGTGCATTCAAATAATTCCACGACCAAAAGAATAGGGATCCTTATTGTGGTGAGTGGCATCATTTCTTTTTAGGGATGCAAGAGCATTCAGAGTTAAGGTGGACATGGGGCAAGGAGTGTAAACTCTAAGACAAGCTTTGAATTTTCAGTGAATATAACTTAAAATGCTATGTGTGTTACTTGGTTGAGCAATGATCTTGAATTGATAAATAATTCCTTTCATAAACTTTGCTTGATAGAAAGTGCTTGCCTGCTTGAAGCATCTTCATTGTTTTGGTCTTTTGGAGTATTTACTTCTCTTTTTTTCAGTGAGCATGGTGTGTATTTTTGGGTTGTCATTGTCCAGGTGATCGGCGAGGTATAATTTGGAAGAGAGGTGGTACGTTCCTCAATAGTTGAGTATTGAATTACTTGAGGACAAGCAATGATTGAGGACAAGCAATGATTTCAGTTTGGGGGTTTTATGAGTTGGTAATTTACCAACTCATTAGGCTCTAAAACTGTAGTCTTTTTTTTAGTTCTTGAGTTGATTATTTGAATTTTATGCCCTTTTTTCTTTCATTGTGTGCAGATGGCTAAAAGTGAAGAAGGGAGCAAAAATGGGGCAAAAAGAGGGAAGTGAAGCTAAATCAGCAAGTCGCGGATATAAATCGTAGAACCGTCCGCCAATGGCCGAATCTCAGTGCCTTAGAGGAGTATTGCCACTAGAGGTTCGTCACTAAAAAGCGGCGAGTAGCCGGTCCAGTCACCGAATGATGCTTAAGAGTTCTGGAAAATAGCCTGAAGACCCAACTGTTCACAGAATTGAATCAGCGAAACACCGGGTGAACCGTCGATGCTCGCTGGAATTTAGGGGAAATGCAGAAATGACACATGGCGGTTCATGGATTGCATCAACGGACTGTCGGTGCCTCCGTTAGTTCTAGAACAGAGCTATAAGGGTATAATCATCCATCATTAAAAAGGAAATGAAAAGTATCCTACTTTTCAGTGTATAAATAGAAAAAGGAGTACCTTCTACTAGGATTTGCAGAGAGGAAGATAGAAATAAAGACTTTAAAGAGAGAAGGAAATCTTACATCACATAAACTTTTCTCCTTTAAGCAAAAGAACATTCCCTAAGCTTCTATCGTCTGGGACTGGCAATTAAACGTACAATCCTACTAAAATAATGAACTAGAGAATAGAAGAGTTTCTATGAAGCTTCTAACGTGTCTCGCTTTAACATATTCCTTTCTCGACGAGGGATATTGCAGTATAATCTTATGCTCTCTAGCAGCTAACCAGAACCTATATAATCGTAATCTACTGATAGCAGCTAAACACAGCGTGTATGATTTCTACATACCAGCAGCAACTAATTACAACATGTCAAATCACAATCTAGTGGTAGCAACTATCTATAGCATATGAAATCATCATTTCTATTCAAGAACATAAGTCGAAACATTGTACGATGAGTATACTTACCGAGGGTTAAGCCTTACATACCTCGATTGTCGTTTCCTAAATAACCACTGAGTTTCCACTTGTATTCGTTAGCTCTTTCCGAATAAAATCGTGATATTGGGAGAAGGAGACTGATTTCAATACCAAATTCTACCCAAAATGATAACTTTTGATATTAATAGTAACTACAATTAAAGTACGTAAAATACGACTGAAAACTTATAATTTTTCAAGGTTCAGAAGGGAGAAATACTTACTTGAAGCCTGTGATCATATAGAAATTAGTTTGGAGCAATTCTGACAAATTTTGCTCGGCGGGGTTACGATTCGCCGGGTGAATTTCACAAAAATAACTCCATAATAGTGCTCCCTGTGGGCTTAAACATCGATACCCAAAGTTAATTTAAATTTGGACGGCGTTAAATAGTGTAAACAGAAAAAAATACTTGATTTCCTCATCTTACACCCTCTCTGGATAAAATGGAAGTTGGAAAATGAATTGGGACTTAAGGGGAGGGCTATATATACTTATTAGGGCGGTGGCTGGGGTTTACCTCGCTCCTCCCATTGAGGCTGCCACCCTGGTGCGTCGTGCCTTTCTTTGAGGCAGTAAGCCTGGCGCACCGCGCTGGCCAGTGCACTGCTGGCTGGCGCGTCGTTCTAGCCCCTCGCGGCCTAGTCTCGCCCGACCCTACATCTAAGGCTTTTTCCATATGCGCCAAGATCTTCTTAGTAATCACAAATCCATGTGTACACTTACTAATCATTAACTTTTACGGGGTGTTACACGAAACCCAGATCTAGAGTTGTGAACCTTATTGATCCCGATTTGTTAAAATTGAGTTTTGAGTTATAAATATTTGATTGATTTTTTCTTTGTAGTGTGTGATTTGTGATGAGAGTCCTCCAATCCTACCTAGTTACCTTTATGAGGCTTGAAAGAGAAAATTTAGATTTGCTTAGCATCACTCAACAATAACTCTGGTCATAACCCTTGTTTAATGAATTCTCTTAGACACAGGTTGAACTCAAATGGGCAACAAGCAATTGGGTAGAAAGGAGTTCTCATTAATTTTAAAAAATTGAAGTAGATTGACATCTAATATGCTTTTGAAAGATACCTAGGGGTTGCCTAAGTAAATTACATGCATGTTCAGCCTTAGCCCACTTTTAATTCTTCAACATTAGGTGAATTATGGGGGATCGACCCATAATTAGGGTCACTTCCTAGTTTTTCATAATATTGAATTTTTGACTTGAATAAATTTCATTCATAGTTATAATATTTCTTTTCACTTTAATTTGGAGTCTTAACCTACAAATCAACTTTGAAACTACTTGACAGTTTTGGCTTACCTTTGTTTCAGTGGATATGATCCCTACTCAGAGTTGGATAAATCTACTATATCAGCCGCATACACCCTAATATGAGGGATGGATCAAGTGCAATATCATTAATTTGGCTCCATTGCCGGGGACATTGGCATAGGTTCTATTAAGTATTTCTCATTTGTTTTGTTTGTTTAGTTCTATTCTATCACTTTTTCTTTGCTTTGTTTTAACACCCCAAAATTTTCTAAGAACATACCCCAGACTTAAAGAAAGAATTCAGAAGGAAAGTGGAAATTTCACCTTAGAACGAGTCATGGTCGGACTCATGGCAAGCAATCAAGAGGTGCAAGTGTGGTTCAGTGACAACGGATGACCCGAAGAGTCGTTACGCAAGCAATGACCCATTACGTAGCAAGTCACGAATCATCATGTCAGTCCTGGGATGAAAGAACAGGATAGGTGGCTTCACCGGTAATGGGAGGAGTCACTAATGAGTTTGTAATTTACCAACTAATTGGGTCTAAAACTTGAGTTTTTGTTTAGTTCTTTAGTTGATTATTTGGATTTTATGCCCTTTTTTGCTTTCATTGTGAGAAGATGGCTAAAGTTGAAGAAGGGAGTTGAAATGGAGCAAAAAGAGGGAAGTGAGGTTGAATCGGTGAGTCGTAGATGTAAATCGGTGAACCGTTGGCCAAGGTCCGAATCTCACTACTTTAGAGGAGTGATCCCACCGGTGGTTCGCGACTTGCCAGCGGCGATTCTCCGGTCCAGTTGCTGAATAATGCTTAAGAATTTTGGAAAATAGCCTAAATACCCGACGGTTCAAAATGCAGGTTGGCGAAATGCCGAGTTAAATGGTGGTGCTCACTAGAATTTAGGGGAAATGCAGAAATAACACCCGATAGTTCACAGATTGCATTGGCGGACCGCCCCCGGTGGTTCTAGAATAGAGGTATAAGGGTATAATCATCCATCATTGAAAAGGAGATGAAAGGTACCCTACTTTTTAGGGTATAAATGTAAAAAGAAGTACCTTGTACTGGGATATGCAGAGAGAAAGATAAAAATAGAGATTTAAAGAGAGAACAAAAGATTACATCACATCATCTTTTCTCCTTTCAGCAAAAGATCATTCCCTTAGCTGAAAGAGGGGGATTTTGAGTGTAAATTGTAGAAAGTACTCTTTTCTAGTTCCTCTTATACTAGTAAGTTTAAGCTATTGGGAATATTATTTTGTGAAGTTTATTTATCTACTCTTTCTATTAAATTCACCGATGCTATTGATGAATGTGTATTTGAATTTCATAACTATGAGTAGCTAAAATCATTAACTAGAGGTGTGTGATGATGAATACTTAATTGGATTTTGTATTGCTAGAGTCATCTTCATGTTGTTCAATTAAGTGTAAATCTATTGGATTCTCTTCAATCTATTAATGAAGATCCATTTATTATGATATGGATGTATTTATTCTTACTTGATTATTGCTCGAGAGAGAATAATTTAGTATTGGAAGAGAATTTAATAGTGGGCATGGATAACAGATCCTAAAATTATGCTAGAAATAGCTAAAATTGCTTTCTCGTTACTTATTGGCAACTAATAGCTATGAATAGAGCATTTTCTAATCCAAATCTAATCGGGTTGAGCTAAGTTGTGGTTCGAGTCTTAATAAATCTCTAGCTAGAGGTAATCATTAGGCTTAGAAGCTGAGATTACCTACTTCCCGAGATTATTTACACTTATTGAACTCATAAGATGACCTGGAATGTCCCGATCTATTTAGTATTTCATCTACATCGCACCTTTAGCATTTCACACCCTTGTTGACACTTTAGTTGATCTTGCTATTCTACTTTATTAAATCAACCAATACAATTCTCTTAAAATTTCAACTCCCCTAATTTTGTTTGTTCTAATGTTAAATCTACGTGGTGCAAACTAAGATCAATTTCTCAATTGAAACTTTAAATTAACATTCCCTAGTCCTCGTGGGATTCGACACCGGCATTCATCGGGTTACTTGTTTTGATACTTCGGTCGTGTGTATTCTTTGAATTAGGGAATATATTTTGGACATTATAAAAAATGGTGCCGTTGTCAGGGACTAGCGCTTGATGATCTTATGTTGATTGTTAATTTGAAATAGTTTTGCATTCTAGTTACTCAACGTGAATTTGCGGTGTTGTTAGGAGCTCATAACCCCATGAGTCATCACTACCAATGGTAGGGAATGCAGTGTTTCTGTCACTAGCACAATGCTTCACTTGTTGCAAATGAAGGGGCTCTTTGGTACAAAACCAAGTGAGGATGCAAATCGCCATTTGAGAAATTTCTTGGAATTATGCCATCCCTTCAATAAGAAATATCAGCCAAGAGTCCATTAGGTTGAGACTCTTTCCTTTTTCATTGATTGGAGAAGCAACAATGTTGTTAGAGGAACTCCCTCCGGGATGTATTACATCATGGCAGGAGCTAATCGAGGCCTTCCTGGACCGCTTTTTCCCTCCATCAAAGATGCTTCAGCAGAGGGATGATATTTTAACTTACAGGCAAGAACAGGGAGAGCCTTTACATGAGGCATACTTAAGGTTTAAAAAGAAGGTGGCTCTGTGCCCAAATCATGGATTGACAGATGGAGTGCTTCTCCAAAGCTTCTATAGAGCCTTTGATTTAATTAACAAGTCTGTGGCAGACAACCTAGCGGGTGGTTCTATTATGGACCAAACATACGAGTTGGCCATAGCTCTCTTAGACCGATACAAAGACCAACAGGGCTTGGCACACAAGAGAAGAAAGTGTTTCCACTCATGAGATTAGTTCAAGTGCATTGGAAGCGAAGTTGCACAAAAGGGATGAAGAGCGGTATGAAAATGTTGCCAAGATGATGACACAATTAGAATTGATAACCAAGCACGTGATGGGAGTAGGGCCAAAGGTAGTAAATGTCACGGGAATGCAAGGTCCTTTACAATATGAAGGAGAGTCATCACCGCCGAGATATGATGTAGAATGCCAATATATGGGCGACATAATGGGAGGCCCTCGACCTAGCTTACAAGGAGCAAACCAAGGCCCGTGGCGCCATGGGATAATAACCAAGGTTGGAGGAATCTTGAGTCTCAAGGATGGCCTGAAAGAAATGAGAGGTGGAGCAATAGAGAGCCGAATCAAGAAGGTGATTGTTATCATCAAAGCTAAAATCCCTATATTCCACCTCCTAAGGATGGAAATCCTCAAAATCAGCAGGGTAAGTGATGTCGATATCTCAAAAATCAAATAAATGCTATCAAGAGTTTTGAAGAAGGTGGATTCAACCGAAAGTGGGGTGAAGGAATTAAGAGGGCAGGTGTCTAACCTTTCCCAAATAGTGAGTTCACACTCAACTTCCATCAAACATTTGGAAGCCCAAATGAATCACCTATAAACTCAAATGAACTCTAGGATGAAGGGAACACTACCTAGTGACACAATAACAAAAAGATGGTCAATGTATGGCTATTTTCACTATAAGTGGCAAGGTTATTGGTGATACCCCAGGGAAGCCTTGTGACGTGAAGAGCCCGACTTAGTTGATGAAGATGAAGTTGACAAATCGCCAATGACTCCGGAGAATGAAGAAAATGTTTAGGAAGAAAAATAAGGAAAAAATGATGAGATATGCATTCATGTTTATGATGATGAGGTGGGCATGAAGGCCCCGATTGATGATAGGGTTGACTCAAAAATCCCACCTCCTTATCCATAGCAGCTGACCAGGAAGAAGAAGGATGATCAGTTTAAGAAGTTCATTGATATGTTTAGCAAGTTGTCCGTAAACATACCATTAGTGGATGCTTTGCTCCAAATGGCTGATTATGCCAAGTTCATGAAATATTTGTTGAAAAATAAAAAGGTGGTTTATATTGGCAATGAAGAGAAAACACACCATTGTAGTGCAATGATGATGAGTAACCTTTCCCCAAAAAGGGAAGATCTCGAAGCCTTTATAATTCCATGTACAATTGGGATTTATGTGTTCAAGAAGGACTTATGTGATCTAGGCACCAGCATAAATTTGATGCCCCTGCTCATTTTTAAGAAATTGGGCCTCAAAAGCACGAAATCGACGTCGATGCAGCTGTTAATGGTAGACAGGTCAATCAAAAGACAAGTGGGGGTGCTAGATGATGTGCTGGTGAGAGTGGATAAGTTTATTCTACTTGCCGGTTTTGTTATTTTGGATTGTGAAATGGATGTAGAAGTTCCCACTATTTTGGGAAGACCATTGTTGGCTACGAGAAGAGCCGTGGTATATGCGGAGTTTGGAGAGTTAAAATTTAGGGTTGGCGGTAAAGAAGTTACCTTTAAAATGTGTCTATCAGCTGAAACTCCACCCGAATGCAAGGTGGTTGGAGTATTACAAAATGAAGAGGAGGATATGGGAGTAGAGTTGAGGGAGATGGAGTCGGATGATAATCCTTCAAAAATGAGGAATTGAAAAAGGATGATGTCATGCCATGACATTAAATAAGGTGATTCTTGGGAGGCAACCCAAGTGTTTGGTGAGTTATTTGATGTTTTTGTGGTTTTTGTTTGTGTAGGAGCTAAGAAATAAGGAGCAAAGGGAGGAACAAATCATGAATCAAGGAACCGGTGGGACATCGGTGAACCACCTAATAAGATTCGTGGCCCACCGGTGTATCGCGATAGGAAGCAAAAAACCTGAAACTCGGCCACAGACTCAGTGGATAACCAACAGAATGCAGGTGTAATTTATGAACCGCCGGTACATAGCCTGTGGGAACCAGATCTTTGGACATAATAAATGGTAAAGTAAATCACGACGGTGAACCGCCGGTATATAGCTACTCGAGGGCTTAGTGAGTATAAAATGGAATTTGAAATAATTTGCCCACAAAATCCCAAATACCTACCTAGCCACCCTATTTTTCTAATATTCCCATAGCTTCCCTTTTTCCAACACTTCTCCTTCCTTTTTTGTCTTTCCATTACCCAACTTTCCCAATTTCCTACATTCCTCCATTTTCATCCTCTCCACTTTCCCACCTTTCCACTTTCCAACTTCCCACTAACACACCAATATTAGACTCTCCACCTTACCCCTCAACCTATCACATTCCCACTCTTCACTTATAAAAACCGCTCCATATTTCACTAATACAATCACTTCACTCATACTCTCTACACTATACTCATCTGAAGGTGCCATTGCAAATTTGAGTTATTTCCCTTTTTGAAGTAATAGAGTGTGCGAGTAGTCTTCCAATTTGGTAACAATTCTCTTGCTCCTATTTTAATTTTATTAATTGTATCTGATTCTTTAGGAGTAATATTACATTTTCCTTCCTTGTTGAACTCTTGAATGTGTTTTTCTTGTTAAATAGAATGGATATGTGCTTTTGTGGTGAATCTATGAATAGGGTGAAGTCTAACTAATCCATTTTCATAAAGCACGAAGTTTTGCCCGATGATAGACTGGTGATGCCAATCTTAAGGGTTAAACGTCATAAATATGTGTGTGAATGGAGTAGTTTTGCTGGTAGAATGTTTGATGTGAAGGTGTGTTAATGGGTGCCTTGAATAATGAGTTGAAAATTTGGTAACGCAGTGGAAGGAGATTCACCGGTCCAATTCGGCGAATCACTGATGGAGCGCCAATCTACCTTGAAATTGGCCTTGGCTACTAAGTAGATTTCGCGATACATCGGCGGTTCGCGAACCTGGACCAGCGAGATACCGCCTGAACCGCCAAAATTTTCATAGTTTCCCAGTGTTCTGTTAGGCATCGACGGTCAATTGGCAGTCCACTTAATGTCTTCTTTGAACCACCGGTTTTTCGCTGATACCACTAGATCTTTCAATGATTGTTTGATTTCCCTTTGTTTCTCAGTTTTTCTTTAGACTAGTTTTCTTTTCCTTTAATTTCGACCTCTATTTTTTGTCACTAACATACCTTTTGTAGAAAAACAAATCATGTCTTCCACAAGAAACACAGACAAAGGAAAGGCCCTTGCTTCTTCAACTAGCAAGGGCAAGGGCAAAGCCCGGGACGCCAAACCAAGGAACAACACCAAAGAAGCACTAATCCTCTATGTACCAAACATGAGAAAGCACTACATCATTTGCCAAGGCTGCTCAATAATAGTTGAAAACCGGTTTTACTTGACAGGATTCAGGGGTGATTTCCCCAACATCATCGAGCAGTTCACCCACAGGCAATGGCATGCATTTTCCAACCCACTTTCTCTATGTTACACCAGCTTGGTCACCGAGTTTTATGCCTCTTATCAAGCCCGCCAAGAAAGTATGCAGTATAGAGGAAAGGTAGATGATTTCCCTTGCTTTCCATTCATGATGATATTGGGAGTAGAGGTTGATATAACCCCGATAGCCATTAATTATTTATTCTAGAAGGATGAAATTGACTCCGCTATGGAGTACATAGCAAGGGTGTCGGATATGAAGGACCAGTTCGTGTGGGTTGGCCGCATTATAGCTATTGGAAATCCTTTGTGGGCCTCTATGAGTGGCAAAATCTCTCGCCACGACTTGAAGTTCGAGGCCAAGCCATGGCTCGATTTTGTTTGTGCTCGGATCATCCCCTCTAAGAAGGAATAGAGGGTTAGCCTTGAAACTTCCATTCTTATTGCTTGCATAATGACGGTAGTCCCCATCAACTTCGGGGAAATTTTCTCTAAGCATATGAAGAAGAAGGCCAGCCAATACAATACTTCAATGCCCTATGTGGTCTTAATCTCCCAGCTTTGCTTAGAAGCTGGGATGCCTCTATTACTAGATGAAACTCCTTCTATTTCTTTGGGTGTAATTTATATCGAGCCGAAGAGAGATACCGAGGCACCAACAGTAAAGAGGAAGCACTAGCGAGCCTTTAGAGTGTAAGAAGTGATCGTGGGCAGAATTGCATGCCCAAGTGATACTTTATTACTTAATTTTGACTTGTTTATCAACTTCTATGTGTACATTCTCATGTGGTTTTAATCTAAATGTGGATTTATACTAACCAACATGATTTGCTATTGTTTTTGCAGCTTAAAAGGAATTTTTGAAACTAATCTACAAGTTGGTGAAGTGAAGTAATGGACTCGGAAGCAAAACACGAAAGTCGGCAAGAAAATACAAAGCAATTGATGCTCCACGATAGAGGCTATGGCACGCTACCATCGCGGTAGCATTCTGCCTAGAGTAAAATATTAGGCGAATTCCAGTAAAGGTGCGCGATGGCACCGTGTCACAGAGCCTATGCTCCGCGTTCACTTCCGTGAAACGTCGGGAAGACTTTGCTGCATATCTGGATTCCAGTGAAGGTGCGCGACAAGTCTGTGGCACGGAGCTGAGGCTCCGCGATAGCCTCCGTGCCACGCTGAGGCTAAGAATCTGTACATCCAAGTTCCAGTGAGGCTCCGCGACAAGGCCGTGGCACGGAGCTGATGCTCCGCGATAGCCTCCGTGCCACGTTTCCAATTTATTCCGGGAAATTTCTCACTTGTATAAATAGCACACTTAGGTTTTATTTTGAGTTATCAGACATTTCATGCGAGAACATGCGTATCACGCAGTTGAGCTAAAGAAGTCCTAGGGTTAATTCTCTTCCTTTTTCTCTTAAATTTGAATTGCTTGTATTTTTTCTACTTGTTTGAAGATGTTTAATCCTCAAATGAGTAGCTAATTCACCTTTGGCTGAGGCCGAGGATAATTGCAGTAGTATGTAAATGATGTCATTTCAGTTTTTATCTTCTCTAAAATGGTTGTTCTACTGATTCTTGTTTCTACTACATTAATGATTGTCCATTGTTAATGTATATATTAAAATTCCAATTTTATTTTTCGAAAGGAATATTATTTGGATGGATGTGAATTGGTAGAATATGTTCTTGTCTTGGCTGAAAAATTGAGAAAAGATTAACGTTCAGAATAGAAATATATCTGTCATGTCATATTTGGTCATCTATGGAATTTAGTTTTGTTTATGAGAATATGAGTTGTTGCATCACAGAAATGTGTAATGTAAATCTCATAATTCTTTAATTGCTTAGGAGTTTTAAAGACTCAATCCATTGTTAATAATTCCTG
This sequence comes from Datura wrightii, assembly GCA_035772735.1. Taxonomy (NCBI): domain Eukaryota; kingdom Viridiplantae; phylum Streptophyta; class Magnoliopsida; order Solanales; family Solanaceae; genus Datura; species Datura wrightii. Next base: position 151,140,835 of record JASDFA010000001.1, on the reverse strand, counting down.
ACTAACAACCGAAGAGAAGTGTTGACTGAAATTTAATCAATAAATTACATATCTGCATGTTTTGCCTTAACCACATCTTGTTCGTGCTATTGTTCAGATTATAATTCATAATTTTCACTTAAGGTTACATTAAATAATAATCTTAAAAAATGACCATTTGTTTTGCTTGTCTACTTGTATAAAAAAGTGTGTATACTAAGCACTTAGAGAAAAATTACTCCTTCGTTACAGTTCCTGTGGGTTCAATACCTGGATTGAAATAAAGCAATTTTATTACTTGTATGACCACGTGCACTTGTGTGCGATTGGGAGTGAACTAGTTTTTGGCCCGTTGCTGGGGACTCGGCGAAGTTTAGTAAATTTATCTATTTTTGTGTGATTTTTAAATTTCCTTAAGTTTTGAAAAAAAATTTGTTAGTTTTAAATTTATTTTATTTTTTAGTTTTTAGTCTGATACCCTTCTCGACATGACATCATAAAACACAAATGGGTTTAATGGTGGATGCTCATATTTTGGTGAGTCATGTCTGAATTGTGGAGGACCCCACTTATGGCAAAACTGTAACACTTGCAATATATGTGGTGGTCAAGATGGCCATTGGGATGGCTGTCCGAATGCATACTCCCTCCCCCAAGCCCCTACTACGATCCTTCTGTTGTTTTTGATGAGTACAGGAATGATGAAAATGAGGACTTGGAACACCAAGCTCGAATAGAAAACATGTTGAAACAGGTCCTTGAGCATACAGAAGCAATGAGGGAGCAGATGGAAGTATTGGGAGTTCAGACCAAGGAAAATGGAGAGGCCTTAGAAATGATAAAAGCCAAGTTCATGGAGATGATGGTTGAGGCTGAAGCTGGCTTTGATTTGCAAGTGACGGTCTTATGCAATACTCAGGAGGGACTACAACGAGAAGAAAAGGGTAAGTTCTTGGAAGAAGCTCAACAGTTAGAATCTCCTGAGAGTCCCCGTGATGGTCTCACACATATGGCCAATCCAGTCATGAAAGGAGAGATAGAGTTCCAACCATTTGACATTAATGGAGAGATAGATTTTGATGCGGAGAAGGTGTATACAAGTAAGGAGGTCAAGCACAATGTAGTTTCAGAGTTGAGGTGTATTGTACCCCACTCGAAGCATTTTTCGACATTAAGTTTGGTTGACAACCTAGAAATAGAGTCTTCCAAGCTTATAGAGAAATGACTAGAGGAGGAACAAGCCCTGTATATTCTGGAATTTGCTGACTCGGAGAGACAAAATGACTTCGCTTATTTAAGGGCCAATAAGTGCAAAAGGCGACATCTACTGCTTGGTCCTTTCATTTTTTCACCACCACCCCTGGAGCATAAGAGGAAACTAGAGAAGAAATTAGGGGTGAGAATCATATCCTCAAGGTGGAGGAAAAACTAGTGAAACTTGATACGTCGTGCGGAGACGTAAAATAAGGCACTGTTTGGGAGGCAACCCAAGGGTACCATTTTAATTTTTTGGTTGCATTGTTTTTGTTTATTTTCAACTTGTGTTTTTTTGGTAGAAATTTAAGCACAGAAAGAGGGGAAGTCTGAGTACCCGTGGAGGAGGAAGCTAAGAAGCATGGAAGAGAGAAAATGTGGGGTCAAACACCCACTTGTGTGAATTTGAAGAAAAACATGCTACTAGCTAGGCATAGAGGCCTCAGGGAGTATTTCTCATCCTGTTTAATTTTAATTTGATGCTATGGGGACATAGCATGATTCAAGTGTGGGGTGAGGAAAATTTAAAATTTTTTTGTGCTTAATAATTTTGGTGAATGTAGTGCTTGATACATATTGGAAAAATTTTTGAGTTGAGCATGACTTCACCACCCGTTGGTTTTTCTTTTCGGTTCTTTTACGATGGGGGGTCACCGAAGAATAAAAATTTTCTTTTTCTGTATATATTGTTTAGTCATAGTTAGAGACTATTTCGGACGATGGATGGATGACGACCGTCTTGAGGAAAATTAGTCAATAGGTTGGTTTTTAAAGCCGTAGCTAATTGATGGCTTGATGTTCTTGTTATGTGCTATGCATGATTGTAAGATACAAGTGTGGTTAGTGTTGAAGCATGTAAGAAGTGTATAACTTTGTTTGAGACACTTAGGCTCTTGAAGTTGACTTGATGTGATCGAAGCTTAATTTTGAATTCTTGTGATTAGTTGAGTAAGAGTCTGCTGAATGTGTCTCGAATTGAGCATGTGCTGTGAGTGTAAGTTTTTCGAATATTCCATGCTACTTTGGAGTGTCTAGAACTTGCCTGGTGTGTATATAAAATGAAATGAAGGATGTGAATTGTAGGAGATGATTTAGGCATTTCTTTGAATAAACCTAAATGTTATCCCTCACTTTACCTACCTTGAATATTTAATCCTAGTTAGCCCCATTGAGCCTTAAGCTTATTCTTTGATAGCTACAGCATAAGCTTAATCCTTTTTCTTTCATTAGCCTTGAAATTGATCAAAAACTACTATGCGCTTAAGTGAAAAATTCAAACAAGTAAAGGAGTGAGAAGCATGAAAAAGAAGGAAAAGTAGCAATTGTAAAAGTTGAGAAAGGTCAAGGGTGCACTTGTTTGAAAATACTTGATTATTGGTAGGGAGTAAGAAATAAATGAATGAAAAAGTTGTTTAAGTACTCCTTACTAATAAGCTGAGTGTGCTTAAAGAAATGGGAACAAGAAGAGAAAATTCAAGATTGAAGAGAATGAGGAGGAAGTAAGAAAAGTGATAGCCTTAATGAATGTTGGATGTATTAAAAGCGCTTGGGGAAGATAGTCACTATTACTGGGCATAATAGTATCTACCCGTCCCTTAGCTTACATTACAACCCATTAAGTCCTACTTGATCTTACGTTCATACATCCTTAAATTAGTGGAGTAAAACACTAAGGGAAAGCATATGGTTCACTACATGATGCATGTGAATTCTTTGAGAGAGCGAGCATAATTCTATTGATATACCCATACATGTTGTGAGTTGAAAATTTGTGAGTAAAAATGGGTAACTCTCTTATTGTGAGGGAACATGTTTAATGAAAGATAACATTCATGTCGGATTTCTTGATCGGTTGATTTGCATGAGTTTGCTAAGATTGAGAGTTGATTCTTTAGGTTAGGAAGTCTTAACATAGTTGTATTTCATTTCAATGACTACATCGTGCATTCTCTATTGATAACTTGCTATCTTAAACAATCATTGTAGTCGTAGCTTGAGTTGTCTTGCTAAATTAGTTATGTGTGAGTCTCCATTTACATGAGATGTAAAAGGGTTGTTCGAGGACGAACAAGGCTTTAAGTGTGGGGTAGGTGATCTTAGGCAAAATAGCATGCCCAAGGGATACTTTACAACTTTGTTTTGTCTTGTTTAGCTACTTATGTATATACATTCTCATGTAATTTTATGTAAATGTGAATATATGTACTAACCAACATGATTAGTTCTTGTTTTTGTAGGTTTGAAATGAATTTGAGGAATTAATCCATGAGTTGGTGAAGTAGAGGCATGGAATCGGAAGTAAAACGCGAATGTCGGCAGGGAGCATGCGCGAAACAGTCCACCTGCGTGTTGTCAATGTGCCACGGCAGGCAGGCTGTGCGACAAGAGCCGTGACACGCCACCTAACGCGCTGCACAAGCAGCGTGACGCGCTTCTAATGCAGACAGCTGCTGCTTGGCGACTGTTTTGATTTCCAGATTGCCTACACGATGCCTCCATGAATGGCGCGATAACCTCCGTGACATGGAGCTCCTTCATGCTGGGAATAATTTTATACACCTCACATTTACTATAAATAGGTCCCTTAGCTCCTAAAATCATTTAGTCAAGATTTATTCTAAAAAACTGCCAAGGAGTCAAAGGAGAAGTGGGAGAACTCACTTAGGGTTCATCAATTTAATCTTCTCTTCTACCAATTCTGGTAAGTATGTTACTTTAACAATGTTTTCATGTAATTATACGAACTTGAGTGGCTAGAACCCTTCTTCTAGGGTTGAAGCCACAAGATATGATTGTGATGATGCGAATTTGTTTCGGTTTTAAGTTATTGATTGTTGTTTTGTCCTACATTTTCAATTATGGTTGTTTTTATGATTGATCACCATGAAAACACACATGTTAAACCTAGATTAAAGCTTGAGAAAGTAAACCTAGGCAAGAACATAAGAATGTAGGGAGCAAGTTTGTATCTTACGATATAATTTGCGGTTAGGATAAGAAATTATACCTACTTTGCCTTGCTTGGTCACTAAAACGGGATGATTAAGACATCAACTTAGAATTATCACATCACCACTCGAAGAAGTAGTTGTGAATCTTAAACGGTTAAATGATTAGAGGTATGAAAGTCCCTAATCAAGAGCATAAACCCTGCAAACCACATCCACGTAATTGAATTGCCCACGAACTAGAATGTCACATCCCCGCTCAACGATGTAGTTGTGAGGCTAGTTTGTCATGTTTAGAGGCTCAAAAGACCATGAACATGCAATTGTAATTATGTGAGACGACAATTGATAATTCCATACTTAAACCATTACAAAGCGTATTATCGCATGATTATCTGACTTTAACTCTAGTTGCTCCTTGAATGTTTTCAGAGTATTTCGATGACCACCCCTAGACTTAATTAAACTTTATCGAAAAAGTCTATACTCAACAGTTGTGAAAGTTAATATCACACTTGAACTTGATAATTAGCTGAATTGTTCCAGTCCCTGTGGGTTCGACATCCAGCTCTTAAAAAAGGGCCACTATATTACTTGTACGACCCGTACACTTGCGGGCCCTTTAAGTTTTTGGCGCTGTTGCCGGGGATTGGTGCAATTGATGACTTAATTTTCATAGTTTTAGTTTAGAAGTTCGATACAAGTGTTGAAAACTTGATCTTAGCGATTTCTCTTGCATGTACTAAGTTGTTTCTGAACGCTGGCAAGAGATAAGGAGTTGGTGGATCCATTTTTAGAGCCGAATAGACAATTTCATCTACAGAAGAGGGAATCTCTAGAAAGGAAGTTGCAGTTATTAAGGAGGGCAATTCTGGAGCAATAACAGTATCCACCGATTGTAAGGGCAGTTTTAGTGCCAGAAGAGATGGCAACAAGATCGATCCGCAAGGTGGCAATCCCACATGCGAATAATGTAACATCCAACATTCGCAGGCCGAAACCAGGAGGGAGATTTAAACTTAAGCAGAATACGGTGCAGTTATTGCAGAGCAGTGGGAAATTTACAAGTCTCCCTCATGAAGATCCACATCAGCATCTCCAAAACTTCTTGGAGATAAGTGACACATATATAACCGCTAGAGTATCATCTGATTATGTGAGGCTTACACTATTCCCGTTTTCACTGCTGGGGGAAACCAAGAGGTGGTTAAAGACTGAACCGCCAAATTTTATTAATACTTGGGATGACCTAGCGAGGAAGTTTTTGATATGATTCTTTCCATCAAGGAAGACAGCTAGGCTTAGAAGTTAGATTCTAAGTTTCAAACACAAAGAGGGTGAGAATTTTTATCAGGCTTGGGAGAGGTTCAAGTCAATGTTAAGAGATTGTCCTCACCATCATCGGTCTAATGATGTGTTGGTGCATACATTCATTGAAGGCTTGGAACCGTATACCAAGATTTTGTTAGACTCAGCAGCCTGGGGGCAGGCATTGGAAAAGACATATGAAGAGTTGTACACCTTGTTGAACCGTATTTCACAAGGTAATCCTGAATGGAATGCTGATACAACCCGAGGGGGAGTGAAAAAAGCGGCAGGGGTCTTGGAGGTAGATGGATTCACAGTGATTGCTGCACAATAGCTGCTTTGCAGAATCAAATTAACACTCATTTCAGCAGCATGAGTTTGAGCCAGGCACAAACCCTAGTCAATGCATTTCAGCAGGGGTGGTGTGAAGTCTGTGGAAGTAGTGAATACTCAACTAAGTGTTGTGGTGCCAATCCAGATTCGGTAAATTTTGTTGGAAACTCCTAGAGGAGCAACAATCAGCATTATGGCAACAGTTACAACACAAATTGGAGTAATCATCTGAAGTTTTCATGGGGGAATAATAGTCATCAGGGACAAAGTTCAAATCAGGGCGTGCACAGAAATCAACGAGGTCATCACAATTTTCAGCCGCAGTTCAGAGGAAATAATGCACCTCCTCAGTCCAGCAACATCGAGGATATGCTTAAAACCATAATAGCTAACCAGGTGCAGATGCAGGCTGATCAGGTAAAATTGACAGCTGACATGAAAAATCAGCAATTAGCTAAAAAGGCATTGGAGTATCAGTTGGGACAGTTAGCTGGAGCCCAAAATACTAGACCGAGGGGAGGATTACGAAGTGATACAGACCCAAATCCTAAGAAGGTTAACGCAGTTACTACCCATAGTGGAAAGCAACTAAGGGAGGTGGAAACCGAAAGGCCACCTCAGAAATTTGGAGCAACAGAAAAGGATGAAGGAAACAATGATGTGAAGGGGAATGAAAAGGCAGAAGAGATGGAATGACCACCGCCCCCGTTTCCCAATGATTGAAAAAGCACAAGGAGGAAGCATGCTTCAAGAAGTTCATGGAAATGTTGAAGCAGGTACATATTAATCTTCCTTTAGTAGATGTGCTACAGGGAGTGCCAAAATATGATAAGTACATCAAAGACATTGTAGCAAACAAGAGCAGACTGACAGAGTATGCTACAGTTGCACTTACTGAGGAGTGCACCTCCCGCATACAGAATTGATTGCCGACAAAGCTCAAGGATCCTGGGAGCTTCCCTATTCAGATTACAATTGGGCAGTTTATTCGAGCTCGTGGTTTGTGCGATTTGGGAGCAAGTATAAATTTGATGCCAACATCAATATTCAAGAAGCTAAGGCTGGGCAGTCCTAGGCCCACCACTGTGATCTTGCAACTAGCTGACCGTTTGTTGGCTAGACCTGATAGAATTATGGAGGATGTGCTAGTGCAAGTAGGCTCCCTCATTTTCCCTGTGGATTTTATCATTCTTGATTTTGAGCCAGATGCGGAAGTCCCATTTATTTTGGGACGTCCCTTCTTGGAAACCGGGCGAGCCTTAATTGATGTAGTTGCTTGGCAGCTAACCATGAGAGCTCATGATAAGGTAGAGGTCTTTGATGTCTACAAGGCCATAAAGTTACCTGCCATCTATGAAGAGTTATCAGCAATCAGTGTTTTGAATCAGGAATCGACCCTTCAGATTATTGACTCACAGGATCCCTTGGAGAGAGCCTTGGTGGGACGTGATCATTTTGGGGACAATGCGACATATGACATGGTGCAGACTTTGAATGAGCCAAAATGGTTCTTCAGGAAGCAAGATTTTGAACCATTGAAGAGGTCCTTGGAACCATCCCCATAGCCATTAATAGAGGAGGCACCTAAAGTGGAGTTAAAGAAATTGCCTCCACATCTGCAGTATGTATTCTTGGGTGAAGATGACACCTTACCAGTCATCATTTCAGCAGAACTAACAGATGCACAAGTGAAAGATGCATTGGTGGTCCTTAATAGGCGAAAGAGGGCAATGGGATGGCAGATGTCAGACATTAAGGGGATTAGTCCAGCTTTCTGCATGCACGAGATATTCATGGAAGAGGGATCCAAGCCAACCGTGCAACATCAGTGGAGGTTGAACTCGATGATGAAGGATGTTGTCAGAAAGGAAGTGATTAAGTGGTTGAATGCAGGAGTGGTAACTCCCATCTCAGACTGTGAATGGGTTAGCCCAGTTCAATGCGTTCCCAAGAAAAGGGGAATGATAGTGGTCACAAATCAAAAGAATGAGCTAATTCCCACACGCACAATCACGGGCTGGCGAATTTGCATGGATTATAGGAAGCTCAATGAGGCCACTCGGAAAGATCACTATCCAATTCCATTCATTGATCAGATGTTGGATAGGCTGGCAGGGTAGGAATATTATTGCTTTCTAGATGGTTACTCAGGCTATAATCAAATAGCCATAGCACCAGAAGATCAGGAGAATACCACGTTTACATGTCCTTATGGGACATATGCTTTCAGGCGGATGCCCTTTGGTCTATGCAATGCACCAGCCACATTCCAGCGATGCATGATGGCAATGTTCCACGATATGGTGGAAGACTATGTCGAGGTATTTAAGGCTGACTTTTCTGTGTTTGGTAACTCATTTGCTATGTGTTTGTAGAATCTAGACAGGGTGTTAGCCAGATGTGAAGAGTCAAACTTGGTGCTCAACTGGGAAAAGTTTCACTGTTTAGTCAAGGAGGGTATTGTCCTCGGCCATAAGGTGTCATGTAGAGGTTTGGAGGTCGATCGTGCAAAGAAAGAGGTGATTGAAAAGCTACCACCGCCAGTATCAGTTAAGGGTGTGCGTAGCTTCTTAGGACATGCTGTGTTTTACAGACGGTTTATCCAAGACTTCTCTAAGATTTCTACACCGATATGTCGGTTGTTAGAAAAAGAGGTGAAGTTTGAATTTGACAAGGAATGTGTAGAAGCATTTGAGGAGCTGAAAAAGAAGCTGGTGGAAGCTCCTATTCTCATTGCTCCTGATTGGGAATATACTTTTGAGTTACTGTGTGATGCAAGTGATGCGACTGTAGGAGAGGTATTGGGGCAGCGAAGGAATAAGATTTTTCATTCCATCTACTATGCAAGCAAAACGCTTGATGCTGCACAAGTTAATTATACAGTCACGGAGAAGGAGATGCGGGCTCTAGTGTTTGCATTTGACAAGTTTAGATCCTACCTGGTGGGGTCGAAAGTGGTGGTGCACACTGATCATGCGGCAATTCGGTACTTATTTGGCAAGAAATATGCGAAGCCTGGGATAATTAGGTGGATATTATTGCTGCAAGAGTTTGATCTAGAGATCCGAGATAGGAAGGGAAGTGAAAATCAGGTTGCAGATCACCTATCACGACTAGAGAACCATTCACATGTGAAAGAAGGTGAGCGCATCCAAGAAGAGTTCCCTGATGAACAACTCTTGGAAATAAAGGAAGTTGAACTCCCTTGGTATGCAGATATTGTGAACTTGCTAGTAAGTGGAATATACCCACCTGAGGAAACGGCTCAACAAAGAAAGAAGCTGAAGCATGAGTCCAGGTATTACATGTGGGATGAGTCGTATCTATTCAAGCAAGGACCAGATCAAGTGATGAGGCGGTGCATTCCAGAAAGTCAGACGACAGAGGTGCTAAGGAGTTTTCATTCATCACCGTATGGAGGTCATCATGGAGGAGAGCGTACTTCTCACAAAGTGTTGCAATCCCAGTTCTTTTGGCCCACACTTTTCAAAGATGCTGCAGCTTATGTCAAAGTATGTGATCGATGTCAAAGACCAGGAACAATCGGCAGGAGACATGAGATGCCATTGCATCACATATTGGAAGTTGAGGTGTTCGATGTGTGGGGGATAGATTTTATGGCCCCGTTTCCACCATCGTTCGGCAATCAATACATCTTGGTGGCAGTGGACTACATGTCCAAGTGGGTTGAGGCAGCAGCGTGTCCCAGGAACGACAATAAGGTGGTGGCTAGATTTGTGAAGAAGCAGATTTTCACCAGGTTTGGTATGGTACGAGCAATTATCAGTGATGGAGGGACACATTTTGTGAATGCAGGATTCAGGAATTTGCTAGCAAAATACGGGGTGCGGCATAAAGTGGCTACAACAGATCATCCCAAAACTAGCGGACAAGTAGAGGTGTCAAATAGGGAAATTAAACAGATTTTGCAGAAAACGGTGAATGCATAATGCAAGGATTGGGCAAGCAAACTGGATGATGCGTTGTGGGCTTTTCGAACTGCATATAAGACACCCATTGGGACTTCACCTTAAAGATTTGTTTACAGGAAGGCATGTCATCTCCCCGTAGAATTTGAACATCGAGCTTGTTGGGCTGTGCGGAAGCTGAACATGGATCTTGAGCTAGCATGAAAGAGGAGATTGATGCAGCTGAGTGAGTTGGACGAATTTCAATGGCACGCATATGAAAGTGCAAAATGCTACAAAGAAAAAATGAAAAGGTGGCACGACAGGCATATGGTGCATCGAATCTTTGAGCCCGGCCAAATGGTGCTGCTATTCAACTCTAGATTGAAACTCTTCCTAAGGAAATTGCTCTCCAAGTGGTAGGGCCCGTTTGAAGTAGTAAGGATGACCCCATATGGGTGGTTGAATTGTGGCATGAGGATAAAAGTGCCACATTTTTAGTGAATGGACAAAGGTGTAAGCACTACTGGGGTGAGGGCGTTAATCGAGAGAAGACGTCTATCACCTTAGTAGAAGAATGAGGATGACAAATGTCGAGCCACGACGATAAACCAGGCGCTGCATGGGAGGCAACCCGTGAATGTAATTTACTATAATAGTCAAAAACGTTTTTTAAAAAAAGGTCATGCCATGACAAAGACTAAGGCGCTAGGTGGGAGGCAACCCACTATTTTCTAAGGAGTTGTTGTTATTGGATGATTTTTAGGAAATATGGAGGGAAAAAATACAAAATAAAAGTGCAAAAATAAAGGTAAAAAGGGAAAATTGGGGCAAGAGGCAGTGAGCCTACGCGTTGGCACCGTGTCACGGAGCTTGTGCTCCGCGTTAACCTCCGTGACACGTTGAGGTTAAATTCCAGTTATGTCAATTTCCAGTAAGCCTACGCGATGGCTCCGTGTCACGGAGCTTGACCTCCACGATGGCCTCCGTGACACGTTGAGGCCAAATTCACGTTGGGTTAGCTGGGGGCATCGGGGCAACCCGCGCGAAATCATTATTTTTAACCCCCAAAACACATTTTTCCTCCATTCTTCTGCAATCCTCCACGACAAAACCCCCTTCTCCCTTCTCCCTCAACGTTCCATGTCTCTAACTTAATAAATTTCTTCAAGTCTTCTTCAAACTCTTCACGTAAAGGTATGTTCTCGAATTTTTGTCATTCTTGCTGCATATTTCGATTCTTGAACATGTTTTATGATGAAATCCTGCCCTAAGTTCTTAATAAGAAGTGTAATTGATTGGGTCATGGATGAATGTTTATTTTGTGCTAATGTTGTGTTATGAACTTAATAATTACATGATTTGTATTGAAAATCTTACATTGTTGATAACTAGGAATGCGAAATTGAGTTTGGAAGAAGAAGAAAGGGTAGAAATAGAAAAAAATCTTGGGCTGCGTATGTTGTTGGTGTTAAAAATTTGTGATTAAACTGCGATTATGTTAAGGTTGAAGGTTGATTTTGGGGGATGAAAGTAGAAAAAATCCAATAGGTTGTTGTGCACAAAATTGTGAATTGCTCATGCACTTTGTAAATAGATAGATGGATTAACTTTAACAATGCATTATATTAATTCTGAGTAGTACAATGAAGCTACTTCATCGACTTTTATTGATGCACTGCACCTTGTGAGAAATAAGAGCTCGAATTATGTGGTTGTTCTTGTCGAATTTTATGAATTATGGGTAACAACTAAGTGTGGGGTGATCAATTTAAGCCCAGCCTTAGTAGTAGCAAACTATACCATGAATGACATTGAAAATATATGTTTTTGATGAACAGGGAAAATGTCTGGATGACAAGACAAAGGAATAGGTGCCTCCACATCTGGCCCTATTCGAAAAAGATTTAGAGTTGGTGCAGCAGTTCCAGCAGCACCACCAGTTCCAAGGGGCCAACGAAGGCAATATGGAACACGATGGGTATTGGACGAGGGGAAGAAATGGTACTCCAAGCAAAAAGAAACCAGTTACTTCCCTGAGGAGCAAATAGCAAGGGATCCACTAGCTCAAGAATTCCCGAGAATATTACACAGGATACACACTATGGGGTTAAACTTCATCTTCGAAGAACCCAAAGAGTGTAATCTTCACCTCATAAGGGAATTCTACACTAATTGGAACCCCACCCTGCGCAACCACACAGTAAAGATCAGAGGACAGGTGGTTACTTTTGAACCATAGCATCTTAATGCCATCTTGGGGACGCAGGACACATCATGTTCTCCGCTAGCTGAACATCACTCCACCATATGCGGATATCAGACACACATTATGTGGAGCACGATCAACAGCTCGGTGGAGTCATCTCAAAGAAAGAGGATATCACCAGACATTACCATACTCCCAAATGAACAGAGAAGCAAGGATTTGGCTGAAGATAGTGTGTACTTACCTGATCCCAGGGGTGCATATGACGGATGTCACCCGGGACAGAGTCTGTTTGGTATATGCATTGATGAAAGGGATCGATATAAATGTTGGAGCGGTGATTATTTCAGCAATGAAGAAATCCATACTTCATCAAGGGCATCGGTATGGGTTCGGTTTTCTTCTAACAGCTTATCTCAAGGGCCATGATATTGAAGAACAGGCCCTAGATTACGTTCCTCAATTTGACCATCGTGCTTTGGATGTCACTAAGACCAAACCACCCGATATCACATTTGGGCCTGTGCTTACACTCGCAGAGCGACATGCTCGGGATAACCGATATATGGCCAGAATATATGGAATGCAGATGCTGCAACTGCGGATTGGTGGAAGGCCCGTGATGGAGGATGACTTATGGCAACTCGAGATGGATTGTCTATTTAATGAGCATGCCCGAGCGCTGCACAAAATTGGGCCCGCATTTGTAGAACCAGTGGATGATGACGTACCCACTGATGAAACTCGCCGGGATGACTTAAACATTGAGTAAGAGCAAGACGGCGGAGAAGATTCTGAACTTGGAGATGAGGCATTGGCACCTGATGGGGAGATCGAACATTTTGATTGACCACGGAGTTACACCACCCAAACTTTGCTTTTAATTGCAGATATGCGAACACTGAGGACAGTGTTCCGACTACGTGTGGGGTGGGATTGGTTAGGTTCTTGGATAGTAAGACTGGGTTATGCTTGTGTTTATGTGGTTGGATGTGTGACATTGTGTTCGTGTTGTTGTTGATGATTTTGTGTGTTGGTGTGTGTGTTGGTGCTTTTGATGTAATAAATTATTGGATAATTATTTATGAAAGTTATGTGATGATGTGATGAAGATATGATAAAAATTGCAAATTGATGAAAAGTGAAAAATTGAAAATTTTGAAAAAAAAAACAACTTTTTGCTGTGTCTATTTTGAAATTTTTGTTTCGGGTTTCTCGATTTTTGTTTTTGGTGCTTTTTCTGAGAATAGTCCCTTCGAACCGAAGTCTTAGATAGAGACCGTTCCCTACGATGGATGGATGACGACCGTCTTAGGGGAAATTTATTCAGTAGGTTTTGATTTTTGAACCCGTAGCTAATTATTGGTTTGATATTCTTGTTATGTGCTAACATGATTGTAAGATGCAAGTATGGTTAGTGTTGAAGCATACAAGTGTTCTAAATATGTTTGAGACACCTAGGCTCTTGAATTTTACTCGATATTATTAAAGCTTAATTTTGAATTCTCGTAATTAGCTGAGTTAAGAGTCTATTGAATATGTCTTGAATTGAGCATGTGTAGTGAGTGTGATTTTTTCGAATATTTCATGCTATTTTGGAATGTATAGAACTTGCCTGATGTGTATACAAAACGAAATGAAGGATGTGGAGTGTAGGAGATGATTTAGGCATTACTTCTAATGAGCCTAATTATTACTCATAGGCTTACCTACCTTGAATCTTGAATCCTAGTTAGCCCCATTGAGTCTTAAGCCTATTCTTTGATAGCTACAACATAAGCTTAATTCTTTTCTTTCATGAGCCTTGTATTTGATCCAAAACTCCTAAGCGCTTAAGTGAAAAGTCCAAAAGAGTGAAGTAGTGAGAAGTGGGAAAAAGAAGGAAAAATAGCAGTTGTGGAAGTTAAGGAAAAAACTTAGAGGTTAACTTGGTTGAAAATGCCTAATTAGTGGTAGGGAGTAAGAAAATAAATGAATGAAAAAGTTATTAAGTACTTCTTACCAATAGGCCAAGTGTGCTTAAAGAAATGGGAACAGGAAGGAAGATAATTCAAGAGTGAAAAGAAGGAAGGTGAAGTAAAAGAAAATGTGTCTTTAATAAAAATGTGATGTAGTAAAAGCACTTGTGAAAGATTGTCACTGTTATTAGCCATAAGGTGATCCCACCTGCCTTTAGCCTACATTACAACCTAAAAAGTCCTAGTTGATCTTACATTCAAACATCCTTAAATTAGTGGAGTACAATACTGAGGGCAAGCTTATGGTTCACCACATGATGCATGCGAATTCTTTGAGAGAGTAAGCGAAATTCTATTCATACACCCATACATATTGTGAGTTGAAAATTCGTGAATAAAAAAAAAGGGGTAACTCTCGTGTGGTGAGGGCACATGTTTAATGAGGGATATCATTCATGTCGGATTCTTGATCAGTTGATTGGCATGAGTTTGGTGAGATTGAGAGTCAAGTCTTGATGCTAGGAAGTCTCAACGTAGTTAAATACGATTTTAATGGGTAAACCTTGCATACACTAATTTTTCACTTGTCATCTAAACCAGTCATTGTAGTCGTAGCTCGAATTGTCTTACTAAATTAGCTATCTGTGAGTTTCATTTGCATGAGATGTAAAAGGGTTGTTCGAGGACGAACAAGGCTTTAAGTGTTGGGGTAGGTGATCGTGGGCAGAATTTCATGCCCAAGTGATACTTTATTACTTAATTTTGACTTGTTTATCTACTTCTATGTGTACATTCTCATGTGATTTTTATGTAAATGTTGATTTATACTAACCAACATGATTAGCTATTGTTTTTGCAGTTTAAAAAGAATTTTGGAGACTAATCTACAAGTTGGTGAAGTGAATGAATGGACTCAGAAGCAAAACACGGAAGTCGGCAAGAAAATACTAAGCAATTGATGCTCCGCGATAGAGGCCGTGGCATGCTACCATTGCGGTAGCATTCTACCTAGAGTGAAATTTTAGGGGAATTCTAGTAAAGCTGCGCGATGGCACCGTGTCACAGAGCCTATGCACCGCGTTCATTTCCGTGACACGTTGGGAAGACTTTGCTGCACATCCGAATTCAAGTGAAGGTGCGTGACAAGTCCGTGGCACGGAGCTGAGGCTCCAAGATAGCCTCCGTGCCATGCTGAGGCTAAGAATCTATGCATCCAACTTCCAGTGAGGCTCCGCAACAAGGCCGTGGCACGGAGCTGATGCTCTGCGATAGCCTCCGTGCCACGTTGCCAGTTTATTTTGGGAAATTTCTCACTTGTATAAATAGCACACTTAGGTTTTATTTTAAGTTATCGGACATTTCATGCGAGAACGTGGGTATCAAGTATTGAGCTGAAGAAGTCCTAGGGTTAATTCTCTTCCTTTATCTCTTAAATTTCAATTGCTTGTATGTTTTCTACTTGTTTGAAGATGTTTAATCATCAAATGAGTGGCTAATTAACCTTTGGCTGAGGTTGAGGATAATTGCAGTAGTATGTAATTGATGTTATTTTAGTTTTTATCTTCTCTAAAATGGTTGTTCTACTAATTCTTGTTTCTACTACATTAATGATTGGCCATTGTTAATGTATATATTAAAATTCTAATTTTATTTCCGAAAGGAAGATTATTTGGATGGATGTAAATTGGTTGAATATGTTGTTGTCTTGGGTGAGAAATTGAGAGAAGATTAACGTTTAGAATAGAAATATATCTGTAATGTCATATTTGGTCATCTATGGAATTTAGTATTGTTTATGAGAATATGAATTGTTGAATCACAGAAATGTGTAATGTAAATGTCATAATTCTTTAATTGGTGATGAGTTCGAAAGACCCAATCCATTGTTAATAATTCCTGACTAACAACCGAAGAGAAGTATTGAGTGAAATATAATCAATAAATTACATATCTGCATGTTTTTCCTTAACCTCAGCTTGTTCGTGCTATTGTTCAGATTATAATTCATAATTTTTATTTAAGGTTACATTAACTAATATTCTTAAAAAATCACCATTTTTTTTGCTTGTCTACTAGTATAAAGAAGTGTGTATACTAAACACTTAGAGAAAAATTACTCCTTCATTACAGTCCCTGTGGGTTCGATACCTGGCTTGAAATAAAGCCACTTTATTACTTGTACGACCACTTCTACTTGCATGCGATTGGGAGTGAACAAGAAGAATCCCCCTCCCACGGGTTAGCCCAATCAGCAATCCGCCCCGAATACAATGTGCCCTAGCCTGACATGTTGGGCCAAGCATCGGGTGACATGCCCCAGTAATGAGTTTCTGCCCATCTACAATATTCTCAGCCAAGTGGTCTCCACCAACTTGTGGAGATGACAAACTCACATGAAAGCCAACTTCAAGGTTTGGATAAGAGCCTCCCGGCACTCATTGCTAAAATAATCAAGAAGGAGCTTAAATCACTGCACGAGAATGTCGCCACTTTATGCAAGAGGGTGGATATAGTAGAAGGGGCAGTCACTTCTCTCAGAACTGAATTGAAAGAGTGGAAAAGTTGTACTTTGATCGAAGTGCCCGACATGAGTACCTTAGATGCTGCAATGGCTACTTCATCCTCGGCTCGGGGGCTAATTGATGACTTGTTTGAAGGGCCGGGGATGATTTCACTGGGATAGGTGATACCAGCGGCGGTGATGGTGGTGCGGCAGAGGTTGCGAAGAGGAGTAACCCACTCATGGAGTTTCTTATCCCTTTCCTTGTTCATATTTACATTAGGGACAATGTATTATTTAAAGTGGGGGAGGGATGAGCGCAATTGATGGGGGGAGGATTGTTTCTTTTGAGTTTCTTGTGTTCTTTTATTTGAGTCTGAGTAAGTCCAGCCTTTGTCGGGCTGTTGTTCGTCAATGATTACCCTCGTTGGGCGTGTCCCATTTTTTTTCTAAATTAATGAATGAATTGGTTTGTTTCTTTGTGTGATTGGTTCTTAGTGGCCAAATGGGGCCTTTGGTTTGAATTGCAAAATATTGAAAATCTTGAATGATATGACCCCAGGTTTTGTTCTTGTTTCGCCATTGTAAATAATAGTGTAGAAATTAAAACTCTGAGGGTTTTCTTTTAACCACGGTTCTTTCTCAAGGAGCATTGTTTTATTTGTGTTATTTTTGCTGTTGAACTGGGTTGGTTTATCTCGGTGATGGATTGAGAGGAGACATTCTTAAGGGAAAATGCCATATAGCTTTGAGCCTTTTGTGATGTTGTTTTGAGAGGCACCATCAAAATTTTTGTTGTTGTAATGGAATTGCAAAAACAAGGGCATGATAAAGAAGATAATGAGCATGTATAGACACCATCGCATAGCATTCTTTGTTTTACATTATAAAAATTCCCTGTTTGACTTATGATGTTTGCTTGCTTTGATGCCCTAATTTGGTGTTCTGTGTTGAGAATGACTCTTGGAGACCCTTTAAGGGTGATGCCTTGTGTGGTGAGGACATTTTTGATGAATCTCATACATTACATCTTGTCTAAAACTTTCCCAAAATGTGATTCAAGGCAAAATCCCAGATGTAGTTGCGCCAACAACGTGAGTTTAGATTTTCCTTTGTTTAGTCACTTCACCCATATGCCTCCCATGAGCATCAATCCTTGTTATTCAATTTTAATACTTAAACCCTTTCTTTGGAAACCACATTACAAACCTTAAGACCATTCTTAATACCTCTTTTGGCCCCCATTCTCCCTATATGCTAGTGATAAGACGAGTAATGAAATGAGGCTTACAGCCTAAGAAAGAGGGAGTGATAAAAACATTTGTGAGAAATGAGGCAAAGGCCTAAGTTAGGGGAATGCTAAACAAAGGGGGAAAATAAGAATCATAGTCTAAATGGAGCACTTCCTTGTGTCAAAAGTGCACCAAAAGATAAATTATAAAAAAAAGGGAAAAAGACAATTTGTGTGAATTGGTGTTCCCTCTTGATGTGATAACGCTAATTGTGAAAGCAATGGGTTATAAGGGGAAGTGTTGAAGAAATGAAATTCGTCAACAAGAAAAAAAGGGGTTAAGTGAGTGGAATTGATGTAAGGTATGTCACTAAAAGCATTAGAGAGGATTTAGTCGCTATAGCCAAATGTTCATCCTACCTTCACCTCGAGCCTACGTCAGAACCCGCAAGTCCTAAATGATTCTAGGTATAGATACTCTATATTAGTGGCGAATTACATGAAGGGAAAGCCAATGGGTCAAGTGTATGCATGTAGATATCTTTTGGGAGAGTGAGCGTGAGTGTCTCTTCCAATTAATCCCTTGTGTGCATTCAAATAATCGCATGACCAAAAGAATAGGGATCCTTATAGTGGTGAGTGGCATCATTTCTTTTTGGGAATGTAAGAGCATTCAGAGTTAAGTTGGACATGGGGCAAGGAGTGTAAACTCTAAGACAAGCTTTGAATTTTCAGTGATTATAACTTAAGATGCTATGTGTGTTACTTGATTGAGCATTGATCTTAATTGATAAATAATTCCTTTCATAAACTTTGCTTGATAGAAAGTGGTTGCATGCATGAAGTATTTTCATTGTTTTGGTCTTTTGGGGTATTTTCTTCTCTTTATATTTTTGTGAGTGTGGTGAATATTTTTGGGTTGTCATTGTCCAGGTGATCGACGAGGTCTAATTGTGAAGAGAGGTGGTACATTCCTCAATAGTTGAGTGTTGCATTACATGAGGACAAACAATGATTTAAGTTTGGGGGTTTGATGAGTTGGTAATTTACCAACTCATTAGGCTCTAAAACTTGAGTTTTTGTTTAGTTCTTGAGTTGATTATATGGATTTTATGCCCTTTTTTCTTTTATTGTTTGTAGATGGCTAAAAGTGAAGAAGGGAGCAAAAATGAGGCTAAAAGAATGAGGTGAGGCTAAATTGATCGCAGATGTAAATCGGCAAACCGCCGGCCAAGGGCCAAATCTCACTACCTTAGAGGAGTAATGCTACCGGTGGCTCGCGACTTTCGATAGACGAGTCGCCGGACCAGTCCTCGAATGATTCTTAAGAGTTTTGGAAAATAGCCTAAACGCCCGGCGGTTCATGGAATCAAATTGGCAAAATGCCGGGAAAACCGTCGGTGCTCACTGGAATTTTGGGGAAATGCAGAAAATGACACGCAGCGGTTCATAGAATGCCTCGGCGGACCGCCGGTGCCTCCACCGATTCCATAATGGAGCTATAAGGGTATAATCGTCCATCATTGATAAGGAGATGAAAAGTACCCTACTTTCAGTGTATAAATACAAAACTAAGTACCTTGTACTGGGATATGTAGAGAGGAAGATAGAAATAAAGAATTTAAAGAGAGTACAAAAGCTTACATCACATCATCTTTTCTTCTTTCTGCAAAAGAACATTCCCTAAGCTGAAAGAGGGGGATATTGAGTGTAAATTGTAGAAAGTACTCTATTCTAGTTCTTGTTGTACTAGTAAGTTTCAGCTATTGTTAATATTATTTTGTGAAGTTGATTTATCTACTCTTGATATTAAATTCACTGATTCAATTGATGAATGTTTTTTTGAATTTCTTAACTATGAATAGCTAAAATTATTAACTAGAGATGTGTGATGATGAATACTTAATTAGATTGGGTATTACTAGAGTTATCTCCATGTTGTTCAATTAAGTGTAAATCTATTGGATTCTCTTCAATCTATTAATGAAGATCCATTGATTATGATATGACTCTATTTATTCTTACTTGATTATTTCTCGAGAGAGAATAATTAATTATTGGAAGAGAATTTAGTAGTGGGCATGGATAAGAGATTGTGAAATTAAGTTAAGAATAGATGAAATTGCTTTCTCATTCCATACTGGCAACTAATAGCTAGGAATACTGCAGTTGCTAATCCAAATCTAATCGGGTTGAGCTAAATTGTGGTTGGAATCTCAATAAAACTCTAGGTAGAGGTAATCAATAGGCTGAGAAGCTGAGGTTACCCATTTCCCGAGATTATTTACACTTATTGAACTCATAAGATGACCTGGCATGTCCTGATCTAGTTAGTATTTCATCTGCACTGAACCTCAAGTATTTCACACCCTTGTTGACACTTTAGCTGATCTTGCTATTCTACTTTATTAAATCAACCAATACAATTCTCTTAAAATTTCAACTCCCCCAATCTTATTTGTTCTAATGTAAAATATATGTGGAGAAAACTAAGATCAATTTCTCAATCGAATCTTGAAATTATCATTCTTTTGTCCCGTGGGGTTCGACCCCGGCACTCATCGGGTTACTTTTTTTGATACTTTGACCATGTATATTCTTTGAATTAAGTAATATATTTTGGACGTTATCGGTCACAAGTTGTTAAGTCAGTTAACGACTCGTGAAGTCAATCATTGGCATATTTGAGGAATTTTTGAGAAACGTTCTAGTGCACTCGACCACATATCACCACGAGTCGTTGTCAACCTAACGACTTGTGCAGTGCCTCGTAGGGACTGATAGATCGATTTTTCCTGCGAATTTCCAAGGGTGTTTTTATAAAATCCTATGCTTCTAACTCTTAAACTATGCTGTTTTGAGTACCATATGCGACGTTTTAAGTGCCCCTCCCAGCGTAAACCCTCATTCATCAAAAGACTCTCTCAAACTCTTCTTGCTCCTCTCTCTCAAGAATCAAGGATCACCTTGGGATTTAAGGTTCAAGTTCAAGTGGTGGATTCCTTCTAATATGCTATGTGTGTTTTCAGTAAGGGCATTCTTTCATCCTTGTGTCCCAACTTTTATACTAAAATCCCAAATCCCTTGATTCTAGAAAAACATGTTTTAGGGTTCTAATTTATGCATGAGTTCTCATATGTTCTCTCTGAATTCTAAGACACATCATGGTTAATAGTCGTATATGCTTATGAAATTACTTACACCTTCTTGAATTATGTACATGATATATGAAAAGCATGATTTTAGAATCCCTACCATGGCTTGGAATAAATTTCGAAATGGGTTTTCGTTAATTTTTTACATGCTCTTACCATGAAGTATATTTACAAAAGAAAGAAGGAGCAAAGGCAACTATACAACTGCACGGCCTCACACGACCGGCTCATCTGACCACAGGGAATATATACAGACTGCAAGCCTCTAGGAAGGATAATAGAAGTGATCGGGACAGGGCCCCGACCTACCCGTACTGTATACAACAAAAGGAACTGAACTACACCTCTGAAATTCAGCCTCCGAATGACTGGAGCTGAATACTCAACCGCTGACAGGGAGTCACGTAGAATCACCTACTCGTCTAGGAGTACCTGCATGCAAGTAATGCAGCGCCCCACAGGGCGTCAGTACCGCTGGTACTGAGTATGTAAAGTAAACTGAATACAGTTGAATACAAACAATATAACTAAAAATTGTAAATAGTAGGAGATAACTGAATCTGTAAGAACTGAAGGGATGTCTGAAATCAATAACGTAACTGACGAAACTGGAATAGAAGAACTAAATTACTATCTGATAGTGTAGATCGTACCTGTCCTTAATCATACTGAAGGGAGTAGGAATCATACCTGGAGGCGTATCATTTCACTAATAATCTGCTCGTATCTAATGTAATCATAGCATAACATACATAACATAACATGGCATACATAACCTTACCCGGCCCCCATAAGCCTGGAGGTACAATCAACACAGAATCTATACCCCTACCCCGGTCAACCCATCTCCTATACTGGCTGTAAGCATCCTGCCGGTCCCCTGGGTATGCACTTGGGCTCACTGAGCCCCTGACTATAACTGCATCTGAGTCCGGAGGACTCCTGAATCTGCACCCGGGCGTATCCGCTCGACTGGGGTGTGTAAGGCCGATCAAGGCACAAATATGGGGAAAAACTGGCATCCCATCTTCGTCCCCTGGCGGGACGGCATGCCACTCCGTAGAGTGACGTATCCTCGTCCTCTGGTGGACGAGTCGACACAGCTATTAACCCTGGGCGGTCATGGATGCTAGGTAATCCAACCCCAAACAATACAACGGTCTCAACTGGTAATACTATCTGTGTATCTCACATGCTGAGGCTACTAGGGGTAAAGTATCATATACATCACATGCTGGGCTAATGATAGCAATCTGTACGTATTTAATACGTGCTGAGGCAGGTAAAGATGTATAAATATGAACATAGTCTCCTGCCGGGCTGTACTGAGCAAATGCTATATAAGGTAATGTTTCTGCTGAAAATTCTGCTGTTTACTAAGTTTCTGTATACACTATATGCTGGACTAATGATAGAAATAAATACATACTTAATACATGCTGAGGCTAGAAGTACTATATATGTATGTACGAATATAATCTTTCTGCTAGACTACGATGTATACTAACTTTCTATAGTAACAGGATTTACTAATCCTGACATGCTTTCTGAACTTCATTTTAGTCTGCTATTCTATTTCTGAAGTGCTTTACGGATACTGTACTAGTTCACGGGGTTTCATCTGAACACAACAATATCTTAACATGGCATACTACATCACACACTGAATATACTGGGCAATCTCTAACGCTTGCGTTAGAATCTATTTCATACCGTTAGGTTTCATACACATTACAACCCAATGTTTCTCACATCGTACCAACATTCATAATAACGCAATACTCGACTTGTGAACATTCTACTGGTCCGTAATTTATTACGCTATACTGATATTACTTAACTTGCCGAAGGAAACTAACTTTACATACCTTATCTTCGACTATTCGTCCGTCGGACGAGGCTCGGCCGGTACTTCAACTATTTTCTCCCAACTGCATTCATAAATACGCCAATCAACACTAAATATAACTTTATTGTAAAGAGCAACGTTACTTTCGATATAGTTTATAGCCTAAACTTAGGCTTATCGAAAGACGGTCGAAAACTCGCTATTTTTCAGCGGCCCAGAAGGGAGAAATATTCACTTCTCAGCTAGGAACACATAGACATAAATTTAGAGCAATTCTACTTACTTTAGTTCGGTGGCTCGCCGATTCGTCGGCCGTATTTCGCGAAACTAACTCCGCAGAAATGCTCTCTGCTGCTAAATACCTTGGTATCTAGGATAAATTTGGGTTTGGGCAGCGTTTGGCAGCGTAATCGGACGAGAATATTTAATTTTCCTACGTTTCTCTCTGCTTGCTGCGTTTCTGGAAATTTCACTGATAAGAAATAATTTTTCAACTGAAGTGAGGCTTATATACTTGGGCCTGAACCTGGGCAACGTGTCACGGAGCCATCGCGGAGGCCTCACCTCCGTGACACGCTGCCATCGCGGAGGGGCTCTGCCTCGGCTCCTCCCGCGATGGTCGACGGGTTTCTCGTCCGATCTTTTCCCGGGCCTTTCCCTAGCATGTATGGCTTCCAAATATACTTAACCAACGTGCGAATAGGTCATCTAAGTGCCAGGAAATCTACGGGGTGTAACACGTAAATTTCATATTTCAGTTAAAATTAGTTAAGCAGGATTCAGTCTCAATTATCAACAGATAATTAGTACAGTGTATGATATTAGTTACAACTTTAGTTCTTAGTATATGTACAACATATGACCCTTATGCATCCTTTTAATTATACTCCAGTAAATGTTTTCAAATAAAAGTTTCAAGGCAATATATATGTATCTCAGACAGGGTTGTTGCATTCCAGCTCAGTTATATGTCGATGTATTCAGTTTACTTCTTTCTTGTATATTCGCATATTTAGTTTACTTATGCTTCCCTCATACTCAGTATATTCCAGGTACTGACCACATACTTTATGTTCTATATCATTTTATGATATAGATTCAAGTTTTCAGTCTCAGTCGCGTGGTTAGATACGCTCCATCCCCACCTCAGCTGCTTATGGTGAGTCCTCATCTCCTGAGGATGTGATGTACATTTTCTATATCATTTGTTCTTTATATTTCGGACTTTAGGAGTTAGCTGGGGTCTTGTCCCAGCAACTCATCAGTGTCGTAGAGGCTTTAAGACTTGTGTAAAAAGATTCAATTTATGTATCAGATTTTTATTAGATTATGTTCTATGTGTCAGCTAGCTTCCACTCAATTATGATTCTGTTAGGTGTTATCTTGTTAATGTTATGCTATGATCATGCCATGGGTCTACTTTGAGTCTCTCAAGGTTCCTTGTCCTATGTCTCAATCGGGGCCTATGTTCGGATCGTGACATTTATTGTGTGAAGCAGGAGCATCAGGGTATGAGAATAGTCCTAGCAGTTGCAACCCATATATTGATGACCCATGCCCCTATTGTGGAGGACCTCATTTTTGGCGTGATTGTGAACATGCCCTTAGGAGAGAGATATGTGCATCATATCACTCCCATGATGGGCATAATTGCAATTTACGTGATGGTCAAAGTGGGCATTGGGGTGATTGTCTCAACTATTATGAATTCTCCCTAAGATTTTCTAATGGAAATGCTAGTTGTTGGTTCGAGTTTGACATGAACAATGATAAGGAGTGTGAATACAAAGTTCCAGATATAAGAGAATCGAATAAACGCTCCAAACTTTGTTGGATCGATGTTCTAACATGGAAGAGATCACCAAATCCATATCAGGAAATTTGAATGCCTCGAACTTTTAGGCTAAGTTTTAAATCATTTTAGGTATGTGGATCAACATGAACCTAATTAATTTTATTGAAAATAAGTGCTAAGATCAATTTAGATGTGTTAGGAGTACATTAGATACAAATTAAGTTTATAAGTAACCTCTACCATAAAGTTGAGTTGAGAGCCTTCTTACTAGTTGAGTTTTCTTATTAGTTCTTAGAAGGGTTAAATTGAAATGATTATAACTCCCATTTATGAAGTATTTTCGAGTGATTTAAACCATCAAATTGAAGTTTTTGATTCTTCTTTCTAATGCATCTGACCTTACATCAATCGGAGTTTGGAGTAAAAAATTGTGAATATTTTAGTGAAGCACCATCAACTGACATATGAAGTTACCAAAAATGATCTTAATGTTATTTTAGGGAGTTCCCACGGTTTAATTGCCTAAGACCGGATGGTTTGGGATGCCTAAAGGTATTATTTAAGTACTCCTAAAGCCTAGACACTCATTCCTCACTATTCCAATTAGAATTCAAGGATCAAAGCTCTCAATTTTATCAACAAGCTAGGAAGTCTTCTTCTCCAAATTAGAGTTCTTCAAGCTTGAGTCTAAGTTTATATTTTTCTAGGTATGTAAGGCTAACCTAAGTAAGGATTCCTATTCATACTTATGTCCTACATATGTCCTACATTAAAGCTAGGGCTTTTTGCCCAATTTTTGAATTGTATTCTTCTCTATCTATATATGTTGAATTGCCATTATTGGATTCTTCATATACAGTTGTTTATTAATTCTTCTTGAATGTAATCCAACTCCATTTATTTTTTATGATACTCTCCTAATTCTTGATTGTTGATCATACTTTCTTGATTCTTAATTCTTGATGTTGGTTCATGTCTCTTATCCCATGAACCCTAGTTGCATGAAAGAATGATTTTAAAGAAAAATGATATTGAAAGCACCTATTCTGGAAGTAAATACATTATTTTCATAAATATTGAACGTACTTTCAAGAGATCATGAATGATGAGGTTCAAGCATAAAGAGATGATTTTTAGCATGATTTTCAAAAAGCATAAGTAAAGTCTTGTTTTGAAATTCATGAGATGTTTTGAGCCAAAGGCTGTATATTGATGTTTAAAGATTGTTTTGAGAGAAAGTCTCTTCATGGTGTTCTAAGATGTTTTCAACTATGTTTTGTGTGAAAGGCTCTTCACGATGTTTTAAGGATGTTTTAAATTATGTTTTGAGCGAGAGGCCTGTAAGCAAGATTAATGATGTTTTTTTAGAGAAAGGGATACACAAATGATTTTAAACATTTATTACATCTTATAGATTAAGTGATTTATAATGATGTTTTTGATGTTTCCTCACTAAGGGTATTTGACTAGATATGAGCTAGACTAGTTTGGGAGGAGTATTTACCACCGAGTGGGTGAAATGTTTCAGACAACCCGTAAGCCCCATGACTATGTAGCCAACATAGGATAGGATCATGCCGTTGGTTCGGACGACTTCTTAGAGATAGTCCCTGGTAAGCACTAGATATTGTGGATCCTAGATTATGATCATCCTCTATCCTGGCAAGGTTTTGGATGGCTCTGCATAATGAGCGAGATAGCTGGGCAATATGTGCTCATTCATGATGGTGTCGGTTTTGAGAAACTCTGTCCCAACCTACTATTGATATAATTTACTTGCATAAGTATTTGCAGATATTTTTTGATGCATACATTTTATTGCATATACTATTTTACACATTTTCATATTGTGTCATATACATCATATTGAATTTCAGAGTAAGATTCCCTATTATTGTTTCACGTCAGGTTTATTGATTCAAGTTATATCCTTCACTTGAGATATTCTCACTATCATTTTGTTTCACTCAGGTATTTTACATCATACATACTATGTACTGAAGCCCTTCTTGGCATTCCATCGTATTATGATGAAGACTCAGGTAGACAGGATCAGCAGCAAACACTTCGCTAGGACCGCATCTACATTAAGTTTTTGGTGAGGCCTCATATATTCGGAGAGTTCCAGTTATTGAGTCTTTTATTTATAGAGCTTGAGGGAGCCGTGGGAACTTTGTCTCGCCACCGCTTCTACAGTTATTGAGGCTTCATAGATAGAGTTAGATATTAAATCAATAATGTTACTTTTAAACATTTATTCAATTATAGAATAATTTCTTTTTTCTTATTTGAGTTCACTATGTTTCATCTTCTACATTGTTTATTGAGATCTAAACTGATATTAAGCTAGGCCAAGGATTTTCTTAGACCCCAAAAGTGGTCTGAGTGCCAATCGATGCCCTGGGTCTAGAGCATGGTATTAGAGCTTGAGGTTTTGAAAAATCCTAGGGTGTCTATGAAGCCGCATCTAGTAGTATCCTTCTTATCAGTGTGAAGCATGCCACATCTATAATGAGGAGACTATGAAGTGTTACGAAAAACATCCCTTTTTTCATACTCTAGATCGTGCAATAGAGTCCAACTTTATAAAGACTTCCTCCTAACTGGCATATTCACATGCTCAAAAGAATACGCAAGTCAGAGGAATAAGATGCATTCTCAAACCATTTTCTCCCGCAGGAGTTGAAAGAAACTAAGGAAGAAGAATTCATAAACTTGATACAAGGAACCAAGAGAGTTGAGGAGTATGGTCTCAAGTTCACCTAATTATTCGGACATACTCTGAAGGTGTTTCTAGACTTGAGAGCTAGAATGAGGAAGTTTATGTCAGGTTAAGGTAAGCATGAGAAGAGAGAATGCAAGAATACACCGCTGCTTGAGGAAATAGACATCTCTAGACTTATGGTGTATACCTAGTAGTTATAGGAGGATAAAAAGAGGATAGAAAAGATTGTCAAGGATTAGAGAGTTTTTGAGGAATCAAACCACCTGTGTTCACAGGGTCTAAAGGTTGAGAAAAATAATGAGGAGAATCTAGTGAACGATTCACACAACAGAAGTAAAAGGAGTCAAGTTTACTTCTTACCAGCTAAAAGATGTTGCCAGTCTATGGTATGATAAGATAGAGCTTTACAATGTTTCTACCTCAGTTAGTGAGTTAATTCTAGCTAGGAGAATATGTAGAGATTGTATAATTTTGTCCCATCACAGCGACACTACAATTGACTTGATAGATCATGATATGATGGAATTCGATGTTATTCTATGCATGGATTGGTTATATTATTTTTATACCACAAATGATTTTAGGTCTAGAATCATAGTATTTTGATTTCTAGATGAGCTAGTCATAGTTTGGGAAGGTTGTCCTGTCATGCTCTATCCCTATCCCTTCAGTCAGTTCCAATTGTTAATGAGTTTCCTGAAGTCTTCCCCGGTAATCTTCCAAGTATCCCTCTAGATAGGGAGACAAATTATGAAATTGATGTTATTCCTAATACTCAGCCTATTTCAATCCCGCCATATAAAATGGCTCTAGTTAAGTTGAAAGACCTAAAGGAGAAGTTAAAGGATCTACTAGATAAGGGTTTCATCCGCCCCAGTGTTTTGCCTTGGGAAGCTCTAGTTCTCTTCGCGCGTAATAAAAATGGTATCCTTAATATGTCTATAGATTATACACAAATGAACAAGGTCACCATAGAGAATAAGTATCCTCTTCCTAGAATTGATGACTTGTTCGACCAACTTTAGTGTGCTACTTGCTTCTTAATGTAGACCTCAAATCATGCTATCATCAGTTAAAGGGAAAGGAAAGTGATATTCCCAAGATAGGTTGTAGGAACCACTATGGCCGTTATGAGTTTGTTGTTATGTTCTTTGGATTGACTAATGCTCCTGCAATATTTATGGACCTCACGAACGGAGTGTTTAAGCCATATCTAGATATGTTTGTTATTATGTTCATTGACGCTATCTTGGTTTATTCCAAGAGTGAGGAGGAGCATGCTAACCATCTCAGAATATTCCTTCAGACACTTAAGGAAAAGGAGTTATTTGCCAAGTTCTCCAACTGTGAATTTTGGTTCAAGTATATTTCAATCTTAGACCACATTATCTCCAACAAAGGTATTAAGATTGAGTCTCAAAAGATTGCATCAGTTATGAATTAGACTAAACCCACAACTCTGATAGATATCAGAAGTTTCTTGGGTTTAGCAGGCAATTATTAAAGGTTCATAGTAGGGTTTTCATCTATTCGTTCCCCATTGACTAAGCTGACCAAGAAGAAGGATAAATTTCAATTGTCTAAAGCTTGTGAGAAAAGCTTTCAGGAATTGAAGACCCATTTGACTACTACTCCAATATTGACACTACTAGAGGCTACACATGGATTTGTTGTATATCATTATGCCTCAAAAATTGGCCTTCAAGATTTGGAGACATTATTTATATGGGGCCCATATAGATGTGTTCACGGTCCACAAGAGCCTATAGTACTTGTTTACCCAAAAGAATCTGAATCTACACCAGAGGAGGTGCTTGGAGCTATTGAAGGATTATGATATGAGTGTACTCTGTCATCCAGGAAAGGCTAATGTGGTGGTATATTCTCTTAGTAGGCTTTCTATAGAGAGTGTGCCCCACATAGATGAGGGAAGGAATGAATTTGTGAAGGTTGTGCATCGGCTTGCATGGCTAGGAGTCCGTTTTGTTAACTCGACAGATAGTGGTATCATTGTTCAGAATGGGTCAGAATCATCCTTAGTGACCAAGGTCAAATATAGATAGGACAAGGATCCTATTTTAGTAAAGTTGAAGGAAGCCATTCAGAATTAGAAATAGAAGGCTTCTCCAAAGGGGGAGATGGTGTGCTTCGATATCAAGCTTGCTTTTGTGTTGCGGGTTTTGATGGTTTGAGAGATCAGATGTTTCACAAGGATCATAATTCTAGATACCCTCTACATCCTGGTGCACCAAGATGTGTCATGACCTACGGGAAGTCTATTGGTAGAGTAGCATGAAGAAGCACATAGCAGAATGTGTAGCTAAGTGTCCAAATTGTCAACGAGTAAAAGTGGAACATCAAAGACACGGAGGTGTGCTTCATGATATCAGTATCCCTACTTAGAAGTGGCATGAAATCAATATGTACTTCATTATAGGTTTTCCCCGCATTCGTCAATAGTATCACTCTATTTGGGTTGTTATAGACAGATTGACTAAGGCAACTTATTTTCTACCAGTCAAAACTATCGATTCAGTAGAGGATTATGCCAAATTGTACATTTGGGAGTTAGTCCAGTTGCATGGAGTTCCATTGTCAATCATATCAGATAAAGGTACTCAGTTTACCTCCAAGTTCTAGAGATTATTTCAGAACGGACTTGGTACTCAGGTCAAGCATAGCACGGCCTTTACTCCACAGACAGATGGTCAGGCCCAACAGACTATTCAGACTCTTGAGGATATTTTGAGAGTGTGTGTGATGGATTTCAAGGGTAATTGGGATGATCAATATCCTCTCATTGAGTTTGTATATAATAATAGTCACCATTGTAGTATTTAGATGGCTTCGTTTGAGGAACTTTGTGGGTGAAGGTATAGATCACCCATTGGTTGGTTTAAGGCCGGTAAAGCTACATTGATAGTACAAAATTTGGTTCATGAGGCTTTGCAGAAAGTTCAGCTTATATGAGAAAGGCTGAACAACTCAGAGTCGACAAAAGTCCTATGTGGATGTGAGGAGGAGGGAGCTTGAGTTTGAAGTTGATGATTGGGTATTTCTAAAGGTATCACCCATGAAGGGAGTGATGAGATTAGGGAAGAAAGGGAAACTTAGTCCCCGTTATGTTGGTTCATACCAAATCGTAAAACGGGTTGGCAAGGTAGATTACGGGTTGATGTTTCCCTCAAAGTTAGATTTAGTCCATCTAGTTTACCATGTATTGCTCTTAAAGAAGTGTTTGAGTGATCCAACATTGGTTGTTTCGGTGGAAAGTGTTGGTATGAAAGATAGCCATAGTTATGAAGAGGTTTGTCACGACCCGAACGTAGACTCGGATCATAACACGGGACAAGGAAACCTGAGAGGCCCCAACTCGACCCATGGAATAACCATACACCTATTTTTGTTCACATTAAGTGGAAGTCTGAACATAAGACATAGCGGAACGTAAATGTAACATATCATATCATAACATTAAGAAATACTAAACATACACATAAGCTGAGTACAACATACTGTTTTAAAGCCTCTATCATGTAAGATGTGTTGATGGGACAACATACCTAACTAACCTGGACAAACTAAAACAAAAGAACAACATAATTTCTAGTCATACGGCCCTCGAAACATGAGGGCTCACCAACAAGCTGATAGCAAACTCTGGAAGGGACTGAGGATGGAGATGAGCCTGAGAGCCGAGTCCTGTATCATGAAATGATACAACACAAAAAGTGTGCAGTCAGTACGTGGAATGTACTGTGTATGCAGGGTAAGTTAAAAGGAAGTTTAAAATATGTAAAAACTCATAAAACATCATAAGAGTAGGACATCATGCTCATATCATAAATATCGTAACATAACATAAGGCTCAAGGTTTCCGAAACATTGATAATACATTCATAATCATAATCATGAGAGAAAAGATGTTTTGAACATAACTTAATCCAATATATACAGTCACAAAACATACATAAATCATGAGGAACAGGGGGAGATTCTCATAACCAACATACCCCATATGAGCATACATGGTGCCCGATTTGTAACCTTAGTCGGGAGGGTGTTCGTACCTTTCCAAAGGTAGAATCATAAAAGTGTGATATCACCATGAAAAGGGCCATTTGGTATAGGGACTGTCACAAAGGAGGTCCCAACATACCAATAATGGCACGTAGTTTATGAGATCTGCGGCAGAATGTAGGTCCCGAACCTACTTGGTGTTAAATACTACTCCCAGAACATATATAGTGCTCATAGTATAATATGCATGACTTCATGGGCTAGTTAAATCATGATAACCATAAACATACTTGTACACACGTGAAATATCCATGACATAAGGCCCATGAGTCGGTCAAAACATAATTCATAAATCATAGGGTTCATGCATACTTGTAGATAATACATATAACTTGAAAATCATAAAATCATGATGGGTATTTGAATAAATCCATATTTCATGTCATAAATCATGATGGGTTTGTAAACACAAACAATTGAAGTAAATATCATAACCCGATTCATCATAGATTACATATAATTGGGCTTAATTTGGTAGAAATCAAAATCAATATTATAATCAAAATAGCTGTAAAATCTTATCAAAATCCACAAAATAAGATGTAAATCACAAATCATGACAACCCATTAGTAAATCATTAGATTTTCACAAAAATTGAATTAAAACCCCATGAGATTTTTGATAGATTTCAATGAATTAATAGAGAATGGGAATAGGTGTGACCAGAAACACCCATTCGTAACCCTATATACTTGGGTAAGATCAAATTCCAGGGTTCCTTGAATATCCAAGGGAGAATTGATGAAGGAGAGCTTGAGGAATAGCTTGATCTCTCTTAATTTCTTCCTAACTTGCATGCATGGGAATGACTACAAAAGGAGGACTTAACCTATCTTAACATGGCCAGAAAAATACATAAAACGCGTAGTTTAGGGCCCTACAACATAGGAAGGTTGAAAATACCCTTATTGAAATCACCTTGGAAACCTACACTGGTTGATCCCACGGGCGTACCAACGAGTCGTTAGATGCTACCACGACTCGTGGTACGGTCCATTGTCTGCACTACCCAGAACATAACTGTGGATACTAGCCACGACTCAATAGGATCAGTTGTGGTTCCTTCTAACAGGTCGTTAGGTCGACCGTTGGCAGCTCCTTGAAAATCCTGAACTTCCCTTACAACGAGCCTCACCACGACTCATGGTTTCTTCCAATAAGTTGTGGTATCCATCTGTCAAGTCCACTGGAAACTAGCAATCCAACCCACTCCTGCTATCAATGACTCGTGGTTCCCAACCACGAGTCCTTATACCGTCCGTCCTACAATAATTTCCCAGATTTCAGCCAACTTCAAACTTTGTTCCCGGGTATAATCTTAGGCACTTTTGGGGTATTACACTATCTCCCCCTTGGGAATATTCTTCCTTGAATGTAGGAAACAAGCAGACAAACAAAGACATGCAATCCTTACACCCAAATACTAATCATCTTAATCGAAAACTAACGGAATAACTATCTCCTCTTCGTACCACATGGCTAAATTAATTTCATGATTCACATACACATTCATATACATAAAAGAAACTTGAACACATAACCTGAACATGAAAACTAAATAACATCATAGGGCAAAACTAATACCTCAAGTCGGAACTGAGCCAATAGAGAATAAATGTGGATATTTAGCCATCATATCCGCTTCGGTTTCCCAAGTAGCTCCTTCAACATGATGATTCCTCCATAATACTTTAACTGAAGCTATTTCCTTATTCCTTAGAATCTGAACCTGAAGATCCAATATTTTCACCAAAAACTCCTCATAGCTAAGGTTGTATTTTACACCAACACTGTCCACTGGGACTACTAGAGCTGTTATCTCCCAAACATTTCTTCAAAAGCATACATGAAACACAAGATGCACGGAAGATAACTGTGAGGGTAAATCCAACTCATACGCCACCTTGCCAACTCTTCTTACAATCCAGTAGGGGCCAACATAGTAAGGACCAAGTTTTCCTTTCTTTCCGTATCGCATTACTCCCTTCATGGGAGATACCTTCAAGAACACCTAGTCATCCACCATGAACTCAAGTTCTCTTCTCCTAACATAGGCGTAGGAGTTTTGGCGACTCTGAACGAGTTTTAACCTGTCGCTTATCAACTACACCTTCACCATAGCCTCATGAACTGAATCTGGCCCTTTCATAGCTGCCTCACCAACCTCAAAACATCCGATAGATGATCTACATTTCCGCCCATAGAGAGCCTGAAATGGTGCCATTTAGATACTGGAGTGATAACTATTATTGTAAGCAAACTCGATCAGGGTCAAGTGGTCATCCCAACTACCATTGAAGTACATCACACATGCTTTCAACATGTATTTGAGAGTCTTAATTGTCTGTTCCGCTTGACCATCCGTTTGCGGATGAAATATTATGCTGAGTTTAACCTGAGTCCCAAGCCCTTTTTGGAATGACCACCAAAACTGAGAGGTAAATTGAGTGCCTCGATCTGGAATGATGGACAAGGGAAATCCATGCAATCAAACCAACTTTCGGATATACAACTTCACATAATCCTCTTCTTAGTTCGTGCTTTTGACCGGTAGAAAATATGCAACCTTGGTAAACCTGTCTACCACAACCCAAATGGAATCATATTGACGATGGGTACGAGGTAGCCCTGTTATAAAGTCCTTGTTAATCTGTTCCCACTTCCAAGTGGGAATGCTAATATCCTGAAGTATTCCTCTTGGCCTTTACTTGATGACAGTTCAGTCACTTGAC
This sequence comes from Datura wrightii, assembly GCA_035772735.1. NCBI lineage: Eukaryota > Viridiplantae > Streptophyta > Magnoliopsida > Solanales > Solanaceae > Datura > Datura wrightii. The sequence goes on along the minus strand of JASDFA010000001.1, from coordinate 151,106,870 downwards.
TACAAATTCTACAATATCCTTCTTCATGACATTCCACCAATAGATTTCTCATAAATCACGATACATCTTGGTGGCACTCGGATGGATAGAGTACCTGGATCCACGGGCCTCATGCAATATCCAGCTCCTCAAATCAACAATATCTGGAACACATAGGCAATCCTGGTACCGAAGCACACCATCTCCCCCTTGGGAGAAGGCCTCTACCTTATATCTTTGAACGACTTCTTTCAACTTTACCAAAATCGGGCCCTCATCTTGTCTAGCTTTCACATCAATCACTAAGAACAATTCGGATCCGCTTTGAACAACAACATCGCGATCAATAAAGTCCACCAACCTAACTCCAAACCTTGAGAGGAGATGCACATCTTTCACCAGCTCTTTTTTTCCTTCATCCATATGGGACACACTCTCGATAGAGAGCTTACTAAGTGTGTCTGCCACCACATTAGCCTTACCCCGATGGTAAAAACACTCATATCGTAGTTTTTGAGTAGCTCTAACCACCTTCTTTGTCGTAGATTGAGGTCTTTCTGTGTGAACAAATACTGTAAGCACTTGTGGTCCGTGAACACATCCACCTGGACCCCATACAATTAATGTCGCCATATCTTCAATGCGAACACCATTGGGGCCAATTTAAGATCATGGGTCGGGTAATTATTCTCATGGATCTTCAACTCTCTAGAGGCATATGCTATCACTAATACACACCCAAGTCCGATTCGAAAGCATCACAAGACACCACGAAACCATCCATACCCTCGGGTAGAGTCAAAACCGATGTTGAAGTAAGTCGAGTCTTCAACTCTTTGATGCTCTTCTCACAGCCTCCGACCATTGGAATTTCACCTTCTTCTAAGTCAACTTGGTCAAAGGTGCTGCAATGGATGAAAACCCTTCAATAAATCTCGAGTAATAGCCAGCTAAACCCAAGAAACTCCGAATATCCCAAGGATTCATTGGTCTAGGCCAATTCTTCACCGCCTTAATTTTCTGAAAATCTACTTTTATGCCCTTTATTGATACCATATGGCACAAAAATGCTACCGAGTTCAACAAAAAGTTGCACTTGCTGAACTTGGAATATAATTAACGATCCTTGAGAGTCTGAAGCACTACTCGCAAATGAGTGGCATGCTCCTTCTCGCTCTGAGAGTATATAAGGATATCATCAATGAACATGCTCATGAACATATTAGGTACGACTTGATCACCCCATTCATCAGGTCCATAAAAGCTGCAGGAGCATTTGTTAGTCCAAAAGACATAACTACAAACTCATAAAGACCATACCGCGTCCTGAAGGCTGTCTTCGAGATATCGCACTCCCAAACTCTAAGCTGATGATATTCAGACTTGAGATCTATCTTTGAAAAAAACTTTGCACCTTGAAGTTCATCAAACAAATCATTGATCCTGGTAAAGGATACATGTTCTTGATGGTGACTTTATTTAGTTGATGATAATCAATGCACATGCGAAGCAAACTATCCTTTTTCCGAACAAATAAGAATGGTGCACCCTTGGAGACTTGCTCGGTCTAATGAAGCCCTTATCTAACGGGTCCTTCAACTAATGCTTTAACTCTTTAAGATTGACTGGATCCATCCTTTAAGGAGGGATAGATATAGGTTACGTGTCAGGTACAAGGTCAACACAAAAATCGATTTCCCTCTCGGGAGGACCACCTGGTAAATTATTTGGGAATACCTCTGGGTACTCACGCACCACCGGAACTGACTGGATAGTCGTGGTTGTGGAGTCAGCATCCTTAACCCTAACTAGATGATAATTCAACCCTTAGAAATAATATCTCTGGCTGTAAGATAGAAAATGAAACGACCTACAGGTACAACAAAACCACCCTTCCATTCCCAGACTGACTTACCTAGAAAATAGAACTCTACCGTGCGGGTTCGACTATTAATAGAAGGATACCACACATACAACCAATCCATGCCTAGAATAATATAAATGTCAGTCATGGATAACTCTACAAGGTCTAGAGAGGTGACTTTATGCAATATAGTGATCGGGAATCCTCTATACACCTGCTTAGCTACAACTAAATCACCAACAGGAGTAGAAATTTAAAATGGTTCTGATAGAGTCTTGGGACTAACTCCAAAGCTACTAGCAATATAAGCTTCCACAAAAGACAAGATAGCCCCCAGATCTAACAAAGAATAAACATCAATATGGAAAACTTGCAATGTACTAGTGACCACATCTGAGGAGACCTCCTGACAATCCTGGTGGGGTGCTAAAGCATAGAACCTGTTTTGGCGCTGACCGCTAACTAAGCTAGTCAAGGAACCCTACAGAGGGAGACATGCTGCTGGAGCAACTGAACTAGTTGTTGGCATATGGGCTCCATCGTCACCTGATCTGGCTGAAGGGTATTCCCTGAGTATGTGTCGGGTTTGCCACTCCCGAATCAAGCATCCAAGCCAAGTAAGAACCTCCCTGAGTGATTCTTGCCGCACTTCGCATAAGGTGGGAAAGTGCACTCTATCTTCATGCTACCCTGGCCTCTCAAATATGGAGCCCTTCTTCTCCGATCCCTTTAGAATCTAGATGGTGTACTGGCCTATGATGGTGATGGAGCAATAGACCTATGCTGAGACTATTGGCGTTGTCCAGCCCCCGATTTGACCTGAGAAGTCCCATAACTTTCGGTCCTGGCCCTCTTGGCCCACCTCTGCCTCCGATAAACCGACTCCATCTACTGAGCATGGAGCACAATTCGGGGAAAATCTATATCTTGATGCAGCATGGCGATCCTATAATACTTATCTAGGTAGTCTGCCAATCCATGCATAAATCGACTCACTCGAGCCCTCTGGTCTGCCACCAACTCTGGCGCATATTTGGATAGACGGGTGAACTCCAAAGCGTACTCCTGAACTGACATGTCACCCCCTTTATGTTAACAAACTCAGCCTCCTTTATCTCCCTCATCTTTCTAGGGAAGAACCGATCTAAGAATGCTGCGTGGAACTCTTCCCAACCTATAGGGCTTACACCCACTTCCCTAGAATCCCTCCACTGCCTGAACCATATACGTGCCACTCTTTTTAGCTAGTAGGAGACCAAATCTACACAATCTCCATTTGTCAGCCCCATAACCCGGGTGATCTTTAAATTCTCCATAATTATTCGTATGGATCCTCATCCACCTTGGACCCTAGGAACTCCAGCAGGTTCATCCTCAAGAAATCTCTAATACGGGCCGCTATTCTACGTACTGACTGCATACTTACTATGTCGTATCATTTCATGATACAAGACTCGGCTCTCAGGCTCATCTCCATCCTTAGTCCCTTCCAAAGTTTTCTATCAGCTTATTGGTGATTCCTCATGTTTTGAGGGTCGTATGACTAGAAATTATGTTGTTCTGTTGTTTCAGTTTGGCCGTGTTAGTTGAGGATGTCGTCCCATCAACCTATCTTACAAGATAGAGGCTTTTAGACCATATGTAGTACTCAACTTATGTGTATGTATAGTATTTCAAAATGTTATGATATGCTATGTTACATTTACGTTCTGCTATGTCTTATGTTCAGCTATGTCTTCCTCTTAATGTGAACGAAGTTTGGTGTATGCTTATTCCATGGGTCGACTTAAGGCCTCTCGAGGTTCCTTATTCTGTGTTACTATCCAGGTCGTGACAAACTTGGTATCAAAGCAATAGTTTTGAAGTTTCCTAGGGTGTGTAAAAGCCACATTAACTAGAGTCTTTTTTATGGGTGTGAAGTGCGCCACACTTATGATGAAAAGGCTACGAGACGTTTAGGAAATGTTCCCTTCTTTCATGATCTATGTCATGCGATGAAAAGTCTTTCTGTCCCTCTTCATGCTATTTGCGATTTCAGAATTTTGGCTCCTCAAAAAATGAATAGAAGAAGAAATGTAAATGGTGAAGGCAATGAAGATGGCAATGGTAATGGTCATCAGCAAGCCCCACCTATTTAGGAGCCCCAGGAACCAGTGACAGTTTCCCACACTTAGTTTCGGGCAGCTATCCAGATGTTGGCATAAGGCTTGCCTGCTCAGGTCAACCAGCAGGCTGTTGCACATATTCCAAAGAATGGCAACGTTAAAATGGACATTTAAAATATGCAAAAACTCATAAAACATCATAAGAGTAGGACATCATGCTCATATCGTAAATATCATAACATAACATAAGGCTCAAGATTTCCAAAACATTCATAATATATTTGTAATCATAATAATGAGAGAAAAGCTATTTTGAACATAAATTGAGCCAAAATACATAGTCATAAACATGCATAAATCATGAGAAACAGTGGGAGATTCTCATAACCAACATACCCCATATGAGCACATATGGAGCCCGACTTGTAACCCTAGTTGGGAAGGTGTTCGTACTTGCCAAGGATAGAACCATGAAAGTGTGATATAACTATGAAAAGGGTCATTTGGGCTGGGGACAGTCACAAAGGAGGTCCCAACACACCTACAGTGCCATGTAGTTTATGAGATCCGGGGCAGAACCTAGGCCCCAAACCTACTTGGTGTTAAATACTACTCCCAAAACATATATAGTCCTCATAGTATAATATGCATGATTTCATGGGCTAGTTAAATCATGATAATCATAAACATACTTGTACATACGTGAACGAGCCATGACATAAGGCTCCGGAGTTGGCCAAAACATAATTCATAAACATAGGGTTCATGCATACTTGTAGATCATATATATAACATGTAAATCATCAAATCATGATGAGTATTTTAATAAATCCATATTTAAAGTCATAAATCATAATGGGTTTGTAAATAGCAATAAGTGAAGTAAAGATCATAACCCGATTCATCATAGATTATACATAATTAGGCTTAATTTGGTAGAAATTGAAATCAAAAATTTTATTATCAAAATAGTTGTAAAATTTTATCAATATCCATAATTGTAAATCACAAATCATGACATCCCATCAGTAAATCATTAGATTTTCCCAAAAATTGAATTAAAACCCCATGAGATTTTTCATAGATTTTCATGAATTAAAAGAGAATAGGCATGGGTGTGAAGGGAAATATCCATTCGTAACTCTACATACCTAGGTAAGATTAGATTCCAAGGTTCCTTGAATGCCCAAGGGAGAATTCATGAAGGACATCTTGAGGAATAACTTGATCTCCCTTAATTCCTTCCTAACTTGCATCCATGGGAATGAATATGAAAGGGGACTTAAACTATCTTAACATGCCCAGAAAAATACATAAAACGACATAGTTTAGGGGCCCTAGAGCATAGGAAGGTCGAATATACCCTTAATGAAATCACCCTGAAAACCTGCACCGGCTGATCCCACGGGCGCACCAACGAGTTGTTCGATGCTATCATGACTCGTGGTATGATCTGTTGTCTTCACTTCCTTGAACATTACTTCGGATACTATCCACAAGTCAACAGGACAGGTCATGGTTCATTCTAATAGGTCATTAGGTCGACTGTTCGCTGCTCCTTGAAAATCCTCAACTTCCCTCACAAGGAGCCTCACCATGACTCATGGTTTCTTCCAATGAGTCGTGGTATCCATCTATCAAGTCCACTAGAAACTCAGAAATCCAACCCACGACTACTATAAATGACTCGTGGTTCCCAATCACGAGTTGTTACACTGTCCGTCCTACAATAATTTCCCAGATTTTAGCCAACTTCAAATTTTGATCCCGGGTTTAATCTTAGACACTTTTGGGGCATTACAAGGTTCTGGTAGATATACTTGATCGTCACGTTCGGAAGCTAAGAAACAAATAAGTAGCCTCAGTCAAGGTTTTTTGGAGGAATCAACATGTTGAGGGAGCTACGAGGGAAGACGAAGCAGATATGATGGCTAGATACCTGCATTTATTTCCTTCCGGGTGAGTTTTAGCTTAAGGTATTGGTTTCCTCCTTAGTACCCTATTTAGTTTCATGTTCAGTTTATGTGCCCCAGTTTCCTTCATGTTAATGTACGTGAGTGTGATTCATGAATTAAGTTCAGCCATGTAGTTCAGTCTGGAGACAGTCACTCCGTCAGTTTCAGCTTGAAATGTTCAGTCATTGGCATGGTTATTGGATTTCTCAGTTTTCCTGTATGTTTACCCACATTCGAGGGCGAATGTTTCCACATAGGAGATATTGCAATATCCCAAAAGTGCCTAAGACTAGACTCGGGATTTGGAAATGAAAACCAGTAAGAAATCTGAGATTTCTTCTCAGAACAACTCATTGTACGGGTCGTTGGTAGGTCTAACAACCTGTTGGATGTGCCCGTGGTGAGAAGCTGCAGAAATGGACTTGAGAGTAACGGGTCTAGCTATGACCTATTATGTGATGTAACGAGTCATTGTAAATGGGTGATCGTGAAGGTGGTCTTGGTAAAAGAAGACTAGCATCAGTCATGGGAAGACTCGTTGTTCTAAACAATGAGCTATTGTATCTGTCCATTGGGAGGATTATCAGGATAGGAGCAGTGGGGATAACAGCTGGAAATGACGAGTTGTTGGAGCTGTTAATGACTCGTCCTATTCGTTCGTGGTCGAAGACCTAATACAAGTGATAACATCCAAAATATATTCTTACTTCAAAGAACATACACGATCGAAGTATCAAAACAAGTAACCGGATTAGTGCCGGGGTTGTATCCCACGAGGACTAGGGAATAATAAATTCAAGCATCGATTGAGAAATTGATACTAGCTTGCACCATATAGATTTAATATAAAAATAAGGAAAATGGGGGGTTAAACCTTGTAAAGAATTACACATATTGATTTAGTGAACTAAAAGTAACAAGATCAGCTAAGTTGTTGACAATAGTGTGAAATACTAGAGGTGCAGTATAGATGAAATACTTACTAGACAGGGATAGGCCAGGTCATCTCACAGGTTCAACAAGAGTATATAATCTCGGGAAGTAGGTAGCCTCAACTTCTCAGCCTATTGACTACCCTTGGTTATAGTTTTCTCAAAATCAAGCTGCGATTTAGCTCAACCCGAATTGATTTGGATCATCAGCTTCACTATTCCTATCTATTAGTTGCCAATTAAGAAGGAGGAAGTAATTTCAGTTATTTCTAGCTTAATTTTACAATATCTTATCCATACCCACCACTAGATTCCCTTCCAAGACTTAATTATTCTCTCCCGAACAACAATCAAGCAAGTATAGATAGACCCATATCATCATCAAATGATCTTCATTAATTGATTGAAGGGAATCTAATAGAGTTACACTTAATTGATCATTATGAAGATGACTCCAGCAATACCCAATCCAATTATGTATTCATCATCACACACCTCTAGTTAATGATTTTAGCTACTAATAGTTAAGAAATTCAAAAACACATTTATCAATAGCAACACTGAATTCAATAATAAGAGTAGATAAATGAAATACACAATTATCCTCCAACTATAGCTGAAACATAATAATACCATAAAAGAAAATAGAGCAGAGTATTTTCTACAAGTTTCAATCAAAATCCCTTTCTCAGCAAAAAGAGGAAATAGTGATTTGATCTGTACTTGGATTTTCTCTCAATCTCTCTATCTCTATATCTTCTTTTTCTCTCTTTTTTTTCTCTTTTCTTTAGAGTACTTATTTTTATATTTATACCCTGTAAAGTAGGGTACTTTTCATCTTCTTTTCAGTGCTAGATGATTATAGCCTTAATAGCACCATTCTGGAGCCGGCAAAGGCACCGATGATTCGCCGATGAAACCCATGAACAGCCGGGTATCTGCTCTTCTTCTGCACTCATTTCCAGTGGACTTTGGCGGTACACCCGGCGTTTCGCCAATGCCAATCCGTGAACCACCGAATCTTCAATGCCAATTCTAGAAATACTGGGTGTCGTTCGACGACTGAACCGGTGACTCACCGCCGGTGGCATTCAACCTCTAATGCAGGGACATTAGGCTTTTAGCCAGCGTTTTGCTGGTTGACACCTGTGACTCACCACTCATTCTCACTTCCTCCTTTTTGCTCCATTTTTGCTCTTTCCTTCAAACATAGGCATCTGCAGACAACCAAATAAAAAAGGGCATAAAATCCAAATAATCAACCCGGGAATGAACAAAAACTCACGTTTTAGAGTCTAATGAGTTGGTAAATTACCAACTCATCAAAACCTCAAAACTTGTATCATTGTTTGTCCACAAGTAATTCCATACTTAAACTATTGAGGAAAATGTGACCTCTCTTCACAATTAGACCTCACCAATTACCTAGTCTATGACAACCCAAAAATACTCACCACGCTCACCGAGAAGAGAAGAAAATACACGAAAAAACCAAAACAATGAAGATGTTTCAAGCAGGCAACCACTTTTTATCAAGTAATGGTTTTTGAAAAGAATCATTAATCACACTAGGGCATTTTTCGACCAAGTAATACACATAGCATCTCAAGTTATAACCACTGTAAATTCAAAGCTTGCCTTAGAGTTTGCACTCCTTGCTCTATGTCCACCTTAACTCTAAATGCTCTTGCATCCCTAAAAGGAATGATGCCACTCACCCAATATAAGGATCCATATTCTCTTAGTTCTTTGATCATTTGAATGCATACCAGGAGTTAATTGGAAGAGACAATCACACTCACTCTCCCAAAAGATATCTTCATGCATATGCTTAACCCATAGGCTTTCCCTTCATGCAGTTCACCACTAATGTAGAGTAGCTGCACCTAGAATCATTTAGGACATGCGGACTGTGTTGTAGTCTTAAGGTCAGGGTAAGATGAGCATTTTGCTATAGTGACTAGATAATCCCTAATGCTTTTCGTGACATGCCTTACATTAAATTTTCTCACTCAACCTTCTTTTCCTTTCTTTTCTTGTTGATTCCTTTCCTTTTTTTAATACTCCCCCTTATGACCCCTCTTTTGTTTCCACTCTTATCCTTATTACCTCAAGTGGGAACACCAATTCACACAAATAGTCTTCTTCTTTTTTTCTCTTTTTTCTGATTCATCTTTTGGTGCACTTTGACAAAAGATGATGTTCCCTTCGCACTATGATTCTTGTCTTCCCCCTTTGTTTTACATATCCTCGCCATAAAAAGTATCAACCTTAGAGGGTCTACAAGAGTCATTTTCCCAAACAAAACAAAATATTAGGATATTAAACAAGAAGACATAATAAGTCAAATAGGGAATTTACAATGTACGACCAAGATTACTATGCTACAGTGTCAACACTTGCTCATTATCTTCCTCCTCATGGCCTTGTTTTCACATTTTCATTTCAATCACAAGAAAAATTTTAGTTGGTACCTCTTAAAACAACTTCACAACAGACTCAAAGTGATATAGAGCTTCCCTTAAGAATGTCGCCACTCGATCCATCATCGAGAAAAGCCAACCCGGTTCGACAATGAAAATAACTAAAAATAAAACACTGCTCCTTGGGAAAGAACCCTAATCAATAGAAAACTAGTTTTAATTTCTACCCTACTATTTACAATGGCGACGAAGAAACACAATTTTGGGGTTATTTCGTTAAAAAATTTCAAAATATGATGCTTAAAACCAAAGACCCCATTTAGTCACTAAGTACCATTGACAAAAAGACACAAAACAAATTCATTCATTTATTCATAAAACAAAACACGCCCGACAAGGGCAATCATCAACCACAACAGCCCAACAAAGGCTGGACCTACTAAAATTTTACTAAATACATCAAAATTTCACAAGAACAAATCTCCCCTATCAACAACGCTCATGCCTCCCCCACTAAAGATCATACATTGTCCCCAATGTAAATATGCAAAAAGGAAAAAAGGACAAGGAACTCCTTGAGCGGGTCTCTCCTCTTCATCGTCAGCCTCTGCCTCACAACCATCACCGCCGCAGGCATCACTAAACCCAGTGAAATCATCACCCAACCCTTCAAATAAGTCATCAATTGGACCACGAGCTGAGGATGGAGTATCAAATGCAGTATCCAAGGTGCTCATTTCGGGCACGTCAACCGAAGTACTACTCTTCCATTCCTGCACTTCAGTTCGCGGGAAGAGATTTCCCCTTCTACTGCATCCCACCTCTTTCATAATGTAGCGACATTCTAATTAAATGATTTGAGCTCCTTCTTGATTATTTTGGCAATAAGTACCAGGAGGATCTTGGCCAAACGGTGAAGGTGGCTTTCATGCGAATTTGTCATCTCCACGAGGCGATGGTTATCACTTGGCTGATAGGATTGGGGAGGTGGAGAAACTCTTTGCTGGGACATGTCACCCTGTGCTTCTCCTAAAAAGTTAGGCTGAGGCTCATTGGATTTTGGGGTGATTGGTGATTGGGCTGACCTGTGGGAGAGGGCTTCTTCTTGCACGCTGAAGGCTTGCATGCATTTCCTTTTTACTACCAGTACCTCAGCGTATCTCTTCCTATCAATATCAATCACTCCTAGAGCATAGGAAGGACTGTCATCAGGAAAAAGTGGCACTCCAACTGCTTTACTAAGTTGGGAGATCAAAACAGCATATGGCTTAGATGTACTGGACTGTCGGGCATTCTTCTTCATCTGCTGAGCTACAATTTCCCTGAAGTTAATGGGGACTCCCGACATTATGCAAGCAATAAGAATGGCGGCTTCAAGACTAACCCTGTGCTCATTCTTTGAGGGGATGATCCGAGCACAAATAAAGTCGAGCCACAACTTGGCCTCGAACTTCAAGTCACGACGAGAGATTTCGGCACCCATAAAGGCCCATAAAGGATTTCCAACTGCTATAACGCAGCCTATCCATGCAAACTGGTGGTTAATATCGGACACTCATGCCATGTACTTCGTAGTGGAGTCAATTTCATTCTCCCAAAATAGATAGTTTATAGCAGCCGGGGTGATATCAAAATCCACCTCCCGGATCATCACTGATAGAAAGCAGGGTAACTTATTCACTTCACCTCGATGTTGCATACTCTCTTGGCGGGCCTAATAAGAGGCATAGAACTCTATGACCAAGCCGGGGTAGTATGGTGTCAATGGGTTTACAAATGTATGCCATTGCCTATGGGTGAACTGCTGAGTTATGTTGGGGAAATCACCTTTTAACCCAGCCAAGTCAAGCCTCTTCTCCACCGTGGTAGAGCATCCCTGGAGGATGACATGATATTCCTTTATATTGGAAACACAGAGAATGATGGATTCCTTTGTGTTGGCTCATGGTGGAGCAACCTTCACTTTGTGTTGGCTCATGGTGGAGCAACCTTCACTTTGTGTTTGCCCTTGCTAGCAGAGGAAGTAAGGGCTTTTCCTTTGCCGGTGTTCCTGGAGGATGACATGACTTGTTTTTCTGCAAGAGGAATTAGTGACAAGAATGTGAAGTATAATTAGACGAAAAGAAACTAGTTAAAAAGAAAAAAACTGAGAAGCAAAGGAAAGTCGTAAATTCATTTAAGGATCAGGTGGTACCGATGGACAACCAGCGGTTCGCTGAACATAATTAGCGAGCCGCCGACTGACCGCTGATGCTTAACAGAGCATTGGGGGAAATCATGCCATATTTGAGCGATCCAAGCACTGTCTCGTCGATCATGTTTCACGAACTGCTGAAGTAGTGCAGGATTTATTCAGTAGTTGAATCTGACGGCGCCATTTTTTATAAAATCCAAAATATATTCTTATTTCAAAGAATATACACGATCGAAGTATCAAAACAAATAACCAAACGAGTGCCGGGGTCATACCCCACGAGGACTAGGGAATGATAAATTAAAGCGTCGATTGAGAAATGATATTAGCTTGCACCATATTGATTTAGCATAAAAACAAGGAAAATGGGGGGTTAAGCCTTGCAGATAATTACACAAATTGATTTAGTGAACTAAAAGTAACAAGATATGCTAAGTTGTTAACAATAGTGTGAAATACTAGAGGTGCAGTGTAGATGAAATACTAACTATATCGGGATAGGCCAGGTCATCTCATAAGTTCAACATTGTAAATAATTTCGGGAAGGAGGTAGACTCAGCTTCTAACCTATTAACTACCCCTAGATGGAGTTTTCTCAAAATATAGCTGCGATTTAGCTCAACAGAAATTGATTTGGATCAGCAGCTTCTCTATTTCTAGCTATTAGCTTCCAATTAGGAAGGAGGAAGTAATTTTATCTATTTCTAGATTAATTTTACAACCTCTTATCCATACCCACCACTAGATTCCCTTCCAATACTTAATTATTCTCTCCCGACCAACAATGAACAAAGTATAGATAGATCCATATCATCATGAATGGATCTTCATTCATAGATTAAAGGGAAACTAATAGATTTACACTTAATTGAACATTGTGAAGATGATTCTAGCAATACCCAATCCAATTAAGTATTCATCATCACACACCTCTAGTTAATGATTTTAGCTACTCATAGTTAAAAAATTCAAAAACACATTCATCAATAGCAACATTGAATTCAATAATAAGAGTAGATAAATGAAATACACAATTATCCTCCAACTACACCTGAAACTTAATAATACCAAAGAAGAAGATAGAGCTGAGTATTTTCTACAAGTTCAATCAAAATCCCCTTCTCAGCTAAAAGTGGAAATAGTGATGTGATGTGTACTTGGATTTTCTCTCGATCTCTCTATCTTTATATCTTCTTTTTCTCTCTTTTTTTCCTCTTTTCTTCAGAGTACTTATTTTTCTATTTATACCCTGAAAAGTAGGGTACTTTTCATCTCATTTTCAGTGCTGGATGATTATACCCTTAATAGCACTATTCTGCAACCAGCAAAGGTAATGGCGGTTCGCCGATGAAATCCATGAACTGCTAGGTCTCTTCTCTTCTTCTGCACTCATTTCCAGTGGACTTCGGCGGTTCACCCTGCATTTCATTGATGCCAATACGTGAACCACCAGATCTTTAATGCCAATTCCAGAACACCAGGGTGTCATTTGACGGCTGAACCGGCAACTCGCTACTAGCTAGTCATGAGTTGGCGATGGAATTCAACCTCTAAGGCAGGGACATTAGGCTCTTAGCAGGCTTTTCGCCGGTGTTTTGCCGATTGACACCTGTCACTCACCGCTCATTCTCGCTTCCTCCTTTTTGCTCTATTTTTGCTCTTTTCTTCAAACTTAGGCATCTTCACACAACAAAGGTAAAAAGGATAAAATCCAAATAATCAACTCGGGAACAAACAAAAGCTCAAGTTTTAGAGTCTAATGAGTTGGTAAATTACCAACTCATCAAAACCCCCAACTTGTATCATTGCTTCTCCTCAAGTAATAAGATACTTCAACTATTGAGAAAAATGTCACCTCTCATCACAATTAGACCTCACCGATCACCTAGACAATGACAACCAAAAAGTATCACCACGCTCATCGAAAAGATAAGAAAATACCCCAAAAGACCAAAACAATGAAGATGTTTCAAGTAGGCAACTACTTTTTATCAAGTAAATCTTTTTGAAAGAAATCATTAATCACACAAGGGCATTTTTCATCGAAGTAACACACATAACATCTCAAGTTATAACGACTGAAAATTCAAAGCTTGCCTTAGAGTTTGCACTCCATGCTTTATGTATACCTTAACTCTAAATGCTCTTGCATCCCCAAAAGGAATGATGCCACTCACCCAATAAAAGGATCCCTATTCTCTTAGTTCTTTGATCATTTGAATGCATACCAGGGATTAATTGGAAGAGACACTCACACTCACTCTCCCAAAAGATATCTTTGTGCATACGCTTGACCCATAGGCTTTCCCTTCGTGTAGTTCGCCACTAATGTAGAGTAGCTGCACCTAGAATCATTTAGGACTTGCGGGCTATGATGTAGTCTTAAGGTCAGGGTAGGATGAGAATTTTTCTGTGGTGACTAGATCCTCCCTAATGCTTTTCGTGACATGCCTTACATCAATTTTGCTCACTCAACCTTCTTTTCCTATCTTTTCTTGTTCATTCCTTTCCTTTCTTTAATACTCCCCCTTATAACCCCTCTTTTGCTTCCACCCTTAGCCTTATTACCTTAAGAGGGAACACCAATTCGCACAAATAGTCTTCTTCTTTTTTTCACCCTTTTTTTTATTCATCTTTTGGTGCACTTTGACAAAAGATGATGTTCCCTTCGCACTATGGTTCTTGTCTTCCCCCTTTGTTTTACATATCCGCAAACTTAGTCTCTTGCCTTATTTTTCTGACTTGATTTTCCTACTCCCTATTTCTTGGGCCTTGTGCCTTACTTCAGCACTTATCTTGTCATTAGCATTTAGGGAGAATGGGGGCCAAAAGAGGTATTAAGAATGGTCTTAAGGCTTGTAATGTGGTTGCCAAGGAGAGGTTTTAAGGCTTAAAATTGGCTAACAAGGATTAATGATCATGGAGGGCATCTGATTAAAGTGTCTAAACAACTGAGGGCCTCAACTCATTTTTGTGGTGCAACTACATCTAGGATTTCGCCTTAAATCACATTTAGGGAAAGTTCTAGACAAGACATAATGCACAAGATTCAAAAAATATCCTAACAACAAAAAGTATCACCCTTAGAGGGTCTACAATAGGCATTTTCCCAAACAAAAAATATATTAGGACATTAAGCAAGAAATCATCATAAGTCAAATAGGAAATTTACAATGTACAACCAAGATTACTATGCTATAGTGTCAACACTTGCTCATTATGTTCATCCTCATGCCCTTTTGTTCATATTTTCATTTCAATCACAAGAAAAATTTTAGTTTGTGCCTCTTAAAACAACTTCACAAAAGACGCAAAGTGACATGTCATTTCCCTTAAGAATGTCGTCACTCAATCCATCATCGAAAAAAGTCAACCTGGTTCGACAACAAAAATAACTAAAATAAAAGACCTCTTCTTGGAAAAGAACCGTGGTCAAAAGAAAACCCTTGGAGTTTTAATTTCTACCCTACTATTTACAATGGCTAAAAAGAAACACAATTTTGGGGTCATCTCATTCAAAAATTTCAAAATATGATGCTTAAAACCAAAGACCCCATTTATTCACTAAGTACCATACACAAAAATACACAAAACAATTCATTCATTTATTCATAAAACAAAACACGCCCGACAAGGGCAATCATCAACCATAACAGCCCGACAAAGGCTGAACCAACTCAAATTTAACTAAAAGTATCAAAATTTCACAAGAACAAATCTCCCCCATCAACAACGCTCATTCCTCCCCCACTTAAGATCATACATTGTCCCTAATGTAAATATGCAAAAAGGAAAAAAGGATAAGGAACTCACTAAGCGGGTCACTCTTCTTCATCGTCAGCCTCTGCCTCACCACCATCACTACCGCAGGCATCACCAAACGCAGTGAAATCATCTCCCAGCCCTTTAAATGAGTCATCAAGTGGCCCCTGAGCTAAGGATGGAGTAGCCATTACATCATCCAAGGCGCTCATGTTGGGCACTTCGACTGAAGTCCGACTCTTCCACTCTTGCACTTCAGTTCGTAGGGTAGTGACTGCCTTTTCTACTGCATCCACACTCTTGCATAAGGTGGACATATTATCGTACAATGATTTAAGTTCCTTCTTGATTGTTTTGGCAATGAGTGTCATGAGGCTCTTTGCCTAATGGTGAAGCTGTCTTTCATGTGAGTTTGTCATCTCCACGAGGCGATGGGTACC
Organism: Datura wrightii; assembly: GCA_035772735.1. Classification (NCBI taxonomy): domain Eukaryota; kingdom Viridiplantae; phylum Streptophyta; class Magnoliopsida; order Solanales; family Solanaceae; genus Datura; species Datura wrightii. The sequence goes on along the minus strand of JASDFA010000001.1, from coordinate 151,091,216 downwards.
ACTTGGCTAGATAAGATTGGAGAGGTGGAGAAACATTTTGCTGGGACATGTCACCCGATTCTTGTCCCGACATGTCAGGATGAGGCACATTGGGTTCTAGGGTGATTGGTGATTGGGCTGACCCATGGGAGAGGGTTTGTTCTTGCACGTTGAAAGATTGCATGCGTTTCCTTTTTACTGCCGGTTCCTCGGCTTCCCTCTTCCTATCAATATCAATCACTCCTAGACTAGAGAAAGGACTCTCGTCAGGAAAGAGAGGCACTCCAGCTGCTTCACAAAGTTGGGAGATTAAAAGAGCATATGGCATAGAAGTACTGGACTTTCGGGCCTTCTTCTTCATCTATTGGGCTACAATTTCCTCAAAGTTGATAGGGACCCCCGACATAATGCAAGAAATAAGAATGGTGGCTTCAAGCCTGACCCTCTGCTCATTCTTTGAGGGGATGATCCGAGCACAAATAAAGTCGAGCCACAACTTGGTCTCGAACATCAAGTCATGCCAAGAGATTTTGCCACCCATAGTGGCCCATAAAGGATTGCCAACTTCTATAATGCGGCCTATCAATGCAAACTGGTCCTTAATATGGGCCACTCATGCCATGTACTGCATAGCGGAGTCGATTTCATTCTCCCAGAATAAATAGTTTATAGCAGCCGAGGTGATATCAACTTCCACCCCCCGGATCATCATTGATAGCAAGCAGGGGAACTCATCCACTTTGCCTCGATGTTGCATACTCTCTTGGTGGGCCTGATAAGAGGCATAGAACTTTGTGACCAAGCTGAGGTAGTTTGGCAGAAAAGGGTTGGAAAATGCATGCCATTGCCTATGGGTGAACTTCTTGGTGATGTTGGGGAAATCATTTTTTAACCTAGCCAAGTAAAACCTCTTCTCCACCGTGATGGAGAGTCCCTGGCAGATGACATAATATTCCTTCATATTTGGAACACAGAGAATGATGGCTTCCTTCGTGTTGGCTCGTGGTGGAGCAACCCTCACTTTGCCTTTGCCCTTGCCAGCAGAGAAAGCAAGGGCCTTTCCTTTGCCGGTGTTCCTGGAGGATGGCATGATTTATTTTTTTGCAAGAGGTATGTTAGTGACAAGAAATTGAAGTAGAATTAAACAAAAAGAAACTAGTTGAAAAGAAAAAAACTGAGAAGAAAAGGAAAGTCATACATTCATTTAAGGATCGGGTGGTACCAGCGGACAACTGGCAGTTCGCCGAACAAAATTCATGTGCCGCCGTCTGATCGGTGATGCTTAACAGAGTGTTGGGAAAATCATGCCATATTTCAGCAATACAAGCGGCGTCTCACTGATCATGTTTCACGAACAGCCAAAGTAGTGCAGGATTCACTTAGTAGTTGAATATGACGACGCCATTTTTGATAACGTCCAAAATATATTCTTAATTCAAAGAATATACACGGTCAAAGTACCAAAACAAGTAACCTGACGAGTGTCGGGGTCGAATCCCATGAGGACTAGGGCATGATAAATTCAAGCGTCACCTAAGAAATTGATATTACGTTGCACCATATAGAATTAATATAAAAACAAGGAAAATGGGGGGGTTAAACCTTGCATAGAATTACAAAAATTGATTTAGTGAACTAAAAGTAACAAGATAAGCTAAGTTGTTTGACAATAGTGTGAAATACTAGAGGCGTAGTGTAGATGAAATACTAACTAGACCGGGATAGGTCAGGTCATCTCATAAGTTCAACAAGTGTAAATAATCTCGGGAAGTAGGTAGCCTCAACTTCTTAGCCTATTGACTTCCCCTAGCTAGAGTTTTCTCAAAATCTAGCTGCGATTTAGCTCAATCGGAATTAATTTATATCACCAACTTCACTATTCCAAGCTATTAGCTTTCAATTAGGAAGGAGGAAGTAATTTCAGTTATTTCTAGATTAATTTTACAATCTCTTATCCATACCCACCACTAGATTCCCTTCCAATACTTAGTTATTATCTCTCGAGCAACAATCAAGCAAGTATAGGTAGACCGATATCATAATCAGTGGATCTTCATTAATAGATTGAAGGGAATCTCATTGATTTACACTTAATTGATCATCATGAAGATGACTTTTGAAATACCTAATCCAATTAAGTATTCATCATCACACCCCTCTAGTTAATGGCTTTAGCTACTCATAGTTAAGAAATTCAAGAACACATTCACCAATAGCAACATTGAATTCAATAATACGAGTAGATAAATGAAATACTCAATTATCCTCAAAATAAAGCTAAAACTTAATAACACCAAAGAAGAAAATAGAGTAGAGCATTTTCTAAAAGTTTCAATCGAAATCCCTTTCTTAGCTAAAAGATTGTCTTCAACTAAAAGAGGAAATACTGATGTGATGTGTACTTGGATTTTCTCTCAATCTCTCCATATCTATATCTTCTTTTTCACTCTTTTTTTCCTCTTTTCTGTATAGTACTTCTTTTAGAATTTATACCCTAAAAAGTAGGGTACTTTTCATCTCCTTTTCTGTGATGGACGATTATACTCTTAATAGCACCATTGTGGAACATGCGAAGGTACCGGTGGTTCACCGATGAAATCCGTGAACCGCTGGGTATCTGCTCTTCTCCTGCACTCATTTGTAGTGGAATACGGCAGTTCACCCGGTATTTCACCGATGCTAATTCGTGAACTGCCGGACCTTCAATGCCAATTCTAGAACTCCTTGGTGTCATTCGACGACTAAACGGACGACTCGCCGCTGGCAAATCGTGAGCCACCGGTGGCATTCAACCTCTGAGGCAACGACATTAGGATTTTACTCGACGTTTCGCCGGTTGTCACCTGCAACTCATCGCTCATTCTCACTTCCTTCTTTTTACTCCATTTTTGCTCTTTTCTTTAAATTTAGGCATATGCGCACAACAAAAGCAAAAAGGGTATAACATTCAAATAATCAACTCGAGAATGAACAAAAACTCAAGTTTTATAGTCTAATGAGTTGGAAAATTACCAACTCATCAACAGGAATAAGGGATGAAAACTACGAGAAAAGTAACAGGCCATTGGAGCTAGGGATGACCTGTTGTATTGGTCGTTGCCTTGAGCAGTGGCTAATTCACTGCGAGTTTAGTAAGTGCAAATTCATAACTTCCAAATCCCTAAATCCTATACTATGTCATTTTAAGCTCAAAAAAGGGTGTTTTAAGAGGTTTAAACTCATTCATAACCCATCCTCTCCCATGCATGCAACCTAGAGGCTTCTAAGGGTCATCAAGCTAAGAATTCATCAAGTTCATACCCAAAATCCATTGGTCTTTCAAGGGAGTTTTTGAAATGAAATTCTTCTGGGTATGTTAGGGTATGAGTGGGTGTATCCATCCATACCCATGCCCAATCCCTCTTCAATTCATGAAATTCTAGTTGATGAATCTATAGGATTTTAACGCGATATATGAATTCTCTATGTTTCAATCATGGGTATGATCTAAGCATGTTCAAATGTTAAATTATGATTAATGGGCATATTTTACAATGTTTTCAATTATGAATTATGTCTTCAAGTTTTATAAATTATGATTTCCATCTATGAAAGTTCATGAAAATTGAGATCTATGAAATACGTATTCAAGCAGGATGAGGTGTATATGAAGAATGTAGGATTTCAAACTACCCATGCCTGTGTCTATGATTTCAAATGATCAAGTCTACATTAAGCATGCTTAAATATTGGGCAAGTACATATGATCAAGTATACTTCATGATTTATCTAAACTTCATGTATTAGCTTACCACATGGATTTTGTAGTTTCGACTGCCACTATTTTCAACTTGTGGTACTGTTTGAGACAAAGCCTCCTCATGTTATGATTTTAGATTTATGCATGTATGTTATAAGGTATCTTCAACACTAGATGATGGTTCAGCTTCATTGAAAAATGATAGAGAGCATATGTATATTTTTGGGAGTATTGTCTAGCACCGAGTAGGCTAAGGGCCAATCAACCATATGCCTCAGAACTGCACATCAATGTAGGTATGTTTAGATTATTTGGGACCTCTGTTGTGAGCTTTCCCTGGCCCCAAGGGGCCTTCAGCTTGATATTGATATCATGGTAGCGTCCTTAGCCCTAGCAATGCTTTGGACGACTCTGCCCACTTGATTGTGATAGTCGGGACCACGTAAGCTCTATTGTGGTAATGTTGGTTATATGTCGAGTCTCCCATTGTTGCTCATGGTTTCATCCATACATGTTCATCAGTCATGTTATTATGTTTTTAGTATGTTTGACCCAATGTCCACTTTTAGTCATGATTACTAGTTTCAGCTTTGGGTCATTCGATTCACTTATGATATTCAGATATGTTCAGACCATAATTTCAGAAAATAGCATGCAAGCCTTACTCTCATAATCTTATCTTGATTATGTTTTAATGATACGCGTGATTTATGGTTTACTTATTTAGCGATTTTACTTACCTTACATACTTAATAAATTCCACGTATTAACCGCATACTTACTCTCATCTTTTGAGGCCCCCAATCTTTTGAGGCCCCTTCTTTTCAATAGCATTTAGTAATTTCTGTTTCAGACTATAGTGAGTTAGTTGGGGGCTTCTCCAATCAATTCGTCAGTAGTAGAGGGTTTTTAGACATAGAATGTAATTATCTTCAAAATTGAGTTAAGTATTTCGATGTTATGAGAATTTCATCGTTCTTCTTTATTGTGATTGAGTTAGATGTCATGTTCATGACATGGGTGGACATGGAGCCTCTAGGGGTTTTTTGTCCCATGCCTTGATTCTGGCCTATGTTCGGGTTGTGACAAACTTGATATTAGAGCATTAGGTTTTGAAGTGTCCTAGGGTGTCTGAAAGCCACATTATGTAGAGACTTTTTCATAGGTGTGAAGCGCGCAACACTTATGACAAAGAGGCTACAGAACATTTTAGGAAAGGTTCTCTTCTTTCATGATCTAAGTCGTGCAATGAAATATTTCTATCCTTCTAACTCATGCTATATGTGTTTGCAGAATCATGCCTCCTCACCACGTTAAATAAAGAAGATATGGGAATGGAAATGGCCACGAAAGTGGAAATAGAGATGGGCAACAGAAGGCACTACCAGCTCATGAGGAGCATGTACAAGAACAGGTTGCCCACGCAGAGTTCACGACAGCCATACAGATGCTAGCTCAGGCCTTGAACGCCCTGGTTAGTCAATAGGCGGTAGCGTATGTTCCTCAGAATGGGAATGCGGCAGTGGTAAGAGTTTGAGATTTTCTGAGGATGAACAATCCGGAGTTTCTTGGATCAAAGGTAGAAGAGGATCCACATGAGTTTATTGATGAGGTCTTGAAGATCACCCAGATCATGGGGGTGACCGGAGAGGAGTACGCCGATCTAGGCTCGTATTAGTTGAAGGGGGTTGCGCACATCTGATTTGAGCAATGGAGGGATTGTAGGGCAGTTGGAGTAGGCCCTATAGGTTGGGATGAGTTTCATGTCGCATTTCTTGATGAGTTCTTCTCTCGTGAGATGAGGGAGATTAAAGCAGTCGAGTTTGTGAACCTGAAGTAAGGAAAGATGATTGTTTAGGTGTATGTATTAGAGTTCACTCGTCTATCCAAGTATACACCTGAGATGGTGATAGATCAGAGAGCCCGAGTGAGTCAATCCGTGCATGGGATAACAGACTACTTGGACAAAGATTGCTAAACCGTGATGGTTCATCAGGACATAGACTTTTCTCGGATAGTTTTGTACGCCCAGCAAATGGAGGCGATATAGGTGAGGGAGCGGGAGAGAGAGGTCATGAAGGCTAGAACTGATAGCATCGAATTCTCCCAGCAGGGACCTAGTGGGATAATTAGCAGCCCGACCAGAGATCTCAGCCCCAGTGCCATCAGCGATGAGTGTGCCATCCATATCCAAACGCGATCAGAGGTGACGAGCATGAGGATCTATAAGTCAGGGTAGCAACCCCACATAGTCCAGCATTCCAGAGTGTAGCAGATGTGGCCGGAGACACGTGGGTCAGTTCTTAGCAGGTTGAGGTGCTTGCTTCGGGCTTGCGAAGTCCAGACATATGCTTAGGGATTGCTCAGCAGCCAAACAGGGTCGTGATAGGGGATGGGGCCCAGTCTCCAATTCAGCAGCTCTAACAACACACCCACCTCAGTAGGGGGCATCTACTAGTGCAGGTGGTGGTCAGCATCAAAACATATTCTATGTCCTAGTATCTCGTCAGGAGCAGTTGGTCTCCCCAGATGTAGTCCCTGGAATGTTATGAGTATTCCACCTTGATGCATATGCATTGTTAGATCTGGGGGATACTTTATCTTTTGTGACACCCTATGTTACAAGTAGTTTCAGAGTCAGTCCCGAAATCATAGCAGAACCCTTCCCAGTCTCTACGCCAGTCGGTGATTTAGTTATCGCTCAACGGGTATATAGAAATTTCCCTATCACAGTTCTTTAAAAAGTCACCTCAGCAGATTTAGTAGAGCCAACCATGATTGATTTTGATGTTATCTTCGGTAGGGATTGGCCTGCATACATGTTACGCCTCAGTCAATTGTAGAACCCCTATGGTAGAGTTCAGATTTTCGGTTGAGCCAGTCCTCTAGTGGAAGTAGTTTAATTGTGCTTATAGGTCACTTAATTTCCTACCTTATGGCCAGAAAAATGATTTCTAAAGGATGCGTGTACCATCTAGTTAGGGTTATGGATGCTACATATGGAACCGCAACTATCCAGTCAGTTCATGTAGTGTTCGAGTATCTAGAGGTGTTTCCAGATGATCTACCCAAAATCCCTCCCAAGCGGGAGATCGATTTTGGTATTGGCTTACTTCCCGATATGCAGCCTATATCTATTCCTCCTTACATAATGGCTCCAGCTGAGCTAAAGGAGTTGTAGGAGCAGTTGAGAGATCTCTTAGACAAGGGTTTCATCCGACCTAGAAAATCCCCAGGGGGCGTACCTGTTCTCTTTGTCCAAAAGAATGATGGTTTTCCTCGGATGTGTATTGATTATCGGAAATTGAACAAGGTCACAATCAAGAATAGGTATCCTCTCCCTAGGATTGATGGTTTGTTTGACCAGCTTCAGGGTGCTAAGTGCTTTTCAAAGATAGACCTCAGATCTGGATACCATCAGCTCAGGGTTTGGGAGAGTGACATTCCGAAGACAGCGTTCAGGACTCATTCTTGCACTATAAGTTTGTAGTTATGTCTTTTGGACTAATGAATGCTCTTGCAGCTTTTATAGATTTGATGAGAAGGGTGTTCAAGCCATACTTGGATATGTTCGTGATTGTGTTCATCGATGATATCCTTATATACTCTCGGAGCGAGGAGGAGCGAAGTTCAGCAAATGCGAGTTTTGATTGAACTCAGTGGAATTTTTGGGTCATATGGTGTCAAGTGAGGGTGTATAGGTGGACTCTAAAAAGATCAAAGCGGTGAAGAATTTGTCTTGACCAGTGAGTCCTTCGGATATCAGGAGTTTCTTGGGTTTAGCTGGTTACTATCGAAGGTTTATTGAAGGGTTTTTATCCATTGCAGCACCGTTGACTAAATTGACCCAGAAGAAAGTTAAGTTTCAATGGTCAGAGGCTTGTGAGAGGAGTTTCCAAGAGTTGAAGACTCGACTCACCTTAACACCGGTGATGACCCTACCTGTGGGTATCGATGGGTTTGTGGTGTATTGTGATTCTTCGAGAATCAGCCTTGGTTGTGAACTCATGCAGCATGGTAAATTTATAGCCTATGCTTCCATGCAGCGGAAAGTCTATGAAAAGAATTATCTGACTCATGATCTCGAATTAGCGGCGGTGGTATATTTCTTGAAGGTTTGGACACACTATTTGTACAGGGCCCATGTAGATAGGTTCACGGACCACAAGAGCCTATATTACTTGTTTACCGAAAAGGATATAAATCTATGCCAGAGGAGGTGGTTGGAGCACTGCAGGATTATGATATGAGTGTTCTATATAATCCAGGCAAGGCTAATAGGGTGGTGGATGCTCTTAGTAGGCTTTCTATGGAGTGTGTGTCCCACGTAAACGAGTGAAGTAAGGAATTAGTGAAGGATGTGCATTGGCTAGCACAACTAGGAGTCCATTTTGTTGACTCAACAAATGGTGGTGTCATTGTTCAAAATGGGTCAGAATCATCCTTAGTGACCGAGGTCAAAGCTAGACAAGATGAGGATCCTGTTTTAGTAAAGTTGAAGGAAGCCATTCAAAATCAGAAGGTAGAAGTCTTCTCCAAAGGGGGAGATGGTGTGCTTCGATATTAGGGTCACTTGTGTTTTCTGAGTCTTGAAGGTTTGAGAGATCGGATGTTCCAAAAGGCTCATGATTCTAGATACTCTATACATCCAGGTGCCACCAAGATATACCATGATCTACGGGAAGTGTATTGGTGGAGTGGCATGATGAATGACATAGTTGAATTTGTGGCTAAGTGTCCGAATTGGCAACAGGTGAAAGTGGAACATCAAAGATCCGGAGGTGTGCTTCAAGATATCGGTATCCCAACTTGCAAGTGGGAGGAAATCAATATGGACTGCAATACAACTTTTCCCTGTAATCGTCGATAGTATGACTCCATTTAGGTGGTTGTAGACAGATTGACAAAGGCAACTCATTTCCTACCAGTTAAAACTATTGATTTGGCGGAGGATTATGCTATCACGACCCAAAAGTACACCCAAATCGTAGACACGGGACGAGGAGCCTCGAGGGACCCTAAGTTAACCCATGGCATGAGAATATAACTAAACCATTCACATAAGGCGAAAGAATTAGCTTAATAGTCATGAACTAAATAAAACCGTGACATGAAATATAAGAAACAACAATACATAATCCAAACGTAAATAGTGGAATACTACAATTAGGTCTGAAAGCCTCTAATCATAATAGATGGGTTGAAGGGACAAGACCCCAACTAACCCCAACATTTTGAAAACTAAAACACAAACAAGAATCCAAACATGAAGCCCCCGAATCATGAGGACTCACCACGGAGAACTGAGGGCAGAATGGAGAGTAAGCTAAGAGCGATGCTGGACCTACGTACCGAATCTTGTATCATAAAATGATACAACATAGAAAAATATGCGGTTTAGTACATGCAATGTATTGAGTATGCGAGGTATGCAAGACAATACTTAAAAATTAAAAGTTATAGGAGTGGGGATATCATGATCATAAAGACTGAAATCATAAGTATATCGTGAGGCTCACGATTTACAAAATATTCATAAACTTGTTATAGTTAAAACATGAGAGAAAAACATTTTGTAAGGCATAACTAGAGCCAAAGAACATAATCATACATGCATTAAAACAATGAGGAACAGTAGGAGATTTCTATAACCTAATAGCCCATATGAGCACACATGGAGCCCGACCTGGAAGCCTAGTCGAGAGGCCGTTCATACCTTTCCAAGGGTATGAACCATGAAAGGCGTGATATCACTCGTGAAGGCCCCGTATAGAAAAAGGGACAGTCACTGAGGAGGTCCCAAACTTAACCTATGGTGGCACGTAGTTCTGAGATTCGGGGTGTAACCTAGGCCCCTAACCTACTCGGCGGTAAGTACTACTCCCAAAACATACAACGTGCTCGTAGAAATTCATACATGACATGCATGGCTAGTTAAATCGTGATAATCATAGCATGCTTGGAAATTCATAGTACTAACCATGGAATTGGGCCCGTGGATTGGCCAAAATCATAGTTCATGAATTATAAGCGATATGTGGGCCTTGCCCATAATTTCAATCATACTTGAAATGCTTAAATTTATGGGAAACATGATCATAATAACATGAGTAATCGAAAACATGCTTAAAATTCAAAAGTTCATATCATGCTTGAGAAATCACCATAACCATGAATTTAACTAAAACCCCATGATTTGGGCACATGTGCTTTTAAGGATTTAAATCATCAAATATCGAATCAAGTGAGTGAAAACAGCCCAACAATTTGACACTCATGATTTTAGACATACTACAACATGCTCATATCGATTTTTTTTAACGGAACATACATTTGGATTATGACCCATAGAGGTTTAGAAATGTTAAACATAGAATTTCGGAGAAATTGGGCATGGGTAAGAACTAAACTACCCATTCAAAACCCCACATGCCTGGAACTTCTCGATTCTTAATTCCCTTGAAAAGCCCTAGATGGAAGCTTGAAGAACTTGAAGAAGAACACTTGAATACCTTTCCTCTTACCTCTCTACTCTTACATGCATCCAATGAGGTTTATCATGAATGATTTCCCCTTAAAAGACCCTGTCTAAACCTCAAAACGACGTAGTTTAGGTCTTAGGAGCACGGGAAATTACGATAAGGCCCTTAGTAACTCACAGAAAATAACTACCAGGTGACCCTAATGGGTGACGTCATGACTCTTCCGCATAGGCAATGAAGTGTCGAGTCGACCGTCAAGTACACTAGATACCGGGTCAATTGGGCTTGTAACGGGTGACTCAATGACTCGTCACAAGTGACCACAAGTCGTGGTCACCTTTCGTTAAGTACACTGCTTCATCCTCAGTAAATATTCCCTGGCTTGATCACGACCCACCTCATTAGTCCTTGGGAAGACTACGACTCGTGGGGTCCCATCCATTAGATGCACTGGTCAGACCTCCCAGGAAACCCTCAATCTCACCCCACAGGAGACCTAACGACTCGTGGTAGCTGACCACGAGTCATTCCCACGCCTATGGGGACCTCAGCTCCTCATCTCGTTCTAGCCTCCCCATGAGCCACCTGACGACTCGAGGGGTCTCCTCATGAGTCATCTAATGACTCATCCTGCACTGCTGTAACATATTTCAAATTTCTCCCCGTTTGACTCCTGGGTTTGATCCTTTGGTTCTCGGGGTATAACATATGCCAAATTGTACATTCGGGAGTAAGTTTGATTACATGGAGTTCCATTGTCCATCATATTAGATAGAGGTGCTCAGTTTACCTCCCAGGTTTGGAGATCGTTTTAGAATGGAATTGGTACTGAGGTCAAGCTTAGCACAACCTTTCACCCACAGAAAGATGGTTAGGCTGAGTGGACTATTAATACTCTTGAGGATATTGAGAGAGTATGTGATGGATTTCAAGGGTAATTGGGATGATTATTTGCCTCTCATTTAGTTTGCATATAAAAATATTTACCATTCTAGCATTCATATGGCTCCATTTGAGGCTCTTTATGGGCGAAGGTGTAGATCACCCATTGGTTGGTTTGAGGTCTGTGAAGCCATATTGATAGGACAAGATTCGGTTCATGAGGCTTTGAAGAAAGTTCAACTTATAAGAGAAAGATTGAAAATAGCTCAGAGCAGATAAAAGTCCTACGCGGATGTGAGGAGGAGAGAGCATGAGTTTGAAGTTGATGATTGGGTGTTTCTAAAGGTATCTCCCATTAGGGGAGTGATGAGATTCGGGAAGAAAGGAAAACTCATTCCCTGTTATGTTGGTCTATACCAGATTGTGAAATGGGTTGGAAACATAGCATACAATTTGGAGTTTCCATCAGAGTTAGCTTCAGTTCATCTAGTTTTTCATGTATCACTCTTAAAGAAATGTTTGGGTGATCCAACTCTGGTTGTTCCCGTGGATAGTGTCGGTGTGAAAGATAGCCTTTGTTATGAGGAGGTTCTAGTAGAAATACTTGATCATAAGGTTAGGAAGCTAAGAAACCAAGAAGTAGCCTCAATAAAGGTTTTGTGGAGGAATCTACATGTTGAGGGAGTAACATGGAAGCCAAAGCAGATATGATGGCTAGATACTCGCATTATTTCCTTCTAGCTCAGTTTCAGATTAAGGTATCAATTTCCTCCTTAGTACCCTATTCAGTTTCATGTTCAGTTTATGTTCCCTAGTTTCTTTTATGTTAATCTACGTTAGTGTAATTCATGAATTCAGTTCAGTCATGTAGTTTAGTCCGAATATAGTCACTCTATAAGTTTCAACTTTAAATATTCAGTAATTGGCATGTAGTTGCATTTATCAGTTTTCCAATATGTTTACCCACATTCAAGGGCAAATGCTCCCAAGGAGGAGATGTTGAAATATCCCGAAAGTACCTAAGACCAGAATCGGGAATTGAAAAGCAGTAGGAAATCTAGGATTTCTTTTTAGACCGACTCCTTGTATAGGTCATTGGTGCATCTAACGACCTGTTGGATGTGCCTGTGGGGAGAAGCTACAGAAATGGACTTGAGAGTAACGGGTCTAGGAATGACCCATTGTGTGAGGTAACGAGTCATTCTATGTGGGACGTCATAAAGATGATCTTGGTCAAAGAAGGCTGGAACGAGTCATATGATGACTCGTTGTTCTAAACAACAAGCTATTTTATGTGCTCTTTGCGAGGATTTTTAGGATGGGAGCAGTGGGTACAACGACTAGCAACAATGAGTCATTAGAGATGGTAACGACTCGTCCTATTGATTGTGGTTGAAGACCTGAGACAGGAAATAGGGATGAAAATACCGAGCGAAGTAATGGGTCGTTGGAGCTATGGTCGACCCGTTGTAGTAGTCATTGCCTCGAGTTGTGGCTAAATCCCTATGAGTTTATTAAGGGCAAATCCATAACTTCAAAGACCCTAAATCCTATACTATGCCATTTTATGCTCAGAAAAGAATGTTTTAAGAGGTTTAAATTTTAAACTCATTCAAACCCCTTCCTCTCCCATGCATGCAACCTAGAGGCTTCTAAGGGTAATCAAGCTAGGAATTCATCAAGTTCATACCCAAAATCCATTGGGCTTTCAAGAAGGTTTGAGAAGTTAGATTCTTCCAGGTATGTAAAGCAATGAATGGGTGTATCCATCAACACCCATGCCCAATCCCTCTTCAATTCATGAAATTCTAGTTGATGAATCTATGGGGTTTTAACCCAATATGTGAATTCTTTAAGTATCAATCATGGGTATGATCTAAGAGTGTTCAAATGTTGATTTATGATTAATGGGAATGTTGATGTCCATGTTTTCGAATGATCATGGCTACATCAAGTATATTTAAATACTAGGCAAGCCCATATGATCTAGTATATTTCATGATTTATCTAAACTTCCTGTACTAGCTTACCACATGGATTTTGGAGTCTATACCACCACTATTTTCAACTTGTGGTACAGTTTGAGCCCAAGGCTCCTCATATTATGATTTCAGATTTATGCATGTATGCTATTAGTTAGCTTCATCACTAGACGATGGTTCAGCTTCGTTGAAAAATAATAGAGAGCATATGCATGTTTTCGGGAGTAGTTTCTAGCATCAAGTAGGCTACGGGTCAGTCAACCTTATGCCTCTGAACTACGCGCCAATGTAGTTATGTTTAGATTATTTACAACCTACCCTGTGAGGTTTCCCTACCCCCAAGGCGCCTTCAGCTTGATATCGATATCATGGTAGTTTCCTTAACCCTGACAAAGCTTTGGACTTCTCTGCCCACTTGAGTATGATAGTCGGTACCACCTAAGCTCTATCATGGTAATGTCGGTTTTATGATAAGTTTCTTATTGTTCCTCATGATTTCAGCTATGCATTTTCATTAGTCATGTTATTGTGTTTTCAATATGTTTGATCCAATGTCCAGTTTCATTCATGATTATAAGTTTTCAGCTTTGGGTCATTCGATTCAATTATGATATTCAGATATGTTCAAACCATGATTTCAGAAAATAACATGCAAGCCTTACTCTCAAAATCTTATCTTGATTATGTTTTTATGATATGCATGATTTATGATTTTACTTATTTAGCGATTTTACTTACTCTACATACTCAGTACATTTCATGTACTGACCGCATACTCTATGTTGTATCGTTTCATGATAGAGACTTTGATATTCAAGCTTAGTTCCTCTATTAGCCAGACTCCCAACATCAGAATCTCCCGGTGTCAGTTGGTGAATCCTCATCTTTTGAGGCCCCTTCTTTTCAATCACATTTAGTATTTTCTGTTTCACACTATAGTGAGTTATTTGGGGGCTTCTCCCATCAATTCGTCAGTAGTAGAGGGTTTTCAGACATAGAATGTAATCAGCTTTCGACTTGAGTTATTTATTTCGATGTTATGAGATTTTTAGACTTCCGCTATGTAAATTATGTGGATCTTCTGCTTTATTGTGATTGAGTTAGATGTCATATTCATATGATGGGTCGACTTGGAGCCTCTTGGGGTTCTTTCTCCCGTGTCTCAATCCGGGCCTATGTTCGGGTAGTGGCATTGGGTGTATCTGAAGGTTTCACCTATGGAGGGTATTATTGATTATGCTTAAATTATACCTTTGAAGAAGTATAACACAATCATTATCAATAAAGAACCCAACTAAGTTTGGGGTCGATCCTACAAGGAATATGGTCAAGATATTAACTAATGTTAGTATTTATTCTTTTAGTTCAATTATTTCCTTTGGGTTTGGGGTTGTAGAAAATAATATGGAACAGTATTATGAAATGTTATTGTTATCAAAGATATGCAAATAACTAGGGAAGTGTTCCCCATGGATTTATAACTATGTTGGGTTATTGTACTTGTGATCTATTCCCATACTTAGCCTGTAGAATAAATGAACTATGCTCATCTGAATGGTTGATTCGCCCCATTAGATGACTATACTCAATCACTAGATTAGGTCTTATAAGCGTTTGTAACTAACCTTTATCAATAATTCAAAATTAACTTTCCTACAGCCACAACTCAAGTTATTTAATGAAAATTAATTTCAATGCTTCGTTGTCTTTCCCTTTTCCTATTATCTACTTCTCTAGGTTCAAGCAAGAAGAGAATACAGGCTAGTCCTAATGTTTCACACCATTAAGAAATAATTAATATAAATAGAAGAATAATATAAGAATCAGTAGTGGTTTAGAATTACTTTGTGTTAACCCTAATTTGTTATTTCACCATCTTTCCCACAATCCTAGTTGTGGAGGTTTTAGCCACTCATAATTTCAAGAAAGAAATTAGAAATCATGAAAGAAATCATAATTAACAACTTACAATATTGAAGAAATAAAAATTGAATGATCGATTGCACAGTAATCATTGGAAAAATCAAGGACACAGTGATAAACTTGCTCAAAGATTTCATGTATTTTTGTTCTCCAAGAAGTGTAACGAAACTCCAAATATTCTATTACATGAAAAGTATCAGATCCCTTAATGATAAATAAATGGAAAATATTTATACACTTAATGACAATCCTTTCCTAAATTATCAGGGACTACTATGCCGGGATGACCTACGAGTCATAGCACGCTACTACGAGTCGTAGTCTGCACTCGTAAGATGATTAGCTTCTGGATCTACCATGTACAGAAGGCTGGTACGACATTGATGTGTCACTACAAATCGGAGGTGTTAGTCGCCATCTGGACTTATGAAATATAACATGTCTGAGTATCAACCTACGGGCCCTTGTTGTGGTCTGTTTTATGATGGTACGAATCATAGATTCCACTCATGCCTTGGGGACGTCATTTAGCTGAATCTCTAATTCTCACTACGAGTCTATCAGTACGACTCGTACAGTGTTATCATGACTCGTAGCATTTGCTCGTACCAAGGACTCTGCACTTTGCCAACTTCTAAATCTTTATTACGGGTACTAGTCACGGCTCGTACCTAGGTGGTGTGGCTCGTACTATGACCTGTAGCAGCCCATTATTCTACACTTTTGCATTTTTTTTCAAAAATGCAACGCTCGGACTTATATTCCTTGAAAATATAGTAAAATAACCTCATATCCACATAAACATACCCAAGTTCTAGCATCTTTTCTATGTTTTAAGCATCAAAAGTGTCGTAAAACTATGGCATATCAACACCCTCAACTTAGAACTTTTGAATGTCCTCAGGCAAACAAAGTACTACTACATATAAACGCTTTACTAGAAAGTAAAACAGAAGACTTATAGCCAACAATTTAAAAAGTTTGCACACATGATCACTATCGATTATCAACCACCTTTTGAAACACTCAAAACCAAGATTGTTGAATACACATGCAACTATAACTTAATGAAAAAAAGGAATCTAGAAATGGCATTGGTGTTCCCCTATGCATGCGTAAGCGTATGCGGTCGTACAAGTAATACAGTGACTCTTAAGAGCCAGATGTCAAACCCATAGGGACTAACTATTTCAGTGAATTTACAAATTCAAGTATTAATTCAGTTTCCAAAACTGTCCAAGTTTCAAGATTTGGATTTTGTCTAAATCTATAGGTGATAAAAATAATTGGAAAAACAAGGATAAGAAGCATCTAAAGTTAAGGCCTAACAATCGTGTAATGCTACATTCACATTGGTTCAAGTATGAAATTTCAATTGTTGTCCCACAAAGTTAATTTCCATGTTCATGGTCTTTTGAGCCTCTAAACATAGACGAATTAACCTTACAACTACATCATTGAGTGGGGATGTGACAACCTAGTTCATAAGAAATTATCTATGTGTAGTGGTTAACGGGGTTAATTCCCTTTGTTATTCTTGCGCTCCAGCGCACTCGCAAGCGTACGCGGTCGTACAAGTAATATAGTGGCCCTTTTTAAGAGCTGGATGTCGAACCCATATGGACTGGACTATTTTAGCAAATTATCATGTTCAAGTATAAGATAACCTCAAAAGTGTTGATTAGACAAGTTTTCAGTAATTTATAATTAAGTTTAGGGGTGGTCACAAAATAATCTGAAAACAATATAAGAAGCAACTAGAGTTAAGGCCGAACAATCCTGCAATGTCACACTTTGTAATGGTTCAAGTATGAAATTATCAATTTTTGTCTCACATAGTTGAAAATGCAATGTTCATTGTCTCTCGAGCCTCTAAACATGACAAATTAGCCTCACAACTACATCGTTGAGCGGGGATGTGACATTCTAGTTCGTGGTCAATTCAACTACATGGATGTGGTTTACGGGGTTTATGCTCTTGATTATGGACTTTCGTACCTCTAATCATTTAACCAAACTTAGCTCCACAACTACTTATATGAGTGGTGATGTGATAATTCTAAGCCGGTGTCTTGCTCTCATCCTGTTTTATCAACCAAGCAAGGCAAATTAGGTGTATTTTCAATCCTAATCGCGAATCATCTAAAGATAAGAACTTTCTCCCTACATTCCTATGTTCTTGCCTAGGGTTACTATTTCAAGCTTTTACCTAAGCTTAATGCATTTGTTTTCATGGTGATCAACCACAAAAACAACAATAATGAAGAATGAAAGACAAAACAACAATTAATAACTCAAACCAAAATGAATTCATGCAATTACAATCATATCACGTGGCCTCAACGCTAGTGGAAGGGTTTTAGCCACTCATGTTCGTACAATAAGTTAAAAACACCGGTAAAGTAGTGTACTTACAAGAATAGGTAAAAGAGAATGTAAAATTAGTTAACCCTAGCTGAGTTCTTCACTTCTCCCTTCGCTCCTCTACGGTTTTCAGAAAATATTTCGTTACATTTGATTTTGGGAGCTAAGGGTTTAACTTATAGTAAATAGGAAATGTGCCAATTTTTTCCTGTCGTTGAATGGCTCCGTGGCACGGAGGTGTACCCGCCAATTTGCCTTCATGACATGGAGGTATCGCAAATGCACATTGGAACTAGCCTAAAAAATGACCTTCGGCCGAGGCATGCCGCGATGGCACTATGGCACGGCGCCCAGGCTGTGCGATGGCCTGCATGACACGACCTCTGACGCGCAGATGTGCCTAGTGTGGCATGGCTCTGGTGCGCAGGTAGCTTGTTTTGCTGCATTCTTTTTGCGCCTGGCATTGGCGTGGCACGGCGCTGGGCGCGGCACACGCACAGCGTGGCACGCTACCTGGCGCGGCAAGCCTTGCCATGCATGCTTCCTTGCCCACTTTTACAATTTGCTTCCAAATCCATTCCTCCACTTCACCCCCCATTATTTAGTCCCTCAAATGAATTTTTCACCTACAAAACAAGGACTAATCTTGTTTGTTAGTACATATCCAAATTTACATAAAATCACATGAGAATGTAAATGCATAAATAGACAAACATGACTAAACTAAGTTATAAAATAGAACTTGGGCAAGCAATTACGCCCAAGATCACTACCCCACACTTAAAGCCTTGTTCGTCCATGAACAACCGTTTGACATCTCATGCACTGGAAGATTCACACATAGCTAATTGAGAAGGAAAATTCAAGCTACAGCTACAACGATTGTTTATCGATAGAAAGATAAAATAGAGAATGCAAGATTTAACCCTTAGAATAAAATATAACTACGTGAAGACTTCCTAACCTCAGGAATTGACTCTTAATATCAACAAACTCATGCAAATCAACCGACCAAGAAATCCAACATAAATTTTATCCTTCATTAAATATGTGCCCTCACAACAAGCGAGTTACCCATTTTTACTCACACATTTTCAAATCATACTATATATGGGTATATAAATAAGAATTAAGCTCACTCTCAAAAAGAATTCACATGCCAAGTGTATTGACCCATAAGCTTGCCCTTAGTGTACTACTTCACTAATTTACGAATGTTTAAATGTAAGATCAAGTAGGACTTATCGGGTTGTAATGTAAGCTAAAGGACGGGTAGGTACTATTATGGATAATAATAGTGGCTATCTTTCCCAAGCACTTTTAATACATCACACATTCATTGCGGACATCTCACCTCTTGCTTCACCCTCTTTCTTTTCACTCTTAAATTTTCTCTTCTTGTTCCCATTTCTTTAAGCGCACTTTGTTTATTAGTAAGGAGTACTTAAGAAACTTTTTCATTCATTTGTTTTCTTAATCCCTACCAATACTCAAGAATTTTCAAACAAGTGCACCTTAGACCTTTTCTCAACTCCCACAACTGTTATTTTTCCTTCGTCTTCACGATTCTCACTCCTTTACTCTTTCAAATTTTTTACTTAAGTGCTTAGGAGTTTTGGATCAAATTCAAGGCTAATGAAAGAAAAAGGATTAAGCTTATGTTATAGCTATCAAATAATAGGCTTAAGGCTCAATGGGGCTAACTAGGATTATACATTCAAGGTAGGTAAAACGAGGGTAAAAAGTTAGGCTCATTTAGAGAAATGCCTAAATCATCTCCTACAATCTACATCCTTCATTTCATTTATTATACACACCAGATAAGTTCTAGACACTACACAATAGCATGGAATATTCAAAAATCTTACACTCATAGCACATGCTCAATTCAAGACAAATTAAGCGGACTCTTAACTCAGCTAATCACAAGAATTCAAAATTAAGCCTAAAGCACATAGAGTCACATTCAAGAGCCTAGGTATCTCAAACAGAGTTATACAACTTCTTACATGCTTCAACACTGACCATACTTGCATCTCACAATCATGTACAACACATAACAAGAACATCCAGCCATCAAATAGCTACGTGTTCAAAAACCAAAACCTATTTACTAATTTTCCCTCAATACGGTCATAATCAATCCATCATCGGGAAAAGTCCCTCACTATGACTAAATACAACTATGTACAGACACAAAAAAATTTTATTCTTCAGTTCAAAGTGTCCCCCGTTGGAAAATAACCGAAAAGAAAAACCAACTGGTGGGTGAATCATGCTTAACTCAAAAAAATTTTCCCAACAAATACCTTTCAAGAACTACATTCACCCAAAATCATTAAGCACAAATTTTTTGAAATTTCCCTCACCCCACACTTGAATCATGCTATGTCCCCAAAGCATCTAACTGAGATTTAAAAAGGGTGAAAAATACTCCCTGAGGCCTCTACACCTAGCTAACAACATGTTCTTCTTCATTTGAACAAGTGGGTACTCGACCCCACAATTTTCCTCTTTAATGCTTCTTAGCTTCCTCCTCCAATTGTGCTTAAATCTCCTCCAAAAACAATAAACAGATGAAAATGAACAAAATCACCACAAATGAAAAAAAAATTACAAATGTACCTGTGGAACCCTTAGGTTGCCTCCCAAGCAGCGCCTAATTTTACGTCGCGGCTCGATGTGTACTATCCTTTTCAGGATATCCTCATACATGTGTTCCCTTTAGAGAACCATCTTCTTCTCTTTTTATTTATGAATCAGACAGGCACCACTCTGTCCCTCTCTTATTGCAACTTCTTCTCACACTGAATCCCTTCATCAGTTTCGGGCTGAAAACTAATCATTTCCTTTGGCCGTGGACTTGTGGAATCTACTACCCCACACTTAACCTCAAGCACACACTGACCTTACAAAGGTCTCTTTAATGTGTGGGTGGGTTAATCTCGTGGTAAACCTGGAAGAGTTCTTCTTCTTCATCGACCCTCATTTTCAGCGTCCCTGCTCTTACATTAATAACTGCTCCTCCAGTGGCCAAAAATGGTCGTCCCAAGATAAGGGGTACCTTATCGTCAACTTCAAAATCCAATATAATAAAATCAGCGGGTATGATGAACTTACCCACTTTGTTGAGAAGGTCCTCGATTATTCAATCTGGTGCCACATGTGACTTGTCTGCCAGCTGCAGCATCAATCGTGTTGGTCTTAGTTGACCCAAACCCAAGGTGTTAAACTAAGATAAGGGCATTAGATTAACTGCTGCCCCTAAATCAGACATAGCTCTTATCACCTCAACTTTACCAATTTTTATGGGGAGGGTAAAACTCGCTGGGTCTTTGAGCTTTTTAGGTATCTTGCTCATTACCCTGTGGCTGCACTCCTCAATCAGTGCTACTGTCTGAATATCCACCAATCTGACTTTATTGGCCACCACATCTCTCAAGTACTTAGCATACTTGGGCATTCCCTGCAAGACAATAAGCAAAGGCAAATTTATGTGAAGTTCTCTAAAAATATCAAAGAACCTTCTAAAGCATTCCTCCTCCTTACTCTTTTTTAATCTTTGAGGAAATGGTGGTGGTGGTCTTTGTGCTGGCTGCAATGATGATTTTGCATTTTGTTTCCCCACACTCTCATTTTCTCCCTCGTCAGTGGATGGTCCCTTTCTGACCAACCCCGGCTGCACCTCATTTCTCTTCTCTTTTGGTGTTGTATCATCCAATTGCTTGCCACTCCTCAGACTGATGGCATTGACCTGTCGGGGGTTTGTGTCTGTTTCATTGGGTAATCGTCCCTATGGTCTAGTGTGGTGAGCAGCTGCTATTTGACCCATATGCTTCTATAGATTGCGGGTGGCCAACTGCTTATTTTTCAAATTTGATGCCATCCTACCCTGATTCTCTGCTAATTGGGCCCGTGTCTCCAAAATTTTCTGCACCGTTTCCTCAATGTTGCAGCTCTACTGGCCATCATTCTTCCTGTTCTGCTGCTGATACTACTGTTGCTGAGGTTGCTGGTAGCTTTGCCTTTGATTTCCACCCCAAGAAAAATTCGGGTGGCTCTGCAAACTCTTGTTGTAATTGTTCCCCAAATTTCTGATTGTTCATCTGAACATTACCCAGAAAATTAACTGATTCCGGATTGGTCGTGCATGATTCTGCATTATGCCCACTATTTCCGCAGATTTCACAGCAACTTAGAGCTTGCTGAACTACATTTACCTTACCCTGTTGTTGGTTCATACTCTGTTTATTTAACTAAGTCATGATCTGATGCTGAAATAATGTTAGTTTTGCCGCCAAGGCATTTACACCATCCATCTCTATCAGCCCTGCTCTCTTTCCTGCACCTCTCGATGACTCGCTGTGCCACTCTGGATTTCCCTGAGCAATCCTGTTCAACAAAGTGTACTGCTCATCATAAGTCTTCTCTAAGGCTTGCCCACCCGATGCAGAGTCTAGTAAAATTTTTGTGTGTGGTTCTAGACTTTCCACAAAGGTATGGGCTAGCACTTCATTGGACTGTTGATCGTGGGTACAGTCTCTTAGTAATGACTTGAATCTCTCCAAAGCCAAATACAAGTTCTCCTCCGGCCTCTGCTTGAAGCTTAATATTTCACTCCTGAGTTTTGTAGTCTTGCCTGAAGGGAAGAATCTGATAAGGAACTTCTTTGCCAAATCATCCCAAGAAGTTATGGAAATCGGTGGCTTAGATTTCAACCACCTTTTTGCCTCTCCCAACAATGAGAACGGGAAGAGGGTAACTCGGACATAATCTGTGGACACTTCGGTGGGGACGAACGTGTCACTGATCTCAAGAAAGTTCTGTAAGTGCTGCTGTGGGTCCTCATGAGTCATCCCACTGAACTGGCCACTAGAATGTAAAAGTTGCACCATATTCTATTTCAATTCAAAGTTTACTCCAAGTTCCGGTTTGCGGATACTAGAGGTCACATTTGTAGCTAGTGGGATAGCGACTTCACGAACTGGTCGGGCTGCCATGATATCAGGTGACAACTATGCTTGTCCTGCCGGTGGTTGTTGTTGTAACCTTTCCTGAAGTCTCTTTAGCTTTTGCTCTAGAGCTTCTCTTCTGCGTAAATGAATTTGACGTTCAGGTTCAAGCAATGGTTCCACTAGCTCTCTATTCCTTGCCAGCTCTGCAAGGACAACCTGTCACCTGCAATATATAAGACTAAGACCAAGTTTCTCAACACTTAAGGAAATTAAAAATCACATAAAAATAGAAACATTTACTAAATTTCGCCAGTCCCTGGCAACGGCGCCAAAAACTTCTTGTGCTCCAGCGCACTCGCAAGCGTACGCGGTTGTACAAGTAATACAGTGGCCCTTTTTAAGAGTCGGATGTCGAACCCACAGGGAATGGACTATTTTAGCAAATTATCACTTTCAAGTGTAACATAACCTCACAAGTGTTGATTAGAGACATTTTTGGTAATTTATAATTAAGTTTTGGGGTGGTCACAAAATAATATGAAAACAATATAAGAAGCAACTAGAGTTAACGCCAGATAATCATGCAATGTCACACTTTGTAATGGTTAAGTATGAAATTATCAATTGTTGTCTCACATAGTTGAAAATGCGATGTTCATGGTCTATCGAGCCTCTAAACACGACAAACTAGCGTCACAACTACATCGTTGAGCGGGGATGTGACATTCTAGTTCGTGGCCAATTCAACTACATGGATGTGGTTTACGGGGTTTATTCTCTTGATTATGGACATTCGTACCTCTAATCATTTAACCAAACTTAGCTCCACAACTACTTCTACGAGTGGTGATGTGATAATTCTAAGCCGGTGTCTTGCTCTCATCCCGTTTTATCAACCAAGCAAGGCACATTAGGTATATTTTCTATCCTAATCATGAATCATATCTAAAGATAAGAACTTGCTCCCTACATTCCTATGTTCTTTCCTAGCGTTACACTTTCAAGCTTTTACCTAAGCTTAACGCATTTGCTTTCATGGTGATCAAGCACAAAAGCAACAATAATGAAGAATGTAAGACAAAACAACAATTAATAACTCAAGCCAGAACGAATTCATGCAATTACAATCATATCACGTGGCCTCAACCCTAGAGGAAGGGTTTCAGCCACTCATGTTCGTACAATAACTTACAAACATCGGTAAAGTAGTGTACTTACAAGAATATGTAAAATTGAATGTAAAATAAGTGAACCCTAGGTGAGTTCTTCACTTCTCCCTTCGCTCCTCTATGATTTTCAGAAAATATTTCGTGACATTTGGTTTTGGCAGCTAAGGGTTTAATTTATAGTAAATAGAGAATGTGGCAATTTTTTCCTATTGTGGAATGGCTCCGTGGCATGGAGGTGGATGCGCCAATTTGCCTCCCTGACATGGAGGTATCACAAATGCACACTGGAACTAGCCTAAAAAATGATTTTCAGCCGAGGCATGCCGCGATGGCACCGTGGCACGGCGCCCAAGTTGCGTGATGGCCTGCGTGACATGGCCACTGGCACGCTGATGTGCCTAGTGTGGCACAGCGCTGGTGCACAGGTGGCCAGTTTTGCTGCATTCTTCTTGCCCCTGGCATTGGCGTGGCATGGCGCTGGGCGCGACACACACACAGCGTGGCGCACTGCCTGGCGCGGCCAGCCTTGCCATGGCATGCTTCCTTGTCGACTTTTACAATTTTCTTCCAAATCCATTCCTCCACTTCACCCCCCATTATTTAGTTCCTCAAATGCATTTTTCACCTACAAAACAAGGACTAATCATGTTGGTTAGTACATATCCAAATTTACTTAAAATTTCATGAGAATGTAAATGCATAAATAGACAAACATGACTAAACTAAGTTATAAAATAGCGCTTGGGCAAACAATTATGCCCAAGATGAGTTATGGACTTTCAAACCTCTAACCATTTAACCTAACTTGGTTTAACAACTACATCTATGAGTTGTTATGTGACAATTCCAAGTTGGTCTTCTAGCAATGCTCTCATTTCATAACCAAGCAAGGCGAATTAGGTATATTTTTATCCTAAGAGAGAATCAAGTCTTGAAGACTTTTAACTTTCTTCCTGCATTCTTAGTTCTAACCTAGGTTTGCTCCGACATGTTTTGCCTAAGATTAACATACATTTTAATGGTGATTAAGAATTAAAACGATAAGAAGCGAGAATGCAAGACAAACAATAATGAAAACTTGAACCAACTACGAATTTAAGCAATTACAATCATGTCATTTGGCCTCAATCCTAGAAGGTTTTAGCCACTCATGTTTTTACACGAAATTGTAGTATACTTATAATCTATGTAGAAGAAAAAGTGAAAAAGATTAGAAAAGTTAACCCTAGGTAGATTCTCCTTCATTCCCCTCTGCTCTCCCATGTTTTTCAAAAAGTAATCTGTGTTTTCCCAAAAATATTCTGTGATATCCAATTAAACTGCTATGTGTTTCTTTTATAATTGTCAAAATTTGGCCTGTAGTGGACTGTCTTTAAGTCACGCTGGCTATCGCAGATATTTTCCTCCGTGACATACTAGCTATCGTGTAGATTTGCCTCTGTGACACTCTGTTGTCGTAGATGCTCACTATTTTGCAGCTCCTGCTCATATAAATTAATTCTTTGCTTCATGCCACATTGTTGAATGCCCTAATGCTTCTCTGTGGTACGTAGTTGGCTCCAAATGTCCTTTTTAGCTTGTCTCAGCATCCATAATCCATCCCTTAGCATTTATCTTCAAGATTAGGACCGTTATCTTTACATTGGTCTCCATCGATTGGCAATTTCAACCTTTAGTACATGGCCACAAATTACAAAATATACATGAGATTATTCTTAAAATAATGTACAAACATGGCTAAAACTTGGGTAAAAAATATCACTTGGGCATAGTCATATGCCCAAGATCACTACGCTACACTTAAAGTCTTGTTCGTCGTCGAACAAATCCTTTACATCTCATGCACAAGGAAGACTCACACATGACTATTTCATGTGAAACGACTCAAGTTACGACTACAATGACTAACTTAGATGGTATGTTAAAAATAGAGCATGTTATATATATATATATATATATATATAGTAATTCATATCCAATACAACCAAGTTAAGGCCTCTTAGCCTCAAGAATCGACTCTACAATCATAGAAAACTCATGCACAATAGCCAATCAAGAAGTCCAATATGAATTCTATCTTTCCTCAAACATGTTCCCTCACAACAAGAGAGATACCAATTTTCACACACAAATGTACAAGTTACAATATGTATGGGCATATGAATACAGTAACGCTCTCTCTCACAAACAATTAACATGCAACATATAATGACCCATATGCTTTCCCTTAGTATATTACTCCGCTAATCCAGGAAGATCTAAAAATAAGATGAAGTAGGACTTTAAGGGTTGTAATGTAAGCTAAGGGACGGGTAGGTACTATTCTATCTTGTAATAGTGACTATCTTACCTAAGCGATTTTAATACATCACATGCTCTCATTAAGCACATGATATTTCTTTTACTCTTGTACTTCACCCCTTGTTTGTATCAATTGACAATTTTCTTTTTGTTTACCCCATTTATTTAAGCACACTTATGTTATTAGTAAGGAGTAATAAAGCATTAAACATTCTTTTGTTTTTTTTCCCGACTCCATACCAACACTTAGACATTTTGGATAATTGCACCCTTCACTCTTTTCTTCAACTTCCACAACAAACTATTTCCCTCATTTTCAATATTATTACTGCTCTTACTTTTATGCATTTTTCACTTAAGCTCTTAGGAGTTTTGGATCAAATTCAAGGCTATTCAAAGAAAACGATTATGCTTTTATTGTGGCTAAAAAGAATAGGCTAAAGGCTCATTGAGGCTAACTAGGATTATGCATTAAGGATAGGTAAAACATATAGTTGTATTCAAAGAAATTCCTATATCATCTCTTACAATTAACATTCCTCATTTCGCTTTGCAAACACACCAGGTAAATTATAGACACTACATGATAGCATGGAATACAAGAAGAACCTTACACTCCCCGCACATGTTCAATTCTACACACACCCATACAGACTCTTAACACAGCTAATCATATGAATTCAACAATTAAGCATACAACATACAGTGTCATATTCCTGAGCCTAGGTGTCTTAACAAAGTCATATCATTTACTCAACATGCTTCTTAATTACAATCCTACTTGCCTCTTAAAATCATGTATAATACTCAATAAGAGTATCAAGCCATCAATTAGTCAAGGATTCAACAAAAATCCTATTAACTACTTTTTCATCAAGACGGTCAGCATCCACCCATCGTCGAGAAAAGTCTTTAATTATGTCTAAGAAAAATATTCAAAAACAAACAAAAATTTTATTCTCAATTCGAAGTGCCGCCCTTCGAAAAAAGAACCAAAAAGAAAAATCAAAGGGTGGGTGAAATATGCTCTACTCCAACTTTTAAATAAAAATAATTTTCACACCAAGCAACACTTCACCCGAAAACCAGCATCACAAAATTCTTAAATTTACCCCACCCTGCACTTAGATCATGCTATGTCACCAAAGTATCATTTAAAATCAATACTAAAAGAGAGAGGTACTTCTTGAGGCATCTTGGCCTAGCTAGTAGCATGTGTTATACGTTTTTCAACACATGGGTCATTGACTCCACACTCATTTTTTTGTCCATGCTCCTTGGCTTCCTATTATAAAGGTATTAAAACTTCCCTTCAATCTATTTTTAGTTCAGTAAAACAAAAATAAAAGTGAAAATAACCAAAATAAAAAACAAAAGAAAAATAAAATTGTACCTATGGATTCTCCTTGACATAAGTTGAATTCAAATTGGTAACAAACAATTGGGTAGAAAGGTGTTCTCTTTAATTTGAATAAATTGAAGTAGATTGGAACCTATGGTACTATTGAAAGATACCCATGAGTTTCCTAAGTTAATTTCTTTCTTTTTCAGCCTTAGCCCACTCTCAATTGTTCCGCATTAGGTGATTTAGGGGGATCGACTCATAATTGGGGTCACTTCCCTAGTTTTTTCTAATATTGAACTTTTAACTTAAATCAATTTCATTCTTTTTTATAATATTTCATTTCACTTTAACTTATATAAAGTCTTAACCTATAAATAAACTTTGAAACTACTTGATAAGTTTGGCCTACCTTTGTCTCTGTGGATACGGTCCTTACATATTGAATTGGGTAATTATACTATATCAGCCTCATAAACACCCAGTTTGAGAGTTAGATCAAGGGTGATATCATTAAAATTATAATTATTACGTTCACATTGCTTTATTATATTCTCATCTAGTAGTAAGCCAAGCCAGGGGTTTGCTTGGATAACTAGCTGGTTAAAGTGTTGACCACATCCATGGTCTAGACTCGGGGCTTGACAAATTTGGAATCAAAGCTTTAGGTTCAAAGAGTCTTAGGGTTTCTATAAAGCTTCATCTATAGGGTTCTTATTATAGGTATGAAGAGCAGCACATCTATAATAGGGAGACTATAGGGCATTTGGAAATACTTCCCTTCTTACATACTCTGGATCATGCAATAAAGTTTAACATTATAAAGAATTCCTTCTAACTCATGCATTCACATGTTTCAGATCATGTCTCCTAAACATACTTCCAGCTAGAGGAATGCACTGAACATGCCTCTATAGACTAGGATGTGTACCCACAATGGTTCACATACTCTAGTTAAGGGATCTAGTGTTGGAGTCTAAGATTGACCAGCAACTAGTGGAAGGATTCTAGAGACAACAACTCCTAAGCATCCTAGTATAGGTACTTCTGAGGAAGATTTTAAAAGGTCTATTCAGAAGCTCACTCAGTTGGTGGCTGCTCAATCAGGCCCTAAGAACTCAGCACTAGTTAGTTTCAGTTCTCATAATTCAAGAGCATCGAGCATTAGAGAGTTTTTGAGGATGAATCCTCCAGTATTTACTAGGTCAAAGGTTCATGAGGACCCTCAAAAAATTATTGTTGATATTTGAAAAATTTTGAAAGAAATGCACACCATAGAGATAGAGGGAGTTGACTTTTCTTCGTATTTTCTCAAGGATGTGACTTACATATGGTATGACCAGTGGGAACAAGGATGAGGTGAGAATGTAGCTCTGGCCACTTGAAATTGTTTTGAGGAAGCTTTCTTGAACCATTTCTTCTCTCTGGAGCTGAGAGAGGAAAAGGTAGAGGAGTTTATGAACTTGGGGCAAGCAGTATGAGCGTGAAGGAGTATAAAGATCATCCAGCTATCTAAATATGCTTTCAAGATGGTATTGGATATGAGGGATAGAATGAGGAAGTTCAAGTTTGTCTTAGGCAAGTATGTGATGAAGGAGTATGAGGGCTCCTTATTGATTAGTGGTATGGATATTTACAAACTCGTGGTATATGCCCTGCAACTAGAGGAAGATAAGTAGAAGGACAGAGAGGAGAACCAGAGCAAGAAAGCTAAGTTATCAGGTAATGAGACTGCACAGTAGAGGAACGAAAATGGAATAGGTCCATCATGAAGAAGAGGTCCTCTGGACCTATACAGTCAGCTGCTAATACTCCGGCCATAGGTAATAGGAATGATTAGAGGTCTCAGACGAAGAGTAATATAGTTCAGGGAACCCTTGACACCTACCATGCAACATCTATAGCAGGGACCACTTGGGTGATTGTCGTTCGGGCATAGATGGATGCTTTGGATGCGGCCAGCAGGGCTATTATTTAAGAGATTATCCATCCCAACAAAGAAATAGGGGTAACGGAGCTCATTCTACTCCCTTAGCAAGTAGAGTAGCCCCGAAGTGCACTACTTCAATGACAGGTAGAGGTAATAACCATCTGCAAGCTATGTCTAGACACCAAAATCAGTAGGACTCCCTAGAAGTTGTCACTGGTATGTAAAACATTTTCTCTATTGATGTGTATGCTTTACTTGATCTAGGTGCTACTCTATCTTTTGTGACTCCTTACGTAGTAGTTAAGTTTGGGATCTCCTAGGAATAACTCTTAGAGTTTTTTAGTGTTCTACTCTGGTCGGTGAGTCAATCTAGCTGAGAGAATCTATAGAAATTGTACCATCTCAATCCATCATAAAGATACCAGAACTAACCTAGTATATTTAGACATGGTGGATTTTGATGTCATTTTAAGGACGGATTTGTTGTATTCCTGTTATGCAGTTAACTGTAGAACTCGAGTAGTAGAGTTTCGATTTCCAAATGAGCCACTCCTACTAGTAGTGTTCTGATTTCTAGATGAGCTAGTCCTATTTTGGGAGGGTAGTCCTATCAAGCCTAAGAGTCATTTCATTTCGTACCTTAAGGCCAAAAAGATAATCTCTAAGGGGTGTGTCTATCATTTTGTAAATGTTAGAGACTCTAATGTCGAGACACCATCCTTCAGTCAGTACCAATTGTTAATGAGTTTCCTGAGGTCTTTCCAGATATCTCCCGGAGTCCCTCCATATAGGGAGATGATTTTGGGATTGGTGTTCTTCCTGATACTCAGCCCATCCCTGTTCCACCATATAGAATGGCTACAACTGAGTAAAAAAAATAGCTAAATAACCTTTTAGATAAGGGCTTTATTCGCCTAGTATTTATGTAACACCTCAAAAGTCCTTAAGATTAGTCTCGAGGGTTTAAACAGAGAAAATAGGAAAATCTACACCAGGTGATAGAATGACTCATCAGGTGACTCCTTAAGTCATTTGACAGATCATTGAGTGACCAATTAAGTGGTGCTAGGTTGGAGAAAAAGTTAGCTTCTAGAAGTCATAACGAGTGGGATGGCGATTCATTACATATTTCAATGATTCATGGTATGACTCGTTAAGTGGGCAGTGGTGGAAAAAGTGTGGAATTCCAATGTACTCACGAACGGAGGGAACGAGTCTCAAGTCCCTGACGATTCGTTAGGTGACTCATGGAGTGAGGAGGATCAGAGAATGGAGAAAAACTTGTTAGTGGAAACGGGTCAGGGGACGACCCGTCAAGTCCCGAATGGATCATCCAGTCTGTTGTTGGGACTGGTAGGGTCATCTTTTCAATCGGTTCATTAATTTTTTTTTTGTAATTTCCTAAGTTTCTAACTCCTAAACTATGTTTTTTTGACCTTAAGAAGAAGGGTTTTAAAGGGTTTTACCCATCCTAAGCCCTCATTCTAATCCTAAAACTTTTATTAGAAAATCAAATCCTCAAGTAAAGGAAGTATTCTCCATCTTCATCCTCTTTAATTTCTTATAGGCATCAAACCCTATCAAGAAATCTTCAAGCCCAGGTATGCAGGGCCATGAATGGGGTACTTCTTCGACCCTCATGCCCGATTTCTCCTCTAATTTATGAATTCAAGTCCTTAATTAAATGTATTGATAATCTAGGGTTTTAACTCAATTCTATGTAAATATCTATGCTATGTTTAAGGGTCCAATTCCCTGATGTATCAATTAGTGAATTAAGTCTAATGGGAAGATTTTATCTCAATTTTATTATCACTTCATGTTTTTGAGTTTTTAGAAATTATACTCTATTATGCATGTTTTATGAAATTCAAGCCTTTGAACTATTTCAAGCATGATGAGTTTTGTAATATGCATGAACGTTTATAAGCTATTGACTTATGATTTCATGATTTTGAATTATGAAGTATATTTCAAGTATGTATGATATCATGACTTGGGTAATCCCATGTAAAGTTAAGTATGCTTATCACAAATTTAGCCAAGTCTTTCAAGATCAGATTATGAAATGCTTCGGAGTCAAGACTCCCAACATTCAGATTTAAGATATGTTTTGAGAATATCATTATATGAGAAATATATATGTTTTTGGAGTAGTGTCTAGCACCGAGTAGGCTAAGGATTTCGAGACCCTGGTCTCTAAACTACACGCTAATGTAAGATATATTCTTATTGTGACCTCTCAACAGAGTGGTTCTCACGCCCGAAGGCATATCGTGATATCACACCTCATTTGTTCTTTGCCCTGGCATGGCTTAGGATGGCTCTTCTCCACATGGGCAGGACGTAGGATCATCATGTGCTCAAACATGATGGTTGTCGGTTATGACGAGTCTCTCATTATAACTCAAAATTTTAGTTACTCATGTTAATGGATTATGATATTATGTTTGATAGCATATTTGAACTTGATGAGTTGGTAATTTACCAACTCATTAGTCTTTTAAGCATGAGCTTTAGCTTAATTTTTAAGTCTTTGAATTGGATTTTATGCCCTTTTTCCTTTGGATGTTCCTGGTACCTAACATAAAAGGAACATGAAATTAAGTGAAAAGGATGAGATTCCGGAAGAAACCAGTGCTCCACTGGAGGATACTGGCATAACACTGATTGACCACAAACACCCACTGGAATGAGGAACAATTGCAACCGGTGGCTCGTGGAACAGCAGCCGGTGAATAGTTTGTCCCATCGCCGAACTGCTCTAGAATTCACTGGACACCAGATAAGACCAACCGGTGGCCCGCAGATGGGCATCGATAAACCGCCGGTGACTCGCAAGCGAAAGGGTGGGCTGGTGTAGATTAGAGAAAATAGGAAAATCAACTATAATTTGATGAG
The DNA here is from genome assembly GCA_035772735.1 of Datura wrightii. NCBI lineage: Eukaryota > Viridiplantae > Streptophyta > Magnoliopsida > Solanales > Solanaceae > Datura > Datura wrightii. Next base: position 151,059,267 of record JASDFA010000001.1, on the reverse strand, counting down.
AAATCAACTATAATTTAAAGAAATAGGAGAATTTTATGACCTACTTTTGTGCATATTCTAGAAAAGTACTCTGAACAATCAAATTGATACTCCCCATAACTTTTGGAAGAGAGTTTTTTCATAGAAAATAGAGTTTTCAATATTTGTTTTTCAGCTTCATCTTCTTTAGCAAGGTATATCCACCATTTAGAGACATTTTGAGCTTGATTTTGTTAACTCTTAGTTATGAAATTTTTGAGTCTATTGATAAATAAGCTCTTCTGTTTCTCAATCATGAGTAGCTAAATCTATACCTAGAGGTGGGTGATGATGGGTGTTTGATTTAATTGGGTAATGCTAGATTTATCTTGTTCTTACTTAATTACTATAAATCTATTGATTTCTCATCAAATTATAGTTGATTTCTCGTAATTGCAGATATGGGTAGTGTTTGTTTACTTAATTTTGGCATGAAAATGAGGAATTAAGTAATGGGAGAGAACTTAATAGTGGGCTGGGATTTGATTATGTAGGGTTGGGCTAGAAATAGCCAAAACCCTTGGTCATAATCCCACTAAAGGTTGATGGATAGAAATGGCTCAACCCCTAACCCAAACCATATTGGAATAGTAGCACCTTGAGGATCGAAAGAACTTGAGGAAAAATTGCCCAAGTGGTTGAAAAACATCGGGCACCATCTTTTGCAACGTTATTTACAGATATTAGTAATAACTCGATTGTCTAGTAAATACCAATTTGATTGGCATTCCATCTACATCACAGCTCAGGCCTTTGGTAATTGTTGTTTCTTGATTTTTTTTATCTTGTTTTCTTAATTAGCTGAGATTCAAATTCGATAGAATTATTGCATTCACTCCCCCAAATTTTTCATTTCCTTGTTTTGTACATTGATGCAAATTAATTCAAGTTAATATACAACTATTGAGTGATCATTTCACATTCCTTATGGGATTCAACCCAGACACCCATAGGGTTATTTTTTTTGATACTACGACAATTTATGGACATTCATAGAGAAGGGTGTAGTTTGGATGTTATCAAAAATAGCCCGTTGCCAGGGATTGTAGTTTGATAGTCTTTAGTTGTTTTTATTTTATACTGTTCTTGCATCTTAATTAGTTTGACATTACAATATTAGTTAGTGTCTTCTAGGTTGATGTTCATATGAGACAGCATTCACAGAAGGAGAAAGCTAAGTGGATAGGCATATGGATCATGAGGATGATGACCCTATGATACTTGATGTAGCAAGGGCAATTCGCCGACCTTCTATGGTAGCGAATACGTTATCCCTATGACGAGTACAATGCTACACTTACTTCAAATTAAGAGACTCTTTCGAGGGATGCCCATTAAGAATTCAATAAGGCATCTCCGCAATTTCTTGGATATTTTTCAATCTTTCAACATGGCAAACATCACTCAAGAGTATTAGATTGAGACTCTTTCCATTCTCACTCATTGGGGAAGCAACTGCATACTTGGAGGAGCTGTCTGCCATGTCTATTACCTCTTGGAATGAACTAAGGCATTTTTGGATAGGTTCTTTCCTCCCTCAAGGATGTTGCAGATTGGGGATGAAATTAATAATTTCCGACAACTTGTGGGGGAACAACTCCATGAAACATGGTTGAGGTTTAAGAAAAAAGAGGCCATTTGTGTGAACCTTGGCTTACCCGATAGGTACTTCAAAGCTTCTACCGATCATTGGATTCTATCAATAAGTTGGTGGAAATTTATTTCCCTGGGGGATCACTCATAGATCAGCCCTATGTAGTAGCCATGGAATTACTTGATAGAATGACAAAAACCAATTGAGCATGGCACACTAGATAAGCACAGGTATCTTCTAGCAGTGTTGCTTCAACTTTTGCAAGTGCAGAATTGCTGAAGAGAGATAAGGCTAGAAATTAAAATCTTTCCAAAATGATGACTGAACTAGAGTTGAAGACAGAGCATGTTATGGGAGCTGGTACAAAGAATGTGAATGCTATAGCTACTCAAAATCATTTTCAGTTTGATGATGATACTTCACCCCTGAGATATGAGGAGGACTGTCAATACATGTCAGGGTAGTTAGGGGGTTCTTGCCCTGGGTATCAAGGTGCCAACCAAGGCTCATAGCACCTAAGGAAAGAGAATTAAGGTTAAAGAAAGTGTGATAATCCTAGTTGGGGGGAGACAAATGATCGGTGGGGAATAGAGAGCAAAATCATGAAGGAGAGCGATATTGCCAAAGTTCTAACCCCTACGTACCCCCTCCAAAAGCAGAAGCACCCAAAGGACAAACCTGGGTGAGTGATGTAGGAAGCACAAATATAGAGGACATGTTGTCCCGAGTGTGTAAGAAAGCACAAATACTCAAATATGTCATTTTAGCCTTGTTTATCTATTGATGTTTATACATTCTCATGTGTTTTTTAATAAAATGTGAATTTATACTAACCAACATGATTAGCATTGTTTTGCAGGTGAAATATAATTTTGGGAAGCTAAAATGCATGTTGGGAGAAATCGGGAGTGGACTCGGAAGAAAGCAAGGAAAAGGACAATGACAACATGAATTAAAGGGGCTCCGCGATGGAGCCGTGTCACGCTGCCATCGCGGATGCCTTCGGCCTGGATATGGAATTTTTTGCCAAATTCCAGTGAAGGTGCGCATTGGGGCCGTGGCACGTTGGCATAGCCCTGCGTTGCACGCCGTGCCACGTTGGGCCTTAATACCTGGACGACCAAATTCCAGTAAGGGTCCGCGTCAGTGGCGTGTCACGGAGGCAGTGCTCCGCGATGCACTCCGTGACACATTTCTTGTTATTCCGAGAAAAATTCCCACTAGTATAAATAGAACACTTAGGTTCATTTTTAGTTATTCTGACTTGGTGGAGCAAGAACGTGGGTTACAGGCAGTTGAGGGGACGAAAATATCAGGGTTTTTCTCTATCTCCTTCTTCTTGATTTGAATTGCTTGTATGATTTACACTCATTTAACGATGTTTAATCAACAAATGAGTAGCTAAATCCTCTTCTTGCTGAGGTTAAGAATAATTTTATTGAAATGTGATTATTGATAAATTGGTTTTTCATCTTTTCTTCCATGGTTGTTCTATTGATTCTTGTTCTTACTGCATTAATGTGTGGCCAACGTTGATGTACGTCTAAAAAGTCCGGTTTCACTCGAGAGAGCAAGTAATCGGAAAGTTGTGAATTAATAGGATATGAACTTTTCTTAGTTTGGGAAAATTGTGAATTTATTTACCTTCAGGATAGAAATATACCTGAAAGTCGTATTAGTCAATTAAGGAATTAGTTTTGTATGGCTAGAACATGAATTTCGTTTTATCACAGAAATGTAAGTGGAATGTTCATGATTCTTAAGTTGGGTTAAATACAAGAGTTTTAATCCATAGGCAATAATTCTTGACTAGCAACCGAAAGAAAGATTAACCAAATTGTATCGATAATTTATTTCTCTACATGTTCGTTTAACCTCAGCATGCTCATACTTATAGTTCAGACTCAAATTGTATATTCGTTTTATAATTAGTATAAAATTACAAACCAAAATATCAAACTTTTCTTAACACTGTTGTCTGCATTTTTAGAGTTAAGGTTTATTGACACTTGAGTAGATTGTTACCCTAGCCCAGTCCATGTGGGATCGATACTAGGCTTACTTGAGCCACTTTATTACTTGTTCGACCACGTGCACTTGCGTGTTGTTGTGAAAAACTTGCCGGGGACTGGCAATCGGTAAATTTTTCTTAAGTGTTAGTTTGCTATTTCTTCTTAGTGTTGACAACTTGGTCTTAGCCTGTATTTTGCAGATACTATTTTCTGTTTAATACTGGCAAGAGACAAGGAGCTGGAGGACTCATATTTAGAGCCGGAAAGACAATTTCATCGTCAGAAGAGAGAAGCTCTAGAGAAAAAGATGTAGTTGCTCAGACAAACAATTATGGAGCAACAACAGAATCCACTGGTTGTACGGGCAATGTTAGTGCCCGATGACATGGCAGCTAGGCCGGTTCGCGAGGTGGCAATCCCACATGCTAATAATGTCACATCTAGCATCTGCAAACCTGAGCCAGGAGGGAGGTTTGAGATTAAGCAGAACATGGTGCAATTGCTGCACACCAGCGGGCAGTTCTCAGGTCTCTTCATGAGGATCCACAGCAACATCTCCAAAATTTCTTGGAGATAAGTGACACTTACATCCCCGCTGGAGTGTCATCAGATTATGTCAGGCTTACATTGTTCCCATCACTTTTGGGAGAAGCCAAGAGGTGGTTGAAAGCTGAGCCACCTAATTCTATCACTACGTGGGATGATCTAGCAAGGAAATTCTTGATACGTTTTTTTTCATTCGGTAAAACAGCAAGACTTAGAAGTCAAATTCTATGTTTTAAACAGAGAGAGGGAGAGAATCTGTATCAAGCCTGGGAGAGATTCAAATCTATGTTGCGGGATTGTCCTCATCATCACCAATCCAATGAAGTGCTAGTGCATACTTTCAAAGAGGGATTGGAACCCCACACAAAAATCTTGCTAGACTCAGCAGTTGGGGGGCAAGCATTAGAGAAAACTTATGAGGAGTTGTATAACTTGTTGAATCGTATTTCGCAGGGAAATCCGGAGTGGAATGCGGATTCGTCAAGAGGAGGAACGAGGAAAGCAGCGGGAGTGTTAGAAGTGGATGGTTTCACAGCTATTGCTGCACAGATAGCTGCTTTACAGAATCAACTCAACACCCACTTCAGTAACATAAGCATGAACCAGTCTCAAGCCCCAGTGAATGTAGTGCAGCAGATTTGGTGTGAAGTATGCGGGAGTAGTGAACACTCAGCTAAGTGTTGTGGAGAAAATCCTGATTCGGTGAACTTTGTGGGAAATGTACAGAGAAACAACCATCTACAGTATGGCAACAGCTACAATTCCAACTGGAGGAATCACCCGAATCTCTCTTGGGGTAGCAATAACCATCAAGGGCAAAGTTCGAGTAAGGGGGCGCAGAGGAATCAAGGAGGACAACAGAACTATCAGACACAATATAGAAGCAACAATGCACCTCCTCCACCACCATCACCCAGCATTGAGGAGATGTTCAAGATAATGATAGCTAACCAAGCTCAATTGCAGGCTGACTATGTGAAATTGGCAGCCGAGGTAAAGAACAGCCAGTTAGCTACCAAGGCACTGGAGTGTCAATTTGGGCAATTTGCTGGAGCCCAAAACACCAGGCCTAGAGGAGGACTCCAGAGCGACACGGATCCCAACCCCAAGCAGGTGAATGCAGTGACCACAAGGAGTGGCTTGCAGCTTAAAGAGGTGGAACCAGAAAGACCACCTCAACAGTCAGGAGCAGCAGAAAGTGAGAGGGAGCAAAGTGATAAGAGGGGGAAGAAAAAGGAGGCTGAACCAGAAAGACCACCACCCCCATTCCCTCAAAGATTAAAGGAACACAAGGAGGAGGTGTGTTTCAAAAAGTTCATGGAGGTGCTTAAACAGGTACATATTAACTTACCTCTTGTTGATGTTTTGCAGGGAGTGCCGAAGTACGCAAAGTATATTAAGGACATCGTGGAGAACAAAAGCAGGTTAACTGAGTACGCTACGGTGGCTCTTACGGAGGAGTGCACTTCCCGGATACACAACAGGTTGCCCACAAAGCTCAAGGACCCTGGGAGATTTACAATACAAATTACAATTGGGCAGAGTATCTGAGCTCGCGGATTATGTGATTTGGGAGCGAGCATTAACCTGATGCCGACATCGGTATTCAAGAAGTTGGGTCTAGGGAGTCCTAGACCAACAACTGTGATATTGCAACTAGCGGATCGTTCCTTAGACAGACCTGATGGCATTGTGGAGGACGTGCTGGTGCAAGTGGGCTCCCTCATCTTCCCAGTAGATTTCGTCGTGCTGGATTTTGAGCCAGACGCGGATGTCCCATTTATTTTGGGACGTCCTTTCTTGGCTACCGGGAAAGCACTTATTGATGTAGCTGCAGGGCAGCTAACTATGCGAGCACACGACAAGGTGGAGGTGTTTGATGTATACAAGGCCACCAAGCTACCGACTGTGTACGAGGAACTTTCAGTGATCATTCGTGATTAATAAAGCTGATGTTGTTCAGAGAATTGAGTCACGGGAGTTAGTGGGGAAACCACCGGAAAGATGTAAGCACTACTGGGGAGAGGACGGTGGTCAAGAGAAAATGTCCGTCACCCTAGAGGATGACTGATCTTAATGACGCCGAGCCGCGACGGTAAACCAGGCGCTGCACGGGAGGCAACCCGTGAAATTTTTGTTGTAATATTTTATTAGATTTCATAAAAAAATAAAAAAAAAGATAAAAATAAAAATAAAAACAAAATTTGTATTTTAATTGAAACCTATAATTCTAACCAATTTCTTGTTGTGAGATGAATTTCAGGTTGAATGGAGGATAAATACGCAAAGGATCGCAAAGGAAGAATCGAGGTATGAAAAATAATAAAAAGTGGCAAAACAGTGAGCCCACGCGATGGCTCCGTGTCACGGAGGAGGGCCTCCACGTTACCCTCCGTGACACGTTGAAGGTAATTCTGGAATTTTTACAAATTCCTGAACACCTGCGCGACGGCTCTGTGTCATGGAAAGAATGCTCCACGTTACCCTCCTTGACACGTTGAGGTGTATTTCACGACGGGTCACAGCGGGTCGCCGGGTGACACGCGCGAAATCTGCACTTTTTAACCCCGATTTCCCCTCATTTTTCCTCTTTTTTCATTCCCTCCGCGACGAACAACCCAAAAACCCCTTCTCCCTCAACGTGACACAGACTAGGCACACATTTTCATCAAGTTTTCTTCATTTCATCGAATTCAAGGTATGTTCTTCAACTCTATCTCAATTCTTGTCGAATTTTTTGATGTTGAACATGTGATATGAGCAAAACTTGCCCTAAGTAGAAATTGAGCTTAAATTCAATTGAGTTATTGTTGATTGACATTTGTAGAATCATTGTGAGTGCATGAACTCGATAATTACATAGCTTGATAGAAATTTTGATAAAATCATAGCTAGGGCTTGAATTTGAGTGTGAAAAGGAAAATTTAGTTGAACTTTGGAATTCTTGCTGGGTTGTTTATGTTGGGTGAGATGAGTCAGTTGTGCTAACTGTTAATATGCTAAAAGACCGAAGGATTTTCGGGTTAAGGAAATTGTGGAAATTGCAAGAAATGGGTGAATTATATGGCTTCATGTAGATAACTTTTCTTTGTTTCTCCTTGCTAAGTGCTATGGGATGAAAAGTGATCGATGGTAATGTTGTGGTTAGCTGTACGAAGTCTGAGTAGTACAAAAGAATTTATACTGTCGAATTCTCTGAATGCACTAAGCATACTTGTTATGTTTGGTTGTTTGTTTTTGGAAATGAGTATGATCTTGTCGTAACGTGGTGATTGGGGCTGAAGACTAAGTGTGGGGTAGCCTAGCTTAACCCAACCATAGTCGAGGCTAATTTTAATTGGAATAACATTGGGACTGTCTTTTGGGTTTGACAGGAACAATGGCAAGCAGGCAAGACAAGGGAAAGGGCGCATTAACATCTGGCGCCGGAAGGAAAAGAATCTGACTGGGAACGACAGTCCCAGCAGCACCAGCGGTTCCACGTGGCCAACGCCGTCAATATGGAACAAGATGGGTGACAGAGGAGGGGAAGAAATGGTATGCGAAGCATAAGAAAAGCAAGTACTTCCCTGAAGAACACATTGGTAGGGAACCGTTGGCACAGGAGTTCCCCAGGATTGTCCACAGAATTGAGGCAGCCGGGCTGAACTTCATCTTTGAAGAGTCCAAGGAGTGCAACCTGCACCTGATTCGGGAATTCTACGCCAATTGGAACCCGACTTTCAGAAGTCACACCATCAAGATACGGGGGAAAATAGTCACTTTTGAGCCCCATCACCTTAATGCTATCTTAGGGGCACGGGACACAGACGCCCATGTGCTTCGACAGCTGAATATCACTCCACCATACGCGGATATCCGATGCACTTTGTGTGGAACTCGGTCTACAGCACGTTGGAGCAGGCATAAGGAGAGGGGCTACCATCAGACCTTGCCCTACTCACAGATGAACAGGGAAGCCAGGATACGGCTGATGATTGTTTGTTCCTGCCTGATCCTGGGGGTGCATATGACAGATGTCACCCGGGATCATGTATGCTTGGTATACGCCCTGATGAAAGGGCTGGAGATCAACATGGGGCCAGTGATTATCTCATCCATGAAGAAAGCCAGTTTGCATCAAGGGCACCAGTACGGGTATGGTGGATTACTCACCACATTCCTGAGGGGCCTGGATATTGTAGGAGGAGGCCCTTGACTACATCCCGCAGATCGATCAGCAGGCCTTAGATGTCACCAAAACTAAGGCACCCGACACCACTCACGGGCCAGTTCTTACACTAGATGAGCGACATGCTCGGGATGATCAGTACATGGCTCGCATGTTTGGGATGCAGATGCTCCAGCTACGCATAGGCGGGAGGCCGGCAACAGAAGAGGAGCTGTGGCAGCTCGAGCTAGACTACCCTTTTGGCAAAAATGCCAGGGCTCTATGCCGAGTGGGGCCAGCTTTTGTGGAGCCCACCGATGAAGATGTCCTCACAGATGAGGAGACACGTCGTGATGACTCCGATGTGGAGTAATATGATGACGATGGGGGCGATTTAGACATGGGAGACGAGGCAGCAGCACCTGACGAAGAAGTGGAATATTTTGATTGATCAGGGAGTTTCACCACCCATTTTTGTGCTATGCTGAATTTTATGAACACTGGGGACAGTGTTCGATTTAAGTGTGGGGTGGAAGTAGTTAGGTGTTTGTTGCTGTTGTTATTAATGTATGTCTCTGTTCTGTTGTTGTGCTTGGATAAACTTGTGGCCCTGTGATTTTTTTGTGTATGTCTGTATTGTAAATAAGGTGAAGCTGTTGTGTGCTGTTGAATGTTGTTAGCTGGTTTTTTACATATTTTTGGTTTTATCAAAATGATCGAACTTTTAAAATTTTTCTTTTTTCTAAATTTTTAAATTTTTGGGTTTCTCGGCGTTTGTTTTCGGTTCTTTTACCGAGAATAGTCCCATTGAACTGAAGTCTTAGTTAGTGATTGTTCTCTATGATGGATGGATGACGACCGTCTTAAGGGAAACGTAGTCGTTAGGAGTAAATTTCTATGTTCATTTTTCCTTTTTAGTTTTTTTCTTTTGTTGGTTTGCATCCCAAAACCTGTATTTACTTTATGGTTGTGAAATTCTGGTTGCTTGTTGTACATGGTGTTTGAAATGCAAAGCTGATTCGTATGAAAGCATGCAACTTTGTCAATAAGTTGAGATACCTAGGCCATAGATTCGATTCAGTGTGATTGAGGCTTAATATTTGAATTCATGTAATTAGCTGATTGAAGAGTCTGTGAATATGTCTTGAGTTGAGCATGTGAAATGAGCGTATAGTGAGGTTTCGTTTCTTCCATGCTATTGTGAAATGTCTAGAACTTGTCTGGTGTGTGTACAAACCAAAATGAAGGATGTGTATTGTAGGAAAGGATGTAGGCATTTCTTTGCTTTAACCGAATGGTTTTTTTCTTTCATTATCATACCCACCTTGAATGTACACCCTAGTGAGCCCATTGAGCCTATTATTTTTCTTTTGTCAAAAAGGTGTAAACCGAGCTTAACCCCTTCTTTTCATTATCCGTGAATTTGATCCAAAACTCTTAAGTGCTCAAGAAAAGAAAATAATTTTCCCAAGGTGTCAAGGAGTGAGAATGGTGAAAAGAAAATAAAAAGCAGAGTGATGAAAGGAAAGAAAAGGTCGTAGGTGCACTTGTTATAAATTAAATATAGTGAAGATGTATAAATAATCTTTGTTATTGAGTCAAGTGTGCTTAAAGAGATGGGGTCAAAAATAAAGACAGACTTCAAGAATGGGAAGATGAAGGAAGAAACAATGACCATAAGGTTGAGGGGATGTATTGGAAAAACGCTTAAGGAGGCTAGTTGTTATTATTGGTTAGCCCAGTATTTACTAGTTTCGTAGCTTACATTACAACCCGTTAAGCCCTACATGATCTTACATCACACTTCCTTATATTAGTGGAGTAATACACTAAAGGCAAGCCTATGGTTCACGAAATGATGCATGTGAATTCTTTTGGGAGAGAGAGCGAAATTGTGTTTATATGCCCCTGCATGTAATGTTTTGAGTTCATGTGATGAAAAAGGGGAAAATTCTCTTGTGTTGTGAGGGCACATGCTTGATGAGAGATTAAAATTCATGTCGGATATCTTGATCAACTGATTTGCATGAGTTTGCCGATATTGAGAGTCGATTCTTGAGTCTAGGAGGTTTTAATGTGTTGAAGGTCATGGTATTGATAAGACTATGCATGTTTTCTTGAGGATTTGCTGTGTTAAATAATCCGTATAACCGTAGCTTGAATTGTCGAGCCAAAGTAGCCAGGTTGGGGTGTCAATTGCATGAGGTGTAAGATTATTGTTCGGGGACGAACAAGGATTTAAGTGTGGGGTAAGTGATCTTGGGAAAATTTATATGCCCAAGTGATACTCAAATGTGTCATTTTAGCCTTGTTTATCTATCGATGTTTATACATTCTCATGTGTTTTGTAATAAAATGTGAATTTATACTAACCAACAAGACTAGCGTTGTTTTGCAGGAGAAATATAATTTTGGGAAGCTAAAATGCATGTTGGGAGAAATCGGGAGTGGACTCGTAAGCAAGCAAGGAAAAGGCCAAGGACAGCATGAATTAAAGGGGCTCCGCGATGGAGTCGTGTCACGCTGCCATCACGGATGCCTTCTGCCTGGATATGGAATTTTTTGCCAAATTCCAGTGAAGGTGCGCGTTGGGGCCGTGGCATGTTGGCCTAGCCCCACGTTGGGCCTTAATACCTGGATGACCAATTTCCAGTAAGGGTCCGCGTCAGTGGCGTGTTACGGAGGCAGTGCTCCGTGATGCACTCCGTGACACGTTGCTTGTTATTCCGGGAAAAATTCTCACTAGTATAAATAGAACACTTAGGTTCATTTTTAATTATTCTAACTTGGTGGAGCAAGAACGTGGGTTACAGGCAGTTGAGGGGACGAAAATATCAGGTTTTTTCTCTATCTTCTTCTTCTTGATTTGAATTGCTTGTATGATTTACACTCATTTAACGATGTTTAATCCACAAATGAGTGGCTAAATCCTCTTCTTGCTGAGCTTAAGAACAATTGTATTGAAATGTGATTATTGATAAATTGGTTTTTCATCTTTTCTTCCATGGTTGTTCTATTGATTCTTGTTCTTACTGCATTAATGTGTGGCCAACGTTGATGTACATCTAAAAAGTCTGGTTTCACTCGAGAGAGCAAGAAATTGGGAAGTTGTGAATTAATAGGATATGATCTTTTCTTAGTTTGGGAAAATTGAGAATTGATTTACCTTCAGGATAGAAATATACCTGAAAGTCGTATTAGTCAATTAAGGAATCGGTTTTGTATCGATAGAACATGAATTTCATTTTATCACAGAAATATAGGTGGAAGGTTCATGATTCTTAAATTAGGTTAAATACGAGAGTTTTAATCCTTAGGCAATAATTCTTGACTAGCAACCGGAAGAAAGATTAACCAAATTGTATCGATAATTTATTTCTTTACATGTTCGTTTAACCTCAGCATGCTCATACTTATAGTTCAGACTCAAATTGTATATTCGTTTTATAATTAGTATAAAATTACAAACCAAAATATCAAACTTTTCTTAACATTGTTGTCTGCATTTTTAGAGTTAAGGTTTATTGACACTTGAGTAGATTGTTACCCTAGCCTAGTCCCTGTGGGATCGATACTTGGCTTACTTGAGCCACTTTATTACTTGTTTGACCACGTGCACTTGCATGTTGTTGTGAAAAACACCGAACAATGAGTCAGAGGATGATCCTCTAGAAAATTTAATATGAATGAGAGACACGTCATGCCATGACATTAACTAAGGTTCTCCTTCGGAGGCAACCCAAGTATTTCTAATTTTTAGAGTCTTTCAATGTCATTGTTGTTTTTGTTTTATAGGACTAAGTGGATGTGAAGCAGGGAGGAGAAGCACAAAATAGGGTAGGCACTATGCTAGACCGGTGAACTACCGTTGAAATGCGTGAACCACTGATGCTGTGAGTATGTAACACCCCAAAAACATGTATTAGGGTTTAAATATTTGCATGAATTCTCATATGTTCACCCTGAATTCTAAGACCCGTCATGGTTAATAATCTTATATGCTTGTGAAGTTACTTACATATTGTCAAATTATGCACATGATATATGAAAATCATGATTTTAGAATTTCCACCATGGCTTGGAATAAATTTCGAAATGGGTTTTCGTTAATTATTCACATGCTCTTACCATGACTCATTATATGTTTAAAGCATGAGTCGATCATAAGGGTTTTCTGTAAACCTAAAATATATAATTTAATATATATGTTGAGATATTATTAGAACTTATGGGCTTGGGTGAATATGAAATATGTATATGCCTTCACTATGATTTCAGTTGTGTGTTAGAGTATGATTTGGACCTATGGATCTGGCATGAATCTAGTTATATGCCATATGGAACGTGGGATTTAAATGTTGTGGATATGTTTAAAGTATGATCTGATCCTATTAATGTCTCATGAATGTAGAATGTATGATTTAAATGATGATTCAGGACTATGATGATATGAATTATGATGATAAAGCATGAGAATGATCCTTCAGACTTTTGGGCTTGTTATTACTAAAAAGTAGCCTTAATCAACTCTAAATGAATTCAGTACGATATAATTAGTTGAATACTCATGTCTTTGATTAGCTGAAGTAACTTAGACTAGAAAAATGACGTCATACTAGTGACCTCCATGTTTTAGTATAATCGTGACTCTCCATAGCCGAGAATATTTTCCTTAGTCAGTCAGGGAATCTCATTAGCCGAGAATGTTTTCCTTAGTCAGTTAGGGACACTCCATAGCCGAGAATGTTTCACTTAGTCTATCAGGGACTCTCACTAGCCGAGAAATTTTCCTTAGTTAGTCAAGGAATCTCCATAGCAGAGAATGTTTCCATTAGTCGATCCGTCAAAGACTCTCCATAGCATAGAATGTTTCCCTTAGTCAGTCAAGGATTCTCATTAGCCGAGAATGTTTCCCTTAGAGAATGTTTCCCTTAGTCTGTCGGGGACTCTCCATAGTAGAGAATGTTTCCCTTAGTCAGTCAGGGACTCTCCATAGCCAAGAATGTTTCCCTTAGTGGGTCAGGGACTCTCCATAGAAGAGAACGTTTCCCTTAGTTAGTTAGGGACTCTCAGTAGCAGACAATGTCTCCCTTAGTCTACGATATCAGTTAATCTCAGTTTTATATAATTTCAGATTTCAGTTAAAATCAATTTAGTAAGATTCAGACTCTATTATCAGCAGATAATTAGTACAGTGTATGATATAAGTTATATCTTCAGTCCTCAATATAGGTATGACATGTAACCTTTATTCATCAGTTTGATTATACTCCAGTGAATATTTTAAAAATAAAAGTTTCAAGTCAATATATATGTATCTCAGAAAGGGTTGTTGTATTCCATCTCGGTTATATGTCAATGTATTCAATTTACTTCCCTGTATATTTGCATATTTAGTTTACTTAAACTTCCCACATACGTAATACATTCCAAGTATTGACTGTATACTTTATGTGGTATATCGTTTTATTGATATAGATTCCGGTTACCAGACTCAGTTGTGTGGTGAGATATGCTCCATTCCCACCTCAGCTGCTTGTGGTGAGTCCTCATCTCATGAGGACCCAATCTATGTTTTCTATTTCATTTATGCTTTAGGTTTCACATTTTTGGAGTTAGCTAGGGGCTTGTCCCAGCAACTCATCAGTGTAGTAGAGGCTTTCAGACTTGTGTAAACAGATTGAGTTTATGTATAAAAGGTTTATTGGATTATGTTTTATGTATCAGTTAGCTTCTGCTCAGTTATGATTCTACTAGTTGTTGTCTTGTTAATGTTATTCTATGATTATTCCACGGGCCGACTTGCAGCCACTTGGGGTTCCATGTCCTGTGTGTCGATCTGCGCCTATATTTGGGTCATGACAAACTTGGTATCAGAGAAAATGTTTAGAGTGTCCTAGGGTGTCTGAAAGCTGCGTTAAGTAGAGTCTTTTTCATGGGTGTTAAGCGTGCCACACTTATGATGAAGAAGTTGTGAGATGTTTTAGGAATGTTTCCTTTTCTTCATTATTTATATTGTTCATAGAGTATGAAACTCTAACAGTTCCTCTCCTGACTCGTGCTTTTCGTGCTCGCAGATAAAGCCTCCCAGACGAGCAAATGGAAAAAGAAATGGTAATGGGGGCCAGCCAGCCCCACCAACTCCAACGGATCCCATGTTTGGGCAAGTTATGGATGCATAGCTCGAGGCCACTTTCCAAGTGTTGATACAAGCCATGACCACCCAGCCTAACCAGCAGACTATCCCATCAGCGAACCCTATCGATGAGGCGGCAATTACTAGGGTCCAAGACTTCATGAAGAGGAGCCCATCTAAATTTGGTGGTTCGAATATGGATGGAGAGTTTAAGGAAGGAGAATAAAGGAATAAAAGGCCCAGGACTAAAGAATTGGAGAGTTCCCAGCAAGGGTCAAGTAGCGTGAGTCACTCTCAACCCCAGCAGAGTTCTTTAGCTTAGGTTCGGGGAAACAAGCTCAGGGTGAGGAAGATTACTTATCTAGTTTGCAGACGCTGCAGAAAGAACCACCTAGGAAGGTGCTCAGTGTGTTCAGATGTTTTCTTCTATTGTTTCCGGCCCGTCCATATACTCAGAGATTGCCCAATAGCCAAACAGGGCAAAGGTAGAGCCTCCGTCATCTTTTATGCAACCTTGTCAGGTCGCCCAACTTGCGAGAAATGTGGAAGGAGCCACCCTAGAAACTATTTGCTTCGTAAAGAAGGATGTTTTGGATGTGGTGAGATAGGCTATAGTGTTACACCCCGTAAGTTCTTTACACTAAGTTGGCCTATTCGCATGTTGGTTAAGTCGTTCTCCGATAAGTCGAAGAATAGGCAGTAGGTATATCCCCAAGTATGGTTTGTTTCAAAAATAATAGTAGAATTAATTTTATTCTTTCGTGAATATGAATACAGTTGGGAGAAATAGCTGAATACTAGCCGAGCTACGCCAGTTAATCAGATAGTCGGCAGTTGAGGTATGTAAAGTCATTTTCTTTCGGCAATCTAGTAGTTCCAGTATCGCAAAATAGTACAAATTCTAGTAGAATGTTTCAGAAGCCGTATCTTATATTCAGTATGAGTTCAGTAAGCATGTTAGAATTCTTATACAGTGTTCAACATGAAACTCAGTAGAACATAAATCCCAGCAGAATATTCCAGAAATATTATTTCAAACTCAGTATATCCCAGTATCAGATTCAGTATATTTCAGTATCAGATTCAACATATTTCAGTATTTTATTTAGTATTTTTTAGTATGAGATTCAGAACAGAATACCAGAATATAAATATTATTATCAGATTCAGAATATATATTTAACATGCGGTTATTGCTATTTGTGGAGACATGATTGTTCTATGTTGGGCACCCTTAGATCTTCCTTGACTGCCCCAGGGTTAATAGCTGTGTCGACTCGCCCGCCAGAGGGTGAGGATACGTCATTCTATGGAGTGGCAGGCCGTCCGCCAGCGGACGAAGATGGGATGCAGATTCCCCATAGCAGGCTGATCAACACTATACCACACACCCTGTCGAGCGCTTGCGCTCGGGGTGCAGATTACAGTTTTTAGATTACAAACTTCAGATTTTAGATTTCAGGACTCCTCCAAACTCAGATATAGCTATAGTCAGGGGCCCAGAGAGCCCAAGTTGCATACCCAGGGGGCCAGCTGGATGCTCATAGTTACTAAATGGATGGTTTGACTTGGGTAGGGGTATATAGATTGTGTGCTGGTTGGTACCTTCCCGCTTATGGGGGCTGGTAAGGTTCTTTTATGCTATGTTGTGTTAGTTATTAATACATAGAAAGTAGACCGCCATGTTATCAGGTATGACTCTTACTCTCTTCAGTACTCTCTTTTCAGTCAGTCTTAGCCCGTCTCCTATTACTTTAGTATCCATCAGTATTATTGTTTGCTTTCAGTTGTTTTTAGTGATTTCTTGCACACTCAGTACCAGTGGTACTGACGCCTGTGTTAGGGTGCTGTATTACTTGCCTGCAGGTATTCATAGACGAGGAGCAGATCCCTGGTGGTTCCAGCCAGCGTGTAGAGTCTTCAGCTTCTGTCATCCGGAGCATGACAGCTAAAGGTTTACTTCCCTTTTTATTGTACAGTATGGGTAAGCCGGGGCCCTACCCCGACCATCTTATTATTCTTAGAAGCTTGCGGATTGTATATTCCCTGTGTTTAGTTGTACCGGTCCTGTGGGGCCGTATGTATGTTTCAATTTGTATGTGATGGCCGTGTGGGGCATTCTTCAGTTGTCAGTTGGTGACCTTGTCAGTTATAGATCAGTTCAGCACTTGATTCTACTTTTCAGTGCTAACTAGTCAGCATGGTGGCCTTGTCGGCCCGCATAGCTTCCCTTAGGCTCGATTGTTGTGGTTAGTTGTTATATTCCTAGAGGTGGCTATAGGCCTAGTCGGCTGGAGGTTGTATTTACAGCCATTATATAGCCCGTTGTTTTCATAAATACAGAATTAGAGCCAGTCTGACACCAGAAGTGCTTAGGCTTAGTAGTCCATCAGTCTAGGTCCTAGTAGGGCACCAGGTGCCAATCATGCCTCCCAAGGTGGGGCGTGAAAAACTTTGTATCAGAGCAGGTCATATCCCAAGGAGTCTGCAAGCCGTTCTAAGTAGAGTCTTATCTATGGATGTGTTTTGTACCACATACCATAGGCAGGAGGCTGCAAGGCATGATAGGGTGGTTACTCTTTCTTCACATTCAGTAGTGCCATAGAGTAGTATAGTATAGGGTTGAGTCCCTAAAGATTATTATACTCTTTTTTTACAGATAAAATGTCAGATCAGATACATCCTATCACAGGCAGAAGATTGGACATAGCAGCAGGAGTGGGCACCAGCAGGATTCCTCAACCTCGTTTAGAATCAGCCAGATCTGAGGGAGATACATAGGCATCGTCCCGACCTTCTCAGCAGTCTCCACCCCATCAGGAGCCACTCGGTTTTACACAACCTATGACAGTTCCTATACCTACACCATCTGACCAGGAGGTCAGGAGTCAGTAGTTATGTTAGCTCTAGAGTGGCAGTATCATCAAGTGGGTCTGGTAGTTCGAGGGTCCGAGAATTCCAGGCACTAGGTCCCCCACAGTTTGTCGGGACAGATTGAACAGAGGATCCCTAAGACTCCTGGATCAGATGAAGAGGATTTTCTGGTAATGCATGTTACATCTAGAGATTCGGTCGAATTGGCGGTATTCTGACTGCGGGATATTGCTATGTTGTGGTATGAGTGTTGGGAAAGGTCTCGAGGGAGAGATGTTTCCCCTCCGACCTGGTCCAGCTTTTCAGAGGCCTTCATGGACCGTTATCTATGACGAGAGATCTGACAGGCCCTGATGGACAAAATTTTACACCTAGAGTAGGGGGCGATGAGTGTTTGAGAATACGCCCTGCAGTTCGATTCTTTGGCCCGATATGCTCTAGCCTTTGTAGACACCATGCCATCTAGAGTCCATCGGTTTATTATGGGGCTGAACCCAGAGTATATTGAGGCCTGTATGACAGCTACTCATCGGGAAGATATGGATATTGCTCGAGTATAGGCTTTTGCTCAGACTATTGAGGGCCTCAGACAGCGACAACAGGATAGCAGGCGAACAAGTCAGGAACAAGTCTCGCCGAGGACAGTTAGAGTCCGGCGGAAGTTCTCGAACAATAGATTCACCCCAGTAGAGGAGGGCAGAATAGAGCAGGTATACACCACCACTTTGCCCTATTTGCAGCCGACGCCACTCTAGAGCTTGCATATATGGCTCCACAGGGTGTTATATATGCGGACAGGAGGGTCATATGATTAGAGATTGTCCAGCCAGGGGTCAGGGTGACCGGGATAGACAGGATAGGGCATCAGCAGGGTCGCGAGCTCCAGCAGCCCTGGCAGAACGCAGGCCCTCAGTTTTAGTAGGTAGAGGCCGAGGCAGATTAGGGGCCTCTAGTTTAGGTGCGGGCCCAAGCTGTACCTAAGCATTACTAGGGAGACAGGATTCAGAGGCATCTCCAGATGTTGTGATAGGTACGATGATTATTTTCTCTCACCTTGCTTATGTATTAATCGATCTGGGATCTACCTTGTCCTATGTTACCCATTGGTGGCTCGAAAGTTCAGTATTGTACCAGAATTTCTTCGGCAACCCTTTTCAGTATCTACACCCGTTAGTGACTTTATTATAGCCAGAAGGGTTTATCGAGGGTGTACAACAGAGGTTACTAACAGTCCGATTCCACTTTCTAGGGGAGGCAGTACGAGAGTGGAAGGTTAGTACAGCTATGCCAAAAGGTAGGTTTATTTCCTATCTTCGGGTAAGAAAGTTGATAGCCGAGGGGTGCATTTACCACATTGTCAGAGTTCAGGATGTTCGGGTAGAGCCTTCGACTCTCCAGTCTGTTCCAGTGGTTAATGAATTCCCCGATGTATTCCTAGATGAGCTACCTGGTATTCCGCCAGAAAAGTAAATAGACTTTGCAATTGATTTATTACCAGGCACTCAACCTATATCAATTCCCCCTTATCACATGGCTGCTGCTGAACTCAAAGAACTAAAGGAGCACTTGAAAGATTTGTTAGACAAGGGCTTTACCAGGCCGAGTACTTCACCTTGGGGTGCGCCAGTTCTCTTTGCAAGAAAGAAGGATGGTTCCCTCTGCATGTGTATAGACTATCGACAACTGAATAAAGTTACTGTCAAGAATAAGTATCCGCTTCCCAGGATAGATGGTCTATTTGATCAGTTACAGGGAGCTAGATATTTCTCCAAAATTGACTTAAGGTCCGGATATCATCAAGTTCGGGTTCATGAAAGGGACATTCCAAAGACTGCCTTCAGGACCAGATATGACCATTTTGAATTCTTAGTCATGTCCTTTGGGCTGACGAATGCTCTAGTCGTGTTTATGGACCTGATGAACAGTATTTTCGGACCATACTTGGACTTGTTTGTGATAGTGTTTATTGATGATATTCTAGTGTACTCTCGCTCAGAGGCAGACCACCAGGATCATTAGCGGACAGTTCTCCATATTCTCAAGGACCGTCAGCTATATGCCAAGTTCTCGAAATGTGAATTCTGGCTGGATTTAGTAGCCTTTTTGGGTAATATCGTGTTAGATGCTAGTATACAGGTAGATACCCAGAAAATAGAAGTAGTAAAAGCATGGCCCAAACCTACCACTCCGACCGAGGTACGCAGTTTCCTGGGGTTAGCAGGGTACTACAAGAGGTTTGTTGAAGGATTTTCCACCTTAGCAGCACCTCTGACTAAACTGACGCGGAAGGCAGCCAAATTTCCGTGGACTGCGGCATGTGAGCAGAGCTTCCAACGACTGAAAGACAGGCTAACATCAGCTCCAGTGTTAGCATTGCCAGAAGGTACAGAAGGTTATGTAGTTTTTGTGACGCTTCGGGTGTTGGGTTAGGATGTATGTTCATGCAGCATGGTAGAGTAATTGCTTATGCTTTCGAACAACTAAGGAAACATAAAAAGAACTATCCTACCCATGACTTGGAATTGACTGCAGTGATTCATGCCTTGAAGATATGGAGACATTACTTGTATGGCATCCACATGGATATTTTCACTGATCATAAGAGCCTATAGTATATCTTCACCAAGAAAGAACTGAACTTGCGGCAGCGTCGCTGGTTAGAGCGATTGAAAGACTATGATGTGAATATTTTGTATCACCTAGCAAGGGCTAATGTGGTGGCAGACGCCCTTAGCCATAAGTCTATGGGGAGGTTGGTGTACTTACAGCTTGTGTAGCGGGAATTAGCCCCGGAATTGCATCAGTTAGCCAGTTTAGCCGTTCGTGTAGCAGAAATAGAGGACAACGGAGCGGTAATCAAGAACACCGCATTGTCGTCTTTAGTCGTGGAAGTAAGGAACGACAGTGTGAAGATCCTATCCTGATTCATCTTAGAAACAGAGTTCAGCAAGGAGAGGTGACAGGTTTTCAGATAACCGAGGCTGGGATATTACGATATAAAGATCGCCTTTGTGTTCTAGATGTTGTAGGGCTTCACCAGCAGATTATGGGCGAGGTACATTATGCCCGTTATTCTCTCCACCCAGGTTGGACAAAAATTTACCACAATATAAAAGAAATCTATTGGTGGCCAGGAATGAAGAAGGGGATAGCAGAATTCGTAGCTTAGTGTCCCAACTACTAGCCGGTAAAAGCTGAACATTAGAAACCAGGCGGACTGACTCAGGATATAGTTGTGCCTCTATGGAAATGGGAAGAAGTAAATATGGATTTTGTAGCCAGATTACCCCGCACCAGGCGTAGATATGATTTGATCTGGGTGATTGTTGACAGACTGACAAAATCAGCTCATTTTCTGCCAGTAAGGGCTACCTTTTCCACCGAGGATTATGCTGAGTTGTATATCAGAGAAATAGTCAGGTTTCATGGTGTTCCAGTGTCCATTATCTCTGACAGAGGGGCGCAGTTTTTAGATAAATTCTAGCAATCATTTCAGAGAGGCTTGGGGATGCAGGTTAACCTGAGCACAGCTTTTTATCCTCAGACAGATGGGCAGGCAGAACGCACCATTCAAAAGCTCGAGGATATGTTGCGAGCATGTGAGTTGGATTTCAGAGGTAACTGGGATGAACATTTACCACTCATTGAGTTCTCCTATAATATCACTTACCATTCAGCTATTCAAATGGCGCCTTATGAGGCATTATATGAGCAAAACTGCAGATCTCCAGTTGGTTGGTTTGAGGTAGGAGAATCAGCATTGATTGGGCCAGATATCATTCATCAATTAGAGGAAAAAGTAAAGCTTATCAGAGAACATTTACTGATTGCTCAGAGCCGCTAGAAATCGTATGCTGATGTGTGGCGCAGAAACTTGAAATTTAATATGCGTGATTGGGTTTTTCTGAAAGTTTCACCGATGAAGGGTGTAATGAGATTTGGCAAGAAAGGCAAGCTCAGCCCGAGGTTTGTTGGGCCTTATTAACTTCGCCGAAGATTAGGTCAAGTGTCATATGAGTTAGACTTACCTCCAGAGTTAGAATCTATCCACCCAGTTTTCCATATATCAATGCTGAGAAAGTGCATAGGAGATCCCTCCAGAATTGTCCCAGTCCAAGATGTTCAGGTTACAGAGAAGTTGGCCTATGAAGAAGTTCTAGTAGCCATACTAGACCGGCAGATCCACAAATTAAGAACTAAAGATGTTGCTTTTGTCAAAGTGTTATAGCGTAACAGGAACCAAGAGGAAATGATTTGGGAAGTAGAAGAAGATATGAAAGCTAGATACCCTCAGTTATTTCAGACTTAGTCAGCCAGAGGTATGTTGATATTGTTGTTTTATGAGTTGCTTTATATTCATGTGTATAAGTGAGATGTTGATTTCAGTTTATTATGAAATGGATGCTATAGTATTATATGGAGTACCTGTATTGGACTTTTCTGTGTTTCCGGATTTTTTAAATAGTCCATATTACAGGGGAAACTCTGCTGAATTTTTTCCAGAATAAGTAGAACAAGTTAAAATTTCTGTAAATAGAAGTTAACATTCGAGGATGAATGTTCTTGAGGGGGGAAGGATGTCACACCCTGTAAGTTCTTGACACTTAGTTGGCCTATTCGCATGTTGGTTAAGAGTTTTAGAATGACATACTTGCGAGAAAAGGGCCCGGGCAGAGATCAGACAAGCTGCAAATCGGAGCATCGCAAGGCAAATGCGACTTATAAATCGCATTCGACAAATGCGACTTAAAGAGGGTTCAGGTCCAAGTATATAAAGCCGCACTTTGGTTTTTTTTGGTCATTTTCATTATTCATTTCCAAAGAACGAACAAAAACAGGGGAGGGATGAAGGTTCAACATAAATTTCCATCCGTTTACACCGTCAAACGTAGTCCAAACTCAAATTAACTTTGGGTAGCAAAGTATAAAGCTACAGGGACCATTCCTACGGAGTTAGTTTCGTGAAATTTGGACGACAAATCGTCGTCTCACCGAGCCAAGGTAAGTGGAATTGCCCCAAACTAGTGTTAATATATTCCCAACATTAAAGTGAGTATTTCTCCCTTCTAGACTTCCGGGAAATTATGAGTTTTCGGTCGTTCTCCGTTAAGTCGAAGAATAGGAAGTAGGTATATCCATAAGTATGATTTCTTTCCAAAATAATACTAGAATTAATTCTATTCTTTCGTGAATATGAATACAGTTGGGAGAAAAAGCTGAATACTAGCTGTGCTACGTTAGTTAATCAAAAAGTCAGTAGTTGAGGTATGTAAAACCAGTTTCTTTCGGTAAGCTAGTAGTTCCAATATAGCAAAATAGTACAAATTCCAGTAGAATGTTTCAGAAGTCGTATATTATTTTCGGTATGAGTTCAGTAAGCATGTTAGAATTATTATACAATGTTCAACATAAAACTCAGTAATATAGTACAATTCCCAGAAGAATATTCCAAAAATATTATTTCAGACTCAGTATATCTCAATATCAGATTCAGTATATTTCAGTATCAGATTCAGCATATTTCAGTATCAGATTCAGTATATTTCAATATGAGATTCAAAACAGAATACCAGAATATAAATATTATTATCAGATTCAGTATATATATAATTACATGTGGTTATTGCTATCTGTGGAGACATGATTGTTCTGTGTTAGACACCCTTAGAGCTTCCTTGACCGCCCCAGGGTTAATAGCTGTGTTGACTCGCCCTCCAAAGGGTAAGGATACGTCGCTCTACGGAGTGGCATGCCATCCGCCAGTGGACGAAGATGGGATGAAGATTCCTCATAGCAGGCTGATCAGCACTATACCACACCCCCTGTCGAGCGCTTGTGCCCGGGGTGCAGATTACTGTTTTTGGATTACAGATTTCAGATTTCAGATTTCAAATTTCAGGAGTCCTTCGGACATAGATACAGCTATACTTAGGGGCCCAGCGAGCCCAAGTTGCATACCCATGGGGCCGGCTGGATGCTCATAGTTACTAAGTGGATGGTATGACCTGGGTAGGGGTATATAAATTGTGTGCTGGTTTGTACCTTATGGCTTATGGGAGCTGGTAAGGTTCTTGTATGCTATGGTGTGTAAGTTATTAATAGATAGAAAGTAGACCGCCATGTTATCAGGTATGACTCTTACTCTCTTCAGTAAAGTTACTCGCTTTTCAGTCAGTCTCAGCCCGTCTCCTATTACTTTAGTATCTATCAGTATTATTATTTTCTTTAAGTTATTTTCAATTATTGCTTGCACACTCAATACTAGTGGTACTGACGCTCATTTTGGGGTGCTGCATTACTTGCCTGCAGGTACTCATAGATGAGGAGCAGATCCCTTGTGGTTCTAGCCAGCGTACAGAGTCTTCAGCTCCTATCATTCGGAGCTTGACAGCTAAAGGTTCACTTCCCTTTTTGTTTGTACAGTATGGGTAGGCCGGGGCCCTCTCCCGACAAACTTATTATTCTTAGAGGCTTGCAGATTGTATATTCCCTGTGGTTAGTTGCACCGATCGTGTGGGGTCGTATGTATGTTTCAATTTGCATGTGATGGCCGTGTGGGGCCTTGTTTAGTTGTCAGTTGGTGACCTTGTCGGTCACAGATTAGTTCAGCACTTGATTATACTTGTTAGTTATAACTAGTCAGCATGGTGGCCTTGTCGGTCTGCATAGGTTCCCTTATGCTCGGTTGTTGTGGTTAGTTGTTATATTCCTACAGGTGGCTATAGGCCTAGTTTGCCGGAGGCTGTATTTACAGCTGTTATATAGCCCATTATTTTCATAAATCCAGAATTAGAGCCAGCCTGGCACCAGAAGTGCTTTGGCTCAGTAGTCCAACCGTCCAGGTCCTAGTAGGGCACAAGGTGCCAGTCAAGCCTCCCAAGGCGGGGCGTGACACATAGAATAAAGAATTTCCCTCTAGCCAGACGTGGGAAGACTCAGTAAGCCATTCCAGTAGCTTCGGCAGCTTGCCCATCTCAACAGGGCATGAAATCCAGTGTAGGTGGCAAACAACTCCTAACATTGTCAAAGGTATGTTATGAATTTCTCGTGTTACTCTTTTCATGATGCTAGCCCTAGAACTATTACAACCCGAACATAGGCTCGGATCGAGACTCGGGATAAGAAACCCCGAGAGGCTCCAAGTCGACACTTGGCATGAACATACATCATCATTCACAGATTTGCGGAAGATCATCATAAATAACATAGAGGCAGTCTAACAATACATAACAGCATAATATATACATGAATCTAAAGTTGAATACAACTATGTCTGAAAAAGCCTCTAACACTGATGAGTTCATGGGACAAGACCCGAACTAACTCATTATAATATGAAAACTGAAAATACAAAATACAACTGATGAGAAGGGCCCTCGCAAGATGAGGTCTCACCAACTGGGATTAAAAAGTGCTAACTCCGAAAGTCTGACTAGCGGCGGGACTTATCTTGGTTATTGGAGCCTGTATCATGAAATGATACAGTACAGGGTATGCGGTTAGTACATGAAATTTACCAAGTATACAAGTTAAGTAAACCCATTAAGTAAAACCATTAAATCATGCATATAGTAAAACATAATCAAGATAAGATTCTGGGAGTAGGTCTTGCATTCTATTTTCTGAATTCATGATCTGGACATAACCGAACATCATAACTGAATCAAATGACCCAAAGCTGAAAATTGATAATCATAAGTAAAACTGAACATTGGGTCGAACTTGCTGAATACATAATATCATGAATGATATACATGCATAACTAAAATCATGAGGAATAATGGGAGACCCTTCATATAATCGACATTACCACGATAGAGCTATGTGGTCCCGACTATCACACTCAAGTGGAAAGAGCCGTCCAAAGCTTTTCCAGGGCTAAGGATGCTACCATTATATCGATATCAAGAAGAAGTCCCCATGGGTGTAGGGGAAGCTCACAAGGTAGGTCCCAAATAATTTGAACATACCATAATTGGCGCGTAGTTTTGATGCATAGGGTCGACCGGCCCTTAGCCTACTCGGTGCTAGACACTACTCCAAAAAATATGCATATGCTCTCTATTGTTTTTCAATGAAGCTGACCATTGTCTAGTCACAACGATAAATAATAACATACATGTATAATCTAAAATCATAACATAAGGTGCCTTGGCTCAAACTATACAATAAGCTGAAAATAATGTGAGTCTTGACTCCAAAATCATGTGCTAAGCTAATTCATTAAATCATAAAACATACTTGATCATATGGGCTTGTCCAACAATTAAACATGCTTGAATCAACTTGATTTACTTTGAAAACATGAACATAAACATTGGTAGTTCGAAATCATACTTTCTTCATAAACATCTCGTCATACTTGTGCACATATTTCATAGATCTCAACTTTCATGAACATTCATGGATGGGCATCATAGTTTAGACAACTTGAAAACATAATTTAAAATTTAAAACATTGTAAAATCTTCACATTAATAATAATTCATCATTTAAATATGCTTAGATCATACCCAAGATTGAAACTTAGGAATTCATGCATTCAGTAAAACCCCATGGAATCATCAATTAGAACATCATGAATTGAGAGAGAATTTGGCATGGGTGTGGACAATTGCACCCATTCATAGACTTACATACCTAAAGGGATCTGATTTTAACACTTCCTTGATTGCCCAATGAGAATTGAGGAAGAACTTTGTAGAACTAGGCTTGATCACCTCTCAAACTACTAAACTTGCATGCATGAATTGGGATATGCTTAGAATGATTTAACACTTCTTAAAACACTCCATTATGAGCTTAAAACAACATATTTTTTAGGAACTTAGGAATTATGAAAAAGCCCTTAATAAACCCGCAGGGAAAACAAATTGCTTGTCCCAACGAGGGACTGGACGGATCTTTACTAGTGACCATGACTCATGGTCACCAGCCGTCACCTTCACTGCCAAAATTCTCCTGGGGGCCACGACGGGGGACACCATGACTCGGGGTGTACCCGACGAGTGGTGGTGATGACTCGTTAGGTACACTGTCGATTTTCTTCTACCTGCATATCAACCTTGACCACGGCTGACATGACGAGTCGTGATGCTGACCACGATTCGTGGTCACCCAAAAACAAAATTTTCCAACAAAGTCCCAACCATTCCCCACGGGTCACTTAACTACTCTTGGGGTTTTGATGGGTCACTGGACGACTCGTCCTATGACCTGGTACAGAAATTCCCATTTTCTCCATTTCAACTCCTTGGTCTGGTCTTAGGGCTTCCAGGGTATAACAATATCTCCCCCTTGGGAACATTCGTCCTTGAATGTTGAATATCATATAGAAGAGCAAACAAATGCAATCATCATACTCAAAACTGGAAATATATGTTGGAAACTGAAGGAGTGACTGACTCCGATTTGAATTACATGACTAAACTGAATTCTCGAACAACACATACATCAACTTACATGAAAGAAATTGAGGTACATGAGCTGAACATGAAACTAAATAGAGTACTAAGGAGGAAATTGATACATCAAGCTGAAACAGAGCCAGAAGGGAATAAATGCAAGTATTTAGCCATCATATCTGTTTCGGCTTCCCTCATAGCTCCCTCAACATGCTGATTCCACCATAAAACTTTGACTAAAGCGACTTCTTTGTTTCTTAGATTACGAACCTAATGATCCAGTATCTCCACCGAGACCTCTTCATAACTAAGGCTATCTTTCACATCGACACTGTCCACCAGAACAACTAGCGATGCATCACCCAAACCCTTCTTTAAGAGTAATACATGGAAAAATGGATGAATTGAAGCTAATTCCGAGGGCAACTCAAGTTCATATGCCACCATGCTAACCCGTTTCACAATCCAGTATGGGCCAACATAACGGGGACTAAGTATCCCTTTCTTTCCGAACCTCATCACTGCCTTCATGGGAGACACCTTTAGAAACACCTAATCGTTGACTTCAAAGTCAAGTTTTCTCTTCCTTACATCTGCATAGGACTTTTGGAGACTCTAAGCTATTTTCAACTAGTCCCTTATTAGCTGAACGTTCTCCATGGCCTTATGGATTGAATTTGGACCTATCATTGCAGCTTCACCAACTTCAAACAAACCAATAGGTGATATACATCTCCACCAATATAGAGCCTCAAGCGGAGCAATCTGAATGCGGGAACGGTAGCTTTTGTTATACGCAAACTCAATGAGAGTCAAATGATCATCCCACCTACCCTTGAAGTCAACCACACATGCAAGAGCTCTAAACATATCCTTGAGGGTCTGAACAGTCTGCTCAGCCTGACCATCTCACACACACTCTCAACATATCCTCGAGGGTCTAAATAGTCCACTTGATCTGACCATCTATCTGTGGGTGAAAGGTTGTTCTAAGCTTGACCTGACTACCAAGTCCTTTTTGAAATTATCTCCAAAACTGGGAGGTAAACTGAGTACCTCTATCTAATATGATGGATAATGGCACTCCATGAAACCGAACCAACTCCTGAATGTATAATTTAGCATAATCCTCCGCTGAATCAGAAGTTTTGACCAGTAGGAATTGAGTGGCTTTGGTCAACCTATCCACAACCACTCAAATGGAGTCATACTGTCAATGAGTGTGAGGAAACCCTGAGATGAAGTCCATATTGATCTCCTCCCACTTCCAAGTAGGAATACTAATTTCTTGAAGCACAGCTCCCGGTCTTTGATGCTCCACTTTCACCTGCTGAAAATTCCGATAGTTAGCCCCAAACTCTTATATGTCCTTCTTCATGCCATTCCACTAATAGACCCATAGTTCATGATACATCTTGGTGGCATTGGATGTATAGAGTATCTGGAACTATGAGCCTCGTGTAATATCCGATCTCTCAAATCATCAACATCTGATACATACAAGCGACCCTGATATCGAAGCACACCATCTCCCCCTTTGGAGAAGATCTCAACCTTCTGATTCTGAGTGGATTCCTTTAACTTTACCAAAATAGGATCCTCGTCTTGTCTAGCTTTTACATCAATCACCAAGGATGATTCTAATCCATTCTGCATAATAACACCACCATGGGTCGAGTAAACTAAGCGAACTCCCAACCGTGCAAGCCAATGCACATCCTTCACTAGCTCTTTCCTCCCCTCATCTACATGGGACACACTCTCCATAGAAAGCCTACTAAGAGCATCTGCTACCACATTAGCGTTTTCCTGATGGTAAAGGACACTCATATCATAATCCTTAAGTTTCTCCAACCACCTTCTTTGATGCAGATTCAAATCCTTTTGGTAAACACATATAGTAGGCTTTTGTGGTCCGTAAACACATCTACATAGAACCATACAAATAGTGACTCCAAATCTTCAGGGAAAATACTACCGCCGCCAATTCAAGATCATGAGTAAGATAATTCTTCTCATGAGCCTTTAGCTGCCTGGAAGCATATGCTATAACATTACTATGTTGCATCAATACAGAACCATGGCTGATCCTTGAATCATCACAATTCACTTCAAATCCATCGGTACCCTCAAGTAACAGGTGTTGAGGTGAGCCGAGTCTTCAAATCTTGGAAGTTCCTTTCACAAACCTCCAAGCATTGGAACTTCACTTTCTTTTGAGTCAGTTTGTTAAACGGTGCTGCAATAGTTGAAAACCCCTCAACAAATCTCCGATAATACCTAGCTAAACCCACGAAACTCCTGATATCCGAAGGATTCTCCTATCTAGGCCAATTTTTCACCGTTTCTATCTTCTAAGAGTCTACCTGTATACCCTCACCCCACACCACATGACCCAAAAATGCAACTGAGTTCACCCAAAACTCACACTTGCTGAATTCAGCATACAACTGATGATCCTTAAGAATTTGTAGCACCACTCTCAAATGAGTGGCATGCTCCTCCTCCCTCTGAGAGTATATCAGAATGTCAAATATGAACACAATCACGAACATATCCAAGTATGGATTGAACACCCTTTTTATCAAATCCATAAAACTTGCAAGATAATTTGTTAGTCCGAATGACATAACTAAAAACTCATAATGACCATATTGAGTCCTAAAGGGTGTCTTCAGGATGTCACTCTCCCTAACCCTAAGCTGATTGTACCTGGATCTGTGATCTATCTTTGAAAAGCACTTAGCACCGTTAAGCTGGTTAAAAAATCATCAATCCTAGGGAGAGGATACCTGTTCTTGATGGTGACCTTGTTCAATTACCGATAATAAATTCACATAATAAAAGAACCATTTTTTTTGTGAACTGCTGCACCCAATGGAGATTTGCTAGGTCTGATGAAACCCTTGTCCAAGAGGTGTTTCAACTGCTCCTTCAACTCCTTTAATTCGGCTGGGGCCATTCTATAAGGAGGAGTAGATATAGGTTGCGTATTGGGAGGAAGGTCAATACCAAAATCAATCTCCCGCTCGGGAGGAATTCCCGGTAAATCATCTGGCAAGGCTTCTAGGTACTCACGTACTACTAGAACTAACTAGATAGTCAGGGTCTCCGACGTAGCATCCTTAACCCTAACTAGATGGTACACGCAACCCTTAGAAATCATCGTTCTGGCCTTAAGGTGGAAAATGAAATGACCTACTGGCACATCTGAACTACCCTTCCACTCTAAGACTGGTTCACCTGGATATCTGAACTCTACTGCATGGGTTCTACAATTGACTAAGGCATAGCTTGCAAATAACAATTATAAGCTGAGGATAACACTAAAATCAGTCATGGCTAACTCTACTAAAGTTGCTGAGGTGGCATTCTGAAAAACTATGACTAGGTAATTTCTATACACCTGTCTAGCTATAACTGAGTAACTAACAAGAGTAGAGACTGAGAAGGGTTCTAATAAGATTTCAAGACTAAATCCGAAACTAATCGCAACATAGGGCATCACAAAAGGCAAAGTAACCTCTGGATCTAACAATGCATATACATCAAGGTGGAATACTCATAACATACTAGTGACCAAATATAGGGAGACCTTTTGCTTCTGACAGGATGCTAGGGCATAAAATATATTTTGGCATTATCTGCCACCTGTACTAGTAGATGCCCCCTCCTGAGCTACGCGAGCTAGTGGAGTTTCTAAACTAGAAGTTGGGCCTCGACCCCTATCAAATCCCTGTCGGGTTATTGGACAATCTCTAAGCATATGTACAGGATTCCCGCACCCGAAGCAAGAACCTATACCTGCCAAACACTTCCCTGTTTGTCTCTGACCACATCTTCTACACTAAGGAGGGCTGGTCTTTGCGATCAGCTACTTTGACCCCTCGAGGCTGATGTGTCATGACCCAAATGGAGGATCGAATCGAAACACGGGACGAGGAGCCCCGAGAGACTCTAAGTCAACCCATGGAATGGAGACACATCTAACATAATATCAATAAAGCAGAATACTTAGCATAACAGCACAGCGGAATCATAAACATGGCATAGCATGGAAAGAGGAGCGTACTACATTTGTAACAGCTCAATACTACATTTATTCTGAAAGCCTCTAACATGTCTGATGGGTTTATGGGACAAAACCCCCAACTAACCCGACAAGTCTAGAAAACCGAATATGAAAAGATAACTAATATCAAACTGGTCCTCGGAGAATGAGGACTCACCAAGAGCTGGATGCAAATCTCCGGAACAAGCTAATAACGGTGTTGGATCTGAATATCGGAGCCTGTATCATAAAATGATACAACATAGAGTATGCGGTCAGTAATTGGAATGTACCGAGTATGAAAGGTAAGTAAAACCACTTAGAAAAGTAAAATTATTTTAAACATGCATAATATAAACATAAACAAAATAAGAGTCTGCAAGTAGGGCATGCATGTGTTCTTTCTAAAAACACGATCTCAACATAACATAACATCATAATTGAATTGATTGACCTAAAGCTGCAATATAATAATCATACATAAAACTAAACGTTTGGGTCAAACCTACATTATAAAATATACAGATATATATATCATGAATGATGAATATGCATAACTGAAATCATGAGAAACAATGGGAGACTCGTCTTTTAACCGACATACCACGATAGAGCTTACATGGTCTGAACTATCACACTTAAGTGAGTAGAGCTGTCCAAAGCCTTACTAGGGCTAAGGATGATACCATGATATCAATATCAAGCTCGTGGCCCAATAGGCAGGGGATAGCTCACAAGGGAGGTGAAGTAATATATATATATATATATATGTGTGTGTATATATATATATATAGTATAAACCTACATTGACGCATATTTCTGAGGCATAGGGTTATCGACCCTTAGCCTACTCGGTGCTACACACTACACCAAAAAACATGCATATGCTCTCTATCATTTTTCAACGAAGCTTACCATCGTCAATTGCTACAGCTCAATAATCAATAAATCTCAAATTTGAAATCATCCATATGAGAAGATTTAACTCAAACCATACCACAAGCTGAAAGATAGTTGGGAGTCGTCGCTCCAAAACCATGTGGCAAGCTTAATTCGGGAAAATTATGAATAGTACTTGAACATGTGGGCATTACCCGTTACTTTAACATGATTGAAAATACCCAATTCATATTGAAAACATGATTATAAACATGGGTAGCTGGAAAACATGCTTTTCATCATAATATCTTGTTAAATCATACATTCATCACAAATCTCATCTTTCATGAACTTTCCATAATTAGGCATTTTAATTTAATAAACTTAGGACATGAATTTTCATTGAAAATAACATAAAAATTGCCCATGAATCATAATTCAATTGTAGAAATATATATAAATCATACCCATGTAGAGAATTAGGAAATTCATGCATTGGGTTAAAACCCCATAGATTAGACATAGGAAATTCGTGATTTAGAGAGGGATTGGGCTTGGGTGTGTTGAAAGGATTCACCCACTCATAACCCTACATACATGGGGAATATCAAATTTTACCACTCCTCGAAAGCCCAATGGAAAATTGAAAGAAAACTTCACGAAGAACAAGCTTGATCACCTCTCTAATTTTCTAACTTTGCATGTATGGATATGAATGAATCTAGGGTAGGTTTTACGCTCATAAAACACTGCATTTCAATTCTTAAACAATGTAGTTTAGGACCCTAAGACTTAGGAATGATGAAAATTGTTCAGTTGGGTTTGTTGGATGTTAAAAACCGACACGCAAGTGCACGTGGTCAAACAAGTAGTAAGTGGCTTAAGTAAGCCAAGTATCGATCCAAGGAGACTCTGGATAAGTAAAAATTGCTTAAGTATACTATATTCTATCTCACTTCTATATATGCTGACAACAACGTAACAAACAATTGAAAAGTTTGTTTTATAAAGTATGTACTAAAACTACTGACAATTATTTACTTTGAATTTAAACTATGGTTATGAGCATTCCAAGGTTAAGAACATGTAATGAACTTGATTATAATCATAATTTGGTTAATATTCTCTTTCAGTTGCTAGCCAAGAACATTAGCCTAGAGATTAAAACTCTCGTATTTAATCTCATTTAAGAATCATAAACCATCCGTCTACATTTCTGTGATCAAATGCAATTTATGACCTAGCAATACAATTCCGGTTCCTAAATTGACTAATACGACTTTCAAGTATATTTCTATCAGGAAAGCACATCAAAACTCAATTTTCCCAAATCAAGTTAAGAACAATACCCTATTAATTCACAACTTTCCAATTTCGTGCTCTCTCGAGTGAAATCGGACTTTTTAGATGTACATTAATGTCGGCCACACACCAATGCAGTAGAAACAAGAATTAATAGAACAACATGGAAGAAGAAGATGAAAACCATATAATTCAATAATCAAAATTCATAACAAATGTTCATAACTTAGCAAGGAAGGGAATTAGCCACTCATTTGTGGATTAATCATCCTAAAACAAGTGTTAATCATACAAACAATTGAGTTAAAGAAGAAAGAAAGAGAGAAAAAACCCTGAACTTTTCGTCCCTCAATTGCCTGTAACCCACGTCCTTGCTCCACCAAGTCTGAATTCATTAAAAATAAGCCTAAGTGTTCTATTTATACTAATGGGAATTTTTCCCGGAATAACAAGCAACGTGTCACGGAGTGCATCGCGGAGCACTGCCTCCGTGACACGGCGTGGACGCGGACCCTCTCTGGAAATTTGGGGTCCGGGAATAAAGCTTCAACGTGGCACGGCATGCAACGCGGAGGCTTGCCTCCGTTCCACGGAGCTGTAGCGAGGCTCCACTGGAATTTAACTAATTATTCACCCTCCAGGCAGAATGCCTCAGCGATGGTAGCGTGACACGGCTCCATCGCGGAGCCCCTTTTATTGGTGCAGTCCAATGCCTTTTTCGTGCTCGAATCCAATTCCAACTCTGATATTGTTCCAACATGCATTTTAGCTCCTCAAAATCACATTTTACCTACAAAACAATGCTAATCATGTTGGTTAGTATAAATTCACATTTTATTACCAATTACATGAAAATGTATACATATTGCTAGATAAACAAGGAGAAAATGATACGTTTGAGTATCACTTGGGCATATAAATCTGCCCAAGATCACTTACCCCACACGTAAATCCTTGTTCGTCCTTGAACAACAAACACACAATTCATGCAAATTACATCCCAACCTTAGCCACTATGGTGCGACAATTTGAGCCACAGTCATACCGATCATTCAATATTGCAAATCATCAAGAGAACATGCATGGTCTTAACAATGCAATGACCTTTAATACATTAAGACTTCCTAGACATTAAGAATCGACTCTCGATATCGGCAAACTCATGCAAATCAGCTAATCAAGATATCCGACACGAAAATCAATCTTTCATCAAGCATGTGCCCTCACAACTCAAGAGAATCTTCCCCTTTATGCTCATGTGACACACAAACATTCAAGTAGGGGCATGTAAAAATTAATTTCACTCTCTCTCCCAAAAGAATTCACATGCATCATGTCATGACCCATAAGCTTGCCCTTAGTGTATTACTCCACTAATATAAAGAAATGCAATGTAAGATCACGTAGGACTTTAATGGGTTGTAATGGAAGCTATGGAACTAGTATATATTGGATTAGCCAATAATAGTCACTAGCATCCTTAAGCGCCTTTTCAACACATTCCCATCAACACATGGACATTGTTTCTCTCTTTTCCTTTTTTTTTTCATCATCCCATTCATGATGATTTACTTTCGTCTGGCCCATTTCATCAAGCACACTTGACACAAAAACAAAGGTTTTTCATGCACCTTCATTATCATTTAATTATAACAAGTGCACCCTCAACCTTTTTCTTTTCTTTCCTCACTCTACTTTTCTTTTTCTTTTCACCATTCTCAGTCCTTGACACTTTGGGAAAATTTTTGTTCTTCTTAAGCGCTTAAGAGTTTTGTATAGACTTTACGGCTAATGAAAAGAAAGAATTAAGCTCAGTTTATACATTTTTGGACAAAAGAAAGAAATAATAGGCTAAAGGCTCAACGGGCTGATTAGGGTATACAATCACATAAAACGGGAGTATGACAAGAAAAAAACTAGAAACTCTCGGTTAGAACAAAGAAATGCCTACATCCTTTCCAATACTACACCTCCTTCATTTCATTTTGTACACACACCAGGCAAGTTCTAGACACTTCACAATAGCATGGAATAACAATACCTCACTTCACACTTCATGCACATGCTCGACTCAAGATGCATTCACAGACTCTTCAATTAGCTAACTACATAAATTCAAAATTAAGCCTCAATCACACCGAATCAAATTCTACAGCCTAGGTATCTCAATATATTTACAAAACTGCATGCTTTCATACGAATCACTTTTACATTTTGAATACCAGTTACAACACGCAACCAACATTTCACAACCATATAGTAACTACAGATTCCGTGATGCAATCCACCAAAGAAAAAAACTGAAAATAAATTAAAATCACTACTCCTACTGACTACATTTCCCTTAAGACAGTCGTCATCCATCCATCATAGGGAATGGTCACTAACTATGACGTCGGTTCAATGGGACTATTCTCGGTAAAAGAACCGAAAACAAACTCCGAGAAACCCAAAAATAAAAATCAAAAAATTTTGCAAAACATCGATCATTTCGATGGAAAAATTATTTACAAAATATTTTTATATGAACAAAATATTTTCGCAAAATTTTAAAAATATCGATCATTTCGATAGAACAAAAATAAATTAAGAAAATATTTATAAAATTTTTACAGACTTAGCTGGCAAAAACAACATTCCACAACACACATCAATACCACAAATATGTACAGCTACAGAACAGTTTGCAATTCACAAACACAGGGAAACATACATACAAAACAGAGGAAAGCATACAAGCAAACCAGCCTATCCCCAGCACCTAACTACTCCCCACCCCACACTTAAATCGAACACTGTCCCCTGTGTTCAAAAAAATTAAAAATCACAAATTTTGGGTGGTGGAACTCCCTGATCAGTCAAAGTATTCAACTTCTTCATCAGGTGCTGCTGCCTCATCGCCCATGTTCGAGTCACCTCCATCGTAGTCATCGGACTCCACATCGGAGTCCTCCTGACGTGTCTCCTCGTCCGTGGGGACGTCATCGTCAGTGGGCTCTACAAAGGCTGGCCCCACTCGGCATAGAGCCCTGGCATTTTCGCCAAATGGGTAATCCAGCTCGAGCTGCCATAGCTCCTCCTCCGTGGCTGGTCTCCCACCGATCCAAAGCTGGAGCATTTGCATCCCAAACATCCGTGCCATGTACTGGTCGTCACGAGCATGTCGCTCGCCAAGCGTCAGCACTGGCCCGTGTGTGGTGTCGGGGGCCTTAGTTTTGGTCACGTCAAGGGCCCTCCGCTCCAACTGCGGGATGTAGTCCAAAGCCTCTTCCTCGACGTCGAGGCCCCGGAGAAAGGTGGTGATTAGTCCCCCGAACCCATACCTGTGGCCCTGGTGTAGTCGGGCTCTCTTCATGGCGGATATGATGACCGCCCCAACATTAATCTCCAGCCCTTTCATCAGGGCATACACCAGGCACACACGGTCCCGGGTCACATCAGTCATGTGCACCCCCGGGATTAGGCACGAGCAGACTATCTTCAGCCATATTCTGGCCTCCCTGTTCATTTGAGAATACGGCAGAGTCTGGTGGTAACCCCTTTCCTTATGTCTACTCCATCTGGCTGTGGATCGAGCCCCACACAATGTGCGTCTGATATCGGCATATGGTGGGGTGATGTTCAGCTGGAGGAGAACATGGGCGTCTGTGTCCCGCACTCCGATGATGGCATTTAGCTGCTGGGGTTCCAGAGTGACTATCTGCCCTCTGATCTTGATTGTGTGGCTTCTGATTGTCGGGTTCCAATTAGCATAGAACTCCCGGACTAGATGTAGGTTGCATTCCTTGGGCTCCTGAAATATGAAGCTGAGCCCAGCTGCCTCGATCCTTTGCACTATGCGGGGGAACTACTGTGCTAATGGTTCCCGTGCAATATGCTCCTCGAGGAAGTATTTATTCTCCTTGTGTTTGGTGTACCACTTCTTCCCCTCATCACTTACCCATCTAGTTCCGTATTGGCGGCGTTGGCCGCGCGGAACTGCTGGTGCAGCTGGGACTGCTGTGCCCAGTCTAAGTCTTTTTCTCCCGGTGCCTGAAGTTGATGCACCTTTACCCTTATCCTGCCTACTTGCCATTTTACCTGTCAACACAAATAAACAAGCGCAATGTCAAGCTAAATGAATATTAACTTCAGCTAAGGTCGGGTTCAGCTAAGTTTACCCCACACTTAGTCCATAGCTACAATTATGATACTACGGCAAGAATAACTTTATTTACACCAAAAACAAACAACTATACAATTCATGCTTAGTGCGTTCGCAAAGAAAAATTCAACGGTATAACTTTAGCGTACTACTCAGACTTCATACAGCTAATCCCAATCACTACCATCGCTAACAATTCAACCATCGCACTTAGCAACTAAAAACAATGAAACAAAAACAACAACCAAAATTCTATATACATACGAACCTATATAATCAACCCAATTTGAACAATTTTTAACATTTTCCCAAAAACCCGAGAATTCGTCGTCTATTACATTCAAACAATATTCTACAACGACTTATCTCATTCAATACATACAACCCGGCATATAATTCACAAATTTAACAAGTTACCCATTTCGATTTCAACAACCAAGCCCTAGAATTGAATTTCTCAAGCAAATTCGAATAATTCATGCAATCGACAAGTTCAAATGATCATTACAACAATTCAAACTTTTATCAGTCAATAAATAACTCAAATTCATGCTAAATTTCGACTTGAGGTGATTTAGTTCACCTCCCATGCTTAAATTCGAATAAAATCGACAAAAACTTGAGAGATAATCGGAAAACATACCTCGTAGTTGAAGAACCGAAGAAAACTTGATAATTCTTTGCTTTATACCGTGGCATGTTGATGGGCAAGGGAATATTGGGTGTTTGGTCGCGAAGAAGTGTAAAACTGAGGGAAAAAGGGGCAAAATCGGGGGTTTAAAATGTAGAAAACACGCGGGTCACCCGGCAACCCGGTGTGACCCGTCACAATTTATATGGAAACATGTCACGGAGTGCATCGCGGTGCACTGCCTCCGTGACACGGAGCCATCGCGATAGCTTACTGGAATTTTTGAAAATTCCAGTTTACATTTCAACGTGTCACGGAGGGTAACGCGGAGGTCCTCCTCCATGACACGGAGCTATCGCCCCAGCTCACTGTCTCTGCATTTTATTAATTTTTTCATACCTCGCCTTTTCCTTCACGATTCCGTGCACATTTTTCTCCGTTTCACCTGAAAATCATTTCACTAAACAAAATTGGTTAGATTAATAGATTTCAAAAACTAAAATAAAATAATACTAACTAAAACAAAAATTTTGTACTAAATTAAGAAAAAGAAAAATAAAATAAAATCTATTTACACTTTACAAAATGAAAAGAAAAAA
Organism: Datura wrightii; assembly: GCA_035772735.1. Taxonomy (NCBI): domain Eukaryota; kingdom Viridiplantae; phylum Streptophyta; class Magnoliopsida; order Solanales; family Solanaceae; genus Datura; species Datura wrightii. The sequence goes on along the minus strand of JASDFA010000001.1, from coordinate 151,020,927 downwards.
TTTTTTTTCACGGGTTGCCTCCCGTGCAGCGCCTGGTTTACCGTCGCAGCTCGACGTCCTTTATGCTCAATTGTCCGCTAGGGTGATGGACGATTTCTCACGATCATTGTCCTCCCCCCAGTAGTGCTCACGCCTATCCGGTGATCTTCCCATCAACTCTCGGGAATCATCCATTTGTTTAGCATTTCCATGATCAATTACATTGATCACCGAGAGTTCTTCATTCACCATCGGGAGCTTGGGTGCTTTGTACACATCGAACACCTCTACCTTGTCATGTGCTCGCATTGTAAGTTGCCCCACAGCTACGTCGATTAATGCTTTTCCGGTTGCCAAGAAGGGTCGTCCCAAAATAAATGGGACTTCCGTGTCTGGTTCAAAATCCAGAACAATAAAATCTACCGGGAAAATGAGGGAGCCCACTTGCACTAGAAAATCCTCAACAATGCCATCCGGCCTAGCTAAGGATCGATCTGCCAACTGCAAGATTACGGTTGTAGGTCTAGGACTTCCTAGACCCAACTTTCTGAATACCGAAGATGGCATCAGATTTATGCTCGCTCCCAGGTCACACAATCCACGAGCTCGGATACTCTGCCCAATCGTAAGCTGGATAGTAAAACTTCCAGGGTCTTTTAGCTTCGTGGGCAGTCTATTTTGGATCCGGGAAGTGCATTCCTCCGTCAAAGCCACCGTGGCATACTCAGTCAAACGACTTTTGTTGGCCACAATGTCTTTAATGTATTTGGCATATTTAGGCACTCCCTGCAAGACATCAACAAGAGGTAAATTAACATGTACCTGTTTAAGCACCTCCATGAATTTCTTGAAACACGCCTCCTCTTTGTGTTTCTTTAGTCGTTGAGGGAACGGGGGTGGAGGTCTTTCTGATTCAGCTTCTTTGGTCTTCCCCCTTTCCGAACTTTGTTCTCCCTCAACTTCTGCTGCTCCTTACTTTTGAGGTGGTCTCTCTGGCTCCACCTTCTTCAGCTGCAAACCACTTCTTGTGGTCACTGCATTTACCTGCTTCGGATTCGGATCCGTGTCGCTAGGCAGTCCTCCTCTAGGCCTTGTATTTTGGGCACTAGCAAATTGCCCAAATTGATACTCAAGAGCCTTGGTCGCTAATTGGTTATTTTTCACTTCGGCTGCCAATTTAACATAGTCAGCCTGCAATTGCACCTGGTTAGCGATCATGGTCTTGAACATCTTCTCAATGCTAGGTGATGGTGGTGAAGGAGGGGCATTGTGATTTCTGAATTGAGATTGGTAGTTCTGTTGCCCTCCTTGATTTCTTTGCATACCCTGACCCGAACTTTGGCCTTGTTGGTTGTTGCTACCCCATGAAAAATTTGGATGGTTCCTCCAATTTGAGTTGTAGCCACTACCATACTACTGCTGATTTCTTTGTGCATTGCCCACAAAGTTAACCGAATCTGGGTTTGCTCCACAGCACTCAGCTGAGTGCTCACTGCTACCACACACTTCACACCACATTTGCTGGACCGTATTGACTGAAGCTGAAGGCTGGTTCAAATTCATGTTGCTGAAGTGGTTGTTCGATTGATTCAGCAAGGCAGTTATCTGTGCAGCGATAGCTGTAAATCCATCCACTTCAAGCACTCCTGCTGCTTTCCTTGCTCCACCTCGTGATGAATCAGCATTCCATTCTGGATTGCCCTGTGAAATCCAGTTTAGCAAAGTGTACAGCTCCTCATAAGTCTTTTCCAGCGCTTGCCCTCCAGCTGCTGAGTCTAGCAAAATTTTAGTATGGGGTTCCAAACCCTCAATAAATGTGTGTACCAACACCTCCTTGGACTGATGATGATGAGGACAGTCCCGCAACATGGATTTAAATCTTTCCCAGGCTTGATACAAATCTTCTCCCTCCCTCTGTTTGAAACTTAGAATTTGACTTCTAAGTCTGGCTGTTTTACCAGAGGGAAAAAATCTTATCAAGAACTTCCGTGCTAGATCATCCCACGTTGAAATAGAATTTGGTGGCTCAGATTTTAACCACCTCTTGGCTTCACCAAGTAATGAGAACGGAAATAGTGTAAGCCGAACATAATCAGGTGACACTCCAGCGGGTATATAAGTGTCACTTATCTCCAAAAAGTTTTGGAGATGTTGTTGTGGGTCTTCATGAGGGAGACCGGTAAATTGCCCGCTTGTGTTCAACAATTGCACCATATTTTGCTTGAGTTCAAATATCCCTCCAGGCTCTGGTTTGCGGATACTTGATGTAACATTGTTGGCATGTGGGATTGCCACCTCGCGAACCGGCCTTGTTGCTGCTTCTTCGGGCACTAACACTGCCCTCACAACCGGTGGATTTTGTTGCTCCATAATAGTCTGTCTGAGCAACTGCAGCTTCTTTTGTAGAGCTTCCCTCCGTTTACTATGAAATATACATTCAGGCTCTATATAAGGTTCCACCAGCTCTTTGTCTCTTGCTAGTGTTCACAGAAATCAAGTCTGCAAAATACAGGCTAAGACCAAGTTGTCAACACTTAAGAAAATAAAATAAAAATACAGTAAATTTACACTTAATACAATTTCACCAATTGCCTAGTGTCCCCGGCAACGGTGCCAAAAACTTGTTCGGTTGGGTTTGTTGGGTGTTAAAAACCGACACGCAAGTGCACGTGGTCAAACAAGTAGTAAGTGGCTTAAGTAAGCCAAGTATCGATCCAAGGAGACTCTGGATAAGTAAAAATTGCTTAAGTATACTATATTCTATCTCACTTCTATATATGCTTACAACAACGTAACCAACAATTGAAAAGTTTGTTTTATAAAGTATGTACTAAAACTACTGACAATTATTTACTTTGAGTTTAAACTATGGTTATGAGCATGCCAAGGTTAAGAACATGTAATGAACTTGATTATAATCATAATTTGGTTAATATTCTCTTCCAGTTGCTAGCCAAGAACATTAGCCTAGAGATAAAAACTCTCATATTTAATCTCACTTAAGAATCATAAACCATCCGTCTACATTTCTGTGATCAAATGCAATTTATGACCTAGCAATACAATTTCGGTTCCTAAATTGACTAATACGGCTTTCAAGTATATTTCTATCAGGAAAGCACATCAAAACTCAATTTTCCCAAATCAAGTTAAGAACAATACCCTATTAGTTCACAACTTTCCAATTTCATGCTCTCTCGAGTGAAATCGGACTTTTTAGATGTACATTAATGTCGGCCACACACCAATGCAGTAGAAACAAGAATTAATAGAACAACATGGAAGAAGAAGATGAAAAACCATATAATTCAATAATCAAAATTCATCACAAATGTTCATAACCTTAGCAAGGAAGGGAATTAGCCACTCATTTGTGGATTAATCATACAAACAATTGAGTTAAAGAAGAAAGAAAGAGAGAAAAAACCCTGAACTTTTCGTCCCTCAACTGCCTGTAACCCACGTCCTTGCTCCACCAAGTCAGAATTCATTAAAAATAAGCCTAAGTGTTCTATTTATGCTAATGGGAATTTTTCCTGGAATAACAAGCAACGTGTCACGGAGTGCATCGTGGAGCACTGCCTCCGTGACACGGTGTGGACGCGGACCCTCTCTTGAAATTTGGGGTCCGGGAATAAAGCTTCAACGTGGCACGGCATGCAACGCGGAGGCTTGCCTCCTTGCCACGGAGCTATCGCGAGGCTCCACTGGAATTTGACTAATTATTCACCCTCCAGGCAGAATGCCTCCGCGATGGTAGCGTGACACGGCTCCATCGCGGAGCCCCTTTTATTGGTGCAGTCCAATGCCTTTTTCGTGCTCGAATCCAAGTCCAACTCCAATATTGTTCCAACATGCATTTTAGCTCCTCAAAATCACATTTTACCTACAAAACAATGCTAATCATGTTGGTTAGTATAAATTCACATTTTATTACCAATTACATGAGAATGTATACATATTGCTAGATAAACAAGGCGAAAATGATACATTTGAGTATCACTTGGGCATATAAATCTGCCCAAGATCAAAAATTCCCTTCATGAAATTCCTGAAATTTCTGCCCTGGTGGTGACAACGACTGTCCTAACGAGTCGTTCTTGCATACCATGACTCATGGTATCTGTTTGCGCTGTTTCGCAACTACCTACATGCAAGTGCACGTGGTCGAACAAGTAGTAAAATGGCTAGAGTAGCCAAGTATCGATCCCACAGGGACAGGACCAAGGTAATAATCAAATCAAGCGTTAATAAATTCTAGCTCTAATAAATGCAGACAACAGTTTAAAGAAGATTTTGGGAGTTTGTTTCCTAATTTATGCTAATCTAAAACAAATATACAAATTGAGTCTGAACTATAGTAATAAGCATGCTGAGGCTAAAACGAACATGCAGGGAAGTAATTTATCGATACAAATTGGTTAATCTTTCCTTCGGTTGCTAGTCAAGAATTATTGCCTATGGATTAAACCTCTCGTATTTAACCCAACTTAAGAATCATGACCCTTCCACCTATATTTCTGTGATAAGAAGAAATTCATGTTCTAGCCATACGAACCCGATTCCTTAATTGACTAATACGACTTTCAGATATATTTCTATTCTGAAGGTAAATCAATTCTCAAGTTTCCCAAACCAAGAAGAGATCATATCCTATTAATTCACAACTTTCCAATTTCTTTGTCTTTCGAGCGCAAACCGGATTTTTTAGATATACATTAATATTGGCCAAACATTAATGCAGTAATAACAAGAATTAATAGAACAACTATGAATGAAAAGATGAAAAACCAAGATGATCAATAATCACATTCCACTACAAATGTTCTTAACCTCAGGAAGAAGTGAATTTAGTCACTCATTTGTGGATTAAACATCGTTAAATGAGTGTAAATCATACAAATAATTGAAATAAGGAAGAAAGAGATAGAGAAGAACCCTAAGAATTTCGTCCCCTCAACTGCCTGTAACCCACGTTCTTGCTCAACCAAGTCAGAATTATTAAAAATAAACCTAAGTGTGCTATTTATACTAGTGGAAATTTTTCCCGGAATAACAAGCAACGTGTCACGGAGTGCATCGCGGATCACTGCCTCCATGACACGCCACAAACGCGGACCCTCACTGGAATTTCATGTTCCAGGTAAATATGGCCAACGTGCCACGGCATGCAACGCGGGGCTTGGCCAACGTGCCACGGCCCCAACGCGTACCTTCACTGGAATTTGGCTCATCTTCAGCATCCGGGCAGAATGCATCCGCGATGGCAGCGTGACACGACTCCATCACGGAGCCCCTTTAATTCATGCTTTCCTTGGCCTTTCCCTAGCTCGCTTTCGAGTCTCTTCCCGATTTCTCCCAACATGCATCTTAGCTTCCTAAAATTATATTTTTCCTGCAAAACAACACTAATCATGTTGGTTAGTATAAATTCACATTTGACTACAATTCACATGAGAATGCACAAACATCGATAGATAAACAAGACAAAATGACGCATTTGAGTATCACTTGGGCATATAAATCTGCCCAAGATCAGTATCCATCCATCTTCTCCACTTCCCGACTTCACATTCTCAAGTTCGGTCCCACGACTCAACAGGACAAGTCATCCCTTCAAAAAATGGTTTGTTATATCGCTCGTTGTTTCCTCATAGATGACCTACACCAACACTTCCCATGAGTCACATCACGACTCATTCTTCCTTCCAAAAAGTTGTGGTTTCCTTCCGTTACCTCGACTGGAGGTTTTGATACTCCTTTCCACGACTGAAGAACATTACTCGTTGTTACCTAGAAGGGCTCATTCCATGACTCTTCACTTCATCATTGACTAAGGGTCATCCTTAGCACGACCACAAACAATAACTCGTTACACCTAGCAATGGGTCGTTCCTGGACCTTTTAATCCTAACTATTAAAAGGATAGACCTACCCACAGATACTTCCCATGGGTCATTGGTTGGACCAACGATCCATTAGGTGACTTGTTTTGTGGAATTTTCCCTGGATTCTGCCAACTTTCATTTTTAAATCCCGAGTCTAATCTTAGGCACTTTCAGGATATTATATGATGCTTGTCCCCTCTAATTGCACCTAGACCTTGATGGCACACTCATAGCTGAAGGCGCTGGGGCTGGAGATCTCTGGTGGGACTGCTGACAGTGCCCACTAGGTCTCTGCTGGGAGAAATTGAAGCTATCAGTCTTGGCCCTCATTGTCTCTCTCTCCCGCTCACTCATCTGCACTTCCTCAATCTTCTGGGCGTACAACACTATCTTAGCAAAGTCAATATCCAAAAGAAGCATCGCGGTTCGGTAATCTGTGACCAAGTAGTTTTCTATCCTATGTACTAACCTCCTCACACAGGCTCTCTGGTCTGCCACCATCTCAGGTGCTTACTTGGACAGACGAGTGAACTCCAAGGCATACTCCTAAACTATAATCTTCCCTTATTCTAGATTCACAAGATCGGCTTCTTTCAACTCCCTCATGTCACGAGAGAAGAACCAATCCAGAAATGCGATATGAAACTCCTCCCAACCAATGGAACCTGCTTCCATTATCCTGCAATCTTTCCACTACTTGAACAAGATATGCGCAACCACTTTCAGCTGATAAGAGGCTAAGTTGGTGAACTCCTCATAGGTGACCCACATAATCTGGGAGATCTTTAGAACCTCCTCAATGAACTCATGTGGATCCTCATCCATCTTCGATCCAAGGAACTCCAGAGGGTTCATCCTCAGAAAATCTGTAACTCTTGCCACTGTCGCATTCCCGTTCTTAGGACATGTGCCACCGCCTATTGATTGACCTGGGTGGTCAAGTCCTAGGCTAATATCTGAATGGCTGCCCAGAACTCCTCATGGGCAACCGGCTCAGGTACGTGCTCCTCATGGGCTGGTGGGGCCTGCTAGTGCCCATCTCCATTATCATTCTAATGGCGATTCCCATTTCCATTTCTCCTTTCATTAACTCTGCAGCAAGGCATGATTCTGCAATCGCGTATAGCACAAGTTTGAAGGATAGAGAGACATTTCACCGCACGACATAGATCATGAAAGAAGGGAACATTTCATAAATGTCTCATAGCCTCTTCGTCATAAGTGTGGAGTGTTTCACACCTATGAAAAAGACTCTACTTAGCGCAGCTCTCGGACACCGTAGGACACTTTAAAATCTAAGGGTCTGATATCAAGTATTGTGACGACCCAAACATAGGCCTGGATCGAGATATAGGACAAGAAACCCTGAGGGGCTCCGAGTCAACCCATGGAATGAACATACATCTAACCCATTCATAGATAAGCGAAAAAGTCTCTAACACTGATGAGTTGAAGGAAAAGACCCCAACCTACTCATTATAATATGAAAATTGAAAATACGATATACAACTGATGAGAAGGGCCCTCGCAAGGTGAGGATTCACCAAATAGGACTGAAAAGTGCTTACTTTAAAAGTCTGACTATCGACGGGACTGAGTCTGGATATCAAAGCCTATATCATGAAACGATATAGTATAGAGTATGCGATTAGTACATGGAATGTACCGAGTATGAAAGGTAATTTAAATCGCTACGTAAAATCATTAATGCATATAATAAAACATAATCATGATAAGATTTTTGGAGTAGGGCTTGCATGCTATTTTCTAAAATCATGAACTGAACATAACTGAACATCATAACTAAATCGAATAACGCAAAGTTGAAAACTGATAATCATAAGTAAAACTTAACATTGGGTCAAACCTATTGAAAAGATAATATCATGACAGATGTACATGCATAACTGAAATCGTGAGGAATAAGGGGAGACTCTTCACATAACCGAATTACCACGATAGAGCTTATGTGATCCCGACTATCACACTCAAGTGGGTAGAGCCGTCCAAAGCTTTTCCCTCGCTAAGGACGCTACCATGATATCGATATCAAGTTGAAGGCCCCTTGGGCATAGGGGAAGATCATAAGGGAGGTCCCAAATAATCAAAACATACCTACGTTGGCGTGTAGTTTTGAGGCATAGGGTTGAGTGACTCCTAGCATACTCGATGCGTGACGCTACTCCCAAAAACATGCATATCCTCTCAATCACTTTTCAATGAAGGTGGCCATCGTCTAGTGACGAAGCTAAATAATAACATACATGCATAATCTAAAATCATAACATGAGGAGCCTTTGCTAAAACCATACCACAAGATGATAATAATGGGAGTCTTGACTCCAAAACAATGCGGCAAGCTAATTCATGAAATCATAAGACATACTTAAGCATATGGGCTTGCTTAATACTTAAACATGCTTGAATAAACTTGATTTACTTTGAAAAAACGAACATAAACATGGTAATTTGAAATCATACTTTCTTCATAAACATCTCATCATACTTGTACACATATCTCATAGATTTCAACATTAATTAACATTCATAGATGGGCATCATAGTTTATAAAACTTGAAAACATAATTTATAATCTAATACATTGTAAAATCTTCCCATTAATAATAATTCATTATTTAAAACATGCTTTAATCATACCCATGATTTAAAATTAGGAATTCATGTATTGGGTAAAAACCCCATTGGATTATCAATTAGAACATTAGGAATTTAGAGGGAATTGGGCATGGTTGTGGACAATTGCACCCATTAATAACCTTACATACCTGAAGGGATCTAATTATACCACTTCCTTGATTGCCAAATGAGAATTAAGGAAGACCTTTGCAGAACTAGGCTTGATCACCTCTCACACTTCCAAAAACGTATGCATGAATTAGGATAGGCTTAGAATGAACTAACTCCTCTTAAAACACACCATTCTGAGCTTAAAACGATGTTGTTTTAGGCCTTATAAAATTTGGAATTGCGAAAAAGCCCTTAATAAACTCACGGGGAAAAACAGACTGTTAGTCCCAATGAGGGACTGGATGGGTTGTTACCAATGACCATGACTTGTAGTCACCAGTCGTCACCTTCACTGCCAAAATTCTCCATGGGGTCACCACAGGGGATACCACGACTCCTGGTGTACCCGACAAGTCATGGTGATGACCCGTTAGGTGCACTATCAATTTTTTTCTTCCTACATATGAACCTTTACAAAGGCTGACGTGACGAGTCGTGATGCTGACCACGACTCGTGGTCATCCAAAAACCAATATTTCCAACAAAGTCCTAGCCTTTCCCCATGGGTTACTTAACAACTCATGGGGTTCCTGATGGCTCAGTGGACGACTTGTCCTGTGACCTAGTACAGATGCTCCCATTTTAACCATTTCAACTCCTGGGTCTGATCTTAGGGATTTCGAGGTATAAAAAGAACCCTAGTATTGAATAAGAAGCCCTTGTGATAGTTGTTGAGAAGGGATTGTCGATGTATTGTATGAATAGATGTGATATGAGGGTTGCAATGAATGTTAAAGGTGGAGGAGATGTCAAGAGTTAGAAGTGTTTCCACAACCTTAAGAAAGTTTCAGGAGCCTTAGAATGATGGTTTAAAGCTAAGGGGGAGATGTATGTTTGTGAGACAAGTCGAATTTTGTGTATGCTAGTATGGGAGTTCCAGCCCTAACAGTTACGGTATGTCAATCCCTTTAGATTCGGATAGTTTCTCTAATGTTTCGGTTGAAGCTATGCTTTACCTATTCTAAAGTGAAGACTTCCAGAATTCTAGATGACTACTTCAAAACAGCGATGCCAGTCACACTCTATGAATCCTTAGGTCTCAACTTCATGTCATAAACGAGCTATGCGTGTTAAATCATGTCCTCCAGTATGCTCAGTTAGAACTCAATCTTTTGAAGTGCTTTACTAGCTTAATAGTTTAGGTTACCTCATGTATGTGCTCAGTTTTAGATGTCATGAATGATTTGTGCTTATGAGTCCCTTACTTCCAATCAAACCAGATACCATGATTGCTACTTCAGTATCAGGAAGCAGTTTAAGAATCATATCTCAATCCTTACCAGCTCAGTTCCTGTATGAGGAAATAGTTCCTCCCCAGTACTCTATCTTGTTTCATGTCAATTTATTTCTTTCAGTACCTCTCATGTCATAGCATGCATGTATGATTCAAAAATGCAATTCAGATAGGTAGTTCAGCTCAGAGTCAAATACTCCGTTACCATTCAACATTTATTTAGTTCTCGGGATTACAACTCTTTCCCTAGCATCTTAGCTGAGTCACTCCTTTAGTTATCAGCGTTGAATGTTCAACAATTGGGATGGCACTTCCTTTCTCTAGATTTTTAGTATGTTTACGCACATTTGAGGATGAATGTTCCCAAGGGGAAGATTTTATAACACCCCAAAAGTCTCTAAGACTAGACCCAAAACTAGTGAGTTGAGATTTTCAATGCCCCAGACTTTTGAGTTAAGTTTGAAACCATTTTAGATGTATGCATAGGTCTGAGCCTAATGAATTCTATGGATAATAGGTTTTATTATCAATACTCAGGTGTGAGAAGTTAAATGGCTACAAATTAAGGTCACAAGGAACTTCTAGCACAAAGTTGAGTTGAGAGCCTTCTTACCGATTGAGTTTTCGTACAAGTTCTAGCAAGGGTAATATTCTAACGAGTATAAATCCCATTTAACAAACTGTGTTTGGGTGATTAAATATATATAATTTAATCCCTTTGAGTCTTCTTTCCAACACATCTGACCTTGTGTCAATCGGAGTTCGTAGTAAAATGTTATGAGCAATTTAGTGAAACTGCACAAGCATCACAAAGAGATTCGTTAGGTTACTCGTTAAGTCACCTAACGACTCGTTAAGTGAACTCTTAAGTGGCAAAATTTCTGGAAAACATCAGCTTCAGAGGGGACTTCACGACTGGTCAAGTGACCCGTTAAGTCACCTCACGACTCGTTAAGTGACTCTTTAAGTGGCAAACTTTAGTGGAAATCCCAATAGACTTCACGGATTGGACTAACAACTCGTCCAGTACCTCACGAGTCGTGATATCCCTCGTGAGGACTGGCAGGGTCCTTTTTCTTGTGAAATTTCAAGGGTTTTTTTGTAAAATCCTAAGCTTCTTACTCCTAAATTAAGCCATTTTGAGTACCATATGGGACGTTTTTTAAGTGTTCCTCCTAGCCTAAACTCTCATTCCATCAAAAGACACTCTCACCTCTTCTTCCTCCTCTCCCACAATACTCAAGGATCACCTAGGGATTCAAAGTTCAAGTTCAAGTGGGGGATTCCTTCTAATCAGGTATGTGGGATTTTAACAAGGACCTCCTTTCATCCTTGTGCCCCAAATTTTTATATTAGAAAAAACCCAAATCCCTTGATTCTAGAAAAGCATGTATTAGGGTTTCAATTTATGCATGAACTTTCATATGTTCACCTTAAACTCTATGATTTGTCATGGTTAATAGTTGTATATGCTTATGAAGTTACTTACACCTTCTCGAATTATGTACATGATATATGAAAAGCATGATTTTATAATTTCCACCACGGCTTGGCATAAATTTCAAAATGGATTTTCGTTAATTATTCACATGCTCTTAACATGAACTCATTATATGTTTAAAGCATGAGCCGATCATAATATTTTTTTGTAAATCTAAAATATATGATTTAATATATATGTTAAGATACAATTAGAACTTATGGGCTTGCGTGAATATGAAATACGTATATGCATTCAGTATGATTTCGTGTATGTGTCAAAGTATGATTTGGACCTCTGCATCTTACATGACTCTAGGGTATATGCCATATTCTATGAACACGGGATTTAAATGTTGTGGATATGTTTAAAGTATGATTGGATCCTATTAATGTCTCATGAATGTAGAATATATGATTTAAACGATTATTTGGGACTATGATGTTATGAATTATGATGATAAAGCATGAGAATGATCATTTAGACTTTTGGGCATTGTTAGTTGAAAGTAGACTTAATCAACTCTAAATGAATTCTGTATGATGTAATTAATTGAATGCTCATGTCTCTGATTTGCTGAAGTAACTTTTACTAGAACAATGACGTCAGACTAGTGACCTCCATATTCTAGTATAATCGGGACTCTCCATATCCAAGAATGTTTCCCTTAATCAGTCAGGGACTCTTATTAGAAAAGAATGTTTCCCTTAGTCAGTTAGGGACTCTCCATAGTCGAGAATGTTTCCCTTAGTAGGTCAGGGACTCTCATTAGAAGAGAATGTTTCCTTTGGTCATTCAGGGACTCTCCATAGCAGAAAATGTTTCCCTTAGTCAATCAGTCAAAGACTCTCCATAGCAGAAAATGTTTCCCTTAGTCAGTCAGGGACACTCATTAGCCGAGAAATGTTTCCCTTAGTCAGTCAAGGACTCTCCATGGGAGAGAATGTTTCACATAGTCAGACAGGGACTCTCCATAGAAGAAAATATTTCCCTTAGTCAGTCAGGGACTCTCCATAGCCGAGAATATTTCTCTTAGTCAGTCAGGGATTCTCCATTGCAGATAATGTTTCCCTTAGTCACCTAAGGACTCTCCATAGCAGAGAATGTCTCCCTTAGTCTATGATATCAGTTCAACTCAGCTCCATATAATTTTAGATTTTAGTTAAAATCAGTTTAGCAAGATTTAGACTCATTTGTCAGTAGATAGTCAGCACAGTGTATGATATCAGTTACAGCTTCGGTCCTCAATCTATGTACGACACATGACCCTTATGCATCAGTTTGATTATACTCCAATAAATTTTTTAAAAAAAAAAATTTCAAGTCAATATATATGTATCTTAGGCAGGGTTGTTGCATACCAGCTTACTTATAAGTCGATGTATTAAGTATACTTCCTTCTTGTATATTTGCATATTTAGTTTACTTACGCTTCCCACATACTCAGTACATTCCAAGTACTTATTTCGTACTTTAAGTGCTATATCGCTTCAAGACATAGATTTAGGTTTCCAAACTCAGCCGCATGGTTAGATGCTCCATTCCCACCTCAGCTGCTTGTGGTGAGTCCTCATCTCCCGAGGACGCAATATATGTTTTTCTATTTTATTTATGGTTTAGCTTTAAGACTTTAGGAGTTAGCTTGGGGCTTGTCCCAACAACTCATCAGTGTAGTAAAGGCTTTTAGACTTGTCTAAATAGATTCATTTTATGTATCAGAGTTTTATTAGATTATGTTTTATGTATCAGTTAGCTTCCACTCAGTTATGATTCTGTTAGTTGTTGTCTTTTTAATGTTATACTATGATCATGCCATGGATCGACTAGGAGCCTCTCGGAGTTCCTTGTCCCGTGTCTCGATTTAGGCCTATGTTCAGGTCATGACAAAGTAAGAGAGGTAGAAACCTGGGAACAAAAAGGTAAAACCAATGATGCATTGGCGGTATGCAGAGTTAATGCCGGCTAAGGTAAAAATACCTTGAAATAAGGCACAAACGGTGGCCCACCGGCAGAACGCACAGTCCAATCTGCGAACCGCCGATCAACTATCGGTTATTAAGTAGAAGATTGGGCACCAAATAAAGCTCAGTGGTGTTAAGGAAGCAAACCGTCGCTTCTCATAGGAAGCTATCAGTGAGGCGCCGATTCAAGAACGTGCTTTGTTTAAAAATATTCACTAACCCATTGATTGACCTAACCAAGATTTCTTTTAAACCCCCTAACTGGACACATCACCTTTTTATTCTCCGAAAATTCCATTTTTCCCACCTTTTCACCTTCTCCCATACACTATTTCATCTTCCAACACTCCACCATCCCACTTCCTTTCAATCAACTCACCATTAATCCCCACATCTCCATAACTCATTTATAATTTCTTCCCGCCTTTCCATTAACCAATCCCATCCCTCTTCTTTCACCTATAAGAAAACCCACAAACCATTTGCTTTCTTTCATTCTTAATCACTCCCACTCTCTACTAGAAATAGAAGCTTTCCTCCATTGTCGAGCAAATTCAAGCTTTCAATTTCTCATCTCTTCTCAATCATGTGCTTTGGTATGTGTTTCTAAAAAGTTTTATTGTTAAAAATTCTAATTCTTGTTACGTATGATCTTTAATGTTTGCTTGTATCTCCTTTATTGGCACTCCCTATTTCCCCCCAAATTTCCTTGATTGTGGGTACATGATATAAATGTTGTTGTTGTTATGATGCGAAATTATCGGGGGTGGAGGGCATAGATTTAAATGTTTTTGGGAAGGTTATTACTCTTCTGAAGTGGGGAGTCCCATGATTTTCTAAATACATGAGTTTGGGGTGAATTCAAAGTAACTCCAGGACTACAATGGGACCGATTTGGCCGATCATATATCGGGTGATGTCATTCTTAAGAGCAAATTGTAATTTTTTATCTTTTACCAATATTGCATGTGAAGTCAATGCTTCAATATGGCATGATTAAGTGAATACGATAGTGATATTTTGGATTATTATTTTAGGGAACAATGGGGATGACGACCATCGGCTAATCGCCAATCAGGTCTAGTGAAATGTCGGATGGAACACCGGTTCGGGAAAACTGGCTTTAGGCCATTGCCAAGAATAGACATCCATCAGCACTTCCAGATCGTGACCAGCAACTCGCCGATGAGTTGCCAGTGAAAAGCATAAAACCTCTGTGTTTTGTCAAGCGTCGGGGATGCATTGGCGTTCTGCGGGTCACCTCCTGCATCTCACTGAAGTCCCCCAGGTGCTGCCAACTTTTTACATGATGTTCCTTCCTCTTGCTTCTCATCCAATCTTTAGAGTAGTCCTTATTTGTTTATTTTATTACTAGAAAAATACAAAAGAAAATATTGTGTCACGACTTGAACATATGTCCCGATCGAGATAGGGGGCAAAGAACCCCGAGAGACTCTAAGTCGACCCAAGACATGAACTTGATATCTAACATGAACATAATCCAGTGGAAGTCTATAATAAATAAATAAGTGAAAGTCTGTGGATATCATACACTCTGAATTAATAACAACACGGCTGAAACTGCACACATGCTATGTATGAAAATCCTCTACTACTGATGAGTTGATAGGACAAGACCCCAACTAACTCACTAAAGTTTGAAACTGAAAGTACTAAATACTACTAGAAAGAAGGGCCCTTGAAATATGAGGATTCACCAACTCAGGCTAGGCGGTTCTAATACTGCAGGTTCGACTAGCGACGAGACTGAGCCTGACTATCTGAGCCTGTATCATGAAACTATACAGCATAGAGTATGCGATCAGTACATGGAATATACCAAGTATGTAAGGTAAGTAAAACCGCCAAGTAAGTAAAATCATAAATCAT
This sequence comes from Datura wrightii, assembly GCA_035772735.1. Taxonomy (NCBI): domain Eukaryota; kingdom Viridiplantae; phylum Streptophyta; class Magnoliopsida; order Solanales; family Solanaceae; genus Datura; species Datura wrightii. The sequence goes on along the minus strand of JASDFA010000001.1, from coordinate 151,005,687 downwards.
GCATATCATAAAACATAATCAAGATAAGATTCTGAGAATAGGGCTTGCATGCTTTTATTTAAAATCATGATCTGAACATAACTGAATATCATAACTGAATCGAATGACCCAAAGCTGAAAACTAATAATCATAATTTAAACTAATCATCGGGTTAAACCTTTTGAGAACATAATATGATGATTGATGAACATGCACAACTGAAATCATGAGAAACAATCAGAGACTCGTCATATAACTGACATTACCACGATAGAGCTTATGTGCTGCCGACTATCACACTCAAGTGGGCAAAGCCATCCAAAGCCTTGCCAGGGCTAAGGACACTACCATGATACCAATATCAAGTTGAAGCCCCTTGGGGCCATGGGAAGCTCACAAGGGATGTTTCAAATAGTCCGAACATACCTACATTGGAGCGCGGTTCTGAGGCACAAGGTTGACTGACCCTTATCCTACTTGGTGCTAGACACTACCAAAAATAACATATGCTCTCCATCATTTTTTAACGAAGCTGAACCATCTTCTTGTGAAACAACTGAGTCATAACATACAAGAATAAATCTGAAATCATAACATGAGCAGCCTTGGGGTCAAACCATACCACAAGTTGAAAATATTGCGAGTCTAGACTCCAACTCCAGGTGGTAAGATAATAACATGTTTGACATTGACTTGATCATTTGAAAACATGAACATAGACATGAGTAATTGGAAATTATACTTTGTTCATATACAACTCATCATGCTTGAATACATATATCATATATCTCAACTTTCATGAACTTTCATGGATGGGCATCATAATTTACAAAACTTGAAAATATGTCCATTAATCATAATTCAACATTAGAAACATTTTTGGATCATACCCATGATTGAAACTTAGAGAATTCACATGTTGGGTTAAAACCCCATAGATTCATCAACTAGAATTTCATTAGTTGAAGAGGGATTGGGCATGGGTGTGGATGAATACACTGATTCATAACCCTACATACCTATAGAAATCTTATTTCACAACTCCCTTGATTACCCAATGGAAATTTGGGGAAGAACATTATAGATTTAGGCTTGATCAGCCTTAGGAGCTTCTAGACTTGCATGTATGGAAATGAATAGGCCTAGAATGAACTTACCCCTCTTGAAAACACTATTCTGAAATTAAAAAGACGTAGTTTAGGCCTTAGAAACGTAGAATTTATGGATTTTCCCTTACTAAACTCGTAGGAAATTAGCTACTGTTCGTAGCAACGACCAAGACAATGGGTCGTCCCGTGCAGTGCCTGGTTTACCGTCTCGGCTCGACGTCATTTACACTCAATTGTCTGCTAGGGTGATGGACGATTTCTCACGATCATTGTCCTCCCCCCAGTAGTGATTACACCTATCGGGTGGTATTCCCAATAACTCTCGGGAATGCTTCATCTGCTTAGCATTACCATGATCAATCACATTGATCACCGAGAGTTCTTCATGCACCATCGGGAGCTTGGGTGCTTTATACAAATCGAACACCTCTACCTTGTCGTGTGCTCGCATTGTAAGTTGCCCCGCAGCTATGTCGATTAATGCTTTCCCGGTTGCCAAGAAGGGTCGTCCCAAAATAAATGGGACTTCCGCGTCTGGTTCAAAATCCAGAACAATAAAATCTACCGGAAAAATTAGGGAGCCAACTTGCACTAGAACATCCTCAACAATTCCATCCGGCTTAGCTAAGGATCGATCCGCCAACTGCAAGATTACGGTTGTAGGTCTAGGACTCCCTAGACCCAACTTTCTGAATACCGAAGATGGCATCAAATTTATACTTGCCCCCAAGTCACACAATCCACGAGCTCGGATGCTCGGCCCAATAGTAAGCTGGATAGTAAAACTTCCAGGGTCTTTTGACTTCGTGGGCAGTCTGTTTTGGATCTGGGAAGTGCACTCCTCCGTCAAAGCCACTGTGGCATACTCAGTCAAACGACTTTTGTTGGCCACGATATCTTTAATGTATTTAGCATATTTTAGGCACTCCCTGCAAGACATCAACAAGAGGTAAGTTAACATGTACCTGTTTAAGCACCTCCATGAATTTCTTGAAACACGCCTCCTTCTTGTGTTTCTTGAGTCGTTGAGGGAACGGGGGTGGAGGTCTTTCTGATTCAACTTCTTTGGTCTTCCCCCTTTCCGAACTTTGCTCCCCCTTAACTTCTGCTGCTCCTGAATTTTGAGGTGGTCTTTCTGGTTCCACCTCCTTCAGCTGCAAACCACTCCTTGTGGTCACTGCATTTACCTGCTTCGGATTCGGATCCGTGTTGCTCGGCAGTCCTCCTTTGGGCCTTGTATTTTGGGCACTAGCAAATTGCCCAAATTGATACTCAAGAGCCTTGGTCGCTAGCTGGTTATTTTTCACTTCGGCTGCCAATTTACCATAGTCAGCCTGTAATTGCGCTTGATTAGCGATCATGGTCTTGAACATCTCCTCAATGTTGGGTGATGGTGGTGGAGGAGGGGCATTGCTATTTCTGAATTGAGATTGGTAGTTCTGTTGCCCTCCTTGATTCCTTTGCATACCCTGACCCGCACTTTGGCCTTGATGGTTGTTGCTACCCCATGAAAAATTTGGATGGTTCCTCCAATTTGAATTGTAGCTACTCCCATGCTGCTGATGATTTCTTTGTGCATTGCACACAAAGTTAACCGAATCAGGGTTGGCTCCACAGCACTCGGCTTCCACACACTTCACACCACATTTGCTGGACTGCATTTACAGGAGCTGAAGGCTGGTTCAAAGTCATGTTGCAGAAGTGGTTGTTCAATTGATTTTGCAAGGCAGCTATCTGTGCAGCGATAGCTGTGAATCCATCCACTTCAAGCTCTCCTACTGCTTTCCTTGTTCCACCTCATGATGACTCAGCATTCCATTCTGGATTGCCCTATGAAATCCAGTTTAGCAAGGTGTACAGCTCCTCATAAGTCTTTTCCAGCGCTTGCCCTCCAGCTGCTGAATCTAGCAAAATTTTGGTATGGGGTTCCAAACCCTCAATAAATGTGTGCACCAACACGTCATTGGACTGATGATGTTGAGGACAGTCCCGCAACATGGATTTAAATCTCTCCCAGGCTTGATATAAATTTTCTCCCTCTCTCTGTTTGGAACATAGAATTTGACTTCTAAGTCTTGCTGTTTTGCCAGAGGGAAAAAACCTTATCAAAAACTTTCGTGCAAGATCATCCCACGTTGAAATAGAATTTGATGGCTCAGCTTTCAACCACCTCTTGGCTTCTCCGAGTAATGAGAATGGAAATAATGTAAGCCGAACATAATTAGGTGACACTCCAGCGGGTATATAAGTGTCACTTATCTCCAAAATGTTTTGGAGATGCTGTTGTGGGTCTTCATGAGGGAGACCGGTAAATTGCCCGCTTGTGTGCAACAGTTGTACCATATTTTGCTTGAGTTCAAATCTCCCTCCAGGCTCTGGTTTGCGGATACTGGATGTAACATTGTTGGCATGTGGGATTGCCACCTCGTGAACCGGCCTTGCTGCTGCTTCTTCGGGCACTAACACTGCCCTCACAATCGGTGGATTTTGTTGCTCCATAATAGTCTGTCTGAGCAACTGCAGCTTCCTTTGTAGAGCTTCTCTTCGTTTACTATGAAATATACATTCAGGCTCTATATAAGATTCCACCAGCTCTTTGTCTCTTGCCAGTGTTCATAGCAATTAAGTCTGCAAAATACAGGCTAAGACTAAGTTGTCAACACTTAAGAAAAGAAAATAAAAATACAGTAAATTTACACTTAACACAATTTCACCAATTGCCAAGTCTCCCCGGCAACGGCGCCAAAAACTTTTTCGGTGTGTTATATGGGTATCTAAACCGACACGCAAGTGCACGTGGTCGAACAAGTAGTAAGTGGCTTTAGTAAGCCAAGTATCGATCCCTCAGAGACTTGGATTAAGTGAAGTTTGCTTAAGTATACTATACTATATTTCACTTCTAAATATGCTGACAACAACGTAACCAAAAAGTGAATAATTTGTTTTATAAATTCTATACTATAACTACTAACAATTATCTACTTTGAATTTAAACTATGGATATGAGCATGCCGAGGTAAAGAACATGTAATGAAACTGATTATCATCATAAATTGGTTAATCTTTTCTTCCAGTTGCTAGCCAAGAACATTAGCCAAGAGATTAAAACTCTCGTATTTAATCTCACTTAAGAATCATAAACCATCCGTCTACATTTCTGTGATCAAATGCAATTCATGACCTAGCAATACAATTCCGGTTACTAAATTGACTAATACGGCTTTCAAGTATATTTCTATCAGGAAAGCACATCAAAACTCAATTTTCCCAAATCAAGTAAAGAACAATATCCTATTAATTCACAACTTTCCAATTTCGTGCTCTCTCGAGTGAAATTGGACTTTTTAGATGTACATTAATGTAGGCCACACACCAATGCAGTAAGAAAAAGAATTAATAGAACAACATGGAAGAAAAAGATGAAAAACCAGATGATTAATTATCAAAATTCATCACAAGTGTTCATAACCTCAGCAAGGAAGGGAATTAGCCACTCATTTGTGGATTAGTCATCCTAAAACAAGTGTTAATCATACAAACAATTGAATTAGAGAAGAAAGAAAGAGAGAAAAAACCCTGAACTTTTCATCCCTCAACTGCCTGTAACCCACGTCCTTGCTCCACCAAGTCTGCATTCTGAAAAATACACTTAAGTGTTCTATTTATACTAGTGGGAATTTTTCCCGGAATAATGAGCAACGTGTCACGGAGTGCATCGCGGAGCACTGCCTCCGTGACACGCCATGGACACGGACCCTCACTGGAATTGGGGGTCCGGGAATATAACACCAACGTGGCATGGTGCGCAACGCAGAGGCTAGCCACCGTGCCACGGAGTTGTCGCGAACCTCAACTGGAAATTGATGAATTTTCACCCTCCAGGCAGAATGCCTCCGCGATGGCAGCGTGACACGGCTCCATCGCGGAGCCCCTTTAATTTGTGTAGTCCAATGCCTTTTTCCGTGCTCGATTCCAAGTCCAATTCCGATATCATCCAACATGCATTTTAGCTCCTCGAAATCACATTTTACCTACAAAATAATGCTAATCATATTGGTTAGTATAAATTCCCATTTTATTACCAATTACATGAAAATGTATACGCATTGCTAGATAAACAAGGCGAAAATGATACTTTTGAGTATCACTTAGGCATATAAATCTGCCCAAGATCAACATACATCCATATACATAATAGAAACTTGGGCACATGAATTGAACATGTAAACTAAATAGAGTTTTAGGTTCAAAATGATACCTCACATTGAAACTAAGCCGGTAGAGAATAAATGTGGGTATCTAGCTGTCATATCCGCTTCGGCTTCCCACGTAGCTCCTTTAACCTGCTAATTCCTCCATAACACCTTGACTGAAGCTACTTCCTTGTTCCTTAGCCTTCGAATCAGATGATCTAGTATTTATAGTTGAACCTCCTTATAACTAAGGCTGTCTCTAACACCAACACTGTCCACTAGGACAATTAAGGCTAGATCACCCAAACACTTCTTTAAGAGCGATACACGGAAAACCGGATGCACGAAAGCTAATTCTGAGGGCAACTCCAATTCATATGACACATTGCCAACTAGTTTCACAATTCAGTAAGGGCCAATATAACGAGGGGTGAGATTCCTTTCTTCCCAAACCGCATCACTCCCTTCATGGGAGATACCTTCCAGAACACCAAATTATCCACCTCTAAATCTAATTCTCTCCTTCTCACATAAGCAAAGGAGTTTTGGCAACTTTAAGCTGTTTTCAAACTGTCCCGTATGAGTTGAACCTTTTCCATAGCCTCATGGAATGAATCTGGTCCTATCAGTGCATCTTCAGCAACTGCGAACCAACTAATGGGCGATCTACATCTCTGCCTTTAGAGAGCCTCAAATAGAGCCATCTGAATATTGGAATGTTGGTTGTTATTGTATGCAAACTTGATCAGAGGCAAATGATCATCCCAACTACCCTTGAAGTCAACCACGCATGCTCTCAACATGTCTTTGAGAGTCTGAATTATCTTCTCTGCTTGACCATCCATTAGCGGGTGAAATGTTGTGCTAAGATTAACTTGAGTATCAAGTCCTTTTTGAATGACCTCCAAAACTGAGAGGTAAATTCAGTACCTATGTATGATATTATGGACAAGGGCACTCCATGCAATCGAACTAGCTCCCGGATATATAGTTTGGCATAGTCCTCCACCGAATCCGTGGTTTTGATCGGTAGAAAATGAGTGGCCTTAGTCAACCGGTCTACTACAACCCAAATGGAGTTATGTTGTCGACAAGTCCGTGGCAATCCTATGATGAAGTTCATATCGATTTCTTCCCATTTCCAAGTAGGAATACTGATATCCTGAAGCACGTCTCCTGGTCTCTGGTGCTCGACCTTTACTTGCTGACAGTTTAGGCATTTAGCTACAAACTCCGAGATGTCCTTCTTCATGCCATTCCACAAATAGACTTCCTGCAAGTCACAATACATCTTCATGGCACCTGGATGGATAGAATACATGGAGCCATGAGCCTCGTGCAACATTCGGCTCCTCAAATCATCAATACCTGGAACACATAAGCGACCTTGGTACCGAAGCACATCATCTCCCCAATTGGAGAAGAACTCCACCTTTTGATTGTGAACGGCTTCCTATAACTTAACCAAAATCGGGTCCTCATCTTGTTACTTTTACATCAGTTACCAATGAAGATTCTAGTCTATTCTTAACAACACACTTTCATTGGACGAGTCCACCAACCGAACTCCCAACCTTGCGAGTCAGTGCACATCTTTCACCAGCTCCTTCTTCCCCTCACTCACATGAGACACACTCTCCATAGAGAGTCTACTAAGTGATTCTGCTACTACATTGTCCTTACCTGGATGGGAATTAGACAACAAGTTAGAGAAACTACAGAACAATATATAATGAGGTTCAAGAGGGCTAAAGTTAGATGCCAAAAAGAACACTCATATCATAGTTCTTGAGTAGTTCCAACCACCTTTTTTGCTGAAGATTGAGATCCTTCTTCCTAAACACATATTGCAAACTCTTATGGTCCGTAAACAAATCTATGTTGACCCCGTATAGATAGTGTCGTCATATGTTCAAGGATAATAACACCACGACCAATTCAAAATCATGAGTCGGGTAATTCTTCTCATAAACCTTTAGCTGTCTAGAGGCATATGCTACAACTCTCCCATCCTCCATCAATACAAACCCAAGTTCGATTCTTGAAACATCACAATACACCACGAACCCATCCGTAGCCACAGGTAGGGTTAACACAAGTGCTGAAGTAAGTCGAGTCTTCAACTCTTGGAAGCTCTTTTCACAAGCCTCTGACCATTGGAATTTAAACTTCTTCTGGGTCAATTTGGTCAAAGGTTCTACAATTGATGAGAAACCTTCCACGAATCTTCGATAGTAGCCACCTAAACCTAAGAAGCTCCGAATATCGAAGGATTCACCGTTCTAGGATAATTCATCACCGTTTTCAGTGTCTGAGAATCCACATGCCTTCGCTTGATACCACATGGCCCAAAAATGCCACTGAGTTCAACCAGAATTCGTACTTACTTAATTTGGCATATAATTAGCGATCCTTGAGAGTCTGCAACACTACTCTCAAATGAGCGGCATGCTCCTCCTCGCTCCGAGAATACATAAACATGTCATCAATAAACACAATCACAAACATATAAAAATATGGCTTGAACACCCGGCTCATCAAGTCCATAAAAGCGGCAGGAGAATTCGTTATTCCAAAAGACATAACTACAAACTCATAATGACTATACCGCATCCTTAAGGCTATCTTCGGGATGTCACTCTCCCGAAATCTAAGCTGATAGTACCCGGACCTGAGATCTATCTTCGAGAAATAGTTGGCACCCTGAAGATGGTCGAATAAATCATCAATCCTTGGTAGATGATACATGTTCTTGACAGTGACCTTGTTCAACTGTCGATAATTGTTCGGTGCTTTGGTTGGGTTATAAACCGACACGCAAGTGCACGTGGTCAAACAAGTAGTAAGTGGATTAAGTAAGCCAATTATCGATCCAAGGAGACTCTGGATAAGTGAAAATTGCTTAAGTATACTATATTCTATCTCACTTCTAAATATGCTGACAACAACGTAACCAACAATTGAAAAGTTTGTTTTATAAATAATGTACTAAAACTACTGACAACTATTTACTTTGAATTTAAACTATGGATATGAGCATGCCAAGGTTAAGAACATGTAATGAACTGATTATCATCATAAATTGGTTAATCCCTTCTTCCAGATGCAAGCCAAGAACATTAGCCAAGAGATTAAAATTCTCGTATTTAATCTCACTTAAGAATCATAAACCATCCGTCTACATTTTTGTGATCAAATGCAATTCATGACCTAGCAATACAATTCCGGTTCCTAAATTGACTAATACGGCTTTCAAGTATATTTCTATCAGGAAAGCACATCAAAACTCTATTTTCCCAAATCAAGTTAAGAACAATACCCTATTAATTCACAACTTTCCAATTTCGTGCTCTCTCTAGTGAAATCGGACATTTTAGATATACATTAATGTCGGCCACACACCAATGCAGTAGAAACAAGAATTAATAGAACAACATGGAAGAAGAAGATGAAAAACCATATAATTCAATAATCAAAATTCATCACAAATGTTCATAACCTCAGCAAGGAATGGAATTAGCCACTCATTTGTGGATTAATCATCCTAAAACAAGTGTTAATCATACAAACAATTGAGTGAAAGAAGAAAGAAAGAGAGAAAAACCCTGAAGTTTTCGTCCCTGAACTGCCTGTAACCCACGTCCTTGCTCCACCAAGTCTGAATTATGAAAAATACATTTAAGTGTTCTATTTATACTAGTGGAAATTTTTCCCGGAATAACAAGCAACGTGTCACGGAGTGCATCGCGGAGCACTGCCTCCGTGACACGTCGTGAACGCGGACCCTCTCTGGAAATTGGGGGATCCGGGAATAAAGCACCAACGTGGCACGGCGTGCAACGCGGAGGCTTGCCACAGTGCCACGGAGCTGTCGCGAGGCTCCACTAGAATTTGACTATTTTTCACCCTCCAGGCAGAATGTCTCCGTCATGGCAGCTTGACACGGCTCCGTCGCGGAGCCCCTTTATATTGTGCAGTCCAATGCCTTTTCCGTGCTCGAATCCAAGTCTAACTCCGATATTGTTCCAACATGCATTTTAGCTCCTCGAAATCAGATTTTACCTACAAAACAATGCTAATCATGTTGGTTAGTATAAATTCACATTTTATTACCAATTACATGAAAATGTATACATATTGCTAGATAAACAAGGAGAAAATAATACGTTTGAATATCACTTGGGCATATAAATCTGCCCAAGATCACTTACCCCACACTTAAATCCTTGTTCGTCCTCGAACAACAAATACACAATTCATGAAAATTACATCCCAACCTTCGCCACTATGGTGCGACAATTTGAGCTACGGTCATACCGATCATTCAATATTGCGAATCATCAAGAAAACATGCATGGTCTTAACAATGCAATCACCTTTAATACATTAAGACTTCCTAGACTTTAAGAATTGACTCTCGATATCAGAAAACTCATGCAAATCAGCTAATCAAGATATCCGACACGAAAATCAATCTTTCATCAAGCATGTGCCCTCACAACTCAAGAGAATTTTCCCCTTTTTGCTCATGTGACACACAAACATTCAAGTAGGGGCATGTAAAAATTAATTTCACTCTCTCTCCCAAAAGAATTCACATGCATCATGTCATGACCCATAAGCTTGCCCTTAGTGTATTACTCCACTAATATAAAGAAATGCAATGTAAGATCACGTAGGACTTTAATGGGTTGTAATGGAAGCTATGGAACTAGTATATACTGGATTAGCCAATAATAGCCACTAGCATCCTTAAGCGCCTTTTCAACTCATTCCCATCAACTCATGGACATTGTTTCTCTCTTTTCTTTTTTTCCATCATCCCATTCTTGATGATTTACATTAGTACGGCCCATTTCATCAAGCACACTTACCACGAAAACAAAGGTTTTTCATGCACCTTCATTATCATTTAGTTATAGCAAGTCCAACTTCAACCTTTTCTTTTCTTTCCTCACTCTACCTTTCTTTTTCTTTTCACCATTCTCACTCTTTGACACTTTGGGAAAATTATTTTCTTTTCTTAAGCGCTTAAGAGTTTTGTATAGACTTTACGGCTAATGAAAAGAAAGAATTAAGCTCAGTTTAAGCTTTTTGGACAAAAGAAAGAAATAATAGGCTAAAGGCTCAACGGGCTGACTAGGGTATATAATCACATCAAAAGGGGAGTATGACAAGAAAAAAATAGAAACTCTCGATTAAAACAAAGAAATGCCTACATCCTTTCCAACACTACACCTCCTTCATTTCGTTTTGTACACACACCAGGCAAGTTCTAGACACTTCACAATAGCATGGAATAACAATACCTCACTTCACACTTCATGCACATGCTCGATTCAAGATGCATTCACAGACTCTTCAATTAGCTAATTACATGAATTCAAAAATTAAGCCTCAATCACACCGAATCGAACTCTACAGCCTAGGTATCTCAACATATTTACAAAATTGCATGATTTCATACGAATCGCTTTGGCATTTTGAATATCAGGTACAACACGCAACCAACATTTCACAACCATATAGTAACTACAGGTTCCGTGATGCAATCCACCAAAGAAAAAAACTGAAAATAAACTAAAATCACTACTCCTACCGACTACATTTCCCTTAAGATGGTCGTCATCCATCCATCATAGGGAATGGTCACTAACTATGACGTCGGTTCAATGGGACTATTCTCGGTAAAAGAACCGAAAACAAACGCCGAGAAACCCAAAAAATTAAAAATTGAAAAAATTTGCAACACATCGATCATTTCGATGGAAAAATTATTTACAAAATATTTTAATATGAACAAAATATTTTCGCAAGATTTTAAAAATATCGATCATTTCGATAGAAAAAAATATGAAAATATTTACAAAAATTTTTACAGACTTAGCTGGCAACATCAACATTCCACAACACACATCAATTCCACCAACATGTACAAATACAGAACAAGTTGCAAATTCACAAACACAGGGAAACATACATACAAAATAGAGGAAGGCATACAAGCAAACCAGCCCAGCCCCAGCACCTAACTATTCCCCACCCCACACTTAAAACGAACACTGTCCCCAGTGTTCACAAAAATTAAAAATCACAAAATTGGGTGGTGGAACTCCCTGATCAGTCAAAATATTCCACTTCTTCATCAGGTGCTGCTGCCTCATCTCCCATGTCCGAGTCGCCTTCGTCGTCGTCATCGGACTCCACATCGGAGTCCTCCCGACGTGTCTCCTCTTCCGTGGGGACGTCATCATCACTGGGCTCTACAAAGGATGGCCCCACTCGGCATAGAGCCCTGGCGTTTTCGCCAAATGGGTAATCCAGCTCGAGCTGCCATAGCTCCTCCTCCGTGGCTGGTCTCCCACCAATCCTGAGCTGGAGCATTTGCATTCCAAACATCCGTTCCATGTACTAGTCATCACGAGCATGTCGCTCGCCAAGCGTCAGCACTGGCCCGTGGGTGGTGTCGGGAGCCTTAGTTTTGGTCACGTCCAAGGCTCGCTGCTCCAACTGCGGGATGTAATCCAAAGCCTCCTCCTCGACGTCGAGGCCCCGGAGAAAGGTGGTGAGTAGTCCACCGAAACCATACCTGTGGCCCTGGTGTAGTCGGGCTCTCTTCATAGCGGATATGATGATCGCCCCAACATTAATCTCCAGCCCTTTCATCAGGGCATACACAAGGCAAACACAGTCCCGGGTCACATCAGTCATGTGTACCCCCGGGATTAGGCACGAGCAGACTATCTTCAACCAGATTCTGGCCTCCCTGTTCATTTGAGAATAAGGCAGAGTCTGGTGGTAACCCCTTTCCTTGTGTCTGCTCCATCTGGCTGTGGATCTAGCCCCACAAAGTGTGCGTCTGATGTCGGCATACGGTGGGGTGATGTTCAGCAGGCGGAGAACGTGGGCATCTGTGTCCCGCACTCCGATGATGGCATTTAGTTGTTGGGGTTCCAGAGTGACTATCTGCCCTCTGATCTTGATTGTGTGGCTTTTGATTGCCGGGTTCCAATTAGCGTAGAACTCCCGGACCAAGTGTAGGTTGCATTCCTTGGGCTCCTGAAATATGATGCTGAGCCCAGCTGCCTCGATCCTTTGAACTATGCGGGGGAACTACTGTGCTAATGGTTCCCGGGCTATATGCTCCTCGGGGAAGTATTTGTTTTCTTTGTGTTTGGCATACCACTTCTTCCCCTCATCAGTCACCCACCTCATTCCGTATTGGCGGCGCTGGCCGCGTGGAACTGCTGGTGCAGCTAGGACTGCTGTGCCCAGCCTAAGTCTTTTCCTCCCGGTGCCTGAAGTTGATGTACCCTTACCTTTATCTTGCCTGCTTGCCATTTTGTCTGTCAACACCAATAAACAAATGCAATGTCAAGCTAAATGAATATTAACTTCGGCTAAGGTCGGGTTACGCTAAGTTTACCCCACACTTAGTCCTTAGCTACGGTTACGATACTACGGTAAGAATAACTTTATTTACAAAAAAAAAAAAAAACAGCTATACAATTCATGCTTAGTGCGTTCAACAAGAAAAATTCGACGGTATAACTTTTGCGTACTACTCAGACTTCGTACAGCTAATCCCAATCACTACCATCGCTAACAATACAACCATCGCACATAGCAACTAAAACCAACGAAACAAAAACAACAACAAAAATTCTATATACATGAACCTATACAACCAACCTAGTTTGAATAATTTTCAATATTTTCCCAAAAACCCGAGAATTCGTCGTCTATTATATTCAAACAATCTCTTACAACGACTTATCTCATTTCACAAGCACACCCCGGCATAGAATTCACAAATTCAACACATTACCAATTTCAAATTCAACAACACAGCCCTAGAATTGATTTTCGCAAGCAAATTCGAATAATTCATGCAATCGACAAGTTCAAATGATCATTACAACATTCCGAACTTTTATCAATCACTAAATAACTCAAATTCATGCTAAAATTCGATTTAGGGTGATTTATCTCACCTCCCATGCTTAAATTCGAATAAAATCGACAAAAACTTGAGAGATAATAGGAAAACATACCTCGTAGTTGAAGAACCGAAGAAAACTTGGTAATTCTTTGCTTTAAACCGTGGCACGTTGATGGGGAAGGGATTTTAGGAAGTTTGGTCACGGAGGGAATTAAAAATGAGGGAAAAAGGGGCGAAATCAGGGGTTTAAAATGTAGAAAACACGCGGGTCACCCGGCAACCCGGTGTGACCCGTCACAATTTATATGGCAACGTGTCACGGAGTGCATCGTGGTGCACTGCCTCCGTGACACGGAGCCATCGCGATAGCCCTCTGGAAATTTTAAAATTTCCAGATTACACATCAATGTGTCACGGAGGGTAACGCGGAGGTCCTCCTCCGTGACACGGAGCTATCGCCCCAGCTCACTGTCTTCAACATTTTTTTTAAAATTTTTTTCATACCTCGCCTTTTCCTTCACGATTCTGTGCATATTTTTCTCCGTTTGACCTGAAAATCATCTCACTAAACAAAATTTGTTAGATTAATAGGTTTCACCTAACTAAAATAAAAAAGTACTAACTAAAATAAAAAAAATTTGTAATAAATCAAGAACAAGAAAAAGAAAAATCTATTATACTTTACAAAATGAAAGAAAAAAAATATTTTTCACGGGTTGCCTTCCGTGCAGCGCCTGGTTTACCGTCGCGGCTCGACGTCATTTGCGCTCAATTGTCCGCTAGGGTGATGGACGATTTCTCACGATCATTGTCCTCCCCCAGTAGTGCTCACACCTATCCGGTGGTCTTCCCATCAACTCTCGGGATTCATTCATCTGCTTAACATTACCATGATCAATTACATTGATCACCGAGAGTTCTTCATTCACCATCGGGAGCTTGGGTGCTTTGTACACATCGAACACCTCTACCTTGTCATGTGCTCGCATTGTAAGTTGACCCGCAGCTACGTTGATTAATGCTTTCCCGGTTGCCAAGAAGGGTCGTCCCAAAATAAATGGGACTTCTGCGTCTGGTTTAAAATCCAGAACAATAAAATCTACCGGAAAAATTAGGGAGCCCACTTGCACTAGAACATCCTCAACAATGCCATCCGGCCTAGCTAAGGATCGGTCTGCCAACTGCAAGATTACGGTTGTAGGTCTAGGACTCCCTAAACCCAACTTTCTGAGTACCGAAGATGGCATCAAATTTATGCTCGCCCCCAAGTCACACAATCCACGAGCTCGGATACTCTGCCCAATAGTAAGCTGGATAGTAAAACTTCCAGGGTCTTTTAGCTTCGTGGGAAGTCTGTTTTGGATCCGGGAAGTGCACTCCTCCGTCAAAGCCATCGTGGCATACTCAGTCAAACGACTTTTGTTGGCCACAATGTCTTTAATATATTTGGCATATTTAGGCACTCCCTGCAAGACATCAACAAGAGGTAAATTAACATGTACCTGTTTAAGCACCTCCATGAATTTCTTAAAACACGCCTCCTCCTTGTGTTTCTTGAGTCGTTGAGGGAACGGCGGTGGAGGTCTTTCTGATTCAGCTTCTTTGGTCTTCCCCCTTTCCGAACTTTGCTCCCCCTCAACTTCTGCTGCTCCCGAGTTTGGAGGTGGTCTTTCTGGTTCCACCTCCTTCAGCTGCAAACCACTCCTTGTGGTCACTGCATTTACCTGCTTCGGATTCAGATCCGTGTCGCTAGGCAGTCCTCCTCTGGGCCTTGTATTTTGGGCACTAGCAAATTGCCCAAATTGATACTCAAGAGCCTTGGTCGCTAACTGGTTATTTTTCACTTCGGCTTCCAATTTAACATAGTCAGCCTGCAATTGCGCCTGGTTAGTGATCATGGTCTTGAACATCTCCTCAATGCTGGGTGATGGTGGTGGAGGAGGGGCATTATGATTTCTGAATTTAGATTGGTAGTTCTGTTGCCCTCCTTGATTTCTTTGCATACCCTGACCCGAACTTTGGCCTTGTTGGTTGTTGCTACCCCATGAAAAATTTGGATGGTTCCTCCAATTTGAGTTGTAGCCACAACCATACTGCTGCTGATTTCTTTGTGCTTTCCCCACAAAGTTAACCGAATCTGGGTTTGCTCCACATCACTCAGCTGAGTGCTCATTGCTTCCACACACTTCACACCACATTTGCTGGACTGCATTAACTGAAGCTGAAGGCTGGTTCAAATTCATGTTGCTGAAGTGGTTGTTCAATTGCTTCTGCAAGGCAGCTATCTGTGCAGCGATAGCTGTAAATCCATCCACTTCAAGCACTCCTGCTATTTTCCTTGCTCCACCTAGTGATGAATCAGCATTCCATTCTGGATTGCCCTGTGAAATCCAGTTTAGCAAAGTGTACAGCTCCTCATAAGTCTTTTCCAGCGCTTGCCCTCCAGCTGCTGAATCTAGCAAAATTTTGGTATGGGGTTCCAAACCCTCAATAAATGTGTGTACCAACACCTCATTGGACTGATGATGATGAGGACAGTCCCGCAACATGGATTTAAATCTTTCCCAGGCTTGATACAAATTTTCCCCCTCCCTCTGTTTGAAACTTAGAATTTGGCTTCTAAGTCTGGCTCTTTTACCAGAGGGAAAAAATCTTATCAAGAACTTCCGTGCAAGATCATCCCACGTTGAAATAGAATTTGGTGGATCAGCTTTTAACCACCTCTTGGCTTCACCAAGTAATGAGAACGGAAATAATGTAAGCCGAACATAATCAGGTGACACTCCAGCGGGTATATAAGTGTCACTTATCTCCAAAAAGTTTTGGAGATGTTGTTGTGGGTCTTCATGAGGGAGACCGGTAAATTGCCCGCTTGTGTGCAACAATTGCACCATATTTTGCTTGAGTTCAAATCTCCCTCCAGGCACTGGTTTGCGGATACTGGATGTTACATTGTTGGCATGTGGGATTGCCACCTCGCGAACCGGCCTTGCTGCTGCTTCTTCGGGCACTAACACTGCCCTCACAACCGGTGGATTTTGTTGCTCCATAATAGTCTGTCTGAGCAACTGCAGTTTTCTCTGTAGAGATTCTCTCCGTTTACTATGAAATATACGTTCAGTCTCTATATAAGATTCCACCAGCTCTTTGTCTCTTGCCAGTGTTCACAGAGATTAAGTCTGCAAAATACAGGCTAAGACCAAGTTGTCAACACTTAAGAAAATAAAATAAAAATACAGTAAATTTACACTTAATACAATTTCACCAATTGCCTAGTCTCCCCGGCAACGGCGCCAAAAACATGTTCGGTGCTTTGGTTGGGTTATAAACTGACACGCAAGTGCACGTGGTCAAACAAGTAGTAAGTCGATTAAGTAAGCCAAGTATCGATCCAAGGAGACTCTGGATAAGTGAAAATTGCTTAAGTATACTATATTCTATCTCACTTCTAAATATGCCAATAACGTAACCAACAATTGAAAAGTTTGTTTTATAAATTATGTACTAAAACTACTGACAACTATTTACTTTGAATTTAAACTATGGATATGAGCATGCCAAGGTTAAGAACATGTAATGAATTGATTATCATCATAAATTGGTTAATCCCTTCTTCCAGTTGCTAGCCAAGAACATTAGCCAAGAGATTAAAACTCTCGTATTTAATCTCACTTAAGAATCATAAACCATCCGTCTACATTTTTGTGATCAAATGCAATTCATGACCTAGCAATACAATTCCGGTTCCTAAATTGACTAATACGGCTTTCAAGTATATTTCTATCAGGAAAGCACATCAAAACTCAATTTTCCCAAATCAAGTTAAGAACAATACCCTATTAATTCACAACTTTCCAATTTCGTGCTCTCTCTAGTGAAATCGGACTTTTTAGATATACATTAATGTCGGCCACACACCAATGCAGTAGAAAAAAGAATTTAGAACAACATGGAAGAAGAAGATGAAAAACCATATAATTCAATAATCAAAATTCATCACAAATGTTCATAACCTCATCAAGGAAGGGAATTAGCCACTCATTTGTGGATTAATCATCCTTAAACAAGTGTTAATCATACAAACAATTGAGTGAAAGAAGAAATAAAGATAGAAAAAACCCTGAACTTTTCGTCCCTCAACTGCCTGTAACCCACGTCCTTGCTCCACCAAGTCTGAATTATGAAAAATACATTTAAGTGTGTTCTATTTATACTAGTGGGAATTTTTCCCGGAATAACGAGCAACGTGTCACGGAGTGCATCGCGGAGCACTGCCTCCGTGACACGGCGTGAACGCGAACCCTCTATGGAAATTGGGGGATCCAGGAATAAAGCACCAATGTGGCACGGCGTGCAACGCAGAGGCTTGCCACCGTGCCATGGAGCTGTCGCGAGGCTCCACTGGAATTTGACTAATTTTTCACCCTCCAGGCAGAATGCCTCCGCGATGGCAGCGTGACACGGCTCCATCGCGGAGCCCCTTTATATTGTGCAGTCCAATGCCTTTTCCGTGCTTGAATCCAAGTCCAACTTCGATATTGTTCCAACATGCATTTTAGCTCCTCGAAATCACATTTTACCTACAAAACAATGCTAATCATGTTGGTTAGTATAAATTCACATTTTATTACCAATTACATGAAAATGTATACATATTGCTAGATAAACAAGGCAAAAATGATACGTTTGAGTATAAATTGGGCATATAAATTTGCCCAAGATCAATAATCAATACACATGTGAAGAGAACCATCTTTCTTTCAGAAAAAGGGAACTGGTGCACCCCATGGGGACATGCTCAACCTAATGAAACCCTTATCTAACAGTTCCTTCAACTGTTCATTCAACTCCTTTAGCTCGATTAGAGCCATTCTGCAGGAAGGAATAGATATAGGTTGTGTGTCGGGACAGAGGTCAATACCGAATTCAATCTCTCGCTCAGAAGGGATTCCCAGTAAATCATCAGGAAAGACATCTGCATACTCACATACCACTGGAACTGACTAAATAGTCGGGGTCTCAAACTTCACCTCCTTAACACTAAATAGATGGTACACACAATACTTAGAAATCATCTTTCTGGACTTAAGGTAGGAAATGAAATGTCCTACAGGCACAGCTGAGCAACCCTTAAACTCTAAGATTGGCTCTCCAGGAAATTTGAACTCTACTGCATGGGTTCTAAAATTAACTAAGGAATAACGTGAAAATAGCCAATTAATGCCGAGTATAACATCGAACTCCTTCATGGCTAACTCTATCAAATCTGCTGAGGTGACTTTCTGAAGGACTGAGATCGGGCGACCCCTATACACCTGTCTACCTACAACTGAATCACCTATTGGAGTAGAGACTGAGAAGGGTTCTGAAGACTTTGGGACTGACTCCGAAGCTACTATCCATATAAGGTGTCACAAAAGAGAAGGTAGCCCTTGGATCTAACAAAGCATATACATCAAGAAGGAAAATTCGTAACATACGAGTAACCACACCTGATGAAGTCTCTTTCTCCTAACGGGTCGCAAGGGCATAGAACCTGTTTTGGCGCTGACCGCCAGCTGAACTAGTTGCAGTGCCTTGCTGTGTGGGACGTGCTATTGGAGCGGCTGAACTAGCGCCTGGTAAACCGGCTCCGCTGCCCCCTGATCTGGCTGAAGGGCAATCCCTAAGTCTGTGTTCGGGTTTGCCACACCCGAAACAAGTGTTTGAGCCAACTAGGCACCTCCCTAGGTTATTCTTATCGCACCTTCCACAAGCTGGGAAAGTGCGCTCTATCTAAATACTACCCTGACCCCTCGAATCTGAAGCTCTACTTATCCGATCCCCTCATGACCTAGATGTTACACTAGCTAATGATAGTGCTGGAGCAAAAGACTTGTGATGAAACTGCTGGCACTGGCCACCCCCTGATCTTGGTTGAGAAATCCCATGATTGTTTGTCCTAGCCCTCTTGGCCTATCTCTTCCTCTGATACACCGTATCCACCTGCTGGGCATGTAACACTATGCGAGGAAACTCTATGTCTCGATACAGCAAGGAGATCCTATAGTCCTTATCCAGGTAGTCCGCCACTCCATGCACAAATCGGCTCACCCGGTCCCTCTGGTCTGCCACTAAATCTGGTGCATACTTAGATAAATAGGTGAAATCCAAAGCATACTCCTGAATCGATATGTCACATTGCTTCAAATTTTACAAACTCAGACGCCGTCAGTTTCCTTATCTCACGAGGGAAGAACTGATCTAGAAAGGCTGCATGAAACTCTTCCCAACCGATAGGGGCTTCTCCTACTTCCCTACTATCTTTCCACTGTTTAAACCAAATATGCACAACCCCTTTCAGCTGATAAGAGTCCAAATCAAGGCACTCCACATTTGTCACCCCATGACCTAGGTGATCTTTAGTATCTCCTCGATGAATTCATGCATGCCCTCATCTACTTTTCACCCGAGGAACTATGGCGGGTTCATTCTCAAAAAATCCTTGACTCGAGCCGCCGTTGCATTGCCATTTTGCGGGACATGCGCATCTCCCTGCTAATTGACCTGAACGGTTAGGGCCGGCGTGAGCATCTGAATAGATACTCGAAACACAACATGAGCAACTGGCTCCAATGCATGGTGCTCTTGAACTGGTGGGGCCTGCTCGTGCCTGTTTCTGTTGACATCTTTGTGGCCTTATCCATTTCCATTCCTCCTAGCATTTACTCTGCGGGGAGCTATGATTCTACAAACACGAATAGCATGAATTAGAATGATAGGGAAACATTTCATCGCACAACATAGATCATAAAAGAAGGAAATATTTCCTAAATGTCTCGTAGCCTCTTCTTCATAAGTGTTGTATGCTTCACACCCATGAAAAACACTCTACTGAATGCGGCTTTTAGACGCCCAAGAACACTTCAAACCTATAGCTCTAATACCATGTTTGTCACGACCCGAACATAGACCTGAATCGTAACACGGGATAAGGATCCCCGAGAGATTCTACCCATGTCATGAACATACATCTAACTCAATATCAATAAAGCGAAATATTTAGCATAACGACATAGCGGAAGCATAAACATAACATAACATGGTAAGCGAAACATAGTAGATACATAACAGTTCAATACTACATATGGTCCGAAAGCCTCTAACATATCCGATGGGTTGATGAGACAACATCCTCAACTAACCCAACAAGTCTAGAAAATTGAACATGAAAAGAAAACTTACATCAAACTAGTCCTCTGAGAATGAGGACTCGCCAAAGGGGTTGAATGCTAAACTCTGAGATGAAGTACTGACGGTGTTGGGTCTGAAGATCAGAGCCTGTATCATCAAAGAACACAACATTGAGTATGCGTTCAATACGTGGAATGTACTAAGTATGCAAGGTAAGTAAAATAGACATTTAAAAGTACATAAAAGCCCATAACAAATCATAAGAGTGGGACAACATGCTCATATCATAAATATCATGACATGACATAAGGCTCAAGGTTTTTAAATCATAACTAATCCATCCATTACCATAGTCATACGAGAAATATTATAATCATCACTTGATCCAGAATAACATAAACATAATAATGCATAAAACATTCGGAACAATGGGAGATTCTTATAACTGACATACCCCATATGAGCACATATGGAGCTCGACTTGTAAATCCCTAGTCAGGAAAGTGTTCATACCTTGACAAGGTTAGAACATGAAGGGCGTGATATCACACATGAAAGACCCATTTGGGAAAAAGGGACAATCTCAAGGGAGATCCCATCATGTCCTACGGTGGCACGTAGTTTTGAGATTCGGGGCTAAACTTGGGCTCCAAACATGCTCGATATTAAATACTACTCCTAAAATATATATATAGTTCTAATAGTATAATATGCATGAAATACATGGGCTAGTTAAATCATAATAATCATAACCATGCTTGTAGATATGTGAACTAGCCATGAGAGTAAGACCCGTGAGTCGGGCAAAATCATAATTAGTAAATCATGATGTTCATGCATATTTGTAGATCATGTATATGCTTTTCTTAATCACATATTCATAATGGAAATTTTAATAATTCCATATCATAGGTCATAAATCATGATGGGTTGAAGAATAATCAAAATCAAGGTAAAAACATAACGCAATTTGTCATAGATCATGTATGATTCGGTATAATTTAATTGAAATTTAAATCAATAAATTTATAATCGAATTAGTAGTAAAATCTGATCACGATTCATGCAAAATAGATGAAAAACATGAGAACTAATAACCCATGTATAGATCATTAGAATTTCACAAGATTTAAGGTAAAACCCCATAAGATTTTTAAACCAAACTTCATAAATTAAGGGAGATTGGGCATGGATATGAAAAAAAACACCTATTCATAACCCTACATACCTAATTATAGTTGATTCATACACTTCCCCGATTGCCCGAGAAGAATTTCAGAAGAATTGAAGGGCTAAGGCTTGATCTCCTCTCTAACTCTCTCTCACTTGCATGCATGGGTTTTAAATAGGATAGAATTACTTAACCTATCTTAATGCACTTTGGAATAACTTGAAATGACGTAGTATAGGATTTTAGAGCATAGGAATGATGAAAATGACCTCAATAAAACTCCAAAAATTTTTGCACTGGCCGAAACCACAGACAGTCCAATGAGTCGTTCCTTGATACGACGACTCGTGGTATCCGTTCATTAGATCCACTGCACAACTTCACTTCCTTATGTTCAAACCCACGACACGATAGGACGGGTCATCCCTACAGACAACTAGTCATTAAGTCGTCCATTGTTTCCCCTCTGACAACCTAAATCGGTCTTTCCATGAGCCATACCACGACTTGCTCCTTCTCCCAATGAGTTGTGGTTTCCTTCCATTACATTAACTGGAGATTTTTGTACTCCTTCCCACGACTGCTTACCATGACCCATGGCTCCTCAAAATGGGACTTCCCACTGCCCATTACTCCCCCCTTAGGCTGAGGACTAACTTCACCACGACTCTAAACAAAACTCATTGTAGAGAACAACGGGTCGTTACTTGACCCATTACATACAATTGCCACCTAGTCATACCTCACCACGGGTGTTTACCACGGTCCGTTAGGTGACCATCCTATGGGATTTTTCCTAGATTCTGCCAACTTCCATTTTAACTCTCGGGTCTAACCTTAGGCACTTCAAGAGTATTACATGCTATAGGTGTATCATGGGTTAGTTTGGAGCCATTCATGGTTATAGGTCCCATGTGTTGGTCAGGGGTCTTAGCTGGGGTTATGACAGTTTCACTTTGGTGTGCTCTAGTCCTCTTCATGTGTAATAAGGATGCTACTCTTAGGATGTGTATTTGTTATTGTCAGATGAGCACAATCACTATCAATAATAAGAATCCCTTTCCTAGAATTAATGACTTTTTTAACCAGCTTCAGAGTGCCAAGAGTTTCTCGAAGATAGATCTCAGATCAGGGTACCATCAACTAAAGTTTAGGTTGATACAAAAAAATTAAAGATAACTAACTAGACATAAAGTGATTGAAATTAAAAACCCTTGTGACGGAACAAGGGCCTCCAATTCACAAATCAAGAAACACATAGTCCTAGAAATCCCTCAAGAGAGATGATCTACCCTTGTAACCCTCCTCTCTACACAAGAACAATTCGAAGATAGATAATTCACTAATTTCAAAGTATTCTTTAATTCAAAGTCATGAAAATTTACAACTCAAATCAAATAATAAACTATTTATACTATGTCAAGGCAAAGGAAAGGTTATTACAAAACTGCCTTTAATGGTTAAGGGTCTTGTTTGTATGGTCTTCCTTTTCCTTGAAACCATGATTGGAAAAATTATAAATCTAGCTATCATCTTCCTTCTTTTAGCCATCTTCTCCATCCCAAGCTATTATCCATACATGGAATCCCTTGGAAGTCTCCCATATGCAGTCAAGTACCTCCTTTTGCATGAAGAGGCCTTGTAGAGCTTAGAGTCCCATTGCTTATACCCTTGTGAAAGGTATCAAAGGAACTTGTATTGCATCACTCTCCCCTTCGTGAAAAGAATTTGTCCTCAAACTTTAGGGATCATCAGCATGTAGAAGAATGGGGGAAAGGTCACACATATTAAATATGTTGTCCACATAGTAATCTGGAGGGAGATCCACCTTGTAAGCATTATAATTCACCCTCTCAAGAACTTCAAATAAACCATCTCCTCTAGGCATAAGATTTGTCTTCCTTTTATTGGGAAACCTCTCATTATAGAAATGGACCCAAACCCAATGACCCAATTCAAAGACAACTCTTTTGTGGCTCTTGTTGGCTATATTTGTTATCTCTTGAGTTTTCTTCTCAAGTTAGAGGCGAACCTTCTCATGCAAGACTTTCATGGCCTTGGCTCTTTTGTTAGCATCTAAGCTCAACACATCATCTTGAGACAGAGAGGTTAGATCAAGGGAGTTAGGCGGTTAAAATCATAAACAACCTCAAACGGAGTCATGCCAATGGTATTATGAATCACATGATTCTAAGAAAATTCAACTAGAGGCAGTTGATCTTCCCAAGTTGTGAGTTTACCTTTAACCATGGCCTAAGCATAAAACCTAGAATCCTAATCACAACATCAGTTTGGCCATCGTTTTGGAGGTGACATGATATGAAGAAGAATAATCTAGTACCAAGTCGGCCCCACATTTCAACTAACAAAGATGCAACATGAGAAGCTTCACCACATTTATGACATGCATTAAAATGAGGCATCTTTGAAAATCGATCAACAACAATAAAAATTCTATCCTAATCCCTTCTACTCATCGTCAAGCCCAACACAATGTCCATAGAAATGTCTAACCAATGCCTTTGGAGAGGGAAAAGAGGGGTATACAAACCATGGAGAAGAAGTCTAGATTTAGCACTACGACATTCAACACATTGACCATAATGTTTAGCAAAATCACTACGCATCTTAGGCCAACAAAATTGTTCTTCAATAATTCCCAAGGTTTCATCAATGCCAAAATGGCCTATCAAACCCCCATCATGTGCCTCTCACAAGGAGTTCCCTCCAAGAGCTCATGGGCACACATAGGCGTTGTTATTGAATAAGTAATAATCAAATCTAGCAAAAGGAGTTGAGAGTTTATCCTTAAACCCATATACCCTATCCCATGCTTTACAATCTTTGAAGATTTGAGATAATTTTGGATCCTTGGAATTTAAAGACTTTAAGCATTCAAAACCCATCAATTTGGAAGTCATTCTAGTAACCAAAACATGTTTTCTAGACAAGGAATCCGCCACCATATTATCTTTTCCATTTTTGTATTGGATTACATATCAAAAACTTTTAAGGAATTCAATCCCTTTGGCATGCCTCTTGTTCAACTTTCCTTACGCCTTAAGATGTTTCAAGGACTCATGATCCGTCCTAATGACAAACTCTTTAGGTCAGAAGTAATGTTGCCAATTACCAATGCCCACTTTACTAGCATCACATTAAATTTCAAAAGCCTTATCAAAGTTTGGCAATTGCAACAATGGTTAAGAGCTTAGCATTTGTTTCAAGGTTTCAAAGGACCTTGCTTGCTCCTCACCCCAAATGAAACGCACATCTTTTCGGATAACCTTGGTCAAGGAGCATATATGGTGCTAAAACCCTTAAAAATTGCATATAGAAACTATCCCATCCATGAAAAATATGAACATCACCATGTATATAGGACAAGAGAGACACCTTTGCTTTCGCCATAGGGTTCACCACCCTTTCACTCTCCTTTCCAGAACCACCTCCACTATTACCTATAATTCGTTTCCATTTCTTCTTCAACTCCTTCTCTTTGTTATACATGTCACTCACTTGCAATGGAGTCAAATGGTAGAGAACATATTTGTGTCCCTCATCTACAAATGAATACCAATTGGTTCTACCATCTTGATCAGTAGCTCTATCATATTGCTAAGGTCGCCTAAGAAGCATATGGAAAGTTTGCACAGGCACCACATCATAAAGAATCTCATCTTGGTATGTACCAATCTTGAACTTGATCACAACTTGGCGATGCACCCTCAGTTCCCCAAACTCACTCAACCATTGAAGTTTGTAAGGAGAAAGGTGTTTAGTGGTGGGAAGGAGAAGAAAATCTACCAATGAACATTGGCACAACTACAACCATCAATATACAAGGAGCACACATTTTCTTTAATGAGGCATTTAGAATTGAATAGATTTTCCCTTTTTCCTAGGGTCATCCATAGCCTTACTCATCATGGCATGTCTTACTACATAATATTACATGGTGAGCTCCCCTTCATGTGGCATATCCTTGACTACAAGTCACGCTTGGAAAGTCCATAAGGAACACAAACATCGCCAACATCTTCACACTCCTCATCAACTACACCATCATTCTCCACTTGGGGGTCATCATTGTCAACCCCCTGAATAATATCAATATCATCATAGTAATAAAAACCATCGGCCAATATAATTAATGCACTCCAATTGGGGAACTCACTCATCTTATGACAAGAACCTTGACATTTATGACATTTAGGAGGGAGAGAAGTGTTACCTCCTTCCATGGGATGAAGAATGGGAGTGGCCACTCTATTTGATTAACTTTGACAACGGGATTATGGACATTTTGCATGCCACCGTTTTCCTTTTGCCAATAGGAAGAAAAAGCGCCTCCAACTTTGTTATAGTTCCAAGTACCTTTGGAACTCTTTGATTTGTGAAGCTTCTACTCTTGGATCCCCACCTCTATCTTAATAGACGCCTCAAGAGTTTCATCAATATCAAAATAGTGGTGCAGTTTCACGGGGGAAGCAATCTCGTTACTAAATCCGGCTCTAAACCAAGTCATAGTATTCAAAGGATCTTCATTAAAATTAATCCGCATCTTTAAGAGTTGGAACTCATCATAGTATTGCTCTAATACTTTTGGTGCCTTGTTGTAAAGTGTAGATCTTCTTTATTTGTTCTTGAAATTACCTCTCGGTAACATACTTCCACCTCAAAATTGCTTTCAACTCTTCCCATGGTAGGGTGGGAGACAAATCATGCATTTGTCGTGCCTTGACATGTGTTTTCCACCATGAGAAAGCAAAGCCCCCAAATTGAGCATTGGCATAAGACTCCCTCATGACATTGGACATCTCATTTGTCAAGAAGATCCTATCGTATTGCATCACCCAACCATGAAAGATATTGGGATTGCGTTCACCCTTGAAGAAAGGAAAAGTCACTTCGATGGAGTTCAGACTCATGTCCCAGCCTCCATTGTTTCCATTGAACTCGTGAACCCCATAAGGATCCTCAACATAGAACTCATCATGGTATCCCTGGCCATGGTGGCCATCTCTTCAATAATCACCCCTATTTCTACCCATGTGATGGATAGGACCATGTCAACCTCCTCTTCCACGGGAGGACCTTGAAATTTCATGTGTAGACCTCTCATATGTTGTGGTTATCATTGAGAACATTGTAAAACTCCTCTTGGAACTCTTCATGGAATTCACCATCCAAAGGATGGACATTGCGGATTGGATAGATATTTCAAATTGAAAGGTGGTATTTGGTGGGAGAAAAGGTATATGTGGTTGTGGTGGAGGAAAATGTTTTGCTGGTGGAGAAACATATGGTTGTGGTGGAGGAACATGTTTTGTTGGTGGAGGAACATATGTTTGTAGTGGAGGAACATA
The DNA here is from genome assembly GCA_035772735.1 of Datura wrightii. Taxonomy (NCBI): domain Eukaryota; kingdom Viridiplantae; phylum Streptophyta; class Magnoliopsida; order Solanales; family Solanaceae; genus Datura; species Datura wrightii. Next base: position 150,978,750 of record JASDFA010000001.1, on the reverse strand, counting down.
TCGTAGGATGTAGTAGGTTATGGAGTGGTCGAAGATTGTAGGGGAGTGGTGGAGGTGGGGTAGAACATTCTATGAAAAGTACATGGTGAAATTGATGAAGAGGGGTCATGACGGACTCCACTTATTTGTCTGTGGTGATATAAAGGAGTAGAAGAAGTGTCTCTATTCTGTGTTTCAGTTCCAACATTTGAGTTTCCATGTTATCCAATCTCCCTTTTATACGGGAAGATAAAGCAGCTATCATGTTCACCGCATCATTCAAAGTGGGTTCCTCGGTGGGTGCCCTATCCACTTCTTCTTGATTGGCCATTTTACCTATGGAAGAGACAAAACAAAGCAAGGAAACTCATTAAGTTAGTCAAAAAAACTCACAATCGCTCAAGGAATTCTCACCTTATATTCTTCAGAATTGTCACGGCCAAGGAATGTAGCTTGGATAATCCATTGAGTTTTAAGTGTCCAAGCTGAACTTGAGGTCTAGAATGGATCCTTGTTGACTCAATTAAAAAGATCAATCTAATAGGATGGAATTAAGAAGGTTTCAATGAGAACAAACAGAAAAAAGTAGAAGAAGAAGCAGAAAAAACATCGGACTAAAAAAAACTAAGTAACAAAAAGTTGGTAAATTACTTTATGTTATTTGTTTTTGGGTGTTAAAAAGATGAAAAATGATGAAGAACTAATTAAACAACTAATTAAAAGTATTAATTATATATTAATAAGTGTAGAAATCAAAACAAATTTGAGTTTGAAGAAGAATCGTGAAGTTTGGACACTTAGAAAAAGTTCCCTAGGTCAGACTTGAGGCTTACAATAGAAAATAGCAGCAAAACAATACCAGAACCAAGCAACTAACCTCAATACGGTTTTTTGTAGGGTCCAATGGGTTGTTGTAGGTGCTCATTGTATCATGTCCAAAGAGCTGTAAGAATTTTGCCCAAAACCCGCGAGGGGATTGTACAGACCGTGGCTTGGTTGAACGGATCATTTTTATAGTCATTGAAACATACTCAGAGAATCTCAAAGGAGGAATGGGAGAAACTAATGGACAGACCAATATTCCATTGTTTTTTACCCCGGCCCGTTGGATGGGTCGTTGGTTCTCCCAGCTTGTTGAAATCTCGGCCTATGTTTGGAACCGTTCTAGGTATATGGATAGACCCAAGCCTAATTAATTAATGAAAAAAAGGAGTTAAGGTCAATTACTAAGTATAAGAATTGTATTGGATGCAAATTGAGGTCATAAAGAACCTCTAGCGCAAAGTAGAATTGAGAGCCTCCTTACCGATTGAGTGTTCATATAAGTTCTTACAGGGGTTAACTTCAAATGATCATAGACCCCATTTTGCAAAATGTTTTTTGGTGATCAACGTCTCAAATTCAAGCCCTTGAAGTCTTCTTTCTAATGCATCTGACCTTGCATCAATCGGAGTTCGGAGTAAAAAGTTATAAGAAATTTAGTGAAGCAACAGCAGGCAACAACGAACCTCAGAACGGGCCGTTGTAGCAACCAGCGACCCGTCCTGTTGATTGCTGGAACTGCCAGTTCTAGGTCTTATTTTGGCATTTTGGGGTTATTTTGGTAAAATCCTATGCTTCTAACTCCTAAATGACGTCATCTTGAGCTTCCTTAAGGTCAGATTAAAGGGATTAACTTAGCCTAAATACTTACTCTCTTCAAACATGCTTAGATTAGATTTTCACTCAAGAAAGGAGGTAGGATTCTTCTTCAACCTCTTCAAATCTTCTTGGACTCTTCTAGGAAAGTCAAGGTATCATCAACCCAGGTATGTAGGGTTATGAAAGGGTGAATTCATTCACACTCATGTCCAATCCCTCTCTAAATCATGAAAATCCATATGTTGAATTCTTTGGAGTTTTAACGATGCATGGAATTCCTAATATTCTACATGAGTATGACCTAGGTATGTTTATACTATTAAATTATAATTCATGGGAAAGTTTTAAATTTTTTTCAATATAATCATGTTTTCAGGCTTTATAAATTAAAAGTCCCATTTGTGAGAAGTTCATGAATGTTGAGATGTATGATGAATGTTCAAATATGATGAGATATTATTGATGAAAAATATGTTTTCAAGTTACCCATGCTTATGATCATGTTTTCAAATGAATTAAATATTTTCAAGCATGTTTAAGTATTGGGTAATGCCCATATGTCCAAGTATGATTTATTATTTCACGAATAAGCTTACCACATGGTTTTAGATTTAAGGCACCCATTTATGTTAAGCTTGTGGTATGGTTTGAGCAAAATCTCCTCATACATGATTTCAGAGTTGATATGTATTTGATTATTCAGCTTCGTCAATCGACGATGGTAATCTTCATTAAAAAATGATGGAAAGCATATGCATGGTTTTGGGAATAGAATGTAGCACCGAGTAGGCTAAAGGACGATCCACCCTATGCCTAAAAACTACCCGCCAACGTAGGTTTATACATATATACTTTGAGACCTCCCTTGTGAGTTATCCCCTGCCCTGAATGGGCCTTGAGCTTTATATCGATATCATGGTTTCATCCTTAGCCCTGTCAAGCTTTTGATGGCTCTGCCCTATTGAATTTAATATTTGGGACCACGTAAACTCTATCGTGGTAATTTCGGTTATAAGACGAGTCTCCCATTGTTCCTCATGATTTCAGTTATGCATGCTTATCATTCAGGATATATTATTCGATTCAGTTATGATGTTTAGTTATGTTCAGATTATGGTTTCATAAAATAACATGCAAGCCTTACTCTCAAATTCTTGATTCTATAATGTTTTATATATGTATGTTTTAAATGATTTTACTAATTTAAGCAATTTTACTTACCTTGCATACTCAGTAAATTCCGCATACTAACCATATACTCTATGTTATATCATTTTATGATACAGGCTCCAAACATCAGACTAAGTCCCATCATTATCCAGTTCTGGAGTCAGCATCCAGCTTAGTTGTGAGTCCTCATCTCCCGAGGATCATTTGCTATCAGATATCTTTGTACTTTTAGTTTTCATACTTTTCGGGTTAGTTGGGGGGTGTTGTCCCATCAACCCATCAGTTACGTAGAGGCTTTTAGACTATATGTAGTAATCAGCTCGTCATGTATTATGTAGATTCCGATTTCGATGTTATGTTATGCTTAGACTTCCTCTATATTTATTATGTCAAGTCTTCTATTTTATTTGATTGAGTTAGAAGTATGTTTATGCGATGGGTCAACTTGGGGTCTCTCAAGGCTCCTTGTCCCTTGTCTCGATCAGAGCCTATGTTGATGTCGTGACAAACATGGTATCAGAGAATTAGGTTTTGAAGTGTCCTAGGATTTCTGAAATCCACATTAAGTGGAGCCTTTTTCATGGGTGTGAAATGCGCCAAACTTATGGAGAAGGGGCTACGAAATGTTTTAGGAAATTTTCCTTCTTTCATGATCTATGTCGTGTGACAAAATATCTTTCTATCCTTCCAACTCGTGCATTCACGTACTCCAAAGCATAACGTCAGTCAGTGGGATAAGAGATGCTCCTAAATTATTCTCCCTGCAAGAGTTAAGAGAAGCTTAGGCAGAAGAATTCGTGAACTTGACGTAAGGAACCCAGAGTGGGGGAGTACGACAGGAGAGGAATGAAACCTTCCGTGATAGCCTTAGAGGCGAATGGGAAGTCAAGAGATAGTGATTTCTACCTAGCCTTAAGAAGGGGATCCAATCCTCAGAATGATTACCTTTACGCTAAGGGGGAGATAATAAGTTGGACGACCAGGTCAAGCCTTGAGTTTCAAGTGTGAAAGTCCAGGATCAGTAACTATGGGTGATTGATCCATGCTTATTTTGGTGTCCTTCCATTCAGTCTATGCGATACTCTACTCATGCCAAATGTGAACATTTGATGCCAATGTCTAAGTTCCAAGTACTCCTTATGTGTATTCATACTCAGATTCATAGAATGAAAAGTAACTACTTCCGATGGTGATTCCAGTTTTCTTCCATGATTCCATAAACCTCATCTTCATGTCATGACCCTCATTATGTATGTAAACTCGTGTCTCTTAGCATGCTCAACTCTATGGACTCAGTCCTTAAGATTTGCCTTATCAACTCATAAGATCGTGTTATATCAAGTATATACATAGCTTAGATTTCTTGAGTGATTGGTGCTCATAATTTCCAAATGTTCCCCCATGATGGAAATTATGGTTAAAATGTGTACGTACATGATAACTCCCTATCCCTGCCATAGATGTTGGGTATATGAAGTTCAGGAAGCACAATTATTAGCCAAGCCTGGATGTGTAACAACCTAGATGGGCATTTTGTGATTGTTTGTCCATTTCCCTAGGGTGAACCTTTTCGTTCCTTTATTTTGTTATTTATGACTTGCAGATATGGATGGCACAATTTCCGAGATGATCCGATGAAGATTGGAGAAGATTTTTTATTTTTGGAAGGTTTGAAGTTTTATAAGTTTTATCAAAGTCAACATTTTAGGTTAACGAGCTCGAATATGGATTCTGAAAGCTCTGTTAGATTCGAATAGTGATTTATGACTTAGATGGATAGTTTGCATGGATCCAAAGGTGTTCGCGAGTGATTTGAACCCTTTGTTGAATTTATGAGCTTTGAGGAAGCTAAGTTTGACCACAATCAACTTTCAATTGAAATGAACTCATATCAGTGATTTGATGATTCCAACAGGTCCAAAATGTGTTTTATGTTTAAATTTCATATTTGGTTTGTGACCGGAGGATTTCGGATGAGTTTCGGGTTGATTTGAATGTTTTGTGTGTTTAGCATGATTTTAAGCATAAAATGTGGCAACTCAGAGGTTCGTTTTTAGTTTTTGAGATCAAAAAATTAATCCAAGACTTTTAAAATTGTTAGAATGAATTATAGGAGTTAAATGAAAGGTTTGATGCAGTTTCGATAAGTCAAGATCGGGTTTTTATTTCAAAAGATGAAATAATTATTAAACGAGCAAAAATAATGTGTGACTGGGCAAACGAGCACCAAATGGAGTTTTAGTTGAATGAGTAGGTCCGTACATTATTTTGGAATTGTAGGAAAAAGATTCATCACATTTGAGTCCATATGATGAAGTTATGGCCATTTTAGTAAAAATTAAAGTTGTTGGTGCAGCCCTATACAAATACCTGAACAGTGTATTTTCGCACAGACTGTGTTTACATGATATTTTGAGTATATTTGGAGTTCTGGAGCTATGCATTGAGTGATTTGTGGTATTCTTCTCTATTTAACAAGGGGGTAAGTATCTAATCCTTAATTTGGTATTTCTCCATGATTTGTTCTGTTTGTTTCATTTTTATCTTTGAATTTATTGGAGGAAAATTGGGGATTTGAGTCTGAAGTTAAGAAACCATATTTTGATGAATGCAAAGTTGATTTGAGCTCTGTTTTCGATGAAATTTCATATTTTAGTTCTTTACTTTATGGATAACATGATCTTTTCGTATAAAATTTCAGTATTGCCCTTGTAGGCCTGGGGTTGACTTTTGGATTGACTTTTGGTCCCGGAATGGAAGTATATTGATATGGGTGTCCATGATTTTATTTTCTTATGTATAATACATATTTGACTATATTTTGATCATTCGGAAGGGTTACGAAAGGGAAAATTCATAATTTGATGCTTGAGCTTCATTTTGAAGAAAGTGGAGATTTCTTGACTCTTTGAGGATCGGAAGGAAGGGGAAGCTTAGTTCCCCAGTATGTTGGGCCTTATAGGATTGTGAGATGTGTTGGAAAGGTTGCCTATGAGTTGGAGCTACTAGTGAAATTAGCTTCGATGCATCTACTGTTTCATGTGTCCTTGTTGAAGAACTGCATTGATGATCTATCTGTAGTGATTACGGTAGAGGACACTGGTGTGAAGGATAGACTTACCTAGGAGGAGGTACTAGTTGGGGTCCTTGATCATGAGGTTCATATGTTTAGAAATAAAGAAGTAGCCTCGGTGAAGGTTCTGCGGAGAAATCATCTTATTGAGGGAGCTGTGTAGGAGGCCAAAGCAGATATAATAGTTAAGAACCCATATCTTTTCCCTTCCAGCTCAATTCTAGCTTGAGGTATCATTTTCCTCCTTAGTATTATATTCAGGTTCATGTCAAGTTTATGTCTCTCAGTTCCTTTCATGTCTTAGAATGCACGTATCTTTCATGAATTTAGTTCGATCTAGAATCTCAGTCCAGATTCAGTCGCTCTGTTAGTTTTCAGCTCCAGTTGTTCGGTTTTGGGATTGCATTTCCTTCCCTAGCCTTTCAGTATGCTTGATGTACACTCAAGGACGAATGTTCCCAAGGGGGAGATAATGTAACACCCTAAATGTTCAACTAGGTCAGACTAGAGGCTTACAACAGAAAACAATAGAAAACCAATACTAGAACCAAACAATGAACCTTAGTACGGTTCATTGTAGGGTCCAACAGGCCGTTGGAGGTACTTGTTTTTTCATGTCCAAAGAGCTGTAAGAAATTTGCCCAGAACCCACGAGGGGATTGTACGGGCCTTGTCTTGGTTGAAGGGATCGTTGTTTATGGTTGTTGAAACATATTCAGAGAATTTCAAAGGGAGAATGGGGGAAACCAATGGACAGACCTACAGTCCGTTGTTTGTTACCCCGGCCCGTTAGATGGGTCATTGGTTTTGCCAGTTTGTTTAAATTCTTGGCCTAAGTTTGGAGCCTTTCTAGGTATATGGATACATGCGAGCCTAATTAATTTATGCAAACTAGGTGTTAAGGTCAATTAATAAGTATATTAAGTTCATTGGATGCAAATTAAGGTCATAAGGGAACTTCTAGGTAAATTTTAGTTGAGAGCCTCCTTATCGATTGAGTGTTCGTATAAGTTCTAATAGGGGTTAACTTCAAACAAGAATAGACCCCATTTTACAAAATGTTTTTGGGTGATTCAGCACCTCAAATTCAAGCCCTTGAAGTCTTCTATCCAATGCATCTGACCTTGCATCAATCAAAGTTCGAAGTAAAAAGGTATGAGCAGTTTAGTGAAGTAGCAGCAGACAACAACGAACCTCAGAACGGGCTATTGTAGCAACCAACGACCCATCCTTCTAGTCATTAGAACTGCCAGTTCCCGGTCATCTTTTGGCAATTTCGGGTTATTTTGGTAAACTCCTATGATTCTAACTCGTATATGATGTCGTTTTGAGCTTCCTTAAGGTCAGATTAATGGGATTAACCTAGCCTAAATCTTTACTCTCTTCAAACATGCTTAGATTAGATTTTCTCTCAAGAAAGGAGCAAGGGTTCTTCTTCAACCTCTTCAAATATTCTTGGACTCTTCTAGGAAAGTCAAGGGATCATCAACCCAGGTATGTACGGTTATGCATGGGTAAATTATATCACACCCATGCCCAATCCCTCTATAAATCATGTAAATGCATATGTTGAATTTTATGGGGTTTTAACCCAATGCATAGAATTTCTAATTTTCTACATGAGTATGATCAGTATGTTTCTACTACTGAATTATGATTCATGGGCAAGTTTTAAGATTTTTTTCCAATTATATTCATGTTTTCAAAGCTTTATAGATTAAAAGGGACATTTATGAGAAGTTCATGAAATTTGAGATTTATGGTGAATGTTCAAGTATGATGAGATATTATTGATGAAAAATGTATTTTCAAGTTACCCATGTTTATGATCATGTTTTCAAGTAAATTAAATATTTTCAATCCTGTTTAAGTGTTGGGCAATGCCCATATTTTCAAGTATGATTTATGATTTCATAAATAAGCTTACCACATGGTTTTAGATTTAAGACTCCTATTTATGTTAATCTTGTGGTATGGTTTGAGAAAAAGCTCCTCATTTATGATTACAGATTTGATATGTATTTGATTATTCTGCTTCGTCAATACTTGATGGTAAGCTTCGTTGAAAAATGATGGAGAGCATATACATGTTCTTTGCAGTAGAGTCTAGCACTGAGTAGGCTAAGGGACAATCCACCCTATGCATTAGAACTACGTGCCAACATAGGTTTATACATATATACTTTGGGACCTCCCTTGTGAGCTATCCCCTACCCTGAATGGGCCTTGAGCTTGATATCAATATCATGGTTTCGTCCTTATCCCTGACAAGCTTTGGGCGACGCTGCCCTCTTGATTTTAATAGTTGGGCCAATGTAAGCTCTATTATGGTAATGCCAGTTAAAGAAGAGTCTCCCATTGTTCATCATGATTTCAGTTATATATGCTTATATTTCATGACATATCATTTGATATAGTTATGATGTTCAATTTTGTTCAGATTATGGTTCCAGAAAATAGCATGCAAGCCATACTCTCAGATTGTTCATTTGATTATGTTTTATATTATGCATGTTTTAAATGATTTTACTTATTGAAGAGATTTTACTTACCTTGCATACTCAGTACATTCCACATACTGACTATATACTCTATGCTGTATCATTTTATGATACAGGCTCCGATTTTCAGACTCAGCCACGGCATTAGCCATTTTCGGAGTCAGCATCCATCTTAGTGGTGAGTCATCATCTCCTAAGGACCATTTTCTATTAGATATCTTTGTACTTTCAGCTTTCAGACTTGTCAGGTTAGTTTGGGGTGTTGTCCCATCAATCCATCAGTTATTTGGAGGCTTTCAGACTATATGTATTAATCAGCTCGTCATGTATTATGTGGACTCCGACTTCGATATTATGTTATGTCAAGTCTTTCTCTTTATTTGATTGAATTTCAAGTATGTTCATGCCATGGGTTGACATGGGGTCCCTCAGGGCTTCTTGTCTCGTGTCTCGATCCCGGCCAATATTTGGGTCATGATATGTACCGACCGCTGCATCTGCCTCCCGGGTATGTCATTCCCTATTCGTTGTGGTCACTGTGTCAAGAATAATAGCAGCTTGCTCCCTGGTGTGACTCATCAATGCTCCTCCCGCCACTGTGTCTGCTACAGCTTTTGTGTTGTTGTTCAAAGACCTGTAGAAAATTTCCAACAAACTGACATCCGGAATTTTATGGTTTGGAACCTCAGCCAGGTTTCATGAAGATCCTTGGTTTTAAGTTGTCAGAAATTATAAATTTCATCCTTACGCTGAAACATTCTTGAGGGGGGAAAAAATCTCCCCAAAAAGGTTTGTTTGAGTTCCCTCCAATTGGTTATGGAGTCGTTGGGAAACTCCGACAACCATAAAGTGGCTTCCCCTAACAGAGAAAAGGGGAAGATTCTGAGTCTAATAGCATCTTGACTCACTCTTCGCAACCTGTATGCCTTGCAAATTCCCACAAAGTTCATCAGGTGTAGATTGGCGTCATCCGCTACATGACCATTGAACACCCCTTTCATGTTTAACAATTTAATCATGGTGCTCATTATGTCAAATTTTGCCCCAGCGGGCAGCGGTGGTGGTACAATTGCTCCAATTAACCCAACATCGTCAATGTCTGGGTCCTCATAATCAAAGAACCGAGGGGAAACACTACGACCTTTGTTTCCCTGTCTATGTTGACCAGTGTTGACAACCTCGTCTGTTGCATCTTCCGCATTCTAAAGTGTAGATTGCCAAGCTAGCTCAGTTTGCCTAGCTTCTTCGGCTATATGGGTATCTCTCTGTTCCTGGTTTTCCATTCTGCGTAGTGTTCGTTCAATCTCGGGGTTTAACGCAATTAGGGGATTTCCACTACTTCGAGTGCTTGGAATCCACCAAAAAATAACCTGTGAGTATCACAAACAAAAAGAAAAAGTAATTAAGGAAATAACTAAATACATAAATCAATACTTACTATTGTAAATGAGAGAAAAATTTCATTGATTAAATAAGAATTAACTCAAGAATGATCCACAAAGATCAAGAAAGAATTCAAAAAATGTTGATCACAAGTTAATCAACTCAATTCAATGATCTCCCTCATCCTATCAACTTCTCTAACTTGTTCTAAAGATTTTTGATCTCCCCTCTAAAAAATAAAACATAAAAAGTATTTATACAGACATAAGAATCCTTTTCCTAAGCTAACAGGGTTACTTTCCATAACTGCTGCCGCTCGAGCTACGATCGATCATACGACTAGTAACAGGTTTCTACGGGTCGTACCTGCTAACTTTAAGTCCTTGGCTTGCTGAAATTTGGCTAAGTGTTGGGCCTTGGTATGACTTATACATGCTTCCTAGGAGTTGTACTGTACTTTCGTGTCTTGAATTTGAGAATTCTCGATTTTTCTGATGTTTGTCACCAGTGTGATGGTACGACTTGCATCTCTGCGCCATGACTCGTACTGTCTAACCGTGTCAGGAGTCTGCCTCTTGTGCTATTCTTCTTAATATTTCCACGACTCAGTACTACGACTCGTACTAGTGTTGTATGACTTTTACTGAGAGTCGTAGGAAGCACTCTTCATAATTCAGCCATCTAACGGCTCGTACACACAACCTACAACTCATACTGAGACTGTGATTTTAGCCCATTTTCTACACTTTCAGGCTATCTTTTACACATTCTTTCTCCAACACCTATTTGTCCTGTACTCAAAGAAAAAAAGTGCCTTATATCCATATAAACACACCTAAGTCCATGCTATTTTCTTAGTTTTGAGCGTTGAAAGTGCAGTAAAATCATAACACATCGCATGCATAAATCATGAGGAACAATAGGAGGACTCGTCATAACCGACACCGTCATGATAGAGCTTACATGATGCCCCAACTATCTCGCTCAAGTGGGCAGAGCCATCCTAGGCATGCAAAGCAAGAGACGTGCATTATGTGATAACAAGGGGATCCAATAACATTAACATTTGTACATATATACCTACGGAGGCATGTAGTTCTGAGACCATGGTGTTTACCTGAACGCGGGGTTTACTTGGTGTGAGACACTGCTCCCAAAAACATGCACATGAGGCTCATATCATAATAATAAATCACTCATAAAGTTCATGTCCAATTGCAACATAAAATGCTTTATCATATTTGAAATACATGATTTTCCATGAATAAGGGCCCGTGAGTCGGCCAAGAGTCATAAATCCATAAATCATGAAATTCATGCATTCTTGTAAAACATGTATATACTTGATATTTATAAATCCATGATGAGTACTTGAAGAGAATTCATAATATAAATCAAAAATCATAATTTAGACTTGGTAAGATCAAAATCATAATAGAATCATTACTTTACTTCTCATAAAGCATGCATAATTGGGCATAATTCAATTAAAATTTGAAACAAAATAGTGATAAAATCTGCCAATAGACCATAACACATGATTTGATACATGAAGAGATTTGACCCATAGATAGATCATCGAGAATATCATAATTGTTGGGAAAACCCCCATAGGATCATAAAACTTGAACCTAGAATTGAAATCCATGGAAGCTCTTCTTACAAGACTCTGGCCATTGAAACTTCACCTTCTTCTGAGTCAACTTAGTCAATGGTGCTGCAATGGATGAGAACTCTTCAACAATCCTCCAGTAATAACCATCTAAACCCAAGAAACTCCTGATATCCCATGGACTAACTGGTCTAGTCCAATTCTTCATAACTTCTATCTTTTGAGAGTCCACCTGTAAACCCTCACTTGACACCACATGACCCAAAATGCTATTGAGTTTACCCAAAACTCACACTTGCTGAACCTAGCATACAAGTAATGATCCTTCAGAGACTATAGCACCACCCTCAAAAGAGTGGCATGCTCCTCTTCGCTCCGAGAGTATATGAAAATATCATTTATGAACACAATCATAAACATATACAAATATGGCTTGAACATCCTGTTCATCAAATCCATAAAAGATGCAGGAGCATTCGTTAGTTCAAAGGACATACTACAAACTCATAGTGACCACACGGAGTCCTAAAGGCTGTCTTCAGAATGTTACTCTCCCAAACCCTGAGGTGCTGGTATCCGAATCTGAGGTTTATCATTGAAATGAACTTAGCACTCTAAATCTAGTCAAACAAATCATCAATCCTAGGGAGAGGATACCTATTCTTTAAAGTTACCTTTTTGAATTACCAGTAATCAATGCACATTCAAAGGGAACCATATTCTTTCGGACGAAGAGAACGGGTGCACTCCATAGGGATTTCCTACGCCTGATGAAACACTTGTCTAAGAGATCTTTCAATTGATCCTTCAATGCCTTTAGCTCAGCTGGGGCCATTTTTTAAGGAGGAATAGTATAGGCTGCATATGGGAGAGAAGGTCAATAACAAAATCAATCTCCCGCTCGGGAGGAATTCCCGATACATCATCTGGATAGTCGCACACTATGGGAACTGACTAGATAATCAGGGTTTTGGATGTAACATCCATAACCCTTACTAGGTAGTACACGCAACCCTTAGAAATCATCTTTCTGGCCTTAAGGAAGGAAAGGAAGTGGCCTATAGGCACAGTTGAACTACGTTTCCACTCAAGGACTTGCTAACCCGAAAATTGAAACTCTACTACATGGGTTATGCAATTTACTGAGGCATAATATACATGTAGCCAATCATTCCAAAGATAGCATCAAAATTTCACATGGCTAGTTCTACTAAATCTGCTGAGGTGACTTTCTGAAGGACTGTGACAAGGTAGTTTCTATATACCTGTTGAGCTATAACTGAATCACCGACTGGAGTAGAGACTTAGAAGGGTTATGATATGATTTTGAGACTGACTCCCGAAACTACAAGAAACATAGGTCGTCACAAAAGATAAAGTAGCCCCTAGATCTAACAATGCATATACATTAAAGTGGAATATTCATAACATATCGGCGACCATATCTGGTGAAGTCTCCTACTCCTATTACGACGCAAGGGCATAAGACCTCTTCTGGCGCTGGCCACCACCTGCACTAGTGGACACACCCTTCTAAGCTGGGCGTGTTGCTGCTGCTGCTGAACAAGTAACCAAAGCACAACCTCTACTATCACCCTATCTAGCCAAGGGACACTCCTAGCTTATGTGGCCAGATCTACCACACCAAAAAAAGACATATGATCCCATAAAGAACTCTCCCATATGACTCATGGCACACTTTCCGCCAACCAAAAAGGTATGCTTTGTTTGCATTCTCCTCTGGCTCCTCGAATCAGACGGTCTACTCCTCTAATCACCTCATGGTCTAGATGGTGCACTGGCAAAAGATGGAACTGATGCTAATGACCTCTGATGAGACTGCTGGTGATGTCCGCCTCCCGATCTCTACTAAGAGAACCCATAACTATCTGTCCTAGCCCTCATGACCTCCTTCTCTCTCAGATGCGCTGCCTCCATCTATTGGGCGTACAAAACCAATCGAGGAACGTCAATGTCCCGATGAAGCAAAGCGGTCCTACAATCGTTGACCAGGTAGTCCGCTACTCCATGCACAAACCTGCTCACCCAAGTTTTCTAATCAGCCACTAGCTTTAGTGCATATTTGGACAAATGAGTGAACTCCAAAGCGTACTCCTGGACTGTCATCTTACCCTACCTTAGGTTCACAAATTCAGTTGGTTTAATCTCCCTCAACCCCCGTGGGAAGAATCACTCTGGAAATGTGGTATAGAACTCCTCCTAACCAATGGAGCCCGCTCCAACTGTCCTGCTATCCTTCCATTGCCTGAAATAGATATGCACAACCCCTTTCAACTGATACAAGGCTAAATCTACAAACTCCTACCGAGTCACCCCCATTATCTGGGTGATCTACAGAACTTCATCAATAAACTCATACGGATCCTCACCCACCTTCGATCTGAGAAACTCCAGAGGGTTAATCCTCATAAACTCTCTGACTCTTGCCACTGCCGCATTCCCATTCTGAGGGATATGCGCTATCTCCTAATAGTTGAGTTCGGTGGTCAAAGATTGAGCTAGCATCTTAATGGAAGCATAAACTCTGCATAGGCAACCTGCTCGGGCACATGATCCTCGAGGGCTAGTAGGACCTGTTGGTGCCAATCCTCATTGCCATTCTCGTGATCATTTCCATTTCCGTCCATTCTTCTGTTAACTCAATGAGGAGGCATGATTCTGCGAAGGCTTATAACACGATTTAGAAGGATGTAAAGACATTTCATTGCACGATATAGATCACGAAAGAAGGGAACTTTTCCTAAACGTTTCATAGCCTCTTTTTCATAAGTATGGCGCTCTTCACACCCATGAAAACAACTCTACTTAACACGGCTTTTAGACACCCTAGGACACTTCAAACTATAATGCTCTAATACCATGTTTGTCAAGATCCAAACATAGACTCGGATCGACACATGGGACAAGGAACCCCGAGAGGCTCCAAGTCGACCTATGGCATGTACATAACCTCTAAACTCAACACAATAATGCAAAAGTTTAACATACATAATAGTGGAAGACTACATACATACCAAGCTAATACCGAGTCAATAATGAAAAGTTGATTTCTACATAATGTTTGAATAGCCTCTAACATAACTGATGAACAAATGGGACAACATCTCGAACTACCTCTACAAAAGTCTGTAACTAAAAGAACATAACCACAGATAATTTAGTGTCCTTAAAGGATGAGGATTCACCAACATTGGCTAGACAGGCCTGGTAGGGGAATAATACTAATGATGCGGCTGAGACTGATCCCTCAAACCTTTATCATGAAACATTACAACATAGAATACGCGGCCAGTACTTGGAATGTACTGAGTATGAAATGTAAGTAAAGCGGACAGTTAAAATACATATGAGTTCATAAGAATAGGACAACATAACCGTCAAGTAAATATCATAATGTAAACATAAGAGTTCAAGGTTTGTATACCATTTGTAAACCAATCATGATCATAGTCGTAAGAGAAAACTTTATAAAATATAACTTGAGCCAAAGTAACATAAAATAAACATGCATAAATCATAAGGAACAATGAGAGGACTCGTCATAACAAACACCATCATGATAGAGCTTACATAATGCCCTAACTATCTCGCTCGAGTGGGCAGAGCCATCCCAGGTTTTTCAGGCAAGAGATGTGCATTATGTGATATCATGGGGATCTAATAACGTTAACATTTGTACTTATATAACTATGGTGGAACATAGTTCTTAGACCACAGGGTTTACCTTACTCTGAGTCTACTCGGTGCTAGACATTGCTCCCAAAAACATGCACATAAGGCTCATATCATAATCATAAATCATTCATGAAATTCATGTCCAATTACAACATAACATGCTTGATCATACTTGAAATACATGACTTTCCATGAATAAGGTCACGTGAGTCGGTCAAGAGTCATAAACGAATAAATTATGAAATACATGCATACCTATAAAACATGTATATACTTGATATTCATAAATCCATGATGAGTACTTGAAGAGAATTCATAATATAAATCATAAATCATAAATCATAATTTATACTTGATAAGACCAAAATCATAATAGAATCATAACTTGACTTTTCATGAAGCATGTATAATTGGGCATAATTCAATTAATATTTGAAACAAAATAGTGATAAAATCTTCCAATAGACCATAACACATGATTTGATACATGAAGGGATTTGACCCATAGATAGATCATCGAGAATTTCATAATTGTCGGGAAAACCCCATAGGATCATAAAACTTGAACCTAGAATTGAAATCCATGGAATTGTAGAGCATGAGAGTGAAAGGAACTCTCATTCATAACCTCACATACCTGGGTAAATCATATTTACACTTCCTCTCTAAAGCCCAGAGAAAATCAGAGAGAAATTGGAGAAATTCTTCAAGCTTGATCTCCAAGGAAGATCTCTAAGTTGCATGCATGGAGTGGAAATGCTTAGAATAGGTTTAAAACCCTGCTAACTAAGCTTAAAACAATGTAGTTTAGGAGCTTAGGGATTAGGAATTATGAAACTACCCTTAATGAAAAGTTTGAAATTTCTACACTACTAGTGACCACGAGGCCTATAATGACTCGTTCCCTGCTTCAACGGTTCATTACCTTACTCGTGGTTTCACTGCATTTTCCAGACTCAGGTCTGCCACCACAACTAGACAGGACGAGTTGTTACTAGCCCCAACAATTTGTCGTGTCCGTTCGTTGTGACCACTGCTTACTTCCTTGAAATCCTCCCAACGAAACCATACCACGACTCGTTGTCTCATAACATGGGTTGTTCCATGACTCGTGCCGGCCATCTTGACAAGAACCACCCTCACAACGCATATTTTTCAGCTGTTTTCATTTCTAATCCCGAGGCTAGTCTTAAGCACATTTGAGGTATTATAGAGTATGAATAAGGGTTTCAATTTTCTTTTCAGATTTCTCAAGCGTTTTTCTCAAGGATTTCTACACCAGGAATGGGGAACTCAACAAGGGTCTTGTTCTTCCCCCCTTGTGCCCCACCCAAAACCCTTTTATAATTCCTTATCAGTCTTAGGCCTAAATGTTAGAACTACAATTAACTTCAGTTAGATTATGAATATTCTTGTGAATTGGAATCCTGGTGACTCTTGTAAACATTTTTGTCATTTATCAAGTATGTTGTTATTTTATTCATCAAATATTGTTTAGCCCAGTTCTGCCAATACAGTAAACGAGGTCTTGCATAATTTTCTAGATACAAATACTTCTTGACTCTATTAGTTCCTGAATTTTAATGTTATTACCATTTTGTCAATTCACAGTCAGTTTAAATGCTAGTTCAGTCTTAGCTAGAAATTATTCCTATTTATAGTATCTTACAATAAGTCAACTGATCAATTTGACTATAGTCAATTTACTTGAGATGTCAGTAATACCTCTGAGTCTTAATTTGTAATTATCAGTTATCAGCTAGTTCTTTAGACGGTTACGGCGCTTCCAGATAAGTAGCTTTAACTAGTCTTAGAACCATTAGTATAAGTTATCATCTAGTTCTTTAGACGGTTACGATGCTTCTAGATATGCACCTCTGACCATCCTTAGAATACTAGTTTTATGTTATTCGGTCCTGCATACTCTCAGGTTACTTCCAAATAAGTATTCCTAACTTAGTCCAGGACCCCAACTTCGAGCTACTAGCTTAGTAATCAAGTTAGGACTTCCAGCACACCCAGTTTCCCAGAACTATGTTGCCATCATAGGTTATTAGCCCATCGGGCCCCAGACTTGTGATCACGCAGCTCAGCCACTATACCCTAGCAAAGTACAGTGGGCTTTCTCCGATGTGGTGTACATATCAAACTCCACGTTTAGCTCACGTGGTTATATGTCGGTTATAGAATGACTATCCCACTTGTCAGTACAATTTCAGTTCCGTTCAATTGAGTTTAGCTTAGTTCAATCACTTAGTTTCAGGACATGTTTATGACTGTTAGTCGGGTTTATTATTGACTGTATCAGTTGTAGCTTAGTTTTATCAGTATTAAGTATTAGTTGGTTATATCATGTTATATTAGATCAGTACTTATTTTTCCATGCTTATTATATATCTCACTTACACAGTACATTCAAAGATCTGATGCATACTTTCTATGTTGTATCTTATTATGATACAGGCATAGTTTCTCAGTCCCAACATCATCAGTAGTTCCCTACGATGATTTCATAAGCAGGATAATTTTGGTAAGTCCTCATCTTCCGAGGACGATAGTCGCTTTTCAGTTAGTCCTTATTTAGATAGATTTCAGAGTTAGCTGGGGCTTGTCCCAACAACTCATCAGTTAGTAGTTGTCTTTAAGACATTGTTTTTCAATATTCTTTTTGGATATGTTTACTCTTTTTCAGATTAGTATTTCTTGGATAATTGTTTTTATACAGCTTCCGCTTATGTTTACTCTGTTTGCCAGTGAAATGTTATACCATGGATTATCTTGGGATCACTTGTGGCACCAAGTACCGTGTCTCATCCAAAGTGTAGACCAGGGTCGTGACAAACTTGGTATCAGAGCACTAGGT
Source organism: Datura wrightii (assembly GCA_035772735.1). Lineage (NCBI taxonomy): Eukaryota > Viridiplantae > Streptophyta > Magnoliopsida > Solanales > Solanaceae > Datura > Datura wrightii. The sequence goes on along the minus strand of JASDFA010000001.1, from coordinate 150,960,832 downwards.
TTAGAGTATCTTAGGATGTCTAAAAGTCGTGTCAAGTAGAATCCTTTTAAGGGGTGTGAAGTACGCCACACTTGTGACGGGGAGGCTACAAGATGTTATTAGGAGAAATCCTTTTTGTTCATACTCCTTATCATGCGTTAAAGTTTATTCCCAATAATGTCCTCCTAACTCATGTTGTGTTCATTTCAGTGAAAATATGCCTCCAAAACAAGGAAATAGAAGGAGGGCTAGCAATGCCAATCGACATGCCCAGCTCCAGCAGCCTTTTAGGACGACCAAGTGTCCTTAGTAGAAATTCGAGCGGAGACCAAACTGCTGGATTAGATGGTAACTAACAAAGTGAACCAGTAGTTTGTTCCAGTGAACATAAATGGGTCTGCAGCAACTGCCAGGGTTTGGGACTTCACCTCATTGAACCCTCCAGCTTTTCATGTATCCAAGGTGGGAGAGGACCACAAGAGTTTGTAGATGAGATGCGGAAGATTATTCAGATTATGGGTGTTAGTTAGATGGAGAGTGTTGATCTAGCTTCCTACCAGCTAAAAGGGGTGGCTGATACAACTAATGGAAGGAAGGGAGACCAGTAGAAGAAGGATCAGTAGATTGGGATGAGTTCACAACTGCATTTCTGGACAGATTCTTTCCTCATGAATTCAGGTAGGCCAAGGTTGTTGAATTCATGAATTTAAGGTAGGGTAACAGAACCGTGGTGGAGTATGCATTGGAGTTCACTCGGTTGTCGAGGTATGCCTTAGAGATGGTAGCCGAGCCAAGGGCTCACATTCTCAAATTCGTCAATGGGGTATAAGATTCGGTACATAAGGAGTGTAATACTGCAATTCTCATCAAAGACATAGACTTCTCTAGCCTCATCATTCATGCCCAACAGATTTAGGCAAAAAAGTTGAAGGATATGGAGCGGGAGAACAACAACGCTAGAATAGGTCAGCCGAATTATGGCTACTAGAGGTATGGTAGTAGTAGTCGACCCCGACAGCAGCAACAGAGAACCACAATATCCACATGCCTCTCAATCCCAGAGGTACAGTGCCAGTAACCATTACCCAGCTTCTCCTAAGTGTAGCAAGAACCATCTAGCTGAATGCCGCATGCGCAAGGAGTGTTGCTTTGGATGTGGGCAGTTACGTCAGAGGTTAATGGAGTGTCCATCAACAGGACAGGGGATAACTCAGTCTACATTAGCAGCTCTAGCAGGTCATCGAGCTCAGTAAGGGACTACTTCAGGTATGGATTGCATTCAGTGCCAAAACCATTTTTATGCTTTGTCCTCTTGTCAATATAAGGAGAGCTCACCTGACGTGGTCACGGGTATGTTATTTCTTTTCCATATAGATGTGTATGCCCTACTAAATCCAGGAGCCACACTATTGTTTGTGACTCTTTATGTAGCTGCTTAGTTTGAAGTTAGTCTAGAAGTCCTCTCGAAATCATTCTCAATCTCTACCACAGTTGGTGAGTCAGTTAGAGACAGCCGAGTATATAGAAACTACCTAGTCTCAGTGTTGAGTATAGTAATTTCAGTTGATCTAGTCGAGCTAGTCATGGTCGATTTCAACCTCATTCTTGTCATGAATTGGTTAGATTTCGGTTATGCCTTAGTTCATTGTAGAACTAGAGTCACCAAGTTTCAGTTAGCCAATGAGCCACTATTAGAATGGATGGGTAGTGTTTTAGGGCTTAAGGGTCGGTATATTTCCTACCTTAAGTCAAGGAAGCTCATTTCAACAGGGTACATTTATTACCTAGTTCGGGTCAGAGATTCTAGCTCTAAGACTCCAACTATTCAATCAGTTCTAGTTATCCACAAATTCCTTGTCATGTTTCCCAAAATCTTTCCGGAGTCCCTCCCAAGCGGGAAATACAATTCGGCATAGACCTTCTTCCAGACACTCAATCCATCTCTATTCCTCCTTATAGAATGGCTCCAGCTGAGCCTAAGGAGTTGAAGGAGAAGCTGAAAGACCACCTAGATAAGGGTTTCATCAGGCTTAGCAACTCTTCATAGGGTGCTACAGTGCTATTTGTGCGAAAAAAAGACAGTACTCTCAGAATGTGTATCGACTATTGTCAACTGAACAAGGTTACAATTAATAATAGGTATCCCCTACCAGGATTGCTGACTTGTTCAATCATCTTTAGGGAGCCAGTTGTTTTACAAAGGTAGATCTCAGGTCGGGGTATCGTCAGGTTAGGGTCAGGGAATGTAACATACCGAAAACAACCTTTAGAACTCGATATGGTCACTATGAATTTGTGGTTATGTCCATTAAAGTAAGTAATTCCCCTGCAACTTTCATGGACCTGATAAACTATGTATTCAAAAAGTATCTAGACAGGTACTTCATTGTGTTCATAGATGACATTTTGGTATACTCTCGAAATATGGAGGAGTATGCTAACCATCTGAGGATAGTATTACAAACTCTTATAGACCGTCATCTATTCGCTAAATTTAGCAAATGTGAATTTTTGCTGATGTCTGTAGCCTTCCTTTGTCATGTTGTTTCAGGTGAGGGTATTCAGATAGATCTGTAGAAGATTGCAGTGGGAATGATTGTCCAAGACCTACTTCCCCAACAGATATTAGGAGTTTCCTGGGTCTAACCGGTTATTATGGATAGTTTGTAGAAGGGTTTTCTTCAATTTTTCCTCCTATGATTAAACTAACTCAGAAAAAGGTGAAGTTTCAATGGTCTGATGCATGTGAGAAGAGTTTCCACTAGTTGAATACTCGACTTACTACAGCTCTAGTTTTGACTTTACCAGAAGAAACAGATGGGTTTGTAGTCTATTGTGATGCTTCTAGAGTTGGCCTCAGTTGTGTTATGATGAAGTAGGGTAAGGTGATAGCTTCTGCCTCTAGGAAGCTCAAGGTTCCTAAGAAGAACTATTCGGCTCATAATCTTTAATTGGCTACACTAGTGTTTGCTTTGAAGATATGGATGCATTACCTTTATGGGTATCACGTGGATATTTTTATCGATCATAAGATCCTTCAGTACATGTTCAGTCAGAAAGATTTGAACCTTCATCAGAGAAGGTGGTTGGATTTATTGAAGGATTACGACATGAATGTGTTGTACCACTTGAGCAACGCAAATGTGGTGGTGGATTCCTTGATTAGAATGTCCATGGGGAGTGTTTCTCATATAGAATAGGGCAAGAAAGAGCTAGCAAAGGATATTCAAAGGTTAGCTCAGTTAGGAGTACAGTTGCTAGATTCAACTGAGGGCAGAGTAGTATTATAGAGTGGGTCAAAATCCTCGTTAGTTGTTGAGGTTAAGTCGAAGAAGGATGAATATCCCATACTGCTTAAATTGAAAGAAGTAGTTCTAAGAAAAGAAGTGGAGGCTTTCTCCAAAGGGGGAGATAGGGTGCTTCGTTACTAGGGCATACTATGTGTTCTGAACGTTGATGACTTGAGACGGAAAATACTTGCAAAAGCACACAGTTCCAAATATTCTATCCACCTAGGTGCCACTAATATGTATTGAGACTTCTGGAAGATTTATTGGTGGAAGTACATGAAAAGGGATACTGCAGAATTGTGGCTAAGTGCCCAAACTGCCAACAAGTAAAAGTTGAACATTAGAGACTTGAGGGTATGACTCAGGATATCAGCATACCCACATGGAAGTGGGACGAGGTAAATATGGACTTAATTGCAGGTCATCCTCGTACTCATCAGCAGTAAGATTCAATCTGGGTGATAGTAGATCAGATGACCAAGTCAGCATATTTCCTCCTAGTTAAAACTACAAACTCAGCTGAGGATTTTTCTCGACTGTACACTGAGAGTTGGTTAGACTGTATGGAGTTCCCTTATCCATCATTTCATATAGAGGTACCCAATTCACCTTGCATTTCTGGAAGTCGTTTCAAAAAGTACTAGGTACTCAAGTCAAACTCAGCATAACTTTTCACCCTCAAACGGATGGACAAGTTGAGCGGACTATTTAGACCTCATAAGATATTCTGAGAGCTTGTGTGATCGACTTAAAGGGCAGTTGGAATGATCACCTACCTCTCATTGAGTTTGCATAAAACAACAGCTACCACTCCAGTATTCAGATAGCCCCGTTTGAGGCCTTATATGGTAAGTGTAGGTCTCCTATTGGGTGGTTTGAAGTTGGAGAAGCTACCTTGATAGGACTAGTCACAATTCATGAAGCTATGCAGAAAGTGCAACGTATCAGAGAAATGTTGAAAATAGCTCAGAGCCAACAAAAATCATATGCTGATGTGAGGAGAAGAGATTTAGAATTTTCTATAGATGATTGGGTTTATCTGAATATTTCACCCATGAAAGCAGTGATGATGTTTGGAAAGAAAGGGAAACTCATTGTGAGGTATGTAGGATCATACAGGATTCTGAGGAAAATTAGCAATGTGGCCTATTAGCTCGAATTACCTTTGGAGTAGCATCTGTGCACCCGGTCTTCCATGTATCTCCGTTAAAGAAGTGCATCGGTGATCTAAACTCAATTTTCCACTAGACAGTGTGGGAGTGAAGGATAGTCTCTCTAACGAAAAAGTCCTAGTTCAGATCCTGGACCATTAGGTCCGTAAGCTGAGAAACGAGGAAGTCACTTTGATAAAAGTCTATTGGAGGAACCATCTAGTAGAGGGGGCCACATTGGAAGCATAAGTTGACATGATGGCTAAATATCCCCATTTGTTTCCATCTAGTTCATTTTCAGCACAGGTAGTAAATTCCTTCTCAATACTCCATTAGTTAAGTACTCATCATCTCTATTCAGATTTTCAATATGCACTCTAATTGTGTTAATTCAATTAGTATAGCTATTCTATTTTGATATTAGTGACTCCTTTAAAAATCAGTTTATAGCTTTAGTCTAGGAATTGCAGCTCTTTTCCCAATTTTCTAGCAGTTTAGCCTTCATTCCAAGAGGAATGATCCCAAGGGGGAGATATTGTGAAACCCCAAAACCTTCCTAGACCAAACTCGTACTTTGCATGAAAAACAAAAAATCAACAAGAAATTTTCTTGCCTCAGAACAAATCCACCAATGATCCATTGTTAGTAATAATGGACCGTTGTTACGAGTCGTTGTCAGTCTCGACAGTCCCAATTCCCAGATCCAACGAGTCATTTAATGATCTGTTGCTTTAAGCAATAGACTGTTGTATTGATCCATTGGTGATAGTCCATAAGTTTACTAGATCAGTTGTAGAACTAATGATCCCTATTATTGAGTCATTGAAGGGAACAATGACTCATCGCAGGGAGCTGTTGAGAGAATCCATAGAGGGTGAGGAATCTCCTCTTGTTACAATGGTGGGACGTGACGACTCGTTGTTACATTTAACGGGTTGTTGTATTTGTCCGTTGTTCAATTCTAGTACCTAGGTATCCCCAGACCCAGAATCAATGACAGTCTCCAACAAGCCGTGGGTACGACCAATGACTCGTCATGTGACCCTTTGTTGTCCTATGGGCAGTATTTTAGTTTTCTTCTTAGGGTCATTTTTGTAACTTCCCACCCTTTTAATCCCTAAACTATATCATTTTGGGTTATTTTTACAGGGATTTAGGGAGCTAGTCGACAGTTTTCTCTTATTCTTCTCATCCTCTCAAAGTTAGAACGTAAAAAACTCAGTCAGGAGCTCTGAGCAGGATCAAGGGTTTCAATTTGCTTCTAAGATTTCTCAAGGGTTTTTCTCAAGGATTTCTACACCAGGTATGTGGGAATTCAATAAGCGAATCATTCTCCCCTTGTACCCGAAAACTCTTGTATAATTCCTTATCAATCTAAGGACTTAATGTGAGAACTAGGCTTAACTTACTTTAGATTACAAATATTCTTTTGAATTGGAATCCTTGTGAAATCTTGTAAACGTTTTCATCATTTATCAAGTATGTTGTTATTCTCTTCATGAAATATTGTTTATTCCTGTTCTGCGAATACAGTAAACGAGGTCTTGCATAATTTTCTAGATACAAATACCGCTCGACTCTATTAGTTCTTGAATTTTCATGTTAATATCATTTTGTCGATTCATAGTAAATTTGAATGCTAGTTCAGTCTCAGTCAGAAATTAGCCCCTTTTTTTCAGTATCTTATAGTAAGTTAGCTGATCAATTTGACTATAGTCGATTTACTTGAGGTGTCAGTAATACCTCCGAGTCTTAGTTTGCAATTATCAGTTATAAGCTAGTTCTTTAGATGGTTACGACGCTTCCAGATAAGCAGCTTTGATTAGTCTTAGAACCACCATTATAAGTTATCAGCTAGTTCCTTAGATGGTTACAATGCTTCCAGATAAGTATCTCTGACCAGTCTTCAAACACCAGTTTTCAGTTATTCGATCCTACAGACTCTCAAGTTACATCTAGATAAGTATTCCTGACTTAGTCCACAATCCCAGCTTCGAGCTATTAGCTTAGTAGTCATGCTAGGACTCTCCAGTGGGAGTAGTACTTAGCATTGAGCGGACTAGGATTCCAGTGCATCCAGGTTCGTAGAACTATGTTTCCACTGTTGGTTATTAGCCCGATGGGCCCCAAACATGTGATCACTCAGCTCAACCACTATACCTTGGCATGGTACAATGGGCTTTCTCCGATGAGGTGTGTACATCGGACTCCATGTTTAGCTCACATGGTTATATGTTGGTTATAGACTCTCCCACTAGTCAGTACAGTTTCAGTTCAGTTAAGTTTAGCTTAGTTCAGTCACTCAGTTTTAGGATATGTTTAAGACCATCGGTCAGGGTCATTATTGACAATATCAGTTATAGCTCAGTTTTATCAATATTCAGTATCAGTTGGTCCTTTCATGTTATTTTAGATCAGTGCTTATTTTTCCATGCTTATTATATATCTCACTTACTCAGTACATTCAAAGTATTGATGCATACTTTCTATGTTTTATCGTATTATGATACAAGCACAAATTCTAAGTCTCGGCATCGTCAGTAGTTCCCTCAGACGATTTCAGCAGCAACATTATTTTGGTGGATGATAATTGCTTTTTAGTTAGTCCTTATTTGGACAGTTTTTGAGTTGCTAGGGGCTTGTCCCAGTAACTCATCAGTTAGGAGTTGTTTTTCAGACATAGTTGTTTAGTATTCTTTTTAGATATGTTTACTCTTTTCAGATCAATTTTTCTTGGATAATTATTTTGATACAACTTCCGCTTATGTTTACTTAGTTTACCAGTGCAATATTAGACCTTGGGTTAGTTTGGGGTCAGTTGTCACACCCTGTACCGTGTCTCATCCAGGGTGTAGACCCGGGTCATGACAACCTAGCCGTCCTAAACCTTACTAGGGAAAAGAACGATAAGGCATGATATCACTCATGAGTTCCATCGGGCTAGGGGGAGCACTCTCTGGTGAGGCCCCATAAATGAATATATATCTATGGTGGCACGTAGTTCTGAGATCGGGGGTTTGCCTGAACCCCTAGCCTACTCAGTACTGGACACTACTCGCAAAAACATGCACATGGCTCAGAATCATCATCGTGAAAATATACTTGATCTTGCATGGGCTTGTCTAATTCATGAGATCATAATAATAATTGACATGCATGAAATAGTCATGAGAATAATGACACAATTGTTCATTATACATAAACTAGATTTTTATGAAATTCATACGTACTTCAATAAGACTTTATAACTTGAAATCATTAAAATCCTAAGTTTGAGATTCGTAAATATTCCTGCATACTTTGATATTTAATCATCTTGAAATCGTAGTCTCATAAGCTAGAGACTCATAAGATTATTCATAATTGGATAAAGTAATCATACACTTGAAAACATAAATCTATGAGAGATTCTAATAGAAAATATGTAATTATAATCATAAGTCAGGAATTTAATCATATCAAACATAGGAGATCATAAGAGATTTCATCAGTATTGGGTCTATCCCTAGAATTTCAACGTATCATTCTTGGAGACTTGATAAAATAAGGATGAAATTGGGTATGAGGGTGAAATATTTCCCCCATTTGTAACCTTACATACCTGGGCTTGATGAATCCCTAGCTTGAATTGAAGACCCAAGAGAGAATTGAATGATCTTGATGAAGAACCCTAATCTTGACTTAATAGAATTTAGTCTTTCTAATAGGGTGTTAGGAGTAGAATGAGGGTTAAGTATAAAAAAATCCCTTAAATACTTCCGTTATGAAACCCAAAATGACTCATTTGGGAGTTAAAGTTTAGGAACTTACAAAAGTATCCCAAAGACTTCGCATTTAAAATTGTCCTATCTAGTGCTACGACTCATCCTACGACTAGTAGGACCTTACCATGACTCGTACTGAGTTTCGTGGTTTCAGGTCCTGCCTTTGATCATTTCTGACCTTCCTGCCATAGGCCCCTACCATGATCCTTACCAACCTACTACAAGTCATACCAAGGTTCATGGTTCTTCACCTTATCTCAAATTGCATCTCTGAACCACTTCTTATTACTGTATGGTACAACTCATACCATCTAAGTATGACTCATGACCACCTATCGTACCTATCTGGAGAAGGTCCTAAGAATTGCTAAGCCTCACACCACGAGTCCTGGTACGAGTTGTCCCAAGCACCTACGACTAGTACTGAGACCCGTCCTGAGGCAATTTTTCCAGTTTCTCTGCATGACCAACTTCCAAATCTTGGGTATAGTCTAAGGAATTCTTGGGGTGTCACATAAGTCCTTAGTAAGGACTTCAATTATGGATCTACAATTTAGCATTCTCTACCCTGGCAAGGCATTGAGCACCTCTGCCAACCTGAGCGAGATAGTTGGGTATTATGTCCTCATTCATGATGGTGTCGGTTATGAGAAACTCCCAAAGTTAAAGTTATGCATTTATTCATGTATTTTTCATAGATGGTTTTAATGCACAGTTTTATTGCATAACTATTTTACACATAATTCATACTTGCATTTTATGCATCATTCAAAGCCTCAGTTTAGTTATATTATTTCAATTAGTTATTTTTTTCGTTTAGATATTCTTTATTAATTGTTGTTTTATTCATCCATATTATATACTGTACATTCAAACGTACCAACGCCCTTTGGTGATGTATTTTATCATGATACATATTTAGGTAGATAAGATCAATATATGCTTCGTTAGGATCTCACATTCATTCAACAATTGGTGAGGCATCCTACTTTCGGAGAGTCCCGGTCTTATTAAGTATTTTATTTTATAGAGCTTGAGGTAGCCGCGGGAAGTATATCCCGGCACCTACTCTTAAGTTATAGAGGATTCAAAAATACAGTTAAAATTGAGTCAATAATGTTACATTATAACATTTTTTCAGTTGCAGTTAATAAATCTTAGTTTGTTTTATTTATCCCATTACAGTTATTACTTCCGTATTTCCTTATTGTATTCTCAGCTAGTAGCAAGCTAGACCAATGGTTCAGTTGAATCACTAGGTGAACTAATTACCGGCCACGTCCAGGGTCTAGACTCGGGGTGTGACAATGGCTTATTCCCAACAAATCGAGTAGATTGAGAAAAGAATTAGTAAAGGAGGGTCAGGCCAACTTCCAATATTGAACGGAACACTGGCAGGATTTTACTTAATAGAAGGTCATCAAATCTGTCACCATCTACCACGAGTGCACCACCTCCTACGTGCAGAAATTATAGGCGAAGCCAAAATAGCCAAAGGTAGAACTCTAGAGCACCAGGCTCCCAATCCCAGGGTAGTGTTGGATAGATTGGTTCATGACAACTTTGGTACAATATATGTGGTAAAAGGAACCCAAGAGAGTGTTGCGTAGAGATGAATATATGTCATGGGTGCAACTTTCAGGGCCATATTCAGAGAAAGTGTCCGTCCATGAGATAGAAAAATGGTGGTCATGCAGCTTCATCTCAGATGTACCAACTACTCATATCGCTCCTCCACATGATTTGCAAGCCTCAGTGAGGTAATAATAAAGGTGGAAGACAGAATTTCCTATATACTTTATTTGGCTATCAGGACTAGAAGGCATCTCCAAATGTTTCTAGAGGTATATTAAAGGTTTTCACTTTTGATGCTTATGTTCAAATAGATCCTGGATCTATTTTGTCTTTTATAACACATTATGTTGCTAAGAAGTTTGGACTAGAATTCGAATGATAATGTGAACCATTCTCTATATCTACTCCAGTCGATGAGTTAGTTGTTGCCAAATGAGTCTATAGATATTGTATGGCTATGGTGGGTCGTAGAGCTACTTCGGTAGATCTAGTTGAACTAGAGACATTCAACTTTAAAGTCATTATGGTTATCGATTGTCTCTTATCATGTTATGCTGCTCTTAATTGTTGAATTAAAATAGTTACATTGAACTAATCTTATAATGGAAGGGTAATGTCATCATCCCAAAGGGTAGGTTTATCTTATACCTTTGATTGAGAATGTTAATTTCCAAGGAATGATTGAACCATCTAGTTCAAGTGAGAAAAACTGATGTTGAAGCACATACTCTTCAGTTTCTTCCTATGGTTAATGAATATCCAAAGTTATTCCCAAAAAAAAACTTCCAAGAATTCCTCCAGATAGAGAGACTGATTTCATAATTGATATTCTAATTGGTACCAAACCAATATATATTCCTCCTTATAGAATGCCACCAAAGAAATCCAAAAATATGAAAGGAACATTTGAAGGACCCGTGACAAAGGGTTCTTCAATAAAGTGTCTCACTATGGGAGCACTAGTCTTATTCGTCCGAAAGAAGGATGGGTCATTGTTTATGTGCATTGATTACCGACAGTTGAACAAGATTAACAAGGTCATTATAAAGATTAAATATACACCATCAATGACTGATGGCTTGTTCGATAAAACTTAAAGTACCAAGTGTTTCTCCAAGATTGAACTTAGAACAAGGTATCCCCAATAGAAAGTTATAGAAAAAGATGTTTAAAAAAGGGTTTTAGGATTCGATATGATCATTTTGATTTCCTTGTAATGTCTTTTGGGTTGATGAATACCTCGGCTGCTTTTATGGACTTTACGAACAATGTTTTCAAGTCTTATCTTGACCTGTTTGTAATTGTGTTCATTGATGATGTACTAGTATACTTGAGGAATGAAGCTGAACATGTAGATCACCTCAGGTTAGTATTGCAGACTCTTCAAGAACCTCAATTGGATGCAAAGTTTGTGAAGTGTAAGTTTTGGTTGAACTTAGTGGCACTCCAAAGTTATGTTATATCCAGTGAGGATATAAAGGTTAATTACCAGAATATAGAGATAATAATGAATAGGCCATGATCAATAATTCCCATAAAGTTTAGGAGTTTATTGGGTTTGGCTGGTTATTACAGATGATTTGTAGAGGGGTTTTTATCTATATCTACCTATCACTACAAAAAGCTGACTAAAAAATGAGGGTCGAATCCAAAGGACACCGTCGGTTTTTTGTCAAAACCAACGGACAAAGGATCATCAGAATTTATCTTGTTAGAAATAAAAAATCAATGGACAGCGCCAGTTATTACCGACAGATATTTTTTGGTTCAATAAATATTGATTTGGTGGGTTTTTTAAATGCCACCCAATAGTGGGAAAAAATTATCGATGGACACCATTAGTTTTTTTCAATTATTTGTCTTTTTTAAAATTGAAAAATTTTAAACATATCAGTTGTGTCCGTTAGTATACTATTCATACTAAGAACATATTGACGGACTGTGTCGTTTGCCCGTCAGTTTTTTGAGTTTGTAGTTTGCAAAAAACTGACAGACTTACCTATGTTGTCTGTCCGTTTTCTGCAAATAAACCAGCAGCAGTAACCTCCAATTTTTGCATTCCCACCTACCAAATTAAAATTCACTTCAATTGCAAATAATATACAGCACTAATTGCTGCCAAAATAATTCCAAATCACCAACAACATTAATAACATAGTAATTATCGAATTAAAACATCAAAAATAATAATAAATATCAACTAAAATTATCAAAAAAGTTTTAAAATATCAAAATATATATACAAAGTTTTCTTTCAAAGTTCAATAATATTAACAACTAAGGTGTCTCTTCGACATTTTCATTACCTTTCAAAAATTCATCGTCATCTGAGAAAGGAGGAGAATGGGCGCATCATCTATGCACTCTACTAGCAAAGAAGCTTTTCACTTGTGCATTGAGACTCTCGACAGTATGACACATTAACTTACTCTCTGCAATGCATCTTGCCTATGGATCTGCCAAGGCACAAGTAAGGTGTTCGATCTTCTGCGACATAGCAGCGATCTGAACACCATCAACCTCCTCAGCCTAGCTCGAAGACTCAATACCTTTTCATCCGGACTGAATCTTTTGAACTAGGTTCCTAGATCCTAGGCCGTAGAATCTCCCCTTTTGCCTCCCCCTGACCATTTTTTCAGTCCATATTGGGGTAGCGTCATCTGGCGGAGGTTGGGTCAGCCCACCTTGGGCTTCTTAAGTTTGGCTGTACTCAGACAAGAGCTGTTGATAATTCATTTACATAATTAAAAGAAAAGTGAGTATAATATGGTTTTTAAAATTAAACTTAACATATTACTATTTATATATAAGATGTATGAACTTACATATGCTTTCCATCTCTTTGCTCGACTCATGTGTCCAAACCCGACTCGTTCTTCATTTCTTTACGTGGGTAGCCCGAAATAGCTCCTTCTGAGTCAGGTCACGATGCAATTTTTTGTCCTTCAAACAAAGTGTAACCAAAGTTAGACAATATATAGAATTTAATCAAATTTATATAAGTATTGAATATATTAACCACTTACCAATTCTCTAGCTATCGTCCCTTGGCTCTTTGCACCCCTAGGGTGCAGCAAGCCACCTTTCTCTTAACTTCTGGCCTTCTTCGCCTATTCACACTTTTCCTTAAATTCAGGCGTGCTTCTATACCTATGAATCTCTCAAAAAGATGACGTAACATCCACTCAGGTCTCCTATTCATTAATATGGCATCCCTAAACCAATCCGACATCCTGGAACTGCCTTTCCTTTTGAAGTTTGTGGCTATCTTCTTATCGTGTTGAGGAAGCCAAATACACAATGTTTGTAATGAATGATCAATATTGTTAGATGATATATAATAATAACAGGTGAAAGAAGAATTTTATCAAATAATAATTAACTTGTATACCTTAAACTGATTAAACATGCCTTGTCGTACCCGATGTGGTATTTCACTCCAACTCGGATAAGGTTGAGCATAAAGACTCCGAATGCTCTCTATTAGAGCATTTCCGCTCTTTTTTCTCAGGTGAAACCTTAAAAATTACAATCAACATGTCAAGTCATAAATATCAATCAGGCACAATCATCAGTCTACCGAGACTCTATATCTTTTGGCTGTGGCTTTCTAGCTGCTGGTGTCGGTGCTGGTGCCAGTGCCGGTGCTGGTGCTGGTTTCGATGCTGGTGCTAGTGCTTCATATGACTGGGTCAAGGGTGGAGTATCTGCTATCTCTGAGCTGCAAGCTAGACATATGAGGAGATAATCTACTCAGGGAAAGAGTACTGGATGATGAATACATCGAATTTCCCCATAGTAAACGAATGTAAGGTGTAGGCATGAAAGTGTGAGAACTAATAGGAAATGGAGGCACAGAAAAATGTGTCAGATGCCTAGTGTCATAGGGGACATAGGACAGAGGTGGAGAAGAATGGGTATGTGGAGTAGCTAAAAGACCACTTGAAGCAACACTAGAATCTATTGGTCTCCTATGTGTTTTCCTACTACTCTTACTCGATTTACTACCGTTACTACTACAAGCTCGATTAGCATCACCTAACGACATTTTTATACAAGTTTACATTAGAATATATAATTAATAAAATAATACAACTATTAAATATAACAATCACTTAAATGAATAAAGTTACTTTCTAATAATCATTCTCCTATTCTTTGTCATGACCCTAACTGAGACCTCGAATCGAGACACGGAACCTAGTACCATAAATGGCTTCAAGTCGACCCATGGCATGAATATAATAATTAAAAAATATATATCAAGCAAAATCTGATAACTGAAACATGAAAAAGCGGAAGTCTAAATACATATCATTCATAACAGAGTCAACACTGACCAAGCTGAAATTCTACATATTGTCTGATAAGCCTCTAATATATCCGAAGAGATGATAAGACAACATCCCCAACTAGCTCACTAAAGTTTGAAACTGAAGGTAACATAACTCATACTAACTAAGGGGCCGTTTGGTTACTGGATAAGGGCTAAGATAATACATGAATAACAAACTTTTATACTGTGTTTGGTTTCCAAATAGAATAAAAGTTATTCATGTATTAATTTTATATAATGTTTGGTTGATAGGTTTCAAATGTTGTATAAAAGTTATTCATGTATTAATGTTATACAATGTTTGATTGTATAAAAGTTATTCATGTATTAATCTATGTATAATTTTATGTGAGATAGAAGGTGGAATAAGTTATATGGGTATTAGTTATACATAGATTAAAATTATAAAATTACACATTTACCCCCTTTTAAAATCTTTTTTAATTCAGTACATTTTTTTTAAAAGTGTACTTTATTACATGTATATTTACGCAAAATTAGTTATTACTTGTTTTATTTGGTGTATTTTTTTATTTTTTTGGATAATATAAATGTTATATATATATGTGTGTGTGTGTGTGTATATATATATAATTAAAGTATTATCGATCCACTTTTTTTATTCAGTTTTACATTTAGACCTTCGTTTTCTTCTTTAAAAAAATCAATTATACAATAATTTTATACTATTTGTTTACGTATTATTTACAAATAATATATATTAATTTACCACAAATTAAATATTAAATATTTAATAATTCATGTATTGTAATCTCTACATAACTAAAAGCTGCATAACTAATACCTACATAACTATATTTGCATAACTAATACCGACATAACTAATACATGAATAACTAATCCCTGCATAACTAATCTCTCCATAAAATAATACATTGATTCCCTCATAATTAATTCATGTATTACTAATACCTATATAGCTCTAACTTGTAACCAAATGGCCCTAAAGGTCCTCAAAGTATGAGGACTCACCAATGATAGGAAACTAGACCAAGCTGCGGGAACTGGGCTAACGGCGGTACTGAGTCTAATCGTTTGAACCTCTACCATGAGACAATATAGCATAGAGTAAGTGGTCAGTACTTGAAATCTACTGGGTTTCAAGGTAATTAAAACATGTTGCATAAGTATAAAATGAAATCATGCATATAAACATAAAACACAACATCATGAGAGTAAGGACTGCATGCTGATATATGAAAACATGTATAGTTGTAAACTAAATTTCATATCTGAATAGAATGACGCAAAGAGGAAAATAGAATCATATGGCTTGCCATAGCTGATATCATAACTAAAATCTCACAAACTGATCATTGGGTCAAACCTTCTGAAAAAATAATATCATGTTATAAACATGCATAAATAAAATCATGAAAAACAGTGGAGACTCATCAGAACTAACACCATAACGATAGAGTTTATGTGATGCCTCAACTATTATACTCAAGTGGGTAGAGTCGTTCAAAACCTTGTCAGCGATAAGGGCACTACAATGATATTGACATCAAGCTGAAGACTCTATGGGGTAGGGGAAGCTCACAAGGGAGGTCCCAATGTATATATATAAACCTACATTGATCCGTAATTCTAAGACTTGGGGTTTACCAAAACCCCTAGCCTACTCAGTGCTAGACACTAAATACCCCGAAAGCCCAAAGATCAAACCCGGGAATTGAAATGGAGAAAACTGAAAATCTGACACCAGGTTACAGAACATTCATTCTGTGACCTGTGGAATAGACCACGAGTCATAAAGAGACTCGTGGTGAGGTACATGACTTGAGTTGGAATTTTGGATTTTTCAGTTCCCATGGACTTGACCACGAGTTGTGGTTAGACCCCACGACTCAATAAGTCAGTCGTGGCAAAGGGTTAATGTAAAGTGAAGGAGACCTGGCAGTCACCACGAATCGTGGTCAGTCACCATGATTTGTGGGTTGGGTTGTGGTCAGTTGGTTGGGTATGATTTGGAAGTTAGGAAGTAAGGATGACGAGTGGTGACCATGAGCCTTGGTCACTTGTAACGACTCGTAAGGTTCCCCATGGCGAGCCCCAAATTTTTTTCGGACAGTGCACTCAACGGCAGATGCCATGACTCATTCCCTTGGGCGACGACTCATCCAGTCCCTCGTGGGAATGACAGTCGGTTTTTAACTGCGAATTTATTAAGGGTGGTATCATCATTCCTAAGCCCTAGGGTCCTATACTACATTGTTTTTAGTTATTTTCAGGGTGTATTAAGATATGTTGTCATTCTAACCTATTCAAAACTCATGCATGCAAAGTTCAACGGTTTAGAGGGTCATCAAGCATAAAACCCTAGGTTCTCCATCAATTGTTCTTCAATTCATCTTGGGCAAGTAAGTGAGTGAGAGAATCCAAGTCTCTCAGGTATGTAGGCTTATGAGTGGGTAAATTCGTTCACACCCATGTGCAATCGCTCCTAATTCATGAAGTTCTATTTAAAAATCTTATGGGGTTCTTATCCTAATTTCTTAAGAAATCTTAAAGATCCATCTATGGGTTAACATCTCTCATGTTTTATGTCATATTTTACAAATCATGCGTAGATTTTACAACTTATTCAATTATAAGCTTATCGATTTAAATTTCTATTAAATTATGCCCAATCATGCATGTTCTGTGATAAATTGAGTTATGATTTTACCTTGATTTTGATGTTCTTTAACGCATCATGATTTATGATCTATGATATGGATTTACCCAAATTCTCATCATTAATATATGATTATTATGTATATACATGTTTTACATGTATGCATGAATCTCATGATTTATGATTTATGATTTTGTCTAACTCACTGGCCTTATTTTCATGGCTAGTTCACGTATTTACAAGCATGCCTATGGTTATCAAGATTTAACTAGTCCATGAATCTCATGTATATTATCCTATGAGCATTATATATGCTCTGGGGAGTAGCACTTAACACCGAGCAAGTTTGGGGCCTAGATTTTGCCTCGAATCTCAGAACTATGTGGCTGCATAGGTCATGATAGGAGCTCCCTTGAGACTATCCCATTTTTCCCCATATGGTCCTTTCATGAGTGATATCATGACTTTCATGATTCTACCCTTTCCAAGGTACGAACACCCTCCCGACTAAGGGTTTACACATCGGGCTCCATGTGTGCTAATATGGGGTATGTTGGTTATAAGAATGTCACACTGTTCCTTATGATTTATGTATGATTATAATTATATCTTTGCCCAATATCATGTTTAATACAACTTTTCTCTAGTGAGTATGATTATGAATGATTTACGAATGTTTTGAAACTTGAGCCTTATGTTACATTATGATATTTATGTTATGATCATGTTTTCCTACTCTTATGCACTTTTATGTATTTTATACGTCTGTTTTACTTACCTTGAATACTAGGTACATTCCACGTACTGACTGCATACTCTATGATGTAGCATTTCATGAGACAGGTCCGGTACTCAAATTCAACCTCGATCCTAGCCAGCCTTAGCATCAGTCTTTGTTGGTGAGTCCTCATCTGTGGATGGCCCCTCCTTATTTCAGCTATGGTGGTGTATTTTCGGTTTCCATTTAGTGAGTTAGTTGGTGTCTTGCCCTATCAACTTTTCTATGATAGAGGCTTTATTGGACATAGTTTATATTCAACTTTAATGCATGTGATATATTTCAGATCTTATTCCATGTTTAGACTTCCGCTATATTATGTATGTTGAATTTTCTGCTTTTATTGAATGAGTTAGCTGAATGTTCACGCCATGGGTTGACTCAGAGTCCCTCGGGTTTCCTTGTCCTGTGTCTTGATCTAGGCTTATGTTCGGGTCTTAACAAACATGGTATCAGAGCAATAAGTTTGAAGTGTCCTAGGGTGTGTGAAAGCCGTGTTAACTAGAGTCATTTTCATGGGTATGAAGTGCGCCACACTTATGACGAAGAGGCTATGAAACTTTTAGGAAATGCTCTTTCATTCATGATCTCATGTCGTGCAATGAAATGTCTATCTATCCTTCAAACTCGTGCGATATATCTTTGCTGAATCATACCTCCACGTCGAGTAAATGGAAGGAGAAAAGAGAACAATAATGGAGAGGGGCACCATTAGGCCCCACCGGCTCATGAGGAACATGCACCAGAGCCGGTGACCCATGATGAATTCAATGTAGCCATACAGATGCTAGCACAGGCCATGACCACCTAGGTCAACCAACAGGTGGTGGCGCATCTCCCTTAGAATGGGAATGCGATAGCGCATCGAGTCAGAGATTTTCTAAGAATGAACCCACTAGAGTTTCTTGGGTCGAAAGTAGATGAGGACCCATATGAATTCAATGATGAGATTCTTAAGATCACCTAGGCCGTAGGGGTGGAAATGGGGAGTGTGTTGACTTGTCCTTTTATTAGCTAAAAGTGGTTGCGCATATTTTGTTTAAACAGTGGAAAAATAGTAGGGCAGTGGGAGCAGGCCCTATCAGTTGGAAAAGTTTTATACCACCATTCTAGATCGGTTCTTCCCTCGTGAGATGAGGGAACTGAAGGTGGCTGAGTTTGTAAATCTTAACCAGGGTGACATGTCGGTTTAGGAGTACCCTTTGGTGTTTACCCGCTTATCCATGTATGCGCCTGAGTTAGTGGAAGATTAGAGGGCTTGGGTTAGCCGATTTGTACATGGAGTGGCGGACTACTTCGATAAGTATTGTAGGATTGTCGTGCTGGATCAGGACATGGATTTTCCCCACATAGGTTTACATGCCCAATAGATGGAGGCAGTGTATCAGAGGCAGAGAGAGGCCGAAAGGGCCAACATAGATAATTATGGGACTTCTCGGCCTAAATCAGGCGGGCGGACATCAATAATAGTCTCATCACAGGTCTTTTTCTCCAGCACCATCATCAGCTAGTGAACCATCTAGACAACAAAGTGAGCGGAGGAGCAGGTCTTCAAATTTGAGGGGTCAAGGTAGCATACAGATAGAGCGCACCTTCCCAGCCTATGCAAAGTTTAGCAAGAATCACCCAAGGAGGTGTTTAGTTCACTTAGATACTTGTTTCTAGTGTGGAAAACCTTGACACAGACTCAGGGATTGCCCTTCAGCAAGATCAGGGGGTGGTGGAGCCCGTATACCAGCTGCTCCAGCAGCACGTCCCTCCCAGCAGGGTGCTTTGACTAGTTTAGTTAGCAGTCAGAATCAGAATAGATTTTATGCCTTTTCTCCCCGTCAGGAGCAGGAGGCTTCCCCCGATGTGGTTACCGGTATGTACGAGTTTTTCACCTTCATGTTTATTCTCTATTAGATCCAGGGGCTACCTTGTCTATTTTGACAACTTACCTGGCTAGTAGTTTCATAGTTAGTCCCAAGATATGGTTAGAAACCTTCTCAGTCTCTACTCTAGTAGGTGATTCAGTTGTAGCTAGGTGGGTGTATAGAAGTTGCCCGGTCACAGTATTATACAAAGTCACCTCAGCAGATTTAGTAGAGCTATCCATGACTGATTTTGATGTTATCCTCAGTATGGATTGGCTATTTGCATGTTATGCCTCCATTAATTGTAGAACCCGTGCGATAGAGTTCTGATTTTTTGATGAACCAGTCTTAGAATGGAAGGGTAGTTTAGTTGTGCTTGTAGGTTGTTTCATGTCCCATCTTAAGGCCAGAAAAATGATTTCCAAAGGTTGTGTGTACCACTTAGTTAGGGTTAAGGATACTACGTACGAGACCCCGAATATATCCAGTCAGTACCAGTTGTATGTTAGTATCTAGAAGTGTTCCCAGATGATCTACCGGGTATTCATCCTGAGAGGGCAATCAATTTTTGTATTGACCTATTACCTGACACACAACCTATATATATTCCTCCTTACAGAATGGCTCCAGCTGAGCTAAAGGAATTGAAGGATTAGTTGAAGGACCTACTAGATAAGGGTTTCATTAGACCTAGCAAGTCTACATGAGGTGCCCCAGTTCTATTTGTCCGAAAGAAGGATGGTGTTCTTCGGATGTACATTGACTATCGGTAATTGAATAAAGTCACCATCAAGACAGGTATCCTCTCCCCAGGTTTGATGATTTGTTTAACCAGCTTCAGGGTGCTAGGTGTTTTTCGAAGATAGACCTCAAATCCAGATAACATCAACTCCGGGTTCGGGAGAGTGACAGTTCGAAAACAACCTTTAGAACTTGGTGTTGTGCCTGCAAGTGTACGGGTCGTACAAGTAATATAGTGGACCTTTTTAAGAGCCGAATGTCGAACCCACAGGTACTGGACCAATTCAGCTAATTATCAAGTGCAAGTGTGATATTAAATTTTGCAAGTGTTGATTATAGAATTTTCGATAAAAATCTAATTAAATTTAGGGGTGGTCAACGAAATACTCTGAATTCATTCAAGGAGCAACTAGAGTTAAAGCTGGATAATCATGCGATACTATGATTTGCAGTTGTTTAAGTATGAAACTATGAATTGTTGTCTCACATAATTAAAATTGCATGTTCATGGCCTTTCGAGCCTCTAAACACGACAAACTAGCCTAACAACTGCACTGTTTAGTGGTGATGTGACATGCTAATTCTGGGCAATTCAACTACGTTGATGTGGTTTACATGGATGTGATTAGGGACTCTCGTACTTCTAATCATTCGACTGAGCTTAGCTTCACATCTACTTCTTCGAGTGGTGGAGTGATGTTTCTAAGTTAATTCATGTTCTCATCCCGTTTTATCAACCAAGCAAGGCACATTAAGTATAATTTCTTATCCTAACCGCGAATTATATCGTGAGATACAATCTTGCTCCCTACATTCTTTTGTTCTTGCCTAGGTTATCTTTCTCAAGTATTTACCTAAGCTTAACGCGTGTGTTTTCATGGTGATCAATCATAAAAACAACCATAATTAAGAATGCAAGACAAACAACAATCAATAACTTAATTCCAAAATGAATTTGTAAAAACACAATCATAACTCATGGCTTCAACCCTAGAGGAAGGGGTCTATCCACTCATGTTCGTAAAATTACAAGAAAATATAGTTAAAGTAACATACTTACAAGAATTGGTAGAAGAGAAAATGAAATTGATGAACCCTGGGTGAATTCTCCCACTTCTCCCTTCACTGCTAGGTGGTTTTTCAGAATAAAATCGTGACAAAATGTTTTTAGGAGCTAAGGCACCTATTTATAGTAAATGAGAATTGTAAAAAATTATGTCTGTCGTGGAATGGCTCCATGGCACGGAGTGTATAGCGGAGCATTGCCTCTGTGACACGGAGTGTATCGTGGAGCACTGCTTCTGTCACACGGAGGTATTGCAGAATCCCTCTGAAAATTGCCTAATTTAAATCCTGGAGGCAGAACACGACCGCGATGGCTCTGTGACACGGTGCCCATCGCGGCACCCTTCAGTGATCCCTCATTTTGTTCCTACTTTGGTGTTTCACTCTCGATATCATTACTCCACTTCACCAAATCAGAGATTGAGTCCTCCAATCCATTATTTCCTTCAAAAACAAAGACTAATCATGTTGGTTAATATTTCTTCTCATTTATATAAGAAGGCATGAAAATGTACATAATTAAATACATAAACAAGGCAAAACTAAGTTATAAAGTATCACTTGGGCATGTAATTATGCCCAAGATCACAACCCCACACTTAAAGTCTTGTTCGTCCTCGAACAACCCTTGTACATCTCATGGACTTAAAGACTCAAATATAGCTAATTTAGCACGACAATTGAAGCTACGGCTACAACTATTATTTAAGATAGCAATTTAAAAATAGAGCACGCAAGAGTTAACACTTAAAATTAAATATAACTAAGTTAAAACATCCTAACCTCAAGAATTGACTCTTAATCTCAACAAACTCATGCAAATCAACCGAGCAAGAAATCCAACATGAATTATATCCTTCATTAAACATGTGCCCTCACCACAAGAGAGTTACCCATTACTACTCACACATTTTCAAATCATATCGTGTATGGGTATATAAATAAGAATTCCGCTCACTCTCACAAAGATTTCACATGCCACGTGTATTGACCCATATGCTTGCCCTTAGTGTTTTACTCCATTAATTTAAGGACGTTTGAATGTAAGATCAAGTAGGACTTCTAGGGTTGTAATGTAAGCTAAGGGACGGGTAGGTACTATTCTGGCCAGTAATAGTGACTATCTTCCTTAAGCGCTTTTAATACATCACAAACTCATTACGAGCTTCCCTTCTCTTACTTCACCTTTATCTTTTTTCAGCTTTCCTTTTCCTCTTTTGTTTCCCCATTTGTTTAGGCACTCTTAGCTTATTAGCAAGGAGTTCTATAAGTAACTTTTTCATTAATTTGTTCTCTTACTCCCTACCAATATTCCATCCTTTTCAATCAAGTGCACCTCTACCCTTTTCTCAACTCCCACAACTATTCTTTTTCCTTCTATTTCACGATTCTCACTCCTTTACTCTTTCGGATTTTTCACTTAAGCGCTTAGGAGTTTTGGAACAAATTCAAGGTTAATGAAAGAAAAGGATTAAGCTTATGTCGCAGCTATCAAAGAATAGGCTTAAGGCTCAATGGGGTTAACTAGGATTAAACATTCAAGGTAGGTAAAACAAGGGATAAAAAATTAGGCTCATGCAACGAAATGCCTATTTCATCTCCTACAATCTACATCCTTCATTTCGCTTTGTATACACACCAGGAAAGTTCTAGACACTCCACAATAGCATGGAATATTCGAAAAACTTATACTCACAGCACATGCTCAATTCAAGACACATTCAGCAGACTCTTACTCAGCTAATCACAAGAATTCAAAATTAAGCTTCGATCACATCATGTCAAATTCAAAAGCGTAGGTGTCTCAAACATGGTATACCACTTACATGCTTCAACACTCAACATACTTGCATCTAACAATCATGTATAGTACATAAAAAGAACATCAAGCCATCAATTAGCTAAGGGTTCAAAAACCAACCTATTGACTAATTTTCCTCAAGAAGGTCGTCATCCATCCATCGTCGGAAATAGTCTCTATCTATGACTAAAAACACTATATACAGACAAAGAAAAAAATTTTATTCTTCGTTCAAAGACCCCCCCCCCCCCCGTCGGAAAAGAACCGACAATAAAAACCAACGGGTGATGAAGTCATGCATAATTAAAAACAAAATTGTATGTATCAAGCACTACATTCACCAAAATCATTAAGAACAAAATTTTTGAAATTTCCCTCACCCCACACTTGAATCATGCTATGTCCCCATTGCATCAAATTAAAATTAAACTGGATGAGAAATACTCCTTGAGCCTCTATGCCTAGCTAACAACATACTTTTCTTAAAGTTTTCATAAGTGGGTGTTTGACCCCACACTTGTTCTCTTCCATACTTGTTAACTTCCTCCTCCACGGGTACTCAGACTTCCCCTCCATTTGTACTTAACTTTCCACCAAAAACACAAACACGATGAAAATAAACAAAATCAACACAAACAAAAAAATCACAAATTGTACTTGTGGTACCCTTGGGTTGCCTCCCAAGCAGCGCCTTATTTTACGTCGCAGTATTGATCCTACTTGAGGGTGCCGATCGGTTCGTGGTGTATTGTGATGCTTCAAAGACCAGACCTAGGTATGTATTGATGCAGCACGAAAGAGTTATAGCTTACATTTATAGACAGTTGAAAGTGCATGAAAAGAACTACCCGACTAATGATCTCGAATTGTCAGTGATGGTATTTGCCTTGAAAATATGGAGACACTATTTGTACAGGATCCACGTGGATGTGTATACGGACCATAAGAGTCTACAATATATGTTTACCCAGAAGGATCTCTATCTTCGGCAAAGGAGGTGGTTGGAGCTACTTAAGGATTATGACATGAGTGTCCTTTATCATATAGGAAAGGCTAATGTAGTAGCAGACGCACTTATTAGACTCTTCATAGAAAGTGTGTCCCATGTAGATGAGGGGAAGAAGGAGTCGGTGAAGGATGGGCATCGACTTGCAAGGTTGGGAGTTCATTTGGTTGATTCTACCGATGGTAGTGTTATAGTTTAGAATGGATCAAAATCATCCTTGGTGACTAATATAAAAGCTAGAAAAGATGAGGACCCCAGTTTGGTAGAGTTAAAGGAGGTCATTCAGAATCAGAAGGTAGAAGTCTTCTCCAAAGAGGGAGATGGTGTGCTTCAATACCAAGGTCATTTATGTGTTCCAGATGTTGATGATTTGAGGAACCGAATGTTGCATGAGGCTCATTAATCAAGGTATTCTATACATCTAGGTTCCACCAAGATGTACCATGACCTACAGGAAGTCTATTGGTGGAATGGCATGAAGAAAAACATACCAGAATTTGTGGCTAAGTGTCCAAACTTTCAGTAGGTGAAGGTTGAACACCAAAGGCTCAGAGGTTTGCTCCAAGATATTAGAATTCCTACTTGGAAGTGGGAAGAAATCAAATATGGACTTCATAACAGGTTTGCCTCGCACTCATCGGCAATATGACTCCATTTGGGTTATTGTAGACATGTTGACAAAAGCCGCTCATTTTCTACTAGTCAAAACCACTGATTCCGCAGAGGATTATACTAAACTATACATTTGGGAGTTGGTTTGGTTGCATGGAGTTCCCTTGTCTATCATATCAGACAGAGGTACCTAATTTATATCTCAGTTTTTTAAGGTCATTTTAAAAGGGACTTGGTACTCAGGTTAAGCTTAGAACAACATTTCACCCACAAATTGATGGTCAAGCAGAGCGGACAATCCATACTCTTGAGGACATGTTGAGAGAACCTGTGATTGACTTCAAAGGTAGTTAGGATGATCATTTGCCTCTTATCGAGTTTGTGTACAATAACAGCTACCATTCCAGCATTCAGATGGCTCTGTTCGAGGCTCTCTATGGGTTGAGATGTAGATTGCCAATTGGCTAGTTTGAAGTTGGTGAAGCTGTGATGATAGGACCAGATTCAATCCATGAGGCTATGGATAAGGTTCATCTTATACGGGATAGGTTGAAAACAGCTCAAAGCTGCCAAAAGTCCTATGCCGATGTGAGAAGGGGAGAATTATAGTTCGAAGTGGATGATTGGGTATTTCTGAAGGTGTCTCCCATGAAGGGAGTGATGATGTTTTGAAAGAAGGGGAAACTCAGCCCTCATTATGTTGGCCCCTACCAGAATGTGAAATGGGTGGGCAAGGCGGCATATGAATTGGAGTTGGCCTCAGAATTAGCTTCCGTTCACCCTGTTTTTCATGTATCACTCTTAAAGAAGTGCTTGGGTGATCCAACTCTAGTTGTCTCGGTGGACAGTGTCGGTGTGAAAGATAGCCTTTGCTATGAGGAGATTCCAGTGGATATATTAGATCATTAGGTTTGGAGGCTAAGGAACAAGGAAGTAGCTTCAGTCAAGGTATTATGGAGGAAACAACATGTTGAAGGAGCAACGTGGGAAGCCAAAGTGGATATAATGGCTCGATACCCACACTTATTCCCTTCCGGCTCATTTTCAATTTGAGGTATCAGTTTTTTCCCTAGTACACTATTTAGTTTTCATGTTAATTTCATGCGCCCCAGTTTCTTTCATATATATGGATGTATGTATGATTCATGAATTTAGTTCAGCCATGTAGTTTAGTTCGGAGGTAGCCATTTCGTCAGTTTTCAAATTAAATGATTGGTATTTGAATATGATGATTGCATTTCCCTGTTTTTTTGTATGTTTTTCTATATTCAAGGACGAATACTATCAAGGGGGAGATATTGTAATACCTCAAAAGCCCAAAGATCAGACCAAGAGGTGAAATGGAGAAAACTAGAAATCTAGCACTAGGTCACTGAATGAGTCATTCTATGACCCATGGGATAGACCACGAGTTGTAAAGTGACTCATGGTGAGATACAGGACTTGAGTTGGAATTTTGGATTTTTGAGTTCCCATGGACTTGATGCTATGTTATGATTACATTTCCGTTATATCCTTATAATTATCGTTACGCTTATTTGAATAAGAATAGTTGTATGCATAAGCCATGGGTCGACTTGGGGTCTGTCGGGTTCCTTTGTCCCGTGTCTACGATCCGGGTGTACGTTCAGGTCATGACAAACTTGGTATCAGAGCCACAGGTTTGATGTTTCCTAGGGTGTCTGAAAGCCGCATTAGGTAGAGTCTTTTTCATGGGTGGGAAGTGCACTACACCTATGATGAAGAGGCTACTAAAGATTTTTAGGAAATGTTCCCTTCTTTCATGTTCTATGTCGTGCGATGAAAAGTCTCTACATCCGTCTGATTCATGTGATTCGCAATTGCTGAATTATGGATCCTAGGAGAATGAATGGAAGGAGGAATGGAAATGATTAAGGCCAAGGAGATGGCAATAGTCGTGGGCATCAGAAAGCCCCACCTGTTCCGGAGCCCCAGGCACCAGAGCCGGCTGCCCATGCCGAGTTGCAGGCGGTGATTCAGATGTTGGCATAGGCCTTGACCACTCAAGTCAATCAGCAGGCTATTGCACAGGTTCCCTAGAATGGTAATGCGACGATGACTCGGATTAAAGACTTCTTGAGGATGAACACTCCTGAGTTCACTAGATCGAAGGTGGATGAGGATCCACACGAGTTCATTGAAGGGATCCTGAAGGTCACTCAGGTTATAGGACTGAAAAATGGGGAGTGTGTGGACTTGGCCTCTTATCAGCTAAAAGAGGTCGCTCATATTTGGTACAAGCAATGGAAGCACAGTAGGGCAGCAGGAGCGGGCCCTACGAGCTGGAATGAGTTCCACATGGCCTTTCTCAATAGATTCTTCCCTCGGGAGATAAGGGAACTAAAAATAGCTGAGTTTGTGAACCTCAAGAAGGGAAAGATGACAATGCTGGAGTATTCACTTGAGTTCACTCGTTTTTCAAAGAACTCCCCAGAGTTAGTGATGGATCAGAGGACGCGGGTGAGCCGATTTGTTCATGGTGTGGCTGGTTATTTAGACACGAATTGCAGGACTGCCATGCTTCACCAGGATTAGGAGTTTCCTCGCATAATGTTGTACACCCAGCAGATGGAGGCGGCTCATGCGAGTGGGAGGGAGGCAAAGAGGGCTCAGACAGATAGCCGTGATACACTGGCTCTGTGACACGGTGCCTATCGCGGCACCCTTCAATGATCCTTCATTTTGTTCCAACTTTGGTGTTTCACTTCCGATATCATTCCTCCACTTCACCAAATCATATATTGAGTCCTCCAATGCATTATTTCCTTTAAAAAGAAAGACTAATCATGTTGGTTAATATTTCTTCTCATTTATATAAAAAGGCATGAAAATGTACATAATTAAATACATAAACAAGGCAAAACTAAGTTATAAAGTATCACTTAGGCATGTAATTATGCCCAAGATCACTTTTTATGGTCACTATGAGTTCGTAAATATGTATTTTGGACTAAATAATGCTCCTGTAGCTTTTATGGACCTGAGGAACAGAGTGTTCAAGCCACATCTAGACATGTTTGTGATTATGTTCATAGATGACATCCTTATATACTCTCGGAGCGAGGAGAAGCATGCTGCTCATTTGAGGGTGGTATTGCAGACTTTGAAGTATCATTAATTGTATGCAAAATTCAGCAAGTGTGAGTTTTGGTTGAATTCTGTGGCATTCTTGGGTCATGTGGTGTCTAATGAGGGAGTGCAGGTGGACTCACAGAAGATAGAGGCAGTAAAGAATTGGCCTAGACTGGTGAATCCTTCAGATATCATAAGTTTCTTGGGCTTAGCTAGCTACTATCAGAGGTTCATTGAGCGGTGTTCATATATCGCGGCACCGTTGACTAAACTGACCTAGAGGAAGGTAAAATTCCAATGGTCGGAGGCTTGTGAGAAGAGCTTCCAAGAGCTAAAGGCTCGACTTACCTTAGCACCAGTATTGATCCGACCTGAGGGTGCCGATCGGTTCATGGTGTATTGTGATGCTTCAAAGACCAAGGTGTATTGATGCAGCACGAAAGAGTTATAGCTTACATTTCTAGACAGTTGAAAGTGCATGAAAAGAACTACCCGACTAATGATCTCGAATTGTTAGTGGTGGTATTTGCCTTGAAAATATGGAGACACTATTTGTACGGGATCCACGTGGATGTGTATACGGACCATAAGAGTCTACAATATATGTTTACCCAGAAGGATCTCTATCTTCGGCAAAGGAGGTGGTTGGAGCTACTTAAGGATTATGACATGAGTGTGCTTTATCATATAGGAAAGGCTAATGTAGTAGCAGACGCACTTATTAGACTCTTCATAGAAAGTGTGTCCCATGTAGATGAGGGGAAGAAGGAGTCGGTGAAGGATGTGCATCGACTTGCAAGGTTGGGAGTTCATTTGGTTGATTCTACCGATGGTAGTGTTATAGTTTAGAATGGATCAAAATCATCCTTGGTGACTAATATAAAAGCTAGAAAAGATGAGGACCCCAGTTTGGTAGAGTTAAAGGAGGTCATTCAGAATCAGAAGGTAGAAGTCTTCTCCAAAGAGGGAGATGGTGTGCTTCAATACCAAGGTCATTTATGTGTTCCAGATGTTGATGATTTGAGGAACCGAATGTTGCATGAGGCTCATTAATCAAGGTATTCTATACATCTAGGTTCCACCAAGATGTACCATGACCTACAGGAAGTCTATTGGTGGAATGGCATGAAGAAAAACATACCAGAATTTGTGGCTAAGTGTCCAAACTTTCAGTAGGTGAAGGTTGAGCACCAAAGGCTCAGAGGTTTGCTCCAAGATATTAGAATTCCTACTTGGAAGTGGGAAGAAATGGTGAAGGTTGAGCACCAAAGGCTCAGAGGTTTGCTCCAAGATATTAGAATTCCTACTTGGAAGTGGGACGAAATCAAATATGGACTTCATAACAGGTTTGCCTCGCACTCATCGGCAATATGACTCCATTTGGGTTATTGTAGACATGTTGACAAAAGCCGCTCATTTTCTACTAGTCAAAACCACTGATTCCGCAGAGGATTATACTAAACTATACATTTGGGAGTTGGTTTGGTTGCATGGAGTGCCCTTGTCTATCATATCAGACAGAGGTACCTAATTTATATCTCAGTTTTTTAAGGTCATTTTAAAAGGGACTTGGTACTCAGGTTAAGCTTAGAACAACATTTCACCCACAAATTGATGGCCAAGCAGAGCGGACAATCCATACTCTTGAGGACATGTTGAGAGAATGTGTGGTTGACTTCAAAGGTAGTTAGGATGATTATTTGCCTCTTATCGAGTTTGTGTACAATAACAGCTACCATTCCAGCATTCAGATGGATCTGTTCGAGGCTCTCTATGGGTTGAGATGTAGATTGCCAATTGGCTAGTTTGAAGTTGGTGAAGTTGTGATGATAGGACCAGATTCAATCCATGAGGCTATGGAGAAGGTTCATCTTATACGGGATAGGTTGAAAACAGCTCAAAGATGCCAAAAGTACTATGCCGAAGTGAGAAGGGGAGAATTATAGTTTGAAGTGGATGATTGGGTATTTCTGAAGGTGTCTCCCATGAAGGGAGTGATGATGTTTTGAAAGAAGGGGAAACTCAGCCCTCATTATGTTGGCCCCTACCAGAATGTGAAATGGGTGGGCAAGGCGGCATATGAATTGGAGTTGGCCTCAGAATTCGCTTCCGTTCACCCTGTTTTTCATGTATCGCTCTTAAAGAAGTGCTTGGGTGATCCAACTCTAGTTGTCTCGGTGGACAGTGTCAGTGTGAAAGATAGCCTTAGCTATGAGGAGATTCCAGTGGATATATTAGATCATTAGGTTTGGAGGCTAAGGAACAAGGAAGTAGCTTCAGTCAAGGTATTATGGAGGAAACAACATGTTGAAGGAGCAACGTGGGAAGCCAAAGTGGATATAATGGCTCGATACCCACACTTATTCCCTTCTGGCTCATTTTCAATTTGAGGTATCAGTTTTTTCCCTAGTACACTATTTAGTTTTCATGTTAATTTCATGCGCCCCAGTTTCTTTCATATATATGGATGTATGTATGATTCATGAATTTAGTTCAGCCATGTAGTTTAGTTCGAAGGTAGCGATTTCGTTAGTTTTCAACTTAAATGATTGGTATTTGAATATGATGATTGCATTTCTCTGTTTTTCTGTATGTTTTCCTATATTCAAGGATGAATACTGTCAAGGGGGAGATATTGTAATACCTCAAAAGCCCAAAGATCAGACCAAGAGGTGAAATGGAGAAAACTAGAAATCTAGAACCAGGTCACAGAATGAGTCATTCTATGACCCATGGGATAGACCACGAGTTGTAAAGTGACTCATGGTGAGATACAGGACTTGAGTTGGAATTTTGGATTTTTGAGTTCCCATGGACTTGATGCTATGTTATGATTACATTTCCGCTATATCCTTATAATTATCGTTACGCTTATTTGAATAAGAATAGTTGTATGCATAAGCCATGGGTCGACTTGGGGTCTGTTGGGTTCCTTTGTCCCGTGTCTACGATCCGGGTGTACGTTCAGGTCATGACAGACTTGGTATCAGAGCCACAGGTTTGATGTTTTCTAGGGTGTCTGAAAGCCGCATTAGGTAGAGTCTTTTTCATGGGTGGGAAGTGCACTACACCTATGACGAAGAGGCTACTAAACATTTTTAGGAAATGTTCCCATCTTTCATGTTCTATGTCGTGTGATGAAAAGTCTCTACATCCGTCTGATTCATGTGATTCGCAATTGCTGAATTATGGATCCTAGAAGAATAAAAGGAAGGAGGAATGGAAATGATTAAGGCCAAGAAGATGGCAATAGTCGTGGGCATCAGAAAGCCCCACCTGTTCCGGAGCCCCAGGCACCAGAGCCGGCTGCCCATGCCGAGTTGCGGGCGGTGATTCAGATGTTAGCATAGTCCTTGACCACTCAAGTCAATCAGCAGGCTATTGCACAGGTTCCCTAGAATGGCAATGCGACGACGACTCGGATTAAAGACTTCTTGAGGATGAACACTCCTGAGTTCACGAGATCGAAGGTGGATGAGGATCCACACGAGTTCATTGAAGGGATCCTGAAGGTCACTTAGGTTATAGGACTGAAAAATGGGGAGTGTGTGGACTTGGCCTCTTATCAACTAAAAGAGGTCGCTCATATTTGGTACAAGTAATGGAAGCACTGTAGGGCAGCAGTAGCGGGCCCTATCAGCTGGAATGAGTTCCACATGGCCTTTCTCAATAGATTCTTCCCTCGGGAGATAAGGGAACTAAAAACAGCTGAGTTTGTGAACCTCAAGAAGGGAAATATGACAATGTTGGATTATTCACTTGAGTTCACTCGTTTTTCAAAGTACTCCCCATAGTTAGTGATGGATCAGAGGACGCGGGTGAGCCGATTTGTTCATGGTGTGGCTGGTTATTTAGACAAGAATTGCAGGACTGCCATGCTTCACCAGGATTTGGAGTTTCCTCGCATAATGTTGTACACCCAGTAGATGGAGGCGGCTCATGCGAGTGGGAGGGAGGCAAAGAGGGCTCAGACAGATAGCCGTGATTTTCGCTTCATAGGTCCAGTGGTGGCTATTGTCCCTAGTTTCAGCAGATGTCACTAGCCCCAGTTCCATCATCAGCTAATGTTCCATCCAGACCTAGGGGTGATTAGAGGAGCAGGGTTTCAAGGTCAAAGAATTAGAGGGGCACCCAGTTAGAGTATACCTCTCTCGCCTGGGGGAAGTGCGGCAAGAGTCACACCGAGGAGTGCCTACTCGGTTCAGATGTCTGTTTTGGGTGTGGTAGACCTAGGCACATACGTCAAGCGTGCCCATATGCTAGACAGGGTGATGATAGGGGTCATGCATAGACCACAAGGACAACAGCAGCTCTAGCCCGTTTCGCCCCATAAGGAGCATCGACTAGTGGAGGTGGCAAACAATGGTACTTAGTTTACTTCTCAATTCTGGCTTTCTTTAAAAAAGGACTTGGGACGTAGGTTAATCTCAGTATAGCCTTCCATCCGCAGACAAACGGCTAGGTAGAACTGACCATTCAGACCCTTGAGGATATGTGAAGGACATGTGTTATGGACTTTAAAGGTAGTTGGGATGATCATTTATCCTTGATCGATTTTTCTTATAATAACATTTACAAATCCAGTATCCAGATGGCACCGTTCGACGCTCTTTACGGGCGGAGGTGTAGATATCCCGTCGGATGGTTCGAGGTTTGTGAGGCCTCTATGATAGGACCAGATTCAGTTCATGAGGCGATGTTGAAGGTTCTGTTTATAAGGGACCGGTTGAAAATCACTCAGAGTTGTCAGAAATCGTATGCTGATGTGAGAAGAAAAGAGCTGGAGTTTGATATGGATGATAGGGTGTTTCTAAAGGTGTCTCCCAAGAAGGGAGTCATGCCATTAGAAAAGAAAGGTAAACTTAATTCCCACTATATTGGTCCCTACGGGATTGTGAGGAGAGTTGGTAAGGTGGCGTATGAGTTGGACTTGCCATCCAAGTTATCTTTAGTTCATCTCGTCTTTCATGTGTCACTTTTGAAGAAGTGCTTAGGTGATCTAGCCTTGGTAGTTCCCGTGGATAGCATTGGAGTGAAGGACAGCCTCAACTATGAAGAAATTTCGATGGAAATATTAGATCTTCAAGTACGTAAGCTATGGAAAAAAGAAATAGCTTCAGTTAATGTGTTATTGAGGAATCAACATGTTGAGGGAGCTACATGATAAGCTGAAGCGAACATGATGGCTAAATACCTACATTGGTTCTCTACCGGCTCAGTTCTGAGTTGAGGTATAAGTTTTTCCCTATGACTCTATTTAGTTTTCATGTTCAACTTACTTGTGCAAGTTTCTTTTATGTGTATGAGTGTATATATGAAGCATGAGATCAGTTTAGCTATGTGGTTTGATTCGAAGGTGGTCATTCCGTGAAAGTATCGATTAAAATTATCAGTATATAGCTATGATGAATTGTATGTTTCTATTTTCTACATATTTCCTACATTCAAGGACAGATGTTCCCAAGGGGTAGATGTTGTAGTACCCCGGGAAGGCCTAAGAATAGACCCGGGAGTTAAAAATTGAAAAGTGCAAAAAACTGGTAAAAATATCACTGAATAGATGACACTACGACTTGTGGTAGGATACCACGGGTCGTCATATGCAGTCGTGGTTTGGGAAGTTAGGGAAGTAATGGGGACAACAGATGGTGTAATGACTCATTGTCAGGAACGACGAGTCGTTGTTACTAGTCGTTAGAAGGATCGAACTTAAGTTGAGGAGGAAGCAATGGGCCATCCCATGATCACAACGACCCGTTGTTTCAAGTCGATACTAGTTGGTTGAGGTTTCCAGTGCATTCAATGGATGGAAACCATGAGTCGTTGGAAGTCACAATGTGTGGTGGTGAGGCTTGTGGAAAAGGGAGTCAGTTTGGTCAAGGAGTTGACGACGGTCGATTTAACGACCTGCGGTTTGAAGTAATGACTCGTCCTGACAAGTCGTGGGAAGGGATCTAAGATGTGTTATGAGGCAGTGCACCCGACGACTAGATACCACGAGCCGTGTTACATTGCCAAGACCCGTTGGATTGGTCGTTGTTCGGTGCATTTGTTGGGTTATAAAACCGACACGCAAGTGCACGTGGTCGAACAAGTAGTAAGTGGCTTTAGTATGCCAAGTATCAATCCCACAGAGACTTGGGATAAGTGCAATCTGCTCAAGTATACTGTATTTTTACTTCTAAATATGCTGAAAACTAAATAACCAAAAATTGAATAATTTGTTTTATAAATTTTATACTAAACGACAAACAATTATCTACTTTGAATTTGGACTATGGATAAAAGCATGCCGAGGTTAAAGAACATGTAATGAAACTGATTATCATCATAAATTGGTTAATCTTTTCTTCCAGTTGCTAGCCAAGAACAATTGCCAAGAGATTAAAACTCTCGTATTTAATCTCACTTAAGAATCATGAACCATCCGTCTACATTTCTGTGATCAAATGCAATTCATGTTCTAGCCATACAATTCCGGTTCCTAAATTGACTAATACGGCTTTCAAGTATATTTCTATCAGGAAAGCACATCAAAACTCAATTTTCCCAAATCAAGTAAAGAACAATATCCTATTAATTCACAACTTTCCAATTTCGTGCTTTCTCGAGTGAAATCGGACTTTTTAGATGTACATTAATGTAGGCCACACACCAATGCAGTAAGAACAAGAATTAATAGAACAACATGGAAAAAAAAGATGAAAATCCATATAATTAATAATCAAAATTCCTCACAAGTGTTCATAACCTCAGCAAGGAAGGGAATTAGCCACTCATTTGTGGATTAATCATCCTAAAACAAGTGTTAATCATACAAACAATTGAATTAAAGAAGAAAGAAAGAGAGAAAAAACCCTGAACTTTTCGTCCCTCAACTGCCTGTAACCCACGTCCTTGCTCCACCAAGTCTGAATTATGAAAAATAAACCTAAGTGTGCTATTTATAGTAGTAGGAGTCTTTCCCGGAATAACAAGCAACGTGTCACGGAGTGCATCGCGGAGCACTGCCTCCGTGACACGCTACGAACGCGGAGGCTCTCTGGAAATCACCCGAACTTGGCCCCGGCAGCACCCTGCCGCGTTGGCAGCGTGTCATGCTGCTTGGGCAGTGCATTAAACCCTCTTGGTCGCGCAGCCAACCTGCCGTGGCACATTGTCAACGCGCAGGTGGGCTGTTGTGGTCGGCCTTCCTGCCGTGGCACGTTGCCAACGCGCAAGTGGGCTGTTTTGTGCCTCCTCTTTGCCGACGTTCGCGTGTTAATTCCGTTTCCAAGCCTCTACTTCACCCATTCATGGATTAGTTACTCAAAAGTCATCAAAACCTACAAAACAAAGGCTAATCATGTTGGTTAGCACATATCTTCACTTCATATAAAATTACATGAAAATGTATACAATAACTTAGATAAACAAGACTAAGTTAAGTCATAAAGCGTATCTCGGGCATGCTATTTTTGCCCGTGATCACAACCCCACACTTAAAGCCTTGTTCGTCCTCGAACAACCTTTTACATATCATGCATATGGGGACTCCCACATAACTAATTTAGCAAGATAATTCAAGTTACGGCTATAATGATTACGTAAGATACAAGCTAAAAAATAGAGCATGCACAATTTAATCACATAAATGAAATACAACGATGTTAAGACTTCTTAACCTCAAGAATTGACTCTCAATCTTAGCAAACTCATGCAAATCAACTGATTAAGAAATCCCACATGAATTATATCCCTCATTCAACATGTGCCCCTCATGGAAAGAGAGTTACCCAATCACACGCAAAAAAATTTTTTTTAATCATAACATGTGTGGGTACATGCATAGAATTACACTCACTCTCACAAAGAATTCACATGCATCATGTAATGACCCATGAGCTTGCCCTTAGTGTTTTATTCCACTCATTTAAGGATGTATGAATGTAAGATCAAGTAGGACTTTTTAGGTTGTAATGTAACTCAGGTGTGGGTAGGTACTATTGTGATCAGTAATAATGACTATCTTTCCTAAACGCTTTTAATACATCACGCCTTCATTACAAACTTCCCTTCCCTCACTTCACCTTTTTTTTTCTTTTCATCTTTATTTTTCCTCTTTTGTTCCCCCCTTTCTTTGGGCCCTTTTTGCTTATTAGTAAAGAGTTCTATAAGTAACTTTTCATTTATTTATTTTCTTACTCCCTACTAATACTCACCCATATTCAAACAAGTGCACCCTCGCCCTTTCTCAACTTTTACAATTGCTACTTTCCCTTCTTTTTCATTCTTCTCACTCCTTTACTCTTTCGGATTTTTCCTTTTAGCACTTAGGAGTTTTGGTTCAATTTCAAGGCTAATGAAAGAAAAAGGATTAAGCTTATGTTGCAGCTGTCAAAGAATAGGATCACGGCTCAATGGGGTTGACTAGGATTAATTTTTCAAGGTAGGTAAAATGAGGGATAAAAATTTGGTTCATTCAAAGAAATGCCTAAATCATCTCCTACAATTCACATCCTTCATTTCGTTTTATATACACACCAGGAAAGTTTTAGATATTTCATAAAAGCACAGAATACTCAAAAACCTTACACTCATGGCACATGCTCAAATCAAGACACAATCAGCAGACTCTTAACTCAGCTAATCACAAGAATTCAGGATTAAGCTTCCATCATATTGAGTCAAATTCAAGAGCCTAAGTGTCTCAAACAAAGTTATACACTTGCATGCTTCATACTGAACATACTTGCATCTTACAACCATGTATAGCACATAAAAAGAACATCAAGCACCAATTAGTTATGGTTTCAAAAACCCAACACCTACCGACTAATTTTTCCTCCAGACGGTCGTCATCCATCCATCGCCGGAAACAGTCCCTAACTATGACTAAAAACACTATATACAGACAAAGGAAAGAAAGAAAAAGAAAATTTTTATTCTTCGGTTCAAAGACCCCCCGTCGGAAAAGAACCGAAAAGAAAAACCAACAAGTGATGAATTCATGCTTAACTCACAAAAAAATTTTCAATTTTCTCACAAGCATTACATTCACCAAAAATCGTTAAGCACAAAAATTTGAAATTTCCCTTGAAATTTCCCTCACCCCACACTTAAATCATGCTATGTCCTCATGGCATCAAATTAAAATTTAAAAAGGGTGAGAAATACTCCCTGAGGCCTTTAGGCCTAGCTAACAACATGCCTTTCTTCAACTTTGCACAAGTGGGTGTTCGACCCCACACTTTTTCTCTTCCATGCTTGTTAGCTTCCTCCTCCACGGGTACTCAGACTTCCCCTCCATCTGTGCTTAACTTTCCACCAAAACAACACAAGATGAAAAATAAATAAAATCAACTTAAATGCAAGAAATTAAAATGGTACCCATGGTACCCTTGGGTTGCCTCCCAAGCAGCGCCTAATTTTACGTCACGGCACGACGTATCAAGTCTCACCGCTTTTTCCTCCACCTTGAGGATATGAATCTCACCCCTAACTTCTTCTCTAATTTCCTCTTATGCTCCAGGGGTGGTGGTGAAAAATTGTAAGGACCAAGCAGTAGATGTTGCCTTTTGAACTTATTGGCCCTTAAGTAAGTGAAGTCATTTTGTCTCTCTGAGTTGGCAAATTTCAAAATATACGGAGCTTGGTCCTCCTCTAGACATTTCTCTATAAGCTTGGAAGGCTCTATGTCTATGTTGTCAACCAAATTTAATGTCAAAAAATGCTTCGAGTGTGGTCCAATAAACCTCAACTCTAAAACTGCATTGTGCTTGACCTCCTTACTTGTAAACACCTTCTCCGCATCGACATCTATCTCTCCATTAATGTCAAATGGGGGATACTCTATCTCTTCTTCCATGAATGGATTTTCCATAAGTGTGAGCCCATCACGGGGACACTCAAGAGATTCTAATTGTTGGGCTTCATTCAAAAATTCACCCTTGTCTTCCTCTTGTAGGTCCTCTTGAATATCGGCTAAAACTGTCACCTGCAATTTATCACAAGCTTCAGCCTCAACAATCATCTCCGTGAATTTGATGCTCATCCTTTCTAGAGCCTCTGCATTCTCTTCTTGCTGAATTCTCAATACCGCCATCGCCTCCTTCATTGCTTCTGATTGCTCCAGGAGTTATTTCAGCATGTCTTCTATTCGAGCTTGGCGTCCCAAGTCCTCATTTTCAGCATGCCTATATTCAGAAAAAACAACAGAAGGATCATAGTAGGGGCTTGGGGGAGGGGAATATGCATTCGGACAGCCATCCCAATGGCCATCTTGACCACCACACATATTGCACGTGTTACAGTGTTGCCACAAGTGGTGTCCTCCGCAATTCAGACAAGATTCTCCGAAATATAAGTATCCACCATTTAAACCATTTGCATTCCACGATGTCATGTCAATAAGGGTATCCGAAAAAAAAAAAAAAATTAAAAGAAACACTAAGACCAAGTTGTCAACACTAAGAAAATAAAAATACAGTAAATTAACACTTAAAACAAATTCACCAATTGCCAAGTCCCAGGCAACGGCGCCAAAAACTTGTTCGGTGCGTTTTTTGGGGTTATAAAACCGACACGCAAGTGCACGTGGTCGAACAAGTAGTAAGTGGCTTTAGTATGCCAAGTATCGATCCCACAGAGACTTGGGATAAGTGAAATCTGCTCAAGTATACTATATTCTTACTTCTAAATATGCTGACAACTAAATAACCAAAAATTGAATAATTTGTTTTATAAATTTTATACTAAACGACAAACAATTATCTACTTTGAATTTGGACTATGGATAAAAGCATGCCGAGGTTAAAGAACATGTAATGGAACTGATTATCATCATAAATTGGTTAATCTTTTCTTCCAGTTGCTAGCCAAGAACAATTTCC
The DNA here is from genome assembly GCA_035772735.1 of Datura wrightii. Classification (NCBI taxonomy): domain Eukaryota; kingdom Viridiplantae; phylum Streptophyta; class Magnoliopsida; order Solanales; family Solanaceae; genus Datura; species Datura wrightii. The sequence goes on along the minus strand of JASDFA010000001.1, from coordinate 150,922,273 downwards.
AAGAGATTAAAACTCTCGTATTTAATCTCACTTAAGAATCATGAACCATCCGTCTACATTTCTGTGATCAAATGCAATTGATGTTCTAGCCATACAATTCCGGTTCCTAAATTGACTAATACGGCTTTGAAGTATATTTCTATCAGGAAAGCACATCAAAACTCAATTTTCCCAAATCAAGTAAAGAACAATATCCTATTAATTCACAACTTTCCAATTTCGTGCTCTCTCGAGTGAAATCGGACTTTTTAGATGTACATTAATGTAGGCCACACACCAATGCAGTAAGAACAAGAATTAATAGAACAACATGGAAGAAAAAGATGAAAATCCATATAATTAATAATCAAAAGTCATCACAAGTGTTCATAACCTCAGCAAGGAAGGGAATTAGCCACTCATTTGTGTATTAATCATCCTAAATCAAGTGTTAATCATACAAACAATTGAATTAAAGAAGAAAGAAAGAGAGAAAAAACCCTGAACTTTTCGTCCCTCAACTGTCTGTAACCCACGTCCTTGCTCCACCAAGTCTGAATTATGAAAAATAAACCTAAGTGTGCTATTTATAGTAGTAGGAGTCTTTCCCGGAATAACAAGCAACGTGTCACGGAGTGCATCACGGAGCACTGCCTCCGTGACACGCTACGAACGCGGAGGCTCTCTGGAAATCACCCGAACTTGGCCCCGGCAGCACCCTGCCGCGTTGGCAGCGTGTCACGCTACTTGGGCAGCGCGTTGAACCCTCTTGGTCGCACAGCCAACCTGCCGTGGCACGTTGCCAACGCGCAGGTGGGTTGTTGTGGTTGGCCTGCCTGCCGTGGCACGTTGCCAACGCGCAGGTGGGTTGTTTTGTGCCTTCTCTTTGCCGACGTTCGCGTGTTAATTCCGTTTCCAAGCCTCTACTTCACCCATTCATGGATTAGTTACTCAAAAGTCATCAAAACCTACAAAACAAAGGATAATCATGTTGGTTAGCACATATCTTCACTTCATATAAAATTACATGAAAATGTATACAATAACTTAGATAAACAAGGCTAATTTAAGTTATAAAGCGTATCTCGGGCATGCTATTTTTGCCCTTGATCAGTCGTTGGTCCGTCCAGGATAGTTTTCAGGGAAATTATTTTAAGGGTATTCTCGACCTTTCCTCATTTTTAGCCCCTAAACTACATCATTTTGGATATTTTCTGAGTATGATAATATGAGTTAAGTCCTTTAGTCATGCGCATTATAATGCAGGGATTCTAGAGAGGTTTGTTGGAGATTCAAGGCCTTCTTTCCCAAAATTTTTCTTCTATTTTCTTATGGGTGTTCAAGGAACTTCGAGTCTCTCCATTCCCAAGTATGTAGGATTTTAAAGTGGGTGGAATTCTTCCTCTCCCATGCCCAATTTCGATTAAGGTCATGAACTCTCCTACTCAAATTTCATGGGCTTTTACCCAAAGCATTTCAATGTGATTTCTCCTTATGGGTATGTTTTAATTGAGTTTTATTTATTGAAATATGCATGTTGGGTAGGTTTAGTATTATTTTCATCAAAATCATGGTTTAATCTTTTTAAATCTAAATTTCCCATTTATGGAAGTTCATGAAAATTATGATTTATGATGAATATTCATTATTTTAAGTTTATTGATTATAGAAATGCATGAATCTAAGTTACTCAAGTTTATGAGCATATTTTTGAAAGAATTGAGTATGATAAAGCTTTGGGCAATGCCCATATGATGAAGAACGATTTATGATTTATGAAAAAAATTTCATGATTTATCGATTTATGATGTTGGCTGATAAAAAGGGCCTTGATTCTTGGATTAGCATGTTTTAAAGGGGATCTGTGATGATAAATATTATATCTTAGCCAATGAATTCTTATGCATGATGTTAATGATTTATGTATAAGTCTATATGCATGTTTTTGAGAGTCGTGTCCAGCACCAAGCAGCCTAGCGTTCAAAGGACTACGCCGGTGTCTTATAATCACGTGCCACCGTGGGTTGTAAATGTTATGATGTTATGATAATGATCCCCCCTCAAATGTGATATCACGCCTTATCACGACCCTCGCCTGGCAAGCCAGGGTCGGCTCTGCCCACTTGAGCGAGACAGTGGAGCATCATGAAAGGCTCTACCATGATGGTGTCTGTTATGACGAGTCCTCCCATTGTTCCACATGTTTTATGCATTGTTATAATTATGTTATTGGCTCAGTTATATTATCATAAAATTAAATTACAATTATGATAATGAATGATTATGAATCATCTAAAAGTATTGAGCCTTATGTTTTATAGTGAAGAATTTTGATGCAAGCATCATGTCCTTCTCCTATGTCTTTTTTTTAGTTTACTTTGCTTTTAAATGCCCGTTTTACTTACCTTGCATACTCAGTATATTCCACGTACTAACCGCATACTTTCTATGTTGTATCATTTCATGCTGCAGAGTTCGGATCTTAGGCTCGTCCTCACCCTTAGGCAATCTCAGCTTACACTTTCAGCTTGTTGGTGAGTCCTCATATTCTGAGGGTTGTTTTATAGTCTTTCATGTTGTTTATGTTTCAGTACTATTCGGGTTAGTTGGGGATGTTGTCTCATCAACCCATCTTATGTTTTAGAGGCTTCGGACGAGTATGTAGTATTCAGCTGTGTAAACATTTGGTATTTGTTGATTCTATGTTATGATTGTGTTTACGCTATATCTTTATGATTATCATTCCGCTTATTTGAATGAGAATAGTTGTATGCTTGAGCCTTGGGTCGACTTGGGGTCCTTCGGGGTCCCTTGTCCCGTGTCTACAATCCGGGTGTACGTTCGGGTCATGACATGCTTCCATTCCTCTGTCCCTTGCCCATGAGTGCAAGCCATGACTCATTGTTCCCCACTCGATGACTCATTCCTTCCAAACCTTGTACACCAGTAACTTGCTATGACCACTAACCATGAGCCGTACCACCAACCTACGACTCGTGGTTCCATCTCGCGGCTTACCAGTCCAACTCCTCCAACGTTCTGACAAATGCCACCATGACCCATGGTATTCGATAATGGGTTGTACAATGACCCATACAATCTAACCAGGGAAGCTCAACATCAAACAACGGATCATCCTACGACTCGTTAATCCATCCAATGACTCATACCACGAGTCACCTTGAGACATTTTTTTTCAACTTTTTTTTCTTATCACATTACCAAACCCGAGGATAGTCTTAAGAATTTTGGGGGTATTACAATATCTCTCCTTTAGGAACATTCATCTTCACATGTGGGTTAAACATACTAAAAAGTTGGCAAAAGGAACTGCAATCCCAAATAATGAACATTTAAAGCTGAAAACTTATGGAGTGACTGACTCCAGGCTGATTCGCATGACTGAACTCAATTCATGATCATACATACATGCTAGGACATGGAAGAAACTGAGATAGATGAACTTGACAGGAAACTGAATAGAGTACTAAGAAGGAAACTGGTACCTAATGCTGAAACTGAGCTAGTAGGGAAAAGATGCAGGTATTTAGCCTTCATATCTGCTTCGGCTTCACATGTAGCTCCCTTGACAAACTGATTTCTCCACAACACCTTCCCTGAAGCTACCTCCTTATTTTTAAACTTATGAACCTGAAAATCAAGGATCTCAACGGGTACCTCCTCATAGGTAAGGCTATCTATCACACCTATGCTCTCCACCGAAACAACAAAAGTTGAGTCACCAATGCACTTCTTCAACAATGATACATGGAAAACTAGATGCACCGAAGCTAACTCCACTGGCAACTCCAACTCATAGGACAACTTGCCAACACGTCTCACAATCCTATATGGACTGATATATCAAGGACTAAGCCTCCTTTCTTTCTGAACCTAATCACTCCCTTCATGGAAGACACCTTCAAGAACACCCAGTCATCAACTTCAAACTCAAGTTCTCTCGGCCTAACATCTGCATACAACTTTTGATGACTCTAAGTTGTTTTTAGCCCTTCTCTTATGGGCATAAATTTCTCCATAGCCTCATTAACTGAATCTAGCCATATCACCTACCTCAAACCATTCAATATGTGATCTACACCTTAGCCCATAAAAAGCTTTAAACGGAGCCATCTGAATACTGGAGTGGTAACTATTATTGTAAGATAAGTCTATGAGAGGCAAGTTATCATTCCAACAAACCTTGAAGTCAATCACGCATGCTCTAAACATATTTTCACAAGTCGGAATGGTCTGGTCAACCTATCCATCTGTCTGCGCGTGAAAAATCCATGCTAAGCTTAACCTGAGTACCAAGTCTCTTCTGAAATGATCTCTAAAATTATTAGGTAAACTGGGTAGCTCTATAAAAGATGATGGGTAGGGGAACTCCGTGCAACAGAACTAACTCCTGAATGTATAATTTAGCATAATCCTCAGCTGAATCGGTAGTTTTGACTGGTAGGAATGGAGATGCTTTGGTGAACCTGTCTACAACCGGCCAAATATAGTCATATTGTCGGTGCAAATGATGCAACTCTGTCATAAAGTGTATATTGATCTCTTCTGAATTCAAAGTAGGGATAATAATGTCATGTAGCGTACCTCCAGGTCTCTGATGCTTAACTTACACTTGTTGACAATTTGGACATTTAGCCATAAGCTCCACTTTGTCCTTCTTCATGCCTTTCCACTAATAGACCTCTAGTAGGTCACGGTACATCTTGGTGGCACCTGGGTAGATAGAATAATGAGAGACATGAGCCTCACCCAACATTCACTCTCTCAAGTCATCAACACCCAAAACACATAAACAACCCTGATAATGAAGCACATCATCTCCCCCTTGGGAGAAGACCTCCACCTTCTAATTCTGAACCGCTTCATTCAATTTCACCAAGATAGGATCCTTATCTTGCCTAGCCTTCACCTTAGTCACCAGAGAAGATTGTGAACCATTCTAAAAAATGAAACCACCATTTGTTCAGTCAACCAGGTAAATCCTTAATCGTGCAAGCCGATGCACATCCATCACCAACTCTTTCCTCCCATTCTCAATATGGGACAGGCTCTCCATAGAAAATTTACTAAGGGAATCCACCACCATGTTGGCCTTTCCCGGATAGTAAAGGACACTCATATCATAATCCTTGAGAAGCTCTGACCACCACCTTTATTGCAAATTCAAATCCCTTTGACTGAATACCTACTGATGACTCTTATGGTTTGTGAACACATCCACATGCACCCCCATACAAGTAGTGTCTCCAAATCATCAATAAGAACACCACCACTACCAAATCTAGGTTATGCATCGGGTAATTCTTCTTATCAGTCTTAAGCTATCTAGAAGCATATGTGATGACCTTACCATACAGCATCAACACACACCCAAGACCAACCCTAGAGGCATCATAATACACACGAATCTGTTTCCTATGGTAAAGTCAATACTGGGGCTGAAGTGAGTTGAATCTTTAACTCTTGCAAACTCTTCTCATAGGCATCCAACCACTAAAATTTGACTTTCTTCTGGGTCAACTTAGTCAATGGTGCTCCAATGGATGAAAATCCTTCAACAAACCTCCTATAATAGCTAGTTAAACCCTAGAAGTTCCTGATACCTAAAGGATTAACTAGTCTAGGCCAATTTTTCACTACCTCTATATTTTGAGAGACAAGATGTATAGCCTCACTTGACACCACCTGACCCAAAAATGCTATAGAGTCCAACCAAAACTCACACTTGCTAAATGTAGCAAATAGCTGGCGATCCTTGAGAATCTGTAGCACAATCCTCAAATGACCGGTATGCACCTCCCCACTCCGAGAGTATATAAGATTGTCATCCATGAATACAATCACAAACATGTCTAAATACTGCTTGAATACCCTATTAATCATGTCCAAGAAAGCTACTGGAGCATTCGTTAGTCCAAAAGACATAACTATGAACTCATAGTGACTATACCGAGTCTTGAAAGTTATTTTCAAAATGTCACTCTCTCTAACTCTGAGTTGGTGGTATCTAGACCTGAGGTCTATCTTTAAGAAGCACTTTTGCACCCTGAAGTTTTTCGAACAAGTCATCAATTCTGGGGAGGGGATACCTGTTCTTGATTGTGACCTTTTTCAACTACCGATAATCAATGCACATTCTAAGAGAACCATCCTTCTTATGAACAAAGTGAATTGGCGCACCCCACGGGGATTTATTAGTCCTGATAAATACCTTATCCAAGAGATCTTTTAACTGTTCTTTAAACTCCTTTAGCTCAACTTGAGGAATTGAATGGATATAGGCTGCATATCAGAAAGAAGGTCGATACCAAAGTCGACCTCTTACTCGGGAGGAACTCCTGGTAGATCATCGGGAATGCCTCGGGATACTCACATACTATGGGAACTAACTAAAGAGTTGGGGCCTCGAACATAGAATCCTTAACCCGAACTAGATAGTACACACAACCTTTAGAATCATCTTCTTGGCCTTAATATAGGAAACAAAGTGACCTACAGGAATAGCTGAACTACCTTTCCATTCTAGAATTGGCTCACCCGAAAATCAAAACTCTACCGTACTGGTTCTACAATTCACTGTGGCGTAACATGAATTCAATCAATCCATACCGAATATAACACCAAAATTGGTCATTTCTAACTCTACCAAATCGGCTGAGATGACTTTCTAAGGGACTATGATAGGGTAATTTCGGTATACCCATCAAGCTATACCTGAGTCACCGACTGTAGTAGAGACTGAGAAAGGTTCTAATAAGATTTTAGGACTAACTCCGAAACTAATAGCAACATAGGGAGTCACAAAAGATAAGATAGCCTCTGGATCTATCAATGCATATATTAAGATAAAATACTCATAACATACAGTGACCACATCTGGAGAGGCCTCCTGCTCAAGACGAGATGAGAGGGCATATAATTTGTTCTGATGTTGACCACCACCTATACTCGTGGATGCACCCTACTGAGCTGAGCAGGCTAGTGGAATTGCTAAGCTGGTGCCTGGGTTGCGGCCTCTACCATGGCCCTGTTTGGCTGAACGGAAATCTCTGAGCATGTGATTTTGCTTTCCACACCGGAAACATACACTAGAATAAGCCAGACATTCTATGGTATGCCTCCTACAACACTTGCCGCAAACTGGGATATTGGGCTCTCCTGATATACTCCTCTGACCTCGAGAGTCAGATGTCCTTCCCCTCTGATCATGTCTAGATCTAGATGGCATACTGAGTAATGATGGCGTTGGGGATAATGGTCTCTAATGGGACTGCTGAGGATATCTGCCACTGGACTGCTATTTGGAAAACTCAAAGCTGTCTGTCTTGGCCCTCTTGGCCTCTCTATCCCTTTCTTTCATCTGATCCGCCTCTTTCTGCTGGGATTATATAATCAATCGAGAGAAGTGTGGACCACTGTTCAGCATTGTGGTCCTACAAACTTTGATCAATGAGTCTGACACTCCATACACAATCCTGTTCTTATGCTCCCTCTAGTCCGCAACCATCTCCGGCGCATACATGGACAGGCTGAATTCTTGGACTGTCATATGGTTCTGCCTCAGGTTGACGAACTCCGCTGCTTTTGCCTCCCTCAACTCCCTAAGGAAGAATCTGTCCAAGAAGGCAGTCATAAACTCATCTCAACTCACGAGAACTGCGCCCACTACTCTAGCGTCTTTCTACTAATGGTACAAAATGTATGAAACACCCTTCAGCTGGTGGGAGGCTAAATCTGAGCTCTCCTCCCCTATTACCCCCATAATCTGGTTGATCTTCTATATCTCCTCAAGGAACTCATATGGGTCCTCATCCACTTTTGACCCTAGAAACTCAGGTATATTCATGCTAAGAAAGTCCCAAACTCTAGTCGCCGCTGCGTTCCCATTCTAAGGTATATTCATCCTAAGAAAGTCCCAAACTCTAGTTTGCATATAACAATAGCTACCATTCCAGCAGTTAGATGGCTCCATTTGAGGCTCTCTATGGGCGGAGATGTAGATCGCTTATTGGTTGCTTTGAAGTCAGTGAAGCTGCGATGATAGGACCAAATTCAGTTCATGAGGCTATGGAGAAAGTTCAACTTATAAGGGACAAGTTGAAAAAAGCTCAGAGTGGTCAACAGTCCTACGCGGATGTGAGGAGGAGAGAACTAGAGTTTGAAGTTGACGATTGGGTGTTCCTAAAGGCATCTCCCATGAAGGGAGTGATGAGTTTTGGAAAGAAGAGGAAACTCAGTCCCCATTTTGTTGTTCCGTACCGAATTGTGAAATGGGTTGGCAAGATAGCATATTAATTGTAGTTATGATGAGATGGAAATTTACCATCTCATTAGGCACCTAAGCATGAGTTTTTGCCTAGTTTTCGAGTCATTTATCTGGATTTTAAGCTCTTTCTCTTTCATTCTTTGTAGGTACTTCACATGAGTAGAGAAAGCATGAAATCTTAGCAAAACACATGAAGTTTGAGATGGAATTTGATGAGTTACCATATGAAGGAGAGGAGCCAAAGATAATGGAAGATTTGATCTCAAGAAGAGGTGTAACGACATGCTTTGAATCGGCTAAACGCGGATTCGAAAGGTCAAAACACAAAAGTTACTACACGGACCAGCTAACCAACCGGATTTTGGCGAGTTGGCACAGGCTACTCGCTGGTGGTTCATAGGTTGGCATCGGTTGTTCACAGGTTGGCACCCACTATTCGTAGGTTGGCACCGAATGCTCGCAGGTTGGCACCGGCTTCTCCCAGGTTGGCACCAGCTGCTTGCACGTTGGCACTGGTTGTTCGCAGTTTGGCATTGGCAGTATGCAGTTCGAAGGGCAAGTGACCCAATTTCGCTGATGGAAGGGAATAAATGTCCAGGAAGGTTCCCAAAGCTCCTAGAAGCATCCAATGGCACTTTTGGAAGGTTGCACAAAAAAGTACATATATTTTATAACCCCCATTGTACACCACAAAAGGAGGGGATTATTCAATCAGTCATTCATCTAAATTTCATTTTTTTCATAGAATTTTAGGTAGAATCCTTTCACCATAGAATTGTAGAGTTAGATAATACTTTTCTTCTTATTTTTCTTTAACCCATTTTGGGAGAATTCCACCAGTGTTGTAAGAGCTTGTGAAGCAAATTTGTGAAGCTAATGTGATGAATGCGAGGGGAATCCCCTTGGTATCTTCTCTCTATCTTTAGATATGCTTGACTAATTTTCTAGCTAGAGGTATATTCATCGTGGATTTTTTAATTTGATTGGGTTTTGATAAATTGCTCTTGCATTCTTATTGAAATTGTAGATCTATTATCTTCTCCCAAGTTATAATTGTCAAAATTTATACTTTGCAAACATGAATTATGCTTTAAATTTCTTGCTTTTCCTTGAGAGAGAAAGGTGTGAATTGGGTGAGAAGATAATCATGAGGAATTGGAGTGTTTGTGTTTGGGATTAAACTATAGATAGTTAAAACCCACATTTTCACTCTATTAAAGGTCAAGACTAGAAATAGCTAGTCCTTCCTCAAGCTTGTGTGGTTGATAACTTGAATTGGCATTGGTGTTTGAAAGAACCCAAGGCATAAACATTCTTATGGTGTAAAAACAAGAGAATGTTAATCATCCACCGCTATCTAAGATAATTAGAGCTCTAAGGCATTGAAGAAATTCCCAATTGAGTTTAGATCTCATCTACAAAATGCCCCAATCCATATCACTTGTGATTACTACAATTAGAATTCCACCCCCCCCCCCCAATTAGTATTAGTTTAGAATTAGATAGTTATTTCCCTTTAATTTCCCCCAAATTTGACGTTTCAAATATTGAACAATTTTGCATAGTTTGAATTAGTTTAATACTCTTGAATTATCTACTCAATTCTCTATGGGATTCGACCATTACATCCATTGGGATACTTGTTTTGATACAATGACCGTTTACGCTCTTTCATAAAACAGGAGTGTATTTTGGACGTTATCAAGTTGCCCTCAGAATTAGATTAAGTTCATCCAATTTTTCAAGTAACACTCTTAAAGAAGTATTTGGGTAATCCATCTCTCGTTGTTCCGGTGGGGAGCGTTGGGGTGAAGGATAGCCTTAGTTATGAGGATGTTACAGTGGAAATACTTGATCGTTAGTTTTGAAGGCTAAGAAACAAATAAGTAGCCTCAGTCAAGGTTTTGTAGAGGAACCAACATATTGAGGGACCTACGTGGGAAGCCGTAGAAGATATGATGGCTAAATACCCGCATATATTCCTTCTCGGCTCAGTTCTAGCTTGAGGTATCATTTCCTGCATTGTACTCTATTCAGTTTCATGTTCAGGTCATCTGCCCCAGTCTCTTTCATGTCAATGTAGGTATGTGTGATTCATGAATTCAGTTCAGTCATTTATATTAGTTCCGAGACAGTTACTCTGTTAGATTTCAACATTAAATGCTCAGTATTTTCTATGGTAGTTGCATTTCCCAGATTATCAATACGTTTACCCATATTCAAGGACGAATGCGCCGAAGGAGGAGATATTGTAATACCCCGAAAATCCTAAGATTAGATATGGGAGTTGAAATGGAGAGAATAGAATTTTCTTTATCAGGTCACGAGACGAGTTGTCCAGTGACCCGTTAGGTAAAACACAAGTCGCTAAGTGACACATGGGCAGGAGGGAAGACTTGGTTGAATTTTATGATTTTGGGGTGACCACAGGTGTTACCACGAATCGTGGTCAGCACCATGATTCATTATGTCAGCCGTGGTCATGAGTTGATTGAAGGATTGAAGAAGTTGGGTCGTGTTGGTCACAACTTGAGACCATGACTCGCCAGGAACACCATGAGTCATGGTGTCCCTCGTGGTGACCGATGATGATGAATTTCCCTTTTTGGCAATGAGAGATGACCAAAAGTCGTGGTCAGCAATGACGAGTCATCCAGTCTCTCGTTGGGCTGGCAATGCATTTTTCCCTGTGAATTTAGTAAGGTCTTTTTCGTAATTCCTAAGTTCTTAAGGCATATACTACGTCGTTTTAAGCTTATAAAAGGGTGTTTTAAGAGGTTTAAGTTCATTCTAAGCCTACTCTCTACCATGCATGCAAACCTAGAGGTCTAAAAGGGTGATCAAGCTTAGATTCATCAAGTTCTTCCCCAAATTTTCATTTGGCATTCAAGAGGGTTGTATAATCAGATTCTTCCAGCTATGTAGGGTTATGAATGGGTGTATTCATCTACACCCATGCCCAATCCCTCTTTAATTTCAAGAAAATTCTAGTCGATGAATCTATGAGGTTTTAACCCAACATGTGAATTCTCTAAGAATCAATCATAGGTATGATCTATACATGTTTCTAATGTTGAATTATGATTCATGATGTATTTAGAATGTTTTAATTACAAATTATGTTTTCAAGTTTTTATCAATTATGATGCCCACCCATGGAAGTCCATGAAAGTTGAGATTTATGATATATGTATTCAAGCATGATGAGATGTATATGATGAAAGTATGATTAAGAATTACCCATGTCCATGTTCATGTTTTCGAATGATCAAGTCCATGTCAAGCATGTTTAAGTATTGGGCAAGCCCATATGATCAAGTACGTTTCATGATTTATCTAAAGTCCATGTACTAACTTAACACATGAATTTTTTTAGAGTCTAGACTCCTACTATTTTTCAGGTTGTGGTATGGTCTGAGCCCAAGACTCCTCATGTTATGATTTCAGATTATGCATGTATGTTATGAGTAAGCTTTGTCACTAGACGGTGGTTTAACTTCGTTGAAAATTGATAGAGAGCATATGCATGTTTTTTTGGGAGTAGCGTCTACCACCGAGTAGGCTAAGGGTTAGTCAACTCTATGCCTCAGAAATACGTGCTAACGTAGGTATGTTCAGATTATTGGGACCTCCCTTGTGAGCTTCCCCCACCCCCAAGTGGCCTTCAGCTTGATATCAAAATCATGGTAGCATCCTTAGCCCTGACAAGGCTTTGGACAGCTCTACCCACTTGAGTGTAATAGTCGGGACCACGTAAGATCTGTCGTGGTAATGTCGGTTATATGATGAGTCTCCCATTGATCCTCATGATTTCAGGTATACGTGTTCATCGGTCATGATATTATGTTTTCAGTAGGTTTGACCCAATATTCAGTTTTACTTATGATTATCAGTTTTTAGCTTTGGGATTAGATTTAGTTATGATATTCAGCAATGTTTAAATCATCTTTTCAGATAATAGCATGCAAGCCCTTCTCTCAGACTCTTATGATGAAATGTTTTATGTTATTCATGATCACTGGTTTTTACTTAGCGATTTTACTTACCTTGCATGCTCGGTACATTGACATACTGACTGCATACTCTATGTTGTATCGTTTCATGCTATAGGCTTAGATATTCTGGCTCAGTCACATCGTTAGTCAAATCATCATTGTTAGCACTTTCCAGCCAGAGTTGGTGAGTCCTCATCTTTCGAGAGCCCTTCTTTTCCAAATGTATTTTCAGTATTTTCAATTTCATACTTTAGTGAGTTAGTTGGGGTCTTGTCCCATCAGCTCGTCAGTAGTAGAGGATTATTAGACATAGTGTATATTTCAGCTTCAAACTTGTGTATGTATTCAGATATTCGTGCTATCAGATTTTCAGACTTCCGCTATGTTATATATGTTAGATTTCTGCATTTCAAAATGTTGATCTTAGATGTTATGTTTATTCCATGGGTCGACTTGGAGCCTCTCGAGGTTCTTTGTCTGTGTCTCAATCTGGGTCTATGTTCGGGTCGTGACACGTACTGAGAGTCGTGGAAAAGTCTAGAACATTTTTTGAGGCAAAGCCAAAAGTACAACTAATATTATGAGCCAAACACAACAATCGTAGCTAAGTTCGAGTACTAACCACAGATCGTGATATCTACCTAAGACCCGTACCAAGGAGCCGTGGTGAAGTCTAGAAGAATTGAAGAATGCCATATCTCAATGTATGACTGAAAGTCACGAGTCGTAGGATGCTGGTACGAGTCGTACCAAGCCACTCATGGAAATATTCAGAGGATGCCAGAACTCTCATGATCAAACCATGACAAGACAGTACGAATCGTGGGTTCATGGTACGAGCCATACCAGCTTCCAACACTTAGCAAAAATAGAAGTTGCTGAGCATTGTATGAGTGAAGGTACGACCCCTACAATCTTGTCACGAGTCGTAATTTAAGTCGGTGATAGTTTAGCAGATTTCCTTATTTACTTAGAAAGGGTTCTAAATATGTATAAATACTTTTTAGTTTATTTTTTATTAGAGTAAGTAAGTTAGAAGTATGTCACAAGTCATAGAAGTTAGAGAACGTCAGATCTGGAGAAAAATAACTGTTGTTTATTTTCTATTCAAGTTTAGGGGGAACTTTCTTGAATTGATTTTCTCATTGTTCTTGAAGTGTTCTTCTTTAATTCTTGCAATAACAAAGTGGGTTTTCTTCCAATCATCATTGTAAGTTCTAAATTATGTGTTTGTCTATGAATGCTTATAATTCCTTTACAACCATGAGAGGCCAAAACCTCCACAACTAGGATTGTGGAAACCATGATGAATCAATGAAATATGGTTGCACAAAGTGATTCTAAACCAATGCTAAATGCTTGTATTATATTCTCTTTGTCTTTAATGGTTCTTAATGGAGCGCAATATTAGGACTTGCCCGATTGCTTTACTTGCTTGAATCTAGAGAAGTAGAGATTAGGAAAAGAGAATTACAACAAATCCTTGATCTTTATGGGTCATTGTATAACTTGAGTTGCGATCAAAAGATAGATAATTTGGAAGAAATTGATAATAGTTGAATTGAAATCACTCATGAGACCTAATCAGGTGATTGAGTATAGTCATTCAATAGGGACGAAGTAGTCATTTGGATGAATCCTAATTATCAATTCTACAAGGAAGCATTGAAATATATCACAAGTGTAAAACTTGAAGTAGTTACTAATCCATGGGGAACAATTGCCCTAGTTATACGCATAAACTTGATAAACAACAATTAATTCTCAGCATTATTGCATCTCAAATTTTACAAAGACCCCTTTAGAAGATAACAAACTTTAAAGCTTAAATACGAGCATTATTCTATATGTTGACCTTATTCCTTGTGGGATCGACCCTAACCTTTTTTGGGTTATATATTTACAACGTCTGCATCATAATCTTTTAGGAGTGTGATTTGAGCGTTATCAAAATTGGCACCGTTACCGGGGAATACAGCTTAGGATTAGAGTAATTGATGTGTTTAAGTTTTAGTTGTTATTTCCACATTTACGTTTCTTTTTGTTTTTGACATCCACATGTTGTATTTTTGTGAATGCCAAGTACTCGATGGAGCGGAAACCCCCTGATTCCTCTTGATCTTGAATTAGAGCAAACTCTATAGAGAATGGAGAACCCTGAGCAGAGACAGGCCCATACGGCTGAAGCTTAACAAGATGAGTTAGCTCGGCAAGATGCACTTTAAGAAGCCGAGGATGCTCGGAATGTGGTAGTGAATGCTTGCCTCCATTGAAGGGGCAATAGAGGCCAAAGATATTCTCCTCAGTTCTATGGTGATGATGATCAAGATGTTGATGAAGGCAAGTCAACTGGAGCAATTGTGCCCCCACCTTTGCCTACTAGGGCAAAGTTTGATATCACTAGCACAAAGATACAACTACTGAATATGAAAGGGGTGTTTAGTGGTCACACGACTGAAAATCCTAACCTGCACATGATGAACTTTGTTGATATATGCAAAGCGTACAGGTTACCTGGTGTGAGTCAAGAAACTATACGGTTGAGACTCTTTCCATTCTCTCTCTGGAGAGGCATCATCATGGTTATTGGAGTTGCCCAACAACTCCATTACCAACTGGAGGGAGCTTATAAAAACTTTTCTAGAAAGGTTCTTCCCACCGTCTAGGATGCAACAATTAAAGGATGAAATTTATAACTTTTGATAATTGAAGACTGTGGCACTGTATGAGACATGGTTAGATTTAAGAAGAAGCTGACCAAGTGCTCGAACCATAAAATTTTAGATGATAGTTTGTTGGAAATCCTTTATAAGTCCTTAAAAACATCACAAAAGTTGTCGCAGATAATGTGGTAGGAGGAGCATTCATGAGTCACACATGGGAGCAAGCTGGCATTATTCTAGATAGAGTAACTAAGAATAGGGCCTAGCACTAGGGAAGCAGAAGCAACTATAGGTATGTATACTTTTGGTTTGTTTGCGGATCAATGCATAAAGGAGGAGGAGCGTGATAAGGAGTTGGCTCATATGTGAAAATCATTAGACCTACTCATGAAGCATATCATAGGCACTGCTTTGAGAAAGATAAATGCAGTGGGAGATCATGGTCAGGAACTGGGGTAAGAGCATTCAGATTTCGAGGAGGAGGCAAACTTCTTGGACAAACGAGTGGTGGGTTTTCGAGCTAACGCCCAAGGGTCTAGACAGGTGACTTGGCACCAAGGTTCTAGAAATCAGGGTCAGAACTAATATCGTGACAACTATAACAAGAATGGGTATTTTCATAGGAGTCGAGGTCATGAGCAAGAGGGAGAATGGAGATGGAGCAATGGATATCACTATGATCGTACAGGTTTGTATGTTCCTCCTAATGCACATGAGGGTGAGGTTGGGCTCTCAAAATTGGAGAACATGATGGATGAGATGCTGAAGAAGGTAAAATCTACTAATGATAAGTTGAGGGACATTCTAGGAGATATATGTGGCATGAGCCAGAAAGTTGAATCACATGCCACATCAATCAAACAGATCGAGTAGCAGCTTGGTCAAAAGTCGACTTTCCTAAACCAAAGGCAGAAGGGAACACTTCCTAGAAACATAGTGTAGAATCCAAACAATGATATTCACTGTATGGCTTTGATGATTATGAGTTTAAAAACCACAGTTGATCTCCCTCTACTAGTTGTAGTTGAGATGGAAAGACGCAAGGAGATTGAGATTGATGAAGATTAGGTTGTTGAGCATGAGATTATAGGTGAGGCTGAGTTGACTAAGGCACTAGGTGGTGCAAAGGAGTATGAAGCTGATAAAGGTAAGTGATCTTGGGCAAATTTATATGCCCAAGTGATACTCAAATGTGTCATTTTCCCTTGTTTATCTATCGATGTTTGTACATTCTCATGTAAATTGTAATAAAATGTGAATTTATACTAACCAACATGATTAGCATTGCTTTGCAGGGAAAATATAAAGTTATGGAGCTAAGATGCATGTTGGGAGAGATTGGGATTGGACTCGGTAGCGAGCAAGGAAAAATGCACAAGGAAAATACGAATTAAAGGGGCTCTGCGATGGAGCCTTGTCACACTGCCATCGCGGATGCCTTTTGCCTGGATGCTTAAAATATGTCAAATTCCAGTAAAGGTGCACGTTGGGGCTTTGGCACGTTGTCCTAGCCCTGCGTTGCATGCCGTGCCACGTTGGGCCTTAATACCTGGACGACCGGATTCCAGTGAGTGTCCGCGTTGGTGGTGTGTCACGGAGGCAGTGCTCCGCGATGCACTCCGTGACACGTTTCTTGTTATTCCTGGAAAAATTCCCACTAGTATAAATAGGACACTTAGGTTCATTTTTAATAATTCTGAGTTGGTGGAGCAAGAATGTGGGTTACAGGCAGTTGAGTGGACAAAAATCTCAGGGTTTTTCTCTATCTCCTTCTTCTTTATTTCAATTTCTTGTATGATTAACACTCATTTAACGATGTTTAATCCACAAATGAGTGGCTAAATTCCCTTCTTGCTGACGTTAAGCCCATTGTATTAAAATGTGATTATTGATAAATTGGTTTTTCATTTTTTCTTCCATGGTTGTTCTATTGATTCTTATTCTTACTCTGTTAATGTGTGGCCAACGTTAATGTATATCTAAAAAGTCCGGTCTCACTCGAGAGAGCAAGAAATTGGAAAGTTGTGAATTGATAGGATATGATCTTTTCTTAGTTTGGGAAAATTGAGAATTGATTTGCCTTCAACATAGAGATATACCTGAAAGTCATATTAGTCAATTAAGGAATCGGTTTTGTATGGCTAGAACATGAATTTTGTTTTATCACAGAAATGTAGGTGGAAGGTTCATGATTCTTAAGTTGGGTTAAATACGAGAGTTTTAATCCACAGGCAATAATTCTTGACTAGCAACCGGAGGAAAGATTAATCAAATTGTATCGATAATTTATTTCTCTACATGTTCATTTTAGCCTTAGCATGCTCATACTTATAGTTCAGACTCAAATTATATATTCGTTTTAGACTTAGTATAAAATTAGGAAACAAAATATCAACCTTTTCTTCACATTGTTGTCTGCAATTTTAGAGTTAATGTTTATTGACACTTGAGTAGATTGTTACTGTTAGTCCAGTCTCTGTGGGATCAATACTTGGCTAACTTGAGCCACTTCACTACTTGTTCGACCACGTGCACTTGCGTGTAGTTATACCCAACAAGCCGAACAAGTTTTTGGCGTGGTTGCCGGGGACTGGCAATTGGTAAATTTTTCTTAAGTGTTAGTTTACTATTTCTTCTTAGTGTTGACAACTTGGTCTTAGCCTATATTTTGCAGATACTAATTTCTGTTGAACACTGGCAAGAGGCAAGGAGCTGGTGGACTCATATTTAGAGCCGGAAAGACAATTTCATCGTCAAAGGAGATAAGCTCTAGAGAAAAAGTTGCAGTTGCTTAAACAAACAATCCTAGAGCAACAATAGAATCCACCAGTTGTAAGGGCAATGTTAGTGCCCGAGGACATGCCAGCTAGGCCGGTTCACGAGGTGGCAATCCCACATGCTAACAATGTCACATCTAGCATCCGCAAACCTGAGCTAGAAGGGAGGTTCGAGCTTAAACAGAACATGGTGCAATTGCTGCACACCAGCGGGCAATTCACAGGTCTCTCTCATGAGGATCCACAGCAACATCTTCAAAATTTTTTGGAGATAAGTTACACTTACATCCCCGCTGGAGTGTCATCAGATAATGTCAGGCTTACATTGTTCCCATTCTCACTTTTGGGAGAAGCTAAGAGGTGGTTGAAAGCTGAGCCACCTAATTCCATCACCACGTGGGATGATCTTGCAAAAAAATTCTTGATACGGTTCTTCCCATCCGGTAAAACAGCACGACTTAGAAGTCAAATTCTAAGTTTTAAACAAAGAGAGGGAGAGAATCTGTAACAAGCCTGGGAGAGATTCAAATCTATGTTGCGGGAATGTCCTCATCATCACCAATCCAATGATGTGCTGGTGCATACTTTCATAGAGGGTTTGGAACCCCACACAAAAATCTTGCTAGACTCAGCAGCTGGGGGACAAGCATTGGAGAAAACTTATGAGGAGCTGTATACCTTGTTAAATCGTATTTCATAGGGAAATCCGGAGTGGAATGCGGATTCATCAAGAAGAGGAACAAGGAAAGCAGCAGCAGTCCTAGAAGTGGATGGTTTTACAGCTATTGTTGCACAGATAGTTGCGTTACAGAATCAACTCAACACTCACTTCAGTAACATGAGCATGAACCAGACTCAAGCCCCAGTGAATGTAGTGCAGCAGATTTGGTGTGAAGCGTGCGGGAGTAGTGAACACTCAACTGAGTGTTGTGGAGCAAATCCTGATTCGGTAAACTTTGTTGGTAATGTATAGAGAAACAACCACATATAGTATGGCAACAACTACTATTCCAACTGGAGGAATCACCCGAATTTCTCTTGGGGTAGCAATAATCATTAAGGACAAACTTCGAGTCAGGGGGCGCAGAGGAATCAAGGAGGGCAGCAAAACTATCAGTAACAATACAGAATCAACAATGCACCTCCTCCACCACCATCACCCAACATAGAGGAAATGTTCAAGATAATGATAGCTAACAAAGCTCAATTGTAGGCGTGGTCTACCCGATTTCGGACAGTGAATGGGTCAGCCGCGTTCAGTGTGTTCCAAAGAAAGGAGGGATGACTGTGGTCACCAATGAGAAAAATGAGCTGATTCCTACACGAACCGTCACAGGTTGGCGGATTTGCATGGACTATAGAAAGCTTAATGAAGCCACAAGGAAAGATCATTATCCGATCCCATTCATTGATCAGATATTATATAGGTTGGCTGGACAGGAATATTATTGTTTCCTGGATGGGTACTCTGGCTATAACCAAATAGCCATAGCTCCGGAGGACCAGGAGAAGACTACTTTTACCTGTCCTTATGGGACATATGCTTTTAGGCGGATGCCATTTGGGTTATGCAATGCACCAGCTACATTCCAGAGATGCATGATAGCTATTTTCCACGACATGGTGGAAGATTTTTTTGAGGTATTTATGGATGATTTTTCTGTTTTCGGTAATTCATTTGCTACTTATTTGCAGAATCTTGACAGGGTGCTGGCTCGCTGCGAAGAATCCAACCTTGTACTCAACTGGGAGAAATGCCATTTCTTAGTCAAGGAAGGTATCGTCCTTGGCCACAAAGTGTCTCGCAAGGGGTTGGAGGTCAATCGTGCTAAGATTGAGGTTATTGAGAAGTTAACACCACCTGTGTCGGTGAAAGGTGTTCGCAGTTTTCTTGGGCATGCAGGGTTCTATAGACGGTTCATCAGAAACTTCTCAAAAATTTCTAGACCACTATGCAGATTGTTAGAAAAAGAGGTGAAGTTTGAGTTGGATGATGAGTGTGTTAAAGCATTGAAGGAGTTAAAGCAGGAATTGATAGAAGCACCTATCCTTATTACTCCAGATTGGGAACAACCATTTGAATTGATGTGTGATGCAAGAGATGTGGCTATGGGAGCTGTATTGGGTCAGAGGAAAAATAGAATCTTTCATTCTATTCATTATGCAAGAAAAACACTGAATACTGCCCAAAGTAATTAAACAGTCACAGAGAAGGAGATGCTAGCATTGGTGTTTGCATTTGATAAATTCAGGTCCTATTTGGTAGGTTCAAGAGTAGTGGTGTACACCGATCATGCAGCAATTCGGTATCTGTTTAACAAGAAGGATGCAAAGCCCAGGCTGATCAGATGGATCCTGTTGTTGCAAGCGTTCGGCCTCGAAATTAAGGACAGAAAGGGGAGCGAAAATCAGGTGGCAAATCACTTATCACAATTGGAAAGCCGGTCACATGTGAAGGAAGGTGATAACATCAATGAGGAGTTCCCGGTTGAGCAGCTCTTGGCAATAGGGGAAGCTGAAGTTCCCTGGTACGCAGACATAGTCAACTTGCTAGTGAGTGGAGTCTATCCACCTGAGGCGACAGTTCAGCAGAGAAGAAAGTTGAGGCATGATTGTCGGTATTTTATTTGGAATGAGCCATACTTATTTAAACAGGGACCAGATCAGGTGATGAGAAGATACATCTCGGAGAGCCAGATTGCAGAGGTGTTGAGGAGTTGTCACTCTTTGTTGTATGGGGGGCACCATGTAGGCGAGCGGACAGCACACAAGGTTCTACAGTCAGGTTTCTTTTGGCGTACATTGTTCAGAGACTCTATGGCATACGTTAAAATATGCGATAGATGTCAGCGTACAGGCACAATTGGTAGGAGGCAAGAGATGCCACTGCAGAATGTACTGGAAGTGGAGACCTTTGATGTATGGGGCATAGATTTCATGGGTCCGTTCCCACCATCATTTGGTAATTGTTACATCTTGGTGGCCGTCGATTATGTATCAAAGTGGGTTGAAGCAATAGCTTGCCCCAGGAATGACAACAATGCAAGTTTCCAGAAGCTACTAGCCAAGTATGGGGTGCGCCACAAGGTGGCAACAGCATATCACCCCCAAACCAGTGGGCAAGTGGAGGTGTCGAATAGAGAAGTGAAGCAGATTCTCCAGAAAACTGTGAATGCACAACGTAATGATTGGTCAAGCAAACTTGATGATGCGTTGTGGGCATACAAAACTGCTTACAAGACACCGATTGGAACTTCTCCATACCAATTGGTCTATGGTAAAGCGTGTCATCTGCCAGTGGAGTTAGAGCACCGAGCTTTCTGGGCCGTGAGGAAATTGAATATGGACTTAGAGCTAGCGGGCAAGAAGACACTAATGCAACTCAGTGAACTTGAAGAGTTCCGTTGGCATGCTTATGAGAGTGCTAAGTACTACAAAGAAAAAACGAAGAGGTGGCATGAAAAGCATGTGGTGCATCGTATTTTTGAGCCGGGGCAGAAAGTATTGCTCTTCAATTCAAGATTGAAGCTATTTCCAGGAAAGCTGCGGTCCAAATGGTCAGGGCCATTTGAGGTAGTTAGAATGACCCCGCACGGGGTAGTAGAGTTGTGGCAAAAATATCGGAGCGCCATGTTCTTGATCAATGGGCAGCGGTGTAAGCAATACTGGGGTGAGGACGGTGATTGAGAGAAAACGTCCGTCACCCTAGAGGATGAATGAGCTTAATGACGTTGAGCCGCGACGGTAAACCAAGCGCTGCATGGGAGGCAACCTGTGAAAACCTATAAATTCTAACCAATTTCTTGTTGTGAGCTGAATTTCAGGTTGAACGGAGGATAAATGTGCAAAGGATCGCAAAGGAAAAATCGAGGTAAGAAAATTAATAAAAATTGGCAAAATAGTGAGCCCACGCGATGGCTCCGTGTCACGGAGGAGGGCCTCTGCGTTACCCTCCGTGACATGTTGAAGGTAATTCTGGAATTTTTACAAATTCCAGAACACCTGCGCGATGGCTCCGTGTCACGGAGGGCAGGCTCCGCGTTACCCTCCGTGACACGTTGAAGTGTATTTCGCGACGGGTCACACCGGGTCGCCGGGTGACCCGCGCGAAAACCCCCCCTTTTAACCCCGTTTTCCCTCATTTTTTCCCATTCCTCACCTCCTCTGCGACAAACAACCCAAAATCCTCCCTTCCCTAACGTGACGTGGACCTAGGAGCTAAATTTCTTTAACTTTTCTTTGATATCATCGAATTGAAGGTATGTTCGCTAACTTCATCTCATTTCTTGTCTAATTTTTCTGATTTTGAGCATAGAAAGTGAGGAAAACTTGCCTTAATTGTAAATTGAGCTTGAATTCTAGTAAGCTATTGTTAATTGATGTTCGTAGTATCGTTGTGATTATATGAACTCGACAAATACATGGGTGACTGAAATTCTTGCGAAATTGTAGCTAGGGTTAGAATTCAAAGATGAAGAAGTTAAAAAATTGAGTTGAAATGTGAAATTCTTCTTAGTGTGTGCATGTTGAATGAAGTAAATGATGTTGTGCTTAACGTAAGATGATTAAGGCGTGACGGATTGTCGGGTTAATGAAATTGTTGAAATTGCATAGAAATTGGGGGAATTGTATCGGTTTTGTTGATAGAAATGTTTGCTAAGTGCTATGTGATGAAATGTGAACGATGGTAATGTTGTGGTTAGCTGTACGAAGTCTGAGTAGTACAAAAGAATTTATACCGTTGAATTCTCTGAATGCACTAGGCATATTTGTTATGTTTTGTTTTTTTTTTTAATTGGAAATAAGTATGATCTTGCCGTAATGTTGTGATTGTGGCTAAAGACTAAGTGTGGGGTGGCCTAGCTTAACCCAACCTTAGTCGAAGCACATTTTAATTTGAATAACATTGGGACTATCTGTTTGGTTTGACAGGAATGATGGCAAGCAGGCAAGCAAAAGGGAAGGGCGCATCAACATCAGTCACCGGAAGGAAACGAATTAGACTGGGAACAACAGTCCCAGCAGCACCAGCGGTTCCACGCGGCCAACGCCGTCAATATGGAACCCGATGGGTGACAGAGGAGGGGAAGAAATGGTACGCAAAGCATAAGGAAAGCAGATACTTCCCCGAAGAACACATTGCTAGGGAACCGTTAGCACAGGAGCTTCCCAGGATTGTCCACAGGATTGAGGCAGCTGGGCTGAATTTTATCTTTGAAGAGCCAAAGGAGTGCAACCTACACCTGATTCGGGAATTCTACGCCAACTGGAACCCGACACTCAAAAGTCACACCATAAAGATAAGGGGGCATATAGTCACTTTTGAGCCCCATCACCTTAATGCCATCTTGGGGGTGCGGGACACAGACGCCCATGTGCTTCGGCAGCTGAATACCACTCCACCATACGCGGACATCGGACGCCCTTTGTGTGGAGCCCGATCTACAGCACGTTGGAGCAGGAATAAGGAGAGGGGCTACCGTCAGACTTTGCCCTACTCTTAGATGAACAGGGAAGCCAGGATATAGCTTAAGATTGTTTGTTCCTTCCTGATCCCGGGGGTGCATATGAGATATGTCACCCGGGATCGTGTATTCTTTGTATACGCCCTGATGAAAGGGTTGGAGATCAATGTCAGGGCGGTGATCATCTCCGCCATGAAGAGAGCCCGCTTGCATCAAGGGCACAGGTACGGGTTTGGTGGCTTACTTACCATGTTCCTGAGGGGCCTGGATATTGAGGAGGAGGCCCTTGACTACATCCCGCAGATGGAGAGGCGGGGCTTAGATGTCACCAAAACTAAGGCACCTGACACCACTCACAGGCCAGTTCTCACATTAGCCGAGCGACATGCTCGAGATGATCAGTACATGGCTCGCATGTTCGGGATGCAGATGCTCCAGCTGCGCATAGGCAGGAGGCCGGCAACAGAAAATGAGCTATGGCAGCTCAAGCTAGACTACCCTTTTGGCGAAAATGCCAGGACTCTATGTCGAGTGGGGCCAGCTTTTGTGGAGCCTACTAATGATGATGTCCCCACAGATGAGGAGACACGTCGTGATGACTCCGATGTGGAGTCAGATGATGACGACGGGGGCGATTCAGAAATGGGAGACGAGGCAGCGGCACCTGACGAAGAAGTGGAATACTTTGATTGATCAGGGAGTTTCACCACCTACTTTCGTACTATGCTGAATTTTGTGAACACTGGGGACAGTGTTCGATTTAAGTGTGGGGTGGGAGTAGTTAGTTTGTTGGTTTCTATTGTTATTATTAATGTCTCTGTTCTGTTGTTGTGCTTGGATAAACTTGTGACCCTGTGATTTTTGTGTGTATGCCTGTATTGTAATTAAGGTGAAGCTGTTGTGTGCTGTTGAATGTTTTAGCTGGTTTTGTACATATCTTTGTTTTATCGAAAGATCGATATTTTTAAAATTTTTGTGAAATTTTTAATTTTTGGGTTTCTCGGCGTTTGTTTCCGGTTTTTTTACCGAGAATAATCCCATTGAACCAAAGTCGTAATTAGTGACCATTCCCTATGATGGATGGATGACAACCGTCTTAAGGGAAATGTAGTCGTTAGGAGTAGATTTATTTAGTTCATTTTTTCTTTTATTTTTTTTCTTTTATTGGTTTGCATCCCAAAACTTGTCGTTACTTTATGGTTGCGAAATTATGGTTGCGTGTTGTACATGATATTTGAAATGCAAAGGTGATTCGTATGAAAGCATGCAACTTTGTAAATATGTTGAGATACCTAGGCCATACAGTTCGATTCGGTGTGATTGAGGCTTAATGTTTGAATTCTTGTAATTAGCTGATTGAAGAGTTTGTGAATATGTCTTGAGTTGAGCATGTGAAATGAGTGTATAGTGAGGTTTCGGTTCTTCCATGCGATTGTGAAGTGTCTAAAACTTGCCTGGTGTGTGTACAAAACGAAATGAAGGATGTGTATTGTAGGAAAGGATGTAGGCATTTCTTTGCTTTAACCGAAAGTTTTTTTTTCATTATCGTACCTACCTTGAATGTACACCCTAGTTAGCCCATTGAGCATTTAGCCTATTTCTTTCTTTTATCAAAAAGGTGTAAACCGAGCTTAACCCCTGTTCGCGTGATTGTGGGTATATAAAACAACACGCAAGTGCACGTGGTCGAACAAGTAGTAAGTGGCTTTAGTAAGCCAAGTATCGATCCCACAGAGACTTGGATGAAGTGCAAATTGCTCAAGTGTACTATATTTTACTTCTAAAAATGCAGACAACAGCGTAACCAAAAAGTTGATAGTTTGTTTTATAAATCTTATACTAAAACTAAGAACAATTATCTACTTTGAATCTGAACAATGAATGAAAGCATGCTGAGGTTAAACGAACATGTAATGAAACTAATTATCATCATACTTTGGTTAATCTTATCCTCTAGTTGCTAGCCAAGAACATCTGCCAAGAGATTAAAACTCTCGTATTTAACCTCACTTAAGAATCATGAACCATCCGTCTACATTTCTGTGATCAAATGCAATTCATGTCCTAGCTATAAAATTCCGGTTCCTAAATTGACTAATACGACTTTCAGGTATATTTCTATCCTGAAAGCAAATCAAGACTCAATTTTCCCAAATCAAGTAAAGAACATATCCTATTAATTCACAACTTTCCAATTTCGTGCTCTCTCCAGTGAAATTGGACTTTTTAGATGTAAATTAATGTAGGCCACACACTGATGCAGTAAGAACAAGAATTAATAGAACAACATGGAAGAAAAGATGGAAAACCAAAGAATCAATGTCCAAATTTCATTACAATTGTTAATAACCTCAGCAAGGAGAGGAATTAGCCACTCATTTGTGGATTAAACATCATAAAATGAGTGTTAATCATACAAGCAATTGAATTAAAGAAGAATGAAAGAGAGAAAAGACCCTGAACTTTTCGTCCCTCAACTGCCTGTAACCCACGTCCTTGCTCCACCAAGTCAGAATATTAAAAAATGAACCTAAGTGTTCTATTTATACTGCTGGGAATTATTCCCGGAATAACGAGCAATGTGTCACGGAGTGCATCGCGGAGCACTGCCTCCGTGACACGCTACGAATGCAGACCCTCACTGGAACTGGGGGTCCGGGAATTTAGGCTCAACGTGGCACGGCGTGCATCGCGGAGCACTGGCTCCATGCCACAGAGCAAACGCGGACCTCCACTGGAATTTGGGTGAATTTTCCCCATCAAGGCAAAATGCCTCCGCGATGGCAGCGTGACACGTCTCCATCGCGGAGCCCCTTTAATTCATGCTGTCCAATGCCTTTTCCCTTGCTCGCATCCAAGTCCAACTCCGATGTCATCCAACATGCATTTTGGCTTCCCGAAATCACATTTTACCTGCAAAACAATGCTAATCATGTTGGTTAGTATAAATTCACATTTTATTACCAATTACATGAGAATGTATACAAATGAATAGATAAACAAGGCGAAAATGATACTTTTGAGTATCACTTGGGCATATAAATCTGCCCAAGATCACTTACCCCACACTTAAATCCTTGTTCGTCCTCGAACAACAAGCATACAATTCATGCAATTTACATCCCAACCTCGCTACTTCGGTTCGACAATTTAGGCTACGGTCATACCGATTATTCAATACAGCAAATCATCAAGAAAACATGCATGGTCTTATCAATGCAGTGACCTTCAATACATTATGACCTCCTAGACTTTAAGAATCGACTCTCGATATCGGCAAACTCATGCAAATCAGCTGATCAAGATATCTGACACTAAAATGAATCTTTCATCAAGCATGTGCCCTCACAACACAAGAGGATCTTCCCCTTTTTGCTCATATGACTCACAAACATTCAAACAGGGGCATGTACACACAATTTCACTCTCTCTCCCAAAAGAATTCACATGCATCATGTCATGACCCATAAGCTTGCCCTTAGTGTATTACTCCACTAATATAAAGAAGTGCGATGTAAGATCACGTAAGACTTTAATGGGTTGTAATGGAAGCTATGTAACTAGTAAATATTGGATTAGCCAATAATAGCCACTAGCATCCTTAAGCGCCTTTTCAACACATCCCATCAACTCATGGACATTGTTTCTTTTTTTTTTCATCATCCCATTCTTGATGATTTTCTTTAGTATGGCCCATTTCATTAAGCACACTTGACACAACAACGAAGATTATTCATGCACCTTCATTATCGTTTATTTATAACAAGTGCACCTTCAACCTTTTCTTTTCTTCCCTCACTCTGCTTTTCTTTTTCTTTTCACCATTCTCACTCTTTGACACTTTGGGAAAATGATTTTCTCTTCTAAGCGCTTAAGAGTTTTGTATAGACTTTACGGCTAATGAAAAGAAGGAATTAAGCTCGGTTTACACTTTCTGGACAAAAGAAAAAAACAATCGGCTAAAGGCTCAAAGGGCTGACTAGGGTATACAATCACAGAAAGGGGGGTATCACAAGGAAAAAAAATAGAAACTCTCGGTTAAAACAGAGAAAGGCCTACATCCTTTCCTACAATACACCTCCTTCATTTCGTTTTGTACACACACCAGGCAAGTTCTAGACACTTCATAATAGCATGGAATGTCAACACCTCACTTCACACTTTCTGCACATGCTCGATTCAAGATGTATTCACAGACTCTTCAATCAGCTAATTACATGAATTCAAACATTAAGCCTCAATCACACTGAATCGAACTCTACAGCCTAGGTATCTCAACATATTTACAAATTTGCATGCTTTCATACGAATCACCTTTGCATTTTGAATATCATGTACAATACGCAACAAGAATTCGCAACCATATAGTAACTACAGGTTCTGGGATGCAATCCACCAAAGAAAAACTGAAAAAATAATTGAGAAAAAAAACTACTCCTAATGACTACATTTCCCTTAAGACGGTCGTCATCCATCCATCATAGGGAACGGTCACTACTTAAGACGTCGGTTCAATGGGACCATTCTCGGTAAAAGAACCGAAAACAAATGCCGAGAAACCCAAAATTAAAAAAATGTCGAAAATATCGATCATTTCGATAGAAAAATTATTTACAAAATATTTTAAAATTTACAAACTATTTTAAAATTTTTTAAAAATATCGATCATTTCGATAACAAAAATATGTACAGAATCAGAATCAGCTAGCAATATTCAGCAACACACATCAATTTAACAAATATTTACAAATACGAAACAACTTACGAAACAACTTGAAAATTCACACTCACAGGGACACACAACATACACGATAATAGAAGAGAGCATACAGACAAACCAGCCCAGCCCAGCACCTAACTACTCCCACCCCACACTTAGCTCGAACACTGTCCCCAGTGTTCACAAAAATTAAAATAGCACAAAATCGGGTGGTGGAACTCCCTGATCAGTCAAAGTATTCCACTTCTTCGTCGGGTGCTGCTGCTTCATCTCCCATATCCGAGTCGCCTCCGTCGTCATCATCGGACTCCACATCGGAGTCCTCCCGACGTGTCTCCTCATCTTTGGGGACATAATCATCTGTGGGCTCTACAAATGCTGGCCCCACTCGGCATAGAGCCCTAGCGTTTTCGCCAAAAGGGTAGTCTAGCTCGAGCTGCCATAGCTCCTCCTCTGTCGTCGGCCTCCCACCTATCCTTAGCTGGAGCATCTGCATCCCATACATCCGAGCCATATACTGGTCATCACGAGCATGTCGCTCGCCAAGTGTAAGCACTGGGCCGTGGGTGGTGTCGGGAGCCTTAGTTTTAGTAACGTCTAAGGCCCGCCGCTCCAACTGCGGGATATAGTCAAGGGCCTCCTCCTCAACATCAAGGCCCCTGAGGAAAGTGGTCAGTAGTCCACCAAAACCATACCTGTGCCCCTGGTGCAACCGGGCTCTTTTCATGGCGGATATAATAACCGCCCCGACCTTGATCTCTAGCCCTTTCATCAGGGCGTGCTCCAGAGTGACTATTTGCCCTCTGATCTTGATGGTGTGACTCCTGATCGTCGGGTTCCAATTGGCATAGAACTCCCGAACCAAGTGCAGATTGCATTCTTTAGGCTCTACAAAGATGAACTTGAGCCCAGCTGCCTCGATCAGGTGGACCATCCTAGGGAACTCCTGTGCCAATGGTTCCCGTGCTATATGCTCCTCGGGGAAATATTTATTTTCCTTATGCTTCGCGTACCACATTTTCCCCTCATCGGTCACCCATCTTGTTCTGTATTGGCGGTGTTGGCCGCATGGAACTGCTGGTGCAGTTGGGACTGCTGTGCCCAGTCTGATTTGTTTCCTTCCGGCGCCTGAAGTTGACGCGCCTTTTCCTTTCTCTTGCCGGCTTGCCATTTCACCTGTCAACCCAAGTAAACAAGATCAATGTTAAGCTAACGGATATTAAATTCGGCTAAGGTCGGGTAACGCTAGGTTACCCCACACTTAGTCCTTAGCTACAGTTAGAACAATACGACAAGAATATCTTTATTTACACAAAACAAACAACTATACAATCATGCTTAGTGCGTTCGAAAAATTCGACGGTATACTTCTGCGTACTACTCAGACTTCGTACAGCTAATCACAATCATTACCATCGCTAACATTTTAACCATCGCACTTAGTAAGGAAAAACAAAGAAACAAAAACAACAACAAAAATATATCTACATGAACCTATCCAACCAACCAATTCTTACAAATTTCAACATTTCCCCCAACCCGAGAATCCATCGTTCTATTAACATCCTAACAATTTGTACATCGACTCATCTCATTAAACATGTACAACTCGGCATAAAATTCATAATTTCAACACACTTTCAACTTCAAATTCAACTAACAAGCCCTATAATTGATTTTATCAATCAAATTCGATTAATTTATGCAATCGACAAGTTCAAGCAATCATACGACATTTCGAACATTCATCAATCAACAATGAAATCAAATTCATGATTAATTTCGACTTAGGTCAATTTAGCTCACCTCCCATGCTAAAAATCAAAGAAAATCGAGAAGAATTTGAGAGGGAATCGAAGAACATACCTTGTTTTTGAAGAATCGAAGAAAACTTGGTGAATTTCTTGGCTTACTCCGTGTCACGTTGATGGGGGATGGGTTTTGGGGGGTTTGGTCGCGGAGGGATTAGAAAATGAGGGAAAAAGGGAGGGTTTCGGGGTTAAAAAGGAAGAAAATCGCGTGGGTCACCCGGCGACCCGGTGTGACCCGTCGCGATATACACGGCAACGTGTCACGGAGTGCATCGCGGTGCACTGCCTCCATGACACGGAGCCATCGCGAGGCTGTTCTGGAAATCTTTAAAATTTTTGGGTTATACCTCAATGTGTCACAGAGGGTAACGCGGAGGTCCTCCTCCGTGACACGGATCTATTGCCCCAGCTCACTGTTTTCCACTTTTTATTAATTTTTCATACCTCGACTTTTCTTTCGCGATTCTGTGTGTATTTTTCTCCGTTTGACCTGAAATTCATCTCACTATACAAAATTTGTTAGAATTAGAGGTTTCACTCTAAATATAAATAAACAAAAACTAAAACGAAAACTTTTGTAGTAAATCAAGAAAAAGAAAAAGAAAAATCTATTTACACTTTACAAATTGAAAGAAAAAAAATAAGTTTTTCACGGGTTGCCTCCCGTGCAGCGCCTGGTTTACCGTCGCGGCTCGACGTCGTTAAGCTCAATTGTCCGCTAGGGTGATGGACGATTTCTCTCGATCACCGTCCTCCCCCCAGTAGTGCTTACACCTTTCTGGTGGTTTTCCCATTAACTCTCGGGAATCCTTCATCTTCTTATTATCACCTTGATCAATCACATTGATCACCGAGAGTTCTTCATGCACCATCGGGAGCTTGGGTGCCTTGTACACATCGAACACCTCTACCTTGTCATGTGCTCGGATTGTTAGCTGCCCCGCAGCTACGTCGATTAGTGATTTCCCGGTTGCAAAGAAGGGACGCCCCAAAATAAATGGGACTTCCGCGTCTGGTTCAAAATCCAGCACGACAAAATCTACCGGGAAAATTAGGGAGCCAACTTGCACCAGAACGTCCTCAACAATGCCATCCGGCCTAGCTAAGGATCGATCCGACAACTGCAAGATTACCGTTGTGGTTCTAGGACTACCTAGACCCAACTTTCTGAATACCGATGAAGGCATCAAATTTATGCTCGCTCCCAAGTCACACAATCCACGAGCTCGGATGCTCTGCCCAATAGTAAGCTGGATAGTAAAACTCCCAGGGTATTTTAGCTTTATGGGCAGTCTATTTTGGATCCGGGAAGTGCACTCCTTCGTTAGAGCCACCGTAGCATACTCAGTCAACCAACTTTTGTTTGCCACGATGTCCTTTATATACTTCGCATATTTCGGCACTCCCTGCAAGACATCAACAAGAGGTAAGTTAACATGTACCTGTTTCAGCACCTCCATGAATTTCTTAAAACACACATCCTCCTTGTGTTTCTTTAGTCGTTGAGGGAACGGGGGTGGAGGTCTTTCTGATTCAGCTTCCTTAGTGTTCCCCCTTTTGGTACTTTGCTCCCTCTCAACTTCTGCTGCTCCCGACTGTTGAGGTGGTCTTTCTGGTTCCACCTCTTTCAGCTGCAAACCACTCTTTGTGGTCACTGCATTTACCTACTTGGGATTGGGATCCGTGTCGCTCGGCAGTCCTCCTCTAGGCCTTGTGTTTTGGGCACTAGCAAATTGCCCAAATTGATATTCAAGTACCTTGGTAGCTAACTGGTTGTTTTTCACTTCGGCTGCCAATTTCACATAGTCAGCCTACAATTGAGCTTGGTTAGCTATCATGGTCTTGAACATCTCCTCAATGCTGGGTGATGGTGGTGGAGGAGGTGCATTGTTGTTTCTAAATTGAGCTTGATAGTTCTGCTGCCCTCCTTGATTCATTTGCACACCCTGACCCGAACTTTGGCCCTGATGGTTGTTGCTACCCCATGCGAA
This sequence comes from Datura wrightii, assembly GCA_035772735.1. Taxonomy (NCBI): domain Eukaryota; kingdom Viridiplantae; phylum Streptophyta; class Magnoliopsida; order Solanales; family Solanaceae; genus Datura; species Datura wrightii. The sequence continues at coordinate 150,890,585 of JASDFA010000001.1, read as the reverse complement.
ATTAGGATGATTCCTCCAATTAGAGTTGTAGCTACTACCATACTGCTGGTGGTTCCTTTGTGCATTACCCACAAAGTTTACCGAGTCAGGATTGGCTCCACAACACTCAGCTGAGTGCTCACTGCTTCCACATACTTCACACCACATCTGCTGGACTGCATTAACTGGGGCTTGAGGCTGGTTCAATGTCATGTTGCTGAAGTGATTGTTCAGTTGATTTTGCAATGCAGCTATCTGTGCAGCGATAGCTGTAAACCCATCTACTTCAAGCACTCCTGCTACTTTCCTTGTCCCACCTCGTGATGAATCAGCATTCCATTATGGATTGCCCTGTGAAATCCGGTTCAACAAGGTATACAGCTCCTCGTAAGTCTTCTCCAGCACTTGCCCTCCAGCTGCTGAATCTAGCAGTATTTTGGTGTGGGGTTCCAAACCCTCAATAAATGTGTGCACCAACACATCATTGGGCTGATGATGATGAGGACAATCCCGCAACATGGATTTAAATCTCTACCAGGCCTGATATAAATTTTCTCCCTCTCTCTGTTTGAAACTTAGAATTTGACTTCTAAGTCTTGCTGTTTTACCAAAGGGAAAAAACCTTATCATGAACTTCCGTGCAAGATCATCCCACGTAGAAATAGAATTCGGTGGCTCAGCTTTCAACCACCTCTTGGCTTCTCCCAACAATGAGAATGGGAACAATGTAAGTCGGACATAGTCTGATGACACTCCAGCGGGGATGTAAGTGTCACTTATCTCCAAAAAATTATGGAGATGCTGCTGTGGATCTTCATGAGGGAGACCGGTAAATTGCCCGCTCGTGTGCAACAATTGCACCATATTTTGTTTAAGTTCAAATCTCCCTCCCGGCTCTGGTTTGCGGATACTCGATGTAACATTATTGGCATGTGGGATTGCCACCTCGCGAACCGGCTGTGCTGCTGCTTCTTCGGGCACTAACACTGCCCGTACTACCAGTGGATTCTGTTGTTGCTCCATGATCGTCTGTCTGAGCAACTGCAGCTTTCTTTGTAGAGCTTCTCTTCACTTACTGTGAAATATCCTTTCTGGCTCTATATACGATTCCACTAGCTCCTTGTCTCTTGCCAGCGTTCAACAGCAATTAAGTCTGCAAAATACCGGCTAAGACCAAGTTGTCAACACTAAGAAAATAAAAATACAGTAAATTAACACTTAAAACAATTTCACCAATTGCCAAGTCCCCGGCAACGGCGCCAAAAACTTGTTCTCGTGATTGTGGGTATATAAAACGACACGCAAGTGCACGTGGTCGAACAAGTAGTAAGTGGCTTTAGTAAGCCAAGTATCGATCCCACAAAGACTTGGATGAAGTGCAAATTGCTCAAGTGTACTATATTTTACTTCTAAAAATGCAGACAATAGCGTAACCAGAAAGTTGATAGTTTGTTTTATAAATTTTATACTAAAACTAAGAACAATTATCTACTTTGAATCTAAACTATGAATGAAAGCATGCTGAGGTTAAACGAACATGTAATGAAACTAATTATCATCATACTTTGGTTAATCTTTTCCTCCAGTTGCTAGCCAAGAACATCTGCCAAGAGATTAAAACTCTCGTATTTAACCTCACTTAAGAATCATGAACCATCCGTCTACATTTCTGTGATCAAATGCAATTCATGTCCTAGCTATACAATTCCGGTTCCTAAATTGAATAATACGAATTTCAGGTATATTTCTATCCTGAAAGCAAATCAAGACTCAATTTTCCCAAATCAAGTAAAGAACATATCCTATTAATTCACAACTTTCCAATTTCGTGCTCTCTCGAGTGAAACCAGACTTTTTAGATGTACATTAATGTAGGCCACACACTAATGCAGTAAGAACAAGAATTAATAGAACAACATGGAAGAAAAGATGGAAAACCAAAGAATCAATGATCAAATTTCATTACAATTGTTCATAACCTCAGCAAGGAGTGGAATTGGCCACTCATTTGTGGATTAAACATCATAAAATGAGTGTTAATCATACAAGCAATTGAATTAAAGAAGAAAGAAAGAGAGAAAAGACCCTGAACTTTTCGTCCCTCAACTGCCTGTAACCCACGTCCTTGTTCCACCAAGTCAGAATATTAAAAAATGAACCTAAGTGTTCTATTTATACTACTGGGAATTGTTCCCGGAATAATGAGCAACGTGTCACGGAGTGCATCGCGGAGCACTACCTCCGTGACACGCTACGAACGCAGACCCTCACTGGAACTGGGGGTCCGGGAATTTAGGCTCAACGTGGCACAACGTGCATCGCGGAGCACTGGCTCTGTGCCACGGAGCAAACACAGACCTCCATTGGAATTTGGGTGAATTTTCCCCATCCAGGCAGAATGCCTCCGCGATGGCAGCGTGACACGGCTCCATCGCGGAGCCCCTTTAATTCATGCTGTCCAATGCCTTTTCCCTTGCTCGCATCCAAGTCCAACTCTGATGTCATCCAACATGCATTTTAGCTTCCCGAAATCACATTTTACCTGCAAAACAATGCTAATCATGTTGGTTAGTATAAATTCACATTTTATTAACAATTACATGAGAATGTATACACATTAATAGATAAACAAGGCGAAAATGATACTTTTGAGTATCACTTGGGCATATAAATCTGCCCAAGATCAACCCCTTCTATTCATTATTCGTGAATCTGATCCAAAACTCTTAAGCGCTCAAGAAAAGAAATAATTTTCCCACAGTGCCAGGGAGTGAGAATTTTGAAAAGAAAAGAAAAAGCAGAGTGATGAAAGGAAAGAAAAGGTCGAAGGTGCACTTGGTATAAATTAAATATAATGAAGATGTATAAATAATCTTTGTTATTAAGTCAAGTGTGCTTAAAGATATGGGGTCGAAAATAAATACAAACTTCATGAATTGTATAATGAAGGAAGAAACAATGTCCATAAGGTTGATGGGATGGATTGAAAAAATGCTTAGCGAGGCTAGTTGTTATTATTGGTTAGCCCAGTTTTGCTAGTTCCGTAGCTTACATTACAACCCGTTAAGTCCTACGTGATCTTACATCACGTGTCCTTATATTAGTGGAGTAATACACTAAACGCAAGCCTATGGTTCATGATATGATGCATGTGAATTCTTTTGGGAGAGAGAGCGAAATCTTGTTTATATGCCCCTGTATGTAATGTTTTGAGTTCATGTGATTAAAATGGGGAAAATTCTCTTGTGTGGTGAGGGCACATGCTCGATGAGAGATTTAAAATTCGTGTCGGATATCTTGATCAGCTGATTTGCATGAGTTTGTCAATATCGAGAGCCGATTCTTGAGTGTAGGAGGTCTTAATGTGTTGAAGGTCATTGTATTGATAAGACTATGCATGTTTTCTTGATGATTTGCTGTATTAAATAATCGGTATAACCGTAGCTTGAATTGTCGAGCCAAAGTAGCCAGGATGGGGTGTCAATTGCATGAGGTGTAAGATTATTGTTCGGGGACGAACAAGGATTTTAGTGTGGGGTAAGTGATCTTGGGCAAATTTATATGCCCAAGTGATACTCAAATGTGTCATTTTGCCTTGTTTATCTATCGATGTTTGTACATTCTCATGTGAATTGTAATAAAATGTGAATTTATACTAACCAACATGATTAGCGTTGTTTTGCAGGAAAAATATAAAGTTATGGAGCTAAGATGCATGTTGGGAGATATCGGGATTGGACTCGGAAGCTAGCAAGGGAAAATGCACAAGGAAAGCACGAATTAAAGGGGCTCCGCGATGGAGCCGTGTCACGCTGCCATCGTGAATGCCTTCTGCCTGGATGCTTAAAATATGTCAAATTTCAGTGAAGGTGCGCATTGGGGCCGTGGCAAGTTGGCCTAGCCCCGCGTTGCACGTCGTGCCACGTTGGGCCTTAATACCTAGATGATCGGATTCCAGTGAGGGTCCACGTTGGTGGCATGTCACGGAGGCAGTGCTACGCGATGCACTCTGTTACACGTTGCTTGTTATTCCGGGAAAAATTCCCACTAGTATAAATAGAACACTTAGGTTCATTTTTAATAATTCTGACTTGGTGGAGCAAGAATGTGGGTTACAGGCAGTTGAGTGGACGAAAATCTCAGGGTTTTTCTCTATCTCCTTCTTCTTTATTTCAATTGTTTGTATGATTAACACTCATTTAACGATGTTTAATCCACAAATGAGTGGCTAAATTCCCTTCTTGCTGAGGTTAAGAACATTGTATTGAAATGTGATTATTGATAAATTGGTTTTTCATCTTTTCTTCCATGGTTGTTCTATTGATTCTTGTTCTTACTGCGTTAATGTGTGGCCAACGTTAATGTATATCTAAAAAGTTCGGTTTCAATTGAGAGAGCAAGAAATTGGAAAGTTGTGAATTGATAGGATATGATCTTTTCTTAGTTTGGGAAAATTGAGAATTGATTTACCTTCAGGATAGAGATATACCTGAAAGTCGTATTTGTCAATTAAGGAATTCCGTGACATGTTGCTTGTTATTCCGGAAAAAATTCCCACTAGTATAAATAGAACACTTAGGTTCATTTTTAATAATTCTGACTTGGTGGAGCAAGAACGTGGGTAACAGGCAGTTGAGTGGACGAAAATCTCAGGGTTTTTCTCTATCTCCTTCTTCTTTATTTCAATTGCTTGTATGATTAACACTCATTTAACGATGTTTAATCCACAAATGAGTGGCTAAATTCCCTTCTTGCTGAGGTTAAGAACATTGTATTGAAATGTGATTATTGATAAATTGGTTTTTCATCTTTTCTTCTATGGTTGTTCTATTGATTCTTGTTCTTACTGCGTTAATGTGTGGCCAACGTTAATGTATATCTAAAAAGTCCGGTTTCAATCGAGAGAGCAAGAAATTAGAAAATTGTGAATTGATAGGATATGATCTTTTCTTAGTTTGGGAAAATAGAGAATTGATTTACCTTCAGGATAGAGATATACCTGAAAGTCGTATTAGTCAATTAAGGAACTCCGTGACATGTTGCTTGTTATTCCGGGAAAAATACCCAGTAGTATAAATAGAACACTTAGGTTCATTTTTAATAATTCTGACTTGGTGGAGCAAGAACGTGGGTTACAGGCAGTTGAGTGGACGAAAATCTCAGGGTTTCTCTCTATCTCCTTCTTCTTTATTTCAATTGCTTGTATGATTAACACTCATTTAACGATGTTTAATCCACAAATGAGTGCCTAAATTCCCTTCTTGCTGAGGTTAAGAACATTGTATTGAAATGTGATTATTGATAAATTGGTTTTTCATCTTTTCTTCCATGGTTGTTCTATTGATTCTTGTTCTTACTGTGTTAATGTGTGGCCAATGTTAATGTATATCTAAAAAGTCTGGTTTCAATCGAGAGAGCAAGAAATTGGAAAGTTGTGAATTGATAGGATATGATCTTTTCTTAGTTTGGAAAAATTGAGAATTGATTTACCTTCAGGATAGAGATATACCTGAAAGTCGTATTAGTCAATTAAGGAATCGATTTTGTATGGCTAGAACATGAATTTCGTTTTATCACAGAAATGTAGGTGGAAGGTTCATGATTCTTAAGTTGGGTTAAATACGAGAGTTTTAATCAATAGGCAATAATTCTTGACTAGCAACCGGAGGAAAGATTAATCAAATTGTATCAATAATTTATTTCTCTACATGTTCATTTTAGTCTCAGCATGCTCATACTTATAGTTCAGACTCAAATTATATATTCGTTTTAGACTTAGTATAAAATTAGGAAACAAAATATCAACCTTTTCTTCACATTGTTGTCTACAATTTTAGAGTTAAAGTTTATTGACACTTGAGTAGATTATTACTTTAGTCCAGTCTCTGTGGGATTGATACTTGGCTTACTTGGGCCACTTTACTACTTGTTCGACCACGTGCACTTGCGTGTAGTTTTACCTAACAAGCCGAACAGTAAGAAGTAAGAGGCCATGAAAATCTATAAGGCTACCTGTCGACCACCGCCACCAATCCCTCAAATGATAAATAAAAAGATGGAAGATGGTAAGTTTTAGAAACTTCTCTCTATGCGTAAACAGTTATCTTTGAACATACCATTGGTTGAGGCATTGCACTAGATGCTCGGAAGTTCATGAAGGATCCTGTGACCAAGAAGAGGTATGTGGTCTATGAGCCAGTTGGTTACTTGCATTGTTGCAGCGCCATAGCCTCATGGGTCCTTGCTCGAAAGAAGGAAGATATAGGTGCCTTCACCATTCCGTGCACAATTGGTGATTTTGAGTTTGCGAAGGCACTGTGTGACTTGTGAGCTAGAATCAACTTGATTCCTTTGGATTAGTTCAAATAGTAGGTCTTAGGATCCCTCACATCGACTACAATGCGACTATTGATGGAAGACCGCACAGTCAAAAAAGCCAGTGGGGATTCTATTTGATGTGCTAGTTAAGGTGGACTATTTTATCTTCCCAGCGGACTTTGTGATCCTATATTCGAGGTTGATTTTGAGATCCCCATCATTTTATGGCAACTATTCCTTGCCACTTCAAAAGATATAGTGGATATTGAGGCTAGCCAGCTAAAATTCAGTCTGAATAAAGAGGAGGTCACTTTTAATGTCTATTGGTCAATAAAGAAACCCAATGAGTTTATGGTGTCTCAGCAATATAGGATGATTATGAGTTACTTGATGAATTTTTATTAGTGAAGAAACTTGCGTCGTACTGCAATGTTAAATCAGTCACTTCTTAAGAGGCAACCCATGAGATGGTTTGGTGAAGTCTGAGTAACTAAACCATCTGCATATTGTTGCGGTGTTAAATCATGCGCTTCTTGGTAGTCAACCCAAGTAACTTAACTTTAGTGTGTTTAGTATGTAGGTGAAACAAAATCTGGTGAGAGAAAAATCACAGACCAGACCTGTACTACGAGCCTTAGTACGACTCATAAGAGTATTGTACGAGCCGTGGTGCTAGTCAGAGTCAAAAGCAAAAAGCACGAGTTCATGTTATGATTGGTCAATATGACTCGTGCCTTTGTTGTACGTGTCGTAGTACTCACTATAAGGATGAACAATGTTAAGTGTGAAATTGCAGAGACATTGACTTACGAGGAAAAGCATGGATTGTACCTTCAGGGTACGAGTCATACCATGCACTCGTAGGTCCCTAGATAAGTTCCTAAATTCTTCTGCTACCAGTACAAGGGATGAGCTGTAGGTCAGACCTACGAATTATGGTTCGAGTTGTGATGGGCAAAATTGATGAAATTAACCCGACTCGACCTTGATCTTTGAAAATTCTCCCTAATCTATTTAAATCAAAACTTTCCTGACTTTCACTCCCACACAAACATAACTTCAATTCACGATTCTCACTCGCATTTCTCACACCCGTAACTTGAACTAAGATTGTTGAGCACTTCGAATTCCTAACTCAAAATTGAAGCAAGCTAGAGTCGAGCAAGAACTTTTCAAAATCAAGTAAGTAAATGTGCTAAATTTGAAATCCTTTCTATGCTACTAATGAAACTAAACTATGATGCCTCAAAACTCATGAACATGAGGGTTAGGAAAGTGAATGAAAGGTAGTTGTGTTGTTTACTAAATGGGTAGGAATTCAAAGTGCTTGAACAATAAATTTGATAGTTAATGATGAGTTACGGGTTGTGAAGCATGTTGGGGTTTAACTAGGTGGGGGAACATAATCGAAATTGCATACATAGTATGGAGAATTCTGAGTACCCATCTTGGAACTTGTTTCCCTAAACAACTGAACCAAAATTAGGTGAGGATAGGCTTCACAAGTTCCTCCTATGACTCGTGGTTTCATACCACAACTCGTATGATGACTCATTGGGACTGTCCCAGGTCACTGAAAGTGTAAGTCTTGGTATAGGACCTAGTGTGATCCGTGGTATCCTCTATGAATCATACCTGGTGACCGTACCATGAATCTAAAAGGGTCAAAGTTCAAAAGTAACAGGACTATCCTTCATACGACTTGAGGTATCTAATTACTATCCATAACATGAGTCGTACAAAAATACGGAGGAACATAATTTAAGGAAATCCCTCATTATGACCCTTAATATGAATCGTACCATCTTAGTACCAGTCGTACCTAGGAGTCATGAAAGTGCTATCATGATCCATGAGTCATAGTACGAATTGTACCACCAAGGTACGACCCATACCATGGACTCAAGAAAAACTTCAAAGGATCTTTTCCTTGCTTTCTTTTTCTCAGATCATACATACTAACCTTTTTCTCCACAGGTACAATGACTTTCAAGAGGATATCAAAGAAAAAGCCCCAAGACAAGCAGGCCAGAGCTGAAATAACTGCTCGGAGGGCATTGAGAGATGTCTGTTCTGACTTTGATCAAGCAAGAAACACTCCTAAAAGTTTGAGGGAGGAGTACCAAATGGATACATATGATAGTAATAAGCCACAAACCACTAGGCATAGGACAAGGCTCAGGCCAAAGCAACATCTGTTATTTCAGTAGCTGCTCCCCAATCTTAAGAGGGAGTAGGTGATCAGACCCAAGAGTCATGGAGTGGCTCTAACGAGGAAGAAAGATCTAAGGAAGCCCATTCAGGAGATGGTAATGATGCGGTCGGGTCTAAGGAAGAAACTACTAAGGAAGAAGGTGACCAAACTCCACCATAGGAGAACCATTCTATTAGGTGGAAAGTGTCCCATGGTTAAGATATTTATAAGTAGGGTCTTGCTCTCACCTCAAAGAATGATCCATGAAGGAGTATATAGGAAGAACCACATATCCTCACCAGTTCTTTGAATGAGGTTGAGTAAATGAAGTGGATTTTTAGCTTCTACGGATTCGAATGGATAGCTAGAACTTCAGAGAAAGATGGTTTGAGAGTTCTATGCTAATTATTTTGCCACAATGGAGCAGAAGACAAAAGATGGAAAAAGTTGAAAGGACAGCCCAAGCTTGAGGGTGTGATGGTTTGGGAACACACAATTAAAATCTCTGAGCGGACCATTGCATGGATATTATATGGGCCTCAATTCATAGAACCAGAGACCACAGTTGAGTTCAAGTACCATGTTGAAGCTCTGAAAAAGGTAAAGCAGCTAGGGTTCGAGGAGAGGCATAACCAAGTGAAATGGCATGTTTGGTTTCTAGGCAAGGACAAGGAGGAAATTGATTGAGTGGCTAGTGGAAAGCAGGTCACCAAAGCCGCTGACCTTCATAGCAAAAACCTGCTGGACACTAGTCCACAATAGGTTGGCACTTATGGTCAATGAAAGGACCATCAGCGCAAACATAACGGCTTTGGTTGCATGCATCATAACAAGATACGTCATCAACATTTGAAGGGTCATAGTAGAGCAGATCCGAGACCGGACTATGGGACTGAGCACTACCATCCCATTCCGGAGTCTCTTGTATATATTGTGCATGGAAGCAGGCCTCAAGGTGAAATTGGAAGTAGATTATTTGATCGGAGGTGAGAAGAATACAGATATCGATCTTATACATAATAACTCGAACCCGGTTAGCCAGGTTAGACTTCCTACGCAGTCCTACTACCACGGGCATCCGGGGGTGAGCATGTCGATGCCCCCACTTTACAGGACTAGGGAGAGATGCTGGCTATAGAGGCCAGCCACACAAATGCAGCTGCTAGTACTTCCTCCATACCGCCATTGAGCATACCTTGCCAGACCCCAGCTAGTTATATATTGGTCATGCAGGATTTCCTTCAGAAAATAGCCAAAAGGCCGATAGTGACCGAGAAAAAGGTCAATGCAATGATGGAACATGTCAATACATGGGTGATAGCTGAGATTGATGAGGCTATGAGGTTGTTGCACAACCAGTTGGATAGTTTCGAGCGCAGCCTCAATGAGCATCTGGATGAGCAGATATATACGAGCAACCTTAGAGAGGAGTTGGGGGCTTTGCGAAGCCAGGTAGCCATGTTGTCTATTATCAGTCCCCACTATCTCAGAGTTAGATGTTGAGCTTAATGAAGAGCAATATTTGGAGGCGTATTGGGCTACGACAGTGGCCGATGGATGAAAAGGAAAAAAGAGGGTCTCAGAGGAGGTTGAAGATGAGTCTTCAAGAAAGAAGAGGAAAAGAACAGAGAAAAGGGAGCACAAGTGGGAAAGAGTTGACAGTATGCAAACTCATGACGAGTGATCTCGAGCAAAAATACCATGCCCGAGTGATGCTTTATACCTTAATTTAGTCTTTTTTATCTAATTTATTTTATACATTTTCATGTAATTTTATATAAATGTGAATACATGTACTAACCAACACGATTAATCCTTGTTTTGTAGGTTTTAATGAATTTGAGGAACTAATTCATAAGTTGGTGAAGTAGAGGAATGGAGTCGGGAGCAATTGGCGAAAGTTGGCAAGGAGCATGCCATGGCAAGGCTCAAGCGCGCCAGCGCCGTGCCACGCTAGGCCAGCTGCGCGACAGAGCAAGGCCAACACGCTGCATGAGTAGCACAGTGACACTCGGCAGTTTTGGCATCCGGAGGCAATTTCCAGAGAGCCTCCGCATCACCTCCGTGTCACGGAGGCAATGCTCCGCGATACACTCCGTGACACGGAGCCATTCCACGACAGGCTAAATTGTGCACATTTCGCATTTACTATAAATATGTCCCTTAGCTCCTAAAACCACTTTGTCACGATTTTATTCTGGAAAACCACCTAGGAGTGAAGGGAGAAGTGGGAGAACTCACCTAGGGTTTGGCAAATTCCCTTCGCTTCTACCAATTCTTGTAAATATGTTAATTTAGTTGTAGTTTCTTGTAGTTTTACGAACATGAATGGCTAGAACGCTTCCTCTAGGGTTGAATCCATGAGTTATGATTGTGTTTTTATGAACTTGTGTGGAATTAAGTTATTGATTGTTTTTTGTCTTGCATTCTAGATTATTGTTTGTTTTTATGATTGATTACCATGAAAACATACATGTTAACTTGGGCATTCGCTTGAGAAAGCATTTACCTAGGTCAGAACATAAGAATGTGAGGAGCATGATTGTATCTCACGATATAATTTGTGTTAGGATAGAAATATACCTAATGCCTTGCTTGGTTGATAAAACGGGATTATTTAGAGACCGACTTAGGTTTATCACATCACCACTCGAAGAAGTAGTTGTGTGGCTAAGTTGAGTTAAATGATTAGGTGCACAAGAGTCCCTACTCATTTCCACGTAGACCACATCCACGTATTTAATTGCCCACGAACTAGAAGTAGCATCCTCGCTCACAATGATGCACTGAGGATAGTTTGTCGTGTTTATAGGTTCGAAAGGCCCTGAGCATGCAATTCTGATTATGTGAGACAATAATTGATAATTTCATACTTAACCCATTACAATTCGTAATAGCGCATGATTATCTGGTTTTAACTCTATGTTGCTCCTGGAGTGAATTCAGAATATTTCGTTGACCAAAAAGTAGACTTAATTAAACCTCCCTCGAAAACTTCTCTAATCAACACATGGGGTATCTAATATCACACTTGAACTAGATAGTTAGAGGAATGGGTCCAGTCCCTGTGGGTTCGACATTCCGGTTCTTTAAAAGAGCCACTATATTACTTGCACGACCCGTACGCTTGCGGGCTCGATCAACTTTTTGGCGCTGTTGCTGAGGACTCAGCGAAATTTTGATAATTTATCTGTTTTTGTGTGATTTTTGAATTTCCTAAAGTGTTGAGAAACTTGGTCTTAGTCTGATCATTTGCAGGTGACAGGTTGTCTTGCCGAGCTGGCTAAAAATAGAGAGCTTGTGGAACCGTTGCTTGAACCTGAACGTCAAATTCATTTGTGAAGGAGAGTAGCTCTAGAGAAAAAGTTGAAGATACTTCAAGAAAAGGTACAACAACAACCACCCGCGGGACAAGTACAATCTTCATCGAAAGTAATGGCAGCTAGACCAGTTCGCGAAGTGGCAATCCCACAAGCGACTAATGTGAACTCTAGCATCCGGAAATCGGAGCCTGGAGGGAACTTTGAGCTTAAATAGAACATGGTGCAGCTGCTACATTCTAGTGGTCAATTCACTGGGATGGCACATGAGGACCCATAGCAGCACTTACAGAACTTTTTGGCGATTAGTGACACGTTTGTCCCCACCGGCGTATCCACGGATTATGTCCGACTGACCCTCTTCCCATTTTCATTGTTGGGAGAGGCGAAAAAGTTGTTGAAGGCTGAGCCACCGAACTCCATAACTTCATGGGATGACTTGGCTAAGAAGTTCCTTATCAGATTCATTCCTTCAGGCAAAACTGCAAAGTGAGAAGTGAGATATTGAGTTTCAAGCAGTGCCCAGATGAGAACTTATATTTAGCTTGGGAAATATTCAAGTCATTGTTGAGAGACTATCCCCATCTCTAGCAATCAAATGAAGTGCTGGCCCATACGTTTGTAGAAAGTCTAGACCCACACACAAAAATATTACTAGACTCTGCATCGGGTGGGCAAGCCTTGGAGAAGACGTATGATGAGTTGTACACTTTGTTGAACAGAATTGCGCAAGGAAATCCAGAGTGGAACAACGAGTCATCGAGAGGGGCAGGAAAGAGATCAGGGTTGATAGAGGTAGATGGGATGAATGCCTTGGCAGCACAGCTAGCTTCGTTCCAGCATCAGATGATGACTCAGTTCAATAAACTGAGTATGAACCAACAACAGGGCAAGGTTATTGCAGTTCAGCAAGCTCCTAGTTGGTGCAAAATTTATGGTATCAATGGGCATAATGCAGAATCTTGTGGAGCCAATCCGGAGTCAGTCAATTTTGTTGGTAATGTGCAGCGCAACAATCATAATTTTGGAACCAGTTACAACAGAAATTGGCAGGGCCACCCGAATTTTTCTTGGGGTGGAAACCAAAAGCAGAGTTATCAGCAACCTCAACAACAGCAGTATCAGTAGAACAGGCAGAATGATGGTCAACTGAGCGGCAGCATTGTGGAAACATTGCAAAAAATCATGGAGACCCAGACTTAGTTAGCAGAAAATCCGGCGAGGATGGCAACAGACTTAAAGAATCAGCAAATGGCCACCCGCAATCTTGAAAAACAAGTGGGTCAGATAGCAGCTGCTCAAAACATGAAATCACAAGGGGTATTACCAAGCGACATGGATCCTAATCCCCGGCAGGTCAAGGCTATCAGTTTGATAAGCGGCAAGCAATTAGCTGATGCAAGGCCTAAAGAGCTGAGAAAGGAGGTACAGCCGGAGTTGGTTAGACCAGGACCATCCAGCAACACGGGATATAATCAGAGTGTGGGGCAACAAAATGCAAAATCTTTATTGCAGCTAGCACAAAGACCACCACCACCATTCCCTCAGAAAATTCAGAAAAAGCAAGGAGGAGGAATGCTTCAAAAAGTTCTTTGAGAGATTCAAAGAACTTCACATAAATTTGCCTCTTATTGATGTTTTGCAGGGAATGCCCAAGTATGCTAAACACTTGAAGGATGTGATGGCAAACAAAGTTAGGTTGGTGGATATCCAGACTGTAGCACTGACTGAGGAGTGTATTCATCGGGTATTGAGCAAGATTCCAAAGAATTTCAATGACCCAGGGAGTTTTACCCTCCCCATACAAATTGGTAAAGTTGAGGTACTACGAGCTTTGTGTGATCTAGGGGAAGTAGTTAACCTAATTCCCCTATCCTTATTCAACACCCTGGGGTTGGGAAAATCGAGGCCAACGAGATTGATGCTGCAGCTGGCTGATAAGTCATGAGTGACACCGGATGGAATAATAGAGGACCTTCTCATCAAAGTAGGTAAGTTTATTATACGTACTGATTTTATTGTCTTAATTTTTAGGTTGATGACCAGGTACCCCTAATCTTGGGATGGCCATTCTTGGCCACCAGAGGAGCGATGATTCATTTGAGAGTAGGGACCCTAAAAATGAGGGTCGATGATAAAGAAGAACTCTTCTGAGTTTACCAAGAAATGAACCTATCCGCACGCTACAGAAACTTTTGTCATGTTAGTGTGCTGTCAGAGGATGACTGTGGGGTGGAGGATTCCACAGGTGCATGGCCAAAGGTAATGACAAGTGTTCATCCCGAGTCTAATAAAGGGCTTCAGATTGTGAAGAAGTTGGAGGAAGAGAGGAACAGAGTGGAGGCTGTTTCCTCTAAACAGCAAAAGAAAAGGAGATGGTTCTCGAAAGAGAACCCAGGTATGAGGATGTCTTGAAAATGACAATCCACGTCGTGTCGCGACGTAAAATAAGGCGCTGCTTGGGAGGCAACCCAAGGGTACCTCATGTACAAATTGTTTAATTTTGATTTTCTGTTGATTTTGTTGTTTTCATTATGTTTGTGTTTTTGGTGGAAAGTTATGCACAGATGGAAGGGAAGTCTGAGTACAGAGAAGGAGGAAGCTAAAAAGCATGAAATAGAAGAAGTGTGGGGTCAAACACCCACCTAGGAGAACTTGAACAAAAGCATGCTTTTAGCTTGGGATAGAGGCTCAGGGAGTATTTCTCGTCCTTTAAATTATAATTTGATGCTATGAGGACATAGCATGATTTACGTGTGGGGTGAGAAAAATTACAAAATTTTTGTGCTTAACAAATTTTTTTGGTTAATGTAATGCTTGTGAGGAATTTGTGAGAAATTTGAAAAGTTTTTATGAGTCAACCATGAATTCAGCACCCGTTGGTTTTTTTTCGGTTCTTTTCCGACGGGGGGTCTTTGAACCGAAGAATAAAAATTTTCTTTGTCTATATAATATGTTTTAAGTCATAGTTAGGGACTATTTCTGACGATGAATGGATGATGACCGTCTTGAGAAATATTAGTCATTAAGTTTGGGTTTTTGAAACTGTAGCTAATCGATGCTTGATGTTCTTGTTATGTGCTATAAATGATTGTAAGATGCAAGTATGTTCAGTTTTGAAGCATGTAAGAAAGGTATAACTTTGTCTGAGACACTTAGGCTCTTGAATTTGACTCAATATGATTGAACCTTAATTCTGAATTCTTGTGATTAGCTGAGTAAGAGTCTGCTGAATGTGTCTTGAGTTGAGCATGTGCCATGAGTGTAACGTTTTTGAGTATTCTGTGCTAATTTTGGAACGTATAGAACTTGCCTAGTGTGTTAATAAAATGAAATGAAGGATGTGAATTGTAGGAGACGATTTAGGCATTTCTTCGAAGGAACCTAAATGTTGTCCCTCATTTTACCTACCTGAATATGTAATCCTAGTTAGCCCCGTTGAGCCTTGAGCCTGTTCTTTGACAGCTACAACATAAGCTCATGTCACGCCCCGCCTTGGGGGGTATGACTAGCACTTGGTGCCCTATTAGGACCTGAACTGCTAGACTACTGAGCTTAAGCACATCTAGTGCCTGGCTGGCTCTAACTCAGATTCAAGGAATCAACGGGCTATATAACGGTTGTAAATACAGCCCCCGGCCGACTGGGCCTATAGCCACCTGTACTGTAATATCAGCTAACCAGAATCATACTCATACAGGAAAACCTATGCGGGCCGACAAGGCCACCATGCTGTCTAGTTATCTATAACTCAACAATAGAACACTGAATAACTACGTGACCGGCAAGGTCACCACTACTATCAGACCATGGCCCTACACGGCCAACATAATCAACAATGCTAAACAGCTAAACAAAACGCACGGCCTCACACGATCGGCACAACTAACCACAGGGAGATGAATATATACAATCTGCAAGCCTCTATGAGTATTGATGAAATGGTTGGGACAGGGCCCCGGCCTACCCATGCTATACAATAAAAGAAAATGAACTACACCTCTAAATATCAAGCTCCGGATGACAGGAGCCGATGACTCTATAAGCTGGATGGAATCACGAGGGATCGCCTCTTCGTCTATGAGTACCTGCAGACAAGTAATGCAGTGCCCCAAATGGGCATCAGTACCACTGGTACCGAGTATGCAAAGAAACTGAATACAACTGAATACAAATAACATAACTAGCAATTCTGAATAGCAGGAGATAACTGAATCTGTAAGAACTGATATGAACTGAATCAGACTTTCTGTGCTGTGATAGGGCAGGAGTGTACCTGTAGACGCGACGTTCTGCTGTCTATTAACTAATATATAGCACATAAATACATATATATATATATATATATAGAAAACAAGAGCCAATACCAACCTCCATAAGCCGGATGGTGCCAAACAAGCAAACAATTTATATACCCCTACCCGGGTCAAAACCAGCCAAAAATAAGTCACTCCACTCATTTGCTAAGTACGAGCACCTCTGCCGGCCCCCTGGGTCTCCGGCTCAGGTTATAGCCTTCGATATAAATAACCGTGTCTGAGTCTAGAGGACTCCTATACTGTATCTGTAACTGTAACAGTATCTGAATCTGTTCCCTGGGCGCTTGCGCACAACAGGGCTATCTGTACTGTAATGCTAATCAGCCTGATATGGGGAAAGCTTCATCCCATCTTCGTCCAAACTGGGGACGGCATGCCACTCCTTGGAGTGACGTAAACCCACCCGCTCAGTGGGCGACACAGTTACCAACCCAGGGGCGGCGAGGAAACTCAAAAGTGTGCCCTCACGACACAACCAAGTCTCAACAAACAATAAACACATATATAGCAAGCATGTTTAAACTGAAAAATACTATCTGAATTCTGATTTCTTATTCTGATCTCTTTCTGTATTATACTGGTTCTCATACTGCTTTATATTGAATCTGTGATCTTTATCTAACTGCATGGCTAATCTATAGCCAAGATACTATCTAACTGTATGGCTATACTGTAGCCAAGATATCATCTGTCTGTATGGCTAATCTATAGCCAAGATACTATCTGACTGTCTGATTTTACTTTACTAACTCTTATTCTGAATATCTGTCATATTATTCTAGAAACATGCTTGCTAATCACATACAGGGCTATACTGAGTCTGGATTGCTAACTTGCCATTTTGGCGCATGCTTTACTAACTTTCGAATTGAGTACAATATAACAACGCAAACCAGATTTACTGAACTTGCACAATACTCAATATTCAACTCTGCGAATTCTACTACGGAGTTTACTGTGCTATACAAGGATAAAACTATTAACTTGCCGAAGAAACTGACTTTACATACCTTAACCTTGGATTATCCGACTAACGGACGAAGCCCGGTCAGTACTCTAGCTATTTCTCCCAACTGCATTTACATATATGTCAATTAGAACTAAATACACCAATATTCTGAAAGAAAACGTCACTTTTGATGTATTTATAGCCTAAACTTTGGCTTATCGAAAGACGGTCAAAAACTTGCTATTTGTCGAAAGTCCAGAAGGGAGAAATACTCACTTTAGGGATAGGAGTATATTGACACTAATTTGGAGCAATTCCACTTACCTTAGTTCGGTAGCACGACGATTCGCCGGCCGAATTTCCCGAAACTAAATCCATAGGATTGCTCTTTACTGCTTAATACCTCGGTATTTGGAGTTAATTTGAGTTTGAACCGCATTTGGCAGAGTAATCGGACGAATATTGGTAAGGAATATTCATTCTCCCCTATTCCCCAACGTTTTCCTCTGGAAATTATAAGAATTTTGTGAAATAAACCGAAGTGAGGGGTTTATATACTTGGGCCTGGACAGGGCCAACGTTTGACAGAGCCAACGCGGAGGTTCCACCTCCGTGACACGTTTCCATCGCGGAGGGGCTCTACCCCCGCTCCTTCCGCGATGGTTCGACAGGTTTCTCGTTCGGTCTTTTCCCGGGCCTTTTTCTAGCATGTATAGCTGTCAAATAGTCTTAACCAACACGCGAATAGGCCATCTATGTGTTGGGAATTTTACGGGGTGTAACATTCTCCCCCCTTATGAACATTCGTCCTCAAATGTAAACTTCTATCTAGAGGACTTCTCAACTTACTCAACTTGTTTCTAGAAAAATTTCGGCAAAGTTTCCCCTGTAATATGGACTATCCCAAAACCCTGAAATGCATAAGAGTCCCATACAGGTACTCCAAACAATACTATAGTATTTAAATGACAGATTAAAATAGACCTTCTCATTTATATATATACTATAAGGTACTACATAAGATAATAATACTAATATACCTGTCGCCTAACTAGGCTTGAAATAAATGAGGGTATCTAATCTTTATATCTTCCTCCGCCTCCCATGTCCTCTCCTCTCGATTCCTGTTACGCCACAATACCTTGACAGACGCAATATATTTAGTTCTCAATCTATGAATCTGTTTGTCTAAGATGGCTACGGGAACCTCTTCATAGGCCAGCACTTCCATAACCTGGATATCCTGGACTAGGACTGCTCTGGATGGGTCTCCTATGCATTTTCTCAACATAGATACATGAAAGACCGGATGAACGGATTCTAATTCTGGAGGCAAGTTCAACTCATATGCTACTCAGCTTATCCTTCGACGAATCTGATAAGGCCCAACAAATCTTGGACCGAGCTTACCTTTCTTGCTGAATCTCATCACCCCTTTAATCGGAGATACTTTCAGAAATACCTAGTCATTCACATCAAATTCCAGGTCTCTGCGCCGCACATCAGC
Source organism: Datura wrightii (assembly GCA_035772735.1). Classification (NCBI taxonomy): domain Eukaryota; kingdom Viridiplantae; phylum Streptophyta; class Magnoliopsida; order Solanales; family Solanaceae; genus Datura; species Datura wrightii. Next base: position 150,871,999 of record JASDFA010000001.1, on the reverse strand, counting down.
ATATGATTTCTTGAGGCTCTGTGCAGTCAGTAGGCATTCTATTATAAGATTTACCTTCTCCTCTGACTGTTGAATAATGACTGGCCCAATCAACGCTGATTCTCCCACTTCAAACCAGCCAACCAGCGATCTGCATTTTCGTCCATACAATGCTTCAAAGGGCGCCATCTGGATGGCTGAGTGATAGCTATTATTATAAGAAAATTTAATTAATGGCAAATGCTCATCCAAGATACCTCCAAAATCTAGCACACACGCTTGTAGCATGTCCTCGAGCGTCTAAATAGTGCGCTCAGCCTGTCCATCTGTCTGAGGGTGGAATGTTGTGCTCAAATTAATCTGCGTTCCCAAACCTCTCTGAAATGATTGCCAAAATTTTGCTGTAAATTGTTCTTCTCTATCAGAGATAATAGATACTGGAACACCATGTAATCTAACTATTTCTCTGATATATAATTCGACATAATCCTCGGTAGAGAAAGTAGCTTTCACTGGCAGGAAGTGGGATGGTTTAATCATCCTGTCAACTATTACCCAAATAGAATCGTGACTATGTCTGGTACGGGGTAATCCTGCTACAAAATCCATATTCACTGCTTCCCATTTCCATAGAGGTACAGCTATGTCCTGAGTTAACCCGCCTGGTTTCTGGTGTTCCGCTTTTACCTGTTGGCTGTTAGGACACTAGGCTACAAATTCGGCAATTTCTCTTTTCATTCCTGGCCACCAATAATTCTCCTTGATATCATGGTACATTTTCGTCGTACCGGGGTGAAGAGAATAACGGGCGTAATGTACCTTGTTTATAATCTGCTGGCCAAGCCCTGAAACATCTGGAACATAGAGGCGGCCTTTACATAACAACACTTCTTCCTCAGTTATCTGAAAATCTGGCGCTTTACCCGGCTGAATTTTGTCTTTGAGCTGGATCAAGTCAGGATCCTCATACTGTCATTCTTTTGCTTCCACAACTAATGATGACATGGCGGTGTTCTGAATTACCGCTCTGTTGTCCTCTGTGTCTGCTATACGAATGGCTAGGCTGGCTAATTGATGTATCTCCCTTATCAACTCCCGCTGCTCAGGCTGCAAATATGCCAAACTTCCCATGGATTTACGGCTTAGAGCATCTGCTACTACGTTGGTTTTTCCCGGATGATACAGAATGTCGACGTCATAATCTTTCAATAACTCCAACTAGTGACGCTGTTGCAAATTCAACTCCCTCTGAGTGAAGATATATTGTAGGCTCTTATAATCTGTGAAGATATCCACATGGACGCCATACAAGTAATGTCTCCATATCATTAAGGCGTGGATCATTGCGGCTAACTCCAGGTCGTGAGTAGGGTAATTATTTTCGTGTTTCCTCAGCTGTCTGGAAGCATACGCAATCACCTTACCATGCTGCATCAACACACAACCAAACCCAACGCTTGATGTGTCGCAATACACTGAATAAACTTATGTACCTTCCGACAATGCTAACACTAGGGCGGAGGTTAATCTGTCTTTTAACTCCTAGAAGCTTTGCTCACATGCCTCTGTCCACTGAAACTTCGCTGCTTTCTGCGTTAGTTTGGTCAGAGGTGCCGCTATAGTAGAGAATCCCTCAACAAATCTCTTGTAATATCCCGCTAACCCCAGAAAACTGTGGACTTCGGTCGAGTGGTAGGCCTAGGCCAGGTTTTAACTGCTGTTATCTTCTGCGTATCAATTTGTATACCAGCATCCGACACAATATGCCCCAAGAAGGCTACTAAGTTTAGCCAGAATTCACACTTGGAGAACTTAGCATATAATTGACGGTCCCTGAGAATCTGAAGCACTGTCCGTAAATGAGCCTGATGATCTGCTTTAGAGCGAGAATACACCAGAATATCAACAATAAACACTATCACGAACAGGTCCAAGTATGGTCTGAAAATGCTATTCATCAGGTCCATGAATATTGCTAGGGCATTCGTCAACCCAAAGGACATAACTAGGAATTCAAAGTGTCCATATTGGGTCCTGAAAGCCATTTTGGGAATGTCTCTTTCACGAACTCGAACCTGATGATATCTGGCCCATAAGTCAATCTTGGAGAAATATCTGGCCCCCTGTAATTGATCAAACAAATCATCTATTCTGGGAAGCAGATACTTATTCTTTACTGTAACTTTATTCAGCTGCCGGTAATCTATACACATGCAGAGCGAGCCATCCTTCTTTCTCAAAAATAGAACTGGCACACCCCATGGTGAAGTACTTGGCCTGATAAAACCCTTATCTAGCATGTCCTTCAGTTGCTCCTTTAATTCTCTCAGTTCAGTAGGAGCCATGCGATATAGAGGAATTGATATAGGCTGAGTGTTTGGTAGAAAGTCAATTGCAAAATCTATCTCCCTTTCTGGGGGAATACCAGGTAACTCGTCTAGAAATACATCAGGGAGTTCATTCACCACTGGAACAGACTGAAGTGTCGGAGATTCTACCCGAATATCCTAAACCCTGACTAGGTGGTAGATACATCCCTTAGTTATCAATTTCCTCGCCTGAAGGTAGGAAATAAACTTACCTTTTCGAGTAGCTGTGCTGCCTTTCCACTCTCGCACTACCTCTCCTGGAAAGTCGAATCAAACTGTCTTGGTCTAACATTCTACGTTAGCATAGCATGGCACCAACCAATCCATACCCATGATGGCATCGAAATCAATCATTTCTAACTCTACCAGATCTACTGTAGTCTGGCAATCAGCAACCTCTACTGTACACCCTCGATAAATTCTACTAGCTATAATGGAGTCACCAATGGGTGTAGATACCGAAAAGGGCTGCTGTAATAACTCTGGTGCGACATTAAAACTTTCGAGCCACAAATGGGGCAATATATGATAGAGTGGACCCTGGATCAATCAGTACATAAGTAGGGCATGAACAGATAGTCATCATACCTGTCACTACATCTGGAGACGCCTCTGAGTCCTGTCTCCCTGGTAATGCATAGGTACGGCTTGAGCCCGTACCTGAACTGGAGGCTCCTAATCTACCTCGGCCTCTACCTGTTGTACCTGATGGCCTACGCCCTATTGAGGCTGCTGGAGCTCGTGGCCCTGCGGATCCCCTGTCCTGGCTATCTCTGCTCTCTTGCCCCCTGGCCGGACAATCTCTCATGCGGTGCCCCTCCTGCCCGCAAATATAACACCCCGAGGAGCCATATCTACAAGCTCCGATGTGAGGTCGGCCGCAATTAGGGCAATGTGGGGGTGTAAATCTGTTCTGGTCTCCCCTTCTCTGCTGCAGGGAATCTACTATTTGAGAACTGCCACCAGAATCTGGCTGCCCTCGACGAGCAAATCTACCTTGCTGCTGCTTCTGTGGTGGAGGTGGGGGTCTAGGGGGTCTGTCTGATAATCGGGGCCTGGGTCCTCTCTGAACCTCCCTCTGCATTCCATCTGATTTGTCTCTGCGGCGCTGTTCTTGATTTTTCTGTCTACTGCCCTTTTGCCGCTGTCTAAGGCCCTCAATGGTTTGAACAAAGGCCGGTAACAATATCCATATCTTCTCGTAACGTAGCCGTCATGCAAGCTTCAATATGTTCCGGGTTCAGACCCATAATGAATCGGTGGACTCTGGATGGCATAGTGTCCACAAAAGCTTGAGCATAGCGGGCTAGGGAGTCAAACTGTAGGGCATATTCTCGTACACTCCTCGCCCCCTGCTCCAAATGCAAAAACTGATCCATCCGGGCCTTCCGGATCTCCCATGGCAAATAATTGTCTAGGAAGGCCTCCGAGAAGCTGGACCAGGTCGGAGGGGCAACATATCTCCCTATAGACCTTTCCCAACTCTCGTACCATAATACAGCTATGTCCCGCAACCGAAACACTGCCAGCTCAACTTATTCTGTAGGGGTCACATGCATAACCCGGAAAATTCTCTACATCTGATCTAGGAAATCCTGGGGTTCCTCTACTTGATCTGACCCAGTGAACTGTGGGGGACCTAGAGCCAATAACTCCCTGACCTTGGAACTACCTGACCTACCTGAAGGCTCTGCTGCTACAGGTGGCACTGACTGGCGCTGTGTGGCCATCATTTGTGCCAACATAACCACTACGCTCCGAACCTCCTGGTTTGATGGCGAAGGTAAAGGAGCTATCAGAGGTGGTGTCGTGCCCAATAGCTCCTGATGTAAGGGGGACTGCTGAGAGGGCTGTGAGGAAGCCTCTATATTGCCCTCAGATCGGGCTGACTCTAAATGGAACTGAGGCATCCTGCTAGTGCCTTATCCTGCTGCTGTGTCTAATCTTCTGCCGATGGCAGGGTGACGCTGTTCTGCCATTCTAATCTCTGAATATCTGTCATATTATTCTAGAAACATGCTTGCTAATCACATACAAGGCTATACTGAGTCTGGAATGCTAACTTGCCATTTTGGCGCATGCTTTACTAACTTTTGGACTGAGTATGATATAATAACGCAAACCAGATTTACTGAACTTGCAAAATACTTAATATTCAACTCCGGGAATTCTACTACGGAGTTTACTGTGCTATATAAGGCTAAAACTACTAACTTGCCGAAGAAACTGGCTTTACATACCTTAACCTCGGTTTATCCGACTAACAGACGAAGCCCGGTAAATATTCAAGCTATTTCTCCCAACTGCATTTACATATATGTCGATTAGAACTAAATATACCAATATTCTGAAAGAAAACATCACTTTTAATATATTTATAGCCTAAACTTTGGCTTATCAAAAGACGGTCAAAAACTTGCTATTTGTCGAAAGTCCAGAAGGGAGAAATACTCACTTTAGGGATAGGAGTTTATTGACACTAATTTGGAGCAATTCCACTTACCTTAGTTAGGTAGCACGACGAATCGCCGGCCGAATTTCGCAAAACTAAATCCGTAGGAATGCTCCTTACTGCTTAATACCTCGGTATCTGGAGTTAATTTGAGTTTGGACCGCATTTGACAGCGTAATCGGACAAATATTGGTAAGGAATCTTCGTTCTCCCCTATTCCCTTACGTTTTCTTCTGGAAATTATAAGAATTTTGTGAAATAAACCGAAGTGAGGGGTTTATATACTTGGGCCTGGATAGGGTCAACGTGTCACGGAGCCAACGCAGAGGCTCCACCTCCATGACACGTTGCCATCGCGGTGGGGCTCTGCCCCAGCTTCTTCTGCGATGGTTCGACAGGTTTCTCATCCGGTCTTTTCCCGGGCCTTTTTCTAGCATGTATGGCTTTGAAATACTCTTAACCAACATGCGAATAGGCAATCTATGTGTTGGGAATTTTACGGGGTGTAACAGCTTGATCCTTTTTCTTTCATTAGCCTTGAATTTGAACCAAAACTCCTAAGTGCTTAAAGGAAAAATTTGAAAGAGTAAAGTAGTGAGAAGAATTAAAAAGAAGGAAAAGTGGCAGTTCTAAAAGCTGAGAAAGGACAAGGGTGCACTTGTTTGAATACGGTTGAGTTTAGTAGGGAGTTAGAAAATAAATTAATGAAAAGTTACTTATAGAACTCCTTACTAATAAGCTAAGAGTGCCTAAAAAAATAGGGAAATAAAAGAGGAAAAAGAAAGTTGAAAAGAGATGAAGGTGAAGTAAGAGAAGGGAAGTTCGTAATGAAGGCGTGATGTATTAAAAGCGCTTAGTGAAGTTAGTCACTATTACTGGCCATAATAGTACCTATCCGTCCCTTAGCTACATTACAACCTAAAAAGTCCTACTTGATCTTACATTCATACATCTTTAAATTAGTGGAATAAAACACTAAGGGCAAGCTTATGGGTCATTTCAAAATGCATGTGAATTCTTTGTGAGAGTGAGCGTAATTCTATTCCTATACCCACACATGTTGTGATTTACAAATTTTTTTTTTGCGTGTGAAAATGGGTAACTTTCTTGCCGTGAGGGCACATGTTGAATGAAGGATATAATTCATGTTGGATTTCTTGATCAGTTGATTCGCACGAGTTTGCTAAAATTAAGAGTCGATTCTTGAGGCTAGGAAGTCTTGGCAGGGTTGTATACATTTCAATGTTCAAATCATGCATGCTCTATTTTTAACTTGCTATCTTTAATAATTAGTATAGCCGTAGCTTGAATTCTCTTGCTAAATTAGTTATGTGTGAGTCACCATATGCATGAGATGTAAAAGGTTTGTTTGAGGAAGAACAAGACTTTAAGTGTGGGGTTGTGATCTCGGGCAAAAATACCATGCCCGAGTGATGCTTTATACCTTAATTTAGTCTTATTTATCTAATTTATTTTATACAATTTCATGTAATTTTATATAAATGTGAATACATGTACTAACCAACGTGATTAGTCTTTGTTTTGTAGGTTTTAATGAATTTGAGGAACTAATTCATAAGTTGGTGAAGTAGAGGAATGGAGTCGGGAGCTATTGGCGAAAGTCGGCAAGGAGCATGCCATGGCAAGGCTCCAGCGCGCCAGCGCCGTGCCACGCAAGGTCAGCTGCGTGACAGAGCAAGGCCAATGCGCTGCATGAGCAGCGTGTCATGTTGGCAGCTTGGCAGTTTTGGCATCTGGAGGCAATTTCCAAAGAGTCTTCGCGTCACCTTCATGTCACGGAGGCAATGCTCCGCAATACACTCTGTGAGACGGAGCTATTCCACGACAGGCTAAATTGTGCACGTTTCGCATTTACTATAAATAGGTCCCTTAGCTTCTAAAACCACTTTGTCACGATTTTATTCTGGAAAACCACCGAGGAGTGAAGGGAGAAGTGGGAGAACTCACCTAGGGTTTGGAAAATTCCCTTCTCTTCTACCAATTCTTGTAAGTATGTTAATTTAGTTGTAGTTTCTTGTAGTTTTACGAACCTGAATGGATAGAACCCTTCCTCTAGGGTTGAAGCCATGAGTTATGATTGTGTTTTTATGAATTTGAGTGGAATTAAGTTATTGATTGTTGTTTTGTCTTGCATTCTGGATTATTGGTTGTTTTTATGATTGATCACCATGAAAACATACACGTTAACTTGGGCATTCGTTTGAGAAAGGATTTACCTAGGTCAGAACATAAGAATGTGAGGAGCATGATTGTATCTCACGATATAATTTGTGTTAGGATAGAAATATACCTAATGCCTTTCTTGGTTGATAAAACGGGATTATTTAGAGACCGACTTAGGTTTATCACATCACCACTCGAAGAAGTAGTTGTGTGGCTAAGTTGAGTTAAATGATTAGCTGCACGAGAGTCCCTACTCATTTCCACGTAAACCACATCCACGTAATTAATTGCCCACGAACTAGAAGTAGCATCCTCGCTTACAGTGATGCAGTGAGGCTAGTTTGCGTGTTTAGAGGTTCGAAAGGCCCTGAGCATGAAATTATGTTTATGTGAGACAACAATTGATAGTTTCATACTTAACCTATTGCAATTTGTAATAGCGCATGATTATCTGGTTTTAACTCTATGTTGCTCCTGGAGTGAATTCAGAATATTTCGTTGACCAAAAAGTAGACTTAATTCAACCTCCCTTGAAAACTTCTCTAATCAACACTTGCGGTATCTAATATCACACTTGAACTAGATAGTTAGAGGAATGGGTCCAGTCCCTGTGGGTTCGACATTCTGGTTCTTTAAAAGAGCCACTATATTACTTGCACGACCCGTACGCTTGCGGGCTCGATCAGTGAGCATATGTCAGAGCTGCATGAGTGAGCTAGAAGAGCGGGGAGCTCCACCACTACCTTTGGGGAGCTTGTGGGTGGCAAGTACCTTTTGGGTGAGCCACATTCAGCCAGAGATACTACTGAGATTGCTAAGAGGACTACTACTGCTGCGGGGGTAACCAATTCACCAATGGATATTCCATTGTGTGCACCGACCACTGCTAATTCCACTATTGTAGAAGAGGTACCACCTCCATAGGATGAAAAGAGCACCTAGAGCACCACATGTATATCCCTTTCCCTTGTTCTTATATTTTATGCTTTCGGACAAAGCATGATCTTTAAAAAGGGGGTGTACTTGTTGATTTCGGGAGTTTTGTTCATCCGAGGATTTTTCTTATCGTGTTTCTTTTTCCTCAGACATGCTATCTAGTAAAACCGACATCTTTAGGTTGATTTTTTTATTTTTGTAATTAGAAGTAGCTTAGGATTACTTTACAACCAATAAATGCACTAGTTTTGATGTGTTTGAAAAATGGCCCTATCTGAAAATTTTTTGTGTTAGCTATATATGTTGACAGCATGGTATGAACTGTTTGGATCTTTGTATGGCATTTATATTATTAGCATATATGGTCGTAGTTTAGCCGTGCATGAACTGAATAGGTATAACTAGTACAAACCTGTACCATGAGTGAGTTAGGATTCATACTCAATTCAATATTGCATTAAGGATCTAGAACTTTCTCGGTTGGTCTTTACGTAGGTTTTTGGATAGTTGGTCAGCAAAGGATCATAGGCCATTTTTGTCAAAACTCACTTAAGCTTAAGTTTCCCTACCAAATGAAATGATTCCCTTGATCCCGTATTTGAGCCTAAAGTTGACCTATTTTCCTTGACTACCTACTCACCTTAACAAAGTTTATAATGAACATGTTTGGCCCTGGTCCCTCTTTAGACATTGTGAACCTCAATTCAGGCTAAATGTTTAAGTTGAGGGTGCCTATAGTAGTGCTGCGTAAACTGTGTGAGGGTGGAAAAGAAAAGAGAAAACAAGTCAAAGAAAAGTGAGGTGTGGTGTGAAAAGAAAAGAAAAAGAGTTGAAAAAGCAAAAATCAAAAGAAAAGAAAATAAAAGAAGAGAAAAAGAACTGAAAAAGATGAGAAAAACACACGCACCCGCACATAGCATTTAAATGGAGGAAAAGGGATGATAAAGCTGAAAAATAAAAAATGGAGTAAAATAGTGAAAAGTGGAGAAAATTTGTATAGTGCTAAGGAGGGTTAGTCACTAAAATCTATATCTACCATATCGAGCCCGAAGCTTAGATTACAAGTCGAGAAAAGCCCTATAGTGATCTTAGCTTATCTATCTAAAAAGCCTAAGAAGAGAAAATAAAGGCAATCCTATCGTATTAGATGTGCAGTTTTTGGAAATTCTTTGTGAGGGTGAGAGTTTTGCTTCTTTAATCCCAAGTTTCATCTTTCTATATATCTGTGAGCATTAGGGACTTCATTTGTGGTGAGGGTATATGGTTTGTTTTGGATTCTGCCAATTGTATGTGTGAATAGCATTGGTGATAGCTTGATTCTCTACTAATAATTGGATGTCATATCTCAATCCTTATATGTCATATGTTGTAGTTACATGTGTGCATAATTGACATGGGTTGAATGAATAAGGGGACAACATTTGTTAATAGTTTGTAGTGCAAATTTTATTGTGTTGGCTGTAGGTATTCTAAGTTTACTTTCTAGATAAGCATCATTTGTAGTCTTGTTTTCTTTGCCTGAGGATATTAAAAAATCTAAAGTTGAGGGTGTTGATGTGTTGTGGATTTACAACACTTATAAAGGTTAAATAGAGGAAATAAGCATGGACTAAGGTGTGTTTAAACGGATATGATTCACCTTTACTTTTTTTTTCAGGGAATATGGATGTTGGAGTTGAAATGTGTAAAACAAGGTCAAAAATGAAGAAAAGGGGCTAGATACGGACCTCAGTATGAGACGTACCATCCTGGTACGAGCCTTACTAAGAGTCGTGGAAAAGTCCAGAACATTTATTTGAGGCAAAGGCAAAGTACAACTTATGTACGAGCCATACAATCCTGGTATGAGCCATATCACAAAAATCATAGCAAAGTTTAGAAGATGTTGCATTGGACAAGTCCCCAAGTATGGGTAGTAACCACAGATGATGATATCTACCTATGACCGTACCAAGCAATCATGGTAAAGATTAGTAGAATTGAAGAATAGCATATCTCAATGTACAACTGAAAGTCACGCGTCATAGGATGTAGGTATGAGTAGTACCAATCCACCCATGAAAATATTCATAGGATGCCAGAACTCTCACAATCAAACCACGACAAGACAATACGACTCATGGGTTCACGGTACGAGTCGTACTAGCTTCAAACACTTAGCAATAATAAAGGTTGCTGAGCATTGCACAAGTGAAGGTACGAGCTGTACAATCATGTTACGAATCATAACTAAAGTCAACAATAGTTCATCACTTCTTTTAATCCTTAGAAAGATGGTTAGATTGAGCGTATGATTTAGATGCTCAAAGATATGTTGGAAACATGTACTTGGATTTCAAATGAAATTGGGATAATCATCTACCATTAGTTGAGTATGTGTACAATAATAGTTATCATGCAAGTATCAACATGGCACCTTGAGGCTCTGTGTGGGCGAATGTGTAGATCACCTATTTGGTAAGTTTGAAGCAGGTGAGGCAGAAATACTAGGACTATACTTGGTCATCAGGCTATGGAGAAGGTCAAATTAATTCAAGAATGATTGTAGATTGTCCAAAAGCCAACACAAATCCTATTCATATTGCCTATGAAAGGTGTTATGTGATTTGTGAAAAAGGAAAGCTTTGTCCCAGATATATTGGTCCATTTAAGATTTTGCAGATAATCAGCTAGTAGATTATGTATTGGATTTTCTACAGAGTTGGCATCAGTACATCCAATATTCCATGTATCTACGTTGAAGAAATGTGTGGGAGATCCACGAGTGTAAACTTTTCCACAGAACAAGTGTTATGACGACTCACTATGAAATACCATGAGTCGAGGTCAGACTCGTGGTGAGCAATGCTTCCATTTTCCATGTTACAATGACCATGAATCAAGTAACGAGTCGTAGTAGGATGTGATGAGTCATTATAACACTCCTCCTTGGCCAAGCAGCTGATAAGTTGGTAATTTACCAACTCACTAGGCTCTTAAGCGTGAGTTTTTGCTTAGTTTTCAAGTCAATTAGGTGGATTTTATGCTTTTTCTCCTTGATCCTGGAAGGTATTTAACTTTAATGGAAAAAAGCATGAAATTAAGCAAAAAACATGTAAAGAGAGTTAATGACCGGTGCCCCACCGAAGGACAGCGGTGAAATACCGGATTACCGGCAATTGCCTACTGTATGAAAGAAGGCAGGAGACTGGCAAACAGAAGATCAACACCGGTGAACTACCAGTGGAAATGCCATAGCGCAAAAAAATTCACTGTCCAATAGCAAGAACTGACCTACATTTCACGAACATGCACCGGTGAACCACCGATGAATCACAAGTGAACCCTGTTAGTCAGGGGTAAAAAGTAAAACACGAAAAAAGAGGAGCAGATTTGTACCTTATTTTTGTACCTCTCATAGAAGAACTAAATATTCCATTCTAGAAAGTATTGATTATTCTATTTCTTTTGGTTGGTATTGAAAGTAAAGAGAAGTAGAAAAAGAAAGAGTCACCTTCTATATTATGAAGGTAGAAATCTCCATTGGAGTTCAGACCTTGCTTGAATTTCTCTTATTAAGTTTGTGAATGGATATTGAATTGTTGTTTAATGAAATGTCTTACTTTATTTACATGAATAGCTAAATTCTTTTCTGGGGTGTGTTAATGATTGGGGTTGATTTAGGTTGGGTATTTAGTACTTGATCTTAGATTTACTCGATTAGAATGATAGTAGTGTTTCCTTTTAATTTTAAGTTGAAAACTCATAGTTGCAAATATGGGTTTTATTTCCTTACTTTAATTTTGTTTGGACAAGGAAATTAAGGTATTGGTGAGGAAATACTAATGGGTATTTGGTTGGTAATCATTTGGGGTTGGGATGTACATAGTGCAATACCCTAAAAGCCCTAAGATCTGACCCGAGAGTCCAAACGAAGAAAAAAGGAATTTTTGCACCAGGTCACGGGACGAGTTGTCCAGTGACTCATGAAGTACCCACGAGTCGTTAAGTGACTCACAGAGTGGAGGAAAAGTTGGCTATGAATTATGACCTAGGGATTGACCACTGGAGAAACCACAACTCATGGTCAGAGCCATGAGCCGTTAGGTTGGTCGTGGTCAAGAAGCTGACATGAATGATTGGATGATTGGAGTGTTCCTAATGACTAGTCTCCACGAGTCGTCAGGTACACCACGAGTCGTGGTGTCACTCGTGGTGACTGGTTGATTAAAGGTTTCCAGTGTTGGCAACGAGAAGTAGGCCACGGGTCGTGGTAAGTGGTAACGTGTCATCCAGTCCCTTATTGGGACTAGCAGTTTGATTTTTCTTGCGAATTTATTAAGCGCTTCTTTGGAATTCCTAAGATCCTAAGACCTCAACTACATAGTTTTAAGCTTAGATAGGTGTGTTTTTAAGAGGTTTTAACTCATTCTAAATCAATTCCTCTCCATGCATGCAAGACTAAAAGTTCCTAAGGGTGATCAAGCCTAGAAATTCATCAAGTTCTTCTCCAATTCCTTTGGGCATTCAAGAAGGGTGTGAAATCAGAAGTACCTGGGTATGTAGGGGTATGAACAGGAGTATTTCTTCACTCCCATGCCCAAATCCTTTGACAAATTCATGGAATTCTTGGTTGATGAATCTATGGGGTTTCAATCCAACTTGTGAAATTCTCTAAGCATCTATCATGGATAAATCCTATTCATCTTTCTAATATTGAATTTAGATTCATGAGCATTTTTTTATAATGTTTTCAATTTAAATTCATGTTTTCAAAGTCTTATAAATTATAATGCCCAATTATGAAAGTTGATTAAAAGTTGAGATTATGATCTATGTTTGCAAGTATGATGAGATGTATATGACGGAAGTATGATTTTGAATTACCCATGCTTCTATCGATGATTTTGACTATCTAATGTATGTATAAGTTTTGGCAAGCCCATATGATCAAGTATGTTCATGATTTACTTCAATTTCACGTTATTATCTTACCACATGGTTTTGCAGTCTAGGCTCCCACTTTTTAGCTTGTGGTATGGTTTGAGCCAAGGATTCTCATGATATGTTTTCATACTACTCATGTATTATTATGATTCAACTTTTTCACAAGACGATGGTTCAGCTTCATTGGAAAATGCTGGAGAGCATATGCATGTTTTGGGGAGTAGTGTCTGGCACTGAGTAGGCTAAGGATTCAGTCAACCCTGTGCCTTAGAACTACGTGCTAACGTAGGTATGTTTAGATTATTTGCAACCTCCCTTGTGAGCCTTCCATGCCCCCAAGGGGCCTTCAGCTTGATATCGATATCATGGTACTGCCCATAGCCCTTACAAGGCTTTGGACGGCTCTGCCCACTTGAGTGTTATAGTCGGGACCACGTAAGCTCTATTGTGATAATGTCGGTTATATGATGAGTCCCTCATTGTTCCTCATAATTTCAATTTTGCATGTTCACATGATACTATATTTTTAGCAAGTTTGACCCAATTTTCTATTTTACCTATGTATAATTAGTTTCAGCATTGGGTCATTTGATTTAGTTATGATATTAAGTTATGTTTAAGTCATGTTTTCAGATACTAGCATGCATGCCTTACACTCAAAATCTTGTGATGAAATGTTTTATGGTATGCATGATTTCTGATCTTACTTACTTAGCAGTTTTACTTACCTTGTATACTTGGTACATTCCATGTACTGACCACATACTCTATGTTTTATCATTTCATGATACAGGCTCAAACATTTTGGTTTAGTCCCGTCGTTGGCCAGATCCTCAGAGTTAGCATCTCCCAGCCAGAGTTGGTGAATCCTCATACTTTGAGGGCCCTCTTTTATCAGTTGTATTCAATATTTTCAGTTTTAGCCTTTATTATGTTAGTTGGGGTCTTGTCCCATATAATACCCTTGAAATCCCAAAGATCAGACCCAGGAGTTGAAATGGAGAAAATTGGAAATCTAGCACTAGGTCATAGAACGACTCATTCTGTGACGTGTGTGGTAGGCCACGAGTCGTGAGAAGACTCGTGATGAGGTTCAAGGCTTGGGTTTAAATTTTGGAATTTGAGGTCCCCATGAACCTGACTATAAGTCGTGGTCAGCCCCCATATCAATCATGGGCAAGGATTTAAGGAAAGTGAAAGAGACCTGGCAATGTACCCTACGAAACTTCTCCATGAGTCGTTGTCTGTCACCACGATTCATGGGATGGGTCATGGTCAGCAAGTTGGAAATAATCTAAAATCTTAGGTAGTGAAGGTGACGATTGGTGACCACGATAGTAAGGACTCGTGAGGTCCGCCGTGAAGAGCACCAAATGGTCTATTAGACAGTCCACTCAATGACTGATGCCACGACTTGTCCCCTTGGGCGGCGACTTGTCCAGTCCCTTGTTAGGACTGGCAGTCAGTTATTTCCTGCGAATATTGTAAGGGATTTTATGCAATTCCTATGATCCTAAGCCTAAACAACATCGTTTTAAGTTATGAATGAGGAATTTTAAGAGGTGTAAGTTCATTTGAGGCCATTCTTACTCATGCATGCAAAGCTAGAGAGTTAGAGAGGTGATCAAACTCATTCATCTTCAAGTATTCTCCAAACCTTCATTGGGCAATCAAGGAGTGGTAAAATTAGATCTTCCCCAGGTATGTTGGGTTATGAATGGGTGAATCGGTTCGCACCCACGCCCAGTCTCTCTCTAAATCATGAAAACTCCTATGTTGATTCTATGGGGTTTTAACCCAATGCATGCAATTTCTAATTCTTTATATGGGTATGATCTAAATGATTTTATTTATTATTGAATTTTGAATCATGGACAAGTTTAACGTCGTTTCCATTAAAAATCATGTTTCAAGCTTTATAAATTGAAATGCCCATTTATGAGAAGTTCATAAAAGTTTAGATTTATGATGAATGTTCATGTATGATGAGATATTAATGATAAAAAGCATGTTTTCAAGTTACCCATGTTTATAATAACGTTTTCAAATGAATTGAGCATTTTCAAGCATGTTAAAGTATTAGGCAATGCCCACATGTTCAAGTATGATTTATGGTTTATGATTTATGATATGAATTTCACGAATGATTGATTTATGACGTTGACTGATTTATAGGCCCTTGATTCATGGCTAAACATGTATGTAAATAGGGATCAAAGATGTTAATGATTATTTGTCCATGAATCTTATGAAAGATGTTTATAATTTATATACGAGCCTAATGTGCATGTTTTTGGGAGCAGTGTCTAGCACCGAGTAGCTTGTCGTTCAAAGGACTATGCCGGTGTCTCATAACTACATGCCATCATAGTGTCATATTGATACATTAGAATGTTAATGGATCCCATATTTCGTGATATCACATACTGCATGTCCCTTGCCTGGCAAGCCTGGGGTGACTCTGCCCACTTGAGTGAGATAGTTGGGGCATCCTTTAAGGCTCTACCATGATGGTGTCAGTTACGATGAGTTCTCCCCTTGTTCCTCATGATTTATGCATGGTTATGTTCATATTGTGTTGGCTCAAGTTACATTTCAGGAAACTTTTCTCCTATTATTATGATTATGACTGATTTATGAATGTTTTGAAAACCACGAGCCTTATGGTACATTACGATATTTATGTTATGAGCATGTTGTCCTACTCCTATGAACTTTTATCCATTTTAAATGTCTGTTTTACTTACCTTGCATACTTGGTACATTTCACGTAGTGACCGCATACTTTATGCTGTATCGTTTCATGGTACAGGCTCTAATCTTCAGACCCAGCATCGTCATTAGCTCATTTTCAGAGTTAGCTTCCAGATCATTGGTGAGTCCTCATCTCCCAAGGACTATTTAATATTAGTTATCATTTATGTTAAGTTTTCCAAAATCAGCGGGTTAGTTGGGGGTGTTGTCCCACCAACCTATCAGACATGTTAGAGGCTTTCAAACTATATGTAGTACCCAGATGTCATGTATAAAGTGTGTTTCTCTTTCTATGTTATGTCATGATTATGCTTCCACTATGTTATTATGTTGGGTATTTAACATTACTTGATTGAGTTAGATGTATGTTCATGCTATGGGTCGACTTGGAGTCTCTCGGGGCCCCTTGTCCTGTATTCTGATCCGAGTCTATGTTCGAGTCGTAAAAAATATGGTATCAGAGCAATAGGTTTGAAGTGTCCTAGGGTGTATAAAAATCGTGTTAAGTAGAGTCTTTTTTATGGGTTTTAAGCGCGCCACACTTTTGATGAAGAGGCTACAACACGTTTAGGAAATTTCCCATTCTTTCATAATCTATGTCATGTTATAAAATGACTCCCTATCCTTCTAACTCGTGTTATTCGCAATTGGAGAATCATGGCTCCCCAAAAAGTTAACGGTAGAAGGAATTGGAATGGAAACGGCCATAAGGATGACAATAGAGACGGGCACCGACAAGCACCACCAGTCCAGGAGCACCATGCATCGAAGCCGGTTGCTCTTGTTGAATTCTAGGCAGCCATTCAGATGCTGGCATAGGACTTGAACACTCAGGTCAACCAGTAGGTAGTGGCACATGATCCGCAAAATGGAAATGCGGTGGCAGCTCCAGTCAGAGATTTCTTGAGGATGATCCCGCCAGAGTTTCTTAGGTACAACGTGGATGAGGATCTACATAAGTTCATCGACGAGATTGTGAAGACACCCAAGTTATGGGGGCAGATGGAGTTGAGTGTGCTGAGTTGGCTTCATATCAGCTGAAGGAGGTCGCACACATCTCATTTCGACAGTGGAAAGACAGTAGGGCCGCCGGAGCAGGCCCTGTCACTTGGGAGGAGTTTCATATTGCTTTCATAGATCGGTACATCCATCAAGAGATGCGGGAGTTGAAGGAAACTGAGTTTGTAAATCTTAAGCAGGGGAAAATGATGGTACAATCGTACGCCCTTGAGTTCACTCTCTTATCAAACTACGCCCAAGAGTTAGTGGTTGATCAGAGGGCGCGAGTGAGCAGGTTTGTTCATGGGGTGGCGAACTATTTGGACAAAGATTGCAGGACTGCTATGCTCCACCACGATATGGATTTCCCTCAGATGGTCTTATATGCCCAGAAGATGAAGGTGGCACATATAAGGGAGAGAGAGGCCAAAAATACCTGAACAGATAGTTATGGGTTCACTCAGTAGAGATCCGGTAGTGGTCACCGGCCTCAGATTCAGCAAAGGTCACTAGCCCTAACACCATCAATAGCCAGTGTTACATCCTGATCCAAGGGTGATCAGAGGAGTAGGGCTTCAGGTTTGAGGGACTAGAGGGGCATGTAGACATAGAACACATTTCCGGTAGCAAGAGTCATGCCAGGGAGTGCTTGCTCGACTCAGATATCTATTATGGGTGCGGTAGATCCGACCACATGTGCCGAGCATGTCCATTTGCTCATGATGATAGAGGTCGTGCAAAAACTACCAGGTCAGCAGTAGCTCCAATGTGCTCATCTCCGCAGGGGGCATCCACTAGTGGGGGTGGCGGGCAGCGCCAAATTATTCCCTCGCCTCGCGTCCGTAGCAAGAGACTTCATTGGATTTGGTTACTGGTATGTTACAAGTGTTTCACCTTGATGCTTATGTTTTGGTAGATCAATGGGCTACCTTGTCATTTGTGACACCTTATTTATCTAGTAGCTTTGGAGTCAGTCCAGAAATTCTGTAAGAACCATTCTCAGTCTCTACTCCCATTGGTTATTAAACTGTAGCTAGGCGAGTGTATAGAAGTTGCCCGATCACAATATTGAAGAAGGTCACCTCCGCATACGTAGTAGAGTTAGCCATGTCCGACTTCGATATTATTCTCAGCATGAATTGGTTGTATGCATGTTATGCTTTTGTTAATTGTAGAACCCGTGCGGTAGAGTTCCGCTTTTTGGGTGAGTCAGTCTTAGAGTGCAAGGGTTGTTCGGTCGTGACTGTAGGTCATTTTATTACCTATCTTAAGGCCAGGAAGATGATTTCTAAGGGTTGTATGTACCATCTAGTTAGGGTTAATATTGTTCAGTCCGTGACCCCGACTATCCAGTCAATTCAGTTGGATGTGAGTATCCAAAAGTGTTCCCTGATGATTTATCGGGTATTCCTCCCGAGGGAAATCGATTTTGGTATTGATCTTCTTCCCGACATGCAGCCCTATATCTATTCCTCCCTATAGAATGGCTCCAACAGAGCTAAAAAAGTTAAAGGAACAGTTGAAGGATCTTTTGGACAAGGGTTTCATTAGACCTAACAAGTCTCCATGGGGTGCACCAGTTCTATTTGTCCGAAAGAAAGATGGTTCCTTCGGATATGTATTGATTATAGACAATTGAACAAGGTCACCGTCAAGAACAAGTGTCCTCTGCCCAGGATTGATGACTTTTTTGACCAACTTCAGGATGCCAATTACTTTGCAAAGATAGACCTTAGGTCTAGATACTATCAACTCAGGGTTCGGGAGAGTGACATCCTGAAGACAGCCTTCAGGACGCGGTATGGTCATTATGAGTTTGTAGTTATGTCTTTTGGACTAACGAATGCTCCTGTAGCTTTTATGGACTTGATAAACAGGGCATTCAAGCCATACTTTGATATATTTGTGATTATGTTTATTGATGACATCCTGATATACTCTCGGAGTGAGGAGGAGCATTCCTCTCATTTGAGGGTGGTGTTATAGACACTCAAGGATCCCTAACAATATTCTAAATTCACCAAGTGCGAGTTTTGTGGCATTTTTGGGATATGTGGTGTTAAGTGAGGGCATAAAGGTAGACTCACATAAGATAACAGCGGTGAAGAATTGGCCTAGACCAGTTAATCCTTCAGATATTCGGAGCTTTTTATTCTTAGATGGCTACTATCGGAGATTGTCTTGAAGGTTTCTCATCCATTGCAGCACATTTGACCAAATTGACCTAGAATAAGGTGAAATTCCAATGGTCGGAGGCTTATGAGAGGTGCTTTTAGGAGTTAAAGACTCGACTTACCTCAGCACCAGTGTTAACTCTACCCGAGGGTACCGACGGGTTCGTGGTGTATTGTGATGCTTCAAGGATCAGACTTGGGTGTGTATTGATGCAGCACGAAAAAGTTAAAGCTTACGCTTCTACAAAGCTGAAAGTACATGAAAGGAATTACTCGACTGATGATCTCGAATTGGCAGCGGTGGTATTCTCCTTGAAGATATGGAGACATTATTTGTACGGAGTCCATGTAGATGTGTTTACGGACCTTAAGAGTCTACAATATGTATTTACTCCGAAGGATCTCAATTTTCGTCAAAGGAGGTGGTTGGAGCTACTCAAGGACTATGATATGAGTTTCCTTTACCATCCGGGCAATGTTAATGTAGTAGCAAATGCACTTAGTTGACTTTCTATGGAGAGTGTGTCCCATGTGGATGAGGGAAAAAAGGTAGCTGGTGAAGGATGTGCATCGACTCGTAGGGTTGGGAGTTCAGTTGGTTGGTCGACCGATGGCGGTGTTGTAGTTCGGAATGGGTCAGAATCATCCTTGGTAGCCGATGTAAAAGCTAGACAAGATGAGGACCCCATTTTGGTAAAGTTAAAGGAAGTCGTTCGAAATCATAAATTAGAGGTCTTCTCCAAAGGGGGAGATGGTGTGCTTTGGTACTAGGGTAACTTATGCATTTTGGATGTTGATGATTTGAGGAACCAAATACTGCACGAGGCCCATGGATACAACTATTTGATACATCCAGGTGCCACCAAGAGGTACCGTGACCTACGGGAAGTCATGAAGAAGGACATAGCAGAATACGTGACGAAGTGTCCAAACTGTTAGTAAGTGAAAGTAAAGCATCAGAGACCGGGAGGTGTGCTCCAAGATATTAGCATTCCTACTTGGAAGTGGTAAGAAATCAATATGGACTTCATCATAGGGTTTTCTCACACTCGTCGCCAGTATGACTCCATTTTGGTTATTGTAGACAGGTTAACCAAGCTGCACCTTTTCTACCGGTCAAAACCATGGATTCTGGCAGAGGATTATGCCAAACTATAAATCTAAGAGCTAGTTTGATTGCATGGAGTGCCCTTGTCCATCATATTAGATAGAGGTACCCAATTTACCTTTTAGTTTTGGAGGTCATTCCAAAAAAAGGACTAGGTACTCAGGTTAAGCTCAACACCTGCAAACGAATGGTCCAGTGGAGTGGTAATTTAGAATCTCTAGGACATGTTGAGAGCAAGTGTCATTGACTCCAAAGGTAGTTGAGATGATCATTTTCCTCTTATCGAGTTTGCATACAATAACAACTACCACTCCAGCATTTAGATGGCTCCATTTGAGGCTCTCTATGGGCGGAGATGTAAATAGCCTATTGGTTGGTCCAAAGTTTGTGAAGCTGCAATGGTAGGACCAGATTCAGTCCATGAGGCCATGCAGAAAGTTCAGCTCCTATGGGACAGGTTGAAAATAACTCAAAGTCGCCAAAAGTCCTATGCTGAAGTGAGTAGGAGAGAACTTGTGTTCGAAGTGGGTGATTGGGTTTTTCTAAAGGTGTCTCTCATGAAGGGAGTGATGAGGATTGGAAAGAAAGGAAAAGTCATTCCTCGTTATGTTGGCCCATACCGGATTGTGAAGCGGGTTGGTAAGGTGGCGTATGAATTGGAGTTGCCCTCAGAATTAGCTTCTATTCATCATGTTTTTCATGTATCTCTCTAAAAGAAGTGTTTGGGTGATCTAGCTCTAGTTTTCCCGGTAGACAGTGTTGGTGTGAGAGACAGCCTTAGTTATGAGGAGGTTCCGCTAGAAATAATTCATAATTAGGTTCGAAGGCTAAGAAACAAGGAAGTAGCTTCAGTTAAAGTTTTATGGAAGAACTAGCATGTTGAGGGAGCTATGAGGGAACGCGAAGCAGACATGATGGCTAGATACCCATATTTAATCTCTACCAGCTCAGTTCCATCTTGAGGTAACAGTTCTTACACTAAAACTCTATTCAATTTTATGTGCCCAAGTTTCTTTTATGTCAAAGTATGTATGTATGGTTTGTGAATTTAGTTCAGCCATGTAGTTCAGTTTGGAAGTAGTCACTCCATCAGTTGTCAGCTTAAATGATCAGTATTTGAATATGATGATTGCATTTCATTACTTTTCTGTATGATTTACAACATTCGAGGATGAATGTTCCAAGGGGGAGATATTGTAATACCCTCGAAAGCCCAAAGATCAGACCCGGGAGTTGAAATGGAGAAAATTGGAAATCTGGAACCAAGTCATAGAACGAGTCCTTTTGTGGCCCGTGGGGTAGACCACGAGTCGTTAGGAGACTCGTTGTGAGGTTCAAGGCTTGGATTGAAATTTTGGAATCTGAGGTCCCCACGGACCTGACCATGAGTCGTGGTCATCCCTCATGACTCGTTGGGTCGGTCGTGGGCAAGGGTTTAAGGAAAGTGAAGGAGACCTGGCAGTGTACCATATGGAAGGTCCCCACGAGTCATGGTCAGTCACCATGATTCATGGGATTGGTCGTGGTCAGCAGGTTGGAAATAATCTGAAATCATGGGCAGTGAAGGTGACAAGTGGTGACCACAAGTCATGATCACCAGTAACGACTTATGAGGTCCCCCTGATAAGCCCCAGATGATCAATTAGACAGTGCCCTCAACAAGTGATGCCACGACTCAGTCCCTTGGGCGACGACTCGTCCAGTCCCTCGTTTGGACTGGCAGTTAGTTATGTCCTATGAATTTAGTAAGGGCTTTTCCATAATTACTATGATCCTAAGGCCTAAACTATGTCATTTTAAGCTATGAATAATGAGTTTTAAGAGGAGTAAGTTCATTTTAGGCCATTCTTACTCATGCATGCAAAGCTAGAGAGTTAGAGAGGTGATCAAGCTCATTCTTCTTCAAGTCTTCTTCAAACATTCATTGGTAAATCAAGGAGTAGTAAAATCAGATCTTCCCCAGGTATGTAGGGCTACGAATGGGTGAATCTGTTTACACCCATGCCCAATCTCTCTCTAAATCATGAAAATTCCTATGTTGATTTTATGGGGTTTTAAACCAATGCATGGGATTTCTAATTCTCTACATGGGTATGATGTAAATTACTTTTTATTATTTAATTATGAATCATGGGAAAGTTTTACATTGTTTCCATTAAAAATCATGTTTCGAGCTTTATAAATTTGAATGCCCACTTATGGAAAGTTCATGAAAGTTGAGATTTATGATGAATGTTCATTTATGATGAGATATTAATGATGAAAAGAATGTTTTCAAGTTACCCATGTTTATAATCATGTTTTCAAGTAAATTGAGCATTTTCAAGCATGTTAAAGTCTTAGGCAATGCCCACATGTTCAAGTATGATTTACGATTTATGATATGAATTTCACAATTGATCGTTTAATGACGTTGGCCGATTTATGGGCCCTTGATTCATGGCTAAACATGTATGCAAATAGGGATCAATGATGTTAATGTTTATTTGTCCATGAATCTTATGAATGATGTTTATAATTTACATACAAGCCTAATGTGCATGTTTTTGGGAGAAGTATCTAGCACTGAGTAGCCCGATGTTCAAAGGACTACACCGGTGTTTCATAACTACGTGCCGCTATAGGTTCATATTAATATATTACAATGTTAATGGATCCCTTATTTCGTGATATCACATGTTGCACGTCCGTTGCCTGGCAAGCCTAGGGCGACTCTGCCCACTTGAATGAGATAATTGGGGCATCACGTCCCTATCATGATGGTGTCGGTTATGACGAGTCCTCCCATTGTTCCTCATGATTTATGCATGGTTATATTCATATTATTTTGGCTCAAGTTATGTTTAAGAAAACTTTTCCAATTATTTTGATTATGAATGATTTACGAATGTTTTGAAAACCTTGAGCGTTACGTATTATGATATTTATGTTATGAGCATGTTATCCTACTCTTATGAACTTTTATGCATTTGAAATGTCTATTTTACTTACCTTGCATACTCGGTACATTCTACATACTGACTGCATACTTTATTATGTATCGTTTCATGATAAAGGCTTCAATCTTCAGACCCAGCACCTTCATTAGCTCGTTCTTGGAGTTAACTTCCAGTTCATTGGTGAGTCCTTATCTCCGGAGGACCAGTTGATATCAGTTATCCTTTATGTTCAGTTTTCAAGACTTGTCGGGTTATTTGGGGGTGTTGTCCCATCAACCCATCAGATATGTTAAGGCTTTCAGACTATATGTTGTACCCAACTGTCATGTATGAAGTGCGTTTTGCTTTCTATGTTATGTCACGATTATGCTTCCGCTATGTTGGATATTCCGCTTTACTTGATTGAGTTAGATGTATGTTCATGCTATGGGTCGAGTTGGAGTCTCTCGGGGGTCCTTGTCGCGTGTTGCGATTTGGCTCTAGGTTCAGGTGGTGACAACCCATTAACTTGTCAGTATGTAGAGCCTTATCAAACATAGTATGCATTCAGCTTCTGAATCATGTTATGTATTTAGATGTTCAGATGTTATGATATTCTTAGACTTCCACTATTTCATATGTTAGATTTCCGTATTTATTACGTTGAGCATTAGATTTCATGTTCATGCCATTGTTCGACTTGGAGCCTCTCAAGGTTCTTTGTCCCGTGTCTCGATCTGGGCCTATGTTTGGGTCGTAACAAACTTAGTATCAGAGTATTACATTTTGAAGTTTCCTAGGGTGTTTGAAAGTCGCTTTAAGTAGAGTCTTTTTCATGGGTGTGAAGCGCACCATACTAATGGAAATGAGGCTATGAAACGTGTTAGGAAACTTCCCTTCTTTCATGATCTATTTCATGTGGTGAAATATCTCTCTATCCTTCAAACTCATGTTATTTGCATTTATAGAATCATGCCTCCTCGACGAGTTAATGGAAAAAGGAATGGAAATGGAAATGGCCATGAGAATGGCAACGGAGATGGGCATCAGCAGGCCTCACCATCCCCCGAGGATTATGTACCCGAGTAATTGGCCCATGTAGAGTTTAGGGATGCCATCCAGATGTTGGCACTGACATTGGCTGCCCAATTCAACCAACAGGTGGTAGCACATGTTCCCCAGAATGGGAATGTGGAAGCGGCCAGAGTCAATGACTTTCTTAGGATGAACCCTCCGGAGTTTCTTGGATCAAAGGTGGATGAGGATCTACATGAGTTTATTGATGAGATTCAAAAGATTACACAGATCATAGGGGTGATACGGGAGTAGTGTGCATACTTAGCCTCTTATCAGTTGAAAGGGGTTGCACATATTTGGTTCAGACTATGGAAGGATGGAAAAGCAGTCGGAGCGAGCCTTGTTGGCTTGGATGAGTTCCATACTGCATTGTTGGATCGGTTCTTTCCCCGAGAGATGAGGGAAATAAAAGCAGCTGAATTTGTGAATTTGAGGCAGAACAACATGATATTCTAGGAGTATACCTTAGATTACACCCGCTTACCTAAACACACACCTGAGATGGTGGCAGATCAGAGGGATCAAGTAAGCTTGTTCGTGCATGGGATAACAGACTATTTGGTCAAAGATTGCCGAAATGCGATGCATCATCAGGACATTGAATTCTTATAGATATTTCCGTACGCCCAATAGGTACAAGCAGTACAGGCGAGTGAACGGGAAAGAGAGGCCAAGAGGGCCAGGACTAATAGCTTTTGATTCTACTAGGAGAGACCTGGTGGTGGGCACCGTCAGTAGTCCCACTAGAGATCATCAGCCCAGCATCGTTAACAGAGTGTGTATCATCCATATCTAGGCATGACTAGAGGGGACGAGCATCAGTATCTTGAGGTTAGGGGAACAGATCTATGGAGCCCAGTATTCCAGCTTGTGACTGGTATGGTAGGAGGCACACTGGTCAGTGCTTAACAGGTACAGGTGCTTGTTTTGGGTGTAGGAAGCCCAGACATATGCTCCGATATTATCTAGTAGCTAGACAGGGCCATTATAGAGGCCAAGACCCAATTTCCAGTTCAATAGTAGCACTAGCATGCCCATCTTAGCAGGGTGTGTCGACTAGTGCAGGTGGCGGTCAGCGCCAAAATAGATTCTATGCCCTTTCTTTTCATCAGGAGCAAGAGGCCTTTCCAAATGTAGTCACTCGTATGTTACAAGTATTACACCTTGATATTTATGCTTTGTTAGACCTAGGGGATACATTATCTTTTTTGATTTCCTATGTTCCTAGTAGTTTCAGAGTCGGTCTCAAAATCCTATCAGAGCCCTTCTCAGTCTCTACTCCAGTCGATGATTCAATTATGGCTCAACGAGTATATAGAAATTTCCTTGTCACAGTCCTTCAGAAAGTCATCTCAGCAGATTTAGTTGAGCTAGCCATGACAGATTTTGATGTTTATCTTTGGCATGTATTGGATAAATGCATGTTATGCTTCAGTAAATTGTATAACCCTTATGGAAGAGTTCCAATTTCTGGGTGAGCCTGCCCTAGAATGGAAGGGTAGTTCAGTTGTTCCTGTAGGTCATTTCATTTCCCACCTTAAGGCTAGAAAGATGATTTCTAAGGGTTGCGTGTACCATCTAGCTAGGGTTAAGGATGCTACATCCAAAACCTCGACTATCCAGTCAGTTCTCGTAGTGTGTGAATATCCAGAGGTGCTTCTAGACGATTTATTGGAAATTCCTCCTGAGTGGGAGATCGATTTTGGTATTAACCTTATTCCCAATACGCAACCTATATCTATCCCTCCTTACAGTATGGGTCCAGCTGAGCTAAAGGAGTTGAAGTAGTAGTTGAAAGATCTTTTAGACAAGGATTTCATCGAACCTAGCGAATCCCAGTGGGGTGCACAAGTTATCTTTGTCCGAAAGAAAGATGATTCCCTTCGGATGTGCATTGATTACTGACAAGTGAACAAGGTCAAAGTCATGATTAGGTATCCTCTCCCTAGAATTGACAACTTGTTTTACAAACTTCAAGTTGCCAAGTATTTCTCAAAGATAGACCTCAGATCCGAATATCATCAGCTTCGGGTTAGAGAAAGTGACATCTCGAAGATAGCCTTCAGGACTCGGTATTACCACTATGAGTTTGTAGTTATTTTTTTGGACTAACGAATGCTCATGTAGCTTTTAAGGATTTGATGAATAGGTTGTTCAAGAAGTATTTGGACATGTTCGAGATCGTGCTCATAGATGAAATTCTTATATACTCTCGGAGTGAAGAGGAGCATGCTGCTCATTAGAGGGTGGTGCCACAGACTCTTAAGGATGGCCTGTTGTATGCTAAATTAGCAAGTGTAAGTTTTTGTTAAACTCGGTAGCATTTTTGGGTCATGTCGTGTCAAGTGAGGGTGTACAGTAGACTCTCAAAAGATGGAGTTGGTGAAGAATTGACCTAGACCAGTTAGTCCTTCAGATATCAAGATTTTCTTGGATTTAGCTGGTTACTACTGGAGGTTTGTCGAAGGGTTTTCATCCATTACGACACCATTGACTAAGTTGACCAAGAAGAAAGTGAAGTTTCAATGGTCAAAGGCCTTTTAGAAGAACTTCCAAGAGTTGAAAACTTGGCTCACCTCAGCACCAGTGTTGACCCTACCTAAGGATACCGATGGGTTTGTGGTATATTGTGATGCCTCAAGGATCGGCGTTGGTTGTGTATTAATACAACATGGTGAGGTTATAGCATATGCTTCCAGGAAACTGAAATTCCATGAAAAGATCTATCCTAATCATGACCTCAAGTTGGCGGCGGTCATATTATCCTTGAAGATTTGGAGACAGTATCTATACGGAGTCCATGTAGATGTGTTTACAAAACACGAAAGCCTATAGTACGTGTTCACCCAGAAGGATCTAAATCTACGTCAGGGAAGGTGGTTGGAGCTTCTTAAACATTATGATATGAGTGTCCTTTATCATCCAGGAAAGGCTAACGTGGTGGTAGACGCTCTTAGCAGGTTTTCTATGAAGAGTGTTTCTTATAGATGAGGGGAGGAAAGAGTTGGTGAAGGATGTGCATCGTCTTGCACAACTAGGAGTTCGTCTTGTTGACTCGACAGAAGGTGGTGTCATTGTTCAGAATGGATTGGGATCCTCCTTGGTGACCAAATTGAAGGCCAGGCAAGACGAGGATCCTATCTTGGTAAAGTTGAAGGAAGTTGTTCAGAATAAGAAAGTGGAGGTCTTCTCCCAAGGCGGAGATGGTGTGCTTTGATATAAGGATCGTCTGTGTGTTCCAGGTGTTGATGATTTGATAGATCGGATGTTGCGCGAGGCTTATGGTTATAGATATTCTATACATCCAGGTACCTAATGATGTACTGTGACCTATGGAAAATCTATTGGTGGAATGGCATGAAGAAGGACATAGCAGAGTTTGTCGCAAAGTGCCCGAATTGTCAACAAGTGAAAATTAAGCATCAAAGACTCGGAGATGTGCTTCAATATATTAGTATCCCGACATGGAAGTGGAAGGAAATCAATATAGACTACATTATAAGGTTTCCTCATCCTCGTCGATAGTATGACTCTATATGGGTGGTCATGGACCGGTTGACTAAAGCAGCTCATTTCCTACAAGTCAAAACTATTGATTTAGGAGAGAATTATGCCAAATTGTACATTCAGAAGTTAGTTCAGTTGCATGGATTACCCTTGTCCATCATATCAAATAGAGTTACTCTGTTTAGCTCCCAGTTTTGGAGATTGTTTCAGAAGGGACTTGGTGATCATGTCAATCTTAGCATAGCTTTTCACCTGCGTGTTTCCTTTAAATAAACCCCCGATTTTCGCCCATTTTCCCCCATTCCCTATACCCTCCGCGACAAAAACACCCATTCCCCTACCCCCAAGCTCCGTGCCACGTTAAGAGGCAAGGAAAACGTCAAGTTTTCATTGATTCTTCAATTCCAAGGTATGTTTTCATCGTCTATCTCAATTATTTTGGCGATTTTTGTCAATTTTGAGCATGTGAGGTGAGATATATCACCCTAGGCAGAAATTAAACATGACGTGAATTATTTTTTGATTGATTATGTTCGGATTGTTGTAGTTGACGTTTGAACTTATCGATTAATTGAATAATTTAATGTTGATTATCGAAGTGAATTCTAGGGCTTGGGGTTGTTGGATTTTAACTTGGGTAACTTGATAGTTTAATGAAATTGATGCCGGGGTGTGTTTATTATTTGAGATAAGTCGTGGTAACTATTGTATAATTGTTGAAAGTCGACTAATTCTCGAATTTTTGTGGGAAAGTGCATAATATGTGAATTGGTTGAATTGCTTAGATTAGTTGTATATAATAGGTTTGTATTGGTGTTTTTATTTTGTTGTTGTTATTGTTGCTAAGTGTTATGGGTGAATAGCGGTCGATAGTAGGATTGGGTTAGCTGTATGAAGTCTGAGTAGTTCGCTAGCCGTTATGCTGTCGAATTTTTGTGAACGCACTAAGCAACATGTTTATAGTTTATTGTGTTTGGGGTGTAAATAGAGCTATCCTTGCTAAAATGTTGTAAATATTGTTAAAGACTAAGTGTGGGGTAAATTTTGTTTAACCCGACCTTAGCCGAAGCTAACAAGTTTTTAGCTTAACGTTGTGCTTGTCTGTGTAAATTGACAGGTACAATGGCCAGCCGACAAGATAAAGGCAAGGGTGCTTCAACATCAGGCACCGGCAGAAAGAGAATGAGACTGGGCACTGCTGTCCCAACTGCACCTGTTGTTCCACGCGGTCAACACCGCCGATACGGGACACGATGGGTCACCGATGAAGGGAAGAAATGGTACGCAAAGCATAAGGAGAACAAGTACTTCCCGGAGGAACATATTGCAAGGGAACCACTTGCACAGGAGTTCCCTCGCATTGTACAGAGGATTGAGGCAGCTGGGCTCAGCTTTATTTTTCAGGAGCCCAAGGAGTGCAACCTTCACTTGGTCCGGGAATTCTACGCCAACTGGAACCCGGCCATCAGGAGCCATACTATTAAAATCAGAGGGCAGATTGTCACTCTGGAACCCCAGCAGTTGAATGCCATCGTTGGAGCGCGGGACATAGACGCCCACGTCCTCCGCCAGTTAAACATCACCCCACCGTACGCCGACATCAGACGTACGTTGTGTGGGGCTCGAACCACAGCCCGATGGAGCAGACACAAAGAGAGGGGTTACCATAAGACTCTGCCTTATTCGCAAATGAACAGGGAGGCAAGAATCTAGCTAAAAATTGTATGTTCGTGTTTGATCCCGGGAGTGCATATGACAGACGTGACCCGGGACCGTGTCTGCCTGGTGTATGCCCTTATGAAAGGGCTTGAGATTAATGTGGGGGTGGTCATAATATCCGCCATGAAGAGAGCCAGACTACACCAGGGCCACAGATACGGGTTTGGCGGACTCATCACCACCTTCCTCCGAGGCCTCGACATTGAGGAAGAAGCCTTGGATTACATTCCGCAGTTGGAGCGGAGGGCCCTTGATGTGACAAAGACCAAGGCCCCCGACACTACACACGGACCGGTGCTGACTCTGGGCGAGCGACATGCTCGTGACGACTAGTATATGGCCCGTATGTTTGGCATGCAGATGCTGCAGCTACGGATAGGTGGGAGACCAGCCACCGAGGATGAGTTATGGCAGCTGGAGCTGGACTACCCCTTTGGCGAGAACGCCAGAGCTTTATGCAAGGTGGGGCCAGCCTTTGTGGAGCCGACTGATGACGACGTCCCTACTGATGAGGAGACACGTCGTGAGGACTCTGATGTAGAGTCCGATGACGACGATGGAGCCGATTCGGATATGGGCGACGAGGCCGCAGCACCGGATGAGGAAGTCGAATATTTCGACTGAGTAGGGAGTTCCACCACCCATATGTTGTGCTTTGTATTGTTGTGAACACTGGGGACAGTGTTCGATTTAAGTGTGGGGTGGGGAGTAATTAGGTGCTGGGTCATAGGCTCTAAACTTGCTGTATAATTTTTCCTTGATGTTTATGTATGTCTGTGCTTTCCCTGTTGTTGTGAACTGATTTTGTGATCTATGTGTATATATTTGTGTTGTGGCTGATGATGTGTGTTTTGAAAGTTATGGTTGCCTGTGTAAATATTTTGTAAATTTTGTAAATATTTTTTTCTTTATCGATATGATCGATATTTTTCAAAATTTTTGCGAAAAGATTTTGCACTTATCAAAATATTTTGTAAATATTTTCTATCGAAATGATCGATGTGTTGCAAAAATTTTGATGTTTTATTTTTGGGTTTCTCGGAGTTTGTTTTCAGTTCTTTTACCGAGAATAGTCCCATTGAACCGATGTCATAGTTAGTGACTGTTCCCTATGATGGATGGATGACGACCGTCTTAAGGGAAATGTAGTCGATAGGAGTAGATGTTTTGTTTTTAGTTTCTTTGGTGGATTGCATCAATAAACTGTAGTTGCTTATGGTTGCTAAAATTTCGTTGCGTGTTGTAATTGATGTTCGAAATGTGAAAATGATTTGGTTGAAAGCATGCAATTGTGTAAATATGTTGAGTTACCTAGGCTATAGAATTTGGTTCATTATGATTGAGGCTTAATCTTGAATTCATGTAATTGACTAATTAAAGAGTCTGTGGATGCATCTTGATTCGAGCATGTGCATGAAGTGTGAAGTGAGGTTTTGCTATTCCATGTCATTGTGAATTGTCTAGAACTTGCCTGGTGTGTATACAAAACGAAATGAAGGAGGTGTAGTGTTGGAAAGGATGTAGGCATTTCTTTGTTTTAACCGTTAGTTTCCATTTTTTTTTCTTGTCAAATTCTACCTTTTTATATGTTGTATACCCTAGTCAGCCCGTTGAGCCTTTAGCCGATTTCTTTCTTTTGTCCAGAATTGTATGAACTAAGCTTTATTCCTTCTTTTCATTAGCCTTAAAGTCTATAAGAAGCTCTTAAGCGCTTACAAAGAACAGAAAATGTTTCCCAAAGTGTTAAAGAGTGAAAAGAGTGAAAAGAAAAGAAAAGCAAAGTGAGGAAAGAAAAGGTGATGTTGAAGAAGCACCCGTTGTAATTAAATGAAATTGAGGGTACATGAAAACCTTCTATTTTGTGTCAAGTGTGCCTGATGAAATGGGTTGTATGAAAGTAAACCAGCATGAATGGGAGAAAAAGAGAAAAGAGAGGAACAATGTCCATGAGTCGATGGGAATGAGTTGAAAAGGCGCTTAAGGATGCTAGCGACTATTATTGGCTAATCCAATATATATATACTAGATCCATAGCCCAGTTACAACCCATTAAAAGTCCTATTTGATCCTACATTGCATTTCTTTATATTAGTGGAGTAATACACTAAGGGCAAGCCTATGGGTCATGACATGATGCATGTGAATTCTTTTGGGAGAGAGAGTGAAATTAATTTTTATATGCCCCTACTTGCATGTTTGTGTGCTGCATGAACATAAAAAGGGGAAGTTTCTCTCGAGTTGTGAGGGTACATGCTTGATGAAAGATTGATTTTCGTGTCGAATTTCTTGATTAGTTGATTTGCATGAGTTTGCCGATATCAAGAATCAATTCTTAAAAGTCTAGGAAGCCTCGATGTATTAAGGTCATTGTCTTGTACGACCAAGCATGTTTTCTTGATGATTTGCAAAAAAATCGAATAATCGGTATGACCGTAACATAAATGGCTGCACTATAGTGACAAAGGTTGAGATGTGATGTGCATGATTTGTGTATGTGTTGTTCGAGGACGAACAAGGATTTAAGTGTGGGGTAAGTGATCTTGGGCAGATTTATATGCCCAAGTGATACTCAAACGTATCATTTTTACCTTGTTTGTTGTGCAATGTGTATATAATATCATGTATTTGGTAATAAAATGCGAATTTATACTAACCAACATGATTAGCATTTGTTTTGCAGGATAATGTGATTTTTAGGAGCTAAAATGCGTGTTGGAACTATGTCGGAGTTGGACTGGGATGCGAGTGTGGAAAAGGCCTTGGATGGCACATTTTACAGTGGCTCCGCGATGGAGCCGTGCCACGCTGCCATCGCGGTAGCACACTGCCTAGGCAGAAATAAAATTAGTAATTTCCAGTGTGCCTGCGCGTCAGCTCCGTGGCACGGAGATAGGCCTCCGCGATGGCCTCCGTGCCACGTTGAGGCCAATTATCCGGACCCTGCGATTTCCAGAGAGGGTCCGCGTCCACGCCGTGTCACGGAGGCAGTGCTCCGCGTTGGCCTCCGTGACACGTTGCTTGTTATTCCGGGAAAAATTTCCCACTAGTATAAATAGCACACTTAGGTTATTTTTAAAGGGAGTTTTTTAGTTTTAGTTTTTTTTAGCCTGAGTTCAGAAGTGGAGAGCAGGAACGTGGTTTTGTGGCAGTTGAAGAATAGAAAAGATAAGAGTTTTCTTCTCTTCCCTTCTTCTTTCCTTCAATTGTATGCATGATTAACACTCATTCTAGGATGATTAATCCAAGAATGAGTGGCTAATTCCTTTCTTGCTGAGGTTTTGAACTTGTGTAATGAATGTTGGTAATAATTGATATGGTTTCTTCTTCTTCTTGCATGTTGTTCTATTAATTCTTGTGTTTATTACATTATTGATTAGCCACCATTAATGTATATCTAAAAAGTCCAATTTCACTCGAGAGAGCATGAAATTGGAAAGTTGTGAATTAATAGGGTATTGTTCTCAACTTGATTTGGGAAAATTGGGTTTTGATGTGCTTTCTTGATAGAAATATACTTGAAAGCCGTATTAGTCAATTTAGGAACCGGAATTGGAGTGTTAGGTCATAAATTGCATTTGATCACAGAAATGTAGACGGATGGTTTATGATTCTAAAGTGAAATTAAATACGGAAGTTTTAATTTCTAGGCAAACGTTCTTGGCTAGCAACATGAAGAGAAGAATAACCGAATTATGATTGCTATCGAATTCATTACTTGTTCTTAACCTTGGCATGCTCTTATCCATAGTTTCAATTCAAGTAAATATTTGTTAATAGTTTTAGTATATAGTTTATAAACATAATTATTTAACTTTTGGTTACATTGTTGTCAACATAATTAGAAGTAAACTAGAATATAGTATACTTAAGCAATTTTACTTATTCAGAGTCTCCTTGGATCGATACTTGGCTTACATAGCCACTTTATTACTTGTTTGACCACGTGCACTTGCGTGTCGGTTTTTAACCCCTACCAAAGCACCGAGCAAGTTTTTGGCGTGGCACGGCGCTGGGCGAGGCAACCGACGACAACTTGGTTTCCTGAGGCAATTTCCGGAGAGCTTTCGCGTTGTCTCCGTGTCACTGAGGCAGTGCTCCGCGATGCACTCCGTGACACGGAGCCGTTCCCTCTCAGGCTAAATTATGCACGTTTTCCATTTACTATAAATAGGACCCTTAGCTCCTAAAATCATTTGATCACGATTTTATTCTGAAAAACCACCTAGGAGTGAAGGGAGAAGTGGGAGAACTCATCTAGGGTTTAACAAATTCCCTTCTCATCTACGAAATTCATGTAAGTATGTTAGTTTAGTATTAGTTAATTGTAGTTTTACGAACATGAATGGCAAGAACCCTTCCTCTAGGGTTGAAGCCATGAATTATGATTGTGCTTTTATGAAATTGTTTTGGAATTAAGTTATTGATTGCTGTTTTCGTCTTGCATTCTGGATTGTTGGTTGTTTTTATGATTGATCACCATGAAAGCATATTTGTTAGATTGAGTAATAGCTTGAGAAAGCATTACCTAGGTCAGTACATGAGAATGTAAGGAGCATGTTTGTATCTCGGGAGAGATTTTTGTGTCAGGATAGAAATATACCTAACACCGTGCTTGGTTGACACACGGGGGTTATGAAAGACCAACTTGGGATGTCACATCACCACTCGAAGAAGTAGTTGTGAGGCTAAGTTGAGTTAAATGGTTAGACGGACGAAAGTCCATAATCGTTTCCCCGTAAACCACAACATAATTGATTGCCCGCGACTAGAAAATTAAACTCCTCGCTCACAATGATGCAGTGAGGCTAGATTGCCGTGTTTAGAAGCTCGAAAGACCATAAACATGCAATTCTAATTATGTGAAATAACAATTGATAGTTCCATGCTTAACCCATTGCAAATCGTAGGATCGCATGATTAATTGGTTTTAACTCTATGTTGCTCCTAGAGTGATTTCAGAATATTTCGTTGACCCAAACTTAGACTTAATTAATCTCAATCGAAAATGTCTATAACCAACACTTGAGGTATTTAAGATCACAATAGAAATGGATAGTTAGATGAATGGGTCCAGTCCCTGTGGGTTCGACATTCCGGTTCTTAAAAAGAGCCACTATATTACTTGCACGACCCGTACACTTGCGGACACGCGAATCGGGCACGTCAAGTTTTTGGCGCCGCTACCGGGGACTCGGCGAAGTTTTGATAATTTATCTATTTTTGTGTGATTTTTAAATTCTCTTAAGTGTTGAGAAACTTGGTCTTAGTCTGATTATTGCAGGTGACAGGTTGTCCTACCGAGCTGGCTAGAAATAGATAGCTTGTGGAACCTTTGCTTGATCCTGAACGTCAAATCCATTTGCGAAGGAGAATAGCTCTAGAGCATAAGTTGAAGAGACTTCAAGAAAAGGTACAACAACAACCACCCGCGGGACAAGCACACTTGTCATCCGAAGAAATGGAAGCAAGACCAGTTCGCGAAGTGGCTATCCCACTAGCGACAAATGTGACCTCAAGCATTCTTAAACCGGAGCCTGGAGGGCACTTTGAGCTTAAATGGAACATGGTGCAGCTGTTACATTCTAGTGGTCAATTCACTGGGATGGTACATGAGGACCCGCAGCAGCACCTACAGAGCTTTTTAGAGATTAGTGACACGTTTGTCCCCACCGGCGTGTCCACAGATTATGTCCGAATGACCCTCTTCCCATTTTCACTGTTGGGAGAGGCGAAGAAGTGGCTGAAGGCTGAGCCACCGAACTCCATAACTTCATGGAATGACTTGGCTAAGAAGTTCCTTATCAGATTCTTCCCTTCAGGCAAAACTGCAAGGTTAAGAAGTGAAATACTCAGTTTCAAGTAGAGGCCTAATGAGAACTTATATATGGCTTGGGAAAGATTCAAGTCATTGTTGAGAGACTGCCCCCATCACCAGCAATCAAATGAAGTGCTGGCTCATACCTTTGTAGAAAGTCTAGACCCACACACAAAAATATTACTAGACTCTGCATCGGGTGGGCAAGCCTTGGATAAGACATATGATGAGTTGTACACTTTGTTGAACAGAATTGCACAAGGAAATCCAGAGTGGCACATCGAGTCATCGAGAGGGGCAGGAAAGAGACCAGGGTTGATAGAAGTAGATTGTTTGAATGCCTTGGCAGCACAGTTAGCTTCGTTCCAGCATCAAATGATGACTCAGTTTAATAAACTGAGTATGAACCAACGCCAGGGCCAGGTTAATGCAGTTCTGCAAGCTCCGAGTTGATGTGAAATTTGTGGTAATAATGGGCACCATGCAGAATCTTGTGGAGCCAATCCGGAGTCAGTCAATTTTGTTAGTAATGTGCAGCGCAACAATCAGAATTTTGAAACCAGTTACAACAGAAATTGGCAGGGCCACCCGAATTTTTCTTGGGGTGGAAACCAAAAGCAGAATTTTATGCAACCTCAACAGCAGCAATATCAGCAGAATAGGCAGAATGATGGGCAATTGAGTAGCAACATTGAGGAAACATTGCAGAAAATTATAGAGACCCAGACTCAGTTAGTGGAAAATCAGGCGAGGATGGCAACAGACTTAATGAATCAGCAAGTAGCCACCCGAAATCTTGAAAAACAAGTGGGTCAGATAGAAGCTGCTCAAAACATGAGATCGCAAGGGGGATTACCAAGCGACACAGATCCTAACCCCCGGTAGATCAATGCCATCAGTCTGAGAAGCGGTAGGCAATTAGCTGATGCAGTGCCAAAAGAGCTGAGCAAAGAGGTGCAGCCGGAGTTGGTTAAACCAGGACCATCCGTCAACATGGGAGATAATCAGAGTGCTGGGCAACAAAATTCACGACCTCCATTGCAGCCAGCACAAAGACCACCACCACCATTCCCTCAGAAATTCAGAAAGAGCAAGGAGGAGGAATGCTTCAAAAAGTTCTTTGAGAGTTTCAGAGAACTTCACATAAATTTGCCTCTTCTTGATGTTTTGCAGGGAATGCCCAAGTATGCTAAATACTTGAAGGACGTGATGGCGAACAAAGTGAGATTGGTGGATGTCCAAACGGTAGCACTGACTGAGGAGTGCAGTTACAGGGTATTGAGCAAAATGCCAAAGAAACTCAAAGACCCAGGGAGTGTTACCCTCCCCATACTAATTGGTAAAGCTGAGGTGCTACGAGCTTTATGTGACTTGGGGGCGGCAGTTAATCTAATGCCCCTATCCTTATTCAACACCTTGGGGTTGGGAAAACCGAGGCCGACAAGGTTGATGCTGCAGCTGGCTGACAAGTCGCGAGTAACACCTGATGGAATAATAGAGGATCTTCTCATCAAAGTAGGTAAGTTCATTATACCTGCTGATTTTATTGTCTTGGATTTTCAGGTTGATGACCAGGTACCCCTGATCTTGGGACGGCCATTTTTGGCCACTGGAAGAGCGGTGATTGATTTAAAAGCAGGGACCCTGACAATGAGGGTTGAGGATGAAGAAGAAATCTTCCGCTTTTACCAAGAAATGAACCCATCTGCACACTACAGAACCCTTTGCCAGGTTAGTGTGTTGGCAGAGGATAAGTGTGGGGTGGAGGATTCCACAGGTGTAGGGCCGAAGGCAATAACAAATGTTCAGCCCGAGTCTGATAAAGGACTTCAAACTGAAAAGAAGTTGGAGAAAGAGAGGAGCAGAGTGGAGGCTGTTTCCTCTAAATAGCAAACGAAAAGGAGATGGTTCTCAAAAGAGAACCCAGGTATGAGGATGTACTGAAAAGTATAGTCCACGTCGGGCCACGACGTAAAATAAGGCGCTACTTGGGAGGCAACCCAAGGGTACCACAGGTACCATTTTAATTTCTGGCATTTGTGTTGATTTTATTTATTTTTCATCTTGTGTTGTTTCTGGTGGAAAGTTAAGCACAGATGGAGGGGAAGTCTGAGTACCCGTGGAGGAGGAAGCTAAAAAGCATGGACGATAAAAAATGTGGGGTCGACACACACTTGTGGAAAGTGAAGAAAATCATGCTATTAGCTAGGCCTAAAGGCCTCAGGGAGTATTTCTCACCCTTCTTAAATTTTAATTTGATGCTATGAGGACATAGCATGATTTACGTGTGGGGTGAGGGAAATTTCAAGGGAAATTTCAAAAATTTTTGTTGTGCTTAAGGATTTTTGGTGAATGTAATGCTTTTGAAAAATTTGAAAAATTTGAAATTTTTTGTGAAGTAAGCATGACTTCATCACCCGTTGGTTTTTCTTTTCGGTTCTTTTCCGACGGGGGGTCTTTGAACCGAAGAATAAAAATTTTATTTTTTCTTTCCTTTGTCTGTATATAGTGTTTTTAGTCATAGTTAGGGACTGTTTCCGACGATGGATGGATGACGACCGTCTTGAGGAAAATTAGTCGGTAGGTGATTGGTTTTTCAAACAATAACTAAGTGGTGCTTGATGTTCTTGTTATGTGCTATACGTGATTGTAAGATGCAAGTATGTTAGGTGTGAAGCATGCAGGTGTATAACTTTGTGTGAGACGCTTAGGCTCTTGAATTTGACTCAATATGATTGAAGCTTAATCTGAACTCTTGTGATTAGCTGAGTAAGAGTCTACTGAATATGTCTTGATTTGAGCATGTGCCATGAGTGTAAGGTTTTTGAGTATTCTGTGCTATTGTGGATTGTCTAGAACTTGCCTGGTGTGTTTATTAAACGAAATGAAGGATGTGAATTGTAGGAGATGATTTAGGCATTTCTTTGAATGAACCAATTGTTATCCCTCGTTTTACCTACCTTGAGAAATTAATCCTAGTTAGCCCTGTTGAGCCTTGAGCCTATTCTTTGATAGCTGCAACATAAGCTTAATCCTTTTTCTTTCATTAGCCTTGAACTTGATCCAAAATTCCTAATCGCTTGAGTGAGAAAATCCGAAGGAGTAAAGGAGTGAGAAGAATGAAAAGAAAGGAAAAGTAGCAAGTTGTAGAAGTGAGAAAAGGACAAAGGTGCACTTGTGTGAAAATGGTTGATTATTAGTAAGGAGCAAGAAAACAAATTAATGAAAAATTATTTATAGAACTCCTTACTAATAAGTTAAAAGTGCCTAAAGAAATGGGGGAACATAAGAGGAACAAGAAAGATGAAAGGAGAAAAAGGTAAAGTAAGGGAAGGGAAGTTCGTAAGGAGGGCGTAATGTATTAAAAGCGTTTAGGAAAGATAGTCACTATTACTGGCCATAATAGTACCTACCTGTCCCTTAGCCTACATTACAACCCATTAAGTCCTACTTGATCTTACATTCACACATCCTTAAATTAGTGGAATAAAACACTAAGGGCAAGCTTATGGGTCATTACATGATGCATGTGAATTCTTTGTGAGAGTGAGTGTGATTCTATTTATTTACCCACACATGTTGTGATGTAAAAATGATTTTGGCGTGTGATTGGGTAACTCTCCTTCCGTGAGGGCACATGTTGAATGAAGGATATAATTCATGTGGGATTTCTTACTCAGTTGATTTGCATGAGTTTGCTAAGATCGAGAGTCGATTCTTGAGGTTAAGAAGTCTTAGCATTGTTGTATTTCATCTCGGTGATTAAATTGTGTATGCTCTACCTTTAGCTTGTTATCTTATGTAATCATTATAGCCGTAGCTTGAATTATCTTGCCAAATTAGTTATGTGGGAGTCTCCATATGCATGAGATGTAATAGGTTGTTCGAGGACGAACAAGGCTTTAAGTGTGGGGTTGTGATCACGGGCAAAATAGCATGCCCGTGATACGCGTTATACCTTAATATAGTCTTGTTTATCTAAGTTATTTTACATAATCTCATGTGATTTTATATAAGTGTGAATATATGTGCTAACCAACATGATTAGTCCTTGTTTTGTAGGTTAATAATGCATTTGAGGAACTAATTCGCAAGTTGGTGAAAGGAAGGGATGAAGTGGAAGCAAGTGGCGAAAAGTAGGCAAGGGGCATGCCTTGGCAAGGCTGGCCGCGCCAAGCAGCGTGCCACGCTGTGCGTGTGCCGCGCCCAGCGCCGTGCCACGCCCTTGCCAAGCGCACGAGGAAAGGCAGCAGCAGGCAGCAGGAGGCAGAGAACCAGCGCGGCAGCGCCGTGTCACGCTAGGCAGCCTGCACGACAACAGCTTGCCAACGCGCTGCATGGGCAGCGTGCCACGTTGGCCAGCGCGGCAACCCTCGGCAACTTGGTTTCCTGAGGCAATTTCCAGAGAGCTTTCGCGTTGTCTCCGTGTCATGGAGGCAGTGCTCCACGATGCACTCCGTGACACGGAGCCGTTCCCTCTCAGGCTAAATTATGCACGTTTTCCATTTACTATAAATAGGACCCTTAGCTCCTAAAATCATTTGGTCACGATTTTATTCTGAAAAACCACCTAGGAGTGAAGGGAGAAGTGGGAGAACTCATCTAGGGTGACTCGTGGAGTGGAGGAAATGTTGGCTACGAATGGTAATCTGGGGATTTACCACTGGAGAAGCCACAACTCATGGTCAGGGCTATGAGCCGTTAGGTTGGTCGTGGTCAAGAAGCCAACATGAATGATTGGATGATTGGCAGTTTTCCCAACGACTAGTCACCACGAGTCATCCGTTACAGCATGACTCATGGTGTCACTCATGTTGACTGGTAGAGTGAAGGCTTCCAGTGTTGGCAATGAGAAGTTGGCCGCAGGTCGTGGTAAGTGGTAACGAGTCATCCAATCCCTCATTGGGACTGGTAATGTGATTTTTCTTATGAATTTATTACGGGCTTTTCCGAAATTCCTAAGCTCCTAAGACCTAAACTACATAGTTTTAAGCTAAGATAGGTGTGTTTTAAGAGGTTTTAACTTATTCTAAATCAATTCCTTGCCATGCATGTAAGACTAGAAGTTCCTAGGGTGATCAAGCCTAGAAATTCATCAAGTTCTTCTGCAATTCCTTTGGGCATTCAAGAAGGGTGTGAAATCACCCTACGTATGTAGGGTTATGAACGGGAGTATTCCTTCACTACCATGCCCAAATCCTTTGCTAAATTCATGGAATTCTTGGTTGATGAATCTATGGGTTTAAATCTAACTTTTGAAATTCTCTAAGCATCTAGTATGGGTAAATCCTATTAAAGTTTCTAACGTTGAATTCAAATTCATGAGCATGTTTTATAATGAATTTAATTAAAATTCATGTATTCAAACTCATACAAATTATAGTGCCCAATTGTTAAAGTTCATGAAAAGTTGAGATTGTGATCTATGTTTTCAAGTATGATGACATGTATATAATGAGAGTGTGATTTCTAATTACCCATGTTTATATCCATGATTTGGACTATCTAAAGAATGTATAAGTTTGGGCAAGCCCATATGATCAAGTATGTTCATGATTTACTTCAATTTTATGTTATTTGCTTACCACATGATTTTGGAGTCTAGACTCCCACTTTTTAGCTTGTGGTATGGTTTGAGCCACGGATCCTCATGATATGTTTTCAGACTATGCATATATGCTTATGATTCAGCTTCATCGAAAGATGATGGTTCTGCTTTATTCAAAAATGATGGAGTATATGCATGTTTTTGGGAGTAGTGTATAGCACCGAGTAGGCTAAGGGTTCAGACTACCATGTGCCTTAGAACTACATGCCAACGTATGTATGTATAGATTATTTGGGATCTCCTATGTGAGCTTTCCCAGCCCCAAAGGGGCCTTTAGCTTGATATCGATATTGTTGTAGCGCCCTTAGCCCATGAAAGGCTTTGGATGGCTCTTCCCACTTGAGTGTAATAGTTGGGACCATGTAAGCTCTATCGTGGTAATGTCAGTGATATGACAAGTCTCCAATTGTTCCTTATGGTTTCAACTGTGCATGTTCATCGGTTATGATATTATGTTTTTCAGAAGGTTTGACAAATATTTAGTTTTATCTATGAATAATCGGTTTTAGCTTTGGATCATTTGATTCAGTTATGATATTCATTTATGATATTCAGTTATGTTTAAGTCATTTTTTCAGATACTAGCATGCAAGCCCTACTCTCAAAATCTTATGATGAAATGTTTTATGATATACATAATTTATGATCTTACTTAGCGGTTTTACTTACCTTGCATACTTGGTACATTCCACGTACTGACCACTTACTCTATGTTGTATCATTTCATTATATAGGCTCAGACATTCAGGTTCAGTACCTCCATTACCCAGATCCTCAGAATTAGCATCTCCCAGCCAAAGTTGGTAAGTCCTCAGCCTTCGAGGGCCCCCTACGATCAGTTGTATTCAGTAGTTTTAGTTTCATTCTTTAGTGAGTTAGTTGGAGTCTTTTCCTATCAAATTTTCAGTATGTAAAGGCTTATCAAAGACATAGGATGCATTCAGCTTCAAAATCATGCTATGTATTCAGATGTTTAGATGTTATTATATTCTCAGAATTCTGCTATTTATATGTTATATTTCCATATTTATTATGTTGAGCTTTATATGTCATGTTCATGCCATAGGTTTACTCAGAGCCTCCTGGGGTTCTTTGTCTCGTGTCTCAATCTGGGCCTATGTTCGGGTCGTGACACATAGGAAAAACCCATTATTACACATCCATTAAGGATTGAAGCAAGAAATAATAAATCCATACCCAAGTTGATGTGGTTGTTGTGAAGAGGAACCTAGGGATTTTAGAAAACCCGAGGTATAAGACATCTGATTGGTTGAGCAACTTAAGATGTCGCCTAATCTACAACTAATCATACTGTTGAGTAAAGATAGGAGTAATTAACAATTCCTACCAATTGAAGCCCTTATCAATATCACACCCATCGTAGTCTCCCCATTGGTCTTTTCTATACTATGCCCTTATTTTTTGTATGCAATACCATATTTTATTTTATAAATCATGATTCCCCCAATTTTCTATTATTTGTCTTGCAACATTGATGTGAATTAGTTCAATTAAATAGACAATTATTGTGTGATCAGCTGTTATTCCTTGTGGGATTAAACCTCGACACCTGTCGGGTTATTTATTTTGACACAACGACCGTTTACGCTCCTTCGTAAAGAAGAGTCTAGTTTGGACGTTATAAAAAATAGCGATGTTGCCAGGGAATGTATTTTCACAGCCTCTAGTTGTTTTTATTTTGAATTGTTCTTGCATCTTAATTGGTTTGACTTTACAATTGTGGTTGGTGCCTTCTATGTTGAATTTTATATGAGCAAGAATTAACTAGAAGAAGGATGTTCGATGGATGGGGAAGCAACCGCGTTGTTATAGGAGTAGCCTTCCGGATCTATTACCTCTTGAAATGAACTCATGGAAACGTTTTTGAATGGGTTCTTTCCTCCTTCGAGGATGTTGTAGCTGAGGGATGAAATTACTAACTTTCGACAACTTGTGGGGAAACAACTCCATGAAGCATAGTTGAGGTTTAACAAAAAGGTAGCCATTTGTCCAAACCATGGTTTACCCGATGGTGTTCTACTTCAAAACTTTTACCGATCATTGGATTCTGTCAATAAATCTGTGGAAAATAATTTAGCTGGGGGTCCATCATGGATTAGCCCTATGGAGTAGCCAAGGCATTACTTGATAGAATGACGAAGACCAATTGAGCATGGCATTCTAGAGAAGCGGAGGTATCTTCTAGTAGTGTTTCCCCAAATCTATTGACTGCAAGAACCCCAGTATCAAGGTTCCAATCAAGGCCCTTGGCACCCAAGGAAGGATAATCAAGGTTGGAGAAACCGTGATAATCCTTGATGGGTTGAGAGAAATGATTTATCGGGGAATAGAGAGAAAAATCGCGAAGGGGAGCGATATCACCGAAGTTCTAACCCCTATGTACCCCCTCCAAAAGCAGAAGCACCTCAAGGAGAGCCTGAGGTTAGTGATGTGGGAAGCTCAAAGATTGAGGACATGTTGTCTTGGGTGTTGAAGAAAGTAAAATCCACTGACGGTGGTGTTAGAGAGTTGAAAGAGGAGGTGTCTAACCTAGCCCAAACTGTAGGCTCCTACTCGACTTCAATCAAACACCTCAAAGCAAAAATGAACCATTTGTCTTCACACATGAACCCCCGCATGAAGGGTGCACTTTCTAGTGATATTGTCGAGAACCCAAAGAAAGATGGCTATTGTATGGCAATCACGACTAGCATTGGTAAGGTATTGAAGGATGTAGGCATGAAGCCCAAGGATGTTGATACCCCAAAGGCAAGTGATGATGATGTGTTGTATGAGGTTCCAAAAGCACCAATAGTTGGAAGTGATGAGGAAGGGAAAGATGAGGGAGACATTGATTTACCTCCCTCAGATTATGTTCATTTGAATGTGGATAAGAAGGCCCCTAATAGCAAGGACCATGAAGTAAGAGTTCCCTCGCCATATGCATAGCGGCTGGCCAAAGGTAGGAGGAGAATCAATTTCAAAAGTTTATAGATACGTTCAGCAAATTATCTATCATTATTTCGCTGGTGGATACATTAATTCAAATGCCAGGATATGCACAATTTATGAAGGAACTCTTAAAAGATAAAGAAGGTAAAGGATACAGGCACCAATGAGGTGACCCCTCATTGTAGTGCTTTCATGACTAGCAACCTTGCTCCAAAACATGAAGACCCTAGGGAATTCACCATTCTTTGCACAATTTTCTTGTGCATGTTCCATACGACTCTGGTGACCTCGGTGCTAGTATCAATCTCATGCCTCTCATGATATTTGAGAAACTCGGGTTAGGGAGTCCCACCCCTACCTTTGTGAGGTTGTTGATAGCGGATATATAAACCAAATTACCCATTGGTGTGCTAGTTGATATTCTTGTAAAGGTGGATATATTCATACTCTCAGCTGATTTTGTTATGCTGGATTGTGAGATGGACATCGAGGTGTTAATTATCATGGGGTGACCTCTACTAGCTGTAGGAAGGGCTTTGCTTGGGGAGCTTAAGTTTCGAGTAGGTGGTGACGAGGTCACCTTCAATGTATATCACCCTATCAAGCCTCCGGATGACTGTAAGGTCATGGAAGTACTCGACAGTGAACACAAGCATTTTGAATCTTTGGATAACGAAAGTGAATCGGAGGATGACCCTCCGGGGTGCTAGAGATTAGGAAGGTATCCGTCGTACCACGTCCTTAACTAAGGCGCTTCTTCAAAGGCAACCCAAGCATTTTTATCTTGAGTATTTTGATATTTTATTATTTTTGATTTTGTATGTAGATTGGAGGCACAAACAAGGAGAAGAAGAATAGGGTAGGACCGACACCAGACCAGCAAAACACCGGCGCGACAATGCAAGATGCCTCCCAATCGCAAGTGATGAACAAATTAAGGGGAGAGAAGAAAGGAAAGTGGAAACTTACCAACAGAGCACCGGTACTAATCTGCAAACCGCCGATGAAATGCCACTGCCAAACAGTACACCTGGGAGTTATGATAACATCGCCGGCTCAACTGGTGAATCGCTAGTGCTAACCCGCAAACATC
Source organism: Datura wrightii (assembly GCA_035772735.1). Lineage (NCBI taxonomy): Eukaryota > Viridiplantae > Streptophyta > Magnoliopsida > Solanales > Solanaceae > Datura > Datura wrightii. The sequence goes on along the minus strand of JASDFA010000001.1, from coordinate 150,827,429 downwards.
GGATCATCACCGACTATGAACCAGAGAGCCGAAAAGGTGATGATCATTGGTGCACAAGCTTGGAAATCACCAGGTAAGCGCAGATCCAGGTATACATTTCCATTAAAAATGTTGAACTCCCATTGGCTAACTAACATAAGAGTCTGAAAACCCCTCCAAATCCCCATAAACTCTTTTTTCCACCTTCCTATTTCCCCATTACACCTTTATAAACTCCCTATACACAACCTTATTTCCTTCCCACCAGTAAACCCATCTTTTCACCTACCAATCCCCTTCACTCCTCCCCTTTTATAAAATTCCCACTTCATTCTCTCTATTATCATCACTACTCAATCATATTCGCAAATACGCTAAGGCAAGAAAAGTTGTGAGGAACTTCTTTGTTCAAGCTTTGATGTTTCTCCTCTCTTTGGGTTTAAATACATTTGTTATGTAACTCTTGCTCTATTTTCATTATTGATTGGCAAAATGTGGATTATTTTGGGTGTGTAAGCATAGAAATGCCCCACTAATGTATCCCCATTACCCCATGATTATGCTTGTTGGTACTTTGCTACTATTCATTCTTTGGGTATGTGGGAGTGGTGATTCAATGTTGAATGACAATGTGAGTATTCTCTATACAAAAATTTTTACTTCTTAGTGCATTTGATTTTAGATAGGGGTGAAGTGTGAGTAGTCCATGTGTGCTTAATTTGCAAAATTTTTCCAATGATAGATGGATTGACGTCTTTCTTAAGGATAAATTATCACTTTTACTTACTTGGTTGTCGTTATGTTGAGTTGGTGAGTTTTGAATATGAGTGTTTTGCTATTTAGCTAAGTATACGAGGAATTTCATTGCTAGGCGTCCATTGACGAACCACCGGTTATGCTCGACGAAATGCCAAATGAAATGCAGGTGGGGGTTTCTAGGCTTCAAGCCACTGTCTGAAACCTGTGTTACACCGGTGTTCCATGAGTCGAGACCGGTGAAACTCCACGAAACACCGAGAAACGTCGGTGTGTTGCTGGATGACATTGGAATTACCAGTGTTCTGTTATGGTCCGGTGGTCAACAGGTGGTCCGTAGATCTTCATCTGCGTTTCTCTGGTGTCTCGCTGATACTCCCAGTGCTTCACATCTCAATAATTTTAGTTGTTTTTCATCCAATCATTGTAATTCCTTGCTTTAGTTTAGGATAGATATTATATTTTATTTTAGTTTCTCTTGAACAAAAATAGAAAAAGAAAGTATGGTTGTATGGAACTAACATGGTTTTGTAGAGTATGTCTTCATCCAGGTCTTCATCCAGGAACCCGAGAAAGGGCAAGGCCATAGCCTCCTCTTCCACCAAAGGAAATGTGAAAACAAAAGCATCTGCAGCACCCACTAACTCCCGAGAGGCCATAATATTCTAGTGTCCGACATAAAGGGGTATTATGCTATTTTCAAGGGCCGATCAATCATTGTTGAGAAGCAGTTTGACTTGGTGGGGCTACCAGGTAACCTCCCCAATATCACTGCTCAGTTCAATAATGCCAATGGCATAATTTTATCAATCCACTCCCAGATTAAAACCCCAGCCACGTCATGGAACTTTACGCCTCTGACCAAGCCAAGTAGGGGAGCATGCATCACAGGGGTAAGGTGGATGAATTTCCCTGCTTTCCTTTAGTTAGGGTGCAAGGTGTAGAGGTTGACATCATTCCAGCGGCCATTAATTCTCTATTTTTGAAGGACGTGCTTGACACCGTCTCTGAATATATAACTAGAGTTGCTGATAAGGAGAACCAGTTCACATGGATAGCTATAGTCATTGCCATAGACATGCTTTTCTAGGCCACAATGGGTGGCGAGATTTCTCTCCATGATCTTAAGTTCGAGGACAAGCTGTGGTTGGACTTTCTTTGTGACCACATCATACTTTCAAAGAATGAGCAGCGGCTTAGTTTGGAAGCAACTATCCTCATTGCCTACATCATTACAGGGGTCCCCATAAATTTTGGGGAAATTGTGATGATTCAGATGAAGAGAAAAGCTACGCAAGCTAGCACCTCAATGCCCTATGTTCTACTCATATCTCAGATATGCCTGCAAGTTGGAGGGCCACTGTTCCAAGATGAAGCCCCAAACTTCGGTACCGGCGTTATTATTTTAGATCGAAAAAGGGACATGGATGCTCCTAAGAGCAAGTGAAAGCGGCTGTAAGCCTTTGATGTCCTAGAAGTATCTTTCTCTCATGGTTCTGAGCAAGCCTCACTGGCTATCGATCTTAATATTCCACACCTAGAGGCATCCGGACAAGCTTTAGGTGAAGCCCCTACTAGGAGAGCCTCACCCCCTTCCATATCTTCCACACCAAGCAGTCTCCACAACTTATGGAGATGACTAACTCTCATGAGATCCAGCTTCAGATGTTGGCTAAAAGTATCCCTGCCCTTATTACCCAAACGGTGAAAAGGAAATGAAGTCCATGTATAAGGGTTTGACCAAGCTATGCTCACGGGTGGATGTCATGGAGGGGGATGTCACCTCTCTCCAGACTGAAGTATGGGAATGAAAGAGTCATACTTCCATAGAGGTGCCTGACATGAGCGCCCTTAATGCACCGATGGCTGCTTCTTCTACGTTCTGTGCCCCATTGATGACTTGGGGATGAGGCGGGGGATCTGGGCCCATTGATGACTTGGGGGATGAGGCGGGGGATCTGGGCAACGAAGACCAAGATGGGGAAGTTGATGAGGATGATGATGAGTACCGCTTCAGGGAGTTCTCACCCTCTTTGTTTTGTATGCATTCATTAGGGAGAATGTCGTGTTTGAGTTGGCAGTGGGATGACTGTTCCTATTGTGGTGGTCATTTGTTTTGTTGATTATTTGATGTGGCCCTTGTCGAAAATTTATTTTTGAGTTGTAAGAAATTGTGACCCTTTGTCGGACTCATTCTAATAATGTTTGATGATTGCACTTGCGGGGCTGTTTGTTCTGTTAAATTTGTGAACGGTTGTTGAGCCTTTTTCGGGCTCCAAATAGATGAATAGAAAAATTCTCTTTGAATTGTTAGTTTTTGAGTGGGTATTTATTTTTATTACCGAAATTTCATGACCAGAATTTGATTCTCGTGTTTGTGAATAGTAGTCATAGAATAAATTCCAAGAATTTTCTTTATACCGTGGATCTTTTTCAAGAAGCAATTTTTTTTCCTTTTGTTATTGAACCGGGTGACATTTCTCAATGATAGTTTGTGAGGCAACTTTCTTAAGGGAAAATTCCATGTTTTCTTTGAGTCATTTGTGAAACAATTTTTAAGAGGTGCCACTAAATTTTTTTTGTGTGGCATAAAAACTGAATTTAAAAAAAATGGGCGTTTGAAATGGGAAATGCAGCACTTTCTTGTCATACATTGCATATTCCCTGTTTTGGCTTGTGGATTCGCATACTCTATTGTGATGAATCAAAATCTTGTGATAATAATGACTTGTGTGAATTCTTTGGGTGTGATGACTTCTATGGTAACGTCATTTGAATGAGTCTCATGCATCTCTGTTGGTCTAAAACTTTCCCTAAGTGTGATTCAAGGTGAAATCCTAGATGTAGCTACACATAGAACATGATTTTAGGCTTTTTTTATTTGTCACTTCACCCAAAATGACCTCCGAAAATGTCTTCCCTTGCTAGCCAATGTTGAGTCTTTGGACTGTTCATTCTTGAAAACCACATTACAAGCCCAATATCCCTTTGTAACCCTTTTCTTTGGTACCCATCCTACCTAATTGCTAGTGGTGAATTGTTATACCCCGTAGAATTCCCGCCACTTAGATGACCTATTCCCACGTTGGTTAAGCATATTTGAAGGCCATACGTGTGGGAGAAGGGCCCGGGAAAAGATCGGACGAGAAGCCTGTCGAACCATCGCGGAAGGAGCCGAGGCAGAGCCCCTCCGCGATGGCAACGTGTCACGGAGGAGGAGCCTCCGCGTTGGCTCCGTGACACGTTGGCCTTGTCCAGGCCCAAGTATATAAAGCCCCACTTTGGTTTTAATTGACAAAATCTTAAATAAATTTCAGAGAAACAGAGGCAAACGCAGAGAACAGAGAGGGACGAAGGAAATTAATTAATTTCCGTCCGATTACGCTGCCAAACGCTGCCCAAACTCAAATTAATCCCAGATACCGAAGTATTTAGCAGCAGAGAGCATTCCTACGGATTCAGTTTCGTAAAATACGGCCGACGAATCGTCCAGCCACCGAGCCAAGGTAAGTGGAATTGCTCTAAATTAGTGTCTATGTGTTCCTAGCTGTGAACTGAATATTTCTCCCTTCTGGGCCGCTGAAAAATAGCGAGTTTTCGACTGACTTTTGATAAGCCTAAGTTTAGGCTATAAGCTATATCGAAAGTGACGTTGCCTTTTGAAATAAAGTTGTATTTAGTATTGATTGACATATTTATGAATGCAGTTGGGAGAAAACAGTTGAAGAACCGGCCGAGCCTCATCCGACACACGGATAGCTCAGAGATAAGGTATGTAAAGTTAGTTTCCTCGGCAAGTTAAGTAATATTGAGACAGTATAGCATTTTACAGACCAGTAGAATGTTCAGAAGTCGAGTATTGCATTATTATGAATATTGGTACAATGTAAGAAGCTTTGGGTTGTAACGTGTACGAGCCCTATCAGTATGATATAGATTCGAACGTAAGTGATTAAGATTGCCCAGTATATTCAATATGTGATATAATATGCCATGTTAAAATATTGTTGTGTTTAGCTGAAGCCCCGCGAAGTAGTATAGTATCTGTAAAGCATTTCAGACATAGAATAGCAACGAAATAAAGTTTAGAAAGCATGTCAGAAATAGGAAATCATGTTAATACAGAAACTCAGTGAACAGCATAGCCTTCAGCAGAAACACCCTCTTGTATAGCCTTTGCTCCAGTACAGTTTGACGGGAGACTATATTTATATTTATACTCACCTGTCTCAGCATGTGTCAGACACTTACAGATTACTATTATTAGTTCAGCATGTGACTTACATGATACCTTACCCCTGTTAGCCTTAGCATGTGAGATACACAGACAGTATGACTAGTTGAGACCGTTGTATTGATTGGGGTTGGATTACCTAGTATCCATGACCGCCCAGGGTTAATAGCTGTATCGACTCGTCCGCCAGAGGAAGAGGATACGTCACTCTATGGAGTGATATGCCGTCCCACAAGGGGACGAAGATGGGATGCCAGTTTCCCCATATTGTGCCTTGGTCGGCCCTTATACACCCCCGTCGAGCGGGTACGCCCGGGGTGTTGATTTTGGAGTCCTTCGGACTCAGGTACAGTTATAGTCAGGGGCTCAGCGAGCCCAAGTGCATACCCAGGGATCGGCTTGATGCTTACAGCCATTTTAGGAGATGGGATGACCGGGGTAGGGGTATAGATTCTGTGCTGGTTGTACCTCCCGGCTTATGGGAGCCGGGTAAGGTTTGTGTGTGCTATGTTATGTTATTTCATGTTATGCCATGTTATGTTAGATACAAATAGATCAGCAGTAGCACGATATGTTTCCAGATATGACTCTTATCCTTCCCAGTAAAGATTGAGAGAAGGTATGATTTACATTATCAGACAGTTTGTCTATTCTCTCTACTTCAGTTTCTTCAGTTATATTATTGTATTCAGATTTTGCTTCAGTTATTGCTTTACATACTCAGTACCAGCGGTACTGACGCCCGGTGGGGCGCTGCATTACTTGCCTGCAGGTACTTATAGACGAGCAGGTGACACTACGTGATCCCTGTCAGCGATGGAGTATTCAGCTCCTGTCATCCGGAGACTGAATTCCAGAGGTGTATTTCAGTTCTTTTGTTATATAGTACGGGTAGGTCGGGGCCCTGTCCCGATCAGTTCTATTACCATTCCTAGAGGCTTGCAGTCTGTATATATTCCCTGTGGTCAGATGAGCCGGTCATGTGGGGCCGTGCAGTTGTATAGTTGCCTTTACTCTTTCTTCCTTTTATGATGGTCGTGTGGGGCCATAGTTTGCCAGTAGTGGTGACCTTGCCGGTCACGTAGTTCTTTTTATGCTTTATGATTGAGTTGCAGATAACTAGACAACATGGTGGCCTTGTCGGCCCGCATAGGTTCCCCTGAATTAGTATGTTTCTGGACAGCTGCTAGCACAGGTACAGAAGGCTATAGGCCAACGGGCCGGGGGCTGTATTTACAGCCGTTATATAGCCCTTTGTTTCCAGAAATATGAGTTAGAGCCAGCCAGGCACCAGATGTGCCCAGGCTTAACAGTCCAGCAGGTCAGGTCCTAGTAGGGCACCAGGTGCCAGTCATACCCCCCAAGGCGGGGTGTGATAAACTTGGTATCAGAGCAGGTCGTATCCCAGGGAGTCTGCAAGCCGTGCTAAGTAGAGTCTTATCTATGGATGTGTTCTGCACCACATACTATAGGCAGGAGGCTGCGAGGCATGATATGATAGTTACCCTTCTTTCTCAGTCAGTCGTGCTTTAGAGCGGTACAGTATAGGGTTGAGTCCCTGAGAACTCACCGTATTCTTTGGTTACAGATACAAAGACAGATCAGCATTACCCTATCACAGGAAGAAGATCAGAAATAGCAATGGAAGAGAGCATCAGTCAGTTACATGATAACTACAGCAGTAAGGAGGAGGTATCAGAGACCTCCCCGCGTGATACCTTTATTAGCATTATTCCTAGTATACGTTGATAACGTCAGAATAGGGAGTCAGAAGTATAATGTACATATGAGTTGATTTACTTATTAGTTATATAAGATTTGATTATGATTACAGATAAGGTCAGATCACCAGGTAGGTATGAAAAAAGAGAGGGAAATGCAGGAATCCCAAATACACCTTTTTGGGTATGGTACAGTTAAACGCTTTTATTTGTTGCAACAAGAAAAGGGCTATCCCTACCTCCTGATTTTGATGCCAGTATAGTAAAGGGGCATAAGACTTGAGATGGGGTTGCCAGATCAAGCAATAAGTAAAGATGGGTTGATTGATCCTAGTAAGTAGTAGAAAATATAAAGAGCCCTTATGATTACGTAAGTTGTGTAGACCCTTATGATAACAAGCCAGTAAAGACAGTAAGACTGATGCTTACCCGAAGTAGGGGTAACAGACCTGCTAGTGATGAATGCTTAGTAATAGTCAAGTTTGAGCCAGAAAAAGGCCAAGCCCGCCATATATGCTAATAGATAGCAAGACATACCTGTAAGATTATAGTTATGATCTAGTTGTGACCTCGAAAGATATAGAGGTCGTGTGAATCAGGTGGGCTTGAATATACGCCAAAAGAAGTATAGGCCGAGGCTTGATCAGTAATCTCATTAGGAATGAAAGGCAGGTACCTTGAACCCTAGAGTTCAGTTTAAGCAAGATGAGAGGAAGAAGCAGGAATGTCAGATCTTGTGGGGAAATTAGAACTACCCCGGATTGATAAAGTATTGTATTAAGGATTAAGCTTCGCGCTGACAGTAAGATCGCGGTTCAGAATACCGCAGTATGTCCGCTATGGAAAAGTTAAGAAGTTACCGATATAGAAATTCTAATCTAGTGTGGTCTAGAGATAAGGCCCAGCAAATAGACATGGGCTTTCAGTATATGCCTAGTAAGGCTACAGGATTCGAACGTCGACCCCCACATCGCAAGAGTGGCGGAATTTTAAACAGCAGACAATAACTAGAATGTTTATGTTTGTTACTTTCAGAATGGGGTGACAATGCAATGAAATGATATGTCAGGGCAAGAGATGGTATTAGGCCGTAGAAGAAATGTATCATGTACGATGTGAGACTCAGCAGAACCTGTCAGAGATTATGAACTACAGCAGAAATCAGTATATATTGTACGTAGCTAGCGATATATATGTATACAGATCATAGATATGTTGTGAGTGGCTGCCTATAAGGGCCACAATCACAGATGCTGATTAGTAATAGAAAGCCTATACAGATTGCATTACAGGACACCCCCCCCCCCCGGCCAAAAAAAAAAGAGAGAAGAAAGAAAAGAAGAAGAGAAAGGGCGGATTAAGTGTGAGTTATGTATGAATTCATAGAAACTATCTCAGTTCTCAGTTATTAAGTTGATAGATTCATGTGTTGTTGTCGGATCTAGGCTCTAGGAGCTTACCAGAATTAATGGCCTAAAACACATGGCTAGATAATAAGGGCGCAGTTAGACGGTCTATAGACCAGCTGGCGCCTGTATTAGCAGGGAGGCATCCCTGAAGATCGGTAACAGTAGCGCATGTGTTAGAACCAGGATTAGAGGCCGAATGGGCAAATTTCAGAGGTTAGCAATATCAGAATTGTTCTAGCATGTTAAGTGGTCATACGTCATTTTCCCAGCCTTATAGGCAACAGTCGGCCGTAGCCAACCTAGCAGTTATTATGCGAAACACCCCATAAGTTAGCCGGCCACCGCAGTCAGAATACCCGTGGGTACCCCAGGGAAGGGTCCACATCAGTAGTCAGCGACAGACTAGTATTTCAGCTGGTTTTTGTAAGATATTTAGATACAGAGCCCTAGCAGAAGACCAGTATTTACAGAATAGCCCATAAGACCGAGAATTCTCCAGAATAGCAGTATAAATCCAAGTGGATACACACAAGGCGTAAGAAATTGATAGTGCCCTGCGAGCACAGTGTTTATTAAGACCAGGGGATCAGTAGACTCCCCGTGAAGATCCAGAGAATGATCGCCTGGGAGTAAGATTAAGCCCAGTCTTACAGTGGTTCAAGTAAAATAACAGAGCAATTAGATGCTCACAAGTCTGCGGTTACGCACGAACTATAAGCATCCAAGTAGGACAGTTAGAGCATTGCTAGACTACTGCCACATTCGGGTCATTCGACTATTCAGTTACTTAAGGTTATGCAGCCAGATCGTTAGAGGTCATGATCAATATCAGGACCCCCTGATCAGATGCGGGCACATGGTGTGCAGATAGTTGTTCAAGATTACCTTAGCAACCAGTAGCCTTAGCATGCGGTCAGTAGGCCAGATAAAGCTTTAGTTATACCGGTAGAGTACTTGTCAGATTCTCCAGTATAATAAACCAGTATGATTATCAGTTATATGTTAATTTTTTAAAATGTGAATCTTAGTTGAGTTTAGTGGCCTTTTTGGTCACATTGTGTCGGAGGCTGGTGTACAGATAGATACCCAGAAAAATCAAAACAGTGAAGACATAGCCTAAACCTACCACCCTCATCAAAGTACGCAGTCCCTGCGGTTAGCCGGGCACTGCAGAGGGTCTGTGGAAGGATTTTCCACCTTAGCAGCACCTTTGACTAAATTGACACAGAAGGCAGCAAAGTTTCAGTAGACTGAGGTGTGTGAGCAGAACTTCCAAGAGTTAAAAGCCAGGTTAACATCAGCTCCAGTGTTAGTATCGCCAGAAGATACAGAGGGTTGAGGCAGCATGGTAAAGTAATAGCTTATGCTTTCAGGCAGTTGAAGAAACCTGAAGAGAATTACCTTACCCTCTGATCTGGAGTTAGCGGCAGTAGTTTATGCTTTAAGAAAAAAAGGAAGATTTTGTATCACCCAGGAAGCGTTTACGTGGCGGCAGATGCCCTTAGCCTGAACTGCCTGAACAGCGAGGATAGACTCGAGGGTTACACCAGTTAGCTAGATAACCAGTCATATAGCAGAAATAAAAGATAACAGAGCAATAATACATAATGTTTCAGTGTTGTCGTTAGCGGTGGAAGTAAAGGAACGGCAGTATGGAAACCCTAGCCAGGATCAACTTGAACACAAGGTTCAGTAAGGAGAAGTGACATATTTTCAGATAACCGGGGATGAAGGGTGGCGATATAAAGGCCGCATTTGTGCTCCAGATATTTTGGGGCATCGCCAGCAGTTTATGAGCGAGGCGCATTACGCCCGCTATTCTCTTCATCCCGATACGACAAAGAGGTACCATGACATTAAGGAGAACTACTGGTAGCCCAGTATTCTAACTGCCAACAGGCGGAAGCAGAACATCAGAAACCAAGTGGGATTGACCCAGGACACAGTTGTGCCTCTCCGGAAATGAGAAGCGGTGGATATGAATTTTGTAACAAGATTATCCCGTATTAAACACAGACATGACTCTATATGGGTAATAAATGACAGATTGGCAAAATCAGCTCATTCTTGCCAGTAAGTTGTATATCAGAAAGGTAGTCAGATTATATGGAATACCAGTATCCGTTATTTCAGACAGAGGAGCACAACTTACAGTTAGATTCTGGCAATTATTTCAGAAAGGTTTGGGCACGCAGATTAATTTAAGCACAGCGTTCTACCCTCAGACAGATGAGTAGGCTGAGCGAACAATTTAGACGCTCGAAGACATGTTTCGAGCGTGTGTGCTAGATTTCAGTAATAGTCAAAATGAGCAGTATATCCAGGTTACGAAGAAGCTGGCCTATGAAGAGGTCCCAGTAAGTATCCTAGACAGATAGATTCGCAGACTACGCACTAAAGATATTACGTCTATCAAGATATGAGGATCAGACATCCTCGCTTATTAAAGGCCTAGTCATGTGATAGGTATGTCCGAATTATTACCTATGCAGTATCTTGTGGTTGTATGTCGGTAAATGATAAAGAAGAAGTGATATTTAGTTGTTCAGTGAGTCTTAGAATATTGTGTGCAGTGCCTGTATTGGACTTTTCTGTATTTCAGTTTTTTGCTATAGTGCATGTTACAGGGGAAACTCTGCCAAAGTTTTTCCAGAAAGTAAATTTTTTTTTCCATATTCTAGAGGATCCGGAAAGTCCTCTAGATAACAGTGTACATTCGAAGATGAATGTTCTTAAGGGGGGGAGAATGTTATACCCCGTAGAATTCCCGGCACTTAGATGACCTATTCCCACGTTGGTTAAGCATATTTGAAGGCCATACGTGTGGGAGAAAGGCCCGGGAAAAGATCGGACGAGAAGCCTGTCGAACCATCGCGGAAGGAGCCGAGGCAGAGCCCCTCCGCGATGGCAGCGTGTCACGGAGGAGGAGCCTCCGCGTTGGCTCCGTGACACGTTGGCCTTGTCCAGGCCCAAGTATATAAAGCCCCACTTTGGTTTTAATTGACAAAATCTTAAATAAATTTCAGAGAAACAGAGGCAAACGCAGAGAACAGAGAGGGACGAAGGAAATTAATTAATTTCCATCCGATTACGCTGCCAAACGCTGCCCAAACTCAAATTAATCTCACATACCGAAGTATTTAGCAGCAGAGAGCATTCCTACGGATTCAGTTTCGTAAAATACGGCCGACGAATCGTCGAGCCACCGAGCCAAGGTAAGTGGAATTGCTCTAAATTAGTGTCTATGTGTTCCTAGCTGTGAAGTGAATATTTCTCCCTTCTGGGCCGCTGAAAAATAGCGAGTTTTGGACCGACTTTCGATAAGCCTAAGTTTAGGCTATAAGCTATATCGAAAGTGACGTTGCCTTTTGAAATAAAGTTGTATTTAGTATTGATTGACATATTTATGAATGCAGTTGGGAGAAAACAGTTGAAGAACCGGCCGAGCCTCGTCCGACAGATGGATAGCTCGGAGATAAGGTATGTAAAGTTAGTTTCCTCGGCAAGTTAAGTAATATTGAGACAGTATAGCATTTTACAGACCAGTAGAATGTTCAGAAGTCGAGTATTGCATTATTATGAATATTGGTACAATGTAAGAAGCTTTGGGTTGTAACGTGTACGAGCCCTATCAGTATGATATAGATTCGAATGTAAGTGATTAAGATTGCCCAATATATTCAGTATGTGATGTAATATGCCATGTTAAAATATTGTTGTGTTTAGCTGAAGCCCCGCGAAGTAGTATAGTATCTGTAAAGCATTTCAGACATAGAATAGCAACGAAATAAAGTTTAGAAAGCATGTCAGAAATAGGAAATCATGTTAATACAGAAACTCAGTCAACAGCATAGCCTTCAACAGAAACACCCTCTTGTATAGCCTTTGCTCCAGTACAGTTTGACGGGAGACTATATTTATATTTATACTCACCTATCTCAGCATGTGTCAGACACTTACAGATTACTATTATTAGTTCAGCATGTGACTTACATGATACCTTACCCCTGTTAGCCTTAGCATGTGAGATACACAGACAGCATGACTAGTTGAGACCGTTGTATTGATTGGGGTTGGATTACCTAGTATCCATGACCGCCCAGGGTTAATAGCTGTATCGACTCGTCCGCCAGAGGACGAGGATACGTCACTCTACGGAGTGATATGCCGTCCCGCAAGGGGACGAAGATGGGATGCCAGTTTCCCCATATTGTGCCTTGGTCGGCCCTTATACACCCCCGTCGAGCGGGTACGCCCGGGGTGTTGATTTTGGAGTCCTTCGGACTCAGGTACAGTTATAGTCAGGGGCTTAGCGAGCCCAAGTGCATACCCAGGGATCGGCTGGATGCTTACAACCATTGTAGGAGATGGGATGACCGGGGTAGGGGTATAGATTCTGTGCTGGTTGTACCTCCCGGCTTATGGGGGTCGGGTAAGGTTTGTGTGTGCTATGTTATGTTATTTCATGTTATGCCATGTTATGTTAGATACAAATAGATCAGCAGTAGCATGATACGTTTCCAGATATGACTCTTATCCTTCCCAGTAAAGATTAAGAGAAGGTATGATTTACATTATCAGACAGTTTGTCTATTCTCTCTACTTCAGTTTCTTCAGTTATATTATTGTATTCAGATTTTGCTTCAGTTATTGCTTTACATACTCAGTACCAGTGGTATAGACGCCCTGTGGGGCGCTGCATTACTTGCCTGCAGGTACTTATAGATGAGCAGGTGACACTACGTGATCCCTGTCAGCGATCGCGTATTCAGCTCCTGTCATCCGGAGACTGAATTCCAGAGGTGTATTTCAGTTCTTTTGTTATATAGTACGGGTAGGTCGGGGCCCTGTCCCGATCAGTTCTATTACCATTCCTAGAGGCTTGCAGTCTATATATATTCCCTGTGGTCAGATGAGCCGGTCGTGTGGGGCCGTGCAGTTGTATAGTTGCCTTTACTCTTTCTTCCTTTTATGATGGCCGTGTGGGGCCATAGTTTGCCAGTAGTGGTGACCTTGCCGGTCACGTAGTTCTTTTTATGCTTTATGATTGAGTTGCAGATAACTAGACAGCATGGTGGCCTTGTCGGCCCGCATAGGTTCCCCTGAATTAGTATGTTTCTGGTCAGCTGCTAGCACAGGTACAGAAGGCTATAGGCCAACGGGCCGGGGGCTGTATTTACAGCCGTTATATAGCCCTTTGTTTCCAGAAATATGAGTTAGAGCCAGCCAGGCACCAGATGTGCCCAGGCTTAACAGTCCAGCAGGTGAGGTCCTAGTAGGGCACCAGGTGGCAGTCATACCCCCCAAGGCGGGGTGTGACATGAATGAATAAAAATAATGGGGGCTTGAAGCCCAAGACATGGGGATAGATAAGGAAATCAATGGGAAAGAGGCAAAAAGCCTACGTTTGGGGATTTACAAGCAGGGGAGAAATGTGATGAGCTTAAATGTGAGGTAGAACCAAATTATGATCAAAATGAATAAAATGATGAGTTGAGAAACCATGAATCGTCAAAAGAGAAAAAGAATAGCAAAATGGTGTTACCTTTTCCTTACATAAGGCTTAATGTGAGAGCCAAAAGAGTTACAAGGAGGGATTTTGAGAATCAAAAGATGAATATGAAGAAAAAGGAGGAATAAGGTGGAGTTATCTAAAGAGTTTTATGGGAGGTTAAAAGTGTTCACAAAAAGGCATTAGGGAGGTTGTAGTCACTAGAGATAAATATTTTTCATACCCTCTACCCCTACCTTTAATCATACCCGCAAGTCCTAATTAATTTTAAGTGTAGTTGCTCTACATTACTGGCGAGTTACACGAAGTGCAAGCCTATGGGTCAAGTTTTTTTCATGGAGATTGCCTTTGTGAGAGTGAGTGTGATCGTCTCATTCTATAATCCCTTGTGTGTGCATTTCTTTATCATAAAAAAAGGGGATTCTCTCTTGTAGTGAGTGGCATCCCTCCCTTTGAGGACATGCTTGCATTGATGTAAAGATGTGATTGAGGCATGAGTAGTGTGAGCTTCAAGAAAATCTTTGAATGTGAAATGATTATGATTTGAGATGCTATGTGTGTTCGATTGGATAAACCATGCCCTTTTTTTGAAAAATAAAAGTAGTTGTGAATCATGCCTATTCATTGTGGTTACCTCTTGAAACTCTCACATTTAAGGGGGAATCGTTTTTCTTTTTTTTTCTTTTAGTTGGTGAGCATTTTCGGGTTGTCTTAGGCCTATTGGTCCATGAGGCATAACTTATTATTTAACATGATGTCCATTTGCTCAATTGAAAAGAATTGCATTATTTTAGGAGAAGCAATGGTTCAAGTTTGGGGTTTGAGGAGTTAGTAATTTATCAACTCACTAGGCTCTTAAACATGAGTTTTTTTTCTTAGTTTTCAAGTCAATTAGGTAACTTTATGACTTTTCTCCTTGATCCCTATAAGTACTTAACTTGAATGGAGAAAAGCATTAAATTCAGCAAAAAGCATGGAAATAGAGTTGGTAACCGGCGCTCCATCGGAGGACACCGGTGAAACACTAGATTGACCGCAGTTGCCTACTGTATGGAAGAAGGTTGGAAACCGATAGAACACAAATGAGAATCCGCGGTCACACTGAAGTGCTAAGGAAATTACTTGTAGGAGTTGTGAAAATCTGCTGGTCCGTAGATCAGCACCGTCGAACCGCCCGTGCCAGCACCGAAGAGCAAAAAATCTCATTGTCCTTCAGCTAGAACTAACTGGCAGTTTGCGAACCTGCAATAGCGAACCGCTGATGAATCGCAAGTGAGGCCCGTCAGCCAGGGGTAAGAACATCAAGCATGAAAAATGAGGAGAAGATCTATACCCTATTTTCGCTTTTGGCTTGTACAGATATGTTATACCCCGGGAACCCAAGGATCAGACCCAGAAGTAAAAACAGAGAAAAAACTAAATATTCTCACCAGATCATAGAAGGACCCGTGAGGTTGGTTGTGAGGAGTGACATGAGTCGTGAGGTGACTCGTGGTTAGCATCGTTTGGCAAGGTCTGAGTGAGGAGGCCACAGGCCTGACCACAAGTCGTTGTCAGATCTCACGACTCGTGAGGTCACCCATAGTCTACCTTAGATATTTTGGCTAGTCGGGATGGGCAGTGTAGGCCAAAGAAGGTGACCACGAGTTGTGGTCAGACCTCACGACTCGTGAAGCCACCTGTAGGGTTCCCTTAGATGTCTGAGCAGTGGACTCAACAGACCATGGCCACGTGTCATTCCCTGTGGCAACGAACCGTTAGGTCCCTCGTGGGGGCTGGCGACCAGAAATTTTCTGTATTTTAAGAAGGGTGTTTTCATAATTTCTTAAGTCCCTAAGGCATAAACTACGTCATTTTGGATATGTTTCTGAGTTAGATAAGATGGGTTAAGCCCTTTATGCATGCCCATTCTCATGCAAAAGCTTAGAGAGGTTTTTGGGAGATTCAAGGCCTTCTTCCCAAAATTTGCATCAATTTCTTTTGGGTTATTCAAGGAGTTTCGAGACAACCCATATGTAGGATTTCAAAATGGGTGTAATTCTTCCTTTCCCATGCCCAATTTCGATTTAAATCATGAATCCTCCTATCCAAGTCTATGGGGTTTTACTCAAATGCATGGAAATGTGATTTCTCTTTATGGGTCTAATTTGATTATGTTTTAATTATCAAATTACGAATGATGGACAGGTTCTATTATTATTTTCATCAAATCATGATTAAGTCTTTTAAATCTAATAATGCCCACTTGATGAAAGTTCATGGAAGTTATGATTTATGATGAATACTCTATAATTTGAGTTTACTGATAATAGAAAAACATGATTTTCAAGCTACCCTTGTTTATGAGAATGTTTTGAAGGAATTGAATATGATGATGTATTGGTAAATTCCCACATGTTGAAGCTTGATTTAGGATTTATGAAGCGAATTACATGATTTAACAATTTATGTTGTTGGCCGATGAAAAGGGCCTATGATTCTTGGCTATGCATGTTTTAAAGGGGATCAATGATGATAAATGTTATGTCTTAGCCATTTAATATTAATGCATGATGTTATTGATTTATGTATAAGCCTATATGCATGTTTTTGGGAGCCATGTCTAGCACCGAGCAGCCCAACGTTCAAAAAACTACGCCGGTGTCTCATAACCACGTGTCACCGTGGGTTTCTAATGATACGCTGTATTGATAATGATCCCCTCAAATTTTAAATCATGCCTTATGCAAGACCCTAGCCTAGAAAGACAGGGTCGGCTCTGCCCACTTGAGCAAGATAGTGGGGCATCATGAAAGGCTCTACCACAATGGTGTCGGTTATGACGAGTCCTCCCATTGTTCCGCTTGTTTTTATGAAATGTTATGTTTATGTTAATGGCTCAAGTTATATTTTGATAAATTTACTTATGGTTATGATAATGAATTATTATGAATGATTTAAAAGTCTTTAGCGCTATGTTTTATTATGAAGACTTTGATGCAAGCATGATGTCCTTCTCCTATGTCTATTTATGAGTTTACTTTACTTTTAAAATGTCCATTTTACTTCCCTTGTATACTCAATACATTCCACGTACTGACCGCATACTTTCTATGTTGTATCATTTCATGATACAGGGTTCGGATCTTAGGCTCATCCTCATCCTTAGTCCATCTCAGCTTACGCTTCCATTTTATTGGTGAGTTCTCATGTTCCAAGGGACGTTTTATTGACTTTCATATTGTTTATGTTCAGTTTTGGTCGGGTTTGTTGGGGATATTATCCCATCAACCCATCTTATGTTTTAGAGGCCTTTAGATAAGTGTGTAGTGCTCCGCTATGTATACACCCAGTATTTCATGATGTTACACTATAATTACATTGTCGCTATGTTTTATGATTATCTTTCTGCTTATTTGAAGAAAATTAGTTGTATGCATGTGCCATGGGTCGAGTTGGGGCCTCTCGGGGTCCCTTGTCCCGTGTCTACAATTCGAGTGTACGTTCGAGTCGTGACAAACTTGGTATCAGAGCATGGTTTGAAGTGTCCTAGGGTGTCTGAAAGCTATGTTAAGTAGAGTCTTTTTCGTAGGTGTGAAGCGCGCCACACTTATGATAAAGAGGCTACTAAACATTTTAGGAAATGTTCCCTTCTTTCATGCTCTATATCATGTGATGAAAAGCCTTTCCATCCTTCTAATTCGTGTGATTCGCGATTGCAGAATTATGGCTCCTAGATGAATGAACGGAAGGAGAAATTTAAATGATGAAGGTCATGGAGATGACAATGATCAAGGGCAACAACAAGCCCCACTTGTTCAAGAGCCCCAAGCGAGCCAACTGTCCATGCTGAGTTTCGGGCATCTATTCAGATGTTGGCGCAGGCCTTGACTGCTCAGGTCAACCAGCAGGCTGTTTCACAGGTCCCACCGAATGGCAATGCAGCGGCGGCTGGGATTAGAGACTTCTTGAGGATGAACCCTCCTGAGTTCACGGGATCAAAGGTGGATGAGGATCCACACGAGTTCATTGAAGGGATCTTGAAGGTCACTCAGGTTATGGGGGTGACAAATGGGGAGTGTGTGGACTTGGCCTCTTATCAGCTAAAAGAGGTCGCTCATATTTGGTACAAGAATTGAAAGGATAGTAGGGCAGCGGGTGTGGGCCCTATCAGCTGGGATGAGTTCCACATGGCCTTTCATGATAGATTTTTCCCTTGGGAGATGACGGATTGAAAGCAGCTGAGTTTGTTAACCTTAAGTAAGGAAAAATTACAGTGCTGGAGTATTCTCTTGAATTCACTCGCTTATCAAAATATGCACCAGAGTTAGTTATGGAGCGGAGGGCGCGGGTAAGCCGATTTGTTCATGGTATGGCTAGTTATCTAGAAATGGATTGCAGGACTGCTATGCTCCACTAGGATATGGAATTTCCTCGCATAGTGTTGTATGCCAAGAAGATGGAAGAGGCTAATACGAGGGAGAAAGAGGCAAAGAGGGCTTGGATGGATAGCCGTGTATTTTCACATTAGAGGTCCGGTGGTGGCTATCGTCCATACTTTAAGAAAAAACCACTAGCCCCAGCACCATCATCAGGTAGTGTCCCATCCAGGCCCAGGGGTGATTAGAGGAGAAGGGATTTAGGGTCGAGGGATCATACGGGGCACCCAGTTACATTATACCTCTTCGGCCTGCGGAAGTGCGGCAAGAGTCACACCGGAGAGTGCCTGCTTGGTTTAGATGTCTGCTATAGGCGTGGTAGATCCGGGAACATGTGCCGAGTGTGCCCATATTCCAGATAGGGTGATGATAGGGGTCGTGCGCAGACCACCAGGACAGCAGCAGCTCCAACCCGTTCCGCTCCGCAGGGAGCATCGACTAGTTGGGGTGGCGGACAATGCCAAATCAAATTCTATGCCCTTGCCCTACTCCAGGAGTAGGAGACTTCACCAGACATGGTCACTGGTATGTTTTATGTCTTTCATGTTGATATTTATGCCTTTCTAGATCCAGGAGATACCTTGACTTTCGTGATTCCTTACATTACTAGTAGCCTGGGAGTTAGTCCCGAGACCTTGATAGAAGCATTTTTAGTTTCAACCCCGATTGGTGAGTCGGTCATTGCTAGATGAGTATATAGAGGATGCTCGGTCACTGTGTTGCATAAGGTTACCTCCGGGGACCTTGTAGATTTAGCCATGACTAACTTGGACATTATTCTTGGCATGGATTGGTTGTTTACATGTTATGCTTCGATCAATTGTAGGACCCGTACGGTGGAATTTCATTTTGTGAGTGAGTCATTATTGGAGTGGAAGGGTAGTTCAGTGGTACTAGCAGGTCGGTTTATTTCCTATCTTAAGGCCAGGAAGATGACCTCCATAGGTTGCATGTACCACCTAGTTAGGGTTAAGGATGTGGAGTCTGAACCCCGACTATTTAGTTAGTTCCGGTGGTGTGCGAATATCCGGAGGTGTTTCTTGATGATCTTGTCGGTTTTCCTCCGAAGAGGGAAATTGACTTCGGTTTCCCTATTTCTATCCCTCTTTACAGGATGGTCCCAGCCGAACTAAAGGAATTGAAGGATAAGTTAAATGATCTATTGGATAAGGGCTTCATTAGACCGAGCAAGTCTTGATGGGGTGTGCCAGTTCTATTTGTTCAAAAGAAGGACGGTTCCCTTTGCATGTGTATTGACTATCGGCAGTTTAACAAGGTTACCGTCAAGAACAGGTACCCCTTACCTAGGATTGATTATTTGTTTGACTGGCTTTAGGGTTCCAAGTGCTTCTCCAAGATTGATCTCAGGTCCGAGTATCACCAGCTCAGAGTATGGAAGGGTGACATCCCAAAGACCGTTTTTAGGATGCGGTATGGCCATTACGAATTTGTTGTTGTCTTTCGGACTAACCAATGCTCCTGTAGCTTTTATGGAACTAATGAATGGGTGTTCAAGCAATATTTGGATATGTTTGTGATTGTGTTCATCGACGACATTCTTATATACTCCCGGAGCGAGGAGGAGCATGCCACTTATTTGAGAATAGTGTTGCAAACCCTCAAGGATCATAAACTGTATGCAAAGTTTAGCAAGTGTTAATTTTGGCTAAACTCGGTAGCATTTCTGCGACATGTGATATCAAGAGAAGGCATAAGGGTAGATTCCTAGAAGATCGAGGCGGTGAAGAATTTGCCTAGACCGGTAAATCCTTCAGAAATTCGAAGTTTCTTGGGCCTAGCAAGTTACTATCAGAGGTTTGTTGAGGGTTTCTCATCTATCACAGCACCTTTGACTAAGTTGACTTAGAAAGGAGTGAAGTTCCAATGGTCGGATGGTTACGAGAAAAGCTTCCAAGAGTTGAAGACCCAACTTACTTCAGCACCAGTGTTGACCCTACCCAAGGGTACTGATGGCTTTGTAGTGTATTGTGATGCTTCGAGAGTCGGTCTGCGATGTGTGTTGACGTAGCATGGGAAGGTAATAGCATATGCCTCGAAAAAGCTGAAAGTTCATGAAAAGAATTACCCGATCCATGGTCTTGAGTTGGCCGCGGTGGTGTTTGCATTGAAGATATGGCGGCATTACTTGTATAGGGTCCACATGGATGTATTTACGAATCACAAGAGTTTGAAATATGTGTTCACACAGAAAGACCTAAATCTTCGACAAAGGAGGTGGTTGGAATTGCTAAAGGACTACGACATGAGTGTCCTCTACCACCCGAGCAAGGATAATGTGGTTGTGGACGCACTTAGTAGGCTCTCCATGGAGAGTGTGTCCCACGTGGATGAGGAAAAGAAGGAGTTGGCGATGGATGTCCACCGACTTGCAAAACTAGGAGTTAGATTGATTGAGTCAACCGATGGCGGTGTTGTTGTGCATAACGGGTCAGAATCATCCTTGGTGGTTGATGTTAAATCCAGGAAAGATGAGGATCCAATATTTAGGAAGCTGAAGGAGGTGGTGCGGAGTCATAAGGTGGAGGTCTTCTTCCAAGGGAGAGATGGTGTGCTATAATACCAGGGTCGACTGTGTGTTTCGGATGTAGATAATTTGAGAGTTCAGATATTGCATGAGGCACATGGTACCAAATATTCTATTTATCCAGGATCCACGAAGATGTATCGGGATTTTCGAGAAATCTATTGGTGGGATGGTATGAAGAAAGATATTGCGGAGTTTGTAGCAAAATGTCCAAACTGTCATCAAGTGAAAGTCAAACATCAAAGGTCGGGAGGTGTACTTTAGGATATCGACATCCCCACTTGGAAGTGGGAAAAGATTAATATGGATTTTGTTACAGGCCTACCCTGTGCTCACCGAAAATATGAATCCATTTGAGTGATGGTCGACAGGTTAACCAAGGCTGCACACTTTCTACCGATCAAGACCAGGATTCAGTGGATGATTATGCTAAGTTATATATTCAAGAGTTAGTTCGGCTTCATGGAGTGCCGTTGTTATCATTTCAGACCGAGGTACTCAGTTTACCTCTGAATTATGGTGTTCTTTTCTAAAAGGACTTGGGACATAGGTTAAGCTCAGTACGGCCTTCCATCCGCAAATAAACGTCAAGGAAGAACGAACCGTGCAGACTCTTGAGGATATGTTGAGGGCATGTGTTATGGATTTAAAAGGTAGTTGGGATGATCATTTTCCCTTGATTGAGTTCGCCTATAATAACAGTTATCACTCTACTATCCAGATGACACCATTCGAGCTCTTTATGGGCAAAGGTGTAGATATCACGTCGGATGTTTTGAGGTTGGCGAGGCAGCTATGATAGGACCAGATTCGATTCACAAGGCGATGGTGAAGGTTCAATTGATAAGGGACCGGTTAAAAACCACTCAGAGTCGTCAGAAATCGTATGCTAATGTAATAAGAAGCGATTTGGAGTTTGATGTGTACGACTGGGTATTTCTAAAGGTATCTCCCATGAAGGGGGTCATGCGGTTTGGAAAGAAAGATAAACGTAGTCGCTGCTATATTGGTCCTTACCGAGTTGTGAGAAGAGTTGGCAAGGTAGCATATAAGTTACACTTGCCCTCAGAGTTGTCCTCAGTTCATCCCATCTTCCATGTGTCACTTTTGAAGAAGTGTTTGGGTTATCCAGCCTTGGTAGCTCTGGTAGATAGCATTGGGGTTAAAGACACTCTATGTTATGAAGAAGTCCCGATTGAAATCTTAGATCGTCAGGTTCGTAAGTTGAGAAACAAAGAAGTATCTTTAGTAAAGGTGTTATGGAGAAATCAGCATGTTGAGGGAGCTACGTGGGAAGCCGAAGCAGATATGATGGCTAAATACCCTCATTTGTGCCCTACCAGCTCAGTTCCAGTTTGAGATATCAGTTTTGATCTAAACCCATAATCAGCTTTTCCCGTTCAGTTCATGTATACAAGTTTGTTTTATGATATGGTAAATGTTTGTGATGTCTGAATTCGGTTCCTCTATGTAGTTCTTTTCGGAGGTAGTCATTCCGTCCGTTTTCGACTTAAATGACTGGTAATTGTATATGGTGATAGATTGTTTCTGAGTTTTCTGTATGTTACTACCATTAGAGGACCAATGTTCCCAAGGGGGGAGATATTATTATACACCGGGAACCCAAGGATCAGACCCTGAAGTAAAAACGGAGAAAAAATAAAAAATTCACACCAAGTCAAAGAATGACCCGTGAGGTTGGTCGTAAGGAGTGACCACGAGCATGAGGCGACTCTTGGTCAGCATGGTTTGGCAAGGCCTGAGTGAGGAGACCACGGGCCTGACCACGAGTCATGGTCAGACCTCACGACTCGTGAGGTCACCCGTGCTCTACCTTGGATGTATTTGCTAGTCGGTATGGGCAGTGTAGGACACGAAAGGTGACCAGGAGCTGTGGTCTAACCTCACCACTCATGAACTCACCCGTGGGGTTCCCTTGGATGTTTGGGCAGTGGCCTCAACAGACCATGGCCACGAGTCATTCCCTGTGGCAACGACCCGTTAGGTCCCTCGGGGGGGTTGGCGACCAGAAATTTTATGCATTTTAATAAGGGTGTTTTCATAATTTCTTAAGTCCCTAAGGCATAAACTACGTCGTTTTGGATATGTTTCTGAGTTATATAAGATGGGTTAAGCCCTTTATGCATGCCCATTCTCATGCAAAAGCTTAGAGAGGTTTTTGGGAGATTTAAGGCCTTCTTCCCCAAATTTGCATCAATTTCTTTTGGGGTATTCAAGGAGTTTCGAGACAACCCATATGTAGGATTTCAAAATGGGTGTAATTCTTCCTTACCATGCCCAATTTCGATTTAAATCATGAATCCTCCTATCCAAGTCTATGGGGTTTTACTCAAATGCATGAAAATGTGATCTCTCTTTATGGGTATTATTTGATTAGGTTTTAATTATCAAATTATGAAAGATGGGTAGGTTCTATTATTATTTTCTTCAAATCATGTTTAAATCTTTTAAATCAAATAATGCCCACTTGATTAAAGTTCATGAAAGTTATGATTTATGATGAATACTCTATAATTCGAGTTTATTGATGATAGAAAAGCATGATTTTCAAGCTACCCTTGTTTATGAGCATGTTTTGAAGGAATTGAATATGATGAAGTATTGGGCAGTGCCCACATATTGAAGCATGATTATAATTTATGAAGTGAATTACATGACTTAACGATTTATGATGTTGGCCGATGAAAAGGGCCTATGATTCTTGGCTAAGCATGTTTTAAAGGGGATCAATGATGATAAATGTTATATCTTAGCAATTGAATTTTAACGCATGATGTTATTGATTTATGTATAAGCCTATGTGCATGTTTTTGGGAGCCGTGTGTAGCACCGAGCAGCTCGGCTTCAAAGGACTACGCCAGTGTTCATAACCACGCGCCACCGTGGGTTTCTAATGATACGTTGTATTGATAATGATCCCCTCAAATATGATATCATGCCTTATGCACGACCCTCGCCTGGCAAGCCAGTGTCGTCTCTGCCCACTTGAGCGAGATAGTGGGGCATCATGAAAGGCTCTACCTTGATGGTGTTAGTAATGACGAGTCCTCCCATTGTTCCGCATGTTTTTATGAAATGTTATGTTTATGTTATTGGCTCAAGTTATATTTTGATAAAGTTACTTATGATTATGATAATGTATGATTTGAAAGTCTTGAGCCCTATGTTTTATTGCAAAGATTTTGATGCAAGAATGATGTCCTTATCCTATGTCTATTTATGAGTTTACTTTTAAAATGTCCGTTTTACTTACCTTGCATACTCAGTATATTCCACGTACTGACCGCATACTTTCTATGTTGTATCGTTTCATGATACACGATTCGGATCTCAGGGTCATCCTCATCCTTGGTGAATCTCAGCTTACGCTTCCAGCATATTGGTGAGTCCTCATGTTTCGAGGGTTGTTTGATTGACTTTCATTTTTTTTATGTTCAGTTTTGGTGGGGTTAGTTGGGGATATTTTCCCATCAACCCATCATATGTTTTAGAGGCTTTCAGAAAAGTATGTAGTGCTCCGCTGTGTATACACCAAATATTTCATGATGTTATGGTATAATTATGTTTTCACTATGTTTTATGATTATCTTTCCGCTTATTCGAAGAAGATTAGTTGTATGCATGTTCCATGGGTCGACTTGGGGTCTCTCCGGGTCCCTTGTCCCGTGTCTACGATCCGGGCGTACGTTCAGGTTGTGACAAGATAGTAGAGAGAAGAAGAAAAAGAGAGAGCCATCTTCTTCATTTAAAAGGTATAAAACCCCATTGGAGTTCAGACCTTGTTTGAATTTCTCTTACTTAAGTTTGTGAATGGATAGTAAATTATTGTTTAATGCAATGTCTTACTTTACTTACATGAGTAGCTAAATTCTTTTCTAGGGGTGTGTGAGTGATTGGGGTTAATTTGAGTTGGATATTGTGTATGATGTTAGATTTACTCAATTAGCATGATTTTAGTGTTTCCTTTGAATTTTAAGTTGAAATCTCATAGTTGCAAATGTGGGTTGCATTTTCTTACTTTATGTTTGCTTCAAAAAGAAAATTAAGGTATGGGTGAGGAGATACTAATGGGTATTTTAGTGGTAATTATATGGGGTTTGGCTAGACATAGCCAGAGCCCGTTATTACACATCCATTAAGGATTAGACCTAGAAATAGTGAATTCATACACAAGTTGATGTGGTTGTTGTGAAGAGGAAACTGGGAATTTGAGTAAACCCTAGGAATAAGACATCTAATGAGTTGAGAAACTTAAGATGTCTCCTAATCTGCAACAAATTGTACTATTGAGTAAAGACAACAGCAATTAACAATTCCAACCCACTGAAGCCCTTATCAATATCACACCCGTAATAGTCTCTCCATTGGTCTTTTCTATACTTTGCCTCTGTTTTTAGTGCGCAATTCCATAGTTTATCTTATAAATTATTATTCCCCCAATTTTCTCTTATTTGTCTTGCAACATTGACCAAATTAGTTCAATTTAATAGACGACTATTATGTGATTAGCTGACATTCCTTGTGGGATTGGACCCCGACATCCGTCGGGTTATTTGTTTTGACATAATGACCGATTATGCTCCTTCGTAAAGAAGAGTGTAGTTTGGATGTTGTCAGAACATAGTTCTGAGACCTGGGTGCGCTGGAACCCTGGCCTATTCGGTGTTAAATACTACTCCCAAAACATATATAGTGCTCATATCATAATCTTGAACCAAACTTGAAGTGCATGTGCTAGTAGAAATCGTGAGATTCATAACATGCTTGAGATGTGTGAACTAGCCATTAAATAGACCCGTGAGTCGGCCATGATCATAAACTTAATATTCATAAAAGCCATGCATACTTGAGGAAATCATCATGCTTTAAAATTCATAAATACATGAGGGATTCTTGTGGATATCGTGCACCATAATCATGAAACATAATTCGATCATCATACATGAAATCATAGACACATAAGCATAATTTTAGAAATCATACATAATAGGGCATAATTCTCATATACTTTAAATCATGATTTAATAATTAAATTAAGGGTAAAATCTTCCCCGATAGTCTTATGTCATCAATCAAAACATGAGGGAATTGGACCCATAGACATAATTTGAATATTTACATGGAATTGGGTTAAAACACTAGAATTTCAATACACTTGATTGAAGACTTGAATTCATGAAATAGGGGGGAATTTGGGCATAAGGGTGGAAGCAATCCCCCATTTATGGCCCTACATACCTGGGTAACTTGATCTCTGAGTTGGTCTTGAAAACCCAAGAGAATTGAGAGGGAAATTGATGAGGAACCTTAACTTGGTCTTGGAGGAGGATATCAAATTGAAAGCATGAATGAGAGCATAATGACTTAGGCTAGGTTAAATCCTCTTAAACACTCTTTGGGAAGCTTAAAGTGACATAGTTTAGGAGTTAGGAGCTTTGGAATTATGAAAACAATCATAATGATTCACTTATAAAAAGGCCACCGCCAGTCCCAATGAGTGACCTAAGCACTCATTAGGCTTCATGATGGCTGGTCAAGTCCTCTCGTCGCCACTGACCAGAATTTATACTTTCTGATATTGATTTGACACCTCTACTTAATGATTCATCACTACACTTGACGGATCACTTCACCACTCGTCCTGACCCTCTGAATCTCAAGTTTTCAAGCATTCCTCACACCCAATCAGACACCCAATGACTCATTAGGTGTTCTGGCGGCTCATCACCACATGCCGTCATCAGTACTGGAATTTTCCATTCTTCAACCCTTCCCAGAAAATGACTCGTCCCTCAACTCATTATGTCTCCTAAAAATCCAACATGTTACAAACTCATATACAAACAGTGGGTCACTTAACAACCTGTTGGGTCACATAACGACTCACTCAATGACTCGTTTTGTGACCTAGTGTAGATTTTTATATTTTCTTCATTTCATCCCCTCGGGTCTAATCATAGGGACTTTTGGGGTGTTATATTATCTCTCTTTTGGGAACATTCATCCTCGAATGTAGACTGAATTACCAATTTAGCACACTTTTCTCCTTCCAAGGTGATAGATTCAGTAGAGAATTACGCTAAGTTGTATATTCGGGAGATTGTCAGCAAGTTGTATATTCGGGAGATTGTTAGGCTACATGGAACCCCAATGTCGCTTAACTCCAATAAAGTTTCTCAGTTCGTAGCCCACTTTTGGAAGTCTTTCATGAAAGTACTGGGTACACGTGTAAATCTAAGCACATCATTTTAATCCGCAGATGATGGTTAAACTGAGCGCATGATTTAGATGCTCAAAGATATGTTGAGAGCATGTGTTCATATTTTAAAGGAAATTGGGATAATCACCTACCATTAGTTGATTTTGTGTGCAATAATAGTTATCATGTAAGTATCAAGATGGCACCTTAAGGCTCTGTATAGACGAAGGTGTAGATAACCTATTGGTAAGTGTAATACTCCAGAAAGGGCTTAAGAATAGACCCGGGATATGATGTTAGAAGCTGCAGAAAAACCTAGAATTTTTCACTAGAACGACTCGAGGTACGAGTCGTGGTGAGGGGCTACGACTCGTGACTCGAGTCGTGATGATGTTTGGGAGCCTGAGGTCATATCACGAGTGGTCCTACGAATCATGGCGCGTAGGTACGACTCGTGGTTAGGAGTCGTGGTAAAATTCACAGGGGTGCCATAGTGAGTCGTCATGGGTCATGGCATGACTCTTAGCATGTAGCAAAGAGTCGTGATGAGGCATCGTGGGTAGGTCATAGTTGGTAAAGGTGGATTATACCACGACTAATAGTATGACTTGTAGGATGGTATTACGAGTCGTAGGATATGATTCGTGGCTAGTCTCAGAAGATTGAAGAAAATGGTGAGGTGACCACGAGTCATGACTTCGTGGTACGACTTGTGGTCGGGGACAGATCTATTTTTCAGGGAAATTTCATTAGGGGCAAATTCGACTTTCCTATGCTTTGGACCCTAAACCATGTCATCTTAGCCTCAGTTTTAGACATTTTAGAGAGTTTAAACGGTTTTCTCCCCTCATTCTCATGTTTACTCCCAGAATTTCATCGACAGTTCTCTCAAGAAACCCTTTAGCAGGCTTAGGGTCATTCATTCATCACAGTAGTCCAGGTCCTCTTCTTCAGGAAATTCTTCACCAGGTATGTGGGGTTTTATCAAGGGGATTGTCCTTCCCTTGCATCCCCAAATTCCTCCTCAATTTCTTTTATTAATTTTAAGCCCTGAGCTTTTGAGTATGAGAAGAATCCATGTTATTTTTGTTGAATTCACTCAGAACGTTGTTTATAATTATTGTAATATTGTGATCTTCATCATTCCCTTATCAAATTGTCAGTGTTATCACAAAGGTGAATTTAATCCCTAATTTTTGAATAATGTTTTTGTTTGTTCAGTTCTCTCTAGTGAATGAAGGATGCTTTGAGTTGAAATTTTCTAGAATTTCCTAAATATATACATATGTTGAGCAAATATTTCATAAACAAAAATGACTTTTGCAATGTTGAATGAAATTCCCATAATTCTTGAAATTTTCCTTATTTTATGAAATTGTCCGTGTTGTTGGCACAAATGAGCTCTCTATTAGTTGTTAGTAATTTAATCAGTTAGAACACATAACTCTATCAGGCTAGTCTCAGTCAGAACCATAACAGTCTAGCTTCAAACAATTTTAGCAACCTAAGTGTTGTCCAGAAAATGTCAAATTGATCAGTTTCACTCCAGTTTATTTTCGAGGTGTCAGTGGTGCCTCCCAACTTCCAGACTCAGATTCAGATTTTAGATATTTGGTCCATTAGGTGGTCATGATATTCATTCATAGCTTTGACCAGTCCTAGGACCCCAGTTTAGTTATCAGTTGGTTCTTTAGACGGTTTCGATGCTTCCAAACAAGTAGCTCTAACAAGTCTTAGAACTCAGTTTCCAAATCTAATCCTATAAGATGCTCAGGGAACTCTCTAACTGTATCCCTAGGTGAGTATAGTCTTGGACCACAGTATCGAGCTATCCACTTGTTAGTAGTAGCAGTAATAGGATCATCCAGTTGGAGTAGGACATAGTATCGAAAGGGCTGGGGTTCCATTGCACCTAGGTTCTAGAACTACGTTTCCACCGTAGGTTTAATTTACTTGGCCTAACGACCCCCTTTTGAGAGTGATTATCACAATCCATGCCTTTATACCCTAGCAAGGTATATTGGGTCCTATCGATGGGGCGTGTACATTGGACTCCACGTTAGCTCATGTGGTTATATGTCAGTTCTAGTGTCTCCCACTAGTCAGTACAATTCATTCTCAAATTCTTCAGTCCAGATAAGTTTAGTGCAGTGTCTCAGACTCAGTATGACAGACATAGGGAATGTTTATGACTATCATCCAGGTTCATTTTTGACCATATTAGTTGTATATCAGTTGATTTAGTTTTCAGCATCTCAGTTGGTCATTTCATGTCATGCCAGTTCAGTTACTAGTTCCTCCATGCCATTCATGTTTTCTCTCGCATACTAAGTACATTCAAAGTACTGATGCATACTTTTATGCTGTATCATTTCATGGTACAACTGCAGGTTTCAAGACTCAGCATCGTTAGCCATTGCGATCCAGATACTCCTCTACTGCAGCCGAAGTGTGAGTCCTCATCATTCGAGGGCCTTGTTTTACTTTCTTTCTGTTGAATTATTATTTCAGTTATACATAGAGTTAGATGGGGGCTTGTCCTAGAAACTCCTTTGTTAGATGGCTTTCAGACAGATATGACTTACAATTTATTCAGTGTTATTTAAAGATTTGAACTTTTACTTTCAGACTTTTCTTTCATAAATGTTTTATGATATTATTATAAAGTTCTGTTGTGCATGTTTATTCAGAATTCTAGTGACTGATAGACCAGGGGTTGACTTGAGGTTACTTGTGGCTTCAAGTACCGTGCTACGCCGACTCAGGGCGTGACAGTAAGTTTGAAGCAAGTGAGGTAGAATTACTAGGACAGTACTAGGTCATCACATTATAGAGAAGGTCAAATTAATTCAAGAATGATTATAGACTATCCAAACCTGTCACAATTTCTATTTAGAATTCTTATGAACGACATTATTGTGATTTGTGAAAAAGGACGGCTTTGTCCCAGATATATCGGTCCATTTAAGATTTTGCAGAGAATTCAGCTAGTAGCTTATCTGCTGTATTTGCCTAGGAATTTTGCATTAGTACATCTAATATTCCATGTATCTATGTTGAAGAAATGAGAGGGAGTTCCACAAGAGGAAAATTTTCCCATAGAACAAGTCCTATGACGACTCATTATGAAGCAGCACAAGCTGTGGTCAAATCGTGATGAGCAATGCTGCCATTTTCCATGTTCCAATGACCACAACTCTTGTTCCGAGTCATGCTAGGATGTGGCAAGTCATTGTGACATTCGTCCTCAGCGAAGCAGTTGATGAGTTTGTAATTTGACAATTCATTAGGCTCTTAAACATGATTTTTTGCTTAGTTTTTAAGTCAATTAGGTGGATTTAATGCCTTTTCTCCTTGATCCTTGCAAGTATTTAACTTGAATAGAGAAAAGCATGAAATTAAGCAAAAAACATGGAAATAGAGTTGATGATCTGCGCTCCATTGGAGGACACCGGTGAAATTTCGGATTGACCGCAGTTTCCTATTGTATGGAAGAAGGCTAGAGATCGCGTACCATAAATCAGCACCGGTGAACCGCCGGTGCCAATGCTGAAATGCTAAAGAACCTACTGCCAGCAGCTGTGACCAACTGGCGGTCTGTGGATTAGAACTAGAGAACCGTCGATGCCAGCGTCGAAGCACCCAAAAATCTCATTGTCCTTCAGCAAGAACTGACTGGCGTTTAGTGAACATGCACCGGCGAACCTCCACTGAATTGCAAATAAAGCCCGTTAGTCAGGGGTAAAAATATCAAACACAAAAAAGAGGAGTAGATCCGTACCCTTTTTTTGTACCTCTCATAAAAGAACTAAATATTCCATTCTAGAAAGTATTAATTATTCTATTGCTTTTGGCTGGTATTGAAAATACAGAGTATTAGAAAGAGAAAGAGTCATCTTCTTCATTAAGAAGGTAGAAAACTCCATTAGAGTTCAGACCTTGCTTGAATTTCTCTTACTCAAGTTTGTGAATGAATATTGAATTGTTGTTTAATGCAATGTCTTACTTTACTTATATGAGTAGCTAAGTTCATTGCTAGGGGTTTGTGGATGATTGGGGCTAATTTTGGTTTGGCATTGTGTGTTTGATCTTAGATTTACTCAATTAGTCTGATTTTAGTGTTTCCTCTGAATTTTAAGTTGAAACTCATAGTTGCAAATGTGGGTGGCATTTCCTTACTTAAAGTTTTCTTGAAAAAGGAAATTAAGGTATGGGTGAGGAAATACTATGGGTATTTGGGTTGTAATTATTTGGGGTTGGGGTAGACATAGCTAAACCCATTGTTACACATCCATTAAGGATTGAAGCTAGAAATAGTGAACCCATACCCAAGTTGATATGGTTGTTGTGAAGAGGATCTTTGGGATTTGAGAAAACCCGAGGTACAAAATATCTAATTGGTTGAGAAACTTAAGATGTCGCATAATCCACAGTTAATCATATTGTTGATTAAAGATAGGAACAATTAACAAATCCAACCCAATGAAGCCCTTATCAATATCACACCCCTAGTAGTCCCTCCATTGATCTTTTTCTATACTTTGCCCCTATTTTTAAAGTGTAATTCCATATTTTATTTTATAAATTGTGATTCCCCTATTTTTCTATTATTTCTCTTGCGACACTGATGGAAATTCGTTCAATTCAATAGACGACTATTGTGTGATCAACTGACGTGCCTTGTGGGATTCGACCCCAACACCCGTCGGGTTATTTGTTTTGATACAGCAACCATTTACGCACCTTCGTAAAGAAGAGTGTATCTTGGACATTATCAGTAGCCAAGGTCCAGAACTTAAAAAAAATTTCTCAAATCGCACGAGTTAGATGACGAGTCATTAGAGAAAGTAATGACTTGGCCTAAGGAGACATTGTATGAGATTCAGTAATTATTCAAGACAAGTCCAGACTCTCAGAAGGACATCAAGACTCGTGATATCAAGCAAGAAATCATAATGATGTACCATGGTAAAAGGATCAGAAAGTGAAGAAACTAGTTTAGAAGTAACAAATGGTCACCAAGATTCATGGTGACAACCAATGACTCATGGCGATTGGTTCATAGTTTTAAGTATGGGTTTTCGGGGGTAGTTTCATAACTTTCTATACTTTTGACTTCTAACCAGGTCATTCTGATTTTACTAAAGAGGATATTGAAGGTTGTTACTTAGCATAAACTCCTATTCCCCTCTCCAAACACCATAGATTCAAAATCAAGCTCTTAGCGTTCCCAAGGAAGCTAGGGTTCATCTTGTCGAATTCTCTTTGGTATCAAGCTTAAGTCAAGGATTCATCAAGTCCAGGTATTTGGGATTATTAATAAGGGAATTCTTACACTCTTATGTCTAAATTCATGCTCAAAATTGTGATTTTCAAGTTCTCCCATGTCTTTAATTTCAAATTTCATGAATTCCTAGGGTTAGAACCCTTTTATGAAGCAAATCTAAATTCTTTTATGGATTGATTCTCTCATACATCTACATGTATTTTATGATTATAATTAGGTTGAATTAATTGAAAAACTTGTATAATTCTCTATTTTAATGTATGAGTATCATGAATTTCAAGGTTATGTATCATGGCTGTAATTTCAGCGTAGTTTTCATGGCTAGTTCACGTACTTCACGAGATTTAGTAATTTACATGATTTTTAACTAGCTTATGCAAAACCTATCACATTCCAAGTATGGTTATGAGCTCTATGTATGTTTGGAGAGCATTATTTAACACTGAGATGGTGGGATTCCAGCGTATGCAGGTCTCAAAACTACTTGCTACTTTTGTTATCAAGGGGTCCTTGCTAATTGAGAGTGTCTCCTTTGGCCTAATGAGATCGGGAGTGCATTTATACCTTTATGGTTTGTACCTTTGGCAAGGTATGAACACCCTCTTAACCATGGTTACAGGTTTGGCTCCATGACACTCACTTAGAGTATGTCGGTTATGAGAATCTCCCACCTCTCTTCATGTTCATATTTTATGATGACTTGACTTATAATATTTCTAGCCTAATGCTCAGTTTATAAGTTTTATCTATGATTTCAAACATGCTAAGCTTTATGATATTATTTTACAAACATCGGGTAATTATACTCCGATTTAAGATGAAATTCGCATGTTTTATGACTATATCACAGTCATAATTTTTAACACAAAGTCCTTACTTTTATGTTTTACTTATCTTCCATAATCAGTACATTCAAAGTACATGATCGCATATTTTTTTCTATATTGTCTCATGATTTATGTTCGGGCATTTGGTCTCATTCTCGCTGGTAGATACGCTCTTTTCCCTGATTCAGTAGTTGATTGATGAGCCCTCATCATCTGAGGATGACAGTCTTGGCTTATGCTTTCTTTTAGTCATTTGTTATGACTTTTATAGAGCTAGTTAGGGGTCTTTCCCTTCAGCTCATCACATGTTTTTGAGGCTTTCAAACTATCATGTTTAGATGTTTAGCGGACCAACTCATGTTATCTCAGTTTTACATTTTATGATATCTCTGAGTTATTCCGCTTATGATATATCTCATGATTTACTTCCGCCTAGTTGTATGCTTATGTTTATGAGATGCATGTAGAATGGGTTAGCTTGGAGTTATTCAAAGTTCTAGGTCCCGTGTCGTGTTCGGGGTCTATGCTCGGGTCATGAAAAACTTTGTATCAGAGTATCAGGTTTAGAAGTATCCTAGGGTGTTTGAAAGCCAAATATGTATAGCCTTTGTCATGGGTGTGAAGAACATCATGCTTATGAGAAATAGGCTATGAGAATTTTTTAGGAAAATTTCATTTATTCATATTCTTTATCATGTGATAAAGTCCAACTCTCTTTAATCTTCTATATCATGTTATATGTGCTTATAGAAAATGCCTCCCCGAAGAGCCAATGGAAGGAGAAATGTCAATAGAAACCAGCAAACCCTAGCAGATCCTTTGAATGAGCAAGTTACCAATATGAAGTTTAGGGCTACTTTCCAGATATTGGCACAAGCTATGAAAGCTCAGGTCAACCAGTAGGTGGTGTACCCTTGCCAAATTAGGAGTGTTGGAGTGGCAAGGGTGCGAGATGTCACCAGGATGAACCAGCCGGAGATCCATGGTTCAGTGGTAGATGAGGATCCACAGGAGTTCATAGATGAGATCCAACAGATTGAGAAGGAGAAGTTAAATGAGAAAGAAAGGGAGATCAAGAGAGCTAGGATAGGAAACATTGAGTTCTCTCAGCAAAGGGATAGGCAGTGGAAATTGCTCACAGTCCCATTAGAGGTCATCAGCTCCACCATCTTCTTCAGTTCACATCCCATCCCCTAGGACTAGAGGTGATCAGAGGGGTAGAACACAAGGCTTTATATCATACAGGAGCATTTCCAGAGGATGCATTTTCCCAGCATGCAAGAAGTGGGTAAGGGGCCACCCAGGAGAGTATTTGGTTGGCACAGATACTTATCGGGTATGGTAAGTTTGATCATAGACGCAGAGATTGTCAATCAGCTAGACAGAGTGACGGTAGAGGTCGTGCCCAAGCCACCTCTTTAGCATTTCCAACAGTTTGTCCATTCCAGCAGGGTGCCTCATTTAGAGTAAATGGTGGATAGCGCCAGAACCGTCTATGCACTTTCAATATGCCTGGATCAATAGAGCTCACCAGATGTGGTCACAAGTATGTTATGAGTTTATCACCTTTATGTTTATACATTGCTAGATCTAGGGGCCATATTATCCTTTGTGACCTCCTTTGTTTCTATTAGCTTCAGTGACAGTCTTGAAATCCTCTCAGAACTATTCTCAATCTCTACTTCTATCTGTGAGTCAGTCTTAGCACGAAGGGTATACAGAAACTGTCCGGTTATAGTTTTCCAAAAAGTTACTACAGCTGGTCTAGTAGAGTTATACATGACCGACTTTGATGTTATCATTGGCATGGATTAGTTGTATTCTTGTTATGATTCAGTCAACTGTTGAACCTGAATAGTAGAATTTCGATTTTCAGGTGAACTAGTCCTAGAGTTGAAGGGTAGTTCCACAGTGACTGTTGGTCACTTTGTCTCCCATCTTAAGGCCAAAAAGATAATTTTCAAGGGTTGTGTATACCACTTAGTTTGGGTGAAGGATTCTATGTTTGAAACCCTAACCCTTCTGTCAGTCCCAGTTGTTCTGAGTTTCCAAAGGTGTTTCTAGATGATCTACCGGGAGTTCCTCCCCAGCGGAAGATTGGATTTGGCATAGACCTTCTCCCTGATACGTGGCCCATATGCATTCCTCCTTATAAAATGGATGTAGTTGAGCTTAAGGAGTTGAAGGAACAATTGAAAGATCTCTTACATAAAGGTTTTATCAAGCCCAGTAAGTCCCCATGGGGTGTTCAAACCCTTTCGTGCGGAAGAAAGATGGTTCCCTCAGGATGTGGATGACTCGACAAAAGTCACAATCAAGAATAAGTATTCCATTGATAGGATTAGTGAATTGTTTGATCAACTTTAGGGTGCTAGTTGCTTCTCCAATATAGACTTCAGTTCGATTATCACCAGCTCAAAGTCAAAGAGCGTGAAATTCCAAGGACAACTTTCCAAACTCGGTATGGTCACTATGAATTTGTAGTTATGTATTTTAGAATAAGAATGCTCCTATGACTTTTTAGGGATTTGATGAACATTGTATTCAAGCAGTATTTAGATATGTTCATCATCATCTTTATAGACGATATCCTTTTATACTCTCGGAGTGAGGAGGAGCATGCTGCTTATTTAAGGATTTGCTACAAACTCTTAATGACTGCCAGTTGTTTGCTATGTTGAGCAAGTGTGAGATTTGGCTGAAGTCAGTTGCATTTCTTCGGCATGTGGGGCTTAGTCAGGATGTTTAGGTAGACTTAAAATATTGAGGTGGTGAAGAATTGTCCTAGACCTGTCACTCCCACTGACATTAGAAGCTTTATAGGTTTAGCTGATTACTATAGGAGGTTTGTAGAGGGATTTGTATCCATTTCTTCTCCTTTGATGTCACGACCCGAACATAGGCCCGGATCGAGAGACGAGACAAAGAACCCCAAGGGACTCCAAGTCGACCCATGAAATAAACATAACATCTAACTCAATCATAAAAATGGGAGATCAACATGATAAACTTAGCGGAAGCCTAAAATAAGCATAACATTAGAAATACACATGAATCTGAAGCTGATTATATTCTATGTCAGAAAAGCCTCCAATACTAATGCGTTGATAGGACAAGACCCCAACTAAGTCTCTAAGTTTGAAACTGGAGATACGCAAGCATAATTGAATAAAAGAGGGGCCCTCGACAGATGAGGACTCAACAACAACAATATAACATCTAACTCAATCATAAAAATGGGAGATCAATATGATAAACTTAGCAGAAGCCTAAAATAACCTTAACATCATAAATACGCACGAATTTAAAGCTAATTACATTCTATGTCTGAAAAGCCTCTAATATTGATGAGTTGATGGGACAAGACCTCAACTAACTCTATAAGTATGAAATTGAAAATACGAAAGAATAACTGAATAAAAGAGGAGCCCTCGATAGATGAGGACTCACCAACAATGACTAATGCTAACTCTGAAAGCTAGCTAGTGGTAGGGTTGAGTCTGAAGATCAGAGCCTGTATCAAAAAATGATACAACATAGAGTATGTGGTCAATACGTGGAATGTACTGAGTATGCAAGGTAAGAAAAATCACTGAAATAAGTAAAATCATTTAAACTATGCATAATATAAAGTGTGAGAGTAGGGATTGCATGCTATTTTCTGTAATTATAATCTAATCGTGAATGAATATCATAACCGAATCAAATGACCCAAAGCAGAAAATTGAATATCATAAGTAAAAACTGAACATTACATCAGACCTTATTTAAACATATATAATAAATGATAAACATGCATAACTGACAATATGAGGAACAATGGGAAACCCGTCATATAACTGACATTACCATGATAGAGCTTACGTAGTCTCAACTATTATACCCAAGTGGACAGAGCCATCTAAAGCCTTGCCAGGACTAAAGACGCTACCATGATATTGATATCAAGCTTATGGCCCCTTGGGGCAGGGGAAAGCTCACAAAGGAGGTCCCGAATAATCTAAACATACCTACGTTTGCTCGTAGTTTTGAAGCATAGGGTTGACTGACCCTTAGCCTACTCGGTGCTAGACACTACTCCAAAAAACATGCATATTCTCTCTATTATTTTTCAACGAAGCTGATGATCTTCTAGAGACGAAGCTGAATAATCATAAACATAATAAATCTAAAATCATACATGAGGAGTCTTCGCTCAAATGATACCACAAGCTAAGTAACATTGGTTGACTAGACTCCAAAACTATGTGGTAAGCTAATTAACATGAATCATAAATCGTAGTTGAACATATGGGCTTGCCCAATACATAACATGCTTGAAAATAACTAGATTCACTTGAAAACATGATCATAAATATGGGTATCTTGAAAACATGCTTTTCTCATCAATAATTCATCATAATTGAACATACATCATAAATCTTAGCTTCTCATAAATCCTTCATGAATGGGCATCATAATTTGTAAAATTAGTAAACATGAGTAGTAATTGAAAACATAATAAAACTTTCCCATGAATCATAATTCATCCACTAAAACATTCTCAGATCATACCCATGATATTGACTTAGAGAATTCATGCATTGGGTTAAAATCCCATAGAATTAACTCATAGATTTTCATGAATTAGAGAGGGATTGGGCATGGGTGTGAAAATATTCACCTATTCATAACCCAATATACCTGAAGGGATCTAGTTCTATAACTTCTCTGATTATCCAAGGACGAATTGATGAAGAACCTTGAAGAATTAACCTTGACCGCACTCCCTAGACTTCTACTATTGCATGCATGAATGAGAATGAACTAAAATGAACTTACCCCTCTTAAAACTCATCATTCATAGCTTAAAATTATATAGTTTAGGCCTTAGGATCATGGGAATTACGCAAAAGCCCTTAATAAAATTGCAGCAAAAAATAGACTATCATTCCTCATGAGGGACTGGATGAGTCGTTACTGTAGGGTATGACTTGTTACCTCCAATCATTGAGTACACTGCAAATTTTTCTCAAAGGGTCCCCGCGAGGGAACTAATAGATGGTCACTGTCATGGTCACCTCTCGTGATCTTCACTGCCCAAATGTCCCTAATCCTTCTCCAATCCTTACCATGGCAGACTCAATGAGTTATGGGGTCTGAGCACTTCTCATGGTCATGCCCGTGGTGACTTCAAATCACAAAAACCAAAACTTAAGACTAGCACCTCACCACTAGTCACCTAACGACTCGTGGTCAACCCCACGGGTCCAGTAACGACCCATTCTGTGACCTGTTGTAGAATTTCCAATTTTTATCTATTTCAACTCTTGGGTCTAATCTTCGGGCTTTGGGGTCATCATATTTGTCCAGGTTGATACAGAAAAAGGTCATGTTTAAGTGGTCCGACGCTTGTAAAAAGAGTTTTCAGAAGTCAAGGACTTAACTCACTTCAGCTCTAGTTTTGACCCTGCCAGAGGGCATGGATGGCTTTGTGGTTTATTATGATGCCTATAGAGTTGGACTCAGGTGTGTGCTGATACAACATAGTAAGGTCATCGCTTATGCTTCAAGACCACTTATGAATCATGAGAAGAATTACCCAACACACGATCTTGAGTTGGGAGTGGTAGTGCTTTCCTTGAAGATTTAGAGACAGTATTTGTATAGGGTGCATGTGGATGTGTTCATGGACCATAAGAGTCTTCAACATATTTAGTTATAAGGACATGAATTTGCAGCAAAGGAGATGGCTTGAGCTTCTCAAGGACTACGACATGAGTGTTTTTTATCATCTGAGCAAGGCAAATGTAGTGGTTGATGCTCTTAACAAGTTTTCCATAGGTAGTGTAGCGCATGTGGAAGATGGAAAAAAAGAGTTGGTTAGAGATGTCTACGAACTTACTCATTTAGGGGTTTTCCTTAGAATTTGTTAGATGAAGGTATCATTGTTCATAATTTTTCGAATTCTTCACTTTTGACAGCACGTAAGGTGAAATAAGATGAGGTTCCTATCTTGGTTATATTGAAGGAAGCAGTCCAAAATCATAAATTAGAGGTTTTCTCCCAAGGGAGAGATGGTGTACTCTGCTATTAGGGTCGATTGTATGTCCCGAATACGGATGACTTGAGACAACAAATGTTGAGAGAGGCTCAAAGCTCTTGGTATTCCATCCACCCAACTGCCCCAAGATGTATCGTGATCTACAAGAAGTCTATTATGGATGGCATGAAGAGGGATATCACAAAATTTATGGCTAAGTGTCCAATTTGCCAACAGGTTAAGGTGGAGCACCAGAGATCGAGAGGTATGACTCAAGATATCAACATTCCTACTTGGAAGTGGAAAGAGATAAACGTGAACTTTATTATAGGTTTACCTTGTACGAGTTGACAGCCTGATTTTATATGGGTGATTATAGACATGATGACTAAGTTAGCATATTTTATACCAGTTAAGACTAGACTTTACATTAGGGAGTTATTCAAGTTGCATGGAGTCCTTTTGGCCATCATTTCTTATAGGGGTACCCAGTTCACCTCTCAATTTTGTTAGTCGTTTTAGAAAGGTCTGGGTACTCAGGTTAAGTTTTGCACAGCTTTTCACGCACAGACAGATGGTCAGATTGAGTGGATCATTTAGACTTCATAGGACATGTTGAGAGCTTGCATGATTGACTTCAAGGTATATTGGAATGATCACTTTCCTCTCATTGAGTTTTCGTACAATAACAGTTACCACTCAAGCATTCAGATGGCTCTATTTGAGGCATTTTATGGGCGGAGATGTAGATCACCTATTAGATGATTTGAGATAGGGGAGGCTATATTGATAGGGCCAGATTCTGTTCATCAGGCTATGGAGAAGGTTCAGCTTATTAGAGGAAGGCTAAAAACAGTTTAGAGTTGTTAGAAATACTATGCGGATGTAAGGAGGAGAGAGTTTGAGTTTTACAATTGATGATTGGGTATTCTTTAAAGTGTTACCCATGAAGGGGATGATGATGTTTGATAAGAAAGTGAAATTCAGTCCCTGATATGTTGGTATTATATGATTCTTAGGTGTGTTGTCAATATGGCTTATGAGTTGGAGTAGCTCACAGAGTTAGCATCAGTGCATTCAGTTTTCTATGTGTCCTTGTTTAAAAAGTGCATTGGCGATCTGGCTCTACTTTTACGCATAGAGAGTATTGATATGAAGGATAGACTCACTTATGAGGAGGTTCTAGTTGAGATTCTTTACCATTAGGTTTGTAAGTACAGGAACAAGCCTTCTGTTATATTAGAGCGACAACCAAGTCGGTCATATCGATGGCACGTTGGAAGCCGTGGTGACCCTTGGGCTTGTTTGGCCACGTCCCTTATTGTTAGTGGTGAGTAGAATGGCTTATGGGCTTCTTGTAAATCTTGGGGATAGATTGGTTAGGAGTCCTTTAGAGGAATCACCTTGTAGGGGGAGCTACTTAGGAAGCCAAAGCAGACATCATGGCCAAGTATCCTCACCTTTTCCCTTCCAGCTCAGTTCTAAGATGTGGTACTAATTTCCTCTTTAGTATTCTATTCAGTTGGATGTCCTTCAATTCCTCTTGTCTTAGTATGCATGCATGTTTAATGAATTCAGTTTAGTGTATATATCTTAGTCTGGAGTCAGTTACTCTATCAGTATTCAGTGTTTAGCATTCAATTTTGGGGATTGCAACTCTTTTCCTATCTTTTCATCTTTATTAGTCTCAATTTTAGGATGAATGTTCCCAGGGGGAGATAATATGACATCCTAAAAGTTCCTAAGAACACATTCTAGACATGAAGCAGAAAACAAGTAGGAAGTGGAAAACTTTCCACAAAACGAATCCTATGATGACTCATTATGAGGGACAGTAAATCGTGGTCAAACTCATGGGGAGCAATGCTGCCATTTTCCAAGTTCCACTGACCATGACTCAAGTAAAAACTCATGTTAGGATGTGATGAGTCGTTACAACACACATCTTGAGCCAAGCAGCGGAGGTTCAAAACATGAGAAAATTTCCTTAGAACCTATGAGTCAGATGACGAGTCATTAGAGAATATAACGATTCATCCTAAGGAGCAACAAGATGAGATTAAGCAATTGTTCAAACCAATCCAGACATCACGGAAGATGTCAATCAATGAAATCATTATGATGAACCGTGGTGAGAGGATCTAAAAGTGAAGAATCTGGTTCAAACATGACTAATGGTCAGCATGAGTCATGGTGACAACAAACAACTAGTGGTATGACCCATGACGACTGGTCGGCAGTTTTTAAGTATGAGTTTTTAGGGCTATTTTCATAACTTCATGTACCTTTAACTCCTAAATTAGGTCATTTTGGATTTCCTAAGGGGGGTATAAATGGGTTTTACTTAGCTTAAACTCCAATTCCCCTATCCAAACACCATAGATTCAAAATTAAGCTCTTAGGATTCTCATGGAAGCTAGGATTCATCTTCTCGAATTCTTTTAGTTATCAAGCTTAAGTCAAGGATTCATCAAGCCCAGGTATATGGGATTATCAATAGGAATTTATTTCACCTTTATGCCCAAATTCAAGTTCAAACTTATGATTTTCAAATTCTCCCTTATCTCCAATTTTGAATTACATGAATTTCTAGGGTTAGAAAACTTTTATGTAAAAACTATAAATTCTTTTATGGGTAGATTCTCTCATTATTCTACATGCGTATATTATGATTATGATTGGGTTGAATTCATTGAAAAACTCCTATGATTCTCTATTTTTAAGTTAGCATATTTTACTCAATTATGTACGAATCTCATGAATTTCAAGGTGATTTATCATGGCTGTAATTTCAGCATAGTGTGCATGGCTAGTTCATGTACTTCAAGAGATTTACTAATATACATGATTTTAAACTACCCCATGAAATATTTATCATGTTTCAAGTATGATTATGAGTATTATGTATGTTTGGGAGCAGTATTTAACATCAAATAGGCAGGGGTTCCAATATACCCAGGTCTTAGAACTACATGACACCATAGGTATGAAAGGGTCCTCGCCAGTTGACAATGCCCCCCTTTCCCTAATAGGCTCTAATAATACTCAAATTGTGTAGCCTTATGGGCCTTATTAGTTCGACGAGCTTCAGTTGCCTACCTATCCTCCATATGTTCTGGGGTCTCCAAACCAGCCATTCTTTGCAGTATTTTTTCAAGCTCTTATACAATTAGGACTAAAGGGTTTCCACTACTCCGCATACTTGGCATTCACCAAGAGGTAACCTATGAAAAAACAAAAAGAAACAAAAAACTTAAATGAGGAAATAATAACTAAAGTTAAATAAAAGCAATTAATATAATGTTATACAATATTCCCTGGCAATGGCGCCATTTTCGATAATGCTCAAATTACACCTCTAAAGAAGTATAACGCGGACATTGTCAATAAACCCAACTAAGGTTGGGTCAATCCCACAGGGAATATGGTCAAGATACAGACTAATGCTACTATTCACACTTTTAATTCAATTATTTCGTAAAAAAGGGGTTTAAAATCAAGTAACAATATTGTGAACTGGAGTTGTGATCAATAGTTATGCAATTAACTAGGGAAGTGTTCCCGTGGTTCCTAATTAGGTCAGATTATTACACTAATGATCTATCAAAATATTTAGCTTGTAAAACTGATAAGTTATGTTCATCTAAACGACTGATCTTTACCTATTACGTTACTCTACTCAATCACGTGGTTAGGTCTCATGAACAATTTCACTTTCACCTTTATCAATAGTTCCAAACTAGCTATCCTGCGAACGCAACTCAAGCTATTAATTAAAAGATAATTTCAAAGTTTTGTTATTCTTTTCTTTTCCTAATCTCAACTTCTCTAGGTTCAACACAGAAGTGAATTCGGGCTAGTCCTAACATTGCGCACCATTAAGAAACACTAAACATGAAGAAGAAAATAATATAGGCATTCCTATTGG
Source organism: Datura wrightii (assembly GCA_035772735.1). NCBI lineage: Eukaryota > Viridiplantae > Streptophyta > Magnoliopsida > Solanales > Solanaceae > Datura > Datura wrightii. Next base: position 150,784,571 of record JASDFA010000001.1, on the reverse strand, counting down.
TTCAGAATCACTTTGTGTTAACCCTAGTTTGTTATTATACCATGGTTCCCACAACCTTAGTTGTGGAGGGTTTAGCTATTCGTGATTGCAAGAATAAAATCAAATTTAATAGAAGAAAACAGAAGTAAGCACTTACAATATTGATAGACGAAAAACCTAAGAATCCACTACACAATCCACTTGTCAAAAACCAAGAATAATGATGAATTCTGTCAAAGTTGTTGAGTATTTTCTCTCCAAGAAGTTAAGAAACCCAGAAATTACAAAAGTATCAGCTCCTTATAAGAAAAATAACCTAAAAGTATTTTTAAAATTAATAAAATCCTTTCTTCATTTAACAGGGATTCTACTGCTAAGTCATTCTATGATTCATAGAATGATGCTACGAATCGTAGGAAGCTTCTGTAATACCGGTCTACAGCTTCTATCTTCTCATGTACTGGAGGTGTTGGTACTACTTTTGCAATGATACCACGAGTAGTTGGAGCTTGTCGTATTTTGAACTTCTAAAACTTGGCATCTCTGATATTTCTCATACAAGTCCTTGTCACGGTTTGTACCATGCTAGTATGGCTCGTACAATCTTATCGTACCGCAAATCTCCCAAGTACCCAACATTGAATCTTTCCACGAGTTTATTAGTATGAGTCGTACCTTGCCATCATGACTCATGGCTTTCATTCATACCACTGGATTCAGCAAGTGCCTATATTATGTATCTCATGTTATGGCATTCAGTATGGCTCGTACCTAGGTTGTACGGCTCGTATTGTGACTCATAGGATGGCTCAGCACTTGTGTACTTTCTCTAAATTTATGCTACATGTGTTAGGTACGGCTCATACCAGGATGATGCGGCTCATACTGATACCTGCAAAAAGTCATTTTCTACACTATTTGAGCTCCTTTTCCATAATCCAACTCCCGGATCAGATTTCCCTAAAAATAAGATAAAAAGCACCTTATATCCATAATAACACACCTAAGTACAAGAATTTTTCCTATGTATTAAGCGTCGAAAGTGTCGTAAGTCCAAGACATATCAAACCCTCAACTTAGAATTTATGCATGTCCTCAAGAAAACAAAAATGCTAATATAAAAATGACGCTTAACTAGAAAGTAAAACAGAAGTCCCACCTAATAACACCAAAATTTGCACATATGACCATTCTCAAGTATTGGCCTTCTTTTCTTTTGGAAAATCAAAACCAGGACTGCTATGTAAAGATGCAACTATAACTCATGACACAAAGGGATCCAGAAATGGAATCAATTTATTAACAGACAACTGAGTTATTACTAATGCACTTTACACAGAAAACAGGCGAAATGCAATACAATCCATGTACCCTCAAAACAAATGAAGTCCCAAACACTCACAAAGATGTTCCAATACTGAACAAGTTAACCATAGGCTTTCCCTTATTTTCTCTACTCTTGCTTTTCAGACAGTTAGGTTAAGATCACTATAGGAATTTTATTAGCTTGTAATGTAGGCTTGGGGATGAGTTTGGTACATATTGACAATAGTGACTAACCCTCCTTGGTACTACACAACTCTTGGTCTCACTTTTACTTTTTCCCTTTCTTCTTTTTTTCTCCCTTTCTCCATATTATTTAGCTTTCAACTAGTGGGCGTGGTGTATTTTTCAAATTTTATCTTTTAGTTTTTATTTTTTTTCTTTTGATTTCAATATTTTTGTTGTTCGTGCCACGCCCTACCTTTCACTGACTAGCTTTTTCTTTTCTCCCCCCACCTTATCTATGCACCCCTACAATAGCCACCTTCAACATAGGAATTTTGTCTGAGTTGAGCTTCACAATGTCCAAGGAGGGACCAGGTCCAAAACAGGTTTACTATAAATAAAACAGGGAGGGGAATGGACTATTCAATGAAAAGGTCAACTTTAGGCTCAAACATGGAATCAAGAGATTCAATTCATTTGGTTAGGCAATTTAAGCTAAAAGTGGGCTAAGTGAAAAATGGTATATGATCCTTTCCTAACCAACTATCCTACAACCTAAGCAACGAATAACAAGGCATGTTCTAGATCACCTACACAATATTGAACTAAGTAGGAATCCACACACACATGGTACAGGTTTGCATCACACTCCTATTTGGTTCACGCACAACTATGCTATAGTTAATTATGATTATCTATTAAATATCATCAAAAGATCCATATTAGTCATTCTTTGCAGTAAACAAACATAACTAATCATACAAAAATTTTTAAAAAGGGTCATTTTTAAAAAAAATAAAACACATGCGCATTTTTATTGGTTGGTAAGTACTCCTAAACTACTTCTAGTTAAAAAAATAAAACAAGCATCCTAAACATGTCGGTCCACTAGATAGCATGTCCGAGGGAAAAAAAACACAACAACAAAAATCCTTGAATGACAAAAACAAATAGATACACCCCTCTCAAAAAGTATGCTTTATCCCCAGAGTAGAGAAATGAAAACTAGGAGAGCGATATACAAGTGGTGCACTAAGAACTCCTGTCATCCTGTGGAGGTGAGTGAGTGGTCACACTCTCCGCCTCAACAATCATGGAGCTAGCGATGACCAACGCACTTAATAGTAGGGTGATGGTAGTAGTTGTGGTCACCCCCTCAACATTCTTGGCCACCTCAATGACCTCTATGTCAATCTGGGCTGAATATGGCTCACCCCAAGGTTCCTCACCACTCATAGGCTCCGTAGGCATAGAAACTGAGCTCCTAGCTCCTCTAGCTCTCTTACAGCTCAGACATGTGTTGGTCATGAATTTGCTAGCTTGCTACTGTCACTCGTATGTGCTCCCACTTCTCTCTCTTCTTCCTCTTCCTGGAGGTCTCCTCATCAACTACCTCTAATGATTTCCTCTTTCCTCTATATCCACCGGTCGGTTCATGAGTCCAGAATGCCCCTAAATCAAACTCATCATCGAGCTCATCCTCAAGTAACAAAATGGTCGGGGCAGGTAATATGGTCGGCTATCGGGATGACGACTTGGCTACTTAACTCCTGATCGAGAACATCTAATCCTACAAACTCCTCATGTCTGGCAGCTCTGCTAGATGCTCAATAAACTGAAGCTCGAAGTTGTCAAGTCTCATATGCAGAGCTCTAGCTGTTGTATCAATCTCGGCCTTTACCCATGGCTTGACCTGCTCCATCATTACATTCACCTTCTTCACTATCAAGGTCAGCCTCTAGGCCAGCTTTTACAAGAAATCCTGCGACAAAATGACATATCCAGTTGGGACCTAGCCTGGTGTGGCTAGTGGAGGAGCAGCTGAAGTGTTGGGGGTAACTGCAATGTGGCCGGCCACAATAGCCATATCTCACTCTGATCAACTGGTGTGGGGGCATCTACCTGCTCGCCCCTGCTATCTGTTGTGTTAAGACTGCTTTTAGTTCTCTAACCCAGTTCACCAAGTTCATGTCATCCTGTATCATTCTGATATCTACATTTCATATACCTCCCTCTCCGGTGTCTATTTTTTCTATCACCCAAACACCTAACTTCCTACAAAGCCTGTATATAAGACTCGGGAATGTAATTGTAGTTCTCTAAGCTAGGTCTTGATCCTGAATCTCCTTTTCTATAATCCTCGAGATGTGAATAGCATAACCCAACATGATGCTCACCACCAAATCTGCTCTATCGGAACTCAAAATATTATCATTAGCTGTCAGTGCGAACCTATGGTGGACTAATGTCCAATAGGCCTACGCTATGAAATTAAGCGACCCTTTGGTGACCTAAGATCAACTAGTCACCTAATCTGCGTCCTTCTTCTCCTCATCTATCACCCTAGCTAGCCACCTTACATATCTCTGCCCCTCCTCCGCACTTAGCTGCTTGACCCTTTTCGAGCCTTAATGAGGTTATCAAACTCTACAATGGAAGCTGGGGCCTAATAATTTTGCCCATATAGCATTCGAGCAATGGCCCGCTCTGAGACATCTACAATCTTCCCCTGGACTATCACACTATCCAATCTAGGCTACTCTTTCACCTCCTGCCCAGTCAGAGTCTCGTGCATCATGGTCGCCAAGTAGTTGGCATAGAACTCCCTAACCATGCCATCACTGTAGCTATCATTGGTTCTAGCCATCCAACAAAATTCATACAAGTCAAATAGCCACTTTATCCCCTCAACTTCATTCAATGCCCAGTCAGGATCTGCGGCTCTTCCTGAATGCTTCACCTAGGATTCTACTTTGATGTGAGGGTGAGGCCCTGCTCATAAATCTTCTAGGTAGCTGGAACACCCGACCTAATTGTACAGGTCTGTAGGGGTGGGGGTTTGATGATCATCATCCTCTTGTGCTTCCTCCATAGATTCATACTCACCTGACCACCCCGTCCCTGTATTTTAGCCACTATCGTACTCATTGGATTGGGTATCATCTCCCTCCTCAGACTGGGGAGCATCTGCCGGAGTGATTGAGGTAGTTATTTCCTGAGCCTTAGCCTATTCCCTAGTGGTTCTTGGCTCATCAGTCTCATTAGTATCTACTTCGTACTCCTCCACTGAACGACTAAGGGGGTCTGCCTCCTGCTAAGATGCAGAGTCTTCATCCCTCAAAACCCTATGGGCTGAAACTCATCTTTGGCCTTCTTGTCCTAGGCATCATTGATGGCTTGTATTGTTTGTGCCATTGTACCTATGGAAAAGAGGTTAGTACACATGATATCAGAGAATGAAAGCAAAAAAAAGTGACTGCAGTATTCTGCTATGGTTCATCAATACGAGTCATACCATAGAGGTACAATCCTTACTGAGACTTGTAGTGCCTTCTTTTCATAGTTGCGACTCACTGGTACCACTCAAACCAGGATGGTACGATTCATATTGATGGTCGTAGTATGAACTTTTGAGAATGTGACTTTTTGTAATTTTGGTACGACTTTATCATAATTCGTATTGGGATTCTACGAGTCATACCATGGGTCGTAATGTTGATTCTGACTTTTACCCTTTCTATTTCTTTTGTACAACTCATGGTGTGATACCAAATCTGTACCAGGTTCCATACCATGAATTTCAAATTAAATAATCCTGGGACATTCCAGCAAATCAACCTATGAGTTGTACTTCAAAACCATGATGCGTAGGATGACTCGTGAATCCTATTCTCGCCCTGTGTATTACCAGTTATACAAGCAGTTGTAGGTACTCAGAATTCACCACCCTATTCTTTCAAAAACACATAATTTCAACTATCCATTTAGTCCCTACAATCAAATTTATCCTATGAACTCACTACCCACAAGAAATTAAATTGATTGAGCATTTTTATTTTAACAAAGCCATAATACAAGATCACCTGTAGCCTCTGATCATATTCCTCCACTACGTTTTCATGAGTGGAGGAATCACAATGATGGTACACCTATGATAGAAAGAAAATTAAGATAAAAACTTCGCACTTACTTGCTATGTTCTTGGATGATTCTTGCTTGCTTAGGGTTCTGGAGTAGAAATTCAACCAAATCTTGCATTTTTAATGCACAAATTCTAGCTCAATTGAAATGGGAGTGAGTTACGGTTTAGGGGAGTTGATCATGGGTTTAGGCAGCAAATTTTAGACCAAATTTTGTTTTAAATAAGTCTTGGGAAGATTTAAAAATCCAAGTTGAGTTGGGTCGGTTTGGGTTCTATCATTAATTTACCCGTCATGACATGTACCACTAGTTGTGGGTCATACCTAGGACTGGTCCATTGCATTCATACCTAGATTTCTGCACTTCAACACTTATGATAGTTCATCACTACGGTAAGTACTATGACTCGTACCACATATGTATGGTTCATGACAACCAACTGTAGTGTGAATTTCTGCATCTTGTCAAATATTTGCTTCTCAATATGAACAGGATTACGAGCCATACTATCATGCTACAGTTCGTACTGAGGCTAATCCAGACCTACACTGTATTTTTCTACCGTCAGTCCTTATTTATCTTGCACACTAAATACACATCAATCAAGATACTTGGATTGCCTCCCTAGAAATGCCTAATTTAATGTCGCAGCATGAAGTGGGTAGTTTGCTTACTCAAACTTCACAAAACCACCTTATCGGTTGTCTCCTATGCAACGCCTGATTTAACGTTGTAGCATGAAGTGAGTCTCTTGACTTCTCAAAATTCATCAAGAAACTCCAACTCAACATCAATAGCTGATACTACTCGGAACTCACTTGGCTACTTCATTGATCTACAGAAGTTGAAGGTGAGCTTTTCTTTGCTCAACCTAAATTTCAGTCGGCCCACTTCAACGTCAACTAAACCTCTTCCAGTGGCAAGGAATGATCATCCCTACATGATGGGCACCTCAAAATCTACCTTGCAAGAAAGGATCACAAAGTTAGCTGGAAAGATTAACTTGTCCACTTTCACTAGGACATCATGGAGAATACCCACAAACTTCTTCACTGTGCGGTTCGTTATTAATACAACATTTTCATCGGTATGGGGGCTCCCTAGACCAACTATTTGAACATAGCTAGCGACATTAGATTGATGCTAGCTCCCAGATCACACAGTGCTCTTCCAAACCAAAAGTCTCTAACAGTGCATGGGATGGTGATGGCATCTGGGTCTTCCTTCTTCTGTGCAAAGACCCGTGAAGCTATGGCACTATAATGGTGCAAATTTCCAAAAGGCTCATAGCTCACATATCATTTCAGGGTCACTAGGTCCTTCATAAAATTTGCATGCCCATGCATCTGCTTTACAAAAACTTGTAAAATTTCCCATGAGCCACCTTATTCTTCATCCTCTAGGGAAACAGTGAAGGTGATTGAGGGATAGGCACGAAAATCTATGGGGCCTCTTTCACTCTCCCTTTTTCTACCACAAGCTCCTTTGCATCAAATGGTTTCTTGGTCAAATCAACATCACCTTCAATCATCTATTCTGCAGTTTCATCTTCCTCATCATCCATTTCATTATATTTTCTCATCTCAACTACAACTGGCATGGGCGGGTCAACTATGGTTTTTCCACTCCTGGTAGTTATAGCCAAGAAATGGCTGTCATTTTTTTTGGATTTTGCATAATGTTACTTGGAAGTGTGCCCTTCTGCCTTTGGTTTAGGGATGCAAACATTTGGTCCAACTTTTGTTCAATCTATTTTATCGCAGTGGCATATCACTCAACTCTCTAGTTTATGCCAGATATATCTTCGCAAATCACCTTCATATAATCATCATTGGATTTTGCCTTTTCTAGCAACTCAACCATCATGCTCCCCAACTTTGAGGGTCCAACATCCCACTCATGAGCCTTTGGAGGAACATAAAGGCCAAGGAAATTATTTTGATATCTATCATTCTCCTCTAATCACCTTCCTGATCTCGTCCTCTACTCCTATCCCGATATCCAGCCCTATTGTAATTATCCCTATATTGGTTTTGACCTTGATTTTTGGAGCTTTGGCACCAAGTGTCTTGACCAGACCCTTTGGCGTTAGCCCGAAAAACCCACTACCTGTTTATCCAAGAAGTTTGCCTCCTTCTTGAAATCAGAGTGCTCAAAGCCCTATTCCTAACCCTGTGCTCCCACTACATTTACCTTATACGCTCTAGACCCTATTATATGTTTCATGAGCAAGTCTATGGATGTTTTCATATGAGCTAATTCCTGATCATGCTTCTCCTCTTTCTTGTGCTGCTTCGTAGTTATCCCAATAGCATATGTACTTGTAGCTATCTCATCCTCTCAAGTATGCCAGGCTCTATTTGTCTTGGTCACTCGGTCTAATATGGTCGTTGCTTCCTCCCACGAGTGACTCATCAATGCTCCACCTGCTACTGTATCTGCCACAACCTTAGTGTGGCTGTTCAGAGACGTATAAAATATCTCCAACAAGCTCTCATTGGGAATTCTTTGACTCAGGCACTTAGTTAACTTCTTTTTAAATCCCAGCCATGTTTCATAGAGTGCCTTAGTCTTGAGCTATCAAAAATTATAGATCTTATCCTTCAGTTGCAGCGTCCTAGAAGGCAGAAAGAACCTCTATAGAAAGGCATGTCTCAACATCTTCCAGTTGACGATGGTGTCGTTTGGAAACTCCGACAACCATAAAGTAGCTTAACCAGCTCGAGAGAATTGAAACAGCCTTAGCCTGATAGCGTCTTGGCTCACTCCTGGCAACCTGTAAGCCTTGCAGATCCCCACAAAATTCATTAGGTGGAGAGTTGCATCATTATTTGCATTACCACTAAACACTCCCTTCATGTTGAGAAACTAAATTATTGTGCTGGTGATATCGAATTTTTCCCCAGTAAGCAATGATAGGGGTACAATAGCTCCTGCTGCCTGTCTTCATCAATATTTGGGTCCTCATCATCATCAAACGGAGGAGGATATCTATGGAACTGGTGTGGATCAATGCCTTTGTTCCCCTTTCTATTTCGGCCATCATTGTCAACCTCTTCATAGGCATCATCTGCCTCTTAAAGAGCTGCTTGTCGGGCTAACTCAACCTGATGGGCCTTATTATCGTGATGAGCTTCAGCTGCCAACCTAGCCTCTATCTATTCTGGGGTCTCCAAACAGGCCATTCTTTACAGTGTTCTTTCAAGCTCTTGGTCAATTGGGACTAGAAGGTATCCGCTACTCCACATACTTAGGATTCACCAAGCGGTAACTTGTGCAACAACGAGAAGAAAAGAAAAATGTAAATGAAGAAATAATGACTAAAAGTTGAATAAAAACAATTAATCTAATCCTAACACATATTCCCTGACAATGGCAGCATTTTTTATAATGCTCACATAACACTCTTGAAGAAGTATAACGCAGACGTTGTCAATAAAGAACGCAACTAAGATTGGGGTCAATCCCACAAGGAATATGATCAAGATAGACTAATGCTAGTATTCACACTTTTAGTTCAATTATTTCTTAAAAAGGGAGTTTAAAATGAAGTAACAATATTGTGAACTGGTGTGTTGTGATAAATTGTTATGCAATTAACTAGGGAAGTGTTCATCCAAACAAGGTCAAATTATTACACTCGTGATCTATCCTAATACTTAGCCTATAGGGCTGATAAATAATGCTCATCTAAACGACTGATTCATCCTTATTAGATGACTCTACTCAATCCTCCAGTTAGGTGTCATGAGTTATTTCACTTAAACCTTTATCAATAGTTCCAAATTAACTATCCTTTGACCGCAACTCAAGCTACTGAATGACACTCAATTTCAAGGCTTCTTTGTTCTTTTGTTTTCCTAATCTCTACTTCTCTAGGTTAAAACAAGAAGAAAATTTGGTCTAGTCCTAATGTTGCACACTTTTAAGAACTATTAAACATGAAGCGAAGAAGAATACATGCATTCGTATTGGTTTAGAATCACTTTATGTTAACTTTGTTATTCCACCATGGTTCCCACAACCCTAGTTGTGGAGGATTTAACTATTCATGATTGCAATAATAAAATCAAATTCCATAGAAGAAAACATAATTAAGCACTTACAATATTGATGGACAAAAAATCCAAGAATTAATTACATAATAAAATTCTCAAAAAACCAAAAATAATGATGAACTCTATCAAAGTATTTGAGTATTTGCTATCCATGATGTTAGGAAATCCAAACCTATGATTACAGTTCAAAAGTATCGGCTCCTTATAAGGAAAATAACCTAAAAGTATTTATACCATTAATAAAATTCTTTCCTAATTTAAGAGGTATTCTGTTGTCGAGTCGTCCTATGATTCGTAGCATGATGCAACAAGACATAGGAATGCTTCCATAATACCAGTCTGCAGCTTTTGTCTTCAAAAATACTAGAGGTTAGTACGACTCGTGCAATAATACTACGAGTTGTTGGAGGTTGTTGTGGTTTGAACTTCTTAAACTTGGCATCTATGATATTTATCATACAGATCCTTTTTATTGTTCGTTCCATCCTAGTACAACTCATACAAACTTGTCATTTCCCAAATCTGCCAAGTACCTAACTCGCTGAATCTTACCACGAGTCTGTCAGTAGGACTCATAACTTTTAATCAGGATTTTTGGCTCCCACTCATACCAATGGGTTCAACAAGTGCCTATCTTTTGTATCTCATGTTATGGACATTCAGTACAGCTCATACCTAGGTGGTTCGGCTCGTACTGTCACTCATAGGATGGCTCTACACTTTTGCACTTTCTATGAATTTATGCTATGGGTGTTGGGTATGGCTCATACCAAGATGGTACGACTTATACTGAGACCTGCAACAAGTCATTTTTTGCTCAGTTTCAACTTCTTTTCCATAATTCAACTCCTAGATGTGATTTCCTAAAAACAATGTGTCACAGCCCGAGCTGGACCTTGGATCGAGACATGCGATCTAGAAACACGAATGGCTCCAAGCTAACCCATGGCATATGCATATCAACTCAAGAGCATAAATTAAAGTGAAAACATAAAACTTAAACATCGATACATTGAAGTGTAAATATTATAAAATGTAATTAAAATCATTAACATCACAACAGCGAGCCAAAATCTGAACATACTAGTCTATGTCTGTAAAGCCTTTATTGTCTGATGAGATGCTAGGGTGACCCCCCTGCTAACTACAAGTATGAAACTAAACTAACAAAATAACATGACTGAGAGAATGTCCTTGGTAGATGAGGACTCAACAATATAAGACTTAGCTGAACTGATAGGGAGAAGGACCAATGGTGCAGCCTAGTCTGGTCACTTGAACCTATATCATGAAACAATATAGCATAGATTAAGCGGTCAGTACTTTGATTGTACTGAGTATACGAGGTAAGTAAAACAGGCTAATAAAAATGCATAAAGATTGCATGATAGTAGGACATTTCAAACATGAAATAATGGTCATAATTTTGGCATGAGGGCTCAAGGTTTTGAAACAGTTCATAAGATACTCATAATTATGTTCATAAGAGAAATCTTGTAGAACGTAACTTGAGCCAAATTACCATAATCATGAACATGCATAAAATCATATGGAACAGTAGGAGGATTTATTATAACCGACACCATCATGATAGAGCTTACATGATGCCCCAACTATCTCGCTCGAGTAAAAGAAGCCGCCCCAAGCTTGCCAAGAAAGGGACGATGACATAGCGTGATAACTATAGAGACCCCATAGAATTAACATGAGTGTAGACCTACATTGGCACATAGTTTTAAGGCCAGGATTCTCAGAACCCCCAACCTACTCGATGTTAGATACTACTCCCAAAAATTTGCACATGGCTCGTAGAGTAGTCATGAAACATACTTGAAATACATAGGCTACTTATAATCATAAGATGTATGAAAATGCATAAAATACGTCAACTTTCCATGAAAGAGACCCGTGAGTCGGCTATAAACATAAATATGATACTTGTAAAAGCTATGCATACTTGAGAAAGTCATCGTACATGAAATTCATAAATTCATGAAGGGTTCATGTAAAAATCATACCTCATGATCATAATTTTCATGCCCCACCTTGGGACGCATGACTGGTATCTAATAAACCACACTGGGACCTAGGCTCACCTGGCTGGGCATATGCAGCTCTAGTGGCTGCCAGCAACTCAAAATCAAGGAAACAAACTGTTATATTTTAGTTGTAAACACAGCCTCGGGCCGACAAGGCCACATAGAAACTTCTAAAAGAAAATAGCTTACCCAACAAACACAACATTAAACGGATCCTATGAGGGCCAACAAGACCACTATGTTGTCTAATCATAACAGAAGGAAAAGAGGCATCATATTCATACCATAGCCAACAAGGTTGCTAACTAACAAACTAAACTAGGCCCCACACAGCCAACACGCAAAAAGGAACATACATAGGCCCCACACGGCCAATAACAACCAACAACTGAAAAATTGTAGTCTACAAGCCTCTAAGAGTGGAATAGTGGTTGGGATAGGGTCCAAACCTACCAAATACTGTACAATAGAAAGAGCAAACTTCGACTACCTGGAAACTCCGAATTAAAGAAGTTGACCAATCTACTGAATATGAATAACTGCTAACTGAGGTCCTGAAACCTATCTGTCTAAACCTGTAGGCAAGCATGCAGCACCCCACGCGTGGGCGTTAGTACAATATGTGTCAAATATGTAAGACAGTAATGAATGTTGAATAGAAGTTGATAAAGAACTAAAAGTATTCAGTGACAAAGAGAAGAAGTTAACCTGTAAGCTTTCTTATCCATAACCTAAATCTAGTAAACCACCACACAAATAAGAACTGAAGTTGCATGTCTTTACATCCATGAACTATATCGAACAAACCAATATACAAACAAGAGCCTAACCTAGCCCCCATAAGCCTGAAATGTGCAAGCAACACAGAAATAACCTACTAGGGGCCCCATAAGCCCTGACAAGTACAATTCAATCTATATACCCCTAACGAGGTCCTTAAGATTCTACTGGTAACTATAGCCAACCTACCTAGCCTCTAGGTGTGCAACCAAGCCTGCTAAGCTCCTGTAACTATATCTGAGCCCACTGGGCTCCTATAACTGCACCCTGGGCACACAAGTCTCGATGGAGGGTTAGTAATGATAGTACGACCTAAGAAAAGGTCCATACATGGATGGACTTAAATATGTCTTTATAGGCCTGAATATAGTCCTTTCACACATCATATAGCTCCTATGAGAGATTCATAACCCTATAGGTGACGACAAAGTTAGCAACCCTGAAGTTGGTCAACGGAAGGCTATAGTAGATTGAGTTAATCCCAACCAAAGTAATACATTTTATTCTCAATCTATCCACTCAAAAGGTGTACATGGCCTTTTAGCCCTAGCGCAAGCACTACTCGCCCCTGGAATAGTCTGTATAGCTGCCAACAGGCACACCCCATATGCCTGCACCTGACTAGAGGGTCCTAGCAGTAATTATAATCTCTAAAGGCCTGGACAGAATAGGGAAAGGTCCGGAGTGGCCTAACTTATACTTGGAAAGTCATGCTAGGGAAATGATAGCTCATAAGTGAATAATAAGTTCGTAGAAAACCAACTATTTAGTTCCTCAACTTAGAACAACTATGGGGCTGCTACTGATCGGACATGCTCCGAAGCAGTCAGCCCTAACTCTCCATGGGAAGCTTACTATAACTTTTAGCCTAGAAGTAACATCATCATACACTGGTTCTAGTCCCTTTAGACCTTAACTTAGTCTATCCAAATTTCATATGGTTCCTTTAGGAAATTCATAACCTCTTAGGCAGGTATATTTGAACCTAGTCCTTCGTGGCAACCTATACCTAGGCATCTATAAGAGTAGCCTGGGACGTTGACCTCACATCTAACTACTAATAAGGTTCCCTCCTTAAAGCATCGACTAGTCTATTAGACTTGTTACAGCTGGGATGGCTTTCCTAAGTGACCTATATGACAAGTACTAGGTCGGCTGAAGCTATTGGTCACTGATAGTAGCCAATCATATGGCAAGCTGCCACTCAGTTCATTAGGCAAACCTGCTTCTATTAACACGACAAGACAACCCTCCTATCTAGATTCTGGCCCTGGAGGCATCAAGGTACACCAACGGCCTCTAGGCGAGTTTTAATAACAATATTGGCTTCAAACTAAAAGTTATATCCCTCGGCTACGCCCTATGTTGTCCAACATAACAAGTCTGGCCCAACAGCTAACCATAAACTTCTAAGGCCTTGGCATGACAGCAAAACATCAGAATACCTCTAAATGGAAAACGGCTAAATGGGGAACTCTCTATGGCGCACCCAACATTAATCACACTTAACATACCCTTTCCCGATGGGGGATACTATGGTATAATCTCAATATGCCTTATAGCAGCTAACCACAACCTACATAATTATTATCTACTAGCAGCAACTAATCCCAGCATATAAGATCATTATCTACTTTCAAGGACATAGGTCGTATCACTATAGGATGAGAATAAATTTCTGAAGAGATAAGCCTTAACATACCTCAAATGCCGATTTTCGTTCACTCAAAACTGTTCCAACCTATAGCCAGAAATTCCACCAAATTGCAGGCCTTACGCTGGAAGAATTAGACTATTTTTAATAATAGGAACCGCTAATAACGCTATCTTTCAAAGAATATTGACTAGAATTCAACTTCGATTAATTTGTCCTAAAACTAACACACTCTTGGGACATTCCTTGTAGCCACTTAGGACTCAATTAGAAGTGATTTCTACAACTTTTAAGAAATAACTCCATAGGGACATTCCTCGTAGGCCTAAAACTCACTATCCTAGATGAATTTGCATTTGGACGGAGTTTGACAGAGTAATTTTGCTAAAAATCGATGAAAGGTTGAGAGAGAATATCGTATGGGCGAAGTCTAATAGGAGGGAAATGTTTTTATGACTTAACCTTGAACTTGCAACATTTATATAGTTGAGGTGGTGGGCTAGGGGACGCGGTGTGCCACCCATCACTCTAGGCCATGGGCGATGCTCCAACTAGGGAACTAGGCTGGTAGCGCGATGCAGCGCCCAATGCGCCTAGCCTCTGGCCACAACATCTTGTTCACTCGGTACCGTACTCATATACTCACCCCCTGAACCCCTTTCCCATATGTGTAATAACCTAAAACTCTCAACATACGTACGCACACATCAGTCAAATGATAGGAACTTACGAGGTGTAATGTCACGACCCAAACATAGGCCTAGATTGAGACACGGGACAACGAACCTCGAGAGGCTCCAAGTCGACCCATGAAATGAACATGACATCTAAGCTCAACATTTTAGATGTGGAAAATCTAACATATAACATAGAGGAAGCCTGAAAATCTGATAACATCGAATATCTGAATACATAGCACAAGTCTAAAGTTGAACAGATACTGTCTGATAAGCCTCTACTACTGACGAGTTGATGGGACAAGAACCCAACTAACTCACTAAAGTCTGAAACTAAAAATAATGAATATAACTAATAAGAAGGGCCCTCGAAAGATGAGGACTCACCAACTCTAACAGGGAGATGCTAACATATAAGATCTAGCTAGTGGCAAAACTGAGCCTAGATATATGAGCCTATATCATGAAATGACACAGCATAGAGTATGTGATCAATACGTGGAATGTATTGAGTATGAAAGGTAAGTAAAACCGCTATGTAAGTAAAATCAGAGATCATGCATATCATAAACATTTCATCATAAGAGTCTGAGAGTAGGGCTTACATGCTATTATCTGAAAACATTATTTAAACATAACTGTCTAACATAACTAAATCGAATGACGCAAATCTAAAAATAATATTCATAAGTAAAAGTAAAGATTGGGTCAAACCTGTTGAAAACATAATACCATGACTGATAAACATGAATAACTGAAATCATGAGAAACAATAGGAGACTCGTCAAATAACTGACATTACCACGATAGAGCTTATATGGTCCAAACTATTACACTCAAGTGGGTAGAGCCATCCAAATCCTTTCCAGGGCTAAGGACGCTACCATGATATCGATATCAAGCTGAAGACCCCTTAGGGCAAGGGAAGCTCACAAGGGAGGTCCGAAATAATCTAAACATACCTACATTGGCACGTAGTTCGAAGGCATAGGGTTCACTGAACCTTAGCCTATTCGGTGCAAGACACTACTCACAAAAATATGCATATTCTCTATATTATTTTTCAATGAAGCTAAACCATTGTCTAATGAAGAAGCTGACTTATCACATACATGCATAATCTGAAATCATAAAATGAGGAGCCTTAGGCTCCAACCATACCACAAGCTAAAAAGAGAGGGAGTCTAGACTCCAAAATAATATGGTAAGCTAATAACATGAAATTTAGATAAATCATGAAACATACTTGATCATCTGGGCTTGCCCAATACTTGAACATTCTTGAAATAGACTTTGATTACTCAAAACATGAACAAAGACATGAGTAATTCAAAATCACACTTTCATCAAGAACATCTCATTATAACTAGAAGCATATATCATAATCTCATCTTTTCATGAACTTTCATAGGTGGGCATCTTATAAAACATTGTAATTGAAAATATTATAAGACATGTCCACAAATCATAATTCAACATTAGAAATATGCATAAAGAATACCCATGATAGATACTTAGAGAATTCATAAGTAGAGTTAAAACCCCATAGATTCATCAACTTAGAGTCATATGATATTAAAGAGGGATTGGGCATTGGAGTGGATGATGTTATACCCCGAAAGCCCTAAGATTAGGCCCGGGAGTTGAAATGGGGAAAATAAGATTTCATGTACAAGGACACAGAATGAGTCATCCTATGACCCATCAGGATGACCACGAGTCATCAAGTGACTCGTGGTGAGGAGCTTTTACTTGTTTGGTAACGTTAAAGTTAGGGTGACCACGAATCATGGTAAACCCCACGAGTCATGGTCAACCCCATGAGACATGAGGTCACCAGTGGTCCAGGGCAGTTGAAGGATGCAGGAAGAGTTGGCAGTGTACCCCATGACTAGACAGCACAAGTCATGGTCAATGCCACGATTCGTTAGGTGAGTCGTGCTTGGCACTTGGTTAAGGACTTATTGCTTTGGGTAGTGGAGGTAATGAGAGGTACGAGTTGTGGTCACTAGTGACGAATCATTTTGTCCCTTGTGAGACCCTTTGAGGAAAATTGGCAGTGCACTTGATGACAGAAGACCACGATTTGTGGTCAGGGGTAATGATTCGTCGAGTCCCTCGTTGGGACTGGCAGTTAGTTTTTTCTTGCGAGTTTATTAAGAGATTTTCCATAATTCCTATGATCCTAAGGCCTAAACTAAATTGTTTTAAGCTATGATAAGTGACTTTTAATAGGGGTAAGTTCATTCTAAGCTATTATGTTCATGCATGCAAGTGTAGAAGTCTAGAGAGGTAATCAAGCCAATTCCTTCTAAGTTGTTCTCAATTCTTCCTTGGGCAGTCTGAGGCGTTATAAAATTAGATTCTCTCAGGTATGAAGGACTATGAATGGGTGAATTTTTTCACAGCCATGCCTAATCCCTCCCTAATTCATGAAGATCTATATGTTGATACTATGGGGTTTTAACCCAATGTATGAATTTCCTAAGTTTCTACCATGGGTATGATCTAAGAATGTTTTTATTATTGAATTATGTTTCATGGGTAAGTTTTATAATGTTTTCAATTATAAACAGGTTTTCAGGTTTTATATATCATAATGTCCATCCATGAGAAGTTCATGAAAGTTGAGATCTATGATGTATGTTCAAGTATGTTGAGTATTTATGAGAAAAGCATGTTTTAATAGTTTCCCATGTCTATGATCATGTTTTTAAGTGAATCAAGTATTCTCAAGCATGTTTAAGTATTGGTCAAGCGCATATGTTCAAGTATGACTTATGATTTCACGAATTAGCTTGCCACATGGTTTTGGAGTCAAGAATCCCAATTATGTTTAGCTTGTGGTATGGTTTGAGCCAATTCTCCTCATGTATGATTTCAGATTATATATATATAAGATTATTCAGCTTCACTATTAGACAATGGTCAGCTTTATTGAAAAATGATGGTCAGCTTTGTTGAAAAACGATGTAGAGCATATGCAGGTTTTTGTGAGTACTATCTAGCACTGAGTAGGCTAAGGGTTAGTCAACCCTATGCCTCAAAACTACAAGCCAATGTAGGTATGATCAGACTATTTGGGACCTATTTTGGAGCTTTCCCCTACCCCAAGGGGCCTTCAGCTTTATATCGATATCATGGTCGCGTCTTTAGCCCTAGCAAGGATTTAGATGGCTGTTTCCACTTGAATGTGATACTCCGAACGACATAAGCTCTACTGTGGTAATGTCAATTATATGACGAGTCTCCCACTGTTCCTCATGATTTCATATATGCATGGTCTCCCAATGTTTAGATTTACTTATGATTATCAGATTTCAGCTTTGGGTCATTCAATTTAGTTATGATGTTCAGTTATGTTCAGATCATGATTTCAGAAAATAGCATGCAAGCCCTACTCTTAGATTTTTATCTTATTATGTTTTATATTATGCCTGTTTTAATTATTTTACTTACTTAAGCAGTTTTTCTTACCTTTCATACTCAGTACATTCCACGTAGTGACCGCATACTCTATAGTGTATTGTTTTATTATATAGGCTCTGATCTTCAGACTCAGCCCCATCACAAGCCAGTTTCTTGAGTTAGCATCCAGCTTCAGTGGTGAGTTCTTATCTCCTGAACCATTTCTTATCAGTTATCTTTGTATTTTTCAGTTTCAAACATAGAGATTTAGTTGGGGTCTTGTCCCATCAACTCATCAGAATTAGAGACATTTCAGACACAGTGCATAATCACCTTTAGATGCATGTTGTATGTCCATATTTTTGTCTTATGTTTAGATTTCTTATATGTTTAGTCTTCTGCTTTTACTGATTGAGTTAGATATATGTTCAAACCATGGGTCAACTTGGAGTCTCTCGGGGCTCCTTGACCGTGTCTCCATCTGGGCCTATGTTCGAGTCGTGACAAATATGGTATCAGGGCAATAGGTTTTGAAGTGTCCTAGGGTGTGTGAAAGCTACTTTAAGTAAGTGTATTTCATGGGTGTGAAGTGCGCCACACTTATGGCGAAGAGGCTACGAGATGTTTAGGAAATATTCCCTACTTTCATGATCTATGTCGCGTGGTGAAATGTCTCTCTATCCTTCTAACTCGTGCTATTCGCGATTGCAGAATCATGCCTCCCACAAAGTTAACGACAGAAGAAATGGAAATGGAAATGGCCATGAGGATGGCAATGGAGAGAGGCACCAACAAGCCCTACCAACCCATGAGCACCATGCACTGGAGTTGGTTTCTCATGCTGAATTCAGGGCAACCATTTAGATTCTAGCACAGGCCTTGACTTCCTAGGTCAACCAATAGGTGGTAGAGCATGTCCCATAGAATGGGGATGCAACGACAATGAGGGTTAGAGACTTTATGAGGATGAACCCTCCCTAGTTCCTTGGATCAAAGATGGATGAGGATCCACACGAGTTCGTAGAGGAGATTTTGAATATCATGCAGATTATGGGGGTGACTGGGGAGGAGTGTGTCAATTTGGCCTCATATCAATTGAAGGGGGTCACACACATTTGGTATAAATAGTGGAAGGATTGTAGTCCAGTTGGAGTAAGCCCTTTTAGTTGGGATGAGTTTCATGTCACTTTCCTAGATTGGTTCTTCCCTCGTTAGATGAAGGAGCTGAAGGCGGCCGAGTTCGTGAATATAAAGTAAGGAAAGATGACGGTCCAGGAGTATGCCCTAGATTTCACTCGTCTGTTCAAGTACGTGTAGATTTAGTGGTTGATCAGAGGGATTGTGTGAGTAGGTTTTTCATGGGGTGGCGGACTATCTATAAAAGGATTGTCGAACCGCGATGCTTCATCAGGATATGGATTCTCCTCGGATATTCTTGTACACCCAGCAGATGGAGGGGTGCATGTGAGGGAGAGAGAGGCCAAGAAGGCCAAGATAGATAGTTATAGGTTCTCTCAGTAGAGACCAGGTGGTGGACACCATCAATAGTCCCACCAGAGATCGTCAGCCCCAACATTATTGGCTATGAGTGTGCCATCTAGATATAGGCACAACCAAATAGGATGAGCATCAGGCTCTAGAGGTGATAGTAGCAGGCCACTAGATTCTAGTATCCCAAGTTGTGACAGGTGTTTTCGGAGGCACACGGGTCAGTGTTTGGGTACAGGTGCTTGCTTCGGGTGTGGGAAGCCCGGACATATGCTAAGAAATTACCCAGTAGCTATACTGGGCCATGATAGGGGTCAAGGCCCAACGTCCAACTCAGCAGCTCCACCAGCATGCCCATCTCAGTAGGGCACATCTACTAGCATAGGTGGCGGATAGCACCAAAACAGATTCTATGCCTTAGCATTCCGCCAGGAGCAGGAGATTTCCCCGAATGTAGTCACTGGTATGTTACGAGTTTTCCACCTTGATGTATATGCTTTTTTAGACCAGGGGCTACCTTATCTTTTGTTATGCCCTCTGTGGCTAGTAGTTTTGGAGACAATCCCAAAATCTTGTTAGAACCCTTCTCAGTCTCTACTCTAGTGGGTGATTCAGTTGTAGCTAAACGGGTCTATAGAAATTGCTCGGTCATAGTCCTTAAGAAAGTCACCTCAGCAGATCTAGTAGATCTATCCATGACCTATTTTGATGTTATTCTCAACATGGATTTGCTATTTGCATGCTATGCTTCAATTATTTGTAGAACCCGTGCAGTAGAGTTTTGATTTTCGGGAGAGCCAGTCTTAGATTGGAAGGGTAGTTTAGTTGTGCCTATAGGTCATTTCATTTCCTATCTTAAGGCCAGAAAGATGATCTCCAAGTTTTGCGTGTACCATTTTGTTAGGTTTAAGGATGCCAGATCTGAGTCCCTGACTATCTAGTTCGTTCCAGTAGTATGTGACTATCTAGAAGTCTTCCCAGATGATTTACCGGGAATCCCTCTTGAGCGGGAGATTGATTTTGGCATTGAACTTCTTCCAGATACGTATCTAATATCTATTCCTCCTTGCAGAATGGCTCCAGTCGAGTTAAAGGAGTTGAAGGAGCAGTTGAAAGAGCTTTTAGATAAGGGATTCATTAGACCGAGAAAATCCCCATGGGGTGCAGCAGTTTTCTTTGTCCGAAAGAAAGATGGTTCTCTTCATATGTGTATTGATTACCGACAATTGAAAAAGGTCACCATCAGGAATAGGTATCCGCTCCCCAGAATTGATGATTTGTTTGAACAACTTCAGGGTGTTAATTGCTTTTCGAAGATAGGTCTCTGATTTAGATAGCATCATCTCAGGGTTCAGGAGAGTGGCATCCCGAAGACAGCCTTCAAGACTCGGTATGGTCATTATGAGTTTTTAGTTATGTCTTTTGAACTCACGAATGCTCCTTAACCTTTAGGGATTTGATGAACAGGGTGTTCAAGCTATACTTGGATATGTTCATGGTCGTGTTTGTCGATGACATCATGATATACTCTCAAAGCGAAGAGGAGCATGCCGCTCATTTGAGGATGGTGCTACAGACTCTCAAGGATCGCCAATTATATGCCAAATTTAGCAAGTGTGACTTTTGGTTGAACTCGGTGGCATTTTTGGGCCATGTGGTGTCAATTTAGGGTATAAAGATGCAATCTCAAAAGATAGAAGCAGTGACTAATTGGCCTAGACCGGTGAATCCTTCAGATATCAAGAGCTTCTTCAGCTTAGCTGGTTATTATCGGATATTTGTTGAGGTATTTTCATCTATTGCAGTGCCATTGACCAAATTGACCAGAAGTAAGTGAAATTGCAATGGCCAGATGCTTGTGAGAGGAGCTTGTAGGAGTTGAAGACTCGACTCACCTTGGAACCAGTGTTAACTCTACCTGAGGGTACCGATGGGTTTGTGGTGTATTGCGATGCTTCTAGAGTTGGCCTTGGTTGTGTGTTAATGTATCATGGTATAGTGATATCATACGCTTCCAGACAGCTGAACGTTCATGAGAAGAATTACCCGACCCATGATCTTGAATTGACAACAGTGGTATTTTCCTTGAAAATTTGGAGATACT
The DNA here is from genome assembly GCA_035772735.1 of Datura wrightii. Lineage (NCBI taxonomy): Eukaryota > Viridiplantae > Streptophyta > Magnoliopsida > Solanales > Solanaceae > Datura > Datura wrightii. The sequence continues at coordinate 150,762,975 of JASDFA010000001.1, read as the reverse complement.
ATCTATACGAGGTCCATGTAGATGTGTTTACGGACCACAAGAGCCTAAATATGTGTTTACCCAGAAGGACCTGAATCTCCACCAAAGGAGGTGGTTGGAGATACTTAAGGATTATGATATGAGTGTCCTTTACCATCCGAGTAAGGCCAATGTAGTAGCAAACACACTTAGACTCTCTATGGAAAGTTTGTCCCATGTAGATGAGGGGAGGAAGAAGCTGGTGAAGAATGTGCATCGACTTGCAAGGTTGGGAGTTTGTTTGTTTGACTCGACCGATGGCGGTGTTATTGTTCAGAACAGATCATAATCGACCTTGGTGACTGATGTAAAAGCTAGACAAGACGAGGACCCTATTTTGGTAAATTTAAAGGAAGCCAATTAGAATTATAAGGTAGAGGTCTTCCCTAAAGGGGAGATGGTGTACTTTGATATCAGGTCGCTTGTTTATTCCGGATGATGATGATTAGAGAGATCGGATATTGCACCAGGGTTATGGTTCCAGATACTCTATAAGTCTAGGTTCCACCAAGATGTACCGTGACCTACGGGAAGTCTATTGGTGGAATGGAATAAACAAGGATAGTTTAGAATTTGTGGCCAAGTATCTAAATTGTCAGGAGGTAAAGCTGCAACATCAAAGACCGGGAGGTGTACTTAAGGCATCAGTAACCCTACTTGGAAATGGGAGGAGATCAATATGGACTTCATCACAGGGTTGCCTCGCACTCGTGGATAGTATGACTCCATTTGGGTGGTCATGGACAGGTTGACCAAAGTCGCTCATTTTCTACTGGTCAAAACCATTGATTCCATAGAGGATTATGCCAAACTATACATTCGAGATCTAGTTCGGTTGCATGGAGTGCCCTTGTCCATCATCTAAGATAGATGTACTTAGTTTACCTCTTAGTTTTGGAGATCTTTTCAAAAAAGACTTGGTACTCAAGTCAACCTTAGTACAACATATCATCCGCAAACCAATGGTCAGGCGGAGTGGAGTATTCAGACTCTCGAGGACATGTTGAGAGTGTGTGTAATGGACTTCAAGGGTAGTTGGGATGATCATTTGCCTCTTATTGAGTTTGCATATAATAACAGGTATCATTTTAGCATTCAGATGGCTCCGTTTGAGGCTCTCCATATGCGGAGATGTAGATCATCTGTTGGTTGGTTTGAAGTTCGTAAAGCTACAATTATAGAACCAGATTTGGTCCATGAGGCCATGGAGAAAGTTCAGCTCATACAGGACATGTTGAAAATAGCTCAAAGTTGCCAAAAGTCCTATGCTGATGTGAGGAGAAAAGAACTTGAGTTTGAAGTTAACGATTGGGTGTTTCTAAAGGTTTCTCCCATAAGGGGAGTGATGAGGTCTGGAAAGAAGGAGAAACTCAGTGCCCATTATGTTGGCCCATACCGGATTGTGAAACGGGTGGCAAGGTGGCATATGAATTGGGTTAGCCCTCAGAATTAGCTTCCATACATCCTGTTTTTCATGTATTGGTCTTAAAGAAGTGTTTAGGGGATCCAGCTCTAGTTGTTCCAGTGGAGAGTGTAGGTGTGAAAGACAGCCTTAGTTATGAGGAGGTTCCGGTGAAAATTCTGGATTGTCAGGTTTGAAAGATAAGAAACAAAGAAGTATCTTCAGTTAAAGTTTTATGGAGGAATCAACATGTTGAGGGAGCTACATGGGAAGACGAAGAAGATATGATGGCTATATACCCACACCTATTCCCTTCCGGCTCATTTCATCTTGAGGTATCAGTTTTTACCCTAAAACTCTATTCAGTTTCATGTTCAGCTCATGTAACTCAGTTGCTTTCATGTAAAAATATGTATGTATGATTCATGAACTCAGTACTATTATGTAGTTTGGTGCGTAGGTAGTCATTCTATCTATTTTCAGCTTATATGATCAGTATCTGAATATGATAATTGCATTTCTCTGCTTTTCTGTATGATTTTCAAGATTTGAGGATGATTATTACTAAGGGGGAGATATTGTTATACCCCAAAAGCCCTAAGATCAAACCCAAGAGTTGAAATGGATAAAATAGGATTTTCTACACCTGGTCATTGAACGAGTCATCCGGTGATCCATCAGGATGACAAAGAGTCGTTAAGTGACTTGTCGTGAGGATCTTTGACTTTTTTGGAAATGTTCAAGTTAGGGTTACCACGGGTGTGACCACTAGTCGTGGTTAACCCCATGAGCCGTTAGGTTACCCGTTGTCAAGGGTAGTTGAAGGATGAAGGAAGAGCCGACGGTGTACCCCATGACTGAACACCACGAGTCGTGGTCAATGCCACGATTCGTTAGGTGAGTCGTGGTCAACAGTTGGTTAAGGACTTAATGTTTTAGAAGTGGAGGTAACGATAGGTGACTATGTGTTGTGTTCACCAATGATGAATCATTTGGTCCCTCGTGGGGACCCTTTGAGGAAAATTGGCAGTGCACTTGACGATAGGAGACCATGAGTCGTGGTCAGGGGTAACAACTCGTCCAATCCCTCATTGGGACTGGTAGTCAGTTTTTCTTTATGAGTTTATTAAGGGCTTTTCCATAATTCCTATGATTCTAAGGCCTAAAGTACTTCATTTTAATCTATGAATAGTGAGTTTTAAGAGCGGTATGTTCATTCTAAGCTATTTCTATTCATGCTTGCAAGTGTAGAAGTCTAGAGAGGTGATCAAGCTCAATTCCTTCCAAGTTCTTCTCAAATCTTTATTGGGCAATTAGAGGAGTTATAGAATCAGATTCTTTCAGGTATGTTCGGTTATAAATTGGTGAATTTGGTCACCGCCATGCCCAATCCCTCTCTAATTCATGAAGATTTATACGTTGATATTATGGGGTTTTAACCCAATGCATGCATTTCTTAAGTTTCTACCATGGGTATGATCTAGGCATGTTTCTATTATTGAATTATGTTTCATGGGAAAGTTTTACAATGTTTTCAATTATAATCATGTTTTCAGGTTTTATAAATTATAATGCCCATCCATGAGAAGTTCATGAAAGTTGAGATCTATGATGTATGTTCAAGTATGTTGAGATATTTATGAGAAAAGCATGTTTTCAATGTTACCCATATCTATGATCATGTTTTTGAGTGAATCAGGTATTTTCAAGCATGTTTAAGTATTTGGCAAGCTCAAATGTTCAAGTATGATTTATGATTTCAGGAATTAGCTTACCACATGGTTTTGGAGTCAAGACTCCCAATTATGTTCAGCTTTTGGTATGGTTTGAGCCAAGGCTCCTCATGCATGATTTCAGATTTTATATGTATATGATTATTCACCTTCATCACTAGACAATGGTCAGCTTCATTGAAAAATGATGGATAGCTTTTGCATGTTTTTGGGTGTAGTGTCTAGCACCGAGTAGGCTAAGGGTCAGTCAACCCTATGCCTCAGAACTACGAGCCAATGTAGGTATGATCGGATTATTTGGGACCTCTTTTTGATCTTTCCCCTACCCCAAGGGGCCTTCAGCTTGTAATCGATATCATAGTAGCGTCTTTGGCCCTGTCAAGGCTTTAGACGACTCTGCCCACTTGAGTGTGATAGTCAGGACCATGTAAGCTCTATCGTGGTAATGTCAGTTATATGACCAGTCTCCTATTGTCCTCATGATTTTAGTTACGCATGGTCATCATTCATGGTCAACCATAAATCCAAAAGGTGACCAAGTCGTGGCTCGCACTGCCTCACCCATGGTCAACCCTAATTCCAAAAATTCAACCAAGTCTTTCCTCCTTCCCAAGAGTCACCTAACGACTCCTGGTGCACCTCACAGGTCACTAGATGACTCGTCCTGTGAGCTGGTGCAATAAATCCTTTTTTCTGCATTTCAACCCTTGAGTCTGATCTTAGGTCTTTTGGGGTATTACAATATCTCCCCCTTGGGAATATTCATCCTCGAATATGGAAGAACATACTGGAATGCTTAGAAATGCAACTATCATACCAAATACTGAACATTTAGGGCTGAAAAGTGATGGAGTGACTGACTCTGGACTTAATTCATGAATCATACATACATGCGCTGAAACGAAAGAAATTGGGGAACAAGAATTGAACATGAAATTGAATAGAGTACTTAAGAGGAAATTGATACCTTAAGCTGGAACTGAGCCGGGAGGGAATAGATGCGGGTATTTAGCCATCATATCTGCTTCGGCTTCCCATATAGCTCCCTCAACATAATAGTTCCTCTAAAAAAACCTTTACTGAAGATACTTCCTTGGTCCTTAGCTTTCGAACCTGGCGATCAAGTATTTCCAGCGGAACCTCCTCGTAGCTAAGGCTATCCTTCACACCTACAGTCTCCATCGGAACAACCAAAGTCGGATCACCCAAGCTCTTCTTTAAGAGTGAAACATTGAAACTGGATGTACTAAAGCCAATTCTGAGGGAAACTCCAACTCACATGCTACCTTGCAAACCCCTCTCATAATCCAGTATGGCCAACATAACGGGGACTGAGTTTCCCTTTCTTTCCAAACCTCATCACTCCCTTAATGGAAGATACCTTCAGAAGCACCCAATCATCAACTTCAAACTCTAGTTCTATCCTCCTCACATCCGTTGTTATACCCCAGAAGCCCAAAAGCCAAACCCAAGAGTGAAACGGCGAAAATTGGAAATCTGGCATCAAGTAACAAAACAAGTCATTCTATGATCCGAGGTGTAGACCACAAGTCGCTAGATGATTCGTGGTGAGGATCAGGGTATTTGTTGGATTTTTGGATTTAAATTCCCCATGGATGTGACCATGAGTCGTGGTCAGAACGACTCGTTGAGTTAGTTGTGGGAAATGATTTTGAGAAGGTGAAGAAAAGTCGAAGTGTACCCTATGGAAGGTCCCCATGAGTCGTGGTCAGTCACCACGATTCATGGGATGGGTCGTGAGTAGAATGATAAAACAAATTGAAACCTCAGGCAGTGCATGTGACGGGTGGTGACCACGACTCATGGTCAGCGGTAACGACTCGTGAGGTCCCCCGTGTTGAGCCCAAACGAACTGTTAGGTAGTGTACTCAAGACTGATGCCACGAGTTGTGGCCTTGAGTGACAAGTTGTCCAATCCCTCGTGGGGACTGGCAGTTAGTTATTTCTTTCGAATTTAGTAAGGGCTTTTCCGTAATTCCTATTATATTAAGGCCTAAACTATGTTGTTTTAAGTTCTGAATGATGAGTTTTAACAGGTATAGGCCATTCTTACACATGCATGCAAAGTTAGAGAGATAGAGAGTTTATTGACCTTATTCTCCTTCAAGTTCTCTTCAATTCTTCTTCGGGCAATCAGGGAAGTGTAAGAATCAACTTTAATCAGGTATGTAGGGTTATGAAGGGGTGAATACATTCACACCCGTGCTCAATCTCTCTGTAAATTATGGAAATTCCTATGTTAATTCTATGGAGTTTTAACCCAATGCATGAAATTCCTAATTCTCTATGTGGGTATGATTGAAATGTATTTTTACTATTGAATTATTAATCATGGGCAACTTTTAAGTTTTTTTATATTAAAATTATGTCTCCAGCTTTACAAATTAAAATGCCCAATTATCATAAGTTTATGAAAGTTGAGATTTATGAGGAATGTTCATGTATGGTAAAGTATTCAAGATGAAAAGCATGTTTTCAAGTTACCCACATTTATGATCATGTTTTTAAGCAAATTATGTACTTTCAAGCATGTTATAGTATCGTGCAATGCCAAATTATTCAAGTATGAGTTATGATTTCTACAAATTAAGCTTACTACATGGTTTTGGAGTGAAGACTCTTATTAAAGTTCAGCTTGTGGTATGGTTTGAACAAGATCTCGTCATGTATGATTTCAGATTCGATATGAATTTCATTATTGAGCGTCATCAATAGACGATGGTAAGCTTCATTGGAAAATAATGAAGATCATATGCATGTTTTTGGGAGTAGTGTCTAGCACCGAGTATGCTATGGGTCAGTCAACCCTATGCCTTAAAACTATGTGCCAACGAAGGTATGGTCAGATTATATTGCGACCTCCTATGTGAGCTATCCCCTACCCCAATTGGGCCATGAGCTTGATATCAATATCATGGTATCGTCCTTAGCCCTGACAAGGCTTTGGACGGCTCTACCCACTTGAGTGTGATAGTTGAGACTACGTAAGCTCTATTGTCATATGTCGGTTAAAAGACGTGTCTCCCATTGTTCTTCATGATTTTAATTATGCATGTTTATCACTCATTTTATACATATCTATATATGTTGTAAAGCAGGTTTGACCCAATGTTCAACTTTACTTATGACTATCAAATTTCAGCTTTGGGTCAATCGATTCAGCTAGGATGTTATGTTATGTTGAGATCATGTTTTTAGAAAGGTAGCATGAAAGTCGTACTCTTAGAATTATTATTTGTTTATGTTTTATTTTATGAATGATTTAAATGATTTTACTTATTTAAGAGTATTTTACTTACCTTACATACTAAGTACATTCCACGTACTAACCGCAAACTCTATGTTGTATCATTTTATGATACAGGCCCCAGTACTCAGACTTAGCCTCTTCCTAAGCCAGCCTTTCAGAGTTAGCATCCCACAGCTATTGGTGAGTCCTCATCTCCTGGGACCATGCTTTATCAGTTTTCTTTATGTATTCAATTTTATACTTAAAGAGTTAGTAGGGGTCTTGTCCCATCAACTCGTCAGTATTAGATGCTCCTCAGACATAGAATGTAATCAGCTTCAGATTCATGTGTATTTTTGATGTTATGCTTATTTCAGACTTCTGTTAAGTTTATTATGTTGATCTATCATATTAATGATTTAGTTAGATGTATGTTCATTCCATGGGTCGACTTGGAGTCCCTCGGGGTTCCTTTTCTCGTGTCTAAATCCGGCCTACATTTAGGTCGTGACAAACTTAGTATCAGAGCAATAGATTTGAAGTGTCCTAGGGTGTCTGAAAACCGCATTGAGTAGAGTCTTTTTTCATGGGTGTGAAGCGCGCCACACTTATGATGAAGAGGCTACGAAATGTTTAGGAAATGTTCCATTCTTTCGTGATTCATGTCGTGCAATGAAATATATCCTTCTAACTCATGATATTCGCAATTGCAGAATCATGGCTCCCCGCAGAGTTAACGGTAGGAGGAATGGGAATGGGAACGACCACGAGAATGTCAACGGAGATGGTCTTTAGCAAGCCCCACCAGTCTAGGAGCATCATGCACCAGAGCCGGTTGCCTATGATAAATTTAGTGTTGCTATTCAGATCCTAGCGCAGGCCTTCACCGATCAGGTCAACCAACAAGCAATGGAACATATCCCGAAAAATGAAAATGCGGCGGCAGCTCGAGTTAGGGATTTTTTGAGAATGAACCCACCAGGGTTCCTTGGGTCAAAACTAGATGAGTACCCGCATGAGTTCATTGATGAGATTGTGAAGTTCACCCAGGTCATGAGGGTGAATGGATTGAGTATGCAGAGTTGGCCTCGTATCAGTTGAAAGGGGTTACACACATCTGGTTTCGACAATGGAAGGATAGTAAGGCTGCCGAAGTAGGCCCTATCACTTGGGAGGTATTCCATGTTACTTTCCTAGATCGATTCTTCCCTCGTGAGATGAGGGAGCTGAAGGCAGCCGAGTTCTTGAATCTTAAGAAAGGGAGAATGGCAGTGCAGGAGTATGCCCTTGAGTTCACTCACCTATCAAAGTACGCCCCAGAGTTAGTGGCTGATAAGAGGGCGTGGGTGAGCAGGTTTGTTCATGCATGGCGGGCTATTTAGATAAGGATTGTCGAACCTGTATGCTTCATCAGGATATGTATTTCCCTCGGATAGTCTTATACGCCCTACAGATGGAAGCGACACACATGAGGGAAAGAGAGGCTAAGAGGGCCAAGAGGGCCAAGACTGATAGTTATCGATTTTCTCAGCCGAGGTCAGGTGGTGGGCACCACTAGCAGACCCACCAGAGATCTTCAGACCCAACATCTTCAGCATTAAGTGTGTCATCCATATCGAGGAATGATCAGAGAGGGCGAGCATCAGGCTCTAAGGGTCAGAGCAGCAGGCCCATAGATTCTAGCATCCTAGTTTGTAGTAGGTATGGTCAGGGGAACACGGGCCAGTCCTTGGCAAAATACAGGTGTTTGTTTCGGGTGTGGGAAGGCCAGACATATGCTCAATAATGGCCCAGTAGCAAGACAGGGCCATGATGGGGGTCGAGGCCCAACTTTGAGTTCGGCAGATCCTCCCACATGCTCAGCATAGTAGGGGGCATCTACCAGCACAGCAGGGGGCATATACTAGCACAGGTGGCAACCAATGCCAAAATAGATTCTATGACTTAGCATCCTGCTAGGAGCAGGAGGTCTCCTCGGATGTAGTCACTGGTATGTTATAAGTTATCCATGTTAATATATATGCTTTTTTAGATTTGGGGGCTACCTTGTCCTTTGTGACACCTTACGTAGCTAATAGTTTCGGAGTCAGTCCCGAGATCTTATCAGAACCCCTCTAAGTCTCTACTCCATTAAGTGATTTAGTTGTAGCTAGAAGGTGTATAAAGGTTGCCCGGTCATAGTCCTTCAGAAAGTCACCTCAGTTGATTTGATAGAGTTAGCCATGATCGATTTTGATGTCATCCTTGGCGTGGATTGGTTATTTGCATGTTATTCCTCAATTAATTATTTAACCCGAGCAGTAGAATTCAGATTTCCAGCTGAGCCAGTCCTACAGTGGAAGGGTAGATCAGTTGTGCCTATAGGTCATTTCCTTTCCTACCTTAAGGCTAGAAAGATAATTTCTAAGGGTTGTGTGTACCATCTAGTTAAGGTTAAGGATGCGATGTCTGAGACCCTGACTATCCATTCAGTCTTAGTAGTATGTGAGTAACCAGAAGTCTTCCCATATGATCTACCGGGAATCCCTCCCGAGCGGGATATTGATTTTGGCATTAACCTCCTTCGCGACACACAGCCTATATCTATTCCTCCCTATAGAATGGCTCCAGCCAAGCTCAAGTAGTTAAAAGAACAGTTAAAGGTCCTTTTAGATAAGGGTTTGATCAGACCTAGCAATTCCCCAGGGCATGCACTAGTTCACTTTGTCCGAAAGAAAGACGGTTCTCTTCGTATGTATATATTGATTATCGGCAATTGGACAAGGTCACCGTAAAAAACTGGTATCCTCTACCCAGTATTGATGATTTGTTTGACCACATTAACGGTGCCAAGTGTTTTTCGAATATAGATCTCAGATTCGGGTACCATTATCTCAAAGTTCGAGAGAGCGACATCCCAAAGACAACCTTAAGGATGTGGTATGGTCATTATGAGTTTGTAGTTATGCCCTTTAGACTAATGAATGCTCCTGCAACTTTTATGGACTTGATGAACAGGGTGTTCAAGCCATACTTGGATATGTTCGTGATCATGTTCATTGATGACATCTTGATATACTCTCAAAGCGAGGAGGGGCATGCCACTCATTTGAGAGTGGTGCTACAGACTCTCAAGGATCTCCAACTATATCCTAAATTCAGCAAGTGCCAGTTTTGGTTGAACTCAGTGGCATTTTGGGCCATTTGGTATCAAGTTAGGGCTTATAGATGGACTCTCAGAAAATAGAAGCGGTGAAGAATTGGCCTAAACCGGTGAATCCTTAAGATATCTGGAGCTTTTGGGCGTATCTGCCTACTATCGAAGGTTTGTCAAGTGTTTTTCATCCATTGCAGCGCTATTGACTAAATTGACCCAAAAGAAAGTGAAATTCCAATGGCTAGAGACTTGTGAGAAGAGCTTCCAAAAGATGAAAACTTGACTCACCTCAAAACCGATGTTAACTCTACCCAAGGGTACCGCTTGGTTCGTGGTGTATTATGACGCTTCCAGGATCGGACTTTGGTGTGTGTTGATGCATCACGGAAAAGTTATAGTGCATGCTTCCAGAAAGCTGAAATTCTATGCGAAGAATTACCCAACCCATGATCTTTAATTGGCCGCAGTGGTATTCTCCTTGAAGATATGGAGACATTATTTGTACGGGGTACACGTGGATGTGTTTTTGAATCATAAGAGTCTATAATATGTGTTCACCCAAAAGGATCTAATTCTTTGGCAAAGGAGGTGGTTAGGGCTCCTTGAGGACTACGATATGAGTATGCTTTACCATCTGGGCAAGGCAAATGTAGTAGAAGATGCACATAATAGACTCTCCATGGAAAGTGTGTCCCATGTAGATGAGGGAAAGAAGGATCTAGTGAAAGTCATGCATTGACTTGCAAGGTTTGGAGTTCGATTGGTTGATTCGACTGATGATGGTGTTATAGTTCAGAATGGATTAGAATTGTCCTTGGTGACTAATGTAAAAACTAGAAAAGACGAGGACCCTATTTTTGTAAAGTTAAAGGAGGCCATGCCGAATCAAAAGGTAGAGGTCTGCTCCAAAGGGTGAGATAGTGTGCTTCGATACCAGGGTCGCTTATGTGTTCAGGATATTGGTGATTTGAGGAACCAGATGTTGCACGAGGCTCATGGATCTAGGTATTCTATCCATCTAAGTGCCACAAAGATGTACCTTGACTTATGGGAAGTCTATTGGTGGAATGGCATGAAGAAGAACATCACAGAATTTGTGGTTAAGTGTCCAAACAGTCAGCAAGTGAAGGTTGAGCATTAAGGACTGAGAGGTGTGCATCAAGCAGAGCGGACAATTCACACTCTCGAGGACATGTTAAGGGCACGTGCGATTGACTTCAAGGGTAGTTGGAATGATCATTTTTGTCTTATCAAGTTTGCATACAATAACAGCTACAATTCCAGTATCCAGATGGCCCTGTGTGAAGCTCTTTATGGGCGGAGATTTAGATCGCCTATTGGATGGTTTGAAGTTGGTGATGCTTCGATGATAGGACCAGATTCAGTCCATGAGGCTATGGAAAAGGTTCAGCTCATATGGGATAGGTTAAAAATAGCTCAAAGTCTCTAAAAGTCCTATGCCGTGTGAGAAGGAGAGAACTCGAGTTCAAAGTGGATGATTGGGTGTTTTTGAAGGTGTCTCCCATGAAGGGAGCGATGCAGTTTTGAAAGAAAGGGAAAGTCATCCCTCATTATGTTGGCCCTTACCGAATTGTGAAACAGGTGGGTAAGGTGGCGTACGAATTGGAGTTTCCTTCACAATTAGTTTTCATGCATCCTGTCTTCCATGTATTGCTCTTAAAGAATTGTTTGGGTGATCCTGCTCTAGTTGTCCCGGTGGATAGTGTTGGTATGAAAGATAGCCATAGTTATGAAGAAGTTCTGGTGGAAATACTGGGTCGTCAAATTCGAAGGCTAAGAAACGAGGAAGTAGCTTCAATGAAAGTTTTATGGAGGAATCAACATGTTGAGGGAACTACATGGGAAGCCGAGGAGAACATGAGGCTAGATACGCACACTTATTCTCTACCGGCACAGTTCCAGCTTGAGGTATCAGTTTTTCCCTAAAGCTCTACTTAGTTTACAAGTTTAGTTCATGTTCCCAAGTTTATTTTATGTATATAGATGTATGCGTGATTTGTGAATTCAGTTCAACAATTTAGTTTGAATCAACAGTTAGTCATTTCGTTAGTTTTCAGCTTAAATAATCAGTATTTGAATATGAAGATTGTATTTCTCTACTTTTCTATATGAATTTCAACATTCGAGGATGAATGTTCCCAAAGGGTAGATATTGTTATACTCAAGAAGCCCAAAGACCAGACCTGGGAGTGAAACATAGAAAGTTGGAAATCTGACATTAGGTCACAGAATGAGTCATTCTGTGACATGTGGGGTAGACGATGAATTGTGAGATGACTCGTGGTGAGGATCAGGGTGTGAGTTGAATTTTGGGAGTTAAGGTCCCCACGGACGTGACCACGATTCATGGTCAGACCCCACGACTCGTTGAGTCAGTCGTGGGAAATAATTTTGAGAAGGTGAAGAAAAGTGGCAGTGTACCCTATGAAAGGTCCCCATGAGTTGTGGTCAGTTAGCACGATTCGTGGGATGGGTCATGAGCAACGTGATGGAACAAATTGAAATCTCAGGCAGTGCATATGATAAGTGGTGACCACGACTCGGGGTCACCGATAAGTAATCGTGAGGTCCCCCATGTTGAGCCCATACAAACTGTTAGGTAGTGTACTCAACGACTGATGCAATGAGTTGTGGCCTTGAGTAACGTGTCGTCCAGTCCTTCGTGGGGACTGGCAGTCAGTTATTTCCTACAAATTTAGTAAGGGCTTTTCCGTAATTCCTATGATCCTAAGGCCTAAACTACATTGTTTTAAGTTTTGAATGATGAGTTTTAAGAGGGGTAAGTTCATTTTATGCCATTCTTACTCATGCATACAAAGTTAGAGAGTTAGAGAGGGGATCAAGCTTATTCTCCTTCAAGTTCTCTTTATCTTCCTTGGGCAATCAGGGAAGTGTAAGAATCAGCTTTAATCATGTATGCAGGTTTTTGAATGGTTGAATCCATTCACACCCATGCCCAATCTTTCTTTAAATTATGGAAATTCCTATGTTAATTCTATGGGGTTTTAACCCAATGCATGAAATTCCTAATTCTCTATGTGGGTATGATTTAAATGTATTTTTACTTTTGAATTATTAATCATGGGCAACTTTTATGTTGTCTTGTATTAAAATTATGTCTCAAGCTTTAAAGTTCATTAAAGTGGATATTTATGATGAATGTTCATGTATGATGAAGTATTGATGATGAAATGCATGTTTTCAAGTTACCCATATTTATGATCATGTTTCAAAGCGAATTATGTATTTTCAAGCATGTTAAAGTATCGGTCAATGCCAAAATATATTCAAGTATGAGTTATGATTTTTACATATTAAGCTTACCACATGGTTTTGGAGCGAAGACTCTCATTTATGTTCAGCTTGTGGTATGATTTGAGCAAGAACTCCTCATGTGTGATTTCAGATTTGATATGAATTTGATTATTGAGCTTCGTTAATAGACGATGGTAATCTTCGTTGAAAAACTATGGAGAGCATATCTATGTTTCTGGGAGTAGTGTCTAGCACCGAGTAGGCTATGGATTAGTCAACCGTATGCCTCAGAACTACGCGCCAACATAGGTATGATCAGATTATATTGGGACCTCGTATGTGAGCTATCCCCTACCCTAATTGGGCCACGAGCTTAATATTCATATCATGGCATTGTCCTTTCCTGGAAAGGCTTTGGACGGCTCTACCCACTTGAGTATGATAGTTAGGATCACGTAGGCTCTATCTTGGTATGTCGGTTAAAAGAAGAGTCTCCCATCATTCCTCATGATTTCAGTTATGCATGTTTATCACTCATGTTATACATATCTATATATGTTCTAAAGCAGGTTTGACCCAACGTTCAACTTTACTTATGACTATCAGATTTCAGCTTTAGGTCAATTGATTCAGCTACGATGTTATATTATATTGAGATCATGTTTTCATAACGATAACATGCAAGCCCTACTCTCAAAATTCTTATATTATTATGTTTTATTTTATGAACGATTTAAATTATTTTACTTATTTAAGCAGTTTTACTTACCTTGCATACTCAGTATATTCCACATTCTGACTGTATACTCTATGATATATTATTTTATGATACAGGTCCCGGTACTCAGACTCAGCTTCGTCCTTAGCCAGCCTTTCAGAGTAAGCATCACAAAGCTGTTGGTGAGTCCTCATCTCCCAAGGACCATGCTTTATCAATTTTCTTTATGTATTTAGTTTCAGACTTAAAGAGTTAGTTAGAGGTCTTTGTCCAATCAACTCATCAGTATTAGAGGCTTCTCAGACATAGAATATAATCAGCCTCAGATTAGTGTGTATTCCTGATGTTATGCATATTTTAGACTTTCGCTATGTTTATTATGTTGATTGTTCATTTTCATGATTTATATAGATGTATGTTCATGCCATTGGTCGGCTTGAAGTCCCTCGGGTTCCTTGTCCCATGTCTCGATCCGAATCTACATTCGGGTCGTGACATCCGCATAGGACTTTTGACGACTTTGAGTTGTTTTCAACCTTCCCCTTAGAAGTTGAACTTTCTCCAATGAACTGAATCTGGTCCTATCAATGCAGCTTCACCGACTTCGAACCATCTAATAGGCGATCTACATCTCCGCCCATAAAGATCCTCAAATAGAGCCATCTGTATGCTAGAATGGTAGCCGTTGTTACATGCAAACTCAATGAAAGGTAAATGGTCATCCCAACTTCCCTTGAAATCTATCATACTAGCTTTCAACATATCCTCCAGAGACTGAATGGTCTATTCAACCTGACCATCTATTTGCGGGTGAAATGTTGTGCTAAGCTTGACCTGAGTAGCACGTCCCTTCTGAAATGATCTTCAAAACAAGGAGATAAACTGAGTACCTCTATCTCATATGATGTACAAGGTCACCTATGCAACCTAACTGCCTCCCAAATGTATAATTTGGCATAATCCTCCGCAGAATTGGTCGTTTTGACCGGTAGAAAATGAGCTGCTTTAGTCAACCTGTCTACTACAACCCAAATAGAGTCATACTATCCATGAGTATGAGGAAAACCTATAATAAAGTCCATATTGATTTTCTCCCACTTCCAAGTAGGGATACTAATGTCTTGAAGCACACCTCTAGGTCTTTGTGCTCAAGCTTCACCTATTAACAATTTTGACACTTAGCCACAAACTTTGCTATATCCTTCTTCATACCATTCCACCAATAGACTTTCGTAGGTCACAATACATCTTGGTGGAACCTGGATGTATAGAATATCTGGAACCATGAGCCTCATGCAACATCTGCTCCCTCAAGTCATCAACACCCGGTACAGACAAACCTGAAATCATTGCACACCATCTCCCCCTTGGGAAAAGACCTCCACCTTCTGATTTTAAACGACTTCCTTAAACTTTACTAAAATAGGATCCTCATCTTGTCTAGCATTGACCTCGATCACCAAGGAAGATTCTAAACCATTCTGAACAATGACACCACCATCCGTTGAGTCAACAAGTTGAAGTCCTAGTCATGCAAGATGATGCACATCATTCACTAACTCTTTCCTCTCCTCATCTACATGAGTCACACTTCCCATAGAAAGCCTACTAAGAGCGTCTGCCACCACATTAGGCTTGCATGGATGACAAAGGACAATCATATCATAATCTTTAAGAAGCTCCAACCACCTTCCCTAATATAGGTTTAGATCCTTTGGGTAAACATCTATTGTAGGCTTTTGTGGTCCGTAAACACATCCACATGGACCCCATAGAGATAGTGCCTCAAAATCGTCAAGGAAAATACTACTGCTGCCAATTCGAGGTCATGAGTAGGATAGTTCTTTTCATGGACTTTCAGCTGCCTGGAAGCATAGGCTATAACTTACCGTGCTACACTAATACAAAAAACAGACCCATCCTTGAAGAATCACAATATACCACAAACTCATCGGTACCCTCAGGTAGGGTCAACACTAGTGCTGAGGTGAGTCAAGTCTTCAACTTTTGGAAGCTCTTCTCATAAGCCTTCGACCATTGAAACTTCACTTTCTTCTAGATAAAGTTATTTAATGGTGCTGCAATGGATGAAAACCATTCAACAAACCTCCGGTAGTAATCAGCTAAACCCAAGAAACTCCTAATATCCGAAGGACTAACTGGTCTAGGCCAATTCTTCATCGCTTCAATCTTTTGATAGTCCACCTATACAACCTCAATTGACACAACATGACCCAAAAATGCTACTGAGTCTAGCCAAAACTCGCACTTACTAAACATAGCATATAATTGGCGATCCTTAAGAGTCTGTAGTACCACCCTAAAATGAGTTGCATGTTCCTCCTCGCTCCGAGAGTAAATGAGAATGTCATCTATAAACACGACCACAAACATATCCAGGTACGGCTTGAAAACCTTGTTCATCAAATCCGTAAAAGATGCAGGAGCATTCATTAGTCCAGAAGACATAACTACAAACTCATAGTGACCATACCGAGTCCTGAAGGTTGTCTTCGGAATGTCACTCTCTCGGACCCTGAGCTGATGGTATCTGGATCTGAGGTCTATCCTTGAAAAGAACTTACCACCCTAGAGTTGGTCAAACAAATCATCAATCCTGAAGAGAGAATACTTGTTATTTATTGTAACCTTGTTCAATTACTGATAATCAATGCACATCCGAAGGGAACCATCCTTCTTTCGGACAAAGAGCACTGCTGCACCCCATGGGGATTTGCTAGGTTTGATGAAACCCTTGTCTAAGAGGTCCTTAAACTACTCATTCAACTCCTTTAACTCGGTTGGGGCCATTGTATAAGGACGAATAGATATAGAATGCATATGGGGAAGAAGGTCAATACCAAAATCGATCTCCCGCTCAGGAGGAACTCTCGGTAAATCATCTGGAAACACTTCTGCATATTCACTCACTATAGGAACTAACTGAATAGTCGGGGTTTCAGATGTAGAATCCTTAACCTTAAATAGCTGGTACATGCAACCCTTAGAAATCATCTTTCTAGCCTTAAGGTAGGAAATTAAGTGACCAATAGGCACAGCTGAACTACCCTTCCATTCTAGGATTGGCTCACCCGAAAATCGAAACTCTACTTCACAAGTTCTACAATTTATTGATGCATAACATGCATGTAGCCAATCCATGCAAAAGATAACATCAAAATTTGTCATGGCTATCTCTAGTAATTATGCTGAGGTGACATTCTGAAGGACTGTGATAGGCCAATTTCTATATGCCCGTCAACCTATAACTAAATCACCAACTAGAGTAGATATTAGGAAAGGTTCTAATAGGATTTCAGGACTGACTACAAAACTACTAGAAACACAGGGCATCACAAAATATAAGGTAGCCCTTTGATCTAACAATGCATATACATCAAGGTCGAATAGTCGTAAAGTATAAGTGACTATATTTGGAGAGACCTCCTGCTCCTGACGATATCCGAGGGCATAGAATCTGTTCAGACGTTGATCAGCACCTAAACTAGTGGATGCACCCTTGTTGAGTTGTGTGTGCTGGTGAAGCTGCTGAACTACTATCTAGGCCTCGGCCCCTATCATGGCCCTGTCTGGCTGCTGGACAATCTCTGAGCATATGTATGGGCTTCCCACACCCAAAACAAGCACCTGTACCTGCTAAGCACTGACTGTGTGTCTCCAGCCACACCTGCCATATTCTAGGATGCTGGACTCTGCAGGTCTGCTCCCCTAACCTTGAGAGCCTGATGCTCGTCCCCTCGGGTCGCCCTTAGACTTTTATGGCACACTCATAGCTGGCGGCACTAAGGCTGAAGATCTCTGGTGTGACTGTTGACGATGCCCACCACTTGGTCTCTGCTGGGAGAATCCAAAAACTATTGGTCCTGGCCCTCTTGGCCTCTCTCTCCTGCTCACTTACCTGCACCGCCTCTATCTGCTGGGCATAAAGAAGTATCTAGGGGAATTGAATGTCCTAATAAAGCATCACGGTCTGACAATCTTGGACCAAATAGTCTGGTATCCCATGCATGAACTGACTCACTCGGGAACCCTGATCTGTCACCATCTCAGGTGCATACTTGGACAGTTGAGTGAACTCCGAAGCACATTCCTGAACCACCATGTTACCCTGCCTTCGGTTCACAAGCTCAGCTGCTCTAATCTCCTTCATGTTAAGAGGGATGAACTAATCCAGAAATGTAGTATGGAACTCATCCCAACCAATGGGCCTGCTCTAACTATCCTGCTATCCTTCCATTGCTTGAACCAGATGTGCACAATCCTTTTCAACTGATATGATTCTATATCTGCGCACTCCTCCCCCATCACCCCTATGATCTGGGTGATCTTTAGAACCTCATCAATAAACTCATGTGGATCCTCGTCCACCTTTGAGCCAAGGAATTCTAGAGGGTTTATTCTTAGAAAATCTCTAACTCTCGCCGCTATCGCATTCCCATTCTGAGGGACATGCGCTACCGTCTGTTGGTTGACCTATGCAGTCAAAGCTTGAGCTAGCATCTGGATGGTATCCTAAACTCTGCATGGGCCACCTGCTCAGGCACATGATCTTTTGCGGCTGGTGGGGCCTACTGGTGACCATCACCATTGCCATCCTCATAGCCATTTCTGTTTCCATTTATTCTTTCGTTAACTCGGAAAGGAGGTATGATTCTGCAAACGCGTAGAGCATGAGTTAGAAGGATAGAGAAACATTTCATCGCATGACATAGATTATGAAAGAAGGGAATATTTCCTAAAACATTTTGTAGCCTCTTCATCATAATCGTGGTGTGCTTCACACCCATGAAAAAGACTCTACTTAACGTGGCTTTCAAACACCTAATGTCACCCAAATTACACCTCGCAATTAAGATATAAAGCAGTCGATGTAAAATATAGAACCCAACGAAGGTTGAGGTCGATCCCACAGGGAATATGGAAAGAACTTGAGTTAATGTGAAAGGCTATTACTATCGGATTACTTATTTCCTGGGGGAGAAAGAAATAAAAAACAAAACAAGAGTAAAAACTACTAAATGCTTAAGTCAAATTCAGTTTGTATTCAATAAACAAATTGACTAGGATTGTGTTCCCCAAGACATCATAACCACAAGGCTTTTACACTAGTGATCTATTCCGGTGTTTAACATGCAATATCGGTATGTTAGGTTCACGTAAATGGTTGGTCCCCTATATAGATGATTATCACCGTGCAACTTGGTTCGTATACGAGTATACGCTTAATTAACCCTTATCGTTGATATCGGATTAGCTATCCTCGGACAAGTTCAAGCTATTAGATGAGGGTTGATAGCCTCAAATCTTCGTTGTTAATACATTTTCCCATTCATTACCCGACTTGATCTGGTAAGTAAGAATAAGGCAAGTTTCAATGTTTGCAACCGTTAAGAAATAATTAAAATGAAGGGAAAAACAATACATGCATTAAACCCCATTCAAGAATCACTAAGTGTTTCACCTATGTGTGTCAATTCATCATGGTTCCCACAACCCTAGTTATGGGTTTATCTACTCATATTTGAATAATCACAATCACAAAATATTGGATAAATCATAATTGCAACTTACAAAAATTGGTAGAAGAAAACCAAGTAAATTGAATATAACTCCAAACTTGATGAACAAAACTCCAATGTTGATTAATTCCCAAAATCAAGAATAAAATTGTAAACTTTGTTTCTTGACCCAAGATTGATTGTTAACAACACTAGAATTCACATGAAAGTTAGTAAAAATAACTGCGTATGAAAAATAAACCTAAAAATTGTATTTATAGTTCCAAATAGATCTTTTCCTAACTAAATTTGGATTTCAGGTCAGCAGGGGTAATGGGCCAAGTAATGACTCGTTGGGTCTCCCAACGAGTTGTGGCTAGTGAAAATAATTCGTCCTCAACAATAGGCCCAGTCATGGTAACGAGTCACCTAATGACTCATCGTGCTAAGGCACGAGTCATTAGGCCTCTCGTGGTCTTGGCTGTCCAAAATTCCAGTGCACCTAACAATTCATCCTAGTGCCTTCCTGACGAGCTGTCTCAACACCTGACAAATCTTTAGATCTATCATCTCCTTCACTGGATATTTTTCAACATTTATCTTCCCAGATGTTACAAGTCGTGCCTTCAATCCGTTGATTGCAGTGGATCCTTCTTCATTTTGATTTCTTCCCGCGAATCCAGGCATGAGTCATTCCTTGGGACGACGATTTGTGACGTGCCTGGCAACCTTCAGTTCAGTCCTTTTCTGTCTTACTTTTCCTATTTCCCGTTCTAGACCAATTTTCCTGCAATATTCAACAAAAACGCATCATATCTACATAAACATACCTAGAATGTGCATAGTTTCTTGGTTTTATGCGTCAAAAGTGCCGTAAAATCATGGGCACATCAACACCCTCAGCTTAGAACTTTTGCATGTCTTCAGGAAAACACAAAATAAAATAAACTATTTCAATGCTTCAATCAAAAGAACTTTAGGAAACTTACGGCAGTCACAATTATTCATCAAATCAAATTTTCTAACCCCTCCTTTATCATACCAACTCAAATCACAATGCATATGAAAATTTTTCAACCATGACACAGAGGAATCAAAACATGAAAAAACACTGTCACTTGAAATCATGCACATAAATCTACAATACTGACCCACACAATTTGCAGACGATTTTTTTGACCAAATGCTCTCACCTCAAAGAAATCCCACACTCTCTCATGTTTATATGATTACATCAATGTATTTCTCTTGGCACTAGGTAAGATCACACTCGCTCTCATAAAGAAATTCTAATTGTGTGCATGCAATACCATAGGCTTGCCTTTACCTTCAATACCTCGACTTTCAGACAGATAACCAGGATCACCATAGACTTTTTAAGTTTGTAACGTAGGCTCAGGTTCGGGTATGGTACATATGGGATTAGTAGTTTAACCCTCCTTTGCACTACACATGCCTTGACTCCACTTTTAATGTTTTTTTTTCATATTTTCTCCCCTTTTACCTTTACTTGCTTCTTCTTTTATTTTTCGTTTGCAACTGTGAGTGCGGTTCCTCTTCTTTCAAGCATTCAGTGATTTACGATTTTTCTTTTATTTTCTTTTCTTTCTTTTTTTTTCTTTAATAACATTTTTGTTTTCTTCTTTTCTTTCATTACGCACACCACATTCTCTCTTTCATTTTCATTACCCAATATCATTCCATCATACTCCTCTTAATCACCCCTATAATAGCCACCCTCAACTTAGGCGATTTTCCTGAGTTAAGGTTCACAGTGTCCAAGGAGGGACCAGGTTCCTGATTCCTTACTCTCGATACCGGGTTTGTGTTATATCGTATCAACCTGATATCAGTTATCTTGTGGACCGCTATGCACTGGTCGATGGATGGCAACTCTAGCACTTTTGACTCCCAACAGAGTCTATCAATAAGACATGGAAAGGGGATTGTAGTACCATCATTTATCGCCTACTCTCTAATCTCTTCAGCAATGTACCACAGGAAATTTATGGCATATCCCTCCATAATGCTGGCCACCAATGCAGCTCTATCGGGTGAATGAATATTATCATTGCTGGTTGGTACCTGCCTATGCCGGACCAGTGACTACCGAAATTTTGCGTGAAAATTTAATTTGGCATTCTTGATCTAGGACTTGGTGTCGTGCAACCATTCAACCAACGTACCTCTTGTGGAAATGACCCGAGATAGCCAAGTGTATTGCCTGATTCGCTCCTCACCATTCAGCTTCTTAGTCTTAACTTTCTTCAGCTCGAATAATCTGTGATCGAACTCGGTTGTGTTAATCGGGGCATCATAGTATAGCCCATAAAGTAGTTTGGAGATGGTCCTCTCAGATATTTCCACAAGTGTCTCCTGAACCAACACCTGTCTCAAAGCAGGCCTCTTTTTCCAGTCCTGACCACCTAATGCCAGATGTTGTAGTGTGGCTGCGTAGGTTGCATAGAATTCTATGACTAGGCAGGGGCTATAGCTTCCTGATGGCTCGGTCAACCACCCAAACCTGTACTTGTCGAACAAAGCCTGCATCTCTGGAAGGTCCTTAAGCCCCGCGGTGACTAGATTGGGCTTTGGATGTCCTTTATCATTTGGAGCAATGTCTCTGTTATAGATAGCCCTCATACCATGAACACACTATCTCCTCACGTGCCTTGGTTGATCATTGGATGTGTTCGAGGTCTCAGTCAGTTCATCATTTGTGTTCCCTTGCTGAGCATGTGACTCATCAACTACTTCTGTGTTTTCCCAGTTATGGTGCCCTCGGTAGAAATTTTGGCTGTAGCCCTAGCATTTTAATCAGTACTGCTTGGCGGATCCCTTGCCAATAGGGTAGGAGCACCAACCAGGGTTGTCGGATTTGTAGTTCGTTGAGCCTTAGCCCTGGTTGACCTCCGCACGAGCTGCTCTTCTGGCACTTCATATTCCTCCTCCAAGCCACTTAACTCTTCGAAGGAGGATGGCTCATCCCGAAGTTTTCAGTATGAAGGTTGACTCTTCTTTGGCACTTGTTTCTTTCCCGGACCTTTCTTTGGTGTACCCCTCGAAGCTATTGTACCGGTGAAATATTTGTTAGTATACAAGATGAGAAAAACATAATCAACTTTTAAATTGTGTCTCAGTAGACATGATGACTGACCTGATGAGTCATTGCCACTAGCCACGACTTGTGAGATCAGTCGTTGTCTTCTGGCTGTGTTTTCTTCATGTTTGACTAGTAGACTTAACAACTAGTCACAATGAGTCGTTAGCTCAGGTCAGTCGTTAGGTACACTGGTCAGTGGGTTTAAATTCCACTCAGGACGAACTGCACGACGAGTTGTGAGATGATACCACGACTCGGATGTGAATCGTCCTCAAGAGTTTTTGGTAATCCACCCTCATCTTGCATTACACTTGCTATTTTTCAATCCCACAAAAACAAAACAACACAGTTCGCATCTCATTATATTTATGTTAAATCATGATTTGGATATTTCCTGCCACCTAGGGTTTACTATCAAATTGAAGCAGCAATCAAGCAACGTACAACATCAATCAGGCATTCGAAAGTTCAACAAAGCATGTGTCAACAATAATTTATTCTAAATGTAAAGATACTCACAATTAGTTTTTGAAGAGTAAACACTAGAGGTTGAGCAGAGAGTAGAATGCAATCGTGTGTGTGTGTGAATGCTTTGAGATGGAGCAATGTGATCTTGTAGTGGTGAAGAAGTGATTAATTTTTGAAGTTAAATTTCTAATTGTAATTTCAGGTGAGAGTTTCAGAGGGCAATCGGGTGGTTTATGTATTTAGAAATAAGAATTCTACCCTAATTAGTGCGTGGGTCGGGTCGGGGGTAGTTAATTTAAAAACAAATGATGACCCACGTAATGATTCGTTATGTTGATAAACAACTCGTCTGAACCTTTGTGCAGTGACTTTAGCCTAATAACTTACCTAGGACCTAACGACTCGTGGTGCTACCCAACAAGTCATGACCTAAGTCGTTCGCCCTGAACTATTGTAGCTTCCGGATGGGTCACTTAACGAATCGTTTGATTGTTCAACGACTCATTAAGTCAGTCGTTGTCACCTTTCTCGGTTTGATTCCACCTGTTATCTAGAAGAATTGACGGACGACCTCACAATTCATTACCAGTGGCAACGACTCATTTAGTCAACCGTTGTCTATACTATTTTATGCAGCAATGATGATGATCCAGTGAATGAGTCATTTAGTCTGATGACGACTCATTCTATGCTTTTTGGCACCAACAACTCAAGTTTAGATTTTCGGTTTTAACTTCAAATTTCCCATCTTTATCACCTGCACACATCAACATATGTAAACACTATATTATTCTTACATTTGCAACTTGAGTTGCCTCCCAAGAAGTGCTTGATTTAACGTCGCGGCACAATGTGGGTATTTTGACTACTCAATCTTCAACAAAATACCTCCATGGGTTGCCTCCCATGCAGCGCTTGATTTAATATCATAGCATGACCCAAGTTCTTGGGTTACTCAGATTTCACGCAGAGCCAAGAGATCCACCAGCTTTAATTCTTCGCTTCTCCCCATATATGCTTTTACCCGTTGACTGTTAACCTTAAAGTGCTTTCCTTCATGATTTTCTAGTTCAATTTCCCCGTGGGAGAACACTTGAACCACTTGAAAAGGTCCTAGCCATTTAGACTTCAACTTGCCAGGAAACAAATGTAGTCTAGAATTGAATAGTAGCACCATATCTCCCTGACTGAATTCTCTCTTCTCAATCTTCCAGTCATGCTGAATTTTCATCCTTAGTTTGTAAATTTTAGAACTATCATAGGCTTTCAACTGAAATTTATCAAGCTCATTTAACTGATCAAGCCTCAAGTTCACAGCTTCATTCCAATCCAAATTCAGTTTCTTAAGCGCCCATTTAGCTTTTTGCTCAAGTTAAACCACATGTTTTTCCATACACAAGCTGATACGGAGACATACCTATAGGAGTGTTGAATGCAGTCCGATAAGCCCATAAGCATCATCTAGCTTTCTTGCCCAATCTATCTGGTTTGCATTCACAGTCTTCACCAAGATAGTCTTTAACAAGCTATAAAAAATTTCCAACAATGTATCTTTTGGGATCCTGTGGTTGGGCACTCTTTTCAGCTTCTTGTTGAATCTCAACCACGTCTTATGAAGTGCCTCAGAATATAAATGCCTGAAGTTATATATCTCATCTTTCAACTGCAAGGCTCTGGAAGGTGAGAATAATCTTTCAAGAAAAGCTCTCTTCAACTGCCTCCATATGGTGATAGAATCATTGGACAGTTCAGCCAACTAGAGCGTTGCCTCACTCCCTAATGAAAAGAGAAATAACCTCAGCCAAATTACGTCCTAACTTACTCCGATTGTTTGTATGCCTTGCAGATACCCACGAAATTTGTCAAGTGGGTATGGGCATCATGCGTTGCACGACCCGCAAATATTCCCTTCATGTTGAGCAGTTGCATCATAGCACTGGTAATGTCAAACTTTGCTCTAGAAGGAAAAAGGGGAGGGAAAATAGCTCCAATGGCACCGACTTCATCTATATCAACATCATCATCCTTATCGAATACCGGTGTCTTTGTTGTTCTGGACCTCTGTGCCTCTAGCTCGCTCTGCTTCGGACGCTAGACGTTGCTCTTCAGCAACCGTAGCTAACTTACGATCTCTAGCCCGAGCTTTCTCCTTAGCCTACATTCTCGCTGTGTCTTGGTCCACTATCTCCTGTTCATGTATGTTAGCCATTCTTCTTAGATTCCTTAGTATTTGCTCACATCCGTGATCGATTTGAACCAGGGATTTTCCTTGGCTCCTAGTACTAGGCATGCACGAACCTAAGACCTGCTAAAAACAAAAACAACAAATGAAGAATAAAAAGAAAATAAGAACCAAAAGTAAAGCAAACACAATTAGCAAAAGCCTTAGCCGTATTCCCGACAACGGTGTCAAAATTTGATGTCGCTCAAATTACACCTCGCAATGGAGATATAAAGTGGTCGATGTCAAATATAGAACCCAACTAAGTTTGAGGCCGATCCCATAGGGAATATGGAATGAACTTGAGTTAATGTGAATGTCTATTACTATCGGATTACTTATTTTCTAGGGGGGAAAGAAATAAAATACTAAACAAGAGTAAAAACTACTAAATGATTAAGTCAAATTCAGTTGATATTCAATCAACAAATTGACTAGCATTGTGTACCCCAAGACTTGATAACCACAAGGCTTTTACACTAGTGATCTATTTTGGTGTTTAACATGCAATATATGTATGTTAGGTTAACCTAAAATGGTTGGTCCCCTATCTATATGATTATCACCACGCAACTTGGTCCCCTATACGGGTGTATGCTTAATTAACCCTTACCCTTAATATCGGATTAGCTATCCCCAGACAAGTTCAAGCTATTAGATGAGGGTTGATAGCCTCAAATCTCCATTGTTAATCCCTTTTCCCATTCAATACCCCCTTGATCCGGTAAGTAAGAATAAGGAAAGTTCCAACGTTTGCAACCATTAAGAAATAATTAAAACGAAGGGAAAAACAATACATGCATTAAACCCCATTCAAGAATCACTAAGTGTTTTACCTATGTGTATTAATTCATCATGGTTACCACAACCCTAGTTATGGGTTTAGCTACTCATGTTTGAATAATCACAATCAAAAAATATTGGATAAATCATAATTGCAACTAAAAAAAATTGGTAGAAGAAAACCAAGTAAATTGAATATAACTCCAAACTTGATGAACAAAACTCTAGTGTTGGTTAATTCCCAAAATCAAGAACAAAACTGTAAACTTTTTTCTTGACCCAAGAATGATTATTAATAACACTAGAATTCATCTGAAAGTTGGTAATAATAACTGCGTACAAAAAATAAACCTAAAATTTATATTTATTGTTCAAAATAAATCTTTTCCTAACTAAATTTGGATTCCAGGTTGGTAGGGGTAACAGGCCAAGTAACAACTCATTGGGTCTCCCAACGAGTTGTGGCAAGTGAAAATAATCCATCCTCAGTAATAGGCCCAGTCATGGTAACGGGTCACCTAATGACTCGTCGTGCCATGGCACGAGTCGTTAGACCTCTCGTGTTCTTGCCTCTAAAAAATTCCAGTGCACTTGATGATTCATCCTAGTGCCTTCCTGATGAGTCGTCTCAACACCTGATGAATCGTTAGATATGTTGTCTCCTTCACTGGATATTTTTCAACATTTATCTTCCCATTCCTCACGACTGGCTTAATGACTCGTTACCAAATGTAACAAGTCGTGCCTTCAATCCGTTGAGTGCACTGGATCCTTCTTCATCCATCTTTGATTTCTTCGCACGATTCCAGGCACGAGTCGTTCCTTGGGATGACGATTCGTGACATTCCTCGCAACCTTTAGTTCAGTCCTTTTCTGCCTTACTTTGCCTATTTCTGGTTCCAGACCTGTTTTCTTGCAACATTCAACACAAACGCATCATATCTACATAAACATACCCAAAATGCGCATAGTTTCTTGGTTTTAAGCGTCGAAAGTGCCGTAAAATCATGGTACATGAACACCCTAGGACACTTTAAAATCTAATGCTCTAACACAAAGTTTGTAATGACTAGAACATAGGCCCAAATCGAGACACGGGACAAAGAACTCCGAGAGGCTCCAAGTCGACCCATGGCATGAACATAACATCTAAGCTCAACATTTTAAATGCGAAAAATCTTACATGTAAGATAGAAGAAGTCTAAAAATCTGGTAACATCGAATATATGAATACATAACACAAGTCTAAAGTTGAATACATACTATGTATGATAAGCCTCTACTATTGACGAGTTGATAGGACAAGACCCCAACTAACTCACTAAAGTCTGAAACTAAAAATACTGAATATAACTGATAAGGGCCCCAGAAAGATGAGGACTCACCAACTTTGATAGGGAGATGCTAACACTAAAGATCTGGCAAGCGGTGGGACTGAGCTTGGATATATGTGTCTATATCATGAAACGGTACAGCACAGAGCATGCGATCAGTATGTGGAATGTACTGAGTATGCAAGGTAAGTAAAACTGCTAAGTAAAATCAGAGGTCATGCATATCATAAACATTTCATCATAAGAGTCTGAGAGTAAGGCTTGCATGCTATTATTTAAAAACATGATTTAAACATAATTGTCTGACATAACTGAATTGAATGACCCAAAGTTGAAAACTTATATTCATAAGTAAAACTAAACAATGGGTCAAACATGCTGAAAACATAATATCATGACTAATGAACATGCAAAATTGAAATCATGAGGAATAATGGGAGACTCATCATATGAACGACATTACCATGATAGAGCTTACGTGGTCCCGACTATTACACTCAAGTGGGCAAAGTTGTCCAAAGGCTTGCTAGGGCTAAGAATGCTACCATGATATTGATATCAAGTTGAAGGCCCCTTGAGGTTAGGGGAAGCTCACAAGGGAGGTACAAATAATCTGAACATACCTACATTGGCATGTAGTTTTGAGGCATAGGGTTGACTGGTCCTTAGCCTACTCGGTGCTAGACACTACTCCCAAAAAACATGCATATGTGCTCCATTTTTCAATGAAGTTGTATCATTGTCTAGAGACGAAGCTGACTTATAACTTACATGCATAATCTGAAATCATAACACGAGGAGCCTTGGGCTCCAACTTTACCATAGGCTGGAAAGAGTGGGAGTCCAGACTACAAAATCATGTGATTAGCTAATAACATGAAATTTAGGTAAATCATGAAACATACTTGATCATATGGGCCTTCCCAATACTTAAACATGCTTGCAATATACTTTGATTACTCAAAATATGAGCATAGACATGGGTAATTTGAAATCATACTTTCATCATGAACATCTCATCATAACTAGAAGCATAGATCATAATCTCATCTTTTTATGATCTTCCATAGGTGGGCATCTTATTTGTAAAACGTTGATATCAAAATTTGTAATTGAAAACATTATAAAACATGATCACAAATCATAATTCAACATTAGAAACATGTATAGAGAAAATCAATGATAGATACTTAGAGAATTCATAAGTTGGGTTAAAACCCCATAGATTCATCAACTTAGAAATCACATAAAATTGAAGAGAGATTGGGCATGGGAGTGGATGGATACACCCATTCATAACCCTACATACCGAGGAGAATCTGATTTCACAACCCTCTTGAGAGCCCAAAGGAATTTGGGGAAGAACATGATGAATGCTAAGCTTGATCACCCTTAGAATATTCTAGGCTTGCATGAATGGAGGGGAACAGGCTTACAATGAGTTAACCCTTCTTAAAACTCACCTATATGATCTTAAAATGACATAGTTTAGTCCTTAGAAACTTAGGAATTATAGAAAATCCCTTAATAAATTCACAGGAAAATACTCACTGCCAGTCACAATGAGGGACTGGACGATTCGTCGGCAACACCACAACTCGTGGTCTGCATTCATGGCCAACACTGGAAACATATATTCTGAGGGTCACCACGAGGGACCCCACAACTCGTGGTGTACCCAACAACTCGTGTTGACGAAGTTGTGGCCAGCACTACCTAAATTTTCCCCTTCAAGACAACCTCTAACCACAAGTGACCTAACGACTCATGGTCCTGACCACTACTCGTGGCCTCACCTGTAGTCAATCCGAAATCCAAAAATCCAACTAAGTCTTTCCTCCTTCCCATGAATTACCTAATGACTCGTGGTGCACCTCACGGGTCACTAGACGACTCGTCCTGTGACCTGGTGCAGAAAATCCTATTTTCTCCAATTCAATCCTCGGGTTTGATCTTAGGGATTTTGGGGTATTACATGTAACATCATCTCCCCTTGGAAACATTCTTCCTCGAGTGTAATCTTAAACTCAAGAGACTCAGCTCCTATAACCATTGCTTGAAAAATTTCGACAGAGTCTCCTTTTTAACATGACTATCCGAAAACAGCAAACACAAAAAGGTCCAACAAAGGCGCCTCACAGGACGCTATCTGCTGCTGAATGACATAGTAATACCATATGTATGTAAACAACTTGTAATAATAGCCATAAAGTCAACAATATAGCATCTGAAGCTATCATGCCTTAACTAAAATTGGTTGAGTCTTTATACTATCGTCGTAGAGCCTGGAACAACTAAACATATTCAGACTTTGCGTCATCCTTATCTTTTCAATTCATCTCTTCCATATTTCTATTCCCCCATAATACTCTAATAAGCCATATCTTTGGTTCTCAAGATAGCTCCTACAAACCTAATGATGATCTAATATAGCTATTGGAGTCTCCTCATGGGATGACTCTTCTGTAACCTGAGCATCCTTGATTGGTAAAACTCATGAAAGGTCCCTTACGCGCTGGTGTAGTGTTGATGAACTGATCCTAGCCTCCAAACACAATTCTAATTCATAGGCCACTTGAGAATCCAGTATAGCTTAGTGAATCTAGGGCTGAGCTTGCCCTTATCGCCAAATCTCACAACACCCTTCTTTGTCAAAATTTTCAAGAATACCCTGTCGTTGCCTCAATCTCCAACTCCCTACATCGTACATAGGAATCGGACTACTGATGACCCTAGGATACCAGTAACTGCTCTCTTAGGAGCTCAATCTTCTCTTCTGATTGGTGCATCTTGCCAAGTCCCATTAACCCTAATTCCCTAACTTCAGAGCATCTCACACCATCTTGTGTGGGATCTGCACTTCTATCCATATATAGCCTGATAAGGATTCATCTTAATGCTGATATAGTGATTGTTATCGTATACAACTCGATAATAGGTAGATGGTTATCTCAACTTCCTTGAAGTTTAGTATACACGCCCGTACCTATCTTCAAGTGTCTCTCTAGAATGACCTAAAAAGTCCAATTGTAAACTATGCCCCTTTGTCAGAGATAATAGACACTAGGATACACAGATGTTGGGCTATCTCTCTTGTATATAACTTAGTATAATCTTCAATTGAAACGTATCTGACTGGCATGAAATGAGTTGATCCCATTAGATCTCCAACACCAACTCAAGTAGGGTCAAATTTTGCTTGGTACGAGGTAAATTTGCAATTAAATTCATATTGGCTACTTCCAACTCTCACGTAGGCACAACTATCTCCTAAGTTAGCCGATTACGGTCCTGATGTCCAGCCTTTACTTGTCGAAAATTATAGCTGGTAACACCCTAAAAGTCCCCTAGATTTAAAATGTGGAGTTTGAAATATGCTCAGTAGGAAATATGCAGTAGTGCCTCAGAACGACTCATCTAACAAGTTGTTGGTCGCTCTAACGAGTTGTTGGAGGCAATCATTGGAAGGGACATAAGACTGGTCCAGTGTGGGTGACAAAAGGATTGACGAGTCATTGGATCAAGTAACGACTCGTCATGTCAGTCGTTTTTTGGTTTACTAGTTGGGGAAAATAGTTTACTTAATGAGTGGTTTGACGAGTCGTTATTGTAACACCCCAAAAGTCCCCAAGATTTAAAACTTGGAGTTTGAAATGTGCTCAGCAAGAAATATGCAGCAGTGCCTCAGAACGACTCGTCTAACAAGTCGTTGGTCACTCTAACGAGTAGTTGGAGGCATTCATTGGAAGGTCAATCAGATTGGTCTAGTGTGGGTGACGGAAGAACTGACAAGTCATTGGATCATGTAACAACTCGTCATGTCAGTCGTTGGTTGGTTTACTAGTTAGGGAAAATAGTGTACTTAACGAGTGGTTTGATGAGTCATTAGAGGCAACAATGACTTGTCACGTTGTTCGCGAGTTGAGGAAGCGGAAACTGTGCAAGAAGACCAGTGTATGTAATGGATGGTCACCACGAGTCGTGTTAAGGACCAACGACTTGTGGTGAGGTCGTTGTCTAAGTTCGGCAGATTTTCCATGTTTTTCTCAGGGGTATTTTGGTAAAGTCCTATGCTTCCAGTTTTAAAGTGATGTCGTTTTGGACTTCTAAGGGATGTTTTTAGAGCATTTTCAATACTAAACCCTCATTCTCTCAACTTTCCTCCCTCTCCTCTCAAGATCAAGGATTCACCAAGGTTTTTCATCAAAGCTTCAAGGTGTAATTTCGAGTGGGATTTCTCCTACCAGGTATGTGGGTTCATCAACAAGGATATTCTTCCATCCTTGTGCCCTAAAATATTTTATTAAAAACATGATTTCAGCTATTCTAATAAAGCATGACCTAGGGTTTTATGTGATGAGTGATTTCTTCTATATTTTCTTTAAATTCTAAGATCCACTATGATTATGAGTTAACTATGATTATAGAATAGTTGGGTTACCTTTAATTATGTGTTAGATGAATGAAATTACCTGATTATAGAATGTAATTCATGAAATAGCTTGAACTTTGAATAATACCTTATTATTGTGCACTCAATTATAGCACTACCTCGTATCCATGGTTTTAAATATGTGAAGATTGTATGATTTCCCTTAAGAACTCGAATATGTCATTTGATAAATATGTTAAGATGAAATTAGGTTTTATGGGCTAGATCAATTGAAAGTAGAATATGCGTTTTCCTTATGTTTTTAATGGAGCTGGTTAGGTGATCTTGGGAAGGTTTATATGCCCAAGTGATACTCAAATGTGTCATTTTGTCTTGTTTATCAATCGATGTTTGTACATTCTCATGTGAATTGTAATAAAATGTGAATTTATACTAACCAACATGATTAGTGTTGTTTTGCAGGAAAAATATAATTTTATGAAGCTAAGATTCATGTTAGGAGAAATCGGGTTTGGACTCCGAAACGAGCAAGGAAAAAAGCACAAGGAAAGCACGAATTAAAGGGGCTCCACGATGGAGCCGTGTCACGCTGCCATCACGGATGCATTCTGCCCGGATGCTGAAAATATTGGTGTTGTAAGCCAAATTCCAGTGAAGGTGCGCGTTGGGGCCGTGGCACGTTGGCCTAGCCCCGCGTTGCACGCCGTGCCACGTTGGGCTTTAATACCTGGACGACCGGATTCTAGTGAGGGTCCGCGTTGGTGGTGTGTCACGGAGGCAGTGCTCCGCGATGCACTCCGTGACATGTTGCTTGTTATTCCGGGAAAAATTCCCACTAGTATAAATAGAACACTTAGGTTCATTTTTTATAGGACTGACTTAGTTGAGCAAGAACGTGGGTTATAGGAAGTTGAGGGGACGAAAATCCTTGGGTTCTTCTCTATCTCTTTCTCCTTTATTTCAATTATTTGTATGATTTATGATCTTGGGCAGATTTATATGCCCAAGTGATACTCAAACGTATTATTTTCGCCTTGTTTGTGTGCAATATGTATATATTCTCATGTAATTGGTAATAAAATGTGAATTTATACTAACCAACATGATTAGCATTTGTTTTGCAGGAAAATATGATTTTTAGGAGCTAAAATGCATGTTGGAACTATATCGGAGTTGGACTTGGATACGAGCGCGGAAAAGACATTGGAATGCACAAATTATAGGGGCTCCGCGATGGAGCCGTGCCACGCTACCATCGCGGAGGCACACTGCCTGGAGAGGAAATTAAATGGAAAATTCCAGTGAGGCCTCGCGACAGCTCCGTGGCACGGAGATAGGCCTCCGCGTTGGCCTCCGTGCCACGTTGAGGCTAATTTACCGGACCCTGGATTTCCAGTGAAGGTCCGCGTCCACGCCGTGTCACGGAGGCAGTGCTCCGCGTTGACCTCCGTGACACGTTGCTTGTCATTCTGGGAAAAATTTCCCTCTAGTATAAATAGCACACTTAGGTTTATTTTAATTAGTTTAGACTTGGTGGAGCTAGCACGTGGGTTAGCAGCAGTTGAGGGATGAAAAAGCTAAGAGATTTATTCTCTTCCTTTCTTCTCTCAATCAATTGTATGTATGATTTACACTTGTTTTAGGATGATCAATCAACAAATGAGTGGCTAATTCTCTTCCTTGCTAAAGTTTTGAACATGTGTAGTGAATTCTGATTGTAAATGATATGGTTTTCTTGTTCTTCTTTCATGTTGTTCTATTAATTCTTGTTCTTACTGCATTAGTGCTTGGCCGACATTAATGTACATCTAAAAAGTCCAATTTCACTCGAGAGAGCAAGAAAATGGAAAGTTGTGAATTAATAGGGTATTGTTCTTAACTTGATTTGGGAAAATTGGGTTTTGATGTGCTTTCCTGATAGAAATATACTTGAAAGCCGTATTAGTCAATTTAGGAACCGGAATTGTATTGCTAGGTCATAAATTGCATTTGATCACGGAAATGTAGACGGATGGTTTATGATTCTAAAGTGAAATTAAATACGAGAGTTTTAATTTCTAGGCTACTGTTCTTGGCTAGCAACATGAAGAAGAGATTAACCGAATTATTATTATAATCGAATTCATTACTTGTTCTTAACCTTGGCATGCTCATATCCATAGTTTAAATTCACAGTAAATAATTATTAATAGTTTTAGTATATATAGATTTTATAAACAAAAACTCATTTAACTGTTGGTTACGTTGTTGTTAGCATAATTAGAAGTAAGATAAGAATATAGTATACTTAGGCAGATTTTACATATCCTGAGCCTCCTTGGCTCGATACTTGGCTTACTTAGCCACTTTATTACTTGTTTGACCACGTGCACTTGCGTGTCGGTTTATAATATATAATACCAACCGAAACAGTCGGGAACAAGTTTTTGGCGCCGTTGCCGGGGAGGCTAGGCAAATTTGTGAAATTGTGTTTAGTGTAAATTTACTGTATTTTTATTTTTATTTTCTTAAGTGTTAACAACTTGGTCTTACCCTGTATTTTGTAGATTTTGTTTCTGCGAACACTGGCAAGGGACAAAGAGCTGGTGGAATCTTACTTAGAGCCTGAACGTGAATTTCATAGTCAACGTAGAGAAGCTCTACAAAAGAAGTTGCAGTTGCTCAGACAGTCTATTATGGAGCAACAAAATCCACCAGTTGTGAGGGCAGTGTTAGTGCCCGATGAAGCAGCAGCAAGGCCGGTTCGCGAGGTGGCAATCCCACACGCTAACAATGTACATTCTAGCATCCGCAAACCAGAGCCTGGAGGGAGGTTTGAATTAAAGAAGAATATGGTGCAACTCTTGCACACAAGCGGGCAATTTACCGGTCTCCCTCATGAAGATCCACAACAACATCTCCAAAACGTTTTGGAGATAAGTGACACTTATATACCCGCTGGAGTGTCACCTGATTATGTTCGGCTCACCTTATTTCCGTTTTCCTTACTTGGTGAAGCCAAGAGGTGGTTAAAAGTTGAACCACCCAATTCTATACCAACGTGGGATGATCTTGCACGGAAGTTTTTGATTAGATTTTTCCCTTCTGGTAAAACAGCTAGACGTAGAAGTCAAATCCTAAGTTTTAAACAGAGGGAGGGAGAAAATCTATATCAAGCCTGGGAGAGATTTAAATCCATGTTGCGGGACTATCCTCATCATCACCAGTCCAATGAGGTGTTGGTACACACATTTATTGAGGGTTTGGAACCCCACACTAAAATTCTGTTAGATTCAGCAGCTGGAGGGCAAGCGCTGGAAAAGACTTACGAGGAGCTGTACACTTTGCTCAACCAAATTTCACAAGGCAATCCAGAATGGAATGCAGATTCATCTTGAGGTGGAGCAAGGAAAGCAGCGGGAGTGCTTGAAGTGGATGGATTTACAGCTATCACTGCACAGATAGCTGCCTTGCAAAATCAGTTAAACAATCACTTCAACAATATGAACTTGAACCAGCCTTCAGCTTCAGTCAATGCAGTCCAGCAGATGTGGTGTGAAGTGTGTGGTAGTAGTGAGCATTCAGCTGAATGCTGTGGTGCAAATCCTCATTCTGTTAACTTTGTGGGCAATGCACAGAGAAATCAGCAGCAGTTTGGTAGTGGCTACAACTCAAATTGGAGGAACCATCCAAATTTTTCGTGGGGTAGCAACAACCAACAAGGACAAGGTTCTGGTCAGGGTATGCAGAGAAATCAAGGAGGGCAACAAAACTATCAAGCTCAATTTAGAAATCACAATACCCCTCCTCCACCACCATCACCGACCATTGAGGAGATGTTCAAGACCATGATCGCTAATCAGGCACAATTGCAGGCTGACTATGTTAAATTGGCAGCCGAAGTGAAGAACAATCAGTTGGCGACCAAGGCTCTTGAATATCAGTTTGGCCAATTTCCTAGTGCCCAAAATACACGACCCAGAGGAGGACTACCTAGAGACACAGATCCTAATCCGAAGCAGGTTAATGCGGTGACCACGAGGAGTGGTTTACAATTGAAGGAGGTGGAACCGGAAAGACCGCCTCAAAAGTCAGGAGCAGCAGAAGTTGAGGATGAACAAAGTTCTGATAGGGGGAAGACTAAAGAAGCAGAATCAGAAAGGCCTCCACCCCCGTTCCCTCAACGACTTAAGAAACACAAGGAGGAGGCGTGTTTCAAGAAATTTATGGAGGTTCTTAAACAGGTACATGTCAACTTACCTCTTGTTGATGTCTTGCAGGGAGTGCCAAAGTATGCAAAATATATTAAAGATATCGTGGCTAACAAAAGTCATTTGACTGAGTATGCCACGGTGGCTTTGACGGAGGAATGCACTTCCAGGATTCAGAATAGACTGCCCACGAAACTGAAAGGCCCTGGAAGTTTTACTATCAAGTTGACTATTGGGCAAAGTATCCGAGCTCGTGGATTATGCGACTTGGGGGCAAGTATAAATTTGATGCCATCTTCAGTATTCAGAAAGTTAGGTCTAGGGAGTCCTAGACCTACAACGGTAATCTTGCAGCTAGCGGACAGGTCCTTAGCTAAGCCGGATGGCATTGTTGAGGATGTGTTAGTGCAAGTGGGCTCCCTCATTTTTCCGGTCGATTTTATTGTTCTGGACTTTGAACCAGATGCTGAAGTCCCATTTATTTTGGGACGACCCTTTTTGGCAATCGGAAAAGTATTAATTGATGTAGCTGCGAGTCAACTTACAATGCGAGCACACGACAAGATAGAAGTATTTGACGTGTACAAAGCACCCAAGCTCCCGAGTGTAAATGAGGAACTCTCGGTGATCAATGTGATTGATCATGTGAATGCTGATATAATGAATGATTCCCGAGAGTTAATAGGAAGGCCACCAGATGAGGTTGAGCACTACTGGGGGGAGGACAAGGATCGGGAAACATCGTCCCTCACCCTAGTAGATAATTGAGCATAATGGACGTTGAGCCGCGACGGTAAACCAGGCGCTGCACGGGAGGCAACCCGTGAAAAATATTTTCTTTCTTTTTTTAGTGTAAATAATTTTTATTTTTATTTTTCTTTTCTTGATTAGGATTAGATTCTTGTTTTAGTTAATAAGTTTTTCATTTTAGTTAGGGAAATCTATTAATCTAACCAATTTCGTTTAGTGAGGTGATTTTCAGGTCTAACGGAGAAAAATATGCATGGAAGCGGGAAAAATAAGGCAAGGTATGAAAATAATTTTTATTGAAGAAACAGTGCACTGGGGCGTTGGCTCCGTGTCACGGAGGAGTGGCTCCGCGTTACCCTCCGTGATACGTTGAAGGCAAAATCAGATTTTTTAAAATTTTCCAGAGAGGCAACGCGTTGGCTCCATGTCACGGAGGAGGGGCTCCGCGTTACCCTCTGTGACACGTTGCCCTTTATTCAGTGTCGGGTCACACCGGGTTGCCGGGTGACCCGCGTGTTTTTCTTTAAATTAACCTAAGTTTTGCCCCTTTTCTCCCCATTTCTCTACTCCTCCACGACCAAAACACCCAATTCCCCCTCCCCAACCAACGTGCCACGCTAATAGGCAAGGAAAACGTCAAATTTCTTCGGTTCTTCAACTAAAAGGTATGTTTTCATCATTTCTCTCAAGTTTTTGGCGATTTTAGTCGAATTTGAGCATGTGAGGTGAAATATATCACCCCAAGTAGCAATTAAACATGATATTGAATTATTTTGTGATTGATTATGTTCGGATTGTTTTAATTAGCGTTTGAACTTGTCGATTATGTGAATAATTCGAATTTGATTGAAATATTGCATTCTAGGGCTTGAGTTATTGAAATTGAATTGGGGAACTTGATAGTTTGATGAATTAGATGCCGGGGTGTGGTTGTAAATTGAGATAAGTCGATGTAAATATTGTATGAATGTTAAGAGAAGACGAATTCTCGAATTGTTGGGGAAAATTCGAAAATTTTGTAAATTGGTTTGATTGTTTAGATTTGTATGTAAATAGAATTTTCGTTGTTTTTTTTGTTTTTTTTTGTTTTGTTGCTAAGTGCGATGATTGGATTGCTATCGATAGTAGGATTGGGAGTAGCTGTATGAAGTCTGAGTAGTACGCTAACCGTTATGCTGTCAAAATTTTTCATGAACGCACTAACCAATATACCTTATAGTTGCTTGTGTTTGGGGTTGTAAATAGAGTAATCCTTGCCGAAGTATTGTTAAATATAGTTAAGGACTAAGTGTGGGGTAAACTTAGTTTAACCCGACCTTAGCCTAAGTTAACTTGTACTTAGCTTAACTTTGTGCTTGTTTATGTATATTGACAGGTACAATGGCAAGTCGACAGGACATGGGCAAGGGTGCTTCTACCTCAGGCACCGGACGGAAAAGATTGAGGTTGGGCAATGCAGTCCCAGTTGCACCAGCTGCTCCGCGCCGCCAACGCCGCCAATACGGTACAAGATGGGTAACCGATGAAGGGAAGAAGTGGTATGCGAAACATAAAGAAAACAAGTACTTCCCCGAGGAACATATTGCACGGGAACCACTTGCACAGGAGTTCCCACGTATTGTGCAGAGAATCGAGGCAGCTGGGCTCAGCTTTATCTTCCAGGAGCCCAAGGAGTGCAACCTTCATTTGGTCCGAGAGTTCTACGCAAATTGGAACCCGGCCATCAGAAGCCACACAATAAAAATCAGAGGGCAGATTGTCACTCTGGAACCCCAGCAATTTAATGCCATCGTTGGAGCGCGGGACACAGACGCTCACGTTCTCCGCCAGCTAAACATCACCCCACCGTATGCCGACATCAGACGTACGTTGTGTGGGGCTCGATCCACAGCCCGATGGAGTAGACATAAGGAGAGGGGTTACCACCAGACTCTGCCTTATTCGCAGATGAACATGGAGGCCAGAATATGGCTGAAAATTGTGTGTTCGTGCTTGATCCCGGGAGTTCACATGACGAATGTGACCCGGGACCGTGTCTGTTTGGTGTATGCCCTTATGAAAGGGCTTGAGATTAATGTTGGGGCGGTCATTATATCCGCCATGAAGAGAGCCAGACTGCACCAGGGCCACATATACGGGTTTGGCGGACTCATCACCACCTTCCTCCGAGGCCTCGACATTGAGGAAGAGGCTTTGGACTATATTCCACAGTTGGAGCGGAGGGCCCTCGATGTGACAAAAACTAAGGCCCCCGACACCACACACGGGCCAGTGCTGACTTTGGGCGAGTGATATGCTCGTGACGATCAGTACATGGCACATATGTTCGGCATGCAGATGCTTCAGCTACGGATTGGTGGGAGACCAGCCACCGAGGAAGAATTATGGCAGCTGGAGCTGGATTACCCATTTGGCGAGAATGCCAGAGCCTTATGCTGAGTGGGACCAGCCTTCGTGGAGCCGACGGATGACGATGTCCCTACTGATGAGGAGACACGTCGTGAGGACTCCGATGTGGAGTCTGATGACAACGATGGAGCTGACTCAGATATGGGCGACGAGGCAGCAGCACCAGATGAAGAAGTCGAATATTTCGACTAATTAGGGAGTTCCACCACCCGAAAGTTTGTTTTGTAATTTTTGTGAACACTGGGGACAGTGTTCGATTTAAGTGTGGGGTGGGGAGTAGCTAGGTGCTGGGACTTGGGCTCTAATTTGCTGTATGTTTTTCCTTGGTTTATATGTATGTTTGTGCTTTCCCTGTTATGAACTGATTTGTGTGGTATGTGTATATATTTGTTTGTGTGGTTAATGATGTGTGTTATGAAAAGTTATGGTTGCCAGTGTAAATATTTTGTAAATATTTTTTTCTCTATCGAAATGATCGATATTTTTCATAATTTTTGCGAAAATATTTTGCACTTATCAAAATCTTTTGTAAATATTTTTCTATCGAAATGATCGATGTGTTGCAAAATTTTTCGGTTTTTATTTTTTTTGGGTTTCTCGGAGTTTGTTTTCGGTTCTTTTACCGAGAATAGTCCCATTGAACCGATGTCATAGTTAGTGACCGTTCCCTATGATGGATGGATGACGATCGTCTTAAGGGAAATATAGTCGGTAGGAGTAGAATTTTAATTTGTTTTTAGTTTTTCTTTGGTGGATTGCATCAATGAACCTGTAGTTGCTTTATGGTTGCTAAAATTTCATTATGTGTTGTAACTGATGTTCAAAATGTGAAAATGATTCGTTTGAAAGCATGCAATTTGGTAAATATGTTGAGTTACCTAGGCTATAGAATTTGATTCAGTATGATTGAGGCTTAATTTTGAATTCATGTGATTGGCTAATTAGAGAGTCTGTGAATGCATCTTGATTCGAGCATGTGCATGAAGTGTGAAGTGAGGCATTGCTATTACACGCTATTGTGAATTGTCTAGAACTTGCCTGATGTGTGTACAAAACGAAATGAAGGAGGTGTAGTGTTGGAAAGGATGTAGGCATTTCTTTGTTTTAACCGATAATGTCCATTTTTTTTTCTTGTCAAACTCTACCTTTTTATATGTTGTATACCCTAGTCAGCCCGTTGAGCCTTTAGCCGATTTTTTTCTTTCTTTTGTCCAAAATTGTATAAACCAAGCTTTATTCGTTCTTTTCATTAGCCTTAAAGTCTATACAAAACTCTTAAGCGCTTACAAAGAAAAGAAAATGTTTCCCAAAGTGTTAAAGAGTGAAAAGAGTGAAAAGAAAAAGAAGAGCAGAGTGAGGAAAGAAAAGATGATGTTGAAGAGGCACTTGTTATAATTAAATGATATTGAGGGTACATGAAAACCCTTTGTTTTGTGTCAAGTGTGTTTGATGAAATGGGCAGTACGAAAGTAAACCAGCATTAATGGGAGAAAAAGAGAAAAGAGAGGAACAATGTCCATGAGTCGATGGGAATGTGTTGAAAAGGCGCTTAAGGATGCTAGCGACTATTATTGGCTAATCCAATATATATACTAGATCCATAGCCCCGTTACAACCCATTAAAGTCCTACGTGATCCTATATTGAATTTCTTTATATTAGTGGAGTAATACACTAAGGGCAAGCCTATGGGTCACGACATGATGCATGTGAATTCTTTTGGGAGAGTGAGTGAAATTAATTTTTAGATGCCCCTACTTGAATGTTTGTGTGTTGCATGAACAAAAATGGGAAGATTCTCTTGAGTTGTGAGGGCACATGCTTGATGAAAGATTGATTTTCGTGTCGGATTTCTTGATTAGCTGATTTGCATGAGTTTGCTGATATCACGAATCAATTCTTAAAGTCTAGGAAGTCTTGAGGTATTAAAGGTCATTGTATTGTAAGACCAAGCATGTTTTCGTGATGATTTGCAAAAATTGAATAATCGGTATGACCGTAGCGTAAATGGTCGCACCATAGTGACGAAGGTTGGGATGTAATTTGCATGAGTTGTGTATGTGTTGTTCGAGGACGAACAAGGATTTAAGTGTGGGGTAAGTGATCTTGGGCAGATTTATATGCCCAAGTGATACTCAAACGTATTATTTTCGCCTTGTTTGTGTGCAATATGTATATATTCTCATGTAATTGGTAATAAAATGTGAATTTATACTAACCAACATGATTAGCATTTGTTTTGCAGGAAAATATGATTTTTAGGAGCTAAAATGCATGTTGGAACTATATCGGAGTTGGACTTGGATACGAGCGTGGAAAAGACATTGGAATGCACAAATTATAGGGGCTCCGCGATGGAGCCGTGCCACGCTACCATCGAGGAGGCACACTGCCTGGAGAGGAAATTAAATGGCAAATTCCAGTGAGGCCTCGCGACAGCTCCGTGGCACGGAGATAGGCCTCCGCGTTGGCCTCCATGCCACGTTGAGGCTAATTTACCGGACCCTGGATTTCCAGTGAAGGTCCGCGTCCATGCCGTGTCATGGCGGCAGTGCTCTGCGTTGACCTCCGTGACACGTTGCTTGTTATTCCGGGAAAAATTTCCCTCTAGTATAAATAGCACACTTAGGTTTATTTTAATTAGTTCAGACTTGGTGGAGCTAGGACGTGGGTTAGCAGCAGTTGAGGGATGAAAAAGCTAAGAGATTTCTTCTCTTCCTTTCTTCTTTCAATCAATTGTATGTATGATTTACACTTGTTTTAGGATGATCAATCCACAAATGAGTGGCTAATTCTCTTCCTTGTTAAGGTTTTGAACATGTGTAGTGAATTCTGATTGTAAATGATATGGTTTTCTTCTTCTTCTTTCATGTTGTTCTATTAATTCTTGTTCTTACTGCATTAGTGCTTGGCCGACATTAATGTACATCTAAAAAGTCCAATTTCACTCGAGAGAGCAAGAAATTGGAAAGTTGTGAATTAATAGGGTATTGTTCTTAACTTGATTTGGGAAAATTGGGTTTTGATGTGCTTTCCTGATAGAAATATACTTGAAAGCTGTATTAGTCAATTTAGGAACCGGAATTGTATTGCTAGGTCATAAATTGCATTTGATCACAGAAATGTAGACGGATGGTTTATGATTCTAAAGTGAAATTAAATACGAGAGTTTTAATTTCTAGGCTACTGTTCTTGGCTAGCAACATGAAGAAGAGATTAACCGAATTATTATTATAATCGAATTCATTACTTGTTCTTAACCTTGGCATGCTCATATCCATAGTTTAAATTCACAGTAAATAATTGTTAATACTTTTTGTATATATAGATTTTATAAACAAAAACTCATTTAACTGTTGGTTACGTTGTTGTTAGCATAATTAGAAGTAAGATAAGAATATAGTATACTTAGGCAGATTTTACATATCCTGAGCCTCCTTGGATCGATACTTGGCTTACTTAGCCACTTTATTACTTGTTTGACCACGTGCACTTGCGTGTCGGTTTAAAATATATAATACCAACTGAAACAGCCTTGAAGATGGAAGCTCTAGAGAAAAAGCTGCAGTTGCTCAGACAAACAATCCTAGAGCAACAACAGAATCCACCAGTTGTAAGGGCAATGTTAGTGCCTGAGGAAATGGCAGATAGGCCGGTTTGCGAGGTGGCAATACCACATACTAACAATGTCACATCTAGCATCCGCGAACCTAAGCCAGGAGGGAGGTTCGAGCTTAAATAGAACATGGTGCAATTGCTGCACCCCAGCGGGCAGTTCACAGATCTCCCTCAGGAGGATCCACAGCAACATCTCCAAAATTTTTTGGAGATAAGTGACACTTACATCCCTGCTGGAGTGTCATCAGATTATGTCAGGCTTACATTGTTCCCATTTTCACTTTTGGGAGAAGCTAAGAGGTAGTTGAAAGCTGAGCCACCTAATTCCATCACCACGTGGGATGATCTTGCAAAGAAATTCTTGATACGGTTCTTTCCATCCGGTAAAACAACAAGACTTAGAAGTCAAATTCTAAGTTTTAAATAGAGAAAGGGAGAGAATCTGTATCAAGCCTGGCAGAGATTCAAATCTATGTTGCGGGATTGTCCTCATCATCACCAATCCAATGATGTGTTGGTGCATACTTTCATAGAGGGTTTGAAACCCCACACAAAAATCTTGCTAGACTCAGCAGCTGGGGGACAAGCATTAGAGAAGACTTATGAGGAGCTGTATACCTTGTTAAATAGTATTTCACAGGGGAATCCAGAGTGGAATGCAGACTCGTCAAGAGGAGGAACAAGGAAGGCAACAGGAGTCTTAGAAGTGGATGGTTTTATAGCTATTGCTGCACAGATAGCTGCATTACAGAATCAACTCAACACCCACTTCAGTAACATGAGCATGAACCAGTCTCAAGCCCCAGTGAATGTAGTGCAGTAGATTTGGTGTGAAGTGTGC
Source organism: Datura wrightii (assembly GCA_035772735.1). Classification (NCBI taxonomy): domain Eukaryota; kingdom Viridiplantae; phylum Streptophyta; class Magnoliopsida; order Solanales; family Solanaceae; genus Datura; species Datura wrightii. The sequence continues at coordinate 150,719,814 of JASDFA010000001.1, read as the reverse complement.
GGGAGTAATGAACACTCAGTTGAGTGTTGCTGAGAAAATCCTGATTCGGTGAAATTTGTTGGTAATGTACAGATAAATAACCACCTACAGTATGGCAACAACTACAATTCCAACTGGAGGAATCACCCGAATTTCTCTTGGGGTAGCAACAACCATCAAGGGCAGAGTTCGAGTCAAGGGGCGCAGAGAAATCAAGGAGGGCAGCAGAACTATCAGTCGCAATACAGAAGCAACAATACACCTCCCCTACCACCATCACCTAGCATTGAGGAGATGTTCAAGACAATGATAGCTAACCAAGCTCAATTGCAAGCTGATTACGTGAAATTGGCAGCTGATATAAAGAACAATCAGTTAGCTACAAAGGTGCTGGAGTAGCAGTTTGGGCAATTTGCTGGAGCTCAAAATACCAGGCCGAGAGGAGGACTTTCGAGTGGCATTGATCCGAACCCCAAGCAAGTAAATGCAGTGACCACAAGGAGTGGTTTGCAACTCAAGGAGGTGGAACCGGAAAGATTACCACAGCAGTCGAAAGTAGGTGAAAAGGAGAGTCATCACAATAATGATAAGGGGAAGGAGAAGGAAGATGAACCAGAAAGACCACCACCCCCGTTCCCTCAAAGACTAAGGAAACACAAGGAGGAAGCGTGTTTCAAAAAGTTCATGGAGGTGTTTACGCAGGTACACATTAATTTACCTCTTGTTGATGTTTTGCAGGGAATGCCAAAGTACACAAAATATATCAACGACATCGTGGCAAACAAAAGCTGGTTGACTGAGTACGCTACGGTGGCACTTACGGAGGAGTGCACTTCACGGATACAAAATAGGTTGCCCACAAAGCTCAAGGACCCTGGGAGCTTTACAATTCAAATTACAATTGGGCAGAGTATCCAAACTCGCAGATTATGTGATTTGGGAGCGAGCATTAACTTGATGCCGACATCGTTATTCAAGAAGTTGGGGCTAGGGAGTCCTAGACCAACAACAGTGATCTTGCAACTAGCGGATCGTTCCTTAGCCAGACCTAATGGCATTGTGGAAGACGTGCTGGTGCAAGTGGGCTCCCTTATCTTCCCGGTAGACTTCGTCGTGCTGGATTTTGACCCAGACGCGGAAGTCCCATTTATTTTGGGACGTCCTTTCTTGGCGACCGGGAAAGCGCTAATTGATGTAGTATTGATGTAGCGGCAGGGCAGCTAACTATGCGGGCTCATGACAAGGTGGAGGTGTTTGAGGTGTACAAGGCTACAAAGCTTCCGGCCATGTACGAGGAACTCTCAGTGATCAACGTGCTTGATCGAGCAGATAGTGCTCAGACCGTTGAGTCAGGGGAGCCATTGGGGAAAGTACCGGCGAAGTGTAAGGATGACATGGGTGAGGACGGTAGTCGATAGAAAATGTCCGTCACCCTAGAGGATGACTGAGCTTAATGATGTCGAGTCACGACGGTAAACCAGGCGCTGCACGGGAGGCAACCCGTGAAATTATTGTAATACTTGAGTAGATTTAGTAGAAAAAATAAAAAATATATATGTATATAGAAAAATAAAAATAAAAAAAATTGTGTTTTATGTTGAAACCAAGGAATTCAAACCAATTTCTTGTTGTGAGATGAATTTCAGGTTGAACGGAGGGCAAAAATGCAAAGGATCGCAAAGGAAAAATCGAGGTGAGAAAAATAATAAAAAGTGGCAATACAATGAGCCTACGCAATGGCTCCGTGTCACGGAAGGAGTGCTCCGCGTTACCCTCTGTGACACGTTGAAGGAAATTTCGCGTCGGGTCACACCGGGTTGCCGGGTGACCCGCGCTAAAATACCCTTTTTTAACCCCTTTTTCCCTAATTTTTTTCCCATTTCTCATATCCTCCGCATCAAACACCCAAGAATCTCCCCATTCCCCAACGTGACACAGACCTAGGAGCTAAAATTCTTCAACTTTTCTTCGATATCATCGAATTGAAGGTATGTTCGTTAACTTCATCTCATTTCTTGACTAATTTTTCCGTTTTTGAGCATGGGAGGTGAGGAAAACTTGCCCTAATTGTAAATTGAGCTTGAATTCATGTAAGCTATTGTTAATTGATGTTCTTCCTATCGTTGTGATTATATGAACTCGATAAATACATGGGTGATTGAAATTCTTGTGAAATTGTAGCTAGGGTTAGAAGTTGAATATGAAGAAGTTAAAATTGAGTTGAAATGTGAAATTATTGTTGGTTTGTGCATGTTGAGTGAGGTAAATTATGTTGTGCTTAACGTTAATATGCTAAAGGCGCGATGGATTTTCGGGAAAAATTGTTGAAATTGCATAAAAATTGGGGGAATTGCATCGGTTTTGTTGATAGAAATTTTCGCTAAGTGCTATGTGATGAAATGTTATCGATGGTAATAGTGGATTAGCTATACGAAGTCTGAGTAGTACATAGAATTTATACCGTCGAACCCTCTGAATGCACGAGGCATTTTTGTTATTATTTTTTTTTATTTTGAAAGTTAGAAAAAGAGGATTGTCTTGCTGTAATGTTGTGATTGTGGCTAAAGACTAAGTGTGGGGTGGCCTAGCTTAACCCAACCTTAGTCGAAGCTAATTTTAATTTGAATAACATTGGAACTGTCTGTTTGATTTGATAGAAACAATGGCAAGCAGGCAAGATAAAGGGAAGGGCGCATCTACATCGGGCGCCGGAAGGAAAAGAATCAGACTGGGAACAGCAGTCCCAGCAGCACCAGCGGTTCCGCACGGCCAACACCCTCAGTACGGAACCTGATGGGTGACAGAGGAAGGGAAGAAATGGTACACAAAGCATAAGGAAAGCAAATACTTCCTCGAGGAGCACATTGCTAGGGAACCTTTGGCACAAGAATTCCCCAGAATTGTCCACAGGATTGTTGCAGCCGGACTGAACTTCATCTTTGAAGAGCCCAAGGAGTGCAATCTCCACCTGATTTGGGAGTTCTACGCCAACTGGAACCCGACACTCAGAAGTCACACCATAAAGATAAGGGGGCAGGTAGTCACTTTTGAGCCCCATCACCTTAATTCCATCTTGGGGGCGCGGGACACAGACGCCCATGTACTCCGGTAGCTAAACATCACTCCACCATATGCGGACATCAGACGCACTCTGTGTGGAGCCCGGTCTACAACATAGTGGAGCAGGCATAAGGAGAGGGGCTACCATCAGATATTGCCCTACTCATAGATGAACAGGGAAGCCAGGATATGGCTTAAAATTGTTTGTTCTTGCTTGATCCCGGGAGTGCATATGACAGATGTCACCCGGGATCATGTGTGCTTGGGCTATGCCTTGATGAAAGGGCTGGAGATCAATGTTGGGGCGGTGATTATATTCGCATTGAAGAGAGCCCGTTTGCATCAAGGGCATAGGTACGAGTTTGGTGGCTTATTGACCACGTTCCTGAGGGGCCTGGATATTGAGGAAGAGGCCCTTGACTACATCCCGCAGATGGAGAGGCGGGCCTTAGATGTCACCAAAACTAAGGCACCCGACACCACTCACGGGCCAGTTCTCACACTAGCCGAGCGACATGCTCAGGATGATCAGTACATGGCTCGCATGTTCGGGATGCAGATGCTCCAGCTGCGCATAGGCGGGAGGCCGGCAACAGAAGATGAGTTGTGGCAGCTCGAGCTAGACTACCCTTTTGGCGAAACTGCCAGGGCTCTATGCCGAGTGGGGCCAGCTTTTATGGAGCCCACTGATGATGATGTCCCCACCAATGAGGAGACACGTCGCGAGGTCTCTGATATTGATTTGTACGAGGACGACGGGGGCGATTCAGACATGGGAGACGAGGCAGCGGCACCTGACGAAGAAGTGGCATACTTCGATTGATCAGGGAGTTTCACCACCCACTTTTGTGCTATGCTGAATTTTGTGAACACTGGGGACAGTTTTCGATTTAAGTGTGGGGTGGGAGTAGTTAGGTGCTGGTTGTTGTTGTTATTAATGTCTTTGTTCTATTGTTGTGCTTGGAAAAACTTGTGACCCTATGATTTTTGTGTGTATGTCTGTATTGTAATTAATGTGAAGCTGTTGTGTGCTGTTGAATGTTGTTAGCTGGTTGTGTAAAAAAAAATTTTTATTGAAATTTTCGATATTTTAAAATTTTTTTGTGATTTTTTTTGGGTTTCTCAACGTTTGTTTTCGGTTCTTTTACCGAGAATAGTCCCATTGAACCGAAGTCATAATTAGTGATTGTTCCCTATGATGGATGGATGACGATCGTCTTAAGGGATATATAGTCGATAGGAGTAGTTTTTGTCTTTTAATTTTTTCTTTTGTTTGCTTGTATCCCAAACGTGTTGTTACTTTATGGTTGCGAAATTCTTGTTGTGTGTTGTACATGATATTTAAAATACAAAGGTGATTCGTATGAAAGCATGAAACTTTGTAAACATGTTGAGATATCTAGAACATAGAGTTCGATTCAGTGTGATTGAGGCTTAATGTTTGAATTCTTGCAATTAGCTGATTGAAGAGTCTATGAATATGTCTTGAGTTGAGCATGTGCAATGAGTGTGTGGTGAGGTTTCGATTCTTCCATGCTATTGTGAAGTGTCTAGAACTTGCCTGGTGTGTGTATGAAATGAAATGAAAGATGTGTGTTGTAGGAAAGAATGTAGGCATTTCTTTGATTTAACCGAAAGTTTTTTTCATTATCGTACCTACCTTGAATGTACATCCTAGTTAGCCCATTGAGCATTTAGCCTATTTTTTTCTTTTGTGTAAAAGGTGTAAACCGAGCTTAACCCCTTCTATTCATTATCCGTGAATTTGATCCAAAACTCTTAAGCGCTCAAGAGAAATAATTTTCCCACAGTGTCAAGGAGTGAGAATTGAGAAAAGAAAAGAAAAAGCAAAGTGATGAAAGGAAAGAAAAGGGTCAAAGGTGCACTTGCTATAAATTAAATATAATGAAGACGTATAACTAATCTTTGTTATTAAGTCGAGTGTGCTTAAATATATGGGAACAAAAATAAAGATAGACTTCAAGAATGAGAGGATGAAGGAACAAACAATGCCCATACGGTTGATGGGATGTATTGAAAAAGCTCTTAAGGATGCTAGTTGCTATTATTGGTTAGCCCAGTATTTACTAGTTCCGTAGCTTACATTACAACCCGTTAAGTCCTACGTGATCTAACATCACGCTTCCTTATATTAGTGGAGTAATACACTAAAGGAAAGCCTATGGTTCATGACATGATGCATGTGAATTCTTTTGGGAGAGAGAGTGAAATTGTGTTCATATGCCCCTGCATATAATGTTTTTGAGATCATATGATTGAAAAAAGGGGAAATTCTTTTGTGTTGTGAGGGCACATGCTTGATGAGAGATTTAATTTCGTGTCGGATGTCTTGATCAGCTGATTTGCATGAGTTTGCCGAGATCAAGAGTTGATTCTTGAGTCTAGGAGGTCTTAATGTGTTGAAGGTCATTGTATTGATAAGACTATGCATGTTTTCTTGATGATTTGCTATATTAAATAATCGATATAACTGTAGCTTGAATTGTGGAGCCAAAGTAGCCATGATTGGGTGTCAATCGCATGAGGTATAAGATTATTGTTCGGGGACGAACAAGGGTTTAAGTGTGGGGTATGTGATCTTGGGCAGATTTATATGCCAAAGTGATATTCAAATGTGTCATTTTATCTTGTTTATCTATCGATGTTTGTACATTCTCATGTGAATTGTAATAAAATGTGAATTTATACTAACCAACATGATTGTTGTTTTGCAGGAAAAATATAATTTTATGAAGCTAAAATGCATGTTGGGAGAAATCGGGATTGGACTCGGAGGCGAGCGAGGAAAAAAAGCACAAGGAAAGCACGAATTAAAGGGGCTCCGCGATGGAGCCATGTCACGCTGCCATCGCGAATGCATTCTACCCGGATGCTGAAAATATTGGTGTTGTAAGCCAAATTCCAGTGAAGGTGCGCGTTGGGGCCGTGGCACGTTGGCCTAGCCCCGCGTTGCACGCCGTGCCACGTTGGGCTTTAATACCTGGACGACCGGATTCCCGTGATGGTCCGCGTTGGTAGCGTGTCACGGAGGTAGCGCTCCGCGATGCACTCTGTGATACGTTGCTTATTATTCCGGGAAAAATTCCCACTAGTATAAATAGAACACTTAGGTTCATTTTTTATAGGACTGACTTAGTTGAGCAAGAACGTGGGTTACAGGCAGTTGAGGGGACGAAAATCCTAGGGTTCTTCTCTATCTCTTTCTCCTTTATTTCAATTGTTTGTATGATTTACAATTTATTGGATGATGTTTAATTCACAAATGAGTGGCTAAATTCACTTCTTGCTGAGGTTAAGAACATTTGTATTGAAATGTAATTATTGATTAATTGGTTTTTCATCTTTTCTTCCATGGTTGTTCTATTGATTCTTGTTCTTACTGCATTAATGTGTGGCCAATGTTAATGTATATCTGAAAAGTCCGGTTTCACTCGAGAGAGCAAGAAATTGGAAAGTTGTGAATTGATAAGATATGATCTTTTCTTAGTTTTGGAAAATTGAGAATTTATTTACCTTCAGGATAGAGATATACCTGAAAGTCGTATTAGTCAATTAAGGAATCGGTTTTGGATGGCTAGAACATGAATTTCCTTTTATCACAGAGATGTAGGTGGAAGGTTCATGATTCTTAAGTTGGGTTAAATACGATAGTTTTAATCCATAGGCAATAATTCTTGACTAGCAACCGGAGGAAAGATTAATCAAATTGTATCGATAATTTATTTCTCTACATGTTCATTTTAGCCTCAACATGCTCACACTTATAGTTCAGACTCAAATTGTATATTCATTTCAGACTTAGTATAAAATTAGGAAACAAAATATCAAAATCTTCTTCACATTGTTGTCTGCAATTTAGAGTTAAAGTTTATTGACACTTGATTAGATTGCTACCTTAGTCCAGTCCCTTTTGCGGGATCGATTCTTGGCTTAGTTGAGCCACTTTATTACTTGTTTGACTATGTGCACTTGCGTGTAGTTGTTCCAAACAGTCGAACATTAGGTATAAGGTAAATCTATGATAATGGCCTAATTAATGCCTCCTTCTCATGAATTGGAGTAAATATTGAAATGGGTCTTATGAAATGAAGATGTATGCTTCTCCCATGATCTTGTTCTAAATGTTTAAGTTATGAGTTAAGTATATGGATTTTCGTAAATCTAGAATATATGAATCAATGTACGCATTTTAAGGTGGGAATTGAACCTATGGACCATGAATGACTCTATGATACAGGTTGAATGATATGAATCTGGAATTTAAATGTTGTGGAAGTATAATGCATGATGTGAATCTATAGATGCTCACTAATGTAAGATGTTTGAAGAAATACTGAGGTTGCTCCATGATGATATGAATTATGAATATAAAGCATGAGAATGATATTTCAGAATGTTTGACTTGTTGTTAGTAGAAAGTAGCCCTAATCCTTTTGAAATGAATGTTCTATATTGAAAGGAGTGTATGTCCATGTTTCTGACTAGCTGTAGTAGCAAAGACCAGATATATAATGTCAGATCGTTACTCCGCACGTTCTAGTCAGCCAGGGACTCTCCATAGCCAAGAATGTTTTCCTTCGTCAACTTGGGATCCTCCATAGCAGAGAGTGACTCCCTAGTTCAGTCTGGATCCTCCATAGAAGAGAGTGGCTCCCTAGCTCAGTTGGGTTTCTCCCTAGTAGAGAATGACTCCCTTAGTTATGTTATCAGCATAATTCAGTTCCATATGATTCAGATTTCAAACTATAGCAGATTTAATATAATGACAATCAGACTCAGTTACCAACAATGATCCAGTACAGTGTGTGATGCTAGTTTCAGATTCAGCTCTCATTAAACATTCAGAATGTGACCCTTATGCATGAGTTCGATGATGTTTCATAATATTAGTTCCAAAAGAATGTTTCATGTATATATATGTGTATATGACTCATAAGAGGATTGTTGCATGTTATATCAAATATGTCGATGTATTTTGTTGTTTCCTTATTGTATATTTTTATATGTAATTAATTGTGTTACCCCGCATGCTCAGTACATTCCAAGTATTGACCGCATGTCTTTTTGTGCTATATCATTTCATGATATAGATTCTGGTCTCCGAACTCAACCTCATGGTAAGATACACTTCATTCCCTCTCAGCTACTAGTAGTGAGTCCTCACCTCCCGAGGATGTGATTTTTGTTTATATTTTCTTTATGTTTCAGTTTTTTTTTAGAATTTAGGAGTTAGTTGGGGGCTTTTCCCAGAAACTCATCAGTCTAGTGGAAGGCTTTGAGAGTTGTCTAGATAGATTCAATGTTGTATCAAGTGTTGTTACAATTGTTCTTATGGTTCTTTATTGGACTCTTTCAGTTAGCTTTTTCTTATTTATGTTGATTGTTGTTTCTATTGTTAAGTGACATGATATGATTATTCCATGGGTCAACTTGGAGCCTTCCGGGGTTCCTTCTCCTGTGTTTATGGCTAGGGTGTAAACCCGGATCGTGACAGAGCTCTATGTTGTAACTCAACCATATCTATCATCTTCCCCTGCCATCGGTAGATCTCTTCTATAACCTGATGGGTTTTCATCAAACCCTGGTGGAGGGAATAACGGACATTGGGTACCATTTCTACAGTCTACTAACGAAGCCATTCCACATTTGGAACCAGAGTCGACCTCTGGGTCTCATGACTCCATCCCCTGCTATCTCAAAGGCTGATGATTCCTTCTGCTGGCCCTTGTCTCTAGGTTGTATTAAGCTAGGGTCTCTAGACTATTATTCCTTCGCCTCCACAAGTAGAGGTGATTTTATGGTATTTTAGGTTATAATCTCACTACCCTCTAATTGTCAGCCTGATACTAATTTTTTTGACATTCAGCGCAATTCCAAACTCTATCAGCCCGCTATCGCCTAGAGGTAGTTCTGTTCTTCTCCAAGTCTCGATGTTCATGTTCTCCCCTTACTTCTATAAGTTGAATCCAGGGTTCGTGCCCCATGAACATCACTAGCATGGATACTACTAGCCAAGTCTCTTAACCTTTATTGTCCTAGCCCGCACATGGGTCAGTTCCCATCATACAAACTCTATGCCCCTCAAAATAATAGACTGGGGGTCATAGGCTTTATTCTCTAGGTATTCCCAACCGCTATCAACATACTGCGTTGGGATTAGCCTATTTCTATCACGCCCCGCCTTGAGAGGCATGACTGGCACCTGGTGCCCTACTAAGACCTAGACTACTGGACTACCGAGCCTAGGCACTTCTGGTGCCAGGCTGGCTCTAACTCTAGGCTCATGGATCCAACGGGCTATATAATGGCTGTAAATACAGCCTTCGGCCGACTTGGCAGATAGCCACCTGTAAGGAAGCAACAGCTAACCAGAACAACAGTAGTATGAAGGAACCTATGCAGGCCGACAGGGCCACCATGCTGTCTAATTATTTCTGAATCAAGAAAACAGGTAGTCACACCATAAAGATAAGGGGGCAAGTAGTCACTTTCCATCTTGGGGGCGCGGGACACAGACGCCCATGTACTCCGGCAGCTAAACATCACTCCACCATATGCGGACATCAGACGCACTCTGTGTGGAGCCCGGTCTACAACATAGTGGAGCAGGCATAAGGAGAGGGGCTACCATCAGATATTGCCCTACTCATAGATGAACAGGGAAGCCAGGATATGGCTTAAAATTGTTTGTTCTTGCTTGATCCCGGGAGTGCATATGACAGATGTCACCCGGGATCGTGTGTGCTTGGGCTATGCCTTGATGAAAGGGCTGGAGATCAATGTTGGGGCGGTGATTATCTTCGCATTGAAGAGAGCCCGTTTGCATCAAGGGCATAGGTACGAGTTTGGTGGCTTACTGACCACGTTCCTGAGGGGCCTGGATATTGAGGAAGAGGCCCTTGACTACATCCCGCAGATGGAGAGGCGGGCCTTAGATGTCACCAAAACTAAGGCACCCGACACCACTCACGGGCCAGTTCTCACACTAGCCGAGCGACATGCTCAGGATGATCAGTACATGGCTCGCATGTTCGGGATGCAGATGCTCCAGCTGCGCATAGGCGGGAGGCCGGCAACAGAAGATGAGTTGTGGCAGCTCGAGCTAGACTACCCTTTTGGCGAAACTGCCAGGGCTCTATGCCGAGTGGGGCCAGCTTTTATGGAGCCCACTGATGATGATGTCCCCACCAATGAGGAGACACGTCGCGAGGTCTCCGATATTGATTTGTACGAGGACGACGGGGGCGATTCAGACATGGGAGACGAGGCAGCGGCACCTGACGAAGAAGTGGCATACTTCGATTGATCAGGGAGTTTCACCACCCACTTTTGTGCTATGCTGAATTTTGTGAACACTGGGGACAGTTTTCGATTTAAGTGTGGGGTGGGAGTAGTTAGGTGCTGGTTGTTGTTGTTATTAATGTCTTTGTTCTATTGTTGTGCTTGGAAAAACTTGTGACCCTGTGATTTTTGTGTGTATGTCTGTATTGTAATTAATGTGAAGCTGTTGTGTGCTGTTGAATGTTGTTAGCTGGTTGTGTAAAAAAAAAAATTTTATTGAAATTTTCGATATTTTTAAATTTTTTTGTGATTTTTTTTGGGTTTCTCAGCGTTTGTTTTCGGTTCTTTTACCGAGAATAGTCCCATTGAACCGAAGTCGTAATTAGTGATTGTTCCCTATGATGGATGGATGACGATCGTCTTAAGGGAAATATAGTCGATAGGAGTAGTTTTTGTCTTTTAATTTTTTCTTTTGTTTGCTTGTATCCCAAACGTGTTGTTACTTTATGGTTGCGAAATTCTTGTTGTGTGTTGTACATGATATTTAAAATACAAAGGTGATTCGTATGAAAGCATGAAACTTTGTAAACATGTTGAGATATCTAGAACATAGAGTTCGATTCAGTGTGATTGAGGCTTAATGTTTGAATTCTTGTAATTAGCTGATTGAAGAGTCTATGAATATGTCTTGAGTTGAGCATGTGCAATGAGTGTGTGGTGAGGTTTCAATTCTTCCATGCTATTGTGAAGTGTCTAGAACTTGCCTGGTGTGTGTATGAAATGAAATGAAAGATGTGTGTTGTAGGAAAGAATGTAGGCATTTCTTTGATTTAACCGAAAGTTTTTTTCATTATCGTACCTACTTTGAATGTACATCCTAGTTAGCCCATTGAGCATTTAGCCTATTTTTTCCTTTTGTCTAAAAGGTGTAAACCGAGCTTAACCCCTTCTATTCGTTATCCATGAATTTGATCCAAAACTCTTAAGCGCTCAAGAGAAATAATTTTCCCACAGTGTCAAGGAGTGAGAATTGAGAAAAGAAAAGAAAAAGCAAAGTGATGAAAGGAAAGAAAAGGGTCAAAGGTGCACTTGCTATAAATTAAATATAATGAAGACGTATAACTAATCTTTGTTATTAAGTCGAGTGTGCTTAAATATATGGGAACAAAAATAAAGATAGACTTCAAGAATGGGAGGATGAAGGAACAAACAATGCCCATACGGTTGATGGGATGTATTGAAAAAGCTCTTAAGGATGCTAGTTGCTATTATTGGTTAGCCCAGTATTTACTAGTTCCGTAGCTTACATTACAACCCGTTAAGTCCTACGTGATCTAACATCACGCTTCCTTACATTAGTGGAGTAATACACTAAAGGAAAGCCTATGGTTCATGACATGATGCATGTGAATTCTTTTGGGAGAGAGAGTGAAATTGTGTTCATATGCCCCTGCATATAATGTTTTTGAGATCATATGATTGAAAAAAGGGGAAATTCTTTTGTGTTGTGAGGGCACATGCTTGATGAGAGATTTAATTTCGTGTCGGATGTCTTGATCAGCTGATTTGCATGAGTTTGCCGAGATCAAGAGTTGATTCTTGAGTCTAGGAGGTCTTAATGTGTTGAAGGTCATTGTATTGATAAGACTATGCATGTTTTCTTGATGATTTGCTATATTAAATAATCGATATAACTGTAGCTTGAATTGTCGAGCCAAAGTAGCCATGATTGGGTGTCAATCGCATGAGGTATAAGATTATTGTTCGGGGACGAACAAGGGTTTAAGTGTGGGGTATGTGATATTGGGCAGATTTATATGCCAAAGTGATATTCAAATGTGTCATTTTGTCTTGTTTATCTATCGATGTTTGTACATTCTCATGTGAATTGTAATAAAATGTGAATTTATACTAACCAACATGATTGTTGTTTTGCAGGAAAAATATAATTTTATGAAGCTAAAATGCATGTTGGGAGAAATCGGGATTGGACTCGGAGGCGAGCAAGGAAAAAAAGCACAAGGAAAGCACGAATTAAAGGGGCTCCGTGATGGAGCCATGTCACGCTGCCATCGCGAATGCATTCTACCCGGATGCTGAAAATATTGGTGTTGTAAGCCAAATTCCAGTGAAGGTGCGCGTTGGGGCCGTGGCACGTTGGCCTAGCCCCGCGTTGCACGCCGTGCCACGTTGGGCTTTAATACCTGGACGACCGGATTCCCGTGATGGTCCGCGTTGGTAGCGTGTCACGGAGGTAGCGCTCCGCGATGCACTCTGTGATACGTTGCTTATTATTCCGGGAAAAATTCCCACTAGTATAAATAGAACACTTAGGTTCATTTTTTATAGGACTGACTTAGTTGAGCAAGAACGTGGGTTACAAGCAGTTGAGGGGACGAAAATCCTAGGGTTCTTCTCTATCTCTTTCTCCTTTATTTCAATTGTTTGTATGATTTACAATTTATTGGATGATGTTTAATTCACAAATGAGTGGCTAAATTCACTTCTTGCTGAGGTTAAGAACATTTGTATTGAAATGTAATTATTGATTAATTGGTTTTTCATCTTTTCTTCCATGGTTGTTCTATTGATTCTTGTTCTTACTGCATTAATGTGTGGCCAATGTTAATGTATATCTGAAAAGTCCGGTTTCACTCGAGAGAGCAAGAAATTGGAAAGTTGTGAATTGATAAGATATGATCTTTTCTTAGTTTTGGAAAATTGAGAATTGATTTACCTTCAGGATAGAGATATACCTGAAAGTCGTATTAGTCAATTAAGGAATCGGTTTTGGATGGCTAGAACATGAATTTCCTTTTATCACAGAGATGTAGGTGGAAGGTTCATGATTCTTAAGTTGGGTTAAATACGATAGTTTTAATCCATAGGCAATAATTCTTGACTAGCAACCGGAGGAAAGATTAATCAAATTGTATCGATAATTTATTTCTCTACATGTTCATTTTAGCCTCAACATGCTCACACTTATAGTTCAGACTCAAATTGTATATTCATTTCAGACTTAGTATAAAATTAGGAAACAAAATATCAAAATCTTCTTCACATTGTTGTCTGCAATTTAGAGTTAAAGTTTATTGACACTTGATTAGATTGCTACCTTAGTCCAGTCCCTTTTGCGGCATCGATTCTTGGCTTAGTTGAGCCACTTTATTACTTGTTTGACTATGTGCACTTGCGTGTAGTTGTTCCAAACAGTCGAACATTAGGTATAAGGTAAATCTATGATAATGGCCTAATTAATGCCTCCTTCTCATGAATTGGAGTAAATATTGAAATGGGTCTTATGAAATAAAGATGTATGCTTCTCCCATGATCTTGTTCTAAATGTTTAAGTTATGAGTTAAGTATATGGATTTTCGTAAATCTAGAATATATGAATCAATGTACGCATTTTAAGGTGGGAATTGAACCTATGGACCATGAATGACTCTATGATATAGGTTGAATGATATGAATCTGGAATTTAAATGTTGTGGAAGTATAATGCATGATGTGAATCTATAGATGCTCACTAATGTAAGATGTTTGAAGAAATACTGAGGTTGCTCCATGATGATATGAATTATGAATATAAAGCATGAGAATGATATTTCAGAATGTTTGACTTGTTGTTAGTAGAAAGTAGCCCTAATCCTTTTGAAATGAATGTTCTATATTGAAAGGAGTGTATGTCCATGTTTCTGACTAGCTGTAGTAGCAAAGACCAGATATATAATGTCAGATCGTTACTCCGCACGTTCTAGTCAGCCAGGGACTCTCCATAGCCAAGAATGTTTTCCTTCGTCAACTTGGGATCCTCCATAGCAGAGAGTGACTCCCTAGTTCAGTCTGGATCCTCCATAGAAGAGAGTGGCTCCCTAGCTCAGTTGGGTTTCTCCCTAGTAGAGAATGACTCCCTTAGTTATGTTATCAGTATAATTCAGTTCCATATGATTCAGATTTCAAACTATAGCAGATTTAATATAATGACAATCAGACTCAATTACCAACAATGATCCATTACAGTGTGTGATGCTAGTTTCAGATTCAGCTCTCATTAAACATTCAGAATGTGACCCTTATGCATGAGTTCGATGATGTTTCATAATATGAGTTCCAAAAGAATGTTTCATGTATATATATGTGTATATGACTCATAAGAGGATTGTTGCATGTTATATCAAATATGTTGATGTATTTTGTTGTTTCCTTATTGTATATTTTTATATGTAATTAATTATGTTACCCCGCATGCTCAGTACATTAAAGTACTGACCGCATGTCTTTTTGTGCTATATCATTTCATGATATAGATTCTGGTCTCCGAACTCAACCTCATGGTAAGATACACTTCATTCCCTCTCAGCTACTAGTAGTGAGTCCTCATCTCCCGAGGATGTGATTTTTGTTTATATTTTCTTTATGTTTCAGTTTTTTTTTAGAATTTAGGAGTTAGTTGGGGGCTTTTCCCAGAAACTCATCAGTCTAGTGGAAGGCTTTGAGAGTTGTCTAGATAGATTCAATGTTGTATCAAGTGTTGTTACAATTGTTCTTATGGTTCTTTATTGGACTCTTTCAGTTAGCTTTTTCTTATTTATGTTGATTGTTGTTTCTATTGTTAAGTGACATGATATGATTATTCCATGGGTCAACTTGGAGCCTTCCGGGGTTCCTTCTCCTGTGTTTATGGCTAGGGTGTAAACCCGGATCGTGACAGAGCTCTATGTTGTAACTCAACCATATCTATCATCTTCCCCTGCCATCGGTAGATCTCTTCTATAACCTAATGGGTTTTCATCAAACCCTGGTGGAGGGAATAACGGACATTGGGTACCATTTCTACAGTCTACTAATGAAGCCATTCCACATTTGGAACCAGAGTCGACCTCTGGGTCTCATGACTCGATCCCCTGCTATCTCAAAGGCTGATGATTCCTTCTGCTGGCCCTTGTCTCTAGGTTGTATTAAGCTAGGGTCTCTAGACTATTATTCCTTCGCCTCCACAAGTAGAGGTGATTTTATGGTATTTTAGGTTATAATCTCACTACCCTCTAATTGTCAGCCTGATACTAATTTTTTTGACATTCAGCGCAATTCCAAACTCTATCAGCCCGCTATCGCCTAGAGGTAGTTCTGTTCTTCTCCAAGTCTCGATGTTCATGTTCTCCCCTTACTTCTATAAGTTGAATCCAGGGTTCGTTCCCCATGAACATCACTAGCATGGATACTACTAGCCAAGTCTCTTAACCTTTATTGTCCTAGCCCGCACATGGGTCAGTTCCCATCATACAAACTCTATGCCCCTCAAAATAATAGACTGGGGGTCATAGGCTTTATTCTCTAGGTATTCCCAACCGCTATCAACATACTGCGTTGGGATTAGCCTATTTCTATCACGCCCCGCCTTGAGAGGCATGACTGGCACCTGGTGCCCTACTAAGACCTAGACTACTGGACTACCGAGCCTAGGCACTTCTGGTGCCAGGCTGGCTCTAACTCTAGGCTCATGGATCCAACGGGCTATATGATGGCTGTAAATACAGCCTTCGGCCGACTTGGCAGATAGCCACCTGTAAGGAAGCAACAGCTAACCAGAACAACAGTAGTATGAAGGAACCTATGCAGGCCGACAGGGCCACCATGCTGTCTAGTTATTTCTGAATCAAGAAAACAGGTGCTAAACTGCTACGTGACCGACAAGGTCACCACTACCAACTGAATAACGCCCCACACGACCATCATAAACAAACTAAAACAAACACACGGCCTAACACGACCGGTATAGCTAACCACAGGGAATGTACAATCTGCAAGCCTCTAAGGATACTGATAAGATAGTCGGGACAGGGCCCCAGCCTACCCATACTGTACAACAAAAGAAAGGAAATAAACCTCTAGTTGTCTAGCTGCAGATGACAGGAGTTGCTGAATTCGTGGGCTAGCTGGAATTACGAGGGATCGGCTCCTCGTCTATGAGTACCTGCAGTCAAGTAATGCAGCGCCCCTAAATGGGCGTCAGTACCACTGGTACCGAGTATGAAACTCAACATAACTGAAGATAAACAGTAAACTGGTAGTTACTGAAATGACAGAGGATAGCTAAGACTGTCTGGAATAGCAGAATCTATACCGAGCTTAACTGTACTGGAAAGAAGATAAGATTGATACCTACCGATGCAGCGTCCTGCTATTTATCAGTTTAATAAGTAACATATATATATATATATATATATATATATATATAGCATACAAGAACCAATACTAGCCCCCATAAGCCTGAAGGTGCCAATCAACACGCAATCTATATACCCCTACCCGGGTCAAATCATCCAAAAATAAATTCACTCCACTCACCTAATAACTACGAGCATCCCGCCGGCCCCCTGGGTATGCAGCTTGGGCTCTTTGGGCCCCTGACTATAGCTGTATCTGAGTCTGGAGGACTCTTTTAACTATAATCTGAGATCTATATCTGTAATCTGTAATCTATGCCCCGGGCGCAAGCGCTCGACAGGGTATACTGTAATGTTGATCAGCCAGCTATGGGGAATGTTGCATCCCGTCTTCATCCTACTACGGATGGCATGCCACTCCTTGGAGTGACGTATCCTCACCCTATGGCAGACGAGTCGACACAACTATTAACCCTGGGGCGGCAAGGAAGCTCTAAGGGTGCCCACATATCACAAACAAGTCTCAACAAGCAACAGTAATCACATATAATATGTATATTAAATCTGAAAATACTATCCATGTTTTGATATTCTATTTTGAATCTCCTGCTGAACTAAACTAAATCTAATACTGAGTTAAGCTAAGTCTGGGATAAGATCTTGCTGTCTGATACTGATTTACTGACTTTTATTCTGAATATGACATAATAATACAAATATACTTAATACTCGGCTTGTTGAACTTCCTTCTGGAATTTATTCTATTTTACTATACTAAAATTACTAACTTGCCGAAGAAACTGGCTTTACATACGTCAGTTACTAACTTCTTGACTATCTAGCGTAACTCGTCCAATATCCAGCTATTTCTTCCAACTGCATTCATATTCATAGCAAATAGAACTAAATTTATCAATATTCTGGAAGAAAACACTACTTTGAATATATATATATATAGCCCAAACTTTGACTTATCGAAAAACAGCCGAAAACTCGCTATTTCTTGAAAGTCCAGAAGGGAGAAATGCTCACTTTAGGGCTAGGAGTGTATTGACACTAATTTGGAGCTATTCCACTTACATTTGCTCAGTAGGACGACGGTTCACCGACCGAATTTCATGAAACTAACTCCGCAGGAAGCCCCTCATAGTGCGCCATTTGGATAGCTGAGTGGTAACTATTATTATAAGCAAACACAATAAGTTGTAACTGCTCATCCCAGCTACCTCCAAAGTAAAACACACATGCTCGTAACATATCCTCGAGCGTCTGAATAGTGCGTTCTGCCTGCCCATCTGCCTAAGGGTGGAATGTTGTGCTCAGATTAATCTGTGTTCCCAGGCCTCTCTGAAATGATTGCCAAAATTTAGCTGTAAATTGCACCCCTCTATCAGAGATAATTGACAATGGAACACCGTGTAGTCCGACTATTTCTCTGATATACAACTCAGCATAATCTTCGGCAGAAAAAGTAGCCCTTACTGGCAGAAAATGGGATGATTTTGTTAGTCTGTCTACAATTACCCAAATCGAGTCATTCCTATGTCTGGTATAGGGTAATCCTGCTACAAAATCCATATTTACTGCTTCCCACTTACAAAGAGGCACAGCTATGTCTTGAGTCAATCCGCTTGGTTTTTGGTGTTCCGCTTTTACTTGTTGGCAGTTAGGACACTGGGCAATGAATTCTGCTATTTCCCTCATCATACCTAGCCACCAGTAGATTTCTCTAATATCGTGGTACATTTTCATCGCGCCTGGGTGGAGCGAATAGCGGGCGTAATATACCTCGCTCATAATCTACTGGTGAAGCCCTGAAACATCTGGAACACAAAGGTGGCCTTTACATCGCAACACTTCATCCTCAGTTACCTAAAAATCCGACGCTTTTCCTTGCTGAACTCGGTATTTAAGCTGAAACAGGTCAGGATCTTCATACTACCGTTCCTTTACCTCCACAACTAATGACGACACTATGGTGTTCTGAATTACCGCTCTGTTGTCCTCTGTTTCTACTACGCGAACAGCTAAACAAGCTAACTAGTGTATTTCTCTGGCCGACTCCCACTGTTCGGGATGCAAGTACACCAAACTCCCCATAGATTTGCGGTAGAGGGCATCTACTACTACGTTGGCTCTTCCTGGGTGATACAGAATATGTACATCATAATCTTTTAGCTATTCCGACCAGCGACGCTGCCGCAGATTCAACTCCCTCTGAGTGAAGATATACTATAGGATCTTATGATTAGTGAAAATATCCACATGGACGCCATACAAGTAATATCTCCATATCTTCAAGGCGTGGATCACTGCGGCTAATTCCAAGTCATGGGTAGGATAATTCTTTTCGTGTTTCCTCAGCTATCTGAAGCATAAGCAATTACCTTACCTTGCTGCATCAACACACATCCTAACTCAATACCCGAAGCGTCATAATAAACTGCATAACCCTCTGTACCTTCTGGCAATGCTAATACTAGGGCGGAGGTCAACCTGTCTTTCAATTCCTGGAAACTCTGCTCACATGCCTCCATCCACTGAAACTTTACTGCTTTTTGCATCAGCTTAGTCAGAGGTGCCTCTATGGTGGAGAATCCCTCAACAATCTTCTATAGTACCCTGCTAATCCCAAAAAACTGTGGACTTCGGTCGGAATGGTAGGTCTGGGCCATGTTTTTACTATTTCTATCTTCTGCGTGTCTACCTGTATACCAGCATCCGACACAATATGCCCCAAGAAAGCTACTGATTTCAGCCAAAATTCACATTTAGAGAACTTTGCATACAGCTGACGGTCCCTGAGAATCTGGAGTACTGTTCGCAAATGATCGTGGTGGTATGCCTCTGAGCGAAAATACACCAGAATATTGTGAATAAACACTATCACGAACAGGTCTAGGTATGGTCTGAAGATGCTATTCATCAGGTCCATAAATACTGCTGGGGCATTCGTCAGCCCAAAGGACATGACTAGGTATTCAAAATGGTCGTATCTGGTCCTGAAGGCAGTCTTTGGAATGTCCCTTTCACGAACTCAAACCTGATGGTATTCGGACCGCAAGTCAATCTTGGAGAAATATCTGGCCCCCTGAACTGACCAAACAAATCATCTATTCTGGGAAACGGATACGTATCCATGACTGTAACCTTATTCAACTGTCGGTTGTCTATACACATGCGGAGTGATCCATCCTTCTTCCTGACAAATAGAACTGGCGTACCCAAAGGTGAAGTACTCGGCCAAACAAAGCCCTTATTTAACATATCTTTCAGCTGCTCCTTTAATTCTCTGAGCTCAGCAGGAGCCATACGATATGAAGGAATTGATATGGGCTGAGTGTCTGGTAGCAAATAAATTGCAAAATCTATTTCCCTTTCTGGGGGAATACCAGGTAGTTCATCTGGAAATACGTCAGGGAATTCATTAACCACTGGAACAGACTGGAGAGTCGGAGGCTCTACCTGAACATCCTGGACTCTGACTAGGTGGTAAATGCATCCCTTAGCTATCAACTTCGTTGCCTGAAGGTAGGAAATAAACCTACCTTTTGGCGTAGTTGTACTACCCCTCCACTCTCGTAATACCTCCCCTGGAAAGTGGAATAGGACCGTCTTGGTCCAGCATTCTACATTAGCATAGCACGGCACTAACCAATCCATACCCATAATGGCATCGAAATCAATCACCTCTAATTCTACCAGATCTACTGTAGTCTGACGATCAGCAACCTCTACTGTACACCCTCGATAAACCCTTCTGGCTATAATGGAGTCACTAATGGGTGTAGATAATGAAAAAGGTTTCTGAAGCAACTCTAGTACAACACTGAACTTTCAAGTCAAAAATGGGGAAACGTAGGACAAAGTAGATCCTGGATCAATCAATACATAAGCAGGGTGTGAGAAAATAGTCATCATACCTGTTACCACATCTGGAGATTCCTCTGAGTCCTGCCTCCCTGGTAATGCATAGGTACGGCTTGGGCCCGTACCTGAACTAGAGGCCCTTGATCTACCTCGGCCTCTACCTGTTGGACCTGAGGGCCTACGCCCTACCGAGGCTGCTGGAGCTCGCGGCCCTGCTGACGCCCTATTCTGATTATCTCGGCTACCCTGACCCCGGGCTGGATAGTCTCTCATCACATGACCCTCCTGCCCGCATATATAACACCCTTTGGAGCCATATCTGCAAGCTCAGTGTGGGGTCGGCTACAAATAGGGCAAGGTGGGCGTGTGTACCTGCTCTGCTCTGCCCTCCTCTACTAAGGTGAATCTACTATTCGAGAACTACCGCCGGACTCTGACTGTCCTCAGCGAATAAATCTACCCCTCTGCTGCTGTGATGAAGGTGGGGGTCTAGGTGGTCTTTCTGAAACCAGGGCCTGGGTCCTCTCTGAATCTCCCTCTGTATTTCATCTGATCTATCCCTGTGACGCTGCTCCTGATTTATTCATCTACTATCATGTTGCCGCTGTCTAAGGCCCTTAATAGTCTGGGCAAAGTCCTGCACTCGAGCAGTGACCATATCTTCCCGCAGTGTAGCTGTCATGCACGCCTCTATGTATTCTGGGTTCAGACCCATAGTAAATCAGTGGACTCTAGATGGCATGGTGTCCACAAAAGTTGGAGCATAGCAGGTCAAGGAAATGAACTGTAGGGTGTATTCCCGTACACTCCTCGCCCCTTGTTCCATATGTCAAAACTGATCCATCCGAGCCTGTCAGATTTCCCGTGGCAGATAACGGTCCAGGGAGGCCTCTGAAAAGCTGGACCAGGTCGGAGGGGCAACATCTCTCCCTCGGGACCTTTCCCAACTTTCATACCACAACACAACAATATCTCGCAACCAGAATACCACTAACTCAACTGATCCTATAGACGTCACATGCATGACCAGGAAGATTCTCTGCATCTGGTCCAGGAAATCCTGGGGTCCTCTGCCTGATCCGACCCTGTGAACTGCGGGGGAACTAGTGCAAAAAATTCTAAGACCCTCAAACTGCCAGACCCATCGGATGACTTTACTGTTATAGATGGCACGGACTGGCGCTAAGTAGCCATCATTTGTGCCAACATAACTACAGCACTTCGAATTTCCTTGTCAGATGGTGTGGGTACAGGAACTGTCGGAGGCGGCGTCATTCCGAGTGGCTCCTGGTGAGGTGGGGACTGCTGAGAAGGTCGAGATGATGCTTCTGTATCGCCCTCAGATCGGGCTGATTCTAGATAAAGCTGAGGCAACCTGCTGGTGCCTTCTCCTGCTGTGGTATCCAGTCTTCTACCTGTGGTAGGGTGTCATTGGTCTGCCATTTTAATCTGTAAACAAAGAGTATGATAAGTTTTAGGGACTCAACCCTACACTGTACTGCTCTATGGCACGACTGAATATGAAGAAAGAGTAGCCATCCTATTATGCCTTGCAGCCTCCTGCCTATGGTATGTAGTGCACAACACATCCATAGAGAAGACTCTACTTAGCATGGCTTGCAGACTCCCGGGGATACGACCTTCTTGGATACCAAGTTTGTCATGCCCCGCCTTGGGAGGCATGACTGGCACCTGGTGCCCTACTAAGACCTAGACTGCTGGACTACTGAGCCTAGGCACTTCTGGTGCCAGGCTGGCTCTAACTCTGGGTTCATGGATCCAACGGGCTATATAACGGCTGTAAATACAGCCTCCAGCCGACTAGGCCGATAGCCACCTATAAGGAAGCAACAGCTAACCAGAACTACAGTAGTATGAAAGAATCTATGCGGGCCAACAAGGCCACCATGCTCTCTAGTTACTTTTGAATCAAGAAAACAGGTGCTAAACTGCTACGTGCCGACAAGGTCACCACTACCAACTGAATAAGGACCCACACGGCCATCATAAACAAACTAAAACATACACACGGCCTCACACGACAGGGCCCCGGCCTACCCATACTGTACAACAAAAGAAAGGAAATAAACCTCTAGCTGTGTAGCTCTTGAAGACAGGAGCTGATGACTCTGTGGGCTGGCTGGAATTACGAGGGATCGGCTCCTCGTCTATGAGTACCTGTAGGCAAGTAATGTAGCACCCCCAAACGGGCGTCAATACCACTGGTATTGAGTATGCAAAGCAAACTTAACATAACTAAAGATAAATAGTAAACTGGTAGTTACTGAAATGAGAGAGGATAGTTAAGACTTTCTGGAATAGCAGAATCTGTACTGAGCTTAACTGTACTGGAAAGAAGATAAGAATCATGCCTACCGATCAGGCGTCCTACTATTTATCACCTTAATATGTAACATATATATATATAGCATACAAGAACCTATACCAGCCCCCAGAAGTCGGAAGGTGCCAATCAACACACAATCTATATACCCCTACCCGGGTCAAACTATCCAAAAATAAATTCACTCCACTCACCTAATAACTACGAGTATCCTGCCGGCCCCTTGGTTATGCATCTTGGGCTCTCTAGGCCCCTGACTATAGCTGTATCTGAGTCTGGAGGACTCCTATAACTGTAATCTTAGATCTGTATCTGTAATCTGTAATCTGTGCCCTAGGCGCAAGCGCTTGACAGGGTATACTGTAATGCTGATCAACTTGCTATAGGGAATGTTGCATCCCATTTTCGTCCTACTGCGGACGGCATGGCACTCCTTGGAGTGACGTATCCTCACCCTCTGGCGGGCGAGACGACATAGCTATTAACCCTGGGGCGGCAAGGAAGCTCTAAGGGTGCCCACATATTACAGACAAGTCTCAACAAGCAACAGTAATCACATATAACATGTATATTAAATCTGAAAATACTATCCATGTTTTGATATTCTATTCTTAATCTCTTGCTGAATTAAACTGAATCAATACTGAGTTAAGCTGAGTCTGGGATTAGATCTTGTTGTCTGATACCGATTTATTGACTTTTATTCTGGATATGACATAATAATACAAACATACTTAATACTCGGCTTGTGGAACTTCCTTCTGCATTTATTCTATTTTACTATACTAGAATTACTAACTTGCCGAAGAAACTGGCTTTACATACCTCAGTTACTGACTTCTTGACTATCTGGCATAAATCGGCCAATATCCAGCTATTTCTTCCAATTGCATTCATATTCATAGCAAATAGAACTAAATTCATCAATATTCTGGAAGAAAACACTACTTTGAATATATATATATAGCCCAAACTTTGACTTATCGAAAAACAGCCGAAAACTCGCTATTTGTCGGAAGTCCAGAAGGGAGAAATGCTCACTTTAGGGCTAGGAGTATATTGACACTAATTTGGAGCTATTCCACTTACCTTAGCTCGATAGGACGACCGTTCGCCGGCCGAATTTCACAAAACTAACTCCGCAGGAATGCTCTCTACATCTTTATACTTCAGTGTCCAGGGTTAATCTGAGTTTGTACCGCGTTTGACAGCGTAATCGGATAAACTTTATATTGAAACATCGTTCCTCTCTGTTATTTGTTCGGTTTCTGCAAATAAGAATGGAAAATGAATAAAAAAACAAAGTGGGGCTTTATATACTTGGGCCTGGACACCCCCCTCCGTGGCACATTGCCATCGCGAAGGGGTTCTGCCCGGCCTCCTCCTGCGATGGTTCGATGCGACGCTTGTCCGGTCTTCCCCTGGGCCTTTTTCTATCATGTATGGCATTCTAAAACTCTTACCCAATATGCGAGTAGGCCATCTACATGTCAATAATTTTTGGGGTGTAACAATTTCAAACCTGAGTTTTAGTATTATCGGGAGCCTACTGCTTATGGACTCTCACACGTACTCCTAGAAATCTAACCTGTCATCCTAATCATTACTGTAGTTAAGGTCTAGGTGACTTATTTAAGTACTAGGGGTCTTACCTACTTTTTCTGACACCCCCCCCCCAAGAATCTACGAGTTTACCCCTCCTTTACTATTTACTCTTGGCAACATAAAGTGATTACTCACGCTCTCTTCTATACTGAGAAAAGGACTATGAGGTATAAAATAACAATATCGTACATATGGTCGGGATAAGATATGAAACTCAACAAACTCTAAAGGCTGGAAGTAAAAATCCCACAATTTAACAACCTCTTACACCTTTCAAGTGATCCACAGTAGTTGTTGTCCCTATCTAATACTAAGTATCTACAAAATAAGCCAACATATTTGTGTATATACTATATATATATATATATATATATATATATATATATATATATATATATGTATGTATACTACACCCCTGACCTCTTGTTTCGAGGTGTAGAAAGAACTGGAAACCGTGCTGGCATATCTATTACCCTGTAAAGTTCACTGGTGCCCGGGGGGATGCTGGGGAGATTGAAAACAAGGTCTCTACTTCGCACTCAGTCTGAGCTATCCCCCAACAGTGGCACCTCACTGGTACCCTCTCCTATCCAGATTTTTTCTCTTAAGGCGTCAAGGTACACCAACGGCCTTTGGGTGAGCTTTGCTGATAGGCATCAAATTGAAAGTTATATCACCCGGCTACGCCCAATGTTGTCCAACTTACCAAGTCAGGCCCAATAGCTAACCATAAAATTCTAAGGCCTTGGCATGATAGAAAAACATCATAATACATCTAAATGGTAAATGGATGAATGGGGACTCTCTATGGTGTACCTAGCGTTAATCACACATAACATACCCTTTCCCGATAGGGGATACTATGGTATAATTTCAATACATCTTATTGTAGCTAACCACAACATACATAATCATTATCTACTAGCAGCAGCTAATCACATCATATAATATCATTATCTACTTTCGAGCACATAGGTCGTATCACAATACGGCGAGAATAACTTGCTGAAGAGATAAGCCTTAACATACCTCAAATGCCAATTTTCGTTCACCCAAAATAGTTCCAACCTATAGCCGGTAATTCCACCAAATTACAGTACTTACGCTGAAAGAATAATGCTATTTTCAATAATAGGAATGGGTAATAACGATATCTTTCAAAGAACATTGACTACAATTCGACTTCGTTTAATTCAGCCGAAAACTCTCAAATTCTCCAAAATCTAGAAGGTGGAAATGTTTACCTATCACTAGTAGCCTCTTAGGACTCAATTAGAAGTTATTTCTACAAATTTTACTTGGTCGGGCTCCGACAATCCAGGAAAGATATCAAGAAATAACTCCATAGGGTTCCTCGTATGCCTAGAACTTGCTATCCAAGGCGAATTTGCATTCAGACGGAGTTTAATGGCATTATTTTTCTAAAAACCGATGAAAAGTCAAGAGAGAATATCTGAAGGGCAAAGTCTAATATGAGGGAAATGTTTTTATGACTTAACCTTTAACTTGAAACATTTATATAGTTGAGGTGATGGGCTAGTAACACAACGCGGCACCCAATGTGCCTAGCCTCTGGCCCCAACCTCTTGCTTGCTCAGTATCGTGCTTGTATACTCGCCCCCTGAACCCCTTTTCCATATGTGCTGTAACCCAAAAATCTCAACAACATACGCATGCATCGGTCAAACGATAGGAACTTATGGGTGTAACAGTAATACATAAAACTTAAGAGTTGATATCATGAGAAAATCATGGGATTTCAATAGAAGGTAATTTAACCCTAGAAGTTCATAATCATGCTTGATAGTAATTTCATGAAAAACTTTATAGAAATACAAAACTATAATCATCGAATCATCAATTCAGTCAAGATAGCTAAACCCATAGGAGAATAATGGAGGAATTCAGCAATACTCAATAAAACCCTAGAAATTTGAAATTAGGGCATGGGGAATGGGAGATCATGATTTAAATTAGAGAAGAGGCATGAGGGTGGAAGAAGCCCCCATTGACAATCCCCACACACCTTGGTTCACTAATTTCTTGACTTAACTTGAAACCCAAAAAGAATATGAGAAGATGAGAGTGGGAGAACCTAGCTTGTTCTTGAGAGCCTCGAGGGATTATGATCTTCTAATTAGAGTGTTAGGAGTAGAATTAAAGTTCTAGAGTGAATATCCCCCTTAAAGCACTCTTTCCCAAGCTTAAAATGACATATTTTAAGGATTAGGAGCTTAAAAATTATTAAAATGCCCTTAATGATTTGACAGGAAATAGGAGACTGCCAGTTACCACTCGGGACTAGACGACTCGTTCGGGGACTTGACGAGTCGTCCTGACCTCCCATCACCACTAGACCAAATTCCCACTTTCTTATCTTAACATGATGCCTATACCTGACGACTCATCAGCACACTTAATAGGTCACTTAATGACTCGTTCTAACCCCTCTGAATCTCAAGTTTCCCCTCTGCTTCACACTGGATGAGTCACCTAACGACTCGTTAGGTGACCGGATGACTCCTCAACTCAATTCATTAATACTTCTAGGCTTTAGCATTCCTTTGCTTCCCTACACCCAACGAATCGCTTAACAAGTTATTAAGTGAACTAACGAGTTACTTGATGACTCATTCTGTGTTCTAGTGCATCTTGGTCTGATTTCTCCGTTTCAACCTTTGGGTCTAATCCTAGGGACTTCTGGGGTGTTACATTATCTCCACCTTGGGAACATTTATCCTCGAATATAGAATAAGCATACTTAAAGGATGGGGAAAGAACTGCAATCCCAAAACTAGACAACTAAAGCTAAAAACTAACAAAGTGACTGACTCTGCACTGATATTCATGATTGAACTAAATATATGAAACATACAGGCATGCAATTACATGAATGAAACTTAGAGACATAAACTTGACAAGAAAATGAATTGAGCACTAAGTAGAAAACTGGTGCCTCATGCTGGAACTGAGCCAGAAGGAAAAAGATATGGGTATCTAGCCATCATATCTGCTTCGGCTTCCCACATAGGTCCTTCAACAAGCTGATTCCACCATAAAACCTTCACTGAAGCTAATTACTTATTCCTCAAATTCAGAACCTGATGATGAAGGATCTCAACCAGAACCTTCTCATAGGTAAGGCTATCCTTCACACCTACGTTCTCCACCAGGACAACTAAGGTTGGGTCACCAATGCATTTCTTCAATAGAGATACATGGAAAACTGGATGCACCGAATCTTACTTTGCTAGTAACTCCAACTCATATGCCACCTTGCTAACTCGCCTCAGAATTCTATAAGGAAAAAAATATTAGGGACTAAACTTCCCCTTATTTCTGAACCTTATCACTCCCTTCATAGGAGACACCTTTAGAAATACCTAATCATCAACATCAAACTCAAGCTCCCTTCACCTAGCATCCACATAATATTTCTGATGACTTTGAACTATTTTCATTTCTCTAATAAGATAAACCTTCTCCATAGCCTCATGAACTGAATCTGGCCCTATCAACGTAGCTTCACCTACCTCAAATCATCCAATTGGTGATCTACACCTCCACTAATAAAGAGCCTTAAACGGAGCCATCTAAATGTTGGAGTGGTAACTGTTATTGTAGGCAAACTAAATGATAGGCATGTGATCATCTCAATTACCACTGAAATCAATCACACATTCTCTCAACATATCCTCCAGAGTCTAAATGGTCCACTCAGCCTGACCATCAGTCTATGGGCGAAAAGTCATACTAAGCTTTACTTGAATACCAAGGCCCCTCTGAAATTACCTTCAAAACTAAT
Source organism: Datura wrightii (assembly GCA_035772735.1). Classification (NCBI taxonomy): domain Eukaryota; kingdom Viridiplantae; phylum Streptophyta; class Magnoliopsida; order Solanales; family Solanaceae; genus Datura; species Datura wrightii. Next base: position 150,691,676 of record JASDFA010000001.1, on the reverse strand, counting down.
AGATAAACTGAGTAGCCTTATCTGAGATGATGGATAAAGGGACTCCATGCAACCAAAATAACTCCTAAATGAACAATCTAGCATAATCCTCGGCTGAATTGGTAGTTTTGACCAGTAAGAAATGATCTAATTTGGTCAACCTGTCCACAATCACCCATATTAACTCATACTGTTGGTAGGTACGAGGCAAGCCTATAATAAAGTCTATATTGATCTCCTCCCACTTTCAAGTCAGAGTACTAATATCCTGAAGCATACCTCCAGGTCTCTGATGCTCAACCTTTATCTGCTCGCTATTTAGACACTTAGTCACAAACTTCGCTATGTCCTTCTTCATTCCATTCCACTAATAAACTTCTCGTAGAACACGATACATCTTGGTGTCACCTGGATAGATAGAGTACAAGAGCCATTAACCTCACTAAATATCTTCTCTCTCAATTCATCTACAGCTGGCATACACAATCGACCTTGATATCAAAGTACACCATCTCCCCCTTATGAGAAATACTCCACTTTCTGATTTTGGACCGTTTCCTTTAGCTTTACCAAGATGGGATCCTCATCTTGCCTAGCCTTGACCTCTATCATCAGTGAAGATTCTGAATCATTCTAACCAATGACACCACCATCTGCCGAGTCAACAAGGAGAACCCCCTAAATGAGCAAGCCTATGGACATCCTTCACCAACTCTTGCTTCCCATCCTCCATATGAGACACACTCTCCATGCCCAGCCTACTAAGAGCATCTACCACTATATTTTCCTTGCTAAAATTGTAAAGAACGCTCCATGTCATAGTCCTTGAGAAGCTCTAGCCATCTCCTTTGCTACAAATTCAGGTTCTTCTGAGTAAACACGTATTGAAGGCTCTTATGGTCCGTGAACACATCCACATGCACCCCATACAAGTAGTGTCTCCAAATCTTCAAATAAAACACCACGGTTGCCAACTCTATGTCATGTGTTGGGTAATTCTTCTCATGAGTCTTAAGCTCTCTAGAGGCATACTCAATGACCTTGCCAAGCGGCATCAACACACAACCAAGACCAACCTCAGAGACATCAAAATACATGAAAAAACCATATGTGCCCTCCGGTAGGGTCAATACTAAGGCTAATGTGATTCAAGACTTTAACTCATGAAAACTCTTCTCACAAGCATCCGACTACTGAAATTTGACCTTCTTCTGGGTCAACTTAGTCAATAGTGTTGTAATGGATGAAAATTCTACTACGAACCTCATATAATAGCCAGCTAAACCCAAGAAGCTCTTGATATCTGTAGGACTCACTGGTCTAGACCAATTCTTCACCGCTTCAATCTTTTGAGAGCCTACCTACACACCCTCACTAGACACTACATGGCCTAAAAAGGCTACTAAGTTTACCCAAAACTCACACTTGCTGAATTTAGTAAACAGCTAGCGATCGTTGAGAGTCTGCAACACAATCCTCAAATGAGCGGCATACTTCTCCTCGCTCCAAGAGTATATGAGAATATCATCTATGAAGACAATCACGAACACGTCTAAATACTTCTTAAACACCCTGTTCATCAATTTAATAAAAGCTATAGGAGCATTTGTTAGTCCAAAAGACATAAGTATAAACTCATAGTGACCATACCAAGTCCTGAAGGTTGTCTTTGGGATTACACTCTCCCTAACTCTGAGCTGGTGATATCCAAATCTGAGGTCCATCTTCAAGAAGCACTTAGCACCCCGAAACTAGTCAAATAGGTCATCAATAATAGGAACGGGATACTTATTCTCGATTATGACCTTGTTCAACTACTGATAATCAATGCACATTCTAAGGTAACCATCCTTCTTTCGAAAAAAGAGAACTGGAGCACCCCATGGGGATTTATTAGGCCTGATGAAACCCTTATCTAGAAGATCTTTCAACTACTCTTTCAAGTCCTTTAAATCGGCTGGAGCCTTTTTGTAAGGAGGAATGGATCTGGATTGTGTATCAGAGAGAAGGTCAATACCGAAGTCAATCTCCCACTTGGGAGGGACTCCTGGAAGATCATCTCGAAACACCTCTGTATACTCACATACAATAAGAACTGATTGAAGAGTCAGGGCCTTGGACATAGAATCCTTGTCCCAAACTAGATGATACACATAGCCCTTAGAGATCATCTTTCTTGCCTTGAGATAGGAAATAAAGCGACCTAAAGGCACAACTAAACTACCCTTCCACTCTAGGAATGGTTCACTAAATAGAACTCTACTGTACGGGTTCTATAATTGACTGAGGCATAACATTCATGTAACTAATCCATACCAAATATAACATCAAATTCGTTCATATCTAACTCCACTAGGTCGGCTGAGGTGAACTTTTGAAGAATCAAGACAGGGAAATTTCTGCACCCCTGTTGAGCTAAAACTAACTCACTGACTGATATAGAAAATGAGGTTTCTGAAAGGATTTTAGGATTTACTTTGAAACTAACAGCAATTTAAGGAGTCATGAAAGATAAAGTAGCCCCTGATCGAACAATGCATACACATCAAGATGTAATACTCGTAACATATCAGTGACCACATTAGGAGAAACCTCTTGCTCCTTGGGGGAAGATAGTGCATAAAACTTGTTCTGCCACTGATTGCCACCTACACTAGAAAAGGTGCCCTGCTGAGGTGGGCGAACTGTTGGAGCTACTAAAGTGGAGGCTGGGGCTTGACCTCTAGCACTGCCTTGTCTAGCTGAAGGGCAATCTCTAAGCATTTGTCCAGGATTCCCTCACCCGAAACAAGCATCTGAACCAACCAAGCACTCTCTAGGGTGGTTCTTACCACACCTCTTACAAGCTGGGAAAGTTCCCTCTTTCGTCGTGCTCCTCTGTCCCCTAGAGCCAAACGCTCTACCTCTCTAATCATGGTTGGGTATGGACAGGATACTAGGTGAAGAGTGAGCTGGGGATAACGAGCTCTGGTGGGAGTGAGGGTGATTTCCACTGCCAGACCTCTGTTGAAACTGCCCATAGCTCCCTGTCCTAGCCTTCTTGGCCCCTCTCCTTCTCTTTCATCTACTCCACCTCTATCTTCTGGGTATATATGACCAACTTGGAGAAATATAGGTCACTGTTCAACGTAACGGTCCTTCACTCCTTGACCAGTGAATCTGCTACTCTATACACAAACTTGCATATATGATCCCTCTGCTCAACAACTATCTCTAGCGCATACTTGGACAACCAGGTAAACTCCAAGGCATACTCCTAAATAGTCCTAGGTTTCTGCTTCAAGTTGACGAACTCCGCCGCCTTTTCCTTTTCTCATTTATCTAGGGAAGAAACTATCCAGGAAAGCAGTTACAAACTCATCCCAACTCACGAGAACCGCTCCACCTGCCCTACTCTCCTTCCACTGCAGAACCATATATGAGAAACTCCCTTCAGCTGATAGGATGCTAGGTATGTTGTTTCCTCTCCAATCACTCATATAATCTAGGTTATTTTTTGCACCTCCTCAATAAACTCATGCAGGTCCTTATCCACCTTCGACCCCAGGAACACAAGTGGGTTCATCCTGAGAAAGACTCGTACTCACACAATTGTTGTGTTCCCATTCTGAGGAATATGGGCCAGCCCCTATTGGTTGAATTGAGCAGTCATGGGCTGTGCCAACATCTAAAGTGCCACCCTGAACTCAGCGTAAGTGACCTTCTTGAGGAAGGGATCCGCTAGAGATGGTTGGGCCGACTGATGCCCATCACCATTGCCATTTCCATGTCTATTCCCATTTCCATTTCTCTTAACATTTAAGAGTGTAGGCCATATTTCTACAAACATGTATAGCACGAGTTAGAGGAATAGAGAGATATTTTACCGCACAACATGGATCATGAAAGAAGGGAAATTTCTTAAAACATCTTATAGCCTCTTTCCTAAAAGTGTGGTGCACTTCACATCTATGAAAAAGACTCTAGTTAATGTGACTTTCAGACACCCTAGGACACACCTAAACCTTTACTCTAATACCAAGTTTGTCATGACCCGAGCTGGCACCCCGCATCGAGACACGGGACGTAAAACCATAAATCGCTCCAAGCTAACCCATTGCATGTGTATATCAACTCAAGAGCATAAATTAAACTGGAAACTTAAAAATTAAACATGAATATGCAGAAGTATGAATATTATAAAATGTAAATAAAAGCATTAACATCATAACACCGAGCCAAAAGCTTAACATACTAGTCTATGTTTGAAAATCCTCAATTGTCTGATGAGACGCTGAGACAAGCCCCCAGCTAACTCCAAGTCTTAAACTAAACTAACAAAATAACATGACTTAAAGAATGTCCTTGGTAGATGAGGACTTACTAACACAGGACTAAGCTGAATTGATAGGGATAAAGGCTAACTGCGCGACTAAGTTTGATCACCCGAACCTATATCATAAAATAATATAGCATATAGTATACAGTCAGAAATTTGAATGTACTGAGTATGAGAGAAAAGTAAAATAGTATAAGAAAAATGCATAAAGAGTTCATGAGAATAGGACATTTCAAACATGAAGTAATAGTCATAAATTACTCATGAGGGCTTAGGGTTTTCAAATAGTTCATAAGAAAGTCATCATTATGTTCATAAGAGAAATCTTGTAAAACATATGAGCCGAATTATCATAATTGTGAACATGCATAAAATCATAAGGAACATTGGGAGGATCCATCATAATCGACACCATCATGATAGAGCTTACATGATGCCCCAACTATCTCGCTCAAGTGGCTAGAGCCACCCCAAGCTTACCAGGCAAGGGATGATGACATGGCGTGATCACTAAAGAGACCTTATAGGGTTAACATCAGTTTAGTCCTATGTTGGCATGTAGTTCTGAGAACGGGGTTCCCCGAACCCCCAACCTACTAGGTGCTAGATAGTACTCCCAAAAACATGCACATGGCTCATAGAGTAATCATGAAATATACTTAAAATACATGGGCTAGTTATATTCATAAGATACATGAACATTCTTGAAATACGTCAACTAGCCATGAATGGAAGTCACCATACTTGAAATTCATGAATTCATAAAAGGTTCTTGTAAAAATCATACATCATGATCATAATACATAACTTAAAACTTGAGAGTACGTATCATAAGAAAACCATGGGATTTCAATAGAAGGGAATTTAACCATAGAATTTCATAATCATACTTAATAGTAGTTTCATGGAAAACATAATGGAAATTCAAAACCCTAATCATAGAATCAACAATTTGATCAAGATTACTAAACTCATAGGAGAATCATAGAGGAATTCAACAATACCCAATAAAGCCCTAGAAATTTGAATTTAGTGCATAGGTAATGGGAGATCATGATTTCAATTGGAGAATAGGCATAAGGGTGGAAGAATCCCCATTGACAATCCCCACATACCTTGGTCCACAGATTTCTTGACTTAGCTTGAAACACCAAGAGAATTTGAGAAGTTGAGAGTGAAGAACCCTAGCTTGTTCTTGAGAGACTTAAGGTATTTTGATCTTCTAATTAGAGTGTTAGGAGTAGAATAAAAGTTTTAGAGTGAATATCCCCCTTAAAAAACTCCTTCCCAAGCTTAAAATGGTGTAGTTTAGGAATTAGGAGCTTAGAAATTATGAAAATGCCCTTAATGATTTGATAGGAATTAGGACATTGCCAATCACCATGAGTGACTAGATGAATCGTTAGGAGACTTGGCGAGTCATCTGGACCTCCAATCACCACTGGAGCAAATTCCCACTTTCTAATCTTAGCTTGATGCCTCCACCTGACGACTCGTCATCACAGCTAAAGTCACTTAACAACTTATCCTGACCCCTCTGAATCTCAAGTTTCAACACTCAGGTCTGATCCTAGGGACATCTAGGTGTTACAAAAGGTAAAAAGCATCTCATATATGTATGTAACACCCCAAAACTTCTCAAGGTTTAAAACCCGGAGTTGAAAGATGCTCATCAATAAATCTGCAAAGTGACCTCAGAATGACTCATCCAATGAGTCGTTAGTCCCTCTAACATTTGGCGAAAGCAGTCGTTAGATAGGAAAAAGGTTCCTAGTTAGTGGCAATGGCTGGTTGTAACGGGTCGTTGGAGCTAGTAACGACCCGTGAGGTTAATCGTAGGAAGGTTCTTAAGACTTGGTCAAGTAGAGGTGACAGAAGGATATGACGAGTCGTTAGATATGGCAATGACTCATCATGTCAGTCATTAGATGAGAGGAGTTGAAGTCGTGTGGTAGTTCCAGTGTACCTAACGAGTGGGTTCAACGAGTCGTTAAGCTGGTGTAACTCATTACGTTGGTTGTGGGATGAAGGAGTTGAAACTATGCAAGTAGACCAGTGCATCTAACAGAAGGTCACCACGAGTCGTGGTGAGGACCAACGACTCGTGGTGAGGGTAGTGGTTCCAGGTTGACAAAATTTTCATGTTTTTCCTAAGGGTAAGTTGGTAAAATTCTATGCTCTAGTTCTTATGTGATGTCGTTTTAAGTATTTTTGGGGATGTTTTTAAGGTTTTTTCTAAGACTAATCTCTCATTCTCTAAAAGAACTCTCTCAAACCCTTCTTCCTTTTCTCTCCCAAGTTCAAGGAGCCTTCAAGAAAGTTTTCAAGGACTTCAAGGTCAAGCTTAAGTGGGTGATTCTTGAAGCAGGTATGTGGGTTTTCAACAAGGATATTCCTTCATCCTTGTGCCACAAAAATGTTTTTATAAAAAGCCCAAATTTAATTATTCTAAAAGAGCATGACCTAGGGTTCTAAATTGATGGTGAATTCTTCTATAATTCTCGAAATTCCAAGACCTATTATGATTATGAGTTAATTATGATGTAAAATAATTGGGTAACCTTGAATTACATGTTGGATGATGAGAAATGTGAGGTTATAGAATGTCCTTCATAAATGGCTTGAATTTTGAATGAGGCTTTATTATTGTTCACTCAATTATCATAATTACTTGCATCCATGTTTAATTATGTGAAGATCATATGATTATCCCTATGAACTTGGATGTGCCATTGATAGACATGTTGAGAAGAAATTAGAGTTCATGGTCTTGAAAAATTGAGAATAAAATATGCATGTCTTTTATGCTTTCGATGGAATTGATTGGGTATGAGGTAAATTTATGGTAATGCCTAATTAATCCATCCTTCTCATGAATTGGAGTAAATCTCGAAATGGGTCTTATGAGATGATAATGTATGTTTCTCCCATAGTCTTGTTGTAAATGTATATGTTATAAGTTAAGTATATGGATACCCATAAATCTAGAATATATGAATCAAAGTATGCATGTTAAGGTACGAATTGGATCTACGAATCATGAATGACTATGAAACATGTTGAATGATATGAAGCTAGAACTTTATGTGGTGAGAGTATTATAATACCCGGATAATTTGAGTGATAAAATCATGCTTTTGAGGTAGAACTAAGAGTACATAATAGGCTAAGAAGGAAGTGTTATGAGTTATTTTAGTCACTCTATGGTTGTATTTAAGATTAGACGTTGCTCATGTTGTGGAACAAAATTTGGAAAAAGTTATCACAAAATTTCTTTCTTGAGATTCCTTGAAATTTAGGTCAAATGTCTCGAGGCTTTTCTCCTAATATATAAGGATCTAGGGAGTGTGAGACCTATCAAATTAAATATCTATGAGTATAGTTTCCATTTCATCGAACCGTTTGCCAATCCAACTTCAGAGTAGAGAGATATTCGCATTTTTGCGATACCATGCAAGAAGGCAGCTTAGAAGGTCTTAAGGCAGTGGAGGATTATTTAATCCCCTTTGGTCGGTTGTTGGTCATACAAAATTCATTTTCCAGCATATATTTCATATGAAACCTCTCTCAAATTCTCTCCATGGTTTCCTTTGGGTTTTGGCGCTAGAAGCCATGGTTCAACATGATTTTTGTGTTGGGAAGTCGGGAATCGCGTGTAGTCTGTGGTTTGGTGTCTTCTCCGGGCTGTTGGTGGCTGTTTCGTGGTGAAGCTGTTGGTAAGCCTTCTTTATTTTGTTCTCCTTAGTTTTAAAGGTTGTTTATATGTGTTTTAACGCTGATAGGGTGTTGTCGGGGAGTTTCTACCGTCGAATTCCTATGAATCTTATCGGGTAAGCTTCATCTATCTTGTTTTGTTGTTGAGTTGTGCTGGCTGCGTTTTGGTAGAATTTTGGACTTCCTTTAGGAAGTAGGTTCATGGTGTTGAAGTCTCAAGTTCGTCTAGGCTTGAAGCTAAGGTATGTTAGACTTGTCCCTCCCTTTGTCGGCATGAATTCCATAACTGTTGTCATCGGTATTGACATGTGTGTTGGATGTTTTGTGATTTTTTGTGTTATATTGTTAATTGACTCTTTTTATGCTGTTTATATGGTTATAAAGTTTTTTATAAGGTTCTGGTTTGGTTGGTGGCTCAGGCTTGAGTGTGGAGAATCGTAGTCATGGTAAATTATTAGGCTCGTGTCGAGAGACCGTATGTGAGGCGTGTGGTTCTTGTAGAAAGTTGTGGGATGTTTGAGTGAATGAGATTAGGTTATCATGTTGACAAGTGAATGAGGGATTATAGGGGTTAAGGTCGATGGTTGCGATGATCTTTTGTTATATTTGAATTGATGATCATGTCGATCATGTCGAGGGTACATGACTGTCGTGGTGACACTTGGGCTAATTAGGCCATGTCCCTTGATGTTAGTGGTAAGTAGAGTGGCATGTGGGCTATTTTTTAAAGCTTGATGATAGACTGTTTAGGCCATGTCCTTAGCTTGGTTACTGACTCATCGGTGGATGGCTAGACGTGAAAGATTAGTATTGTGTCGTATTAGTCGGGTTGTGGGGTTTGAGAGCTGATTGTGGGCTATTTGAGCATGTATTATTATTGTTGTTGATTGTGTGTGTGTTATGTTTGAGGTCTTGTCGCTTGTGGATACCCGATGCATGAGAGTGTTTTCGGCTGAGGGGTTGAGCCCAAGGAGTGAAATGACCTTGTGGTTGAGAATGATGTCCTCTGTAGTGTCGAGTTGAGACATGATTCGAGAGTGGTCCGACATGTCTGAGCCTTCCTGGGATCGCAATTAGTTCTCCCAGATGGATTGAGCTCCGCTAACTATGCGCAGCCGAGAGAGTGTCCGGCAGTGCTTGATTGATGATGTTAATTAATTGGTGTTTACTTAGATTTGTTTGGCATTACACTATGGTTGTTTCTTGTGTTATTTGTTTTCCGATAGCAGTGGATGCTATATGTTGGCTGGTGTTAGCTAAGGCCATTGAGAAGTCTAGAGGCGATAATAGGTGATCTGTGTCAGCAAGGTGCCGCTGTTTTATTATTTACTTTTGGACTTTTTAGGCTTATAGGGGCCAGGTAGGTTTTGTTTTTATGTTTGCTTGTAGTTTCCAGGATTATGAGGGCCAGGTAGGTTTTATATGTTTACTTAAGTTGAGTCCTTCTTCAGTAATATCTGGTATATCTTTTTGTAATACCTCGGAAGTGATTAGGAGTAGACCTGGGAAGCTAAAATGCAAAAATATTGAAAGTTGGGAAAAAGGTTACAGAACAACAGGTACCATGACCTATCGTAAGTAACCACGAGTCTTCATTTCTGGTCGTGGGTCCAAAATTCAGATGTCAGGGGAAAACAATGGTTGATTCAACGACCCGTTGTAAGAAATAATGAGCCATCATGGTGGTCTTGGTAAGGAGTCAGCCCATATGGCTGAAGTAACAATGACCCATTGTGAGGAACAATGGTCCATTATAAGTAGTCGTGGTAGGGCTTTGGACTATCACAGTGGAGACAATAGGTGGAAACCACGACCCATTGAAGCTTACAACGAGCCATGGAAAGACTCGTGGAATGGGAGTGCAGAGTTTCAGAGGAAGGAAACAACAACCAAACGAACCGTCCGTTGAAGCTTAGGATGATCTGTCTAGTGTGTCCGTGGTACGATTCCGAGAATGGGTTTTCAGCAGTGTTTTCAATGAAGAGACAGGACGGTCCGTGGATTGTTTCCACGACCCGTTGATACTACCTGTGTGTTCTATCCAGCCAGTTTTCAAGGCAGGTTCATTAAGGGAATTTCCAACCATTCCATGCTTTTAGACCCTAAACTACGTCATTTTGGATATTTTCTGAGTATGATAAGATGAGTTAAGTCCTTTATGCATGCCAATTCTCATGCAAGAACTTTAGAGAGATTTTTGGGATATTCAAGGTCTTCTTCCCCAAGTTTCCATTAATTTCTTTATGGGTATTCAAGGAACTTTGAGTCAATCCATTTCCAGGTATGTAGAGTTTTAATGGGTGTCTTCCTTCCACACCCATGCCCAATTCCTATCAATTAGTGTTAAATTATGAATGATCAATTATGGGGTTTTGATCAATTGTATGATTCTTATACCTCTATTCATGGGTATGATTAGATTGAGTTGATATTGATGATTTATGAAGCTTGGGCAGATTCTAACTTGTTTCTCTTATAAAAATTATTTTTTCTCGCAAAATTGAATCTAAAACACCATGGATGAATAGTTCATAGAAGAGGTGATTTGCGATACGTGTGTAGTGATGATGAAATAAATGACGAAAATCATGTTTCTAAACCTACCTATGATTGTATTGATTCTTTAAAAGTGAATTGAATAAATGCAAGTATGATAGAGCTTTGCGTAATTCCCACATGATGTTTTAAAGTAATGATTTTCCCCGATTTAAGCTTACAACATGGTTTGGAGTGAATTTTCCTCAACTCTTATTATAAATTCTAGCATGTGGTATGTTTTGAAGTAAAGGCTCCTATATGCATGAAATTGTGATTGAGATGTGTCACTATAAGATTTGTCAATAGACAATGTTAAGCTTCATTTATATGTGATGTTGAGTTTATGCACGATGTTATTATGAGCTTTGTCAATAGACAATGTTGAGCCTCGTTTCATATGATGTTGAGTTATGCATGATTTCATATTGAGCTTCATCAATAGACGATGTTGAGCTTCGTTACATACGATGTAGAGCATTGCATGTCTTGGGAGAAGATTCTAGCACCGAGCAGGTTAAGGGTAAACTACCCTATGCCCCAGAACTACACGCAAATGTAGGTTGATACTTATACATTATTGGGAACTCCCTTGTGAGCTATCCCCAGCCTGATTGTCCCTTGAGCTTGATATCGATATCTTGGTAGCATCCATCGCCCTGACAAGGTTATGGACGTCTCTTCCCACTTGAGTGTGATAGTTGGGACCATGTAAGCTCTATCGTGGTATATTGGTTAAGTGACGAGTCTCCCACTATCCATATCATTTAGATTGCGTATTCACTATTCATGATGATCAATTATGCATGCATGTACAAGAAGTAAGGTTTGACTCATGGTTTTGCTTTTGATATAAATGTCATGTTTCAGCTTTAGTCATTCGAGTCAGTCATGATGTTCTAAAGCCATGCATGATCATGTATAATATGAGTATGATTTCATAATGAAAGTTTGTAGTCTTCTTCTTATCCTTAAAAGCTCGTGATATATGTATAACTTGCCTAAATGGATTTATAATACTTTCACGATTTTACTTACCTTGCATACTCGGTACATTCCACGTATTGACTGCATATTGTCTAATGTATATCATTTCATGATACAGGGTCCGGATCTAAGGCTTGTCCTCATCCTTAGTCCATCTCAGCTTATGCTATCAGCTTATTGGTGATTCCTCATGTTCTGAGGGCCGTTTGACAGACTTTTATGTTATCTTGAGTTTCTATATTGTTTGGGTTAGTTGGGGATGTTGTCCCATCAACCCATCATATGTAGTAGAGGCTTTCAGACTAGTATGTAGTACTCATCTCTTCTATACGTCTAGTATTTCTTAATGTTATTCTATGGTTACGTTTCCGCTATGTGTTTTGTTTATTGCCCCGCTTGTTAAATTGAGAATAGTTGTATGCATGTGCCATGGGTCGACTTGGGGTCTCTCAGGGTCCCTTGTCCCGTGTCTACGATCCGGGCCTCCGTTCAAGTCGTGACAAAACTTGGTATCAGAGCAATAGGTTTGATGTGTCCTAGGAAGTCTGAAAGCGGCATTAGGTAGAGTCTTTTTCATGGGTGTGAATATGACTATCACACCCCGCCTTGGGGGGTATGACTGGAACCTGGTGCCCTACGAGGAACTGACTGCTAGACTGGTAAGCCTAGGCACATCTGGTGCCTGGCTAGCTCTAACCCACATTTCTGGAAACAAAGGGCTATATAACGGCTGTAAACATAGCCCCCGGCCCATTGGCCTATAGCCTCCTGTACCTGCAACAACAGCTGACCAGAACATGCAACTATAGGGAACTTATACGGGCCGACAAGGCCACCATGCTGTCTAGCTGTCTATAACTCAATCACAACGTACTGAAAAGCTACGTGACCGGTAAGGTCACCACTACTGATAAACTATGGCCCCACACGGCCATCATAAAAGAAAGCAAAAGCACTAACAGCTAACAACTGCACGGCCTCACACGACCGGCTCAACTGACCACAGGGGAATATACAGACTGTAAGCCTCTAGGAATAGCAATAGAAATGATCGGGACAGGGCCCCGACCTACCCATACTATATAACAACAGAAACTGAAGTACACCTCTGGAATTCAGTCTCCGGATGACAGGAGCTGAATGCTCAACGCTGACAGGAATCACGTGGTGTCACCTGCTCGTCTATGAGTACCTGCAGGCAAGTAATGCAGCGCCCCACCGGGTGTCAGTACCGCTGGTACTGAGTATGTAAAGCAATAACTGAAAGAGATATCTGAAATCAATAACATAACTGATGAAACTGAAATAGAAGGATAGCTTAACTGTCTGATAATGTAAGTCATACCTTCTCTTAATCATACTGGAAGGAGTAGGAGTCATACCTGGAGACGTATCATTCTACTACTAATCTGCTCGTATCTACTATAATATAACATAACATACATAACATAACATGGCATACACAACCTTACCCGGCCCCTATAAGCCGGGAGGTACAATCAACACAGAATCTATACCCCTACCCCGGTCATCCCATCTCCTATACTGGCTGTAAGCATCCCGCCGGTCCCCTGGGTATGCACTTGGGCTCGCTGAGCCCCTGACTATAACTGCATCTGAGTCCGGAGGACTCCTAAATCTGCACCCGGGCGTATCCGCTCGACTGGGGTGTGTAAGGGCCGATCAAGGCACAAATATGGGGAAAAACTGGCATCCCATCTTCGTCCCCTGGCGGGACGGCATGCCACTCCGTAGAGTGACGTATCCTCATCCTCTGGTGGACGAGTCGATACAGCTATTAACCCTGAGGCGGTCATGGATGCTAGGTAATCCAACCCCAAACAATACAACGGTCTCAACTGGTAATACTGTCTGGGTATCTCACATGCTGAGGCTAATAGGGGTAAAGTACCGTACATACTACATGCTGAGCTAATGATAGCAATCTGTACGTATTTAATACGTGCTGAGGCAGGTAAAGATGTATAAATATGAACATAGTTTCCTGCCGGGCTGTACTGGGCAAATGCTACATAAGATAATGTTTCTGCTGAAAACTCTGCTGTTTACTGGGTTTCTGTATACGCTATATGCTGGACTAGTGATAGAAATATGTACATGCTTAATACATGCTGAGGCTGGAAGTACTATATATATGTGTACGAATATAGTCTTTTTGCTGAATGTTCGGTGTTGATTCGGTTAGTATTAAATATTATCAACCGACACGCAAGTGCACGTGGTCAAACAAGTAATAAAGTGGCTAAGTAGCCAAGTATCGATCCAAGGAGGCTGCTCTAGATATGTAAAACTGCCTAGTTTACTATATCTCTATTCTATTCCTAACTATGTTAACAACAATCCAACCAAGAGTTGAGTGAGTTTTTGTTTCTAAACTATTTATATACTACAATTAATAACAACTATTTACTTTTGAATTTAGACAATGGATATGCACATGCCAAGGTTAAGAACGAGTAATGAACTTGATAATCATGATAATTTGGTCATCCTCTTCTTCATGTTGCTAGCCAAGAACGTTTGCCTAGAAATTAAAACTTTCGTATTTAATTTCACTTTAGAATCATAAACCATCCGTCTACATTTCTGTGATCAAATGCAATTTATGACCTAGCACTACAATTCCGGTTCCTAAATTGACTAATACGGCTTTCAAGTATATTTCTATCAAGAAAGCACATCAAAACCCATTTTTCCCAAATCAAGTTAAGAACAATACCCTATTAATTCACAACTTTCCAATTTCGTGCTCTCTCGAGTGAAATTGGACTTTTTAGATATACATTAATGGTAGCCAATCAATAATGTAGTAAGCACAAGAATTAATAGAACAACATGCAAGAAGAAGAAGAAACCATATCAATTATCACCAAAATTCATTATACAAGTTCAAAACCTCAGCAAAGAAGGGAATTAGCCACTCATTCTTGGATTAATCATCCTAAAATGAGTGTAAATCATGCATACAATTGAAGGAAAGAAGAAAGGAAGAGAAGAAAACTCTTAGCTTTTCTATTCTTCAACTGCCACAAACCCACGTTCCTGCTCTCCACTTCTGAACTCAGTCTAAAAACTAAAAACTCCTTTAAAATAAACCTAAGTGTGCTATTTATACTAGTGGGAAATTTTTCCCGAAATAACAAGCAACGTGTCATGGAGGCCAACGCGGAGCACTGCCTCCGTGACACGGCGTGGACGCGGACCCTCTCTGGAAATTGCAGGGTCCGGATAATTGGCCTCAACGTGGCACGGAGGCCATCGCGGAGGCCTATCTCCGTGCCACGGAACTGATGCGCAGGCACACTGGAAATTGCCTAATTAATTCCTGCCCAGGCAGTGTGCTACCGCGATGGCAGCGTGGCACGGCTCCATCGCGGAGCCAGTGTAAAATGTGCCATCCAAGGTCTTTTCCACGCTCGCATCCAAGTCCAACTCCGACATAGTTCCAACAGGCATTTTAGCTCCTAAAAGTCACATTATCCTGCAAAACAAATGCTAATCATGTTGGTTAGTATAAATTCACATTTTATTACCAAATACATGATATTATATACACATTGCACAACAAACAAGGTAAAAATGATACGTTTGAGTATCACTTGGGCATATAAATCTGCCCAAGATCACTTACCCCACACTTAAATCCTTGTTCGTCCTCGAACAACACATACACAACTCATGCAAATTACATCCCAACCTTCGTCACTATGGTGCAACATTTTACGCTACGGTCATACCGATTATTCAATTCTTGCAAATCATCAAGAAAACATGCTTGGTCGTACAAGACAATGACCTTAATACATCGAGGCTTCCTAAACTTTTAAGAATTGATTCTTGATATCGGCAAACTCATTCAAATCAACTAATCAAGAAATCCGACACGAAAATCAATCTTTCATCAAGCATGTACCCTCACAACTCGAGAGAAACTTTCCCTTTTATGTTCGTGCAGCACACAAACATGCAAGTAGGGGCATATAAAAATTAATTTCACTCTCTCTCCCAAAAGAATTCACATGCATCATGTCATGACCCATAGGCTTGCCCTTAGTGTATTACTCCACTAATATAAAGAAATGCAATGTAGGATCAAAAAGGACTTTTAATGGGTTGTAACTGGGCTATGGATCTAGTATATATATATTGGATTAGCCAATAATAGTCGCTAGCATCCTTAAGCGCCTTTTCAACTCATTCCCATCGACTCATGGACATTGTTCCTCTCTTTTCTCTTTTTCTCCCATTCATGCTGGTTTACTTTCATACAGCCCATTTCATCAGGCACACTTGACACAAAACAGAGGGTTTTCATGTACCCTCACTATTATTTAATTACAACTAGTGCCTCTTCAGCATCATCTTTTCTTTCCTCACTTTGCTTTTCTTTTCTTTTCACTCTTTTCACTCTTTAACACTTTGGGAAACATTTTCTGTTCTTTGTAAGCGCTTAAGAGCTTCTTATAGACTTTAAGGCTAATGAAAAGAAGGAATAAAGCTTAGTTCATACAATTCTGGACAAAAGAAAGAAATCGGCTAAAGGCTCAACGGGCTGACTAGGGTATACAACATATAAAAAGGTAGAATTTGACAAGAAAAAAATGGAAACTAACGGTTAAAACAAAGAAATGCCTACATCCTTTCCGACACTACACCTCCTTCATTTCGTTTTGTATACACGCCAGGCAAGTTCTAGACAATTCACAATGACATGGAATAGCAAAACCTCACTCACACTTCATGCACATGCTCGAATCAAGATGCATTCACAGACTCTTTAATTAGTCAATTACATGAATTCAAGATTAAGCCTTAATCATAATGAACCAAATTCTATAGCCAAGGTAACTCAACATATTTACAAAATTGCATGCTTTCAAACGAATCATTTTCACATTTTGAACATCAATTACAACACGCAACGAAATTTTAGCAACCATAAGCAACTAGAGTTTATTGATGCAATCCACCAAAGAAACTAAAAACAAAACATCTACTCCTATCGACTACATTTCCCTTAAGACGGTCGTCATCCATCCATCATAGGGAACGGTCACTAACTATGACATCGGTTCAATGGGACTATTCTTAGTAAAAGAACCGAAAACAAACTCCGAGAAACCCAAAAATAAAACTTCAAAATTTTTGCAACACATCGATCATTTCGATAGAAAATATTTACAAAATATTTTGATAAGTGCAAAATCTTTTCACAAAAATTTTGAAAAATATCGATCATATCGATAAAGGAAAAAAAAATATTTACAAAATTTACAAAATATTTACAAAGGCAACCATAACTTTCAAAAACACACATCATTAGCCACAAACAAATATATACACATAAATCACAAATCAGTTCACAACAACAGGGAAAGCACAGACATACATAAACGTCAAGGAAAAATTATACAGCAAATTTAGAGCCTATGACCCAGCACCTAACTACTCCCCACCCCACACTTAAATCGAACACTGTCCCCAGTGTTCACAACAATACAAAGCACAACATATGGGTGGTGGAACTCCCTGCTCAGTCGAAATATTCGACTTCCTCATCCGGTGCTGCGGCCTCGTCGCCCATATCTGAATCAGCTCCATCGTCGTCATCGAACTCCACATCAGAGTCCTCACGACGTGTCTCCTCATCAGTAGGGACGTCGTCATCAGTAGGCTCCACAAAGGCTGGCCCCACCTTGCATAAAGCTCTGGCGTTCTCGCCAAAGGGGTAGTCCAGCTCCAGCTGCCATAATTCATCCTCGGTGGCTGGTCTCCCACCTATCCGTAGCTGCAGCATCTGCATGCCGAACATACGGGCCATATACTGGTCGTCACGAGCATGTCGCTCGCCCAGAGTCAGCACAGGTCCGTGTGTAGTGTCGGGGGCCTTGGTCTTTGTCACATCGAGGGCCCTCCGCTCCAACTGCGGAATGTAATCTAAGGCTTCTTCCTCAACGTCGAGGCCTCGGAGGAAGGTGGTGATGAGTCCGCCAAACCCGTATCTGTGGCCCTGGTGTAGTCTGGCTCTCTTCATGGCGGATATTATGACCGCCCCCACATTAATCTCAAGCCCTTTCATAAGGGCATACACCAAGCAGACACGGTCCCGGGTCACGTCTGTCATATGAACTCCCGGGATCAAACACGAACATACAATTTTTAGCCAGATTCTAGCCTCCCTGTTCATCTGCGAATAAGGCAGAGTCTGGTGGTAACCCCTCTCTTTGTGTCTACTCCATCGGGCTGTGGATCGAGCCCCACACAACGTACGTCTGATGTCGGTGTACGGTGGGGTGATTTTTAGCTGGCGGAGGACGTGGGCGTCTGTGTCCCGCGCTCCCACGATGGCATTAAACTGCTGGGGTTCCAGAGTGACAATCTGCCCTCTGATTTTAATAGTATGGCTCCTGATGGCCGGGTTCCAGTTGGCGTAGAATTCTCGGACCAAGTGAAGGTTGCACTCCTTGGGCTCCTGAAAGATAAAGCTGAGCCCAGCTGCCTCAATCCTCTGTACGATGCGAGGGAACTCCTGTGCAAGTGGTTCCCTTGCAATATGTTCCTCCGGGAAGTATTTGTTCTCCTTATGCTTTGCGTACCACTTCTTCCCTTCCTCGGTAACCCATCGTGTTCCGTATCGGCGGTGTTGACCGCGTGGAACAGCAGGTGCAGCTGGGACAGCCGTGCCCAGTCTCATTCTCTTTCTGCCGGTGCCTGAGGTTGAAGCACCCTTGCCTTTATCTTGTCGGTTGGCCATTGTACCTGTCAATTTACACAAACAAGCACAACCTTAAGCTAAAAACTTGTTAGATTCGGCTAAGGTTGGGTTAAACAAAATTTACCCCACACTTAGTCTTTAACAATATTTACAACTTTTTAGCAAGGATAGCTCTATTTACACCCCAAACACAATCAACTATAAACATATTGCTTAGTGCGTTCACCGAAATTCGACAGCATAACGGCTAGCGAACTACTCAGACTTCATACAGCTAACCCAATCCTACTATCGACAGCTATTCACCCATAGCACTTAGCAACAATAACAACAACAAAATACAAACAACAATACAAACATTTTATATACAACTAATCTAAGCAATTCAACCAATTCACATATTACGCAATTTCCCACAAAAATTCGAGAATTAGTCGTCTTTCAACAATTATACAATATTTACCACGACTTATCTCAAATAATAAACACACCCCGGCATCAATTTCGTCAAACTATCAAGTTACCCAAGTTAAAATTCAACAACCCCAAGCCCTAGAATACAATTCGACAATCAAAATCGAATTATTCAATCTATCGATAAGTTCAAACGTCAACTACAACAATCCAAACATAATCAATCACAAAATAATTCACGTCATGTTTAATTTCTACCTAGGGTGATATATCTCACCTCACATGCTCAAAATTGACAAAAATCGCCAAAAATTTGAGATAGACGATGAAAACATACCTTGGAATTGAAGAATCGACGAAAACTTGACGTTTTCCTTGCCTATTAATGTGGCACGGAGCTTGGGGGTAGGGGAATGGGTGTTTGGTCGTGGAGGGAAGAGGGAATGGGGAAAATAGGGGCGAAATCGGAGGTTTTTATTAAGAAAACACGTGGGTCACCCGAAAACCCAGTGTGACCCGGCACTGGATAAAGGCAACGTGTCACGGAGGGTAACGCGGAGCCCCTCCTCCGTGACACGGAGCCAACGCGTTGGCTTACTGGAATTTTGAAAAATCCAGATTTGCCTTCAACGTGTCACGGAGGCCAACGCGGAGCATTGCCTCCGTGACACGGCGCCAACGCGCCAGTGCTCTGTTTCACCATCAAATTTTATTTTTCATACCTCGCCTCGTTTCCTCGATTCCAAGTATTTTTCCTCCAGTATACCTGAAAATCACCTCACTAAACAAAAATTGGTTAAATTAATAAATTCCCTACTAAAAATAAAATAAAAAAAATTACTAAATTACTAAATAAAAAATTACTAAATAAAATGCAAATCTAAGCCTAGTCGCGAAAAAGAAAAGAAAATAAAATAAAAGAAAAACTTTACACTAAAGAAAGAAAAAATATTTTTCATGGGTTGCCTCCCGTGCAGCGCCTTGTTTAACGTCGCGGCTCGATAGCCTTTATGCTCACGTGTCTACTAGGGAGATGGACGATTTGTCCCGATCCTGGTCATCTCCCCAGTAGTTCTCAACCTTGTTTGGTGGCCTACCTAGTAACTCTCGGGAATCACTCAATCCATTCACATTCCCATGATCACTCACGTTGATCACCGAGAGTTTCTTATAGACAGTCGGGAGCTTAGGTGCCTTGTACACGTCAAACACCTCAACCTTGTCGTGTGCTCGCATTGTGAGTTGACCCGCAGCTACATCGATCAATGTCTTTCCAGTTGCCAAAAAGGGTTGTCCCAAATTAAATGGGACTTCCGCATCTGGTTCAAAATCCAGAACAATGAAATCTACCGGAAAAATGAGGGAGCCTACCTGCACTAGCACATCCTCAACAATGCCATCCGGCTTAGCTAAAGACCTGTCTGCTAGCTGAAAGATCATTGTTGTAGGTCTAGGACTCCCTAGTCCTAACTTTCTGAATACCGAAGATGGCATCAGATTTATACTTGCCCCCAAGTCGCATAACCCACGAGCTCGGATACTTTGCCCAATCGTCAGCTGGATAGTAAAACTTCCAGGATCCTTCAGTTTAGTGGGCAACCTGTTCTGAATACGGGATGTGCATTCCTCCATTAAAGCAACCGTGGCATACTCAGTCAAGCGACTTTTGTTGGCCATGATGTCTTTGATATACTTCGCATATTTTGGCACACCCTGCAAGACATCAACAAGAGGTAAGTTAACATGTACCTGTTTAAGTACCTCCATGAATTTCTGGAAACACGCCTCCTCCTTGTGTTTCTTGAGTCGTTAAGGGAACGGGGGTGGAGGCCTTGCTGGTTCAGCTTCTTTGGTATTCCCCGTATCTGAGGTTTGTTCTCCCTCAACATCTGTTGCTCCTGACTTCTGAGGCGGTCTTTCCGGTTCCACCTCCTTTAATTGTAAACCACTCCTCGTGGTCACTGCATTCACCTGCTTAGGATTGGGATCCGTATCGCTAGGTAGTCCTCCCCTTGTTCTAGTATTTTGGGCACTAGCAAATTGCCCAAACTGATATTCAAGAGCCTTGGTTGCCAATTGATTGTTCTTTACTTCGGCTGCCAATTTGACATAGTCAGCCTGCAATTGTGCCTGGTTGGCAATCATGGACTTGAACATTTCCTCAATAGTCGGTGATGGTGGTGGAAGAGGGGCATTGTGATTTCTGAACTGATTCTGATAGTCTTGTTGCCCTCCTTGGTTTCTGTGCATACTCTGCCCTGAACCTTGGCCTTGTTGATTGTTGCTACCCCACGAAAAATTCGGATGATTCCTCCAATTCGAGTTGTAGCCACCACCAAACTGCTGTTGATTCCTCTGTGCATTGCCCACAAAGTTAACAGAATCAGGATTTGCACCACAGCATTCAGCTGAATGCTCACTACTACCACACACTTCACACCACATCTGTTGGACTGCATTGACTGAGGCTGAAGGCTGGTTCAAATTCATATTGCTGAAGTGAGTGTTTAACTGATTTTGCAAAGCAGCTATCTGTGCAGCGATAGCTGTGAATCCATCTACTTCAAGCACTCCCGCTGCTTTCCTTGCTCCACCTCTTGAAGAATCTGCATTCCATTCCGGATTGCCTTGTGAGATTCGGTTGAGCAAAGTGTACAGCTCCTCATAAGTCTTCTCCAGCACTTGCCCTCCAGCTGGTGAGTCTAACAAAATTTTAGTGTGGGGTTCCAAACCCTCAATAAAAGTGTGTACCAACACCTCATTTGACTGATGATGATGAGGACAGTCCCGCAACATGGACTTGAATCTTTCCCAGGCTTGATAAAGATTTTCTCCTTCCCTCTGTTTAAAACTTAGAATCAGACTTCTAAGTTTAGCTGTTTTACCTGAAGGGAAAAATCTGATCAAAAACTTCCTTGCAAGATCATCCCACGTTGATATAGAGTTGGGTGGTTCAGCTTTTAACCACCTCTTGGCTTCACCAAGTAAGGAAAATGGAAATAAGGTGAGCCGAACATAATCAGGTGACACTCCAGCGGGTATGTAAGTGTCACTTATCTCCAAAAAGTTCTGGAGATGTTGTTGCGGATCTTCGTGAGGGAGACCGGTAAACTGCCCGCTAGTGTGCAAAAGTTGCACCATATTTTGCTTTAACTCAAATCTCCCTCCAGGCTCTGGTTTGCGGATGCTGGAATGTACATTATTAGCGTGTGGGATTGCCACCTCGCGAACCGGCCTGGCTGCTACTTCCTCGGGCACTAACACTGCCCGCACAACTGGTGGATTTGGTTGCTCCATCATAGACTGTTTAAGCAACTGCAGCTTCTTCCGAAGAGCTTCTCTACATTGACTGTGCAATTCACGTTCTGGCTCTAAGTAAGATTCCACCAGCTCCTTGTCCCTTGCCAGTGTTCACAGAAATAAAAATCTGCAAAATACAGGCTAAGACCAAGTTGTTAACACTTAAGAAAATAAAAATACAAATACAGTAAATTTACACTAAACATAATTTTACAAATCGCCTAGCCTCCCCGGCAACGGCGCCAAAAACTTGTTCGGTGCTGATTCGGTTAGTATTAAATATTATCAACCGACACGCAAGTGCACGTGGTCAAACAAGTAATAAAGTGGCTAAGTAGCCAAGTATCGATCCAAGGAGCCTGCTCTAGATTTGTAAAACTGCCTAGTTTACTATATCTCTATTCTATTCCTAACTATGTTAACAACAATCCAACCAAGAGTTGAGTGAGTTTTTGTTTCTAAACTATTTATATACTACAATTAATAACAACTATTTACTTTTGAATTTAGACAATGGATATGCACATGCCAAGGTTAAGAACGAGTAATGAACTTGATAATCATGATAATTTGGTCATCCTCTTCTTCATGTTGCTAGCCAAGAACGTTTGCCTAGAAATTAAAACTTTCGTATTTAATTTCACTTTAGAATCATAAACCATCCGTCTACATTTCTGTGATCAAATGCAATTTATGACCTAGCACTACAATTCCGGTTCCTAAATTGACTAATACGGCTTTCAAGTATATTTCTATCAAGAAAGCACATCAAAACCCAATTTTCCCAAATCAAGTTAAGAACAATACCCTATTAATTCACAACTTTCCAATTTCGTGCTCTCTCGAGTGAAATTGGACTTTTTAGATATACATTAATGGTGGCCAATCAATAATGTAGTAAGCACAAGAATTAATAGAACAACATGCAAGAAGAAGAAGAAACCATATCAATTATCACCAAAATTCATTACACAAGTTCAAAACCTCAGCAAAGAAGGGAATTAGCCACTCATTCTTGGATTAATCATCCTAAAATGAGTGTAAATCATGCATACAATTGAAGGAAAGAAGAAAGGAAGAGAAGAAAACTCTTAGCTTTTCTATTCTTCAACTGCCACAAACCCACGTTCCTGCTCTCCACTTCTGAACTCAGTCTAAAAACTAAAAACTCCTTTAAAATAAACCTAAGTGTGCTATTTATACTAGTGGGAAATTTTTCCCGGAATAACAAGCAACGTGTCACGGAGGCCAACGCGGAGCACTGCCTCCGTGACACGGCGTGGACGCGGACCCTCTCTGGAAATTGCAGGGTCCGGATAATTGGCCTTAACGTGGCACGGAGGCCATCGCGGAGGCCTATCTCCGTGCCACGGAACTGACGCGCAGGCACACTGGAAATTGCCTAATTAATTCCTGTCCAGGCAGTGTTCTACCGCGATGGCAGCGTGGCACGGCTCCATCGCGGAGCCAGTGTAAAATGTGCCATCCAAGGTCTTTTCCACGCTCGCATCCAAGTCCAACTCCGACATAGTTCCAACAGGCATTTTAGCTCCTAAAAGTCACATTATCCTGCAAAATAAAATGCTAATCATGTTGGTTAGTATAAATTCACATTTTATTACCAAATACATGATATTATATACACATTGCACAACAAACAAGGTAAAAATGATACGTTTGAGTATCACTTGGGCATATAAATCTGCCCAAGATCACTAAACTATGCTGTATACTGATTTTCTATAGTAACATGATTTACTATTCCTGACATACTTTCTAAACTTCATTTTAGTCTGCTATTCAATTTCTGAAGTGCTTTACGGATACTGTACTACTTCACGGGGTTCCAACTGAACACAACAATATCTTAACATGGCATATCACATCACATACTGAGTATACTTGGCAATCTCTAACACTTGCGTTAGAATCTATATCATACTGATAGGTTTCATACACATTACAACCCAATGTTTCTCACATCGTACCAATATTCATAATAACGCAATACTCGACTTCTGAACATTCTACTGGTCTGTAATTTATTACACTATACTGATATCACTTAACTTGCCGAAGGAAACTAACTTTACATACCTTATCTTGAACTATTCGTCTGTCGGACGAGGCTCAGCCGGTACTCCAACTATTTTCTCCCAACTGCATTCATAAACATATCAATTAACACTAAATACAACTTTATTTCAAAAGGCAACGTCACTTTCGATATAGTTTATAGCCTAAACTTAGGTTTATCGAAAGACGGCCAGAAACTTGCTATTTTTCAGCGGCCCAGAAGGGAGAAATATTCACTTCTCAGCTAGGAACACATAGACACTAATTTAGAGCAATTCTACTTACCTTAGTTCGGTGGCTCGACGATTCGTCGGCCGTATTTTACGAAACTGAATCCGTAGGAATGCTCTCTGCTGCTAAATACTTCGGTATCTGGGATTAATTTTAGTTTGGGCAGCGTTTAGTAGCGTAATCGGACGGAAATTATATAATTTCCTTCGTTCTTACCTTCTCTCTGCCGCTTTGCTCTGTTCTCTGGAAAATTATATGTGATTAAATGATTTAAAACCGAAGTGGCCTGTATATACTTGGGCCTGGACAAGGGCAACGTGTCACGGAGCCATCGCGGAGGCCTCACCTCCGTGACACGCTGCCATAGCGGAGGGGCTCTGCCTGGCTCCTCCCGCGATGGCTCGACGGGTTTCTCGTCCGATCTTTTTCCCGGGCCTTTCTACAGCACGTATGGCCTTCAGATGTGCTTAACCAACGTGCGAATAGGTCATCTAGGTGCCGGGAATTCTATGGGGTATAACATTCTCCCTCCTTAAGAACATTCTTCCTCGAATGTACACTATTATCTAGAGGACTACTTACTTTACTTTCTAGAAAACTTTCGGCAGAGTTTCCCCTGTAACATGGACTATCTCAAAAACCTGAAATGCAGAAAAGTCCAACACAGGCACTGCGCATAATATTCTAGGATCCACTGGATAACTAGATATCAATCTTTCTTTATCATTTACAGACATACAACCATAAGATACTGCATAAATAATAGTACGGACATACCTGTCGCCTGGCTAGGCCTGAAATAGGTGAGGATATCTGGTCCTCATATCTTAATAGACGTAATATCTTTAGTCCGTAATCAGCGAATCTGTCTGTCTAGGATAGCTACTGGAACCTCTTCATAGGCCCGCTTTTTCGTAACCTATTCTGGATTGGGACAACCGTAAAAGAGTCTCCTACGAATTTCCTCAACATGAATATATGGAATACTGGGTGAACGGATACTAACTCTGGAAGCAAGTTCAATTCGTATGCAACTCGGCCTATCCTTTGCCGAATCTGATCTGGCCCAACAAATCTCGGGCTGAACTTACCTTTCTTATCGGGGATACTTCCGAAATACCCATTCATTTACATCAAACTCTAAGTTTCTGCGCCGGACATCTACATATAATTTTCTGGCGACTCTGTGCAGTCAGTAAGCGTCCTCAGATAAGCTTTACCCTTTCCTTTGACTTTTGAACAATGTTTGGGCTAACCAACGCTGACTCTCCTATAAGTAGATTAATTAACGGCACATGCTCATTTCGGCTACCACCGAAATCTAGGACATATGCTCGCAACATGTCTTCGAGCGCCTAAATTTTGCGCTCGGCCTGCCCATCTGTCTGAGAATGAAATGCTGTGCTTAGATTACTCTGCGTTCCCAAACTTTTTTTTTGGAACGACTGCCAGAATCTGGCTGTAAGCTATGCTCCTCTGTTTAAAATAATGGATACTGGTATTCCATGTAATCTGACTATCTTTCTGCTATGCAACCCAGCATAATCTTTGGCCGAGAAAGTAGTTCTTACTGGCAAGAAATGAGCTGATTTTTGTCAAGCTGTCATTTATCACTCATATAGAGTCATGTCTGTGTTTAGTACGGGGTAATCTTGCTACAAAATTCATCTTCACTGCTTCTCATTTCCAAAGAGGCACAGCTATGTTCTAAATTAACCTGCCTGGTTTCTGATATTCTGCCTTCAACTGTTGGCAGTTCGGACACTGGGCTACCAGTAGTTTTCTTTAATGTCATGGTACCTCTTTGTCATATCGGGATGAAGAGAATAGCGGGCGTAATGCGCCTCGCTCATAAACTGCTGACGATCCGCATTTATATCGCCACATTTCATCCCCGGTTATCTGAAAATATGTCATCTCTCCTTACTGAATCTTGTGTTCA
Source organism: Datura wrightii (assembly GCA_035772735.1). Classification (NCBI taxonomy): domain Eukaryota; kingdom Viridiplantae; phylum Streptophyta; class Magnoliopsida; order Solanales; family Solanaceae; genus Datura; species Datura wrightii. The sequence continues at coordinate 150,665,444 of JASDFA010000001.1, read as the reverse complement.
AGTTAAACCTGGCTAGGGTTTCTATACTGTCGTTCCTTTACTTCCACCTCTAACCGCAATGCTCGATATTCTGTATTATCGTTCTGTTATCCTTTATTTCTGCTATGTGAATGGCTAGACCGGCTAACTAGTAAAATTCTCGGGTCTATTCCCGCTGTTCAGGCGGCAAGTATGCCAACTCCCTGTAGATCTATGGCTAAGGGCATCTACTACCGTATTAGCCCTCCCCGGGTGACACAAAATTCTTGATTTTTCAAGTATAAACTACTGCAACTACCTCCAGGTCATGGGTAAGACAATTCTTTTCATGTTTCTTCAATTGCCTGAAAGCATAAACTGTTACCTTACCATACTGCACCAACCCTCTGTACCTTCTGGCGATGCTAACACTGGGGCTGAGGTTAACCTGGCTGTTAACTCTTGGAAGTTCTGCTCACACGCCTCAGTCTACTGAAACTTTTGCTGCCTTCTGTGTCAACTGCAGTACCCGGCTAACCGCAGGGACTGCGTACTTCGATCGGAGTGGTAGATCTAGGCTATGTTTCCACTACTTCGATTTTTTTTTTGTGTATCTATATCTACCCCAGCCTCCGACACAATGTGACCAAAAAGGCTACTAAACTCAACCAAAATTCACATTTACAAAATTCGACATATAACTGACGGTCATACTGGTTTATTATACCGGAGAATCCGACAAGTAGTCTACCGGTATAACTAGAGCTTATATGGCCTTCTGGCCGCATGCTAAAGCTGTTTGTTGCTAAGGTAACCTTGAACGACTATCTGCACACCATGTGCCCGTATCTGATCAGGGGGTCCTGATATCTACCATGACCTCTAATGATCTGGCTACATAACCTTAAATAACTGAATAGTCGGGTTGAATGACCCGAATGTGGCAGTAGTCCCACCATACACTACCCGTGCTACTTGAGTTCTTATAGTTCGTGCATAACCGCAAACTCGTGGGCATCTAATTGCTCTGTTATTTTGCTTAACCCACTGGAAGGCTGGACTTATTCAACTTACTCCCAGGCGATCAATCTCTGGATCTTCACGGGGAGTCTACTGATCCCCTGGTCTTAATAAACACTGTGCTAGCAGGGTACTATCAATTACTTATGCCATGCGTATATCCACTTGGATCTATACTGCTGTTCTGGGGAATTCTCGGTCTTATAGGCTATTCTATAACTACTGGCCTTCCGCTAGGGCTCTGTATCTGAATATCTTACGAAACCCAGCTGAAGTACTAGTCTGTCACAAGTTTGTCACTGACTACTGATGTGGACCCTTCCTTGGGGTACCCACGGGTATTCTGGCTGGGACGGCCGGCTGACTTATGGGGGGTTCTACATAACAACTGCTAGATTGACTAAGGCCGACTGTCGCCCACAAGGCTGGGAAAACGACGTATGACCACTTAACATGCTGGAACAATTCTAGTATTGCTAATCTCTGAAATTTGCCTACTCGTCTCTAATCCTGGTTCTGGCACATGCACTACTGTTACCGATCTTCAGGGATGCCTCCCTGCTAATGCAGGCGCCAGCTGGTCGGTAGACCGTCTAACTGCGCCCTTATCATCTGGCCATCTGTCTTAGGCCAATAACTCTGGTAAGCACCTGGAGCCTAGATCTGACAACAACACATAAGTCTGTTAATCTAATAACTGAGAACTGAGATAGTTTCTATGACTTCATACGTAACTCACACTCACACTTAATCCGCCCTTTCTCTTCTTCTTTTCTTTCTTTCTTCTCCCTCTTTCTTCTCTTTTTTTTTGTCCCACAATGCAATTTGTATAGGCTTTCTATTACTAATCAACATTTGAGATTGTAGCCCTTATAGGCAGCCACTCACAACCTATCTATTATCTGTATATCTATATATCGCTGGCTACGTACAATATGTACTGATTCCTGCGGTAATTCATAACCTCTGACATGTTCTGCTGAGTCTCACATCGTACATGATACATTTCTTCTACGGCCTAATAATATCTCCGGCACTGACTCATCATTTCATTGCATTGTCACCCCATTCTGAAAGTAACAACATAAACATTCTAGTTATTGTCTGCTGTTTGAAATTCTGCCACTCTTGCGATGTGGGGATCGACGTTCGAATCCTGTAGCCTTACTAGGCATATATTGAGAGCCCATAACTGTCTGCTGGGCCTTATCTCTAGGCTACACTAGATTAGAATTGCTGTATCGGTAACTTCTTAACTTTTCCATAGCGGACGTACTGCGGTATTCTGAATCGCAATCTTACTGTCAGCGCGAAGCTTAATCCTTAATACAATACTTTATCAATCCGGGGTAGTTTTAATTTCCCCACAAGATCTGACATTCCTGCTTCTTCCTCTCACCTTGCTTAGACTAAACTCTGGGGTTCAAGGTACCTTCCTTTCATTGCTAATGAGATTACTCATCAAGCCTCGGCCTATACTTCTTCTGGCGCATATGGCGGACTTGGCCTTTTTCTGACTCAAACTTGACTATTATTAGGCATTTATCACTAGCAGGCCTGTTACCCCTACTTCGGGTAAGCTAACAGTCTTACTTTCTTTACTGGCTTGTTATCATAAGGGTCTGCACAACTTACGTAATCATAAGGGCTCTCTATATTTTCTACTACTTACTAGGATCAATCAACCCATCTTTACTTACTGCATGATTTGGCAACCCCCTCTCAAGTCTTATGCTCCTTTACTATACTGGTATCGAACTTAAGAGGTAGGAATAACCCTTTCTTATTGCAACAATAAAAGCATTCAATTGTACCATATCCAAAAAGATGTATTTGGGATTTCTGCATTTTTTTCTCTCTTTCTTATACTTACCTGGTGGTCTGACCTTATCTGCAATCATAATCAGATCTCATATAGCTAATAAATGAATGAGTTCATATATACATTATATTTCTGACTTCCTATTCTGACGTTATCAACATATACTGGGAATAATGTCAATAACGGTATCACGCTGGGAGGTCTCTGATACCCCCTCCTGCTGCTGTAATTATCATATAACTGACTGAGGTTCTTTTCTGTTGTTATCTCTGATCTTCTGCCTGTGATAGGGAAATGCTGATCTGCCTTTGTATCTGTAATCAAAGAATACGGTAAGTTTTCAGGGACTCAACCCTATACTATACCGCTCTAAAGCACGACTGACTGAGAAGGAAAGGTAACCATCATATCATGCCTCGCAGCCTCCTGCCTATAGTATGTGATGCACAACACATCCATAGACAAGACTCTACTTAGCACGTCTTGCAGACTCCCTGGGATACGACCTGCTCTGATACCAAGTTTGTCACACCCCGCCTTGGGGGGTATGACTGGCACCTGGTGCCCTACGAGGAACTGACTGCTAGACTGGTAAGCCTAGGCACATCTGGTGCCTGGCTAGCTCTAACCCACATTTCTGGAAACAAAGGGCTATATAACGGCTGTAAACACAGCCCCCTGCCCATTGGCCTATAGCCTCCTGTACCTGCAATAATAGCTGACCAGAACATGCAACTATAGGGAACTTATACGGGCCGACAAGGCCACCATGCTGTCTAGCTGTCTATAACTCAATCACAACGTACTGAAAAGCTACGTGACCGGCAAGGTCGCCACTACTGATAAACTATGGCCCCACACGGCCATCATAAAACAAAGCAAAAGCACTAACAGCTAACAACTGCACGGCCTCACACGACTGGCTCAACTGACCACAGGGGAATATACAGACTGCAAGCCTCTAGGAATAGCAATAGAAATGATCGGGACAGGGCCCCGACCTACCCATACTATATAACAACAGAAACTGAAGTACACCTCTAGAATTCAATCTCCGGATGACAGGAGCTGAATGCTCAACGCTGACAGGAATCACGTGGTGTCACCTGCTCATCTATGAGTACCTGCAGGCAAGTAATGCAGTGCCCCACCGGGCGTCAGTACCGCTAGTACTGAGTATGTAAAGCAATAACTGAAAGAGATATCTGAAATCAATAACATAACTGATGAAACTGAAATAGAAGGATAGCTTAACTGTCTGATAATGTAAGTCATACCTTCTCTTAATCATACTGGAAGGAGTAGGAGTCATACCTGGAGACGTATCATTCTACTACTAATCTGCTCGTATCTACTGTAATATAACATAACATACATAACATAACATGGCATACACAACCTTACCCGGCCCCCATAAGCCGGGAGGTACAATCAACACAGAATCTATACCCCTACCCCGGTCATCCCATCTCCTATACTAGTTGTAAGCATCCCGCCGGTCCCCTGGGTATGCACTTGGGCTCGCTGAGCCCCTGACTATAACTGCATCTGAGTCCGAAGGACTCCTGAATCTGCACCCGGGCGTATCCGCTCGACTGGGGTGTGTAAGGGCCGATCAAGGCACAAATATGGGGAAAAACTGGCATCCCATCTTCGTCCCCTGGCGGGATGGCATGCCACTCCGTAGAGTGACGTATGCTCATCCTCTGGTGGATGAGTCGATACAACTATTAACCCTGAGGCGGTCATGGATGGTAAGTAATCCAACCCCAAACAATACAACGGTCTCAACTGGTAATACTATCTGTGTATCTCACATGCTGAGGCTAATAGGGGTAAAGTACCGTACATACTACATGCTGAGCTAATGATAGCAATCTGTACGTATTTAATACGTGCTGAGGCAGGTAAAGATGTATAAATATGAACATAGTTTCCTGTCGGGCTGTACTGGGCAAATGCTACATAAGATAATGTTTCTGCTGAAAACTCTACTGTTTACTGGGTTTCTGTATACGCTATATGCTGGACTAGTGATAGAAATATGTACATGCTTAATACATGCTGAGGCTGGAAGTACTATATATATGTGTACGAATATAGTCTTTCTGCTGAACTATGCTTTATACTGATTTTCTATAGTAACATGATTTACTATTCCTGACATACTTTCTAAACTTCATTTTAGTCTGCTATTCTATTTCTGAAGTGCTTTACGGATATTGTACTACTTCACGGGGTTCCAACTGAACACAACAATATCTTAACATGGCATATCACATCACATACTGAGTATACTGGGCAATCTCTAACACTTGCGTTAGAATCTATATCATACTGATAGGTTTCATACACATTACAACCCAATGTTTCTCACATCGTACCAATATTTATAATAACGCAATACTTGACTTCTGAACATTCTACTGGTCTGTAATTTATTACACTATACTCATATCACTTAACTTGCCGAAGGAAACTAACTTTACATACCTTATCTTGAACTATTCGTCTGTCGGACGAGGCTCAGCCGGTACTCCAACTGTTTTCTCCCAACTGCATTCATAAACATATCAATTAACACTAAATACAACTTTATTTCAAAAGCCAACGTCACTTTCGATATAGTTTATAGCCTAAACTTAGGCTTATCGAAAGACGTCCAGAAACTCGCTATTTTTCAGCGGCCCAGAAGGGAGAAATATTCACTTCTCAGCTAGGAACACATAGACACTAATTTAGAGCAATTCTACTTACCTTAGTTCGGTGGCTCGACGATTCATCGGCCGTATTTTACGAAACTGAATCCGTAGGAATGCTCTCTGCTGCTAAATACTTCGGTATCTGGGATTAATTTGAGTTTGGGCAGTGTTTAGTAGCGTAATCGGACGGAAATTATATAATTTCCTTCGTTCTTACCTTCTCTCTTCCGCTTTGCTTTGTTCTCTGGAAAATTATATGTGATTAAATGATTTAAAACCAAAGTGGCCTGTATATACTTGGGCTTGGACAAGGGCAATGTGTCACGGAGCCATCGCGGAGGCCTCACCTCCGTGACACGCTGCCATCACGGAGGGGCTCTGCCTGGCTCCTCCCGCGATGGCTCTACGGGTTTCTCGTCCGATCTTTTTCCCGGGCCTTTCTACAGCACGTATGGCCTTAAGATGTGCTTAACCAACGTGCGAATAGGTCGTCTAGGTGCCGGGAATTCTACGGGGTATAACAATGACGAATAGGCTACTAAACGTTTTAGGAAATGTTCCTTCTTTCATGATCTATGTCATGCGATGAAAAATCCTTTCTATCCTTCTAATTTGTGCTATTTGCAATTAAAGAATCATGGCTCCTAGGAGGATTAATGGAAGGAGGAATGGAGGTGGTGAAGGTCACAATGAGGGAAACGGTTATGGGCATCAGCCAGCCCCACCAATTCAGGAGCCCCAACCACCGAAGCCAGCTGCTCATGCTGAGTTTCGAGCTTCCATCTAGATGTTGGCACAGGGCTTGACCGCTTAGGTCAATTAGTAGGCCATTGCGCATGTTCCCCAGAACGGTAATGTGGCGGCGGCCAGAGTCTGAAACTTTTTGAGAATGAACCTGTCGGAGTTCTTGGGGTCCAAGGTAGATGAGGACCCGCACGACTTCATTGATAAGATTGTCAAAATCACCAAGGTTATGGGGGTAAGCTGTGTAGAGTGCGTAGAGTTGGCCTCCTACCAATTAAAGGGGGTTGCACATATTTGGTTCCACCAGTGTAAGGACAATAGGGTTGCTGGAGCAAGTCCGGTCACATGGGAGGAGTTTCAGGTTGCATTCCTCGATCGGTTCTTCCCTCGAGAAATGAGGGAGTTGAAAGAAGCTGAATTTGTGAATCTAAAGCAAGGGAGGATGACTTTCCAGGAGTACACCCTTGAGTTCACCCGCTTATCTAAATATGCCCCTGAGTTGGTGGCTGACCAGCGGGCGTGGGTGAGTAGATTTGTGCATGGAATTGCAGTATATCTGGAGAAGGACTGCAGGACAGCTATCCTCCACTCGGACATGGACTTCTCTCACATAGTGTTGTCTGCTCAGCAGATGGAGGCAGTACACTCAAGGGAAAGGGAGACCAAGAGGACCCGGACTGAGGACCACAGATTCTCTCAACAGAGGTTCGACGGTGGGCATCAACAGCAAACCCACCAGAGATCATCAGCCCCTGTATCATTAACTGTGAGTGCACCATCTAGGCCCCGACGCGACCAGAAGGGGTGAGTTCCAGGCTCGAGGGGTCATAGCAGCAGGGCCACAGATTCCAGCATACCAACTTGCCGTAGATGTGGCCGAGGGCACACGGGCCAGTGCTTAGCAGGATCAGGAGCTTGTTTTGGATGTGGGAAACCTGGACATATTCTCAGAGATTGTCCGGCTATGAGGCAGTATCAGGTTAGGGGCCGAGGCCCAGCTTCTAGTTCAGCAGCTCCTCCCCCACGGACAGCATATCAGGGTCCATCTACTAGCATAACTGGCGGGCAGCTTCAAAAGAAATTCTATGCCTTAGCCACTCGCCAGGAGCAGGAGGCCTCACCAGATGTATTCACCGGTATGTTGAGAGTCTTTCATGTTGATGTGTATGCTTTGTTAGATCCGGGGGCTACCCTATCTTTTGTGATGCCTTATATAGATAGTAGCTTCGGAGTCAGTCCCGATGTTTTATCAGAGCCCTTCTCAGTTTCTACTCCAGTAGGTGACTCAGTTATAGCAAGATGGGTATATAGAGATTTCCCAGTCTCAGTTCTTCATAAGGTCACCTTAGTAGATTTGATAGAGTTATCCATGACCAATTTTGATGTTATTCTCATCATGGATTGGCTATATGTATGCTATGCTTCAGTTAATTGTAGAACCCGGTCAATAGAGTTCAGGTTTTCGGGAGAGTCAGTTTTACAGTGGAGGGGTAGTTCAGTTGTGCCCGTAGGTTGATTCATTTCTTATCTTAAGGCCAAGAAGATGATTTCCAAGGGTTACATATACCATCTAGTTAGGGTTAAGGATGTGGAGTCCGAGACTCCAACCATTTAGTCAGTTCCAATCATATATGAGTACCCAGAGGTCTTTCCTAATGATTTGCCAAGTGTACCTCCCGAACGGGAGATTGAATTCGGTATAGACCTTCTTCCCAACATGCAGCCCATTTCTATCCCACCCTACAAAATAGCCCCAGCTGAGCTGAAAGAGTTGAAATATCAATTGAAAGACTTTTTGGATAAAGGCTTCATCAGGCCGAGTAAGTCTCCGCGGGGTGCACCAGTATTATTTGTTTGAAAGAAGGACGATTCCTTTCACATGTGCATTGATTATTGGCAGTTGAATAAGGTCACCATCAAGAACATGTACCCCTTGCCCAGGATTGATGATTTGTTTGACCACCTCCAGGGTGCCAGGTGTTTCTCGAAGGTAGATCTCAAATTCGAATATCACCAGATCAGAGTTCGGGAGTGTCACATTCCAAAAATGGCCTTCAGAACCCGGTATGGCCATTACGAGTTTGTACTTATGTCTTTTGGACTAACAAATGCCCCTGCAGCTTTTAAGGATCTAATGAACAGGGTATTCAAGGCATATCTAGACCTGTTCGTGATTGTATTTATTGATGATATTCTCATATACTCTCGGAGTGAGGAGGAACATGCGGCTCACCTGAGAGTAGTGCTTCAAATCCTCAAGGATTAGATGTTGTATGCCAAGTTCAGCAAATGCGATTTCTAGTTAGATTCTGTGGCATTCCTAGGCCATGTGGTGTCAAGAGAGGGTATAAAAGTAGATTCTCAAAAGATCGAAGCGGTAAAGAATTGGCCCAGATCGGTGAACCCATCAGACATCAACAGCTTTTTAGGCTTAGCGGATTAATATAGGAGGTTCGTTGAAGGTTTCTCATCCATTGCAGCCCCGTCGACTAGATTGACTCAGAAAAAGGTAAAGTTCCAATTGTCGGAGGCTTGTGAGAAAAGCTTCCAAGAGTTGAAGACCCGACTCACTTTAGTACCAATGTTGACTCTACCCAAGAGTACGAATGACTTTGTGGTATATTATGATGCTTCACGAGTTGGACTCGGGTGTGTGTTAACACAGCATGGGAAAGTAATAGCACATTCCTCAAGACAGCTGAAAGTTCACGAAAAGAATTACCGACCCATGATCTTGAGATGGACGCGGTGGTGTTTGCATTGAAGATATGGAGGCATTACTTGTATGGGGTCCACGTGGATGTACTCACTATTCACGATCTTGCAATATGTTTTCTCACAGAAAGATCTAAATCTTCTACAAAGGAGGTGGTTGGAGTTATTGAAGGACTACGACATGAGTGTTCTCTACCACCCGGGCAAGGCTAATGTGGTTGCGGATGCACTTAGTAGGCTCTCTATGGAGAGTGTGTCCAATGTGGATGACAGAAAGAAACAGTTGGTGAAAGATGTCCACGGACTTACCAGGCTAGGAGTTAGATTGATCAATTCGACCATGGCGGCATTGTTGTGCACAACGGGTCAGAATCGTCTTTGGTGGTTGATGTCAAGTCTAGGCAAGATGAGGATCCAATTTTGAGAAAGCTGAATGAAGAGGTGCGGAGTCAAAAGGTTGAGGTTTTCTCCCTAGGGGGAGACGGTGTGCTATGATACCAGGGTCGACTATGTGTCCCAAGCATTGGTGATTTGAGAGTCTGAAGATTGCATGAGGCACATGGTACCAGATATTCTATCCATCTAGGATCCATGAAGATGTATCGGGACTTGCGAGAAATCTATTGGGGGGATGGTATGAAGAGGGATATTGCAGAGTTCATAGCAAAATGCTCGAACTGCCAGCAAGTGAAGGTCGAGCATCAAAGGCGGGAGGCATACTTCAGGATATCAGCATTCCTACTTGGAAGTGGGAAGAGATTAATATGGATTTCAATACAGGCCTACCTCGCACTCGACGACTTTATAAATCCATTTGGGTGGTGGTCGACAAGTTAACCAAGGGTACACACTTTCTACCGGTCAAGACCACTGATTCAGCGGATGACTATGCTAAGTTGTATATTTCAGAGTTGGTTCAGCTTCACGGAGTGCCCTTGTCTATTATCTCAGACCGAGGTACTCAATTTACCTCTCAATTCTAGCGTTCTTTTCAAAAGGGACTTGGGATGCAAGTTAAGCGCAGTAGAGTCTTCCATCCGCAAACAGACGGCCAAGCAGAACAAACCATTCAGACCCTCAAGGATATGTTGAGGGCATTTGTTATGGATTTCAACAGTAGTTGGGATGATCATTTTCCCTTTATTGAGTTTGCCTATAATAACAGTTATCACTCTAGTATCCAGATGGCACCGTTTGAGGCTCTATATGGGCAAAGGTGTAGATCACCCATCGGGTTGTTTGAGGTAGGTGAGGCAGCCATGAAAGGACCCAATTCGATTCATGAGGCCATGGTAAAGGTCTTGTTAATAAGGGACCGTTTGAAAACCGCTCAGAGTTGTCAGAAATCGTATGTTGATGTGTGGAGGAGGGATTTGGAGTTTTATGTGGACTACTGGGTCTTTCTAAAGGTGTCTCCCATGAAGGGAATAGTGCGGTTCGGAAACAAAGGGAAACTCAGTCCCTGATATGTTGGTCCCTACCGGGTTGTGAGAAGAGTTGGTAAACTAGCTTATGAGTTGGACATGCCATCGGAGTTGTCCTCAGTTTATCCTGTCTTTTATGTGTCACTTTTGAAGAAGTGCTTGGGTGATCCAGCCTTGGTAGTCCTGGTAGACAGCCTTGGGGTGAAAGACCGCCTCAGTTTTGAAGAAATTCCCATTGAAATCTTGGATCGTCAGGTTCTGAAGTTGAGGAACAAAGAAATAGCTTCAATTAAGGTCTTATGGAGAAATCAGCATGTTGAGGGAGCTAGTGGGAAGCTAAAGAAAATATGATGGCCAAATATCCACATTTATTCTTTTACCGACTCAGTTCCGACTTGAGGTATCAGTTTCGCCGTATGAATCTATCTAGTCTTCATGTTCGGTTCATGTGTAGAAGTTTCTTTTATGTGTATGAATGTGTATGTGAGGTATGAGATCATTTCAGCTATGTGGTTTTATTCGGAGGTAGTTATTCCGTAAAAATTTCGATTAAAACGATTAGTATATGGTATTGATAAATTGTATGTTTTTGTTTGTTGCTTGTTTCCTACATTCGAGGATGAATGTTCCCAAGGGGGAGATGTTATAATACCCCAGAAGTGCTTAGGAGTAGACCCAGGAAGCTAAAACGCAAAACTGCTAAAATTTGGGAAAAAGGTTGCAGAACGATCGATACCACGACCCATGGTAAGTAACCATGGACCGTCGTTTGTGGTCGTGGTTTCATGACTTTAGATGTCAGGGGGAAAAAATGGATGATTCAACGACCCGTTGTAAGAAACAACGAGCCGTCGTGGTCGTCATGGTAAGGGGTCAGCCTAGATGGCTGAAGTAACAACAGATGTTACAACGGCCCATTGTGAGGAACAGCGGTCTGTTGTTACCAATCGTGGTAAGTTTGTGGACTATTGCAGTCGAGACAACGGGTGGAAACCATGACCCATTGAAGCTTACAACGAGCCATGGTGAGACTCGTGAAATGGAAGTGCAGAGTTTAAGAAGAAGGAAACAACGGCCAAAGAAACGGTTCGTTGAAGCTCAGGACGATCCATCCATTGTGTCCGTGGCACGATTCGGAGAATGGGCTTTCAATAGTGTTTTCAATGAAGAGACAGGACGGGCCGTGGGGTGTTTCCATGACCAATTGATACTACCCGTGGGTTTTATCCGGCCAGTTTTCAGGGCAAGTTCATTAAGGGCATTTTTTGACTTTTGCATGCTTTTAGACCCTAAACTACATCATTTTTGATATTTTCTGAGTGTGATAAGATGAGTTAAGTCCTTTATGCATGCCCATTCCCATGAAAGAACTTTAGAGAGATTTTTGGGAGATTCAAGGTCTTCTTCCCCAAGTTTCCATCAATTACTTTGTCGGTATTGAAGAAACTTTGAGTCAATCCATTTCCATGTATGTAGGGTTTTAATGGGTGTCTTCCTTCCACACCTATGCCTAATTCCTATCAATTAGTGTTAAATTATGAATTATCAATTATGGAGTTTTGATCAATTGCATGATTCTTATGTCTCTATTCATGGGTATGATTAGATTGAGTTGATATTGATGATTTATGAAGCTTGGGCAGATTCTAACTGGTTTCTCTTATAAAAATAGATTTTTCTTGCAAAATTGAATCTAAAACGCCATGGATGAATAGTTCATAGAAGAGGTGATTTGTGATATGTGTGTAGTGATGATGAAATAAATGACGAAAAGCATGTTTCTAAACCTACCCATGATTGTATTGATGCTTTCAAAGTGAATTGAATAAATCCAAGTATAATAGAGCTTTGGGTAATGCCCACATGATGTTTTAAAGTAATGATCTTCCCCGACATAAGCTTACCACATGGTTTGGAGTGAATTTTCCTCAACTCTTATTATAAATTCTAGCTTGTTGTATGTTTCAAAGTAAAGCCTCCTGTATGCATGAAATCGTGATTGAGATGTGTGTCACTATAAGCTTTGTCGACAGAAAATGTTAAGCTTCATTTATATATGATTTTGAGTCTAGGCACGATGTTATTATGAGCTACGTCCATAGACAATGTTGAGCATCGTTTCATACGATGTTGAGTTATGCATGATTTCATATTGAGCTTCGTCAATAGACGATGTTGAGCTTCGTTATATACTACGTAGAGCATTGTATGTCTTGGGAGAGGAGTCTAGCACCGAGCAGGTTAAGGGTCGACTACCCTATGCCCTAGAACTACGTGCCAACGTAGGTTGATACTTATACATTATTGGGACCTCCCTTGTGATCTATCCCTAGCCCGATTGGCCCTTGAGCTTGATATCAATATCTTGGTAGCGTCCATCGCCCTGACAAGGTTATGGACGGCTCTTCCCACTTGAATGTGATAGTTGGGACCATGTAAGCTCTATCGTGGTATGTCGGTTAAGTGACGAGTCTCCCACAATCCATATCATTCAGATTGCGTATTCACTATTCATGATGATCAATTATGCATGCATGTACAAGAAGTAAGGTTTGACTCATGGTTTCGCTTTTGATATAAATGTCATGTTTCAGCTTGAGTCATTCGAGTCAGTCATGATGTTCTAAAGCCATGCATGATCATGTATAATATGAGTATGATTTCATAATGAATGCATGTAGTCTTCTTCTTATCCTTAAAAGCTTATGATATATGTATAACTTGCTTAAATGGATTTATAATACTTTCGAGGTTTTACTTACCTTACATACTTGGTACATTCCACGTACTGACCGCATACTTTCTATGCCGTATCATTTGATGATACTAGGTCCGAATCTCAGGCTCGTCCTCATCCTTAGTCTATCTCAGCTTAGGCTATCAACTCATTGGTGAATCCTTATGTTCCAAGGGTTGTTTGACAGACTTTTATGTTATCTTGAGTTTCAGTACTGTTCGGGTTAGTTGGGGATGTTGTCCCATCAACCCATCGTATGTAGTAGAGGCTTTCATACTAGTATGTAGTACTCAGCTCTTGTATACATCCAGTATTTCTTAATGTTATGCTATGGTTATGTTTCCGCTATGTCTTATGTTTAATGCCCCGCTTGCTAAATTGAGAATAGTTGTATGCACGTGCCATGGGTCGACTTGGGGTCTCTTGGGGTCCCTTGTCCTGTGTATACGATCTGGGACTCCGTTCAGGTCGTGACACTGCTGATCTCTAATCTGAGTCTTCCAATTGTTTTTTCCTTTCATGTATTGTATTGACGCCCTTGTCAGGGCGTTGCATTCATCCCTGTAGGTGATGGTGCGCTGTTAGATTGAGTTCATGGTTGCTGAGTGTAGTTCCAGCTGAGTTGGTGCTCTCTAGGTCTTTTGGAGTTGCCAGATGTTTGAGTTAAGGGTAGTTCGGGGCCCTGTCCCGATCATTTGATTACTAATGTATTCATAGAGGCCCGTTGACATTACTTTGGTTTTACTATGAAGTTATAGGCCAAGTGGGCCATGTTGTTAGTTGTTTTCCTTTCGGTGGTCTTGACAGCATATGGTATTTATTTTTTTGGTTGGTCAGGTGAGTCATCTTCCGCTATAGTCTATCGTCTTATTCTGATTTTATAGTTGTTGTGTTGGTCAACCTCATCGGTTCTGATCTTTGTTTTATATTTTGGGCGTCAGGTATGCTCATATCATGGGTGGCACCAGGAGCCAGTCACGCCTCCCCGGGTTTGGGGTGTGACAAGTATAATGTATGATGTGAATCTATAGATACTCACTAATATAAGATGTTCAAAGAAATATTCATGTGGCTCCATGATGATATGAATTATGATAAGGAAGCATGAGATTGATATTTTCAGAATATTGTGCTTGTTGTTAGTAGAAGTAGCCCCGATCCTTCTAAAATGGATGTTGTATGATGAAAGTAGTGTATGTTTATGTTTCTGACTAGCTGTAGTAGCATAAATCAGATAGATGATGTCAGATCAGTACTCCTCATGTCCTAGCTCAGTGGGGATCCTCCATAGCAGAGAGTGACTCCCTAGTTCAGCCAAGATCCTCCATAGAAGAGAGTGACTCCCTATTCAGTCGAGATCCTCCATAGTAGAGAGTGACTCCCTAGTTTAGTAGGGATCCTCCATAGCAGAGGGTGACTCCCTAGTTCAGTCATGATCCTCCATAGCAGATAGTGAATCCCTAGTTCCGTCGGGATCCTCCATAGCAGAGAGTGACTCTCTAGTTTAGTGGGGATCCTCCATAGCAGAGAGTGACTCCCTTGGTTATGTTACTAGTGTAATTCAATTTTGTATGATCCAGATTTCAGATTATAACATGCTTAATATAATGATAATCAGTCTCAGTTATCAGTAGGGATCTAGTAAAGTGCGTGATGCTAGATCCAGATTCAGCTCTTATTAAAACGTTCAGAACTTGACCCTTATGCATGAGTTTTATGATGTTGCATAAAATACGATCCAAAGGAAAGTTGCATGTATACATATGAGTATGTGAATCATAAGAGGATAGTGGTATGTCAAATCAGTTATGTTGATGTTTGGTTAATTCCTTATCGTATATTTTTTTTATTTAATTATCTATGTTATCCTACATTCTCAGTACATTTCAAGTACTGACTCAACCTCGTGGATAGATACGCTTCATTTCCCTCTCAGCCGCTAGTGGTGAGTCCTCATTCCCCGAGGACGTGATTTATGTTCATACTTTCTTTATGTTTAAGTTTTCAGATTTTAGGAGTTAGCTGGGGGCTTGTCCCAGCAACTCATTAGTTTAGTAGAAGGCTTTCAGACTTGTCTAGATAAACTCGGTGTTGTCTCAAGTGTTGTTACATTTGTAATTATGGTTCTTTATTAAACTCTTGTAGTTAGCTTCCGCTTAATCATGTGTTTTGTTGTTTCTTTTATTATGTAATATGCTATGATTACGCCACGGATCGACTTGGAGCCTTTCGGGGTTCCTTGTCCCATATTACAGCTAGGGTTTAAACTGGGTCATGACAAACATGGTATCAGAGCAAAGGTTTAGAGTGTCCTAGGGTGTTTGAAAGTCGCGTTAAGTAGAGTCTTCTTCATGGGTGTGAAGTGCGCCACACTCATGATGAGGAGGCTAAGAGACGTTTTAGGAATGTTCCCTTTCTTCATGATTCTTATCATGCGTAGTGTATGAAGCTCTAAATAGTTCTTTCCCTTGACTCATGCTTTACGCGCTCGCAGATAATGCCTCCTAGATGAGCAAATGGAAGGAGAAATGGCAATGATCGCCTATAGGCACCACCAGCCCCGGCGAACCCGATGGACGACCATGTTACCATGTCAAGTTCTGGGAAACTCTTCACATGTTGGCACAGACATGACCGCCCAGATTAATTAGCAAGCAATGGGTCATATTCACCAGAATGGGAATGTAGTGGCGACAAGGGTGAGATATTTTCTCAGAATGAACCTACTCGAGTACTTAGGGCCAAAGGTAGACGAGGACCCGTATGATTTCTTGGAAGAGATTCAGAAGATTACTCACATCATTGGAGTGACGGGAATTGAGAGTGCAGATTTAGCCTCCTACCAGCTAAAAGGAGTTGCTTATATATGGTTTTGTTAGTGGATGGACAGTTGATAGATTAGAGCAGGCCCCGTAGGTTGGGATGAATTTGAGACAGCACTCTTGGACAGGTTTTTCCCTAGAGAGTGGAGAAAGCTAAGGAGGCAGAGTTCATCAACCTGAAATAGAATGGCATGACAGTTTAAGAGTACGCGTTGGAATTTACCCGTCTATCCAAGTATGCCCCGGAGATGGTACTGGACCAGAGGGCCCGAGTGAGAATGTTTGTGAATGGAATGTCAGACTCCTTGATTAAAGAGTGCAGGACCACTATGTTGCATAGGGATATCGACTTTTCCCATTTGGTGATATTCGCGCAACAAATGGAGGCGAAGCAAGTGAAGAAAAAAGAGAGAGAGGCCAAGAGGGCCAGGAGAGGAGATTCAGAGTCCTCTTCGCCAAGGACGAGTAGTGGACAGCATTCCTTTTCCCAGCAGAAGTCAGCAGCCCCAGCATTTTCAACAGGTGCTCTGTACAAACCTAGAGTAAGGGAGATTATGTACCCGATGTGTCCCAACTGTGGGAAGAACCACTTGGGAGAATGTATGGTTGGATCGAATGTTTGTTTCTGGTGCGGCCAGTCGGGCCATAAGTACCGAGATTGTGCAGCGGCAAAGAGAGGGGAGAGTAGTTCCTTGGCCATCTCTTCAGTAGCCCGTATAGCCCGTCTATTTAAGTAGGGTGCATCATCTAGCCCAGGTGGCGGGCATCGTCAAAAACCGCTCCTATTCCGTAACAGCACACCAGGATAAAGGCAAGTCACCAATAGTGTCCACAGGTATGTTTTCAATCTTGCATAACTATTTGTATGTTGCTAGCCCTATAACCCCAGTGTTAATTAAGGAGCTTGTGGTTGTTGTTTAGAAGAGGTTGTTGATATGTGATGTGAATAACTGTTAATGTAAGACTATCTGTGCTGGTTAGAGGTGAAAAGGGGAGCTACGAGTTAGTGAATTAGTCCCAACCTTGAGAAATATTCAGGAGCCTTAGAATGATGGATTTAAGCTAATGGGGAGATGGTAAACATGTGAGATTAGTCGGATCCTTATTATGATAGTAGGGAAGTCTTATCCCTAGCAGTCATGGTATGTCAATCCCTTCAGGTTCAGATAATTTCTCTAGTAGTTCGGTTGAAGTTAAGTTATGTCCATCCCTATGTGCATACTCCCATAAGTTCTAGATAATCGCTTCAGACAGTGATGTCGATTTTACTTTACGAATCCTTTAGGCTCATTTTCATGTTATGAATCAGTTATGTGTGTTAATTCATGTTTTCCAGTATGATCAACTCGAACTCAGTCTCTAGAATATGCTTAGTAGCCCAGCAAACTCAGGTTATCTCGTGTATGTGCTCAGTTTAGATTTCATGAATGATTCGTGCTCATGGGATCTATAATTGAAGTCAGACCAGATATTATGAATTCTAACCCTATAATAGAATATGATTTGAGAGTGAAGACTCAGTTCGAATCTCTAAGATCAGCCCGAAGCCTTATGCTCCATTGGTTTTAGCTGGGATTGATTGATTATGACATTTTAGTTTCGTTCCTATCCTATCTTTATGTTTCGAAAACATTCAAGGACGAATGCTCCCAAGGGGGAGATATTGTAACACCCCAAAAGTTTCAAAAATTTAAAACCCGGAGTTGAAAGGAGATCAACAATAAATCTGCAAAGTGGCCTCAGAATGACTCATCCAACAAGTCTTTAGTCCCTCTAACGGGTCGTGGAAGCAGTCGTTAGATGGGAAAAGGCTTCCTAGTCAGTGGAAATTGATGGTTGTAACGGATTGTTGGAGCTAGTAACAACCCGTGGTGTTAATCGTGGGAAGGTTCTTAAGGATGGTTCAGTGGGGGTGACGGAAGGATATGACCAGTCGTTAGATATAGCAACGACTTGAGATGTCAGTCGTTAGATGGGAGGAGTTGAAGTCGTATACCTAACAAGTGGGTTCAATGAGCCATTAGATCTGGTGACGACTCGTTACGTTGGACGTGGGATGAAGGAGCTGAAATGGTGCAAGCAGACCAGTGCACCTAACAGAAGGTCACCACAAGTCGTTGTGAGGAACAATGACTCATGGTGAGGATCGTGATTCCAAGTCGATGAAATTTTCATGTTTTTCCCAGCGGTAAGTTGGTAAAATCATATGTGCCAAGTTCTTAAGTGACGTCATTTTAAGTATTTTTGGGGACATTTTTAAGGATTTTTCTAAGCCTAATCTCTCATTCTTTCAAAAATACTCTCTCAAACCCTTCTTCCTTTTCTCTCCCAAGTTCAAGGATCCTTCAAGGAGATTTTCAAGGAGTTCAAGGTCAAGCTTAAGTGGGTAATTCTTTGAAGCAGGTATGCAGGTTTTCAACAAGGATATTCCTTCATCCTTGTGCCCCAAAAATGTTTTTATCAAAAGTCCAATTTCAATTATTCTAGAAGAGCATGACCTAGGATTTTAAATTGATGGTGAATTCTTCTATATTTCTCTAAATTTGAAAACCTATTATGATTATGAGTTAATTATGATGTAAAATAATCGGGTCACCTTGAATTACGTGTTGGATGATGAGAAATGTGAGGTTATAGAATGTCCTTCATATATGGCTTGAATTTTGAATGAGGCTTTATTATTGATCACTCAATTATCATAATTACTTGCATCTATGTTTAATTATGTGAAGATCGTATGATTATCCCTATGAACTTGAATGTTCCATTAATAGACATGTTGAGAAGAAATTAGAGTTGATGGGCTTGAATAATTGAGAGTAAAATATGCATGTCTTTTATGCTTTTGATGGAATTGATTGGGTATGAGGTAAATTTATGGTAATGGCCTAATTAATGCATCCTTCTCATGAATTGGAGTAATCTCTAAATGGGTCTTATAAGATGATAATGTATGTCTCTCCCATAATCTTGTTGTTAATGTATAAGTTATAAGTTAAGTATATGGCTACCTGTAAATCTAGAATATATGAGTCAATGTATGCATATTAAGTTACGAATTGGATCTATAGATCATGAATGACTCTATGAAACATATTGAATGATATGAAGCTGGAACTTTATGTGGTGGGGGTATAATGTATGATGTGAATCTACAGATACTCATTGATATAAGATGTTCAAAAAAATATTGATGTGGCCTCATGATGATATGAATTATGATAATGAAGCATGGGATTGATTTTTTCAGAATATTGGGCTTGTTGTTAGTAGAAAGTAGCCCCAATCCTTCCGAAATGGATGTTGTATGATGAAAGCAGTGTATGTTTGTTTCTGACTAGCTGAAGTAGCATAAATAAGATAGATGATGTCAGATCAGTACTCCTCATGTCCTAGCTCAGCCGGGATCCTCCATAGCAGAGAGTGACTCCCTAGTTCAGCCGAGATCCTCCATAGTAGAGAGTGACTCCCTAGTTCAGCCGAGATCCTTCATAGAAGAGAGTGACTGCCTTGTTTTGTCAGGATCCTCCATAGTAGAGAGTGACTCCCTAGTTCATTCGGGATCATCCATAGCAGAGAGTGACCCCTAGTTCAGTCGGGATCCTCCATAGCAGAGAGTGACTCCCTAGTTTAGTCGGGATCCTACATAGCATAGAGTGACTCCCTTTGTTATGTTACTAGCATAATTCAGTTTCGTTTGATCAAGATTTCAGATTATAACATGCTTAATATGATGATAAATCAGCCTCAGTTATCACTAGGGATCCAGTACAATGTGTGATGCTAGATCCAGATTTAGCTCTTATTAAATGTTCAGAACTTGACCCTTATGCATGAGTTCGATGGTGTTGCATAAAATGAGATCCAAAGGAATGTTGCATGTATACATATGAGTATGCGAATCATAAGAGGATAGTGGTATGTCAAATCAATTATGTTGATGTTTTTGGCTAATTCCTTATCGTACATTTGTTTATTTAATTATCTATGTTATCCCACATGCTCAGTACATTCCAAGTACTGACCACACACCTTTTGTGCTATATCATTTCATGATATAGATTCATGTTTTCAGACTCAGCCTCGTGGTTAGATACATTTCATTTCCCTCTCAGCTACTTGTGGTGAGTCCTCATTCCCCGAGGATGTGATTTATGTTCATACTTTCTTTATGTTTCAATTTACAAATTTTAGGCATTAGTTGTGGACTTATCCCAGCAACTCATCAGTTTAGTAGAAGGATTTCAGACTTGTCTAAATAGATCGGCGTTGTCTCAAGTGTTATTACATTTGTAATTATGATTCTTTATTAGACTCTTGCAGTTAGCTTCCGCTTAATCATGTTGTTGGTTGTTTCTTTTGTTATGTAATATGCTATGATTATTCCATGGGTAGACTTGGAGCCTTTCGGGGTTCCTTGTCCCATGTTACGGCTAGGGTGTAAACTCGGGTTGTGAAAACATATATACACACCTAAGTACAAGCATTTTTCCTATGTTTTACGCGTTGAAATTGCCGTAAATTCGTGGCACATCAGGCTCATTAGTGAATTCACGCCTTCATGGATCGTACCTTTGGTGTATGAACACCCTCTCATCTAGGGTTACAGGTTGGGCTCTATGACGCTTACTTGGAGTATGTCGGTTATGAGAATCTCCCACCTCTCTTCATGTTCATGTTTTATGATGACTTTACTTATAATATTTCTTTCCATTGATCAGTTTTTGAGTTTTATCTATGATTTTAGACATGATAAGATTTATGATATTTTTTTACAAATAGGTCATTATAGTTTGATTTAAGATGAAAATCTCTTATTTTATGACTATATCACGATCATGATTTTTAAGCTTTTTTTACAAATGGGTCATTATAGTTTGTTTAAGATGAAAATCTCTTATTTTATGACTATATCACGATCATGATTTTTAGCATAATGTCCTTAGTCTTATATTTTACTTATCCTTCATACTCAGTACATTTAAAGTACTAATTGCATATTTTTGTGCTATGATATCTCATAATGTAGGTTCGGGCATTCAGTCTCATCCCCGCTGCTAGATAAGCTCTTGTCCCTAATTTAGTAGTAGATTGGTGAGTCCTCATCATCCGAGGATGATAGTTTTGGCTTATGCTTTCTTTTAAGCATTTTAGTCGTAGATTTTATAGAGCTACTTAGGGGCCGGTCCCTTCAGTTCGTCACATATTTTAGAGGCTTTCTGACTATCATATTTAGATGTTCAGCGGATCAACTTATATCGTCTCAATTTTACATTTTATAATATCCCATACTTATTTTGCTTATGATATATCTCATGATTTGCTTCCACCTAGTTGTATGCTTATGTTTATGAGATGCATGTATCATGGATTATCTTGGAGCCATTAATGGTTCTAGCTCCCGTGTCGCATGCTCGAGTCGTGAAAATGTTCTTGTGGCGAATCTAGATCACCAAGTTCACAATTGAGGACCAAAGAAGTAGCATTTATGAAACTACTATGGAGAATTCCCAATGTTGAAGAAACTGCATGGGAAGACAAAAATGTTATGAAGGCCAAGTATCCTCACTTATTCCTCAAATAAGAGAAGATGGTGGAGGTAATGATCCTAATTGTATGCTATAAAATTCTATGATTTTCGTATCCCAAGTCTATGTTTACGATCTATGAAATTTCATATGTTATGTTATACTCTTACATCTAATGGAACTCATGATACGCCTTATGAACTCATGTCTCATTTTATGTGTTTCATGTTTAAGTGAACTCATGTTACGTCATGTCTACATTAATCCTATATATCTCGTATGACTTGTGCCTGTATGTTTCATATGAACTTTTCCACATATATTGATAATGCTCAAATCACACCCTTGGAAAAGTATGATGCAGACATCATTAATAAAGAATGTAACAAAGGTTGGGGTCGATCCCACAGGAAATATGGTCAGTATGTAAAATAATGCTAGTATTTATGCTTTTAGTTGATTATTTCCTAAAGGGGGTTTTTAAAGAAGTAAATACGGAAAAGTTAAATACGGAAAAGTATTGAAGATTGAAGTTATTATCAAGTTGATGCAATTAACTAGGGAAGTGTTCCTCATAGATTCATAACTACTTTGGGATTTCCACTTATGATCTATCCCAATACTTAACTTGTATAACGGATAACATAAGTTCATCCAAATGGCTGGTTCGTCTGTATTGGATGACTATACTCAATCACCGAATTAGGTCTCTTGAGTAATTTCACTTTAACCATTATCAATTTGTTCCAAACTAATTATCGTGCAACCATAGCTCAAGTTATATAATGAATCATAAAGTTCAAGGCTTTGTTGTTCTTCTCTTTTCCTAATCTATAACTCTCTAGGTTCAAGCAAATAGAGAAATCGCGCAAGTCCTAACATTGCGCTCCGTTAAGAAATGTTTAAGATGAAGAGAAGACAATACAAGCATGCGTATTGGTTTAGAATCACTATATGCAAATCCTAGTTTGTTAATTCACCATGGTTCCCACAACCCTAGTTGTAGAGGTTTTAGCCTCTTATGATTGTAAGAAATGAATTAGCATTCAATGAAGAAAACATAATTAAGATCTTAAAATCAATATTGAAATCAAACCACATGGTTATTTCAACATTCAAATAACAACAATTCAAGAACAATGAAAATTAATTCCAAGAATATTCAAAAACTCAAGAAGAAATCATATGAGTCGTAGCTTCACTCATACAAAGCCTGGCAGCTCTGAATTTTGCTAAGTGTTGGGAGTTGGTATGACTCGTACAATGCTCCTATGATTCGTACATTCCTTTCATGGTCTGAACCTGAGATATCTGGCATCTTCTGAATATTTCCACGAGTGTCTTGGTATGACTCGTACCTTACTCATACGACTCATGGTTGCCTTTCAACAATCTTCCTTAACTTCACCACGGCTCCTTGGTATGGGTTGTAGGTAGTCATCACGGATCATAGTTGCTACCCATAAAAGGAGACAAATCCAAGTGCATCCTTCTGAAGTTTTCCACGACTCACAGTATGGATCATAGCAGGATGATATGGTCCATACCAAGAGTCATAACTGGCCAATACCTAAATTTATCACGATTCATAGTACGGCTCAGTACTTGACCTAATTTTGTGCATTCTTTTTCCTTCTCTCACAACTTTCAACTCCAACACCTTATTTGCCTCAAAATAAAGCAAAAGTGCATCATATCTGATAAACACATCTAAGACCATGTATATTTTCTTAGTTTTAAGCATCATAAGTGTTGTAAGCTCATAACACATCATATGTACGCTATTGATGCCCAATAAAGTATTTGAAGATGTTTTATGATAGTACGATGTACGAATGAGAACTTCAGAATTAGACCCTTTATGCCTATGATCATCATTAGAGGATGAATGATCCCAAGAGGGGGAGATATTGCAATACCTATTATCTTTGAAAAAGAAATCCAACCTTAATACATAAACGATGGATCCTAACCATGAGAATGTAGTCGTTCATGTCACTTATGGGGTTTATGTAGTTCATGAAGTATTTAAAAAAAGTATGGAAGTACCTGGAGTTGAAATAAAAGCTAAGAGTTGTAGATGGTGAAAATTCACTACCAAGTGCCATAAATGACATGCAGATAGTAAAATGACTCTATGGGCTATATGTCAAAGTACGAAGGAGGAAAATTTTGTCTAAGGCACTATGATGAATTATGGTTCAATAGATAGACCGTAGATTGAATCTATGGCCCATACATCATGTCATAAATGTTAACTATAGAGAATGTGCAAAATGGGGATCGATAGATGAACCAACAGAAGAACCAAAAAAGGATTTTACGAACCATACCTTGGTTTTACAGGTTAAACTTTAGAAAATTGAAAACTGCTAGGTTGAGGAATAGTCCGATCTATGGGCTGCAGATTTTACTTAAGAACCATTAGTGGCACTGTAATTAGGGAGATTGATTTATAGGTTGATTTATGAACTTATGGACCGTAGATTAATTTTACAGTACTGTAACTAGTACTAGTCTCTCTATAAGTGGTCCAACATAGCCATTATGAATACGTTAAGTCTGAGTTTTCTTTTGCTTTTTCACTTCTCTCTAGCCCTAGTTTGGAACTTCTCTCTTCTCTAAGTCCTCCTACATCAAGGTAAGCATATTTCAATTTATCATGTGATTTTAATGGAGATTTATGATAATGCATGTAAAGATCAGCTCCTATCATCTTAGGATTTCAAGGAAAACTTCATCCAAATCAACAAGAAAACAGATAAGTGTTCTTCAACTAGAATTGAATTATTCTCCAATTACTTGGTTTCATTTAAGGTATGTAAGACTACTTCATGTGCGGGAATACTTTATTTCATTTCCCAAAATACATTTTATGAAAATTTACATAAAACCTTTTTCTTGAATTATGATTAAGGTCAAAAGTGTTATGTCTATAATGAATCATTTTCAAAACTCTATGAGTTCATATATATGTTTTTTGATCATTCTTGATTATTCTATGAGTTCCGTGAAGCTCTTTATGAACGGTGTCAAATATTACGAACAATGATTTTTTCTCTAAATGAGATGTTTTAATGATGTTTATGAAGTATGAATATGACATGATGATCATGAATTTTAAAGGTCTTTTGACATTGATGAACTATGAACCAAAATTTGATATTGAATTCATAAGCTTGAGATGGAGAAAACTTGTGAACGTTGGTTCATATTGTACAACGATGTTTAATAAGGCACCCCAAATTCCTACACTTTTTTTTGCTTATTCTATGTTACTTATTAGCATAGTAATTAAAAAATTTTAAATTCTTATAACAAAGTTATTGGCATAATAATATATAGGTTAGTATCAGTTGATATCCAATGAGAACTTAAATTAACAAGGATGAAGAACAAATCAATAATCTAGAAATTGCTCACAACTTGAAGCCACTATAAGTAAATCTGACACCTTTAGAAACATTGAAAGTGAGTACCCTCTGTTTGACGTAGCTGAGACTACTCTAATTGTGACATACAAGGAGTCTCTTTTCACCATGATTAAGGTGATAGGGTGGAGATGAGTTAAGGTGTTTGAATTTACATATTCAAAATTAGAGTATTTATTTGCTAATTAAAATTAAATTTGAATGTCTATTTATGTATTATGCTTTTTTTCAAACAAAAACTTAATATACAAAAAATTCATAATAAGAAGAATTCATTGTCTAATGAATACGGGGGTGGGGAGTGTACATTTTATTGTGAATTACGATAACTATTCTAATTGCTTCTTAGATGTTCTATTTTATTTTTCTAATAGTAAATAATGACATCCATTGATTTTCTTCAAGCTACAAAATCTTCCAAAGAGTAACTAATTTTTTGAAGCAGGTGTTTCTAGATTAGAGTTAGTATAATATATATATATATATATATATGTATGTATGTATAATGAAAAAGAGAGAGAGAGAAGAGAAAAAGTAAGTATGAAAAGAGAAGTGTAGGACCTTGAAAGGTTTCTATTAGTGAGGATCACGTAAGAGTTATTGAACTTCCTTTTTGAGTGTATGTTTATGCATTATGAGGTGAAATTGGGCGATCTTTTAATTTTACGTCAATTATGTGGTAAGGTTTATATGATATTTTAATATTTACATGCTAGATTTAGAACTTGCCTTGAATGTTGTTTGAAAAAAAAATAATAGGATATTTGATGAGTTGGTAATTTACCAACTCATTAGGCTTTTAGACATGAGTTTTTGTTTATTTTTCAAGTCATATAGGTGGATTTTATACATTTTATCCTTGATCTTTGTAGGTACTTAACTTGAGTAGAGAAAGCATGAAATTAAGCAAAAAACATGAAATTTGAGATTAAATTTGATGAGTTGGTATTTGAAGGAAAGAAGATAGAGATAATGGAAGATTTGAACTCAAAAAGAGGTGCTAAGGACATGCTTTGATATGGTGAAATGAGGATTCAAACGTGCAAAATGCAGCGAAATACAATTTCTATTGTCCGACAGGAATTTTGAGCTGGCGGCCGCCGTTTGGTAGCGGCGAATCGCCAATCCAAGCACCGGTTCCACCTGCCACAACACTGTTTTCCACCGGCTAGCAAGCGGTGCTTCGCTTGTCAGTGTATCGCAAGTGAAGTCGTTCAAAGAGGCATAAAAACACCAGAGAAGGGTTTGAAAGCGCCTAGAAGCCTCCAAGGGCACTTTTGAAAAGTTGTGCAAAAGAAAGTATAGATATTTATAAACCCCGTCGTACACCACTCAAGGGAATCATCTTTTTTTAATCACTTCATAGAATTTTGTAGATTTCTCTTAATATAGAAGTGTAGAATAGAAAGTTCTTTAACTTGAGGAACCCCATTGTGGGGGAATTCCACCATTGTTGTTGTTGTTGTGAAGCAAGTTGGTGAACCCATATGATGAATTTTGAGGGAACTCCTCTTAGTATCTTCTCTCTCTATTTAAATATGTAGATCTAACTTCCTAGTTAGGGGTGTGTGCAAGGTGGATTTGAATATATGAATGGTACTTATAATTTGCTCTTGAATTCTTATTAAACTCTTAGATCTATTGTGTTCTCTAAAGGTTTAACTGTAAAAATTGATGGTTGCAAACATGAATTTTGCTTTACTTTTCTCGCTTTTGCTTGAGAGAGAAAGGTGAGAATTGAGTGAAAAGATAATAGGGAGGATTTGGAATGTTGGTGAATGGGAATTAGTTAGAAATAGTCAAACCCCATATTTTCACTCCATCAAAGGGTCTAGACTAGAGATAGTTTGATCCTTCGTTACGCTCTTGTAGTTGATGATTTGATTTTGGCCTGGGGGTTTGAGAAAAGCCAAGGTATAAATATTCTTGTGGTTGAGAAACAACAGAATGTGATTTATACACATCTATCTAAGTTGAATTTAAACTTAAGTAAATGAAATACTCCCATTCTAGTTGTTAGACCATGCATAGCACACCTCTAGTCATTTCACTTGAGAATGCAACAATTGGAATCCCTCTCACTTAGTTTTAAATTAGAATTCGATAGTGTTTCCCTTTTTTCCCCATTTTACTTTTCAAATGTTGATAAATGATGTGTTGTAGTTTGAGTTAGTTTATAATTTTTGGATTATCGACTCAATTCCTTGTGGGATTCGACCGCGACATGTGTCAGGTATATTTACTTTTCCAATGACCGTTTGCACCCCATCCTTAAGAGGATTGAATTTGGACGTTATCAAAAAATGGCATCGTTGCCAGGGAATTGAGTTGTGATAAGCCATTAGTTATTTAATAATTCAAATTTATTTTGCATCATGTTTTGCGTCTTGTTTATTTTACTTTTTTTTTACTTCACGTTAGTGTTGTCTTTTTTTGCAGGGTTGAATAAGGTGTCGCATGTGATGAAAAGTGAAAGGAGAAATATTAAGAAACTGGTGTTAGACCTGTGAAACGCAGGTCGAAAGATGTGAAGCACAGGTCTGGTGCAGGTTATAATCAGAATACCTAGAAGGCAAAAATTCAGAAGGAGAGATTCTATGCTCCATATGAGAAATACAGGCGGTAACCGGCGAAACGCAGGATCATCCATAAGGCACGAGTTCCAATGCAAAATGCCTCCATCAGTCTAGGGAGTTCTTTCACTCACTCTTTCCTTATTTTGTGTACCTTTTCGCATCAAAGGCAATGTAGTGTTTTTATTTTGTTTTATTTGTTTTGTGTGTTATGTTTTGTTGGAGGGTGAAGTTTGAGTAATCCCCTTATAAGTGATGTATGATATAGTCCTGTCACGACCCGAACATAGGCCCAGATTAAGACACAGGATAAGGAGTCCCGAGAGACTCCAAGTCGACCCATGGCATGAATATACATCTAACTCAATCAAATAAAGCGGAAAACTTAACGTAATAAATATAGCGAAAGTCTAATCATAACAAAACATCGGAACTGGAATTCACTTCATACATGACAAGCTGATTATTATATACAATATAAAAGCCTCTATCATATCTTGTAACATCCCAAAAGTCCTTGAGATCAGACCCTAGAGTTAGATGAAGCTCAATAGAAAAATCAGTAGAAACTTGCCTCAAAACGAGTCAGAAAATGACTCGTTAGGAGACCTAATAGACCGTGGTCTAACCCATAAGGAACTGTAAGGAGGGGATGGGGCAAGCCTAGTTGCCACGGACGACCTGATGAGTCGTCATGCCTGGTAAAAACTCATTAGGTTGGTCGTTGGGTGGTGAAGAGTTGAAATCGTGAATGTATCCAGTGTACTTGACAGGTAGATTTGACGAGTCGTTAGGAGAACCAATGACTCGTCATGTTAGTCGTGAGTTGAGGGAGCTGAAGTTCTAAAGGAAATTTTCGGTGTACTTAACGGGAAAGATGACGAGTCATTTAAAGTGACGACAACTCGTTACGTGAGTCATGGTTCCAGTCTGGGAAGTTTTTCCAATTTTCTCCAGGGGCATTATTGTAAACTCCTATGCTTCTAACTTTTAAACTACGTTGTTTTGTATATTGTTTGGGACGTTTTTAAGAGATTTTCATGCCTAAACCCTCATTCTCTCAACTATCCTTCTTCTCTTTTCAATATCAAGGTTCCCCAAGGTTTTTCCTCCAAAGCTTCAAGGTACAGATTCAAGTGGGAATTCTTCTACTAGGTATGCGGGTCTTCAAAAAAGATATTCTTCCATCCTTGTGTCCCAAAATATTTTTATTAAAAACCCGTGTTCAATTAATCTAGAAAAGCATGACCTAGGGCTTGTGTGATGAGAAAATTCTTCTATATTCTTCTATATTCTCCTTAAATGCTAAAATCCTCTGAAATTATGAATTTATTTGGAACGTAAATTAATGGGTTGCTTTGAAATATAGATTATATGTTGGGAATGCAAGAGTGTAGCATGTTCTTCATAAATTGGCTTGAGTATTGAATGGTATTTTTTTATTGTTAACTTGATTATCGTAGTAATTCATGAACATGATGGAATTGTGAAAATATTGTATGATAACCCTAGTGACCCAATTACGACATTGATGACTATATTGGGATGAGACGGAGTTTGTGGGCTTGAGCAAGTGAAAGTAAATTATGTATTATCACCATGTTTTTTATTTAATTGGTTGGGTATGATTAGATTATATTTATATTGATGGATTATGAAGCTTGGGTAGATTCTAAATTGTTTTTCCTTACAAAAATTATTTTTCAAATTTTTTAATCTAAAACGCCCATGGATGAAAAGTTCATAAAAGAAGTGATTGATGATAAATGTAAGATGATGATAAGGTTGACGATGAAAAGTATGTTCCTAAAACTACTCATGATTATGTCATTGTTTTCTAAATGAATTGATTAGATCCAAGTGTGACGGAGCTTTGGGTAATGCCCACATGTCGATTTAAAATGATGATTTTTCCAAAATAAGCTTACCGCATTGTTTGGCGAAGTCTCTCAAATTTTATAAATGTTAGCTTGTGGTATGTTTTGTAATAAATGAAGCCATGTACCTATGATAAAGTATGAGTGGAATCTATTAATTATGCATGACGTTATGCTACATGTTGAATAAGAAGAGTTCGGTGTTTGGAATGTCATGATAGTATAATGCGCAAGGTGAATTTATGGGATTCTCGTTAGCAAAAATGTTTCCCTAGTTAGTCAGGATTCTCGTTAATAAGAATGATTCCCTAGTTAGTTGGGATTTTCGTTAGAAAGAATGTTTCCCTAGTCAATCAGGATTCTCATTAGAAAGAATGTTTCCCTAGTTGATCGAGACTAACATCCCTAGATACTAGCCATGCATGTTTTTCCTTAGTCGGTCGGGACTAACATCCCTAGCTAGCTACTGACTCTCTATATCAGGGAATTTTCTCCCTTTGATGGTCGGGGATTCTTGTTAGTAAGAATGTCTCCCTTGAACAGTCAGGGACGTTCCCTATGATAGTCAGGAACTTTCCTTCAACAGTCAGGGACCCTCTTGATATCAGTCATGGCATCGTACCTCTATATTATTTCCAATCATTACTTTTGTGTATCAGTTGATCTTATAATGATGTATGTCCTTATAATTTGTTCATGTTGATATGAATATGTGAATCTCATATAAGGTTGATGTATCTCATTTCAGTTACATTACTATTATTGTGTTTTTATATACTTCCTTTTTATATATGCTTATTAGTAAGTTGATTTATGCTTCATGCATGCTCAGTACATTCCAAGTACTGACTGCACGCTTCTTGTGCTATATCTTTTCAAGATAAATATTCAGGTCTCCCGCTTCCGCCACATGGCTAAATACACTTCTCTCTCTCCCAGCTGCTAATGAGTCCTCATCTTCCGAGGATGTGGTTTATGTTATTATTTTTACTATGTTTCAGTTTTTTGGCTTTGGGAGTTAGCCTTGGGGGCTTGTCCCAGCAACTCATCAGGTTAGAAGGCTTTCAAACTTGTCTAGACAGATTCAGCATTTTATCTAATGATTGTTACATTGTCCTTGTGTTTTATATTAAATTCTTGATATTAGCTTCTTTATTTATGTTATTAGTCATGTCTGATGTTAAGTGTATACTATGATTACGCCATGGGTCGACTTGGGGCCTTTCGAGTTCCTTGTCCCATGTTACGGCTAGGGTGTGAACTCGAGTCGTGACAAACTTGGTATTAGAGCAAAGGTTTAGAGTGTCCTAGGGTGTCTAAAAGCCGAGTTACATAGAGTCTTCTTCATGGGTGTGAAGCACGCCACACTTATGGCGAGGAGTCTATGAGACGTTTTAGGAATGTCCCTTTCCTTCATGATCCTTATCATGCATAAAGTATGAAGCTCTAAATAGTTCCTCCCCTAACTCATGCTTTACGCGCTCACAAGATAATGCCTCCCAGATGAGTGAATGGAAGAAGGCGTGGTAACGATCGTCAGCAGGTACCACCAGCTCAGCCAGACCTAGTGGATGATCATGTTACTCATGCTGAGCTCCGAGTAGCCTTTCACATGTTGGCGCAGGCCCTGACCGCTCAAATGAACCAGAAAACGGTAGTCCATGCTCCTCAGAATGGGAATGAAGCGGCGGCAAGAATAAGGAATTTTCTTCGGATGAACCCACCAAATTCTTAGGGTCAAAGGTGGATGAGGACCCGTATGAGTTCTTGGAAGAAATTCAGAATATTACTCAGGTTATGGGAGTGACAGGAGATGAGAGCGCAGACTTAGCCTCCTACCAGTTAAAGGGAGTTGTTTACATCTGGTATTGTCAGTGGAGAGACAGTCGCGGATTTAGAGTGGGTCCCATAGGTTGGGATGAATTTATGACAGCGTTTTCGGAAAGGCTTTTCCCTCAGGAGTTGAGGGAGGAAAAGGCGACGGAGTTCATTAACTTGAAATAGAATGACCTGACTATCCACGAGTATGCGTTGGAGTTCACTCAGTTATCTAAGTATGCGCCGGAAATGGTAGCCAACCAGCGGGCTCGAGTGAGTAGGTTTGTTAATGGAGTTCCAGACTCCTTGGTCAGAGAATGCAGGAATTCCATCTTGCACCGGGACATAGACTTCCCACGCTTGGTAATATTTGCTAAACAAATGAAAGTACAACAGGTGAAAGAAAAAGAGAGAGAGGCCAAGAGGGCCAGGACTGGAGATCCAGATTTCTCCGATCAGAGGTCGAGTGTCGTACATCGCTCACGTTACCATCAGAAATCAATAGCCCCAGCACCTTCGACGGCCTTTGCTCCGTATCAGCCCAAAGGGAGGGAAATTACGTGCCCATTGTGTATGAGCTGTGGAAAGCACCACTTGGGAGTATGCATGGCTGGCTCAGATGTTTGCTTTTGGTGCGGCAAGGCGGGCCATATGCACTGAGATTGCGCAGCGGCTAAGCAAGGCAAAAGCAGATCCTCGACCATTTATTCAGCAGATCCGATTGCTCGCCCATTTCAGTAGGGTGCATTCTCTAATCGGGGTGGCGGGTATCGTCAAAATCACTCTTATGTCGTAACAGCCCATCAGGATAAGGGAAAATTGCCGATAGTGGCCACAGGTATGTTTTGAATCTTTTGTTATCCTTTATATGTTGCAAACCTCAGTATTGAATAAGAAGATTTATTCTAATTGTGGGAAAAGATTGTTGATGTGTGATGTGAATAGCTGTTAGTGAAAGGATCATAGTGAAGGTTAGAAGCGAAAGGGGAGTTAAGAATTAGTAATTTGGCCTAACCTGAAGAAAGATTCGGGAGCCTTAGCACGATGACTTTAAGCGAAGGGGGGGATGGTGAATATGTGAAATAAGTCGGACCTTGAGAATGCTCAAAAAGGAATTTCAGCCTTAACAGTTGCAGTATGTCGAACTCTACTACGTTCAGGTAACCTCCCTTGTACCTCGGTTAAAGTTAAGTTGTGTTTACCGCTATGTGCAGATTCCCGAGGTTTAGACATAGTCGCTTCAGACAGTGACGCTAGTTTTGCTCTATGAGTTCTTTAAGCTCATTTTAAAGTTATGAATCAGTTATGTGTGTTGATTTATGTTTTCCGGTGTGGTCAGCTCAAACTCAGTCTTTAGAAGTCTTTTATTAACTCAGTAGAGTCAGATTATCTCTTGTATGTATTTAGTTCTAGATTTTGGGAATAACTCGTGCTCATGAATTCCTTATCCTCAGCTAGATTAGATATCATGAATTCTAGCTAAGTATCAAGAAGTGATTTGAGAGCAAAGATTCAGTCCGTATCAGTTCAGTGCAAGATAAAAAGGGGGAAGAATTCTTTTCGGTGTTCTGTCTAGTTCTATGTTGATTTCATGTCCTTCGGTTTCTCCAGTTCCATGGTATGCATGATTCGATGTGGATATTCGATTATAGTGTATAAGGTTGGTCCAGAGTTATATACTTCGTTGGGGTTAGTTGTGATTGATTGATTTTGGGATTTCAATTCGTCTCTATCTCTTGGTATGCTCAGCCAACATTTGAGGACGAATGTTCCCAACGGAAAGATATTGTAACACCCCGGAAGTCCTTGAGTTTAGACCCTAGAGTTAGATGAAGCTCAGTAGAAACTTGCCTTAGAATGAGTCAGAGAATGACTCATTAGGAGACCTAACGCACCGTGGTCTAACCAGTAAGGAACTTTAAGGAGGGGATGGAAAGCCCAGTGCCACGGACGACCTGACAAGTCGTCATGCCTGGCAACAACTCGTGAGGTCGGTCGTTGGGTGGTGAAGAGTTAAATTCGTGAGTGTATCTAGTGTACTTGATGGGTGGATTTGACAAGTCATTAGGAGCAACAACGACTCGTCATGTTAGTTGTGAGTTGAGGGAGCTGAAGTTCAAAAGGAAATTTCCAGTGTACTTAACGGGCAAGACGACGGGTCGTTCGACGACTCGTTACGTGAGTCGTGGCTCCAGTTCGGGAAGTTTTTTTAGTTTTCTCCAGGGGCATTTTTGTAAACTCCTATGCTTTTAACTTTTAAACTACGTCATTTTGTATATTATTTGGGACGTTTTTAAAGGTTTTTCATGCCTAAACCCTCATTCTCTCAACTCTCTTTCTTCTCCTCTCAATATCAAGGTTCCCCCAAGGTTTTTCCTCCAAAGCTTAAAGGTGCAGATTCAAGTGGGAATTCTTCTACTAGGTATGCGGGTCTTCAACAAGGATATTCTTCCATCCTTGTGACCCAAAATGTTTTCATTAAAAATCTGTGTTTAATTAATCTAGAAAAGCATGACCTAGGGCTTGTGTGATGAGAAAATTCTTCTATATTCTTCTATATTCTCCTTAAATGCTAAAATCCTCTGAAATTATGAATTTATTTGGAACGTAAATTAATGGGTTACTTTGAAATGTGGATTATATGTTGGGAATGTAAGAGTGTAGCATGTTCTTCATAAATTCTCTTGAGTATTGAATGGCATTTGTTTATTGCTCACTTGATTATCGTAGTAATTCATGAACATGATGAAATTGTGAAAATATTGTATGATTAACCCTAACGACCCGATTATGACGTAGATGACTATGTTGGGATGAGATGGAGTTTGTGAGCTTGAGCAATTGAAAGTAAATTGTATAATATCACCATGTTTTTGATTTAATTGGTTGGGTATGATTAGATTGTATTTATATTGATGGATTATGAAGCTTGGACGGATTCTAAATTGTTTTTTCTTACAAAAATTGTTTTGCAAATTTTTGAATCTAAAATGTCCATGGATGAAAAGTTCATAAAAGAAGTGATTCATGATAAATCTGAGATGATGATATGGTTGATGATGAAAAGCATACTTCTACAACTACCCATGATTATGTCATTGTTTTCAAAATGAATTGATTAGATCTATGTGTGACGGAGCTTTGGGTAATGCCCACATGTCAATTTAAAATGATGATTTTCCCAAAATAAGCTTACCGCATTTTTGGAGCGAAGTCTCCCAAATTTTATAAAAGTTAGCTTGTGGTATGTTTTGAAATAAATGAAGCCATGTATCTATGATAAAGTATGAGTGGAATCTATTAATCAGGCATGACCTTATGCTACATGTTCAATGAGAAGAATTTGGGGTTTGGAATGTCATGATAGTATAATGCGCAAGGTGAATCTATGGGATTCTCGTTAGCAAGAATGTTTCCCTAGTCAGTCGGGATTCTCGTTAGTAAGAATGATTCCGATTGTTGTTAGAAAGAATGTTTCCCTAGTTAGCCGAGATTATCGTTAGAAAGAATGTTTCCCTAGTTAGTCGGGACTAACATCCCTAGCTACTAGCCATGCACGTTTTTACTTAGTCGGTCGGGACTAACATCCCTATCCAGTCAGTGACTCTCTATATCAGGGCATTTTCTCCCTTTGACAGTTGGGGATTCTCGTTAGTAAGAATGTCTCCCTTGAACAGTCAGGGACGCTCCCTTTGACAGTCACGAACTTTCCTTGAACGGTTAGGGACCGTCTTAATATCAGTCATGACATCGTACCTCTGTATTACTTTTGATCATTAATTTTGCATATCAGTTGATCTTATAATGATGTATGTCCTTATAATGTGGTTATGTTGATATGAATATGTGAATCTCATATAAGGTTGTCATATCTCATTTTAGTTACATTACTATTATTGTGTTTTCATATACTTCCTTTCTGTATATGCTTATGAGTAAGTTGATTTTTGCTTCTTGCATGCTTAGTACATTCCAAGTACTGACCACAAGCCTCTTGTGCTATATCGTTTCATGATATAGATTCAAGTCTCCAGGTTCCGCTGCGTGGCTAGATATGCTTGTCTCTCTCCCAGCTGCTAGTGGTGAGTCCTCATCTTCTATGGACGTGATTTATGTTCTTATTTTTACTATATTTCAGTTTTAAGCTTTGGGAGTTAGCTGAGGGCTTGTCCCAACTACTCATCAGTTTAGTAGAAGGCTTTCAAAGTTGTCTAGACAGATCCAGCATTGTATCTAACTGTTGTTAAATGGTCCTTATGTTTTATATTAAATACTTGATATTAGCTTCCGCTTATTTATGTTGTTTGTCATGTCTGATTTAACTATATGCTATGATTATGCCATGGGTCAACTTGGGGCCTTCCGGGGTTCCTTGTCCCGTGTTACGGCTAGGGTGTGAACTCAGATCGTGACATATATGATGGGTTGATGGGACAATACCCCTAACTAACCCAACAAGTCTAAAACTAAAAATACAAGAAAACTTGTAAAAAATGATCCTCGAGAGATGAAGACTCACCACTGAAGCTAGATGCTAACTCCGGTGTACTGGCTAGTGATGGGGCTGAGTCTAAAGATTGGAGCCTGTATCATAAAATAATACAGCATAGAGTATGCGGTCAGTACGTTGAATGTATCAAGTATGCAAGATAAGTAAAATGGACAGTTAAAATATATAAAAGTTCATAAGAGTAGGACAACCTGATCGTAACATAAATATCATAATGCAAATGCAAGGCTCAAGGTTTTCAAAACATTCGTAGATCACTCATAATCATAATCATAATAGAAAAGATTTATTAAACATGACTTGAGCCAAAGTATATAATCATAACCATACATAAATCATGAGGAACAGTGGGAGATTCATATAACCGACATGCCCCATATGAGCACACATAGAGCCCGACCTATAAATCCATAGTTGGGAGAGAGTTCATACCTTGCCAAGGGTAGAACCATGAAAGAGGTGTGATATCACAACAGAGGGCCCGTTTAAGCAAAGGGGACAGTAACATGGAGGCCCCATCGTGGCTACGTTGGCGCATAGTTCAGAGACTCGGGGCATGCTTGGACCTCGGGTCTACTCAGTGTTAAATACTACTCCCAAAACATATATAGAACTCATAGGATAATCTACATGAGATTCATAGGCTAGTTAAAATCATAATAATCACAAGCATGCATGAAATACGTGTCCTAGACATGAAAGTAAGGCCTGTGAGTCGGCCATAATCATACATAAATCATGAGTTTCATGCATACTTGTAAAACATGTATATACTTGAATTTCATAAATTCATGATGAGCATTCGAGAGAAATCATATCATAAGTCATAAATCATAGTGGGTTAAAGAACATCAAAATCTAAAGTAGAATCATAACTTGATTTATCATGAAACATACATAATTGGGCATAGTTTTATAGAAATTTAAATCCATAAGTTTATAATTATAATAGTTGTAAAATCTTCCCATGGTTCATAGAATATGAATTTATGCATGAAGAAGATTAACCAATAGATAGATCATAAGGGTTTCATAAGAATTGGTATAAAACCCCATAGAATTATCAATAGAATTTCATGAATTAGAGAGAAATTAGGCATGGGTGTGAACAAATTAACCCATTCATAGCTCTACATACATGAGAAGAACAGATTCTACAACTCCCTTGATTTCCCAAGGGAGAATCGAGAAGAACTTGGAAGAAACTGAGCTTGATCACCTCTCTACACTTCTACACTTGCATGCATGAATAGGAATAGCTTATAATGAACTTATACCTCTTAAAACTCACTATTCATAGCTTAAAATGACGTAGTTTAGGACCCTAGGACTTAGGAATGATGAAAATACCCTTAATGAATTTTTTGGAAAAACTACTTTGCCAATGACCATGGGCGTCACAATGAACCGTTACTGACTCCAACGGTCTGTTACACTCATCGTTGTTACACCCCAGAATCAGGTTTCAGATCCCCTACCACGACTGGACAGAACGAGTTGTTACAAGCTCCAATGACTCGTTCCTTCCAGTCATTGTCACCACTACCTTAACCTAGAATTTTTCCCAATGGGCAGTTACAACCACTCGTTTTCCCAATGATGAGTCATTACGTGATTTCTTACTTTCTCCCTGAACTTGAACAATATCATGATGGCTCTCATCCAACAACCCATTACATCGAACTACGGGTCATTCCTAGACCCGTTACCTGCAACTCCAATCCTGCAGCACCTCACAACAGAAACATCCAACGGGTCATTGGTCCCACTAAAGACCCGTACAACAACCCATTCTAAGAAGAATTTTCAGATTTTAGCTACCTTTCACTTTCGAATGTCGGGTCTAGTCCTAGGCACTTTCAGGGTATTACAATATCTCCCCCTTGGGAACATTCGTCCTCAAATTTGGGAAAACATACAGAAAACAGAGAAATAAAATCACCATATTCAAATACTGAGCATACATGCTGAAAACTGACGGAGTGACTGACTCCGATTTGAACTACATGACTGAACTGAATTCATGAATCATACATACGTACTTTTATATGAAATAAACTGAGGTACATGAGCTAAACATGAAACTGAATAGGGTTTTGGAGGAAACACTGATACCTCAAGCTAGAACTAAGCCGTAGGGAATAGATGCGGGTATCTATCCATCATATCTGCCTCGGCTTCCCATGTAGCTCCCTCAATATGATGATTCCTCCATAAAGCCTAGACTAAAGCTACTTCCTTGTTTCTTAGCCTTCAAACCTGACGATCAAGTATTTCCACTGGAACATCCTCATAACTAAGGCTGTCTTCCACACCTACACTCTCCACCGGAACAACTAGAGCTGGATCCCCCAAACACTTCTTTTAGAGCGATACATGAAAAATAGGATGAATGGAAGCTAACTCTAAGGGCAATTCCAATTCATATTCCACCTTACCAACCCGTTTCACAATCCAACACGGGCCAACATAACGGGGACTAATTTTTCCTTTCTTTCCAAAATACATCACCCCCTTAATGGGAGGCACCTTTTAGAAATACCCAATCTCAACTATGAACTCAAGCTCCCTCCTTCTCACATCCGCATAGGACTTTTGGTAACTTTGAGCTATTTTCAACCTGCCTCGTATGAGCTGAACTTTCTCCATGGCCATATGGACTGAATCTAGTCCTATCATCACAACTTCACCGACTTCAAATCAACCAATAAGCGATCTATACCTTTGCCCATAGAGAGCCTCAAATGGAGCCATCTGAATGCTGGAATGATAGTTGTTATTATATGTAAACTCAATGAGAGGCCAATGATCATCCCAACTACCCTTAAAGTCAATCACACATGCTCTCAACATGTCCTTGAGAGTCTGAATAGTTTGCTCCACCTGACTATCCATTTGCGGTTGAAATGCGATACTGAGCTTGACCTGAGTACCAAGTCCCTTTTGAAACGACTTCTAAAATTGAGAGGTAAACTGGGTACCTCTGTCTGATATGATGGACAAGGGCACTCCATGCAACCAAACTAGCTCTTCGAAGTATAGTTTGGCATAATCCTCTACGGAATTAGTGGTTTTGACCAGTAGAAAATGAGCGGCTTTGGTCAACCTGTCCACGACCACCTAAATGTTGTTATACTGTCGACGAGTGTGAGGAAACCCTATGATGAAGTCCATATTAATCAAATCCCACTCCTAAGTAGGGATACTAATGTCCTAAAGCACACCTCCTAGTCTTTGATGCTCTACCTTCACTTGCTTACAATTTGGACACCCAGCTATAAAATTCTGATATGTCCTTCTTTATGTCATTCCACCAATAGACTCCCCGTAGGTCACAGTACATCTTGGTGGCACCTGGATGTATCAAATATCTGGAACTGTGAGCCTTTGCAACATTCAATTTCTCAAATCACCAACATTAGGGACACATAAGCGACCCTGATATCGAAGCACACCATCTCCCCCTTTGGAGAAGACCTCTACCTTTTGATTCTGAACGGCTTCCTTTAACTTTACCAAAATAGGGTCCTCGTCTTGTCTAGCTTTTACATTAGTCACCAAGGATGATTCTGACCCGTTCTAAATTATAATACCACCATTAGTCGAGTCAACAAAACGAACTCCAAACCGTGCAAGTTGATGCACATCCTTCACCAGCTCCTTCCTCCCATCATCTACATGGGACACACTCTCCATAGAGAGTCTACTAATTGCATTTGCTACTACATTGGCCTTACCCGAATGGTAAAGGACACTCATGTCATAATCCTTGAGTAGCTCCAACCACCTCCTTTAGTGTAGATTTAGATCCTTCTGTGTAAACACATTGTAGGCTCTTGTGGTCCGTAAACACATCTACATGGACCCCGTACAAATAGTGTCTCCATATATTCAAGGCAAATACCACCGCCGCTAATTCAAGATTATGGGTCGAGTAATTCTTCTCATGAACTTTCAGCTGTCTGAAAGTGTATGCTATCACTTTACCATGTTCCATCAATACACAACCAAGGCCGATTCTAAAAGAATCGCAATACACCAAAAATCCATTGGTACCCTCAGTTAGGGTTAACACCAGTGCTGAGGTAAGTCAAGTCTTCAACTCTTGAAAGCTTTTTTCACAAGCATCTGACCATTGGAATTTCACTCTCTTTTTGGTCAATTTGGTCAATGGCGCTACAATAGATGAAAACCCCTCAGTAATTATCTGATAATAACCTGCTAAGCCCAAGAAGCTCCTGATATCTAAAGGATTCAACGGTCTAGGCCAATTCTTCACCGCTTCTATCTTCTGTGAGTCCACCTTTATGCCCTCACTTGACACCACATTGCCTAAAAAATGCCACTGAGTTCAACCAAAACTCGCACTTGTAGAATTTTGCATATAGTTGGCAGTCTTTAAGAGTCTGTAGTACCACCCTCAAATGAGCGACGTGTTCCTCCTTGCTCTGAGAGTATATCAGGATGTCATCAATAAACACGATCAGGAACATATCCAAGTATGGCTTGAACACCTTGTTCATCAAGTCCATAAAAGTTGCAGGAGCATTCGTTAGTCCAAAAGACATATCTACAAACTCATAATGACCATACCGCATCCTGAAGGCTGTTTTAGAGATGTCACTCTCCTGGACCCTGAGCTCATGGTATCCGGATCTGACATCTATCTTCAAAAAAAAGTTAACACCTTGAAGCTGGTCAAGTAAATCATCAATCCTCGGAAGAGCATACCTGTTCTTGATGGTGACCCTGTTCAATTGTTGATATTCAATACACATACAAAGAGAACCATCTTTATTTCGGACAAAGAGAATTGGTGCACCACATGGGGATTTGCTCGGTCTGATGAACCCATTATTTACCAACTACTCCTTCAACTCCTTTAACTCAGTTGGAGCCATTTTGTAAGGTGGAATAGATATAGGCTGCATATTGGGAAGAAGTTCAATACCAAAATCAATCTCCCGCTCGGGAGGAATTCTCGGTAGATCATCTGGGAACACTTCTGGATATTCACATACTACTGGAATGGACTGGATGGTTGGGGTCTCGGATTTAGCATCCTTAACCCTAACTAAATGGTACACGCAACCCTTGGAGATCATCTTTCTGGCCTTAAGGTAGGAAATGAAATGACCTATAAGCACAACTAAACTACCCTTCCATTCTAAGGTTGGCTCACCAAGAAATCAAAATTTTACCGCACGGGTTGTACAATTGACTGAGGAATAGCATGCAAACAACCAATCCGTGCCGAGAATAACATCAAAATCGATCATGGCTAACTCTACTAAATCCACCAAGGTGACTTTCTGAAGGACTGTGACCGGGAAACTTCTATACACCAGTCTATCTACAACTGAATCACCCACTGGAGTAGAGACTGAGAAGGGTTTTGACAAAATTTTGGGATTGACTCTGAAACTACTAGCCATATAAGGTGTCACAAAAGACAAGGTAGCCCCTGGATATAACATACCAATGACTACGTCCGGGGAGACCTCTTGCTCC
Organism: Datura wrightii; assembly: GCA_035772735.1. NCBI lineage: Eukaryota > Viridiplantae > Streptophyta > Magnoliopsida > Solanales > Solanaceae > Datura > Datura wrightii. The sequence continues at coordinate 150,624,252 of JASDFA010000001.1, read as the reverse complement.
TGGAGGGATGCTAGGTCATAAAATCTATTTGGCACTATCCACCATCTATGCTAGTAGAAGCTCCCTACTGAGCAGAGCGTGTGCTAGTGGAGCTGCTGAACTAGAAGCTGGAGTACGGGCTTCACCATTGCCTGATCTAGCTGAAGGGCATTCTCTGAGCGTGTGTCCGAGTTTTCCCCATCCGAAACAAGCGTCTGACCCAACTAAACACCTCCTTGGGTGGTTCTTGCCACAATTCGCATAGGCTGGAAAAGTGTGATCTCCTGAAATGCTCCCCCAGCCCTTCAAGCCTTACACTCTACCTCTCTGATCATGTATGGGTCAGGGAGGGAAACAAGCTGATGATGGTGCTGGGGCCAAAGATCTACTGACGGTTCCCACTAGGCCTTGGCTAGGAGAATCTGATGCTATCAGTCCTGGCCCTCTTGGCCTCCCTCTCCCGCTCACTCAGTTGTACCGCCTCCATCTATTGGGTGTACAGGACTATCCAAGCAAAGTCAATATCCTAGAGAAGCATCACGGTCCGGCAATCCCTGTCCAAGGATTCTGTTATCCTGTGTACCAACCTGCTCACACGGGCTCTCTGATCTGCCCCTAACTAGGGTGCATAACTGGATAGACGTGTGAAATCCAAGGCATACTCCTGAATTGTCATCTTTCCCTATTTAAGATTCACAAACTCGGCCACTTTCAGCTCTCACATCTCTCGAGGGAAGAAACGATCAAGGAAAGTGGCGTGGAACTCATCCCAACTGATAAGGCCTGCTCCAACTGCTCTACTCTCCTTCCAGTGTTTGAACCAAATGTGTGCGACTCCCTTTAACTGATATAAGGCCAAATCATCGTACTCCTCTCCAGTCACCCCCATAATCTGGGTGATCTTCAAAATCTCCTCATGAAATCATGTGGATCCTCATCCACCTTCGATTCAAGGAACTCGAGAGGGTTCATCCTCAGAAAGTCTCTAACCCTCGGTGCCGCCTCATTCCTGTTCTGCAGGACATGGGCTACTGCCTGCTGGTTGACCTGGGCGGTCAAAGCCTGTGCTAGCATCTGAATGGCTGCCCTAAATTCAGCATAGGCAATCGGCTCCGGTGCATGGTGCTCATGGGCCGGTGGGGCTTGTTGGTGCCAGTCTCCATTGCAATCCTTATGGCCATTTCCATTTCTTGTGCCATTAACTCTACGGGGAGGCATGATTCTGCAAATGCGAATAGCACAAATTAGAAGGATAGAGAGACATTTCACCGCATGACACAAATTATGAAAGAAGGAAACATTTCTTAAACGTCTTATAGCCTCTTCATCATAAGTATGGCGCGCTTCACACCCATGAAAAAGACTCTACTTAGCACGGCTTTCAGACACCCTAGGACAGTTCAAAACCTATTGCTCTGAAACCAAGTTTGTCACGACTCGAACATAGGCCCAGACCAAGACACAGGACAAGGAGTCCCAAGAGACTCCAAGTCTGCCCATGTATGAACATACATCTAACTCAATCAAATAAAGCAGAAGACTTAACATAACAAGCATAGCAAAAGTCTAATCATAACATAACATCGGAAACGGAATTTACTTCATACATGAAAAGATGATTACTACATACAGTTTGAAAGCCTCTATCATATCTGATGAGTTGATGGGACAACACCCCTAACTAACCCGACAAGTCTGAAACTGAGAATACAAGATAACTAGCAGCGAATGGTCATCGAGAGATGAGGACTCACCACCAAAGCTGGATGCTAACTCCGGAGAACTGGATAGTGACGAGGCTGAGTCTTAAGATCAGAGCCTGTATCATAAAATGATACAGCATAGAGTATGCGATCAGTACGTGGAATGTACTGAGTATGCAAGGTAAGTAAAATGGATAGTTAAAATATATAAAAGTTCATAAGAGTAGGACAACCTGATCATAACATAAATATCATAATGCAAATGTAAGGATCAAGGTTTTCAAAACAATCGTAAATCATTCGTAAATCATAATCACAAGAGAAAAGATTTATTAAACATGACTTGGGCCAAAGTATATAATTATAACCATACATAAATCATGACGACCAGTAGGAAATTCTTATAACCGACATACCCCATATGACCACACATAGAGCCCGACCTGTAAGCCCCTAGTCGGGAGGGAGTTCGTACCTTTCCAAGGGTAGAACAATGAAAGAGGTGTGATATCACAATAGAGAGCTCATTTGGGCAAAGGGGACAATAACATTGAGGTCCCATCGTGGCTACATTGGCACGTAGTTCTAAGACTTGGGGCATGCTTGGACCTCGGGTCTACTCGGTATTAAATACTATTCCCAAAACATATATAGTGCTCATAGGAAAATTTACATGAGATTCATAGTCTAGTTAAAATCATAATAATCGTAGGCATGCTTGAAATATGTGACCTAGCCATGAAAGTATGGCCTGTGAATCGGCCATAATAAAAAATCATGAGGTTCATGCATACTTGTACAACATGTATATACTTGATATTCACAAATTCATGCTGAGCATTTGTGAGAAATCATATCATAAGTCATAAATCATAATGGGTTAATGAACATCAAAATTAAAATAGAATGATTACTTGATTATCATGAAACATACATAATTGGGCATAGTTTTATAGAAATTTAAATCCATAAGTTTATAATTATAATAGTTGTAAAATCTTCCGATGGTTCATAGAATAAGAATTTATGCATGAAGGAGATTAACCTATAGATAGATCATAAGGGTTTCATAAGAACTGGTATAAAACCCCATAGAATTATCAATAGAATTTCATGAATTATAGAGAAATTGGACATGGGTATGAACAAATTAACCCATTCATAACCCTACATACTTGAGAAGAATATATTCTACAACTCCCTTGATTTCCCAAGGAAGAATTGAGAAGAACTTGGAAGAAATTGAGCTTGATCACCTCTCTAGACTTCTACACTTTCATGCATGAATAGGAATAGCTTAGAATGAATTTACCACTCTTAAAACTCACTATTCATAGCTTAAAATGACGTAGTTTAGGACCCTAGGGCTTAGGAATGAAGAAAATACCCTTAATGAACTTTCTGGAAAAACTGCAATGCCAGTGACCACGAGCGTCACAACAGACCGTTACGGACTCCAACTGTCCGTTTCACCCCTCGTTGTTACACCCTAGAATCAGGTCTCAGATCCCCTACCACAACTGGACAGAACGAGTCATTACAAGCTCCAATGACTCATTGCTGCCAGTCATTGTCACCGCAACCATAACCTAGAATTCTTCCCAACGGGCACTTACAATGACTCGTTGCTTCCAACGACGAGTCGTTATGTGATCTATTACTTTCTCCTTGAACCTGAACAATCTCACAACAACTCGCATCCAACGACCCATTACATCAAACAATGGGTCGTTCTTAGACCCATTACCTACAACTCCAGTCCTGCAACACATCACCACGGACACATCCAACGGGTCATTGGTCCCACTAACGACCCGTACAACGATCCATTCTGAGAAGGATTTTCAGATTCCATCTACCTTTCACTTTCAAATCCCAGGTCTAGTCTTAGGCACTTCCGGGGTATTACAGGCCCTATGAGAGATTGGGTAGCAGCATTCTTAAGAGAAAATATTCATTACTTGCTAATTAGCATCGCCTTTATAGATAATAGTCAATGAACAAACTATAAGGGTTTTCTTTATACTACGGTTCTTTACCAAGGAGCAAGTTTTTCTTATCTTATTGTTGTGTCGAATCGGGTGATATTTTCCAATGATGGATTTAAAGGTGACCTTCTTCAAGGAAAATGTCAAGTCTAGAGTCTTTTTGAGTCTTTTGTGCACTTGTTTGAATAGGTACCACCAAAATTTCTTGCTTGGTATTGCACATGAGTTTTGAAAAGAAAAATGGGGCACTTAAATTTAAAAATGAGCACCCTCTTGTCATGAGTTACACATTCCTTGTTTGGCTTTTTTATTCGTAAACTAACTTGTCTAAAGTCATACTCTTAATGTGATTTAGAAAGTGTGTGACCTCCTTGGATTGTGATGCCTTGTGTGGTGAGTCCTTTGACTTACTTATTGTGTATACATGATTGACTAAAACATGCCCTAGGTGTGATTCAAAGCAAAATGTTAGATGGGGCTACATTTAGAATATGGTCTTAGGATTTCTTTTGATAGTTACTTCGCCTAAAATGACCTCCTTAAACATCTTCCTTTGCTATCCAACGTTTGATCCTATGAATTCTTTTCTTAGAAACCATATTATAAGCCTAATGACCCTTTTTAATCCTCTTTCTTTGGCACCCATCCTCCCTAACTGCTAGTGCTGAAAGAATGAAAAATACGGCTTAAAGCCCAAGAAATGGGAAAAGATAACAAAATGATTTGAAATGAGGCAAAAGCCTATGTCTGGGGGTTTGCAAGAGAAGGGAGAAATATGACAACTTCAATCTGAGATAGCACCAAATTGTGATGAAATGAATCAAATGATGGATTGAAAAACCTCAAATCATCTTATGAGAAAGAATAGTTAAAAGGTTCTACCTCTTGTTTAGATAAGGCTAGATGTGAAATTCATAGGTGTTATAAGGGTGGCTCTTGCTAAACAAAGGATGAAGATGATGAAGAAGGAGAGATAAGGTGGAGTGATCTCAATACTGTGATGGGATGCTAAAATTGTTCACAAAAAAGGCATTAAGGAGGTTCTAGTCACTACAGCTAAACATTTATCCTACCCTTATCCCTAGCCTTCATGATGCCCCACAAGTCCTTAGTGATTTTGAGTGTAGCAACTTTACATTAGTGGCGACTTCCACGAAGGGAAATCCTATGGGTTAATAATTTATATGCACTTGATTTTCTTTGTGAGAGTAGCCTTATCTTATAATCCCTATGTGTGAAATGCTTACAAATATTTAGGATTCTCTCTTTTTATGAGCAACATCACTTTCTAAGGGTACATGCTTAAAATGATTAACCAATTAGGAGATATGAATGAGACAAGTGTGTAGCGAGCATTAAGGAAATATTTAAATGTGAATTGTCAATGACTTGAGAATTGTCGCACACAGATTAAACACTAAGAAGAGATCAAACTTGTTGCACACTCCTAAAGAGATCACCATAATCAATTGGCATATTTGCACAAATATTTTCTTTCATTCCAAACAAGGGTTAAGTTCATCAAAACAAGATCAAGGTAGCATCTCAAGTTATTGATATTTTACCTTCAAAGTTTGCCTTAAAGTTCATTTCACCTTTGCGTCAATCACATCATTCAATTGAAAGCACATTTAAGTATGTACCCCAATGATAGAGCAAATACACTCACTCTCATAAAGAAATTCAAATGCATGCAAATTGACCCATGGGCTTGCCCTTCATGTATCTCGCCACTAATGTAAAGTTGCTACACTCAAAGTCACTAAGGACTTGCGGGTTATCATGAAGGCTAGGGGTAAGGGTAGGACAAGTGTTTTAGCTCTAGAGACTAGAACCTCCTAACGTCTTTTGTGACACTTTTTAAACATCCCACTGCATTGATGAGCTCACTTCACCTTATTTCTCCTTAGGCATCATTACCATTTTATATCAAAGACCCTCCTTACATTCCCTTTGGATGAACAATTAACCTTTATAAGCAAGAGGTAAAACCTTTCAAGAATTACTCTCTTCTTTTTTTTACGATCAAGGTTTTTCAACCAACCATTTCTTTCAGTTTATCACAATTTGGTACTACATCTCATTGGAGCTCATATTTTCTTTTCCTTTTTTCAAACCCACGAACTTAGGTTTTTGCTTCATTTCTTCCTTATCACTATCCACATTCTGGGCTTCAAGCCCTATTTTCCTTCTTTCAATATCAGCAATTAGGGAGAACGAGTGCCAAGAGAGGGATCATAAAAGGGAACTAGGCTTGTAGTATGGTTTCCAAAGAATATGGTCAAAGCCTCAAATATTGGTTCGCAAAGATAGATGTTCAAGGAGTTCATTGTTTGGTGAAGTAGCTTATCCAAAGAATGCCTAAGATCATGTTCCAAGTGCAGCCAAATCTAGGATTTCGCCTTGAATCGCACTAAGGGCAAGTTGTAGACAATTATACATACACAAGAATTCAACCAAATATCTCACCACACAAGGCATGAAAATCCAAGGGGTTTACATACTTTCAAAATCACATCAAAGGTATGACTTTAGATAAATTAGCATGTGAGTCAAAAAGTCAATCAAGGAATGTATAACTCATAACAAGAGAGTGCTCCATTTGAAATTTCAAGTGCCTATTTTTGTCAAAATTCTTTTTGCAAAACCAAAACAAAATTCCTGGTGGTACCTCTTAAAGCAAGTGCAACACAAAAAAAAACTCAAAAGACTCTAAACTTGGCATTTTCCCTTAAGAAAGTCTCTTCTTAATCTATCATCGGGAAATGCCACCTGGTTCGACACAAAAGAAATTTTTTTTACTCCTTGGAAAAGAACCATGGTAAAGAAAATCCTTGGAGTTTATTGCTAATCTACTATGAACAAAAGAGAATTTTTAAAACATGGGTCATGATGGAACATTTGGCAAAGTAAAATTAACCCAGCAATGGCAACCCACATTGTCAAGACAAGATTTTCCACCAAAACAAACTTGATAAGGGCAACAAAACACGAAAAATAACTAACATGCGAGACCATACCCCACCCCCAACTAACAGCTTACATTTTCCCTAATGTACCAATTAAGCAGAAGAAAAAGAAAAGGAGGGCTCCCTGAGTGAATTAGTGAGGATCGCGAGGGGTCCATGAGTTGGTGGTCTCAAAGAAGTTCCACGAAGCAATCTCAACAGGTGAAGGCATCAAAGGATCCGGCTGATGTTCGAGTGGACTACCTGGTGCACTGCGCACCCAATGATCCGAATGAGTCTGGCTCTCATGATAAGTGTACATAGGGGGCATCCAATATGGGCCACCTGGAGTGGCCACCACATGAATAGTTTGCATCCTATGGTGGGATGGTCTACTGTGGTATATCTCTTCATCCGATATGACCTCAGATGAGCTATCATAGTCTACATGCCAATCATCCGGTGGAATCCAATTTTTTACTGGTTGGGCATTATTAGAGGCTGGGAAATTCATATCAATACCTCTTGGTAACATTAATTCCCTCCAGTTTTCTACTTCTTTCCTCATGGCCACCACTTCATTTTTTAATACTTCAACTCTAGCACATAGGCCTCCCAGTTTGTCAATCACAGGTTTCATAGCCTTTTTAACGGACTATTAAATCATGGGAGGTATAGCTTTTGCCAGTTTCAACAACTGAGCATTGTGAGATTTGTCCATATATGCCATCTTGAGGAGGCGCTTTGATGGTGGTGAGTTATTCCTGTCGGCTAGTGGTGACACAAAGGCATTGCCAGATGATATGAACGATGGAGGGATAGTCAACCTCACAGTCAACTTGGGTCGCTTGGAAGCTGGAGCATCCTTATCCATTTTTGTAGCTAGAGTGATCACTCCCTCAACTTTCCATGTCCTATCTATTGACTAGAATAGAGGGCAATTGGCTCGGAGGCAAAGCAAACTGATCAGGATGGGGAAGGGTAGAGAGGTGGCCTTTTTCTTTGCCTTCTGGTTGAATTGTTCTGGACTAATTTCCCCCACATTGATATGTTTGCAATCCATGGTACAAGCAATAAGAATAGCTATCTTAATAGGAACATGTGTTGTGTTTTTTGAGGGAATGATGAGGGTGCACACCAAGTCAAGCCATATCTGAGCCTCAAACTTAAGATCATGATGATGTTTTCTGCCTTTGAATTCTGCCCATTGTGGTTGGCCTTCATATATGATGTTGGACACCCATGCAAATAGATTATCCTTGTTAGCTAGCTTCCTTGGGTATTCTAGATTTGGGCATACCGAATCTGCCTAATAGATGAAATTGATGTCGTCTGGGGTGATGGTTACTTCTTGACCCAGTAATAGCATGGATGCTAAGAAAGGAATCATGTTCACTTGACCACTATGCTTTAACAGGTCCTGTCGATCCCTATAGGAAGCATAAAATTCCCACACCAATTCCGTGAAGTAGGGTGCAAGAGGCATTATGAACAGTTCCCAATCTGGAATTGATCGTAGATATCGGGAAAGTCCACCTTGAAAGAGTTGATCTCAAATTGAGCCTCCCCTTTGATGGGTCATTTCTCCTTGAAGGAGGTATAGTAAGTTTCCATTTTCCCAAGCCCAAAGCGGATTTGGGCCACTTGCTCGACTTCTTCTCCTTGTAACTCCTAGGATGAACCAGCTACCATAGGAGCTTTTCCTTTATTTCGCTGCCTAGAGGATGTCATTTTCTTGAATTACCAAGTGAGTTCCACAAACAAACAAACTATTTTTGTATTTTTCCATATGAAAAGTAAGCGACAGCAATTATGCTATGATAAGGGAAAGTAAAAAAAATAAAATAAAAAGATTAGAAGTCAACCAAGGGTGAGAGAGCAATCATTGATAACTGGCAGGGCCTGCGCTGCGCAGGGTTAGACCCCCAATTGGCAGGTGCTTCATAGGCTTGTGGCAGAAACACGACCAAACTGGTGTGACTTTGGTGTTCCACCTGATTTCACAGGAGCCGATGTGTTAGTCGCAGGTTGAAATGCAAGGAGGAATTGACCTGACAGTCAATCCCCACACATACATTTCACAAATAGAGATCTTTGATTTGCAGATGTTTTACAGTGGCCAACACCCATTTTCTTTTCAAGCTTTAATTTTTCCATTTTTCACATAAGGCAACCATATTACTTCTAATAGGTACTCAAACTTTCCCAAAAGATTTATCAATCACATAGATACCCATAAAAATATTTGGAAGCACTCAATGCCTTCCCTTAAGATGGACGTTACCCTATCTATTATCAGGAAACGTCGAGTGCCCAACCCATCAACTATAGCACTTCAATTCCACAACTATTTAACTCATCTATGCATCACATTGGCAATTATAAGTATCACAAAAGAACAAAAATGACGATTTTCCCTTAAGAAAGACGTCAACCTATCTATCATCGAAAAAATCATGTATTTCAAGCACATGGGTTATGATCATGGGCAGATTTATATGCCCAAGTGATACTCAAACGTATCATCTTTACCTTATTTGTTGTGCAATGTGTATATAATATCATGTAATTGGTAATAAAATGCGAATTTATACTAACCAACATGATTAGCATTTGTTTTGCAGATAAAGGTGATTTTTAGGAGCTAAAATACATGTTGGAACTATGTCGGAGTTGGACTTGGATGCGAGCGTGGAAAACACCTTGGAATGCAGGATTTATAGGGGCTTCGCGATGGCTCCGTGCCACGCTACCATCGCGGTAGCACACTGCCTGAGCATGAATTAATTTGGCAATTTCCAGTGTACCTACGTGTCAGCTTCGTGCCACGGAGATAGGCCTCCGCGATGGCCTCCGTGCCACGTTGAGGTTAAATTACCAGACCTTGGAAATTCCAGTGCGGGTCCGCGTCCACGCCGTGTCACGGAGGCAAGGCTCCGCGTTGGCCTCCGTGACACGTTGCTTGTTATTCCGGGAAAAATTTCCCACTAGTATAAATAGCACACTTAGGTTTATTTTAATTAGTTTTTAGTTTTTAGACTGAGTTCAGAAGTGGAGAGCAGGAACGTGGGTTAGTAGCAGTTGAAGATTGGAAAAGCTAAGGGATTTCTCCTCTTCTTTTCTTCTTTCTATCAATTGTAAGTATAATTTACACTCATTTTAGGATGATCAATCCAAGAATGAGTGGCTAATTCTCTTTCTTGCTGAGGTTTTGAACATGTGTAATGAATTTTGATTGTAAATGATATGGTTTTATTCTTCTTCTTTAATGTTGTTCTATTAATTCTTGTTCTTTACTGCATTAGTGATTGGCCAACATTAATGTATATCTAAAAAGTCCAATTTCACTCCAAAGAGCAAGAAATTGGAAAGTTGTGAATTAATAGGGTATTGTTCTTAACTTGATTTGGAAAAATTGGGTTTTGATGTGATTTCCTGATAGAAATATACTTGAAAGCCGTATTAGTCAATTTAGGAACCTGAATTGTAGTGCTAGGTCATAAATTGCATTTGATCACAGAAATGTCGACGGATGGTTTATGATTCTAAAGTGAAATTAAATACGAGAGTTTTAATTTCTAGGCAAATGTTCTTGGCTAGCAACTTGAAGAAGAGAATTAACCAAAATTATCATGATTATCAAGTTCATTACTTGTTCTTAACCTTGGCATGTTCATATCCATTGTCTGAATTCACAAGTAAATAGTGTTATTAATTGTAGTATATAGTTTAGAAACAAAAACTCAATTAACCCTTGGTTACGTTGTTGTTAGCATAATTAGAAGTTAAATATAAATATAGTAAATTAGGCAATTTTACATATCTTGAGCCTCCTTGGATCGATACTTGGCGACTTAGCCACTTTATTACTTGTTTGACCACATGCACTTGCGTGTCGGTTTTACCCGTAGCCCAAAGCACCGAGCAAGTTTTTGGCGCCGCTGCCGGGGAGGCTAGGCGATTTGTAAAATTTTGTTTACTGTAAATTTACTGTATTTGTATTTTTATTTTCTTAAGTGTTAACAACTTGGTCTTAGCCTGTATTTTGCAGATTTTGTTTCTGTGAACACTGGCAAGGGACAAAGATCTGGTGGAATCTTACTTAGAGCCTGAACGGGAATTTCATAGTCAACGTAGAGAAGCTCTTCGAAAGAAGCTGCAGTTGCTTAAACAGTCTATGATGGAGCAACCAAATCCACCAGTTGTTAGGGCAGTTTTAGTGCCCGATGAAGCAGCAGCAAGGCCGGTTCGCGAGGTGGCAATCCCACACGCTAATAATGTACATTCTAGCATCCGCAAACCAGAGCCTGGAGGGAGGTTTGAATTAAAGCAGAATATGGTGCAACTTTTGCACACAAGCGGGCAATTTACCAGTCTCCCTCACGAAGATCCACAACAACATCTCCAGAACTTTTTGGAGATAAGTGACACTTATATACCCGCTGGAGTGTCACCCGATTATGTTCGGCTCACCTTATTTCCATTTTCCTTACTTGGTGAAGCCAAGAGGTGGTTAAAAGCTGAACCACCCAACTCTATATCAACGTGGGATGATCTTGCACGGAAGTTTCTTATTAGATTTTTCCTTCTGGTAAAACAGCCAGACTTAGGAGTCAAATCCTAAGTTTTAAACAGAGGGAGGGAGAAAATCTATATCAAGCCTGGGAAAGATTCAAATCCATGTTGCAGGACTGTCCTCACCATCATCAGTCCAATGAGGTGTTGGTACACACTTTTATTGAGGGTTTGGAACCCCACACTAAAATTCTGTTAGATTCAGCAGCTGGAGGGCAAGCGCTGGAGAAGACCTATGAGGAGCTGTACACTTTGCTCAACCGAATTTCACAAGGCAATCTAGAATGGAATGCAGATTCTTCAAGAGGTGGAGCAAGGAAAGCAGCTGGAGTGCTTGAAGTGGATGGATTCACAGCTATCGCTGCACAGATAGCTGCTTTGCAAAATCAGTTAAACACTCACTTCAACAATATAAATTTGAACCAGCCTTCAGCTTCAGTCAATGCAGTTCAACAGATGTGGTGTGAAGTGTGTGGTAGTAGTGAGCATTCAGCTGAATGCTGTGGTGCAAATCCTGATTCTGTTAACTTTGTGGGCAATGCACAGAGAAATCAACAGCAGTTTGGTGGTGGCTACAACTCAAATTGGAGGAACCATCCGAATTTTTCGTGGGGTAGCAACAATCAACAAGGCCAGAGTTCAGGGCAGGGTATGCACAGAAACCAAGGAGGGCAACAAAATTATCAAGCTTAATTCAGAAATCATAATGCCCCTCCTCCACCACCATCACCGACTATTGAGGAGATGTTCAAAACCATGATCGCTTGCAGGCTGACTATGTCAAATTGGCAGCCGAAGTGAAGAACAATCAATTGGCGACCAAGGCTCTTGAATATCAGTTTGGGCAATTTGCTAGTGCCCAAAATACTAGACCCAGAGGAGGACTACCTAGCGACACGGATCCAAATCCAAAGCAGGTAAATGCAGTGACCACGAGGAGTGGTTTACAATTAAAGGAGGTGGAACCGGAAAGACCGCCTCAAAAGTCAGGAGCAGCAGATGTTGAGGGAGAGCAAAGTTCTGATAAGGGGAAGACTAAAGAAGCTGAACCAGAAAGGCCTCCACCCCCGTTCCCTCAACGACTTAAGAAACACAAGGAGGAGGCGTGTTTCTAGAAATTCATGGAGGTACTTAAACAGGTACATGTTAACTTACCTCTTGTTGATGTCTTGCAGGGAGTGCCGAGATATGCGAAGTATATTAAAGACATCATGGCTAACAAAAGTCGTTTGACTGAGTATGCCACGGTAGCTTTAACGGATGAATGCACTTCCCGTATTCAGAATAGGTTGCCCACAAAACTGAAAGACCCTGGAAGTTTCACTATCCAGCTAACTATTGGGCAAAGTATCCGAGCGCGTGGATTATGCAACTTGGGGGCAAGTATAAATCTGATGCCATCTTCGGTATTCAGAAAGTTAGGTCTAGGGAGTCCTAGACCTACAACGGTAATCTTGCAGCTAGCAGACAGGTCTTTGGCTAAGCCGGATGGCATTGTTGAGGATGTGTTAGTGCAAGTAGGCTCCCTCATTTTTCCGGTCGATTTTATTGTTCTGGACTTTGAACCAGATGCTGAAGTCCTAGTTATTTTGGGACGACCCTTTTTGGCAACCCGAAAGGCATTAATTGATGTAGCTGCGGGTCAACTCACGATGCGAGCACATGACAAGGTCGAAGTGTTCGATGTGTACAAGGTACCTAAGCTTCCAACTGTTTATAAGGATCTCTCGATGATCAACATAATTGATCATGGGAATGCTAATGGATTGAGTGATTCCCGAGAGTTACTAGGTAGGCCACCGGACAAGGTAGAGCACTACTGGGGGGATGATCATGATCGGGACAAATCGTCCATCTCCCTAGTAGATAAATGAGCTTAAAGGACGTCGAGCCGCAACGGTAAACCAGGCGCTGCACGGGAGGCAACCCGTGAAAATATTTTCTTTCTTTCTTTTTAGTGTGAATAATTTTTATTTTTCTTTTCTTTTTCTTTTCTTAACTAGGGTTAGATTTTCATTTTATTTAATATTTTTTATTTTAGTTAGGGAAATCTATTAATTTAACCAATTTTTGTTTAGTGAGGTGATTTTCAGGTATAACGGAGGAAATATACATGGAATCGAGAAAATGAGGCGAGGTATGAAAAATTAAATGTATGGGTGAAACAGAGCACTGGCGCGTTGGCGCCGTGTCACGGAGGCAATGCTCCGCGTTGGCCTCCGTGACACGTTGAAGGAAAATCTGGATTTTTCAAAAATCCAGTAAGCCAACGCGTTGGCTCCGTGTCACGGAGGAGGGCCTCCGCGTTGGCCTCCGTGACACGTTGCCCCTTATCCAGTGCCGGGTCACACCGGGTTTCCGGGTGACCCACGTGTTTTCTTTAAATGTAACCCCGATTTCGCCCTTTTTTTCCCCATTCCCTCTTCCCTCCGCGACCAAACACCCATTTGCCCCTCCCCAAGCAACGTGCCACGTTGATAGGCAAAGAAAAACGTCGAGTTTCTCCGATTCTTCAATTCTAAGGTATGTTTTCATCGTCTAACTCAATTTTTTTGGCGATTTTTGTCAATTTTTGGGCATGTAAGGTGAGACATACCACCTTAGGTAGAAATTAAACATGATGGTGAATTATGTTGTGATTGATTATGTTCAGATTGTTGTATTTGGCATTTGAACTTGTCGATTATGTAAATAATTCGAAATTGATTGTCGAACTCTATCCTAGGGCTTGGGTTGTTGAATTTGACTTGGGCAACTTGATTGTTTGGTGAATTCGATGCCGGGGTGTGTTTATTATTTGAGATAAGTCGTGGTAAATAGTGTGTAAATGTTCAAAGACGACTAATTATCAAATTTTTGTGGGAAATTGCATAATGTGTGAATTGGTTAGATTGTTTAGATTAGCTTGTATATGAAATATTTTTCTAGTTGTTTTTAGTTTGTGGTTGTTTTGTTGCTTGTGTGATGGTTGAATTGCTAGCGATAGTAGGATTGGGTATTAGCTGTATGAAGTTTGAGTAGTACACTAACCGTTATGCTGTCGAAATTTTGTTGTGAACGCACTAAGCAATATGTGTATAGTTGTTTGTGTTTGGGGTTGTAAATAGAGCTATCCTTGCTTAAATTTTGTAAATATTGTTAAGAACTAAGTGTGGGGTAAAATTTGTTTAACCCGACCTTAGCCGAAGCTAACAAGTTTTTAGCTTAGCGTTGTGCTTGTTTGTGTAAACTGATAGGTACAATGGCTAGCAGGCAAGACAAAGGCAAGGGTGCTTCTACCTCAGGCACCGGCAGAAAAAGGATGAGACTGGGCACTGCAGTCCCAGCTGCACCTGCTGTTCCGCGCGGCCAACACCGCCGATACGGAACACGATGGGTCACCGATGAAGGGAAGAAATGGTACGCGAAGCACAAAGAAAACAAGTACTTCCCGGAGGAACATATTGCAAGGGAACCACTTGCACAGGAGTTCCCTCGCATTGTACAGAGGATTGAGGCAGCTGGGCTCAGCTTTATTTTTCAGGAGCCCAAGGAGTGCAACCTTCACTTGGTCCGGGAATTTTATGCCAATTGGAACCCGGCCATCAGGAGCCACACTATTAAAATCAGAGGGCAGATTGTCACTCTGGAACACCAGCAGCTGAATGCCATCGTTGGAGCGCGGGACACAGACGCCCACGTTCTCCGCCAGCTAAACATCACCCCACCGTACGCCGACATCAGACGTCGTTGTGTGGGGCTCGATCCACAGCCCGATGGAGTAGACACAAAGAGAGGGGGTACCACCAGACTCTGCCCTACTCGCAGATGAACAGGGAGGCCAGAATCTGGCTAAAAATTATATGTTCGTGCTTGATCCCGGGAGTTCATATGACAGACGTGACCCGGGACCGTGTCTGCTTGGTGTATGCCCTTATGAAAGGGCTTGAGATTAATGTTGGGGCGGTCATAATATCCGCCATGAAGAGAGCCATACTGCACCAGGGCCACAGATACGGGTTTGGCGGACTCATCACCACCTTCCTCCGAGGCCTCGACATTGAGGAAGAAGCCTTGGACTATATTCCACAGCTGGAGCGGAGGGCCCTCAACGTGACAAAGACTAAGGCCCCCGACACTACACACGGACCTGTGCTGACCTTGGGCGAGTGACATGCTCGTGACGATCAATACATGGCCCGTATGTTTGGCATGCAGATGCTGCAGCTACGGATAGGTGGGAGACCAGCCACCGAGGAGGAGTTATGGCAGCCGGAGCTGGACTACCCCTTTGGCGAGAACGCCAGAGCCTTGTGTAAGGTGGGGCCAGCCTTTGTGGAGCCTACAGATGATGATCTCCTTACTGATGAGGAGACACGTCGTGAGGACTCTGATGCGGAGTCCGATGATGACGATGGAGCTGATTCAGATATGGGCGACGAGGCTGCAGCACCGGACGAGGAAGTCGAATATTTCAACTGAGCAGGGAGTTCCACCACCCAAATTTTGTGCTTTGTATTTTTGTGAACACTGGGGACAGTGTTCGATTTAAGTGTGGGGTGGGGAGTAGTTAGGTGCTAGGTCAAGGCTCTAAATTGCTGTTTACTTTTTCCTTGTTGTTTATGTATGTTGTGCTTTCCCTGTTGTGAACTGATTGCGATGTATGTGTATATATTTGTTGTGTGGTTAAGGATGTGTGTTTTTGAAAGTATGGTTGCCATTGTAAATATTTTGTAAATTTTGTAAATAAATTTTTTTCTCTATCAACATGATCGATATTTTTCAAAATTTTTGCGAAAATATTTTGCACTTGTAAATATTTTCTTTCTATCGAAATGATCGATGTGTTGCAAAAAATTTTTCGATTTTGATTTTTGGGTTTCTCGGAGTTTGTTTTCGGTTCTTTTACCGAGAATAGTCCCATTGAACCGATGTCATAGTTAGTGATCGTTCCCTATGATGGATGGATGACGACCGTCTTAAGGGAAATGTAGTCGGTAGGAGTAGGATTTTTAATTGTTGTTTTAGTTTTCTTTGGTGGATTGCATCAATAAACTGTAGTTGCTTATGGTTGCTAAAATTTCGTTGCATGTTGTAATTGATGTTCAAATTGTGAAAATGATTCGTTTGAAAGGATGCAATTCTGTAAATATGTTGAGTTACCTAGGCTATAGAATTTGGTTCATTATGATTGAGGCTTAATCTTGAATTCATGTAATTGACTAATTAAAGAGTCTGTGAATGCATCTGGATTTGAGCATGTGCATGAAGTGTGAAGTAAGGTTTTGCTATTCCATGTCATCGTGAATTGTCTAGAACTTGCCTGGTGTGTATACAAAGCGAAATGAAGGAGGTGTAGTGTTGGAAAGGATGTAGGCATTTCTTTGTTTTAACCGATAGTTTCCATTTTTTTTCTTGTCAAATTCTACCTTTTTATATGTTGTATACCCTAGTCAGCCCGTTGAGCCTTTAGCCGATTTCTTTCTTTTGTTCAAAATTGTATGAACTAAGCTTTATTCCTTCTTTTCATTAGCCTTAAAGTTTTTAAGAAGCTCTTAAGCGCTTACAAAGAAAAGAAAATGTTTCCCAAAGTGTTAAAGAGTGAAAAGAGTGAAAAGAGTGAAAAGAAAAAGAAAAGCAAAGTGAGGAAAGAAAAGATGACGTTGAAGAGGCACTTGTTGTAATTAATTGATATTGAGGGTACATGAAAACCCTCTGCTTTGTGTCAAGTGTGGTTGATGAAATGGGCTGTGTGAAAGTAAACCAGCATGAATGGGAGAAAAAGAGAAAAGAGAGGAACAATGTCCATGAGTCGATGGGAATGAGTTGAAAAGGCGCTTAAGGATGCTAGCGATTATTATTGGCTAATCCAATATATGCATACTAGATCCATAGCCCCGTTACGACCCATTAAAGTCCTACGTGATCCTATATTGCATTTCTTTATATTAGTGGAGTAATACACTAAGGGCAAGCCTATGGGTCTTGACATGATGCATGTGAATTCTTTTGGGAGAGAGAGTGAAATTAATTTTTATAGGCCCCTACTTGCATGTTCGTGTGTTGCATGAACATAAAGGGGAAGTTTCTCTCGAGTTGTGAGGGCACATGCTTGATGAAAGATAGATTTTCGTGTCGGATTTCTTGATTAGTTGATTTGCATGAGTTTGCCGATATCAAGAATCAATTCTTAAAAAGTCTAGGCAGCCTTGATGTATTAAAGGTCATTGTACTGTACGACCAAGCATGTTTTCTTGATGATTTACAAAAATTGAATAATCGGTACGACCGTAGCGTAAATTGTTGCACCATAGTGATGAAGGTTGGGATGTAATTTGCATGATTTGTGTATGTGTTGTTCGAGGACGAACAAGGATTTAAGTGTGGGGTAAGTGATCTTGGGCAAATTTATATCCCCAAGTGATACTCAAACGTATCATTTTTACCTTGTTTGTTGTGCAATGTGTATATAATATCATGTAATTGGTAATAAAATGCGAATTTATACTAACCAACATGATTAGCATTTGTTTTGCAGATAAAGGTGATTTTTAGGAGCTAAAATGCATGTTGGAACTATGTCAGAGTTGGACTTGGATGCGAGCGTGGAAAAGACCTTGGAATGCAGGATTTATAGGGGCTCCGCGATGGCTCCGTGCCACGCTACCATCGCGGTAGCACACTGCCTGAGCATGAATTAATTTGGCAATTTCCAGTGTACCTGCGCGTCAGCTCCGTGGCACGGAGATAGGCCTCCGCGATGGCCTCCGTGCCACGTTGAGGTTAAATTACCGGACCCTGGAAATTCCAGTGCGGGTCCGCGTCCACGCCATTTCACGGAGGCAAGGCTCCGCGTTGGCCTCCGTGACACGTTGCTTGTTATTCCGGGAAAACTTTCCCACTAGTATAAATAGCACACTTAGGTTTATTTTAATTAGTTTTTAGTTTTTAGACTGAGTTCAGAAGTGGAGAGCAGGAACGTGGGTTAGTAGCAGTTGAAGATTGGAAAAGCTAAGGGATTTCTTCTCTTCTTTTCTTCTTTCTATCAATTGTAAGTATAATTTACACTCATTTTAGGATGATCAATCCAAGAATGAGTGGCTAATTCTCTTTCTTGCTGAGGTTTTGAACATGTGTAATGAATTTTGATTGTAAATGATATGGTTTTATTCTTCTTCTTTAATGTTGTTCTATTAATTCTTGTTCTTTACTGCATTAGTGATTGGCCAACATTAATGTATATCTAAAAAGTCCAATTTCACTCCAAAGAGCAAGAAATTGGAAAGTTGTGAATTAATAGGGTATTGTTCTTAACTTGATTTGGGAAAATTGGGTTTTGATGTGCTTTCCTGATAGAAATATACTTGAAAGCCGTATTAGTCAATTTAGGAACCTGAATTGTAGTGCTAGGTCATAAATTGCATTTGATCACAGAAATGTCGACGGATGGTTTATGATTCTAAAGTGAAATTAAATACGAGAGTTTTAATTTCTAGGCAAATGTTCTTGGCTAGCAACTTGAAGAAGAGAATTAACCAAAATTATCATGATTATCAAGTTCATTACTTGTTCTTAACCTTGGCATGTTCATATCCATTGTCTGAATTCACAAGTAAATAGTGTTATTAATTGTAGTATATAGTTTAGAAACAAAAACTCAATTAACCCTTGGTTACGTTGTTGTTAGCATAATTAGAAGTTAAATATAAATATAGTAAATTAGGCAATTTTACATATCTTGAGCCTCCTTGGATCGATACTTGGCTACTTAGCCACTTTATTACTTGTTTGACCACGTGCACTTGCGTGTCGGTTTTTACCCGTAGCCCAAAGCACCGAGCAGGTTACTCAGACATCACCCCCAAATAATATTTCCATTCATAGGATATATACAAGAGATATAGCATTATCACAAAAATATCTACTATGCCATTTTGCAACTTTACCCCCCACCATACCCATATCAATAGAGCCATCAAGAGAAACAACAAAAAAAAAACACAAAATGGGTAATGGGAAGAAATGGGTCGTGAAGAATTTCGAACTAACATGATTGATTTCGCACCACAACTGCAAAGAAACATGAAATAAAATATGAGAAGAATACATACCAAATAAGATAGAGAAAAGGAATGGAATTGAAGACTTGAACTCTTTATTCTACAATGGCCGACCCAAAGAAAATTCTTTTGTTGTTTTTTAAGGTTTGGTTGGAAGTTGATAACGCTCAAACCACACCTCCTTGTGAAGTATGAAGCAGACGTTGTCAATAAAGAACCCAACTAGAGGTTGGGGTCGATCCTACAGAGAATACAAAAGGATATAGAAGAACGTTAGTGCTTAAGCTTTTTAGTTAATTATTTCCTAAGAGGGGGTATTTGTATAATTAATAAATAACAAAGTTGAGAAATTGTGAAGGTTGATTCCAAATTAATGCAACTAACTAGGGTAAGTGTTCCCCATGACTTCACAACCACAAGGCATTTTATACTAGTGATCTATTCCGGTGCTTAGCATGCAATATCGGTAAGTTAGGTTCACCTAAATGGTTGGTCCCCTATCTAGATGATTTTCACCATGCAACTTGGTTCGTCTACAGGTGTATTCTTGATTAACCCTTACCCATAATATCGGATTACCTATTCCCGGACAAGGTCAATCTATTAGATGAGGGTTGATAGCCTCAAATCTTTGTTGTTAATACCTTTTTCCATTCACTACCTCCTTGGTCTAGTAAGTAAGAATAAGGCAAGTTCTAACATTTGCAACCGTTAAAAATTAATTAAAACGAAGAAAGAAACAATACATGCATAAACTTCATTAAAGAATCACTAAGTATTTTACATATGTGTGTTAATTTGTCATGGTTGCCACAACCCTAGTTGTGGTGGATTTAGCCTATCATATTTATAAGTAAATTAATATATTTCATAAATAAAAGAAAAAATTAATACATACAACGATGATAGGAAGAAACTCACTTGATTATTGCAACAATAAAGAAGAACAATTCAACAATCGTCTCGAAGTTCCAAACATAAGACACCAAACTTGTATCTAAAAACTTGAGAGTTAAAACTCTAATCCTACTTGAAGACTTTTGAACTTGAAACTTCAACTCTTCAAGACATGCTTATTACATGAAAACAAAGGGGTATTTATAGTAGTAGATTTATGTTTCCTTATTTCTTGATGAATCTGACTTGGGGTTTAAAATTTTCCTTTTCCTAGTTGAAGTAGGAAAGCCAATTTTTGCCGTCTTGAGAGCCTTGCGCGATTCCCCAACCACTGTTGTGTTTCCAGTTGTGGCAACGGATCACCTAATGAATTGGCACGAGTCGTTAAGCCCCTCGTAGTCTAACTACTTCAAATTTTCAGTGTACCTTATCGTTGGTTCCAGTGATTTGCCAATGAGTCGTTTAATTAACTAACGACTCATTATTTCTTTCATCATCTCCACCAGTTACTTTGTCAAAAATTTCTCTCACAGTTTTCACGACTCATTACCAGATGTAATTCGCTCAACTCATCAGGTACACTTTTTCTGCATCTTCCGAAGTCAACCTTTGCCCACTACTTCAGCTTCTTTTCATCTTCATTCCATAAGCCTCAAATACATTCAAATCCATCCTTTTTATCCCTGAAAATATCTAATTACATGTGTTGGCTAATTTTCACAAATATATAACATAAACACATGCAAACACACATAAATTTGTTCTCAAAACATAGTAAAGTACAAGCAAAATTATGTGTATGAAGTGTGTGAATACGCCCTTCATCAACACCCCACACTTAAACTATTGTTCTTCCTCGAATAATCTACTACTTCCCTTCTCACATTTAAGCACAAAATTCATCCTACGAATAGGTCTACTTACACTTAAGATCATGAGACAAATCTATGAAGCTCGAACAATTCACTTGCATGCATATAGGATCAACATTAGAATGTCAAAGTTTGAAATCACTTAGCTTCTGAAAACTAACTCATCAAGACATATTTTGGGCCAACATGAATAATATGTAATTTAGCAATCAAGATTAAACCAAAGTCTTACCATTGTGCTCCTCACAATTTGGAGAGATGCCCGTTCTCACACAAGATATATAATAAGATTAACTTGGGCATAAATAAATCAATTTCCGCTCATTCTCACAAAAGAACTCAACATATATGCAAAAGACAACCCATAGGCTTTCCTTAGTGTAATACTCCTCTAATATAGAATTATGAATCAAGGATCAATTAGGAATTTAATTTGGTTGTGATGTAGGCTAAAGGACGGGTAGGAACTATTTCGCCAATGTAGTGACTAACCTCCCTAAGCACTTTAATACTTCACAACACTTTAATTTTTAGCTCATTCTTCAATTTCCAAATTTTCTCCTTATACCTCCTTTTATTTTTCAATTTTTTAACTTAGGTGACTAGTGGGGATTTTTCTTTTCATTATCGAGCTCATTCACACACATTTTCTTTTCTTTTCCTTTCTTCCGTTCCCACCCTTTATGAACCCCTACTCTAGCCACCCTCAACTTAAGCATTTTTCTTATGTTGAGGTTCATAATATCCAGGGAAGGACCAGGGCCAAAACAGGTTCATTGTAAACAAATGGGTCCGGTTAATCGGTAAATCATGATATTTTTTTCATCTTCAATTTTTCAAAGCTCTTTCTTCTTTTTGTTTTTCCACTAAAAATCACCTTCCTTGTTTAGCAAAATTTCACATTTTTATTTTCTTCCAATTCACCACACATTTTTAACTTTTCCCTTCATTTTTCCAGTTATGCTCCTTTCCTACAATTTTTTTTTATTAAAATGCTTTAGGAGTCATTTGGATCAAATACAAGTCAATACAACAAAAAGGAATTCAAGCTTAAAATATGGCTATCAAAAGAATAGGCTAAGGCTCAACATGGCTAACTAGGATAATTACAATCAAGGTAGGTAAAATAGGATAAAAATATGATTACCAAAAAAATACCTATATCACTTCCTAAATCCATCATTCTTATTTCGCTTTGCACACATACCAGCAAGTTCTAGACGTCAATTTACAAGCATGGAATATATCAAAAATAATCCTCACACATTGGCACAAGATGGTTTAACAATGGAAATCAAGACACATAAACACGTATTTCATATTGCATGCATAACATATTAAGCCCATTTTTTTCTTTTCAAGCCCAAGAGTCAATTTCCAAAAGACTAGGTGTTTCTTCCTTTTTCATGCATTTTTGAGTGAATTAAAAAAAGTCCCAATGATACTTAGAGTGAAGCACCTAGCATTCATAAGGCTCAAGTCTTGATCTTCCTAATGACTAATTTACCCTTAAGACGGTCATCATCCATCCATTATCGGGCAAAGTTATGACTCAATGACTAAAAATAAAAAATATAAAAAACCTAGACTCTCTAATCGGTCTAAGGGACTATCTACCGGAAAAGTACCGAAAACAAAAACCAGAGGAACCCAAAATAAAATAAAACTAAAAAAATACTACAAACCAACAAGCATGCATGACAAATCATAAATCCCAAAAAATAGGCCTACCACGTGCAAATTTAGCAATTCAGGCATGCATGGTAATATGAAGTTCACTCCTGCCACCCCACACTTAATTAGTAACACTGTCCCCAATGCTAAAACAAATAAGCATAAAGTAACAGAATGAAAAAAGAACTCGCTGGGCCTCTACTCATCGTTTTCAATGTTTAAGCTCAATTTTTTTTTAAAATCATGACCTATCACCTGCACACTTGAACAAACACATAAAAGCGAAAAATTTATCTTGGGTTGCCTCCCAAGTAGCACTTGATTTAACATCGCGGCACGACACAGGTATCTTGATTACTCAGACTTCATCAAGATACCTGTTGAGACCGTGGTCATATTTTGGTCGCTTGTTTTACCACTCCACCATGTGACACGTTAGAAAATAAAAGAAAAAAAATAGGAAATAAAGACTAAAAGTTAAACACAAGAAACTAATATAATCCTAAATCATATTCTCCGGCAACGGCACCACTTTTTGATAACACTCAAACCACACCTCCTTACGAATTATGGAGCGGACGTTTTCAATAAAGAACCCAACTAGAGGTTGGGGTCGATCCCGCAGAGAATACAGAAGGATATAGAAGAACGCTAGTGCTTAAGCTTTTTAGTTAATTATTTCTAAGAGAGGGGATTTGTAGAAGTAATAAATAACAAAGTTGAGAAATTGTGAAAGTTGATTCCAAATTAATGCAACTGACTAGGTTAAGTGTTCCCCATAACTTCATAACCACAAGGCGTTTTATACTAGTGATATATTCCGGTGCTTAGCATGCAATATCGGTAAGTTAGGTTCAGCTAAATGGTTGGTCCCCTATCTAGATGATTTTTATCACGCAACTTGGTCCGTATACGGGTGTATTCTTGATTAACCCTTACCCTTAATATCGGATTAGGTATTCCCGGACAAGGTCAAGCTATTAGATGAGGGTTGATAGCCTCAAATCTCCGTTGTTAATCTCTTTTCCCATTCACTACCTCCTTGGTCCAGTAAGTAAGAATAAGGCAAGTTATAACGTTTGCAACCGTTAAAAATCAATTAAACAAAGGAAGAAACAATACATGCATAAACTTTGTTCAAGAATCACTAGTATTTTACCTATGTGTGTTAATTTGTCATGGTTGTCACAACCCTAGTTGTGGTGGTTTTAGCCTATCATGTCTATAAGTAAATTAATATATTTCATAAATAAAAGCAAAAATTAATATTTACAATGATGATAGGAACAAACTCACTTGATTATTGCAACAATAAAGAAGAACAATTCAACAATCGCCTCGAAGTTCCAAACGTAAGACACCAAATTTGTATCAAAAAACTTGAGAGTTAAAACTCTAATCCTACTTGAAGACTTTTGAACTTGAAACTTCAAATCTTCAAGACATGCTTATTACATGAAATTAAAGGGGTATTTATAGTAGTAGATTTATGTTTTCCTTGTTCCTTGATGAATTTGACTTGGGATTTCAATTTTTCCTTTTCCTAGTTGAAGTAGGAAAGCCAATTTTTGCCATTTTAGGAGCCTTGCGCGTTGCCCCAACCACTTCCGCATTGCCAATTGTGGAAACGGGTCACCTAATGACTCATTTTGCATTGGCATGAGTCGTTAGGCCCCTCGTGGTCTAACTACTTCAAATTTTCAGTGTACCTTACGGTTGGTTCCAATGATTTGCCAATGAGTCGTTTAGTTTACTAATGACTCATTATGTCTTTCGTCATCTCCACTGATTACTTTGTCAATAATTTCTCTTATAGTTTTCACGACTGACTTCACGACTCATTACTAGATGTAATGAGTCGTTCCCTCAACCCGTTAGGTACATTATTTCTGCATCTTCCAAACTCAACCTTTGCCCATGACTTTAGCTTCTTTTCATATTCATTCCATAAGCCTCAAATACATTTAAATCCATCCTTTTTAGCCCTAAAAAAATCTAATCATATGCGTTAGCTAATTTTAACAAATATATAACATAAACACATGCAGACACATATAAATTTATTCTCAAAACATAGTAAAGTATGGGCAAAAATACGTCTATGAAGTGTGTGAATACGTCCTTCATCAGATGTGTAGTAGGTGACGGTAAAATAAATCTGTGAAGTGGAATAGGTTTTATAGATGGAGGGAAGTTGATTTGATTGGTGGGTTTAATGGTGGAGTAAATTGGGTCATGAGGAAGATGAAAAGGTGAAGAAAATGGGGTTTTTGGAAAGTGGGGAGAAGTTTGAAGGACTTGGGTCGGCCATGGGTCTGGCAAAGTCAACGGGTTAGTCAACAATTTAAATATCTTCATACTTGTACCTGCGTTTAAGCTGCAAAACATCGGTGGAGACCTGTGAATCGCAGTTCCAAGTGTAGGTAGTGGAGTTTTCTGCCTAGTTCCCTATGCGACACTTGCGAGAGAACTGCGTTTTGTGGATCTGCATCTGCATTTCATGGGTCTCTCATGGGTCGTCCTCCTTTCTTCCATAATTTGACAGTTATTCTATTCTGTCATTGCATTTGTCCTGCATTTTACAAATTGGCACCAGCATTTTGCCGGTCTCTCGTAGGTCACCCTTTCATTTACCAGGTTTTGTCAGGTATTCTGACCAGGCTCTGCGACTGACCTGCATGTCGCGGGTTAGCACCTGCATTATACCGGTCACTTATAGCTCTTCCCCTATTCTCCTCTCATTTGGTCTTCCATCCAACCATCCTATAAAAAGAAAAAACAACAAAAATATCAAAACATTTGAACTCAAAAAGACTTGGATTACCTCCCAAAAAGCACCTTATTTAATATCTTGGCTCAACAATCGTGCTCTTTCTACTACAGCTCATCCAGGTATGTGACCTCAACCACATTGATTTCTTCCGACAGACCCAAGTACTCTTTTAGTTGTTTCCCATTCACTTTAAACCTCAAACTATTCTCTCCTTCAAGCTCAACAGCACCATTTGCAATGACTTGGGACACCTTAAATGGACACGACCACTTATATTTATGCTTCCTAGGAAACAACCGCAATCGAGAGTTAAACAACAACACCCAATCTCCCAGAGTAAATGCTTTGTGCAAAATGTTTTGATCATGGTAGTGCTTCATTCGGGCCTTATATATAGCTAAATCTTCATAAGCCTTCATCCTAAACTCATCCATTTCATTAAGGGTCCCGATACGCCCGTAGGCAGCCTTTCCCCAATCAAGATTCAAACTCTTTAATGCCAACATGGCCTTATATTCCAACTCTACCGGTAGATGGAAAGCTTTGCCAAAGACTAATTTATAAGGTGACATTTTAATTGGCATTTTATATGTTGTCCGGTATGCCCAAAGGGTGCCATCTAGCTTCCTCACCCAATCTGTTCTATTGGCATTGACTATTTTAATCAATATGGACTTAATCTCCCTGTTGGATATTTATTCTTGGCCACTAGTCTGAGGATGATAAGGGGTAGCAATTTTATGTTTCACACCATACTTTGCTAGCAAAGAACTAAACAATCAGTTGCAAAAGTGGGAACCTCCATCACTGGTGATAGCTTTAGGGGTGCCAAATCGTGGGAAGATATGCTTTTTCAAAAAGGTTATCACACTTCTCCCCTCATTGTTGGGTAATGCCACTGCTTCTACCCACTTAGACACGTAGTCTACATCCACAAGAATGTAAGTGTTCCCATAAGAGCTCACAAATGTCCCCATGGCAATCCCCCACACATCAAATATTTCTACCTCAAGATCGGTGTTATAAGGAGCTCATGTCGCCTTGAGATGCTTCCGAATCGCTGGCATTGGATATAATGCCTGATAAAGTTATGATCATCATGATGGAGGGTGGGCAAGTAAAACCCACATTATAACACTTTTGCAGTTGTCCTCTGATGTGTTTTGAGTTTACACACTTTTGATGCTTAAAACTGAGAAAATATGCATGGTCTTAAGTATGTTTATACAAATATGATGCACTTTTTCTTTGTTTTCAAGGAAATCATGTGTTGGAGTTGAATTCTATAAAAGAAGTGAAAAGAGTGCAGGAAATGGTGAAGTTTCAGGCCTCAATACGAGACGTACCTTCCTAGTACGAGTCGTACTATGCATTTATGATAAAATCTAGAGGAACTGCATAAGGTGATGGCCAAGTACAACACTTGGTACGAGCCGTACCATAGCAGTCGTGGAAAATTATAGAAGTATGCACTTGTCTAGTCTCTTGGTAGTAGCAACTATGAGTCATGATGACCACATACGACTCGTATCAAGGAGTCATGGTGAAGTTTAGAGAAAATGTTGATTGAAAGATTTTAGGTTACGAGAGGACACCATGAGTCATAACATCAATGTAAGAATCATACCCAAGGCTCATGGAAATATTCAGAGGATGCCAGACTTTAGAGTATCAGACCACGATAGAAACGTACGACACATAACAGCATTGTACGAGCTGTACCAGCTTCCAGGACTTAACCAATTTCAAAGCTGCCAAGCATTATACAGATGCAAGGTACACCTGTAGCTACAAGCTATGACTCGTAGGATTTGGCGGTGACGGTTATAGCAATTTTCCTGTTAATTTAGGAAAGGTTTTGGCTTATTTCTATAAATGCTTTTCTAGGTTATTTATTAAGAGAACCAACTTTTTTTAGAGAATCGATACTTTTGAGATTCTCCTTGAGATTTTTCCAATATTCTTGGAGATATTATTCATTGTTCTTGAATTTTGCAATAATCAATTGGGTTTTATTTCAATCATCATTGTAAGTCTCTAATTAAGATTTCTTCCATAAATGCTAATTCGTTTCTACAATGCCCTGAAAACTCAAAGACTACACTTGGGACTTAAATTAGAGAAAAACTGAAAAATCTACACCTGGTCATAGAACGAGTTGTTCTGTGACCCGTGGAAGGTGACCACGAGTCATTAAGTGACTCGTGGTGAAGGACTGGGAGCTTAATTGGAAATTCGGAGAAAAGGGTGACCACGGGTGTGACCAAGAGTCGTGGTCAACCCCCACAAGTCGTGGTGTGACCCGTGGTCAAGAATAAAATTAAGGTCAGTAAATGTTAGGTAGTGAACCTAACGACTAGTCACTACGAGTCATGGTCCATGCCACAACTCATTAGGTGACCCGTGGTCAAGTTTTGGTTAAGATTTAGTGAAGGCCAGGCAGTATACCCAATAGGTCCTTACCACGACTCGTTTGGGACACCACAAGTCGTGGTGTCACTCGTCGAGACTCTAGGGTTATTAAGGCAATATGATCTAGGGGAGGTGACCACGAGTCGTGGTCACTAACCACGACTCGTTAGGTCCCTCGTGGTGACATACAAGGGGTTTCATGCAGTGAACCTCGTGAGTGTAACCATGAGTCATGGTCATAGATCAAGATCCGTTAGGTCACCCGTGAGGACTGACGATCAGTTTTCCCTTGCGAGTTTTCAAGGGTCTTTGAGTAATTTCCTACTCTCCTAAACTCTAAACTATGTTGTTTTAAACATATTTTCAGACTTTTTAGAGGGGTTAAATGGTTTCTTTTCTTATTCTCCCCATCTAGACTCTCAGAAATCATCGTAGAACTTCTCTTAGAGCTTTCCAGAGAAAAAGATAGGGCAACCTTTTTTTCCTCAGTTTCTCAAGAAAATTCTTTGGGCTTCTTCGCTAGATATGTGGGAATTCAACAAGGGAATAGTTCTTTCCTTCTGTCCCCAAATTCCTCCTATTTCTCTCTATCAGTTGTAGCCTTGAAATTACTTAATGTTTAAAAATTGCTAGTTATAACTTGCTTAAATCATGTGGATTATTATACCATGTTAATTACAGATATTTTCCACCAGTTTGTGACTGAAATAGTGTTAAATCTTGTGAAGTGAAATTTAGCCCTATTTCTTGAACTATAAAATCTTGAAATTTACATTAGTGCTTGCATATCGAGATCTTGCTTGGATTTATGTGTTGTGGACTCCTATGTTGTTAGTGGCATTGAAACTAAATCAGAATATTGTTAGTTCAGTTTTAGTAAGAATGTTAGAATTCTCAATGTCAGTCAGAAAATGTTTGCTGATCAGTTTGACTAAAGGAATTCCCGAGGTGTCAGTAGTACCTCCCAGTTATCAAATTCAGATTTAGAATTCAGTTTTATTGGTCCATTAGGTGATCATGACATTTTAGATAAACAGCTCTAACTAGCCTTAGGATGCCAGTTTTAGATTTTAGTTTGTTCTTTAGACAGTTATGACGCTTCTAGATAAGCAGCTATGACCAGTCTTAGAATCTAGTTTCAGAATCTGGTCCGATAAGACTCTCTCAAGGTGCTTTCAGATATGTATCCCTAAAAAGTCTTGGACCCCAGTTTCGAGCTATCAGCTTAGTATTCAGTCTAGGACTATCCAATACGAGTAAGACTTAGCACCAAGCGGACTGGGGTTCCAGCGCATCCAGGTTCCCAAAACTACGTTTCCACCGTAGGTTACAATTACTACTAGCCTCATGGCCCCAGACTATTATGATCACCCAGTTCATGCCTTTATACCGTAGCAAGATATATTGGGTCCTACCAATGGGGTGTATACATTGGACTCGATGTCTAGCTCATATAGTTATATGTCGGTTATAAACTCTCCCACTAATCAGTTTAGTCCAGTTTCAGTTAAGTTCAGATCAGTATTCTAGATGTTGGAACATGCTTTGACCATTAGACAGGGTCCTTTAGACCATCTCAGTATTTCAGTTATTCAGTTCAGTAGATTTGGTTGGTTATTGCATGTCCTTCCAGTTCAGCATTTCCTCTTTATTTATTACATTGTTGTTATATCTCTTTCACTTACTCAGTACATTCAAAGTACTAATGCATACTTCTATGTTGTATCATTTTATAATACTGCTGCAGGATCTCACTCTCAGCCTCACTAGAGGATCACTCACCGCAGACTTCAGTTGTTCTAGTTGGTGAATCCTCATTCTTCGAGGATGGAGATTTATTGCTTCAGTTATACTTTCTTTCCTTTTTATTTATATTTGGAGTTAGTTGGGGGCTTATCCCATCAACTCATCAGTCATGGGGGCTTTCAGACATAGACTTGGTTTTTCAGACTTGTAGTTTTGCTCAGATTTTTTTAAACTTTATGATCCAGCTTTATTTCATAAATGTTTTATAGTTTACTTTAAAGATTCCGCTATATTTTTATGTTTACTCAGAATGCTAGTGTATGATAGAACAGGGGTTAACTTGGGGTTACTTGTGACTCCAAGTACTGTGTCCTGTCCAGGGTGTAAGCTCGGGGCGTGACAAAACTTGGTATCAGAGCACTAGGTTTAGAGTATCCTCGGATGTTTGAAAGCCGCATCGAGTAGAGTCCTCTTCATGGGTGTGAAGCGCGCCACACTTATGATGGGGAGGCTATGAGATGTTAATAGAAAAAATCCCTTCATTTCATACTCCTTATCGTGTGTTGAAATTTAGTTCAAGAATCATTCTCCTAACTCGTTCTCTATTTCATTATAGTGAATTATGCCTCCACGACGTGGTAATGGAAGAAGGGCCGGTAATGCTCACCGACTTGCCCCACCAGCCCCTTAGGATGACTCAGTATCTACCGCAGAATTCAGGGTGGCCATTCAGCTGCTCGCTCAAACTATCACCAACCAGGTGAACCAGCAGGTGGTTCCAATTAATAACAATATTTTCGCAGCAGATACCCGAGTGCGAGACTTCACCCAGATGAACCCTTCAGATTTTCATGGATCTAAGGTGGGAGAGGACCAATAAGGATTTGTGGATGAAATTAGAAAGATCACCTAAATTATGGGTTTCACTCCCTCAGAGAGTGTCGACTTGGCTGCCCACCAGCGGAAAGGGGTAGCCCAAGTCTAGTATGAGCAGTGGAAGGAGGGGAGGCCAACGGAAGCAGGATCGATGGAATGGGAGGAGTTCACTACAACCTTCCTGGACATATTCTTCCCTTGGGAGCTTAGGGAGGCAAAGGTAGCAGAGTTCATGAATTTGAAATAGGGAAATTGGATGGTAGAAGAGTATTCTTTTTAGTTCACTAGGTTTTCCAAATACTCTCCAGAGATTGTGGCCGAGCCAAGGACTCGCATGCTGAAATTTGTAAATGGGGTATCGAACCTGGTCCTCAAAGAGTGCAGAACAGCGATGCTACTTAAGGATATTAACCTCTCCATCCTAATTGTCTGTGCCCAAAAAATTGAGGCCGAAAAACTGAGGGACATGGAGCGAAAGAACAAGGGGGCAAGGACTGGCCAATCAGATTATGGCTACCAGAGGTTTGACAATAGCATTCGCCCATAGCAGCAGCAGCAGAGGGCTCCAACACCTAGCTCAGCTAGCGCCCCTACCTTTCGATCCTTCCAGGATCGGAGGGGTGGAGCATCTGGCTCTCAGTCCCAGAGCTACTGTGCTGATAACAAGTATCCATCTTTCCCCAAGTGAGGCAAGAACCACCCAGGAGAATGTCTTCAGGGTCGAGAGGTCTGTTTTAGTTGTGGACAGCTTGGTCATCGGCTTAAGGAATACCCGTCAACAGTATAGGGAAGGTCACAATCCACTACCTTAGCAGCTCCATTAAGCTAACTAGTTCAGCAGACTAACCCTTCAGGTATGGATGGCGGCCAACATCAAAACCATTTTTATGTATTGTCTTCTTGTCAGGATCAGGAGAGCTCACCAGACGCGGTCACGGGTATGTTACGCCTTTTTCATCTAGACGTGTATGCGCTATTAGATCCAGGAGACACTCTATAATTTGTGACTACCTACATAGCAGTACAGTTTGATAGTAGTCCAGAGGTCCTCTTAGAACCATTTTTACTCTCCACCCTAGTTGGTGAGTAAGTTAAAGCCAGCCGGGTGTATAGAAACTGCCCAATCTCAGTCTTCAGTAAATTCATTCCAGCTGACCTTGTAGAGTTAGACATGGTCGACTTCAACCTCATTTTTGGCATGGATTGGTTACACCACGATTATGCCTCAGTTGACTGCAGAACTAGGGTCGTCAGGTTTCAGTTCTCTAATGAGCCAGCTCTAGAATGGACGTGTAGTAGTTTAGTGCCTAAGGGTAGGTTTATTTCCTACCTTAAGGCCAGTATGCTCATATCTAAGGGATGTATTTACCATCTAGTTCGGGTCAAGGATTCCGACTCTTAGACCCCAACTATCTAGTTAGTCCCTGTTGTCAGTGAATTTCTAGATGTGTTCCTCGAAGATCTGCCCAGAGTTCCTCCTAAAAGGGTAATCTACTTCGATATAGACCTAATTCTAGATACTCAGCCCATCTCCATCCCATCCTTAGAGAATGTCTCCGCCTAAAATTAAGAAGTTGAAGGAGCAGTTAAAAGATCGTCTTGATAAGGGTTTTATCAGACCCAACATCTCTCCCTTGGGTGCTCCAGTGCTTTTCGCGAAAGAAAGATGGTACCCTCAGAATGTGCATCGATTACCGTCAGTTGAACAAGGTCACAGTCAGGAAGAGGTATTCCCTACCCAAAATTGATGACCTGTTCGACCAACTTCAAGGAGCCAGTTGTTTCTCCAAAATAGATCTCAGGTCGGGGTATCACCAACTAAGAGTCAGAGAGTGTGACATATCGAAAATAGCTTTCAAGATTAGGTATGTTCACTACAAGTTTGTGGTTATGTCCTTTGGACTAACTAATGCCCCTGCAGCCTTTATGGACCTGATGAACAGAGTCTTCAAGTAGTATTTGGATATGTTCGTCATTGTATTTATCAATGACATTCTGGTATACTCCAGAAATGAGAAAGAGCATGCTAATCACCTGAGGATAGTGCTTTAGACACTCAGAGACCGCTAGTTGTTCGCCAAGTTCAGTAAGTGCAAATTCTGGTTGAAGTCTGTGACTTTCCTGGGTCATATGGTCTCGAGTAAGGGTATTCGGGTCTATCCCTAAAGATAGAAGCCGTGAAATACTGGCCAAGACCTACCTCCCCAACCGAAATCAGAAGTTTCTTAGGTTTGGCCAAGTATTACAGATGCTTTGTGGAAGGCTTTTCTTCTATAGCATCTCCTCTAACTAGGCTGACTCAGAAGAAGGTGAAATTCCTGTGGTCAGATGTGTGTGAGAAGAGTTTCCAGGAGTTAAAAACTTGACTCACTACCACTCCAGTGTTGACCCTACTGGAATGATCAGATGGATTTGTGGTATACTACAGCGCTTCTAGATTGGACTCGGTTGTGTTCTAATGCAATGGGGCAAGGTGATAGCCTACGCCTCTAGACAGCTTAAGGTTCATGAGAAGAATTATCCAACTCATGACTTGGAGTTGGCGGCGGTGGTGTTTGCGTTAAAAATATGGATACACTATCTGTACAGGGCTCATGTGGATGTTTTCACTGGTCATAAGAGCCTCCAATATGTATTTATTCAAAAGGACCTAAATCTTCGTCAGAGAAGATGGTTAGAGCTCCTGGAGGATTATGACATGAGCGTGCTATATAACCCGGGCAAAGCCAATATGGTGGATGATGCCCTAAGCAGAATGTCTATGGGTAGCGTGGCTTATATTTAGGGAGGGCAAAAGGAGTTGGCGAAGGATGTTCATAGACTAGCTCGGTTTGGGGTGCAGTTGGTTGACTCAGCTGAGGGTGGAGTGGTGATGCAAAGCAGGTCAGATTCCTCTTTTGTTGTTGAAGTTAAGTCCAAAAAGGATGAAGATCCCATTTTACTTAAACTTAAGGAAGTGGTTCTCAAGAAGGAGGTTGAAGCTTTCTCCAAAGAGGGAGATGGTGTGCTCTGTTACCAGGGCAGATTATGTGTACTGGACGTTGATGACTTGAGACAGTAGATATTGGATAAGGCGCACAGCTTGAGATACTCCATCCACCCTGGTGCTACTAAAATGTACCGCGATTTGTTGGATATTTACTAGTGGAATGGCATGAAAGAGACATCATTGAATTTGTAGCTAAGTGCCCGATCTTCCAGTAAGTCAAGATAGAGCACCAAAGATCGGGAGGTATGACCCAGGATATCAGCATACCCTCATGGAAGTGTGAAGAAGTTAATATGGAATTTATTAGGGGTCTACCTCGAACTCGTCGGCAACATGATTCTATCTGGGTAGTAGTAGACCAAATGACTAAGTCAACACATTTCCTCCCACTTAAAATTACAGATTCAGCTGAGGACTATGTTAGGCTCTATATTTCAGAGTTGGTCAGGCTTCATGGGGTACCATTATCCATTATTTCAGATAGAGTTACCCAGTTCACCTCACATTTCTGGAAGTCTTTTTAGAAGGGACTTAGTACCCATGACAAGCTCAGCACATCTTTTCACCAGCAGACAGATGAGCAAGCAGAGCGGACTATTTAGACCCTAGAAGATATGTTGAGAGCATGAAAGACTTATTT
This sequence comes from Datura wrightii, assembly GCA_035772735.1. Lineage (NCBI taxonomy): Eukaryota > Viridiplantae > Streptophyta > Magnoliopsida > Solanales > Solanaceae > Datura > Datura wrightii. The sequence goes on along the minus strand of JASDFA010000001.1, from coordinate 150,590,141 downwards.
CAAGGGCAGTTGGGATGACCACTTTCCTCTTAACAAGTTTGCATATGACAACAGCTACCACTGTAGTATCCAAATGGCCCCGTTTGAGGCATTGTATGGTAGAAGGTGCAGGTCTCTTGTTGGATGGTTTGAAGTTGGTGAAGCTACTATAATTAGGCCAGACTCAGTTTATGAAGCTATATAGAAGGTACAGCTCATTAGGGAAAGATTGAAAACAGCTCAGAGCCATCAGAAATCTTATGCTAATGTAAGGAGAAGAGAATTAGAGTTTGTTGTGGATGACTAGGTCTATTTGAAAATTTCACCCATGAAAGGGGTGATGAAATTTGGAAAGAAGGGAAAGCTCAGCCCGAGATATGTGGGACCCTATAGAATTATAAGGTGAATTGGAAAGGTGGATTATGAGCTAGAATTACCTTCAAGAGTTGGCATCTGTGCACCCTGTATTCCATATGTCACTTTTGAAGAAGTGTAGCGGTGATCCAACTTCAATTGTGCCATTGGACAGTGTGGGAGTGAAAGATAGTCTCTCATACGAGGAGTGTCCCAGTCCAGATCCTTGATTGTTAGGTTCGCAAGCTGAGGAACAAGGAAGTATATTCAGTCAATGTCTTGTGGAGGAATCAGCAGGTTGAGGGGGCTATCTGGGAGGCTGAAGCGGATATAATGGCTAGATACCCCCATTTGTTCCCTTTCGACTCAGTTTAAATTTAAGGTATCTATTCCCTCCCTGAAACTGTGTTTAGTTCATATGTTTCAAATTCTTTCATGTAAATAAACATGTGCATGATTAGTGAATTCATTTCAGGCTTGTGATTCAGTTCGGAGATAGTCATTCAGCTAGTTTTCAGCTTTCATGATCAGTATTTGTGTATAAAGACTGCCATTCTCTACTTTTATGTGTGTTTTCCAATATTCGAGGATGAATGTTCCCAACGGGAGATATTGTAATGCCCCGAAAACTCAAAGACTAGACCCAGGACTTAAATCAGAGAAAAACTGGAAAATCTTCACTAGGTCACAGAAAGAGTCATTCTTTGACCCGTGGGAGGTGACCACGAGTCATTCAGTGACTTGTGGTGAAGGACTGGGATCTTAATTGGAAATTTGGAGAAAAGGGTGACCACGGGTGTGACCTCGAGTCACGGTCAAACCCCCACGCGTCGTGATATGACCCGTGGTCAAAAATAAAATTAAGGCCGGGAAATGTTAGGTAGTGAACCTAACGACTAGTCACCACGAGTCGTGGTCCATGCCATCACCCGTTAGGTGATCCGTGGTCAAGTTTTGGTTAAGATTTAGAGGAGTCCAGGAAGAGTACCCAACGAGTCCTCAACACGACTCGTTTGGGACACCACGAGTCGTGGTGTCACCTATGGGGACTCCAGGGTTATTAAGGTAGTATGGTCCACGGGAGGTGACCATGAGTCATGGTTACTAACCACGACTTTTTAGGTCCCTCGTGGTGGCCTACAGGGGGTTTCAGGCAGTGAACCCCATGGGTGTGACCATGAGTCGTGGTTACAGATCATGACCCGTTAGGTCACCCGTGAGGAGTGACGATCAATTTTCTCCTGCAAGTTTTCAAGGGTCTTTCAGTAATTTTCTACCCTCCTAAACTCTGAACTACATCATTTTAAACATATTTTCATACTTATTAGACGGGTTAAATGGTTTCTTTCCTCATTCTCCCCATCCAAACACGCAGAAATCATTGTAGAACTTCTATTAGATCTTTGCATAGTAAAAGCTAGGGAAAACTTTTATCCTCAGTTTCTCAAGGAAATTCTTCGGGCTTCTTCACCAGGTATGTGGGAATTCAACAAAGGAATAGTTCTTCTCTTGTGTCCTCAAATTCCTCCCTATTTCTCTCTATTAGTTGTAGCCCTGAAATTACTGAATGTTAAGAAATTGCTAGTCATATCTTGTTTATATCATGTGGATTATTATACCATGTTAATTACAAATATTTTCCACCAGTTTGTGAATGAAATGGTGTTAAATATTGTAAAGAGAAATTTATCCCTATTTCTTGAACTAGAAAATCTTGAAATTTGCATTAGTGCTTGCGTATCGAAATATTATTTGGATTTATCAGTGTTGTGGACTCCCATGTTGTTAGTAGCATTGAAACTAAATTAGAATATTGTTAGTTCAGTTTTAGTAAGAATGTTAGAATTCTCAATTTCAGTTAGAAAATGTCAGCTGATCAGTTTGACTATAGGAATTCCCGAGGTGTCAGTAGTACCTCCCAGTTATTAGAATAAGATTCAGAATTCAGTTTTATTGTCCACTAGGCGGTCATGAAATCTTAGATAAACAGATTTGACTAGCCTTAGGACCCCAGTTTCATATTTTAGTTTGTTCTTTAGACGTTTACGACGCTTCTAGATAAGCTGTTTTGACTAGTCTTAGAATCCAGTTTCAGAATCTAGTCCGATAAGACTCTCTAAGGGTGCTTGCATATTTGTATCCCTAAATAGTCTTGGGCCCCAGTTTCGAGCTATCAACTTAGTATTTAGTCTACGACTATCCAGTGGGAGTAAGACTTAGCACCGAGCGGACTGGGGTTCCAGCGCACCCAAGTTCCTAGAACTAGGTTGCCACCGTAGGTTACAGTTACTACTGGACTTATGGCCCCAGACTCTTGTGATCACCCAGTTCATGCCTTTATATCTTAGCAAGGTATATTGGGTCCTATTGATGGGATGTGTACATCGGACTCCACGTCTAGCTCACGTGGTTATATGTCGGTTATAGACTCTACCACTGGTCAGCTTAGTCCAGTTTCAGTTTAGTTCATATCAGTATTCTAAATTTGGAACATGATTTGACCATCAAACAGGGTCCTTTAGACCATCTCAGTATTTCAGTTATTCAGTTCAGTAGCTTTGGTTGGTCATTACATGTCCTTCTAGTTCAGCATTTCCTCTTTATTTATTACATTGTGCTTTGTTTCTCTCACTTACTCAGTACATCCAAACTACTGACGCATACTTTTATGTTGTATCATTTTATGATACAGCTGCAGGATCTCAGTCTCAGCCTCACTAGTCGATCGCTCACCGCAGACTTCAGCTGTGCTAGTTGGTGAGTTCTTATTCTTCGAGGACGGAGATTTATTTCTTAAGTTATACTTCCTTTCCTTTTTATTTAGATTTGGAGTTAGTTGGGAGCTTGCCCTAGCAACTCATCAGTCATAGGGGCTTTCGGACAAAGACTCTGTTTTTCAGAGTAGTTCTGCTCAGATGTTTTTAAACTTTATGATCCAGCTTTATTTCATAAATGTTTTATAGTTTACTTTAAAGCTTTCTCTATATTTTTATGTTTACTCAGAATGCTAGTGTATGATAAACCAGGGGTTGACTTGGGGTTACTTGTGACTCTAAGTACCATGTCCCGTCCAGGGTGTAAGCACGGGGCGTGACAGTTTCTTACAAACTTGAAAGGCTAAAATCTCCACAACTAGGGTTGTGGGAACCATGATATAATAACTAATTAGGGTTTGCACATAGTGATTCGAAAACAATGCTTATATTTGTATTGTCTTATCTTCATCTTAAACGTTTCTTATCAGAGTGCAATGTTAGGACTTTCCCGAATTCTCTACTTTCTTGAACCTAGAGAGGTAGAGATTAGGAAAAAAAAGAAGAACTATAAAGCCTTGAACTTTATGATTCATTGAATAACCTGAGTCGCGGTCGTAGGATAGTTAATTTGAAACAAATTAATAACGGTAAAGTGAAATCACTCATGAGACCTAATCTGTTGATTGAGTATAGTCATCCAATAGGGATGAATTAGTCGTTTGGATGAACCTATGTTATCATTTCTACAGGCTAAGTATTGAGATAGATCACTAGTGCATTCACCCGAAGTTGTTATGAATCCATGGGGATCACTTCCCCAGTTAATTGCATAAACTTGACAACAACATAAATTTACAATACTCTTACTTGATTACTTCTTTACAACCCCCATTAGGAAATAATTAAACTGAAAGCATAAATACTAGCATTATTCTACATTCTGACCATATTTCCTGTGGGATCAACCCCAACCTAGTTGGATTCTTTATTTACAACGGTTGCGTCATACTTTTACTGGAGTGTGATTTTAGCGTTATCAATCTCACACTCTCATAATGACCTCAAACGGGTGAGGAATGACATTCCTTGTGGATTGGTATCATCTCAACCTCAGGGACACATCGGCAAATCATGCCATCAGCACAAATACGGAAAAGATATGGGTCATCCCAATAGAATTTGCAGACTTCATACATAAACTTTTTCTTTTAAAAGAAGCTACTTCCAAGAATGATGTTTCTTGCAAATAAGTTAGCAAAGTCTGCAAACCAAGGTATTAGGTCGTGGGAAGCAGCCAAGATGTGCTCATCAGGGAAAGCATTATCAATCTCCTCATTTCCATCTGACTTGCCATCTATCTCTAGACGAGAAAGATGGTCGGCCACCTAATTCTCGCATCCTCTCCTATATTTAACATCAAAATCAAATATTTGGAGCAAAAGTATCCACCTAATGATCCTCAACTTATCATCTATTTTAGTCATCAGATATCTGGGTGCAGCATAGTCAGTGTGCACCACCACCTTAATCCCTAGTAAGTATGCTTCGAATTTTTCAAATGCCAACACTACTGCGAGCAACTCTTATTCTATGACCATGTAATTTTCTTGAGCATCATTCAAGGCTTTCCTGGCATAGTATATGGGGTGAAAAATCTTTTTTTCCTTTCCCAAAGACTGCTCCTCACGCCACACTACTTGCATCACACATCAACTCAAAGTACTTTGACCAATCTGGTGTGATGATAATAGGAGCTGATATAAGCTTCTCTTTCAACTCAAGGAAAGCCCTCATACAAGTATCGTCAAAATGGAATTTTTCATCTTTTTCCAAAACTAAAACAGAGGATGAGCTACCTTAGAGAAGTCTTTGATAAAGCAGCGATAAAAGCCTGCATGTCCCAAAAAGCTACAAATATCCTTCACAGTCTTTGGAGGAGATAGATGAGCTATAGCCTCAATTTTAGCTTGGTCTACCTCTATCCCATTCACAAAAATTTTGTCCCTGAGCACAATACCTTCTTTTACTATGAAATGACACTTCTCCCAATAGAGGACCAAGTTCATTTTTTTGCATCTCTTCAACACCTCATCTAAACGAGCCAAGCATGCCTCAAATGAATTTCCCACAACAGAGAAGTCATCCTTGAAGACTTCCATTATATCCTCCAACATATCTGAGAAGATTTATATCATGCACCTCTAGAATGTAGATGAAACATTGCAAAGCCCCAAGGGAATCCTTTCAAATGCAAAAGCCTCCAAGGGACATGTAAAGGTGGTTTTCTCTTGATCTTCCACGGCAATTGAAATCTGATTGTATACTGAGCACCCATCCAAGAAACCATAATACTCTTTCCCAGCCAATCAATCTAGCATTTGATCAATGAATAGTATTGAAAAATAGTCATTTTTGGTCCATGAGTTCAGTTTGCGGTAGTCTATACACACACTATCCAGTGATTGGTTTTGTTTCTATCAACTCATCTTTCTCATTTGGCACCACAGTGATTCCCCCTTTCTTAGGCACATATTGGACTGGGCTCACCCAACTTCTATCAGTTATCAAGTTTACAACTCCTACATCTAACCATTTGATGATTTCTTTCTTAACTACTTCTTGCATCGGTGGGTTTAGATACCTCTGATGCTCAACAGAGGGAAGTCTATTTTCCTAAAGCTTGATTTTATGAGTGCAAATGTTCGGAGGTATGCCAATGATGTCGGCTATAGACCATCCTATTGCTCGGATATGCTTCCTCAAGACTTCTAGAAACTTCATTTGTTGTTCATTAAGTTTAGCTGAGATAATTATAGGTAACGTGTCATTAAACTCGAGATATGCATAACCTAAATGAGCAGGTAGTGATTTTAGCTCTAAGATTGGTGCTACGAGGATTGATGGTTGTGATGATGAAGTTTTCCAATTCTTGAGGTCAAGGTCAAGATTCTTTGGTTGGAAAAAGTAGGACCCAAAACTTTTTATACCAAAAATGGCTCTTCCACAACCCCCCCCCCCCAATTCTATATCTTCCTCATCAACATTATTTTGAATTAGAGTGGTATCTTCCTTCGTCGGCTCTTGGATCATCATGCTTGCCCTTGATTCCATTTGATATGCTCGCAAGTTCATTCTCTCCTCTAGATGTCTGATGGGCACTTCATGGTTCTTCACCGTTTGAGTGAGGTCTAAGAGATTACTTTTTAACTCCTGAATCATTGAATCAGTTGAAACAACTCATTGAAGAACCACCTCAAGCATTCTTTACGGGAGTAGGACTCTTCACTCCCTTGACTACTTGATTCAGTTGTACAATTCGAGTTTCGACCTTGATTTTCATTATGGGGATACTAATAACCTTGGTTGGGCTGATGGTATCTCGAATGAAAACCCAACATACAATTGCTAACAACTCCATTTGCTTCATTACTACTATCAACATAGCATCTTTTCTCTCCTCTCTTCTCCACATTTCATCCATCAGTAGGAGAGATTCAGCATAAGAAGACACCTTGGGGTTTTGAATTAGCCTTTTAAAAGGGCTCATCTTCACACCCCTAATCAGTCAACAAAACTCACAACTAATTTATAAATAACACAAGTTGCTTTAATAGTTCAAATCAACAACTCTAGGCTATCAATGCCTATTCTCCAGCAATGGCGCCAAAATTGATAACATCCAAATCCACTTCTTGATAGAAGGGAGTGTACACGGCTGTTTGCAATATAATTTACCCAACTTTATGAGTCGGGGTTGAATCTACAGGGAATAGGGATAGATCACTACTAAAGTTGTATGTCAATCTAAACTAGTTAGCATCATTGTATCACAATACATAAAATAAATGTTGGGGAAAATTGAGAACACTATATGATTCTACTCAAACTCAAAATGAAGTAATGCCAGTTGAAGAAACAATGAGAGCAAGTACTAGAGATGTGCTATTTATGGGGCATCGATAGGATTTGGAGTTAATTAACAAGTGTCAAGAATCAACTACTAACATGAATAGCCATGGACAAGTCTATACCTGATGTCTTTCGACCACTTGGGCATATTCCACTTGGGTTCTTTCGAACCCCAAGCTCAATTAACACATTACCCATATTGTCTTAGGAAGAGTTAATCTATTTCTAGCCTTAATCTTAAATTGAGTTATGAAAATGGATATTGGCTATTTCTAGTCCAACCCCACATTTGCAAAATTCAAATCCCCACTAATGCTTTCTCACCCATATCCTACTTTTCTTTTTCAAGAAAAAGCAAGATAAATAAAATACAATCTATGTTTGTAACCATAAATATTTTCATTAAAACTTAATGAAACATTAGACTCATGCATAATAAGTGATTATAAGACTAAATTGATAACACCCAATCAAATCTAAACTCACATCAAGCACACACCTCAAATAATCAAATTAGCTACTCATAAATATAAATAAGAGAATTAAATCAATAATAGATTCATTACACATTCATAATCGAATTGTAAATATGAGCTTCAATGTACACCTTAATGGAGAATCCTTACCCTAAAGTATTGAAGAAGAAGAAGAAGAATAAGAAGACTATTTCCTCCTTCTCTTTATAATTCTCTCTCTAAAAAATTAGCTATTCAAAAAGTACTTTTTTCTAAAATGAAAGTGTGTACGAAATAGGAAAAGCCCACTCCTTTTCTCTCATGAATCTCCATTTCTGCGCTTCTCAGTATGGAGTCACTTGCATGGCACCTACGTTTCACAGCTGCCCATCCATGAGATGCGGTTGCTTCACCGGTCATGTCAAATTGTTCAGTTTGGATTTTGTATCTGCACCTGAATTTCATAAGTGCCTGACAACATTCTTTGGTTCTCTTCCAACTATAGGGAAGTTCACTTGGCGTCTCACATGCGTTTCATCAGTGTCAGACCTACAAAATGCAGGTCTCCCATTTCCAGCACTTGCTCTTTGTTCAATTTTTTTGCTTTCTTTGTTTTGAGTCTAATACCTACAAAATCAAAGGAAAAAGGCATAAAATCTTCCTAGATGAGTTGAAAAACAAAGAAAAAGCTCATGCTTAAAAGCTTAATAAGCTAGTAAATTACCAACTCATCATATATGGGAGTAATAGTGACAAGAACACGAAAAGAAGTATTATTACAGACTACTGATATTTGAAAAAAAAGAAAAGAAAAAAATTGCATGCTATTATAAAATAATAAAATAAAATGAAGAATATTGTAGAGAAAGAGAATAGAAAAAAGAATAATTCTTATTTCTCTTGCGCGATGAATTACAATGAATGAAAACCCTTTTATTTATAGGGAAAAACTAATTTGATTCCAAAATTACTAATATTAACTTTCCTTTAAAGAAATATACATTCACTATAATAAAAAAATATATTTATAATACTTCCCCTTGGATGTTTATTTGATAGATAATGTGCCTCATTAAAACCTTACTAGAAAAAACTCAGTGAAAAAATTTTAGTGAAGGAAAAAAAAGTACACATATCTAATAATACACATTTTTCTATCTCATTAACAATATTACAAGGAAAACTCAGTGGGACAAAACCTTGCAAGGATAAAAGAGTACAGCTTGTATTAACTCCCTCTAATGAGAACATCAATTCAAAAACTTGAATCTTCGTATCCCAATCTTGTGCGCCATCTTCTCAAAAGTTATAATTGGTAGAGATTTGGTGAATAAATCATCCATATTATCACTCGAATAAATTTGTTTCACGTTGAGATCACCATTCTTTTGGAGATCATGTGTGAAGAAAACCTTTGGTGAAATGTGTTTTGTTCTATCTTCTTTTATGAATTCACCCTTTAGGTGTGCTATGTATGTTGTGTTATCTTTATATAAGATCGTGAGTATTTTGTCATATTTCGAACCTCATTTGTATTGGATGAGATGTATCATTGACCTCAGTCATACATATTCTTTCTGTATAGGTAAATTGATGGAAAAAAATTATTGTTTGTCAAATATTCAATTTTGCAAACCAAGATATAATTTTATCTTTCCAAGATCTTCCATCTCAAATTTCTTATTTAAATAATCAATTGCTTTTTGAATCTTTTCTAGATTTCCGATAAGGTTTATGTCATTTTATTCGATTTTCTCCATATAGGGATTATGAACAACTTTGCAGGAACTTATAAATGCTTCACACATTTTGAATCCTTCAGTAATTTTTTTTATTTTTTGTCAAGTAATAACATTCATTAGTATTTAAACGTGTGACATATTTTTATGTCTGGACTATAGGTCTAATAAGTTTTACGCTTATCAAGATGCATCATTTCACTTAATAATTATTTCTACTTCAACATGCTTTCATAGATGCAGTATTCAGATCCTCAAAATCCATTACAATATAGTGTGCTATATTGTATTAAAGATATCGTTGATGATATATCTTTAGTATCAGTTTGAAATAGGGACTAATTCATTGAAATCTCATCACTTTCAATATTTTTCTTAGGTACCTAAACCTTTCATGAGGTTTAATGAAGTGTTATGTCGTAGGCTCTTCAAAAGAACATTGCCTCCTTATTATGATTATTTGCTCCATTCTTTCATTCAAAGATTATTGCAATAGAAACTGATTGATCTGCAATACTTCATGTATACTGTAGACGCTATCCTTTAGGGACATTAATTTATAGGAGCTTTTGTAGTTCAAATATGAAATTAATTTTGGATCAGCAAATCCTTCAGGCATTTGACTTGAATTATATTTGAATGAGAATAATACTAATGATAATTCACAATATATTTCTTAGCTGTTTATTCTCTCTCCTCATGTTAGAAAAACTTAAAATATATCTCTGATCTTCTTTGGAGAATTTATTTGTGTACGTTGTGATAGATTCATTAATCATATGTCGCATATCAAAAGTTATTGGAAAAAAATATTTGATTCTTGACCCTGAACCAATTTAGCGGAGGAGGGATTACTCATAATTTATTGATCTGATGCATACAAGTATTGTTGTATATAATATAGCATATCATAGAACAACACACTAAGCTTTATTCTCATAAGCAATGATTCAACTATTTATCAGAGACACTCAACGCCAAACTAGCTTAGATATAAACCAACATTATTAAGTTAAACTATCTTGATTACACAATCTTAAAATGATTCTCTTAACTCAATTTATATTGAGAAAGCAAACTTTGCAAATATCAAACTACAGATTCAAAATAAATACAGACGTAACCATCTTAGAGATGCATCTATTTAAGACATCACATGGCAGATGAATGGGCCCATATTCACCTTTCATACTTTTTAGAATTTTGGAAAGTCAGTCCCAATGTTAGTTGGTACAATCAACTTATCATGAGAACAAGCAATACAAAAGATTTCTTGAAGAATATTCTTGTTCTTCAATATATTTTAAATACTAAATTAACACATCATATCAGAATAACCAAAACGGTTATGTTAATAGACAAAATTATCTATACTAGCAATCATCAGATTTACATGATATGTGTTATTTATTTTAGTAAACTTTGGATTTACAATATGATAACGCTCAAACTACACTCCTCATTTAGAGAGAATGTAACCGATTGTTGTATCAAAACAAATAACCCGACGAGTATCAGGGTCGAATTTCGCAAGGCCTAGAGAATGATTTGCACAAGAGTTTTTTAGTGAATTGAACTGATTTACATCCAAGCAATGAAAATGTAAATGTAAATTTTGGGGGAAGTGAAGGAAAAAATATTGTGGATTCTAAAATCAGCTAATCAAGAGAGTAAGATAATCAAAATTGAGAAACAATAATGAGCGAAGTCTAGAGGCGTGGTGTAGATGGGATGTCAATCAAATCGGAATTTACTAGATAGTCAGATGATTACGAATATGTGTAAATAACTTTGAAAAAAAGATGGAGCCCGATGTTTTTCAATCAATTGGACTCCTTATCCTCGAGTCCTTTCGAACCTCAAGGCTCAATTCATCAAACTTCACCCTAAACTCAACTATTAAACACATCATTAGAATCTCCAACTACACAATAGCAATAATCTCCCTTGCACTATTTAAGCATCAGACCCGCATTTCCTCCTAATTTCATATCAAATCAATAAACAACATTCATCATATATATATCCACAATAATGGAAATTTGGGGAAAGGGGCAGTAAAAAGAAGGGAGGTACATGCTAATATCAAAGTTTATATGCAAGAAGAACTAGAAATCGTAACAATACTAGAGTTTAGAAGCACTTTACCAAAACACATGACTGAGAGTAGATGAGAAATGTAGAAGCTTGAACTTGCTCAATAATGGTGGAGAGTTTAATTGCTAGCAGTGAGTAGGATTTAGTGAGAATAAGGTAGAGGAAATGGGTTGTAGGGATTCTTATTGGTGAAGGGAGAGGAATGGGATTGGTTGAGGAGAAGGTTGGGATTTAATGCTGATCTAATTAAAAAAGGAGTGGGAGAAGGGAGTGTTTGGAATATGTAAAAGTAAGTGGAAAGGAGGAGCGTTGGAAGATGAAAAAGTGTATGGAAAAGTGTTAAAAGGTGAGAAAAAGGGGATTTTACAAGAATAAAAAGGGAAATGATCTGATTAGGGCAGCTTAAAAAGGAATCTGGGTTGGGTCAGTCAATGGGTTGGGCAAGATTTTAAAACAAAGCACGTACCTATATCGGCGCTTCACTGGCAGTCACTGATTAGAAGTGGTGGATAGCCTCCTTAACATCACTAACCTGAATTGGTGCCCAATTCTCTACTTCATATTCGGCAATTCATGGATTGGACTCAGCATTCTGCCGGTGGACCACCACTTGTGCCCCATTCCTCAAGTATTCTAACCTGAGCCAGCGGTCACATAGAGGTTCTCAAACTAGTTTCAGCATTCCTCTGGTGACTCATCGGTTTGGTCTTTTTGTTCCCAGGTTTCTACCTCCTTTACTCAAGGCATCAGCGGTTCGCTGGTCTAGCACGGTGCTTACCCTATTTTGTGCTCCTCTTCCCTGCTTCACATATACTTAATCCTACAAAACAAAAACAACAATGACATTAAAACACTCAAAAGAACATATTTGGGTTGCCTCCCAAGGAGTGCCTTAGTTAACATCGTCACACGACGTATTTCTCATTTATATTCCATTTTCTGAAGGATTATCCTCTGACTCATCCTCTTCCAAATCAACTACTCCATTTTTTCTCTCATAATTCAACACTCTAATCACCTTGCATTCATTTGTAGGTTCAGAGGTTTGGCATACTTTTAAGGTAACCTCTTCACCTCCCACATGAAAGTTGAGCTCACCCAGCTCCACATCTACCAAGGCTCTGTTCATGGTGAGCAATGGTCTTCCTAAGATGATTAGGACTTCCACGTCCATCTCGCAATCTAGAACCACAAAGTTAGCTGGTAGAATAAGCTTATCTACCCTCACCAATACATCCTCCAAAATACCCACTGGTTTCTTGATAGAGCAATCAGCCATTAACAATCTCATTGAGGTAGGTTTGGTGTTGCCAAGCCCCAACTTCATGAAGATTATGAGGGGTATCAAATTTATACTCATCCCAATATTACAATGGGCTTTTTGAACACACACAACCCAATAGTGCAAGGGATTGTGAAGGCTCCTAGATCCTCCCGTTTTGGGGCAAGGTTGTTCATCATCATAACACTACAATGATGTGTTGTCTCTGCGGTGCCCACATCTACAAGCTTCTTCTTCTTCATAAGCTCTTTCATAAACTTTGTATATCTAGGCATTTGAAGTAAAGCATCCACTAATGGTATATTTATGGATAATTTGTTGAACATGTCGATGAACTTGCTGAATTGATCATCCTTTTTCTTCTTAGCTAACCGTTGTGGATAAGGAGGTAGAACTCTTGGTTCTTGTTCTCTCTTACTTGAGGCCTTCATGCCCGCATCTCCTTCCTCATTATTTCAGGGCATCTCAACAACATCTCCCTCACCTTAACATTGTCACAATCATTTGGTGCTTGTGGCACCTCATCGGATTCTTTCACATCACTTTCCTTTGGGGCCACAACTTCCTTGGGCTTAATGCCCATACCACCAAGCATCTTTTCGCTCCTTGTGACAATAGTCATGCATTGATTATCCTTTTTGGGATTTGGCATTGTATTAATTGGGAGTGTTCCATTCATCTGGGGGTTCATTTGAGAAGATAAGTGGTTCATTTGGTCCTCTAAATGCTTGATAGAGGCCAAGTGTGAACTTACTATTTGGGCAAGGTTAGACACCTCCCCTTTAATTTCTTTGACCCTGCTGTCTATTGATTCAACTTTCTTGAGAACCCTTGCCAACATTTCTTCAATTTTTGAGTTTCCAACATCACTCACACTAGGTTGAGATTGGGCATTCTTAGATTTAGGAGGGGGAACATACGGATTTGAACTTCTATGATAGCGGTCTCCCCCACGATTTTGCTCTCTATTTCCTCATCGTCATTTTGATCAGGCCACCCTTGTGTGTCACGGTTCCTCCAACCTTGGTTCTCTTCCATTGGGTTCCAAGAACCTTAATTATTCCCTTGGTACCCAGGTTGAGAACCCCCCCCCCTCCATTTGATTTTCCATATATCAGCACTCCTCCTCATACCTTGGTGGTGAAGACTCTTCCCCAAAATGCATTAGACCTTGCATTCCTACAGCATTCACAACTTTAGGCCCGGCTCCTATCACATATTTAGTCATTAACTCTAGTTGAGTCATTATTTTAGCAAGATTTTCATCTCGCTCTTCATCACTTTTTCTCATTTTAGTTGTTAGCAAACTAGAACCAGCATTATGTGAAGATACATTTATCTCCCTTGTATGCCATGCTCTTTTCGTCTTCGTCATCCTGTCCAAGAGGGCTTTGGCTAGACCATATGTCTGTTCCATGATTGATCCCCCAGCTAGATTATTAGTGACTAATTTATTGATGGAGTCTAGGGCTCGATAAAAGTTTTGAAGTAGCACTCCATCGGGAAGACCATGGTTAGGACAAAGAGACACTTTCTTCTTGAATCTCAGCTATGCTTCATGCAAAGGCTCACCGGCTCTTGCCTAAAGTTTGTAATATCATCCCTCAGCTGCAACATCCTTGAGGGAAGAAAAAAATTATCCAAAAATGCTTCCGTCAACTCTTGCCAAAGGTGATGCATCCCAGAGGTAACTCCTCCAACCACATAGTTGCTTCTCCTATTAGGGAGAATGGAAAGAGCCTCAACCTGATAGACTCCTTGCTTATATTTGTTATGTTAAAAGGTTGGAAAATCTCTAGGAAGTTCCTCAAATGGTGATTTGCATCCTCACTCGGTTTACACAAGAAGAGCCCTTTCATCAATAGGTGCAACATCGTACTAGTGACATGAAACACCGCACTCCCCACCATAGCTGGTCGGCGATTGGCACCTATAATCTCAGGCATGACGGGATTATCCTCTTCATGTTTCATATTTTCTTCCACTAAGCTATCTCCTACTTGCGAATGTTGGCTCATATGAAATTTACCCTAGACGACCAATAACAAGAACAATGTTAAACTACGTAAGATGTAAGATCAATTGAAATTAACAAACAACTAACAATATCAAGCGCTAGTCCTCGGCAATGATGCCATTTTTTATTATGCTCAAACTACACTCCTCATTTAGAAAGAATTTAAGCGATCGTTGTATCAAAACAAATAACCCAATGAGTGTTGGGATCGAATTCCACAAGGACTAGAGAATGATTTGCACAATAGTTGTTTAGTAAATTGAATTGATTCATATCCAAGCAATGAAAACATAAATATAAATTTTGGGGGAAGTGAAGGCAAAAACATTGTGGATTCTAAAATCAGCTAATTAAGAGAGTAAGATAACCAAAATTAAGAAACAATAATGAGCAAAGGCTAGACGTGTGGTGTAGATGGGATGTCAATCAAATCGGATTTACTAGATAGTCAGATGATTACTAATATATGTAAATAACCTTGAAAAAAGATGGAGCCCGATGTTTTTCAATCAATTCGGCTCCTTATTCTCGAGTCTTTTCGAACCTCAAGGCACAATTCAACTATTTCAATACGATTTGGATTAGAGGCTGAGCTATTTCTAGCCATCAACCTCTAAAGGGATTATGATCATGGGTTTTGGCTATTTCTATCCCAACGCCACATAATCAAATCTCAATCCACTATTAGATTCCCCCCCCCCCATTACTTAATTCTTCTTTTTCAAGCTAACATCAAGTAAGAAAATAATACACATCTTTGCAACTATAAGTAATCAACTATAATTTGAGGAGAATTCAACAGATTTACACTAATCAAGTAATAACAAGACAAATGTAGCAATACTCAATCAAATTAAATACCCATCATCACACACCTCTAGCTGTAGATTTAGCTACTCATAATTGAGAAACACAAGAGCATATTCATTAATAAACTCAATAATTTCATCAATAGGAGTAAGCACAATCAATCTCACAATATTTCTACAATTGTAGTTATACCTTACTGAAGAAGAAGATGAAGATGAAAAAACAATATTCAAATATTTCTTCTCTTCTCCAATGGAGTTCTTTCTCTCTCCAAAAGTAAAGGGAATATTCAATATTTGTTCAGAGTATTTTCTTCTAGAATATATACAAAAAAAAAAATAGGTCATACATTCTCCTCTTTTTCAGGGCAGGACATTTTTGCCCTTTTCAGGCGTTTTTTCACTTGTGATGGAACCGGCGGTTCACCGGTTGCTATCCGCGAGTTGCCGGTTGCTTTCTTCTGTGATCCATTGAAGTTCTAGGGTCTTTCAATGATGCCTTCGGTGGTTCCCGGCTGCCATCCACAAGCCACCGGTTGACTTCATCATTTGTCCAGCAAAGTCCAGCACCTTTCGGTGATCCACGAGCCGCTGGTTGCAGTTGTTCATCAAGCCAGTGGTTTCCTACAGTTGACCGGCATTTCATCAGGGTGTCCTCCGGTAGATCACTGGTTTTCACCTGAATCACATCCTTCTCAATTTCATGCTTCTTCTCTTCAAATCAGATACCTGCATATTTAGTCCTCCGGTGGATCACCAGTTTTCACCTGAATCACATCCTTTTTACTCCATTTCATGCTCCTTCTCTTCAAATCAGATACCTGCACGTCCAAAGGAAAAAAGCACATAAAATTCAATTAAAAGACTTGAAAACTAAGCTAAAGCTCATGCTAAGAGCCTAATGAGTTGGTAAATTACCAACTCATCCCAATGTGATGGATTACATATCAATAAACTTTTGGATTACCATAGCATGTAAATTCTTCATGCCCATATTTGAAATGTAAATCGGGTAACCTTCATATACATATTGCTATCCACAGTAATTTGGAGATATTTTATCTTCCAGTCCTTTGTAGTCTTAACCATTTTATTAGTAAACTTCAAATTTGCTACAATCTATATTTTGATCATAACAACTTTGTATATTACAATATAGGATGAATGACTTAATAATAAATAAACGTTTCAGGAGCTTTTAATTTATTTTTTATAATAAAATATTATTTGGATACTACTAGTATCATGATACTTGTGACAAATAACTAGGATCTTCTTGATATCTTGATCATTAATTTATATTTTCAAATATTTCTTAGATACTTTTGGTATCATGAAAGAAAATTTAGACATTACTGGTGTCATAAAATAAGCTGTAAATAAGTAAACATTTAAATACAATTGTAAATTCATAAATAACGAAAAATAGATATTAAGTTCTAAATTTCAATATTTTAAACATCTCATTCAAGAGACTAGTTAATGTATGAATATTTTGTATTAAAAGTGTAAATCAGTGAGCCATTACATCCTCCAGGAAAATATACAAGAATTATTATTTTCTTTGAAGAAATCAATAATAATGATGTATTTCTATGGTTATAGTAGCAAATATTCTACTTTCTTTTGCCATAAAAAGATTATTTAATAAAATTATTCAAGATATTTCTACGTACTATAGATACAAATTGCAATGACTTTCATACCATAAAAATATTTTATATATCCTTTAGTATTTTATCTCTCTAAGAGGTAAATTGTGGTATTTTTTTCATTCACTAGAATAATGAAAACTAAATTATTTAAATATGTTTGAAATATAATATTTATCAATAGCTCATTATTTTGGTCAAGAACAAGAAGATGTTGCTTCAAAATATTACTTAGATATCTTTCAAATTATTTCTACAGCAGGAGAAAATTTTAGAGTTTTACTACTTCGGGTGTAAAGTGTTAACGTTATACTACTTCAGGTGTAGATGTCAAATTCTTACTACTTCATATTAAATTTTATTGTTACTACTTCGGGAGTAAATTTCAAATTTACTACTTCGAAATTAAATTTCAAGATTTTACTAAGTATCGTCACATTCACTTCAGGGATGGAATCTGTATTAGAACTTTATTTATAACATTTATTGAAAGTTCTCATTCTTCGGGAATGAAATATAAGTATCTATATGTGCCTTAATCATATTAAATTATGATAGCCTAAAACCTTTTTTAGTATATTGCTACTTTGGGAGCAAAACGAGGTATGCATATGATGTAGAGGATTTCTCCAACATATTTTTAGTTATAATTGTAACAAGCCTACAAAAATATTATTACTTCTAGCGATCATGTATTTCTTGCAAATTCTCATTATTACTTGTTAATTAATATCATCATATATTTCACAATATTGTTCTTATGGAATAAATATATTTTCACAATATTATTCTTCTAGGACAAATGTGATGCATGAATTGCCAAGTGAATCAATAAGTCGTTCCTCAAATCCATAAACAAAATCAATATCGTTATTAACAAAGACATAAATATCAAGAAATACTAACATTTTATCTCATGGAATCATATTCATTTCATTCTTATTTTGCGAATATTGAGAGAAACAATATCATTAAAGAAATGTGATTGCTCTGGTTAAGTAGTACATCTTTCGAAAAGAAACTTTGATTTTTCTTACCTCAGATCTTTTCAAAGTGAGTCTCAAGGCAGAGACTCGTGCTGATAACGTATTATAAGATAATAAAATAAGAAGAAGAATATTGTAGAGAAAGAGAACGGAGAAGAGAGAACAATTCTTATTTTTTTTACTGGATGAATTACAGTGAATAGAAACTCTTTATTTATAAAGAAAAACTAACTTGATCCCAAAGTTACGAAATTTAACTTTCCTTCAGAGAAATAGACATGCATTCACTATAATTAAAAAATATATTTGTAACTCAAGTTATTTTAAAAAAATAAATTAAAAAAACAGAAGAAAGAAGAGCTATGCGATCACGAAGAAAAAAAGGGGAATATCAAAAGGGTTGAAGTAGATCGAAATATGCATGAAAAATGGGAAGTTAAAGTGAGAGATGGTTGATTTAGTAGTAAAGGAAGAATGAGTTTTATGCGAATGTCTAGTAATGGTAGTGCCAAAAGGGAGTCGAGGCACTATTAACCATATATTCCTACTTCCTGTGCACCTACTTTATAACCAAATAAAAAATCCTATCTGATCTTTACATGGGAACTTGATTTATATATATAGTTTAATTGTTATCAAGAATTACTTCAACACTAATTTGGAATGCTCAACTGTTGTTTATAACTGATATCTCTCCTTTGTTCGAGCACGAATAAATGTCCCAGTGCGGGATAGTGATTGTTGTATGACTCATCTTTAATCTTGTTAAAAATATTTTGGCTTTAATGAGCTGTCACCATCTAATTTTGTTTAGGAATTAGAAACCCGTTTTAAAAAAGAATTTCTTTTAAATTAATTATTTTTATTAAAAATTTGAGTAAGAGTTCAAGTGATTTTCTAAGAAAGGTGTGATTCACCTTAAGAAATCCATAAAAACGACTACAAATAAAGTTTAACATTTGATGCTAAAAATATTATTTTGTTAAAAGCGGGATCTTAAGCTAATAATCCATATATACTCAAATCAATGTTTTAGATGCAACTATAAATGAATTATAATTTAGCCACTACTAGTACTTGATAATTTAAATTATTTTAACTTTTGAAGTAACTCGGATGTTGTAGCACTAAATATTATTTAGATAATATTTATTTTAGTTTTATTTATCCGAATTAAGACTTTAATTTTAATAGTTAATTCAACTTCAAAATCCAACTATATATGATTTCTTGTTTAATAACTTAGAAGATATAATTGATCTTAAAGTAATTCATAAGTTAAGTTTATGGCCATATTTACAATTTGAAACACATGAATTTGTCTTTAATTTGTATTTGTAAAACTTGGATATGTTATGAGAAATTGACATATATATATATAAGTTTTAAATATAATTGGTATTTTTACAATCCAATAAATATTAGTAAAATTTTAACTTACAACTAGTGGCATAGCTAAAAGATAGTAAAAAGACACTTCAATAGTAAAAAGCCGTATTATAACTTTTTCTTAGACGATAATTTAGGATTTAAGATTTCAGTCCCTAATTTAAATTATATACATAAGAATTTAACCATAATTTTTTTAACTCCTTGCAAAAAGAAAAAGTTGCGTATAATACATTAAAAATAATTTCTCTATATTTTTAACTTTAACAACAATTGTAAAAATTCTTGAATCATGAATAAATACATATGTATACATGAAGGAAAATGTACATATAATTAATATATGTATTTAGATGATGTATGTTATTGTAATTTGATTTAAAATATACATTATTTGTGTTAGGGTATGTATACATAATGTGTGTTGTGGATATATATTTTTAGTATACATAAAAATTACTTTGTATCTATTCTAGTAATGTATATGTTCATAAGTTAGCAATATGTATACATCGAATCAATAATATAATCATATATTATTAGTATACCTAAAAATTATTGTGTATTATGGCCTTTTCTTAGGTGATAATTTAGGATGTAAGATTTCTAACCCTAATTTAAATTGTATACATAAGAATTTTAATCGTATGTATAAATAAAAATTTACGTATGTATATATGAAGTAAAATGCACATATAAATAATATGTATTTAGATAATGTATATTGTTATAATTTGATTTTAGATATACATTATTTATTATGTTAGGATACGTATACATAATATTTGTTGTGTGTATATATACTTTTAATATACATAAAAATTACTGAGCATTTATCTAATATAAAGTCTTAGAGTTCTAATGGAGATATTTTAGGGAAGAAAAAAGAAAGAGAATATTTCTAAGAGAGAGAAGAAGGAGAAAGATTGGGAAAATAATCATGAAATAAAGACTTCTAAAAATATTTCTATTTTTACTTTACTTTTTCAGATAATATGTCTTATGAACGAAATATATGCTAGTGCAATATTAAAAAAAAAGATGAAACAATTGTCGATTTCCAATAAAAAATAAAAATCTTTTTGATTTTTTATATAAAACTTCCCACTTTTTATTCAACTTTTGAGGATATTAAATGCCATGATTTTTTACTCAATAATTACAAAAATATTATTATATATTGATTAATTAACAAAAATATTTTATGTCAATTTAAGAAGTAAGTTAGCAGCGACAATTTTTCCATGTTATGCCCAAATCAAATGTGAAGCAGGCCCAAACAAATCCTAAATCTACTTCTTTCTTTATCTAAAATTAGTTGAATTTGGATTGGTTACATATTGAATCTGAATTTTGCAGAGGTTAATTTTTAAACTTGTTAAATAGGAAACTTTATTTTTATTGAATCTGCATTGATAAAGTACTTCTGATTTACAAAATTAAACAAGAGCGCTAAATGGAAACTTAGTTAAGATTCACAATTTTTTTATGTATCTAAACTTATTAATTTAGAAACCAAGGACTTAAATTAAGTTAACCTCAACTGGTGATGCAAATTAATTTAGTATCTGTCGAAATAAGCTAATGGATCTAAAGCTTTGAAAACAAATAGCGAATGTCATGTTCTAACTTTGTTGGGCTTAATCATCTATGAGAAGACAAAAACAAAGTGAAAGTTAGTCCAATACAGTTTGAATTAATTGCCAACAGATAAATACAAAACAAAATTAAATAACAATTGAGTTGGTTTTTTTTAAAATAAATTATTTTTTACATAAATGACATACTTTTGATCTAAAATAGGTCTTTATAGCTACATTTTCATTAATTCCATTTATGGCCAATATGGGATGGGTATTTTATATTTGATTGTAAATACACTAATTAATGTGTTGAATTAAATATGAAATATTATCTTTTTTAAATGATAAATTACAAAAATTATGCTAGAATTAATGCATAATCTTACATATATCTTTTTTCCTCTCCCCCTCTCCCTCTCTTCTCTCTCTGTCTTCTCTTGCCCCCCTCTCTCTTCCTCATTCTCTTTTTTCTCTCTCTCTCTCTCTCCCTCTCTCCTTCCTTGTACACTGTATTTTCACCTATCTTTATATTTGTATTTTCACCCTTCTCTATTTGTATTTCTATATTTTTTGAGGTATTAGACAACTGTATTTATTATATTCATACATGCATTTAGGTTGTATCCTCTATCTCTCTGTATGACGTATTTTCACCTCTCTCTTTGTATTTTTATAATTTTTGAGATGTCAGACGACTGTATTTGTTGTATTAATACGGACATTTATGTTTTATCCATTCACTCTAATTTAGCTTGCATTCATTCGCTCTTGTATTACATGTGTACTGTTCGCTCTTATATTAATTGTATCATTCGTGATACAAAAATACAAAAAAATAACACAGAAAAGAGAGAGGGACATAGAGAAAGAGAAAAAGAGGGAGAGAGAGAGAGGGATGGAGGAAAAAGAAAGAAAATGAGAGAAATAACACTGAATGAGAGAGGGGAGAGAGAGGTAGCGAGAGAAAGATGGAGGAGAGAGGCAAGGGAGAGAGGGAGGAGAGAGGCAAGGGAAAGAGAGAGGAGAGAAGCGAGCAAAATTGGAGAGAGATTAAGATATTTCTTTCATATTTACTAGTAAATATTTTTTTTTTTAAATCAAAAGTTGAAAGTATTAGTAAATAATTGTAATTATTTAAACTATAAATATGTATTTGTAAATACTTTGGTATAGTTACTATATTATGTAAATTTTTCCTTTTTAGATCGAAATGTCTATTCTTCTGCTATCTTCTCCCAAGGCTGCTGGCAACTCGGCCTAATGGACTGAGATTGGTGTTGGGCCTGGTTAACAATCCCAATTCAGAATATGCTGGTGAGATCGAATGGACCCAATTTT
Organism: Datura wrightii; assembly: GCA_035772735.1. Taxonomy (NCBI): domain Eukaryota; kingdom Viridiplantae; phylum Streptophyta; class Magnoliopsida; order Solanales; family Solanaceae; genus Datura; species Datura wrightii. The sequence continues at coordinate 150,567,796 of JASDFA010000001.1, read as the reverse complement.
AGAGTTTCACATGCACATAAAAAAAGTTAAGAATTAGTATGATGTTAAACAACTTAAATCACCTAACTTAAACTACACCTGAACTACCAAAGTAAACATCCTAACATAAACCTCAGCCAAACACCTACGATAAACATTTGTGTTGCTATGTGTAAATCATGAGTAGATTCTAAACTAAATACCTATAAACTAAAGCTCAACTCTTAATTCTTTGGATACAACAAGCTAAGCTTCATTATTAACTCACACCAAAATAGACGTACATATTCAAATTATAACTTTATTTATCTTTTAAAGATAAAAAATCAAGTGAAGACCACATGGAGACTCAATCACTTTGTAATTTGTTGAGATTTAACACTTCGATAAATTCTCTTCTTGAAACAAGAAAGAGCACAGTTGGTTTTGCCTAGCTCTACAAAATAGACCCATTATTTGGACATATTTTAGCAGCTTCAGGGATAATCAATGGAAGACATTATACAAATTTGAAAAAATAATGCTCAAACCTCATAAGAAACTAAGATGGATTACAAGGCTAATTCAAGTAAAGAAAGAATTTTCAATAAAATTCAACAATCAAATCGGTTTAAGTGTTTAGCCTAGGGTTACTGATCCATTGCAGTTGTGGAGGAAATGGAAGCTTAACAAAAGATCATTAAATTCAGAAATATTACTCACTCCTATCCATACTAAGACTCATCTTCCTCTTGTTTTTTAACCAAAACATCTTCAACATAAACTCAAATTCTGTGCTAAGCTTAAAATCTTAAGTTGTCATGATTCAAAAATCTAACAAGTCATGACGACACATATACCAAGCCAGTAGGCAAATCAGATTCTTTTTTTTTTGGGGGGGGGTTGGGGGGGGGGGGAGTAAGCAAAAAAGTAAATATGAGAATATTTAATACGTCATAAAATGTAGTCTCATAATCATAAGTGTGGACGTAAATGATTACACTCCCAAAATATGACTTCATGTGTGCTCATTTTGGCTTGGAGGTGAAAATTTAACCCTATATTTGGTATTTTTTTCTTTATCCAATTATTTATTCCATGATTTAATCTGCGTTTTGGGTGTCAGAAGTTGAATTTTTGTGTGTAGAAGTTGAAAATTTGTATTTTGATGATTTGGCGTTTGATCCAGACTCAATTTTTGATGAAATTTTATACTTGAGATATTTATATTATGAATAAATTAATTTTGAAATAAAATTATTATTTTGACCTTAGAGGATCAAGGGTTACTTTTTAGATCTAATGAAAGTATAACAATATGAGTGTTGATAGACGTGTATACTTATGTACAATATGTTTTTGATAGATCGGAAGTATTCCAAGGTAATTTGAAAAGCAAAGGCATATTTTTGAAGAATTGTGGCACGTTTTCTTGGCTTTTGAGGTAGTTTTATGATTTATTTTCTAGACTTTTGTCACAACCCAAGTATATACCCTAGATGAGACACGGTACTGGAGTCACAAGTAACCCAAAGGCAACCCATGGTCTATCATAATACTGGTAATCTGAGTAAATCATAGCGGAAGCTTAAATAATAAAACCATTTAAGAAAAACTGAATAATAAAAGTTTATACATCTGCAAGCACAACTGGAAGTATGAATCTATGCCTGAAAGCCATCAATATCTGATGAGTTGCTGGGACAAGCCCCCATCTAACTCTAAAGCCTATCTGATTGAAAATAATTGAAGAAAAATAAATATCTTCCCCGAAAGATGAGGACTCACCACTGGTACTGCTGATATTACTTGAAGAAAATCTGCTAATGGTGCTGAGGCTGAGAACCTGCGGCTGTATCATGATACGATACAACATAGATGGTATGCGTCAGTACTTTGAATGTACTGAGTAACTGGTAGAAAATATAATATGAAGAATAAATAACTGAACTGTAATGTCATGCGATGACCAACTGAAATACTGAAACTGAACAAATTGGAATGCAACTAAAATGGTCAAACTGACCCTGTTTGATGGTCCTAGGCATGCCTCGAATCTAAGATACTGATATAAGCTAGCTGAACTAAACTGAGTAAACTGAAACTGTTCTGAGCTGAGCTAAACTGAAACTGTACTGACTAAAGGGAGAGTTTATAAGCTACATATAACCACGTGAGCTAGACGTGGAGTCCGATGTATACACCCCATTGGTAGGACCCAATATACCTTGTCAGGGTATAAAAACATGAATTGGGTCATCACGAGTCTTAGGCCATAGGGCCAATAAAATAATCTACAGTGGCATTGTAGTTCTGGGAACCTGGGTGTGCTGAAACCCCGGTCTGCTCGGTGCTAAGTCCTACTGCCACTAGATAGTCCTAGACGGACTACTAAGCTGATAGCTCGAAATTGAGGCCCAAGACTAAGTTAGGGATACCTATCTAGAAGTACCTTGAGAGTCTTATCGGACAAAATTCTATAACTGGTGTTCTAAGACTGGTCAGAGCTGCTTATCTGGAAGCGTCGTAACCATCTAAAGAACAAACTGAAATCTGAAGAAGGGTGTCCTAAGACTGGTCAAAGCTGCTTATCTGGAAGTGTCATAACCGTCTAAAGAACCATTAAAATCTAAAATTTAATATCTGAGTCTAATAACTAATAACTAGGAGGCACCACTGATACCTCAAGAAAAGACTGAAGTCAAACTGATCAGCTGACATTTCTGAATAATACTGAGTACACTGATATTCTGACTAAAGCTGGACTAGCATGCAATTTACTAAGATTTCAATTAGTTTTAACAATATGGGAATCCCAACACTGATGGAATCAAGCAACAAAAAATAACTAGTCCAATATGCAAGATTCTAATTTACTGAATTGAGAAGCTAGGACTAAATCATTCTACAAGATGCTAGTTCCACAAAATTTCTAGGAATTGGGAAAAATATAGCAGCTAATATCATGAATAATATTCCACTTGAAGTTTATAGAATTCTGTCTGAAAACCTTCTACATTTTGAAACCACAGGGCTATAACTGATTAAAAATCTAGAGAGGGGTTTGGGAACACAAGGAAAGAACAATTCTCTTGTTGAATTTCCACATACCTGGTGAAGAAATTACGGAGAGAATCCCTTGAGAATCTAAGAAGAAACTGATTGCCCTAGCTCTTACTCTGAGTGTTTTTGAGAGAAATATTATGAACTGACTTCTTGCGGAAATGAGAGGGGTGAAGTAATCGTTGATTACCCCTCTAAATTCCCTGAAAAATAACCCAAAACGACGTAGTTTAGGGATTGAAGAGGTGAAAAATTACAAAAATATTCCTGGGGAAAAATTTGAAAAACCTATCAATAAGGACCAAGGGGTCACTCAACGAGTCGTTGGTTGAGACCATGACTCATTGGGACTAGTCGGTAGTCCTGAGGCCTAGGTTCTAGGATCACTGGAACTGACAATGAGAGGGACCATGACTCGTTGGATGAACTGACGGGTCGTTGGTTCCTCCCGTGGTCACTGGATGAAAATTCTGGGATGTCTGACAACAGGCAACACAACGACTCGTTGGTAGACCCAACAGGTCATTGTGTCGAGTCGTTACCTCCACTGGAGAAATTACTAAAAATCCCTGACTTGACACGACCGGTGGTCACAACAACTCGTTGTGTGATACAATGGGTCATTGCTACCACTTGTTGTTATTGAAGGAGGTTTCTGGGAGTCCCAACTAACGACTCACACCACGAGTTGTTGTATCACACGACGACTCATTAGTTGAGTCAACGGGTCCTGGAAGAAGGAATTCTGAGCTAGGGACCAACGAGTGATACGATGACTCACTGTTTTTCCCAATGGGTTGTTCCATATCCCGTTGGTTCCCAAAGGACCAAGCATGGCTGACCACGACTGACACGAGTCATTGGAGCTGACCACGACTCATTGTCTCAGTCATTCTGAGGCAGTTTTTTCTGGATTCTTCTGGATTTTTCTCGCAAGGTCTGAGCTTGGTCTAGAAAAGTTTTAAGGTGTTACAATATCTCCCCCCTTGGGATCATTCGTCCTCGAATGAAGGCTAAAATTGCTAAAAAAACCAAGGAAAAGAGCTGCAATTTCCAGACTGAGGCTATGAACTGATTTTCGAAAGAGTAAATTTGAATTGACTTAACCATGCTAACAGAACTGATGCAACTAGAATGCACATTGAAAACCTGAATAGAGCTGATGAGTACGGAACTGGACAGAGAATTGAGGAGGGATTTCGTACCTGATGCTGGAACTGAACTAAAAGGAAATAAGTAAGGGTATTTGGCCATCATGTCTGCTTCTTCCTCCCATGTGGCTCCCTCAACTAGATGGTTCCTCCACAAAACTTTCACTGGAGTGACTTCCTTGTTTCTCATCTTTAGAACCTGACGGTCAAGGATCTGAACTGGGACCTCTTCGTAAGTGAGACTATCTTTAACTCCCACACTTTCTAGTGTCACAACTGAAGTTAGATCACTGATGCACTTCTTCAATAGTGATACATGGAAGATTGGGTGCACAAATGCTAACTCTAGAGGTAATTCTAACTCATATGCCACATTGCCAATTCGCTTCAGAATTTTGTAGGGTCCTCATATCTCGAACTAAGTTTTCTTTTCTTCCCAAACCTCATCACCCCTTTCACGGGTGAAATTTTTAGATAAACCTAATCATCCACTGCAGACTCTAACTCTCTTCTCCTCATATCAACATATGATTTTTGTCGGCTTTGAGATGTTTTCAACCTTTCCCTGATAAGTTGTACCTTTTGCATAGCTTCATGAACTGAGTCTGGTCCTATCAATATAGCTTCACCAACTTCAAACCACCCTATAGGAGACCTATACCTCCTACCATATAATGCCTCAAACGGGGTCATCTAGGTACTGGAGTGGTAGCTGTTGTTGTACGCAAACTCGATGAGCAGCAGGTGATCATCCCAGCTGCCCTTGAAATCGATCACACACGCTCTCAGCATATATTCCAAGGTTTGGATAGTCCACTCAGCTTGTCCATCTGTTTACATGTGAAAAGTTGTGTTGAGCTTTATTTGGGTACCAAGTCCTTTCTGAAATGACTTCCTGAAATGCTAGGTGAACTGGGTACATGTATCTGAAATAATGGACAAGGGCACCCCATGTACTCTGACCAACTCCCGGATATATAGCCTAGCATAATCCTTACCGAGTCTATAGTTTTAACTAGGGGGAAATGTGTTGACTTGGTCATCCGGTCTACTATCACCCAAATTGAGTCATGTTGCCAACGAGTACGAGGTAGACCTGTAATAAAGTCCATATTTACTTCTTCCCACTTCCATGTGGGTATGCTGATATCCTGCACCATACCCCCAGGTCTCTAATGTTCCACCTTAACCTGCTGATAGTTCGGGCACTTAGCCACAAATTCTGCTATGTCTCTTTTCATGTCCTTCCACCAGTAAATATCCCGTAGATCACGGTACATATTAGTGGCATCTGGGTGGAAGAAATATCTGGAACTGTATGCTTCAGCCAGTATCTGCTATCTCAAATCACCAACATCCAGTACCCATAGCGTACCTTAGTATTAGAGTACACCATCTCCCCCTTTTGAGAAAGCCTCCACTTCTTTTCTCAGAACTGCCTCCTTTAGCTTAAGCAGTATGGGATCTTCATTCTACCTTGACTTAACTTCAATGACTAATGAGGAATCTGATCCACTCTGCACTACTACTCCATCCTCAGCTGAATCAATCAACTGAACTCCCAACTGAGCTAACCTATGAATATCCTTTGCCATTTCTTTTTTGCTCTCTTAAACATGATCCACGCTCCCCATAGACATCCTGCTTAGGGCATTTGCCACCATATTGTCTTTTCCCTAGTGGTATAGCACACTCATGTTGTAATCCTTCAATAGTTCCAACCACCTTCTCTGAAGAAGATTTAAATCATTCTGACTGATCATATACTAAAGGCTCTTGTGACCGGTGAAAACATCCACGTGAGCCCTGTAAAGGTAATGCCTCTATATTTTCAATGCAAACACCACTGCTGCCAACTCAAGTTCATGAGTCGAATAGTTTTCTTCATGAACCTTGAGATGTCTGGAGGTGTAAGATATCACATTAACCAACTGCATCAAAAAGCAACCGAGTCCACCTATAAAAGCGTCACAATACACTACAAACCCACCTGTTCCTTCCGGCAAGGTTAACACTGGAGCAGTAGTGAGTCGAGTCTTCAACTCCAGGAAACTCTTCTCACACGCATCTGACCACTGAAATTTCTCCTTTTTCTGAGTCAAACTAGTAATAGGAGATGCAATAGAGGAAAAACCTTCCACAAAACATCGGTAATAACTGGCTAGACCCAAGAAACTTCTAATTTCGATTGGGGAAGTAGGTCTTGGCCAGTCTTTCACTGCTGCTATCTTTTGAGGATCTATTCAAATACCCTCACCTGAGACCACGTGACCAAGGAAAGTCACAGACTTCAATTAGAATTCACATTTTCTAAACTTAGCGAACAATTGGCAGTCTTTGAGCATCTATAGGACTATCCTCGCTTCTGGAGTATACCAGAATGTCATCAATGAATACAATGACGAACATGTATACATACGACTTGAACACCCTATTTATCAGGTCCATGAAAGCTACAGAGGCATTAGTTAGTTCGAAGGACATAATCACGAATTCGTAGTGACCGTACGAGTTTTAAAAGCTATTTTCGGTATGTCACATTCTCTGACTCTTAGTTGATGATATCCCGACCTGAGATCTACCTTGGAGAAACAAATGTCTCCTTGAAGCTGATCGAACAAGTCATCAATCCCAGATAGGGGATACCTGTTCTTAATTATGACCTTATTTAATTGACGGTAATTGATACACATTCTGAGGGTACCGTCTTTCTTTCGCATGAATAATACTAGAGCACCCCATGGAGAGATATTGGTCCTGATGAAACCTTTATCAAGAAGGTTTTTTAGCTGCTCCTTCAACTCCTTAAGCTCAGATGGAGCCATTCTATAAGGAGGGATGAAGATGGGCTGAGTGCCTGGGAGAAGGTCTATACCAAAGTCTTTTTTGGCTCAGGAGGGACTCCGAGAAGATCTTCGGGAAACACGTCAGGGAATTCACTGACAACTGAAACTGACTGGATTGTTGGGGTCTCAGAGTTGAAATCTTTGACCCAAACTAGATGATAAATACATCCTTTAGAAATAAGCTTTCTAGTCTTAAGTAGGATATAAAATGACCCTTAGGCGTTGAACTACCGCCCATCCACTCTAAAAGTAGCCCATTAGGGAACTGAAATTTGACGACTCTAGTCCTGTAGTTGACTGAGGCATAACCGAAGTGTAACCAATCGATTCCAAGAATGAGTTCGAAATTGACTATCTCTAACTCTATAAGATCAGCTGGAATGACCTTATTCAAGAATGAGACTGAGCAGTTTCTATACACCTAGCTAGCTCGAACTGACTCACCAACTGGGGTAGATACTGAGAAAGGTTCTAAGTGGACTTCTGGACTGATATCAAACTGGAGAGCTGCATAGGGAGTCATGAATGATAGCGTGTCTCCTGGATCTAGTAGTACATACACATCTAGATGGAAAAGACGTAACATACCCATGAACGCATCAGGTGAGCTCTCCTGATCCTGACGAGAGGACAAAACATAAAAACGGTTTTGGCGTTGACCGCCATCCGTACCTGAAGTTTTTGCCTACTGAACTGGTCGGCCTGCTGGAGCTGCTAAAGTGGTGGATTGTGATCTTCACCGTCCTACTGACGGGCATTCTATGAGCCAGTGACCTAGCTGTCCATACCCAAAGCAACCCTCTCTGCCCTGAAGGCATTCTCCTGGATGGTTCGTGCCACACATAGGGAAAGCTAGATAGCAGTTGCTGGCGCTGTGACTCTAGGATTGTGAGCCAGATGCTCCACCCTTCCGATCCTTGCAGGGTTGAAAGTAGGGGTGCTGGTTGAAGTGGGTGTTGGAGCCCTCGATTCTGCTTCTACGACTGTGGGCGACTATTATCGCCCGACCACTGGTGTCCATAATCTGATTGTCCAGTCCTAGCTCGCTTATTCTCCCGCTCCATGTCTTTCAGCTTTTCTGCCTCAATCTGCTGGGCATGAACGGTGAGGCTGGAGAGGTCAATATCTTTAATGAGCATCACAGTCCTGCACTCCTTAAGGACCAAGTTTGATACTCTATTAAAAAACTTAAGCACGCGAGCCCTTGTCTTGGCTACCATCTCCGGAGATAATCTTTACAATCGAATGAACTCCAGTGCATACTCTTCCACCATCCTATTGCCTTGTTTCAAATTTATGAATTCTGCCACCTTAGCTCCCCTTAGCTCCCGGGGGAAGAATCTGTCTAGGAAGGCTATTATTAACTCCTCCAACCCTATCGGTTCTGCTCCCGCTGGTCTCCCTTTTTCCACTGAAAGTACTAGATCTGGGCTACCCCATTCAACTGGTAGGCGGTCAGGTCAACACTCATAGTAGAGCTAACACCTATAATCCAGGTGATATTCTGTATCTCATCTACAAACTCCTGTGGTTCCTCTACAACTTTAGATCCATGAAAGGCTGGGGAGTTTATTTGGGTGAAGTCCCGAACTCGGGCAGCTGCTTTGGACCCATTTGTGTTAACCGGAACAACCTGCTGGTTCACCTAGTTTGTGACTGTCCGTGCCAGTAGCTGGATTGCCGCTCTGAACTCTTCTGAAGACACTTGGTCATCCTGAGGGGCTACTGGAGTTGGTGGGGCATGTCGGTTAGAATTTCGGCCCTTCTTCTGTTTCCGCGTCTGGGAGGCATGATTTCACTAAAACGAAATAGAACACGAGTTAGGAAGACATTTCTGGAATTGAATTTCAAAACACGATAAAGAATATGAACAAAAGGGAGTTTCCCAATAACGTCTCGTAGCCTCCCCGTCATAAGTATGGCGTGCTTCACACCCATGAAAAGGACTCTACTTGATGTGGCTTTCAAATATCCTAGGACACTCTAAACCTGGCTCTAATACCAAGTTTGTCACTACCCGAGTTTATACCCTGCATGAAACACGGTGCTTGGAGTCACAAGTAACCCCAAGCCAACCCATGGTCTATCATAACATTGGTAATCTGAGTAAATCAAAGTGGAAGCTTAAATAATAAAACCATTTAAGAAAAACTGAATAATAAAATCTTATACATATGGAAGCACAACTGAAAGTCTGAATCTTTGTATGAAAGCCATCTACATATGATGAGTTGTTGGGATGAGCCCCCAGCTAACTCTAAAGTCTATCTGAATGAAAATAACTGAAGAAAAATAAATATTATCCTTGAAAGATGAGGACTCACCACTGATACTACTAATATCACCAGAAGAAGATCTGCTAATAGTGTTGAGGTTGAAAACCTGCAACTACATCATGATACGATACAACATAAAAGGTATGTGTCAGTACTTTGAATGTACTGAGTAAGTGGGAGAAAATATAACATGAAGAATAAATAATTGAACTGTAATGGCATGCAATGACCAAATGAAACACTAAAACTAAACAAACTGGAATATAACTAAAATGGTCAAAATGACCCTATCTGATGGTCCTAGGCATGCCCTGAATATGAGATACTGATCTGAGCTAGCTGAACTGAACGGAACTGGATTGAATAAACTGAAACTGTTCTGAGTTGAGCTAAACTGAAACTGTACTGACTATTGGGAGAGTCTATAACTGACATATAACCACGTGAGCTAGACATGGAGTTTGATATATACACGTGAACAATTCAGACCCTCGAGGATATGTTGAGGGCATGTGTTATGGATTTCAAGGGTAGTTGGGATGATCATTTTCCCTTGGTCGAGTTTGCCTATAATAACAGTTATCACTCTCGTATTCAGATGACACCGTTCAAGGCTCTTTACGAGCGGAGGTGTAGATCTCCCATCGGATGATTTGAGGTTGGTGAGGAAGCTATGATAGGGACAGATTCAGTTCACGAGGCGATGGTGAAGGTTCATTTGATAAGGGACCAGTTGAAAACCGTTCAAAGTCATCAGAAATCATATGCTGATGTGAGGAGAAGAGATTTGGAGTTTGAAGTGGACGATTGGGTATTTCTAAAGGTATCTCCCATGAAGGGAGTCATGCGATTTGGAAGAAAAGGGAAACTCATCCCTAATATGTTGGCCCTTACCGGGTTATGAGGAGAGTTGGTAAGGTAGCGTATGTCCTTTAGAGTTAGCACTTGAAAAAGTGCTTGGGTGATCCAACTTTAGTAGTCCCGGTAGACAGCGTTGCTATAAAGGATAGCCTTAGCTATAAAGAAATTCCGGTGGAGATCGTAGATCGTCAAGCCTGTAATCTAAGGAACAAAGAAGTAGCTTCAGTTAAAGTATTATGGAGAAAACAGTATGTTGAAGGAGCTACGTGGGAAGCCGAAGCAGATATGATGGCTAAATACCTACACCTATTCCCTACCGACTTAATTTCAGTTTGAGGTACCAATTTTGCTCTAAGCCTCTAATCAGTTTTTCATGTTCAGTTCATGCGTACAAGTTTGTTTTATGATATGGTATATGTATGTGATGTCTGAACTCGATTGAGCTAGTCATTCCATAAGTTTTAAGCTTAAATGATCAGTATTTGTATATGATGATTGCTTGTTTCTGAGTTTTCTGCATGTTTCTAACATTTGAGGACGAATGTTCCCAAGGGGGGTTGTTATATTTCGGGAATACAAGGATCAGACCCGGGAGTCAAACGGGGAAAATCTAGAAAAAAAATATTGTAGCAGTGTAGGACGAGTTGTTAGACGACTCATGAGGAGACTCCACGAGTCGTCAGGTCGCTCGTGGGAAGGTTGGGATGAGCTGAGGAGTTGAGGTCCCCACGGGCATGGGAACAACTCGAGGTCAGCTACCACGAGTCATCAGGTTAACTGTGGGTGAGGTTGAGGATTAAATAGAAGGTCTGACCAGTATACCTAACGGATAGGACCCCACAAGTCATGGCCTGTCCCAACGACTCGTGAGTGGGTCGTGAGCAAGCCTATGGACTTTTAATAGAGGATGAGGCAGTGTACTTGACCGCCAATATGATGAGTCATTGCCTGTCCTGATGAGTCGTCAGGTCACACGTTAAGGTCACCTGGCAGTTATTTTCTGCGAATTAGTAAGGGCTTTCTCATAATTTTCTAAACTCTTACGGACTAAACTATGTCGTTTTAAGGTTGGAATAGGGTCTTTAAGGTAGGTTAAGTCCCTAATGCATACCCATTCCCATGCAAGAGCTTGTAGAGAGGTTTTAGGGAGATTCAACGTCTTCTCCTCCAAGTTTCCATCAATTTATTTGTGGGTTTTCAAGGAACTTTGAAATCAGTCCATCCACAGGTATGTAGGGTTTAGAATAGGTTAATCCTTTCACACCCATGCCCCAAATTTCGATTAAATCATGAATTCTCCTATTCAAGTTCTATGGGTTTTTACCCAAATGCATGAAAATGTGATTTCTCTTTATGGGTATGATTTAATTGAGTTCTAATCATTGAATTATGAATGATGGGTAGGTTTTATATTATTTTCTTTAAAATTATATTTCAAGCTTTTTAAATATAAAATGCCCATTGATGAAGGTTCATGAAAGTTATGATTTATGATGAATATTCAATATTTTGAGTTTATTGATGATGGAAAAGCATGATTTCAAGTTCCCGTGTTTATGATCATATTTTGAAAGAATTGAGTATGTTAAAGTATTGGGGAATCCCCACATGATGAAGAATGATTTACGAGTTATGAAATGAATTACATTTATGATGTATGCCGATGAAAAGGGCCTTTGATTCTTGTCTAAGCATGTTTTTTAAAGGGGATCAATGATAATAAATGTTATATTTTATCCAATGAATCTTAATGCATGATGTTATTAATTTACGTATGAGCCTATATGCATGTTTTTAGGAGCCGTGTCTAGCACCAAGCAGCCCGATGTTCAAAGGACTACGCCGGTGTCTCATAACCACTTGCCACCATGGATTTCTAATGATATATTGTATTGATAATGATCCCCTCAGATGTGATATCACGCCTAATGCACGACCCTCTCCTGGCAAGCCAGGGTCGGCTCTGCCCACTTGAGTGAAATAGTTGGGGCATCATGAAAGACTCTACCATGATGGTGTAGGTTATGACGAGTCCTCCCATTTTTCCGCATGTCTTACGCATTATTATGTTTATGTCATTAGCTCAAGTTATGTCTTGATAAAGTTTACTTACGATTATGATTATGAGCGCTTTATGAATGATTTGAAAGTCTTGAGCCTTATGTTTTCTTACGGAGTTTATGATATATGCATGATGTCCTTCTCCTACATTTACTTATGAGTTTTATTTTACTTTTAAATGTCAGTTTTACTTACCTTGCATACTCGGTACATTCCACGTACTGACCGCATACTTTCTGTGATGTATCGTTTCATGATACAGGATCCAGATCCCAGGCTCATACTCATCCTTACTTCATCTCAGCTCTCGCTCTCAGCTTACTGGTGAGTCCTCATGTTCCGGCGGCCATTGACAGACTTTTATGTTATTTATGTTTCATTATTTGTCGGGTTAGTTGGGGATGTTGTCCCATAAACCAATCTTATGTAGTAGAGGCTTTCAGACAGGATGTAGAACTCAACTTATGTATATGCCTAGTACTTTCGGTTGTTACACTATGATTACGTATCCTCTTTGTTTTATGCTATGTATTCCTCTTTTATTAAATGAGATTAGATGTGTGCATGTGCCATAGGTCGACGTGGGGTCTCTCAGGGTCCCTTGTTCCGTGTCTACGATCCGGGTGTATGTTTGGGTCGTGACAGCCACCAAAGAGGTCTGACCCGCTTTGCATTACCACTCCACCCTCAGCTGAGTCAATCAACTGTACCCCTAACCGTGCTAGTCGGTGAATATCTTTCGCCAATTTCTTTTTTCTTTCCTCAACATGCCACGCTACCCACAGGCACTCTACTTAGGGCGTCAGCCACCACATTGGCTTTTCCCGGGTGATATAGCACACTCATCACATAATCCTTCAGGAGCTCTAACCACCTTCTCTGACTAAGATTTAGGTCCCTATAACTGAATACATACTGAAGGCTCTTGTGATCGTTGAAAACATCCACGTGAGCCCCATACAAATAGTGTCTCCATATTTTCAACACAAACACCACCGCTGCCAATTCCATGTCATGAGCTAGATAATTCTTCTGATGAACTCTAAGTTGTCTGGAGGCGTAGGCTATCACCTTGCCCCACTGCATCAGAACGCAACCGAGTCCAACTTTGGAAGCGTCGCAATATACTACAAACCCATCTAATCCTTCCGGTAGGGTCAACACTGGAGCGGTAGTGAGTCGAGTTTTTAACTCGTGGAAACTCTTGTCACACGCATCTAACACTAGAATTTCACCTTCTTCTGAGTTAGCCTAGTCATAGGAGATTCTATAGAAGAAAAGCCTTCCACAAAGCGTCGAAAATAACTGGCAGAACCAAAGAAACTTCTGATTTCGGTTGGGGAGGTAGGTCTGGGCCAGTCTTCCATGGCTGCTATCTTTTAAGGATCAACTTGAATACCCTCACCTAAGACCACATGACCTAAGAAAGTCACAGACTTCAACAAGAACTCGCACTTGTTTAACTTGGCGAAAAGCTGGTGGTCTCTAAGGGTCTGAAGCACTATCCCCAGGTGATTATCATGCTATTCCTCATTTCTGGAGTATACCAGAATATCGTCGATAAACACAATGACGAACATATCTAGATACTGCTTCAAGACTCTATTCATCAGGTCCATAAAGGCTGCAGGGGAATTTGTTAGTTCAAAGGACATAACCACAAACTCGAAGTGGCCATACCGAGTCTTGAAAGCTGTTTTTGGTATGTCACTCTCTGACTCTTAGCTGATGATACCTCGACCTGAGATCTATTTTGGAGAAACAACTGGCTCCGTGAAGTTTGATGAAGGGTGTATTTATGAACTTCATAGACATTATTTTGCTTGTACTTTACTATGTATTAAGAAAAAATTATGTGTGTTTGCATATGTTTATGTTATATATTTGTAAAAATAGCTAACGCATGTGATTAGATGTTTTTAGGGATAAAAATGATGGATTTGAACGTATTTGAATCTTTTTGATCAAATGTGAAGAAGTTGGAGTAAATGATGCAAGGATTAAAGTTAGCATTAGGATGGCACACAGTCGCGAGAGGCAGCAGCACACTGGTGCAAGGTCAGACATAGCGCGACAGCTGCAATGGCGCATGGCCAGGCGCGAGGCGCCCCTTCTCCTACGCATTGGCAGGTGCGACGCAGGCCTTCCCAGGAACGATGGTAAGCGCGAGTAGCCCTCTCCTTGAGCGATGAGGCATGCGACGCGGCACTGGACGCAGCAGTGGCATGAGGTGACGCGAAAGGTGTTACAAATGGTCCAAAATTGGATCTCCCCCTTCAACTAGGAAAAGGAACTTTAAGTCCCAAGTCAAATTCATCAAGGAAAAAGGAAAGCTTAAATCTACTAATTATAAGTACGCTTCTATTTTCATTTAATAGCCAAGTTTTAAGTAGAAAACATTCAGAGAAGTTGGATTTTTACAACAAGTCTTTAGAGAAATTTTTGAGACGTTTTAGAAGACATACTTTGAGATACGATTGTAATGTTGTTCTTCCGAATTTTTGCATTAACCAAGTGAAGGTTCTTCCTATCATTGTTGTAAGTATTAATTTATGCTTTTGTCTATGAATTCTATTAATTTACTTATAAACATGATAGGCTAAAACTACCACAACTAGGGTTGTGGGAATCATGGTGCATTAACAAACTAAGGTTTGCACAACGTGATTCTAAACCAATATTAAACGCTTGTATTGTGTTTTCTTCATGCTTAAATATTTCTTAAAGGTGCTCAACATTAGGACATTCCTGAATTCTTTACTTTCTTGAGCCTAGAGAGGTATAGATTAGGAATAGAGAATTACAAAAAAGCCTTGGTCTTGATGATCATTGTATTAACTTGAGCTGTGGTTGCAGGATATTTATATTTGGAACAAATTGATAATGGTTAAATTGAAATCACTCATGAGACCTGACCCAGTGATTGAGTATAGTTATCCAATAGGGATGAACTAGTCGTTTAGATAAACCTGTGTTGTCTGTTCTACAAGCAAAGTATTGGGATAGATCACTAGTGTAAAATCTGAAGTAGTGAAGAACCCATGAGGAACACTTACCCTAGTTAATTGCATTAATTTGGAAATAACAATCAATTTTGCAACTCTTTTACTTATTAATTTTACAAATCCCCCCTCTTAGGAAATAATTAACTAAAAAGCTTAAGCACTAGTGTTATTCTATATCCTTTCATATTCCCTGTGGGATCGACCCTAACCTCTAGTTGAGTTCTTTATTGACAACGTCCGCTTCATACTTCGGTAGGAGGTATGGTTTGAGCGTTATCAAAAAGTGGCGCCGTTGCCGAGGAATACGGTTTAGGATTAGATTAATTTCTTGTATTTAACTTTTAGTCTTTATTTCCTATTTTCATTCTTCTTTTATTTTGTGACATGTCATAGGGAAGCGTGGTGAAACAAGCGGCCAAGATGTGACCACGTTCTCAACAGTTATCTTGATGAAGCCTGAGTAATCAAGATACCTGTATCGTGTTGCGACGTTAAATTAGGCGCTACTTGGGAGGAAACCCAAGATAAATTTTTCGTTTTGATGTGTTTGTTCAAGTTTGCAGGTGATAGGTCATGATTTTCAACAAAAATTGAGCTTAAATAGTGAAAAAGGGGAGGAAGATAGTCGAACGTGCGCACTGAGCATCCCTCAGGCCAAGCAGCACAAGGCCTAGCGTGAGGCACAAGCACAAGCCTGGTGCGACAGGCAAGCAACACAGTAGCACCAGCTGGCGTCACGCGCAGACACATTGGCGCATTCAAGCGCGTGAGGCACGATAGTATTGGCGCATCCAAGTGCGCAACGCACATAAAATCAGGTGCTGCCAGCGCCCTGATGTGCAACAGGTGTACAGGAAAAAATTTCAAAGGCAAAATTGTAATTTCTAGCTTTAAGGAGTATTTTAAAAGGCCTAGACCTAATTTTTCAATTCATTCTTGTGAGAACCGCGCCGCACTACTAAATCCCTTTTTGTTGTATTAACTTATATTTGATCCAAATGACTCCTAGAGCACTTTAATGAAAAAATTTTGTAGGAAAGGAGCATAATTGGAAAAGTGAAGGGAAAAGCTAAAAGTGTGATGAATCGAAAAATAAAAAAGAAAAAGGTAAAATTTTGCTAAACCAAGAGGGTGATTGTTAGTGGGAAAACAAAAAGAAGAAAGAGCTTTGAGAAAAAAAATTGATGATAAAAAAATATATGTGTGAATAAGCTCAATATTAGAGGAAAAATCCCCACTAGTAACCTAAGTTGAAATTTGAAAAATAAAAAGAGGTATAAAGAGAAAATTTGGAAATTGAGGAACATTTTAAAAATCAAAGTGTTGTGAAATATTAAAATGCTTAGGGAGCTTAGTCACTATCTTGGCCAAATAGTTTCTACCCGTCCCTTAGTTTACATTACAACCAAATTTAAGTCCTAATTGATCCTTCATTCATAATTCTATATTAGCGGAGTATTACACTAAGGGCAAGCTTATGGGTCGTCTTTTGCATGCTTATTGAGTTCTTTGGGAGAGAGAGAGAAAATTGTTATATTTATGCCCAAGTTTATATTGACTTATATCATTTGTGAGAAAAGGGCATCTCTCCAAATTGAGAGGGGCACAATGGTAAGACTTTGGTTAAATATTGATTGCTAAATTACATATGATTCATGTTGGCCCAAAATATGTCTTAATGAGTTATTTTTCAAAAGCTAAATGATTTCGAACTTTGACATTTTAATGTTGATCCTATATGCATGCAAGTGAATTGTTTGAGCTTCATTGATGTGTTTCATGATCCTAAGTGCAAGTAGACCTGTTCGTAGGATGAATTTTTTGCTTAAATTTGAGAAGGGAAATAGTAGATTGTTTGGGGACGAACAATAGTTTAAGTGTGGGATGTTGATGAAGGGCGTATTTACACACTTCATAGAAATTATTTTTCCCGTACTTTGCTATGTTTTTAGAACAAATTATGTGTGTTTGCAAGTGTTTATGTCATATATTTGTAAAAATAGCCAACGTATGTGATTAGATGTTTCCAGGGCTAAAAATAATGGATTTGAATGTAGTTGAGGCTTTTTGATCAAATGTGAAGAAGTTGGAGTGAATGATGCAAGGATTGAAGTTAGCACTAGGATGGTTCACGACCGCGCAATGCAGTAGTACACTGGCGCAACGCTAGGCGCGGAGCGGTAGCTGCAATGGTGCAAGGCCAGGCACGAGGCGCCCCTTCTCCTGCATATTGGAATGCGTGATGCAGGCCTTCCCAGGCGCGATGACAAGAGCACAACAGCCCTCCCTCCGCGCGATGAGGCGTGCGACACAGCATTGGACTCGCAGTGGCATGAGGTGATGCGCAAGGTGTTTCAAACAACCCAAAAATGGATCTCCCACTTCAACTAGGAAAAGGAACTTTAAGTTCCAAGTCAAATTCATCAAGGAACAAGGAAAACATTAGTCTACTACTATAAATACCTTTCTATTTTCATGTAATAGCCAAGTTTTAAGTAGAAAGTTTTTATAGAAGTTGGAGTTTTACAAAAAGTCTTTGGAGAAATTTTTGAGACGTTTTAGAAGACATACTTTGAGATACGATTGTAACGTTGTTCTTCTGAATTTTTGCATTAATCAAGTGAAGGTTCTTCCTATCATCCTTGTAAATATTAATTTATGCTTTTGTCTATGAATGCTATTAATTTACTTATAAACATGACAGGCTAAAACTACCACAACAGGGTTGTGGGAACCATGGTGCATTAACAAACTAGGGTTTGCACTGACGTGATTCTAAACCAATATTAAACGCTTGTATTGTGTTCTCTTCATGCTTAAGCATTTCTTAACAGTACGCAACGTTAGGACATGCCTAAATGCTTTACTTGCTTGAGCCTAGAGAGGTAGAGATTAGGAAAAGAGAATTACAACAAAGCCTTGGTCTTAATGATCATGGTATTAACTTGAGCCGTGGTTCCAGGATAGTTGTATTTGGAACAAATTGATAATGGTTAAATTGAAATCGCTCATGAGACCTGAACCGGTGATTGAGTATAGTTATCAAATAAGGACGAACCAGTCATTTGGATAAACCTATGTTATCAGTTCTACAAGTAAAGTATTGGGATAGATCACTAGTGTAAAATTTGAAGTAGTTAAGGATCCATGGGGAACACTTACCCTAGTTATTTGCATTAATTTGGAAATAACAATCAAGTTCGCAACTTTGTTACTTATTAATTTTACAAATCTCCCCTCTTAGGAAATAATTGACTAAAAAGCTTAAGCACTAGCGTACTTCTATATCCTTTCATATTCCCTATGGGATCGACCCCAACCTCTAGTTGGATTCTATATTGACAACGTTCGCTTCATACTTCGGTAGGAGGTATAGTTTGAGCATTATCAAAAAGTGGCGTTGTTGCCGGGGAATACGATTTAGGATTAGATTAATTGCTTGTGTTTAACATTTAGTCTTTATTTCCTATTTTTCATTTTTCTTTTATTATGTTAAGTTTCACAAGGCGGCGTGGTGAAAAAAGAGGCTAAGATGTGACTACGATCTGAACAGGTATCTTGATGAAGTCTAAGTAATCAAAATACCTGTATCGTGCTAAGACGTTAAATCAGGCACTACTTGGGAGACAAACCAAGATAAATTTTTTGCTTTGATGTGTTTTTTCAAGTGTGCAGGTGATAGGTCATGATTTTAAACAAAAATTGAGCTTAAATAGTGAAAAAGGGGAGGAAGATAGTTGAATGTGCGCACCGGGCATCCCTCAGGCCAAACAACACAAGGCCTGGCACGAGGCACAGACACAAGCGCCGCACAGCCTGGTGCGACTTGCAGGCAACACAGTAGCACCAGTATGTGCGGTGCGCAAAGACATTGGCCCATTCAAGCATGCGAGGCGCAACAGTATTGGTGCATCCAAGCATGCGGCACGCAGTAGGTGTACAGGCAAAAATTTTAAGGGTGAAATTGGAATTTCTAGCTTTAAGGAGTATTTTAAAAGTCCTAGACCTAATTTTTTCAGTTTATTCTTGTGAGAACCACGCGACACCAAAACAAATACTCAAGAAAACTATCTAAAATCTTCATCTTTTCATCAAAATCCTCCAATTCATTTTTTTACCCAAAACACAAAGTTTAACATTTTTCTTGAGAAACTTCCATTAATGGTTCCAAAAGTAAACAAAGGGAAAGGAGTGACTTCTTCAAGCCATGGGTGAAAAAGAGAAAGGAGACCTAGTGAAGAGGAGCATGAAGATGTGAGTATGGCACCACCACCATTGAGGCGATATGGTCTCCGTTGGGTCACGGAGAAAGAAGGTAAAAAATGATTCAAGGAACATAAGGAATCTAAATAGTCATATGATATGTTTATTGATAGAAATTTCTTGTCACTAGTTTTCCCTTACATGGTTGATAGAATACTCACCCTTGGCCTGGGTTTTGTGTTTAATGCACCGGGTGATTGTAACTTGAATATGGTGATAAAATTCCTTGCAAATTGGATGCCAAAGTAAAGGTAAAACCATGTTAAAATAAGGGGTCAAATTATTGAGTTTTCACCTAAAGCTTTGAACAGATTACTTGGGATACCTAATGTTGATCCACAACCCTTTGTTGACTTGGTGAAGAAACCTCCTTATAGGAATATTAGACATACTCTGTGTGGCCCTAACTCTGTTGCACAGTGGACTCGCCACCAACAACTTGGGTACCATGTTTCTCTTCCATATGCTCACTTAAGTAGAGAGGCACGAGTTTGGTTAAAAATAGTATGTGCTTTTTTGGTGACCCTAAAACATGTAACCCATGTGATTAGAGAAACAACTTGTCTTGTATATGCGTTAATGACTAGAATTCCAATTAATGTGGGGGTGCTCATTAAAAATGTGTTGAAAAGAGCAAGGGTTAAAAAAGGGAAAAACTTTGGATTTGGGGGTCTCTTGAATCGATTTTTGTGGGGGCATGACATTGAGGAGGAGGAAGCGGACTATAGACCTGCTTATGATCCTAGGGGGGTTGATGTGACAAAAAAAAAGGGAACCCAAGGGTATAAACAATCCAATCCTTACTGTCAGTGAGCGCAATGTACGAATTGATAACATGTTGAGCCACTTATTTGGTATGCAAATGCTCCAGCTGGGGATGAATGGTGTAACTGAGGAGCAACTACAACAGCTTAACATAGACTACCCTCTAAGCGAGCAGGCGCGATCCCTTTGCAGAGTTGGGCCTAGATACGAGGAGCCTCTTGATGATGATGTTTCCATGGAGGACGAGATGGCAAGAGTAGACTCAGACATAGAGTCTAGTGATGATGATGAGGAAGATTCTGAAATGGGGGAAGCTACACTTTCCCTACAAACGATGATGAGTAGAGGCCCAAGGAGTTCTTCTTTCACTCTATTACATTATGCTTATTTGTTTAAGCACTGGGATAGTGTAACTAATTAAGTGTGGGCTGGGAGAAGTGAACTTTATATTACCATGCATTCTTTAATTGCTAAATTTTCACGTGGTAGGCCTAGTCTTTTTTGGAATTTATGATTTATCTTGCATGCTTATTTGTTTGTAGTAGTTTTAGTTTTATTTTATTTTGGGTTCCTTCGATTTTTGTTTTCATTACTTTTCAGGTGGATAGTCCCTTAGAACCGACTAGAGAGTTTAGATTTTTTTAAAAAAAATTTTTAGTCATTGAGTCATGAGTTTTCCTGATGATGGATGGATGACGACTGTCTTATGGGTAAATTAGTCATTAGGAAGAAAAAAAACTTGGACCCTACAAATACTAGGCGCTTCACTTTAGGTATCGTTGAGACTTTATTAAATTCACTCAAAAATGCATGAAAAAGGTAAAAACACTTAGTCTTTTGGGAACTTGACTTTTGTACTTGAAAAAAATGGGTTTAATTATGTTATGCATGCAATATGAATATATGGGTTTATGTGATCTTGATTTCCATTGTTAAACCATTTGTGTCAATGTGTGAGTGAGGAATTTTTGACATACACCATGCTTGCAATTTGATGTCTAGAACTTGGCCGGTGTGTGTGCAAACAGAAATAAGAATGATGGATTTAGTAAGTTATATAGGCATTTCTTTGGTAGCCTTATTTTTATCCTATTTTACCTACGTTGATTGTAATGATCCTAGTTAGCCATGTTGAGCCTTAGCCTATTCTCTTTGATAGCCTTATAAGATTGAATCCCTTTTTTGTTGTATTGAATTATATTTGATCCAAATGACTCCTAGAGCACTTCAATGAAAAAAATTTGTAGGAAAGGAGCATAATTGGAAAAGTAAAGGGAAAAGCTAAAAAGTGTGGTGAATTGGAAGAAAAGATAAAGGTAAAATTTTACTAAACAAGGAGGGTGATTTTTAGTGGGAAAACAAAAAGAAGAAAGAGCTTTGAGAAAAAAATTGATGATAAAAAATATATATGTGTATGTGTGAATAAGCTCAATATTAAAGAAAAATCCCCACTAGTCACCTAAGTTGAAAATTGAAAAATAAAAGGAAGTATAAGGAGAAAATTTAGAAATTGAGGAAAGTGCTAAAAATCAAAGTGTTGTGAAGCATTAAAGTGCTTAGGGAGCTTAGTCACTATCTTGGACAAATAGTTCCTACCCTTCCCTTAGCTTACATTACAACCAAATTTAAGTCTTAATTGATCCTTGATTCATAATTCTATATTAGCGGAGTATTACACTAAGGGCAAGCTTATGGGTCGTCTTTTGCATGCATATTGAGTTCTTTGGGAGAGTGAGCGAAAATTGTTATATTTATGCCCAAGTTATATTGACTTATATCCTGTGTGAGAAAAGGGAATCTCTCCAAATTGAGAGGGGCACAATGGTAAGACTTTGGTTAAATCTTAATTGCTAAATTACATATGATTCATGTTGTCCCAAAATATGTCTGAATGAGTTAGTTTTCAAAAGCTAAGTGATTTTGAACTTTGACATTTTAATGTTAATCCTATATGCATGTGAGTGAATTGTTTGAGCTTCATTGATGTGTCTCATGATCCTAAGTGCAAGTAGACCTGTTCGTAGGATGAATTTTGTGCTTAAATTTGAGAAGGGAAGTAGTAGAGTGTTCGAGGACGAACAATAGCTTAAGTGTGGGGTGTTGATGAAGGGCATATTTACGCACTTCATAGACATTATTTTTCCCGTACTTTACTATGTTTTGAGAACAAATTATGTATGTTTGCATATGTTTATGTTATATATTTGTAAAAATAGCTAACACATGTGATTAGATGTTTTCAGGGCTAAAAATGGCGAATTTGAACGTATTTGGGGCTTTTTGATCAAATGTGAAGAAGTTGGAGTGAATAATGCAAGGATTGAAGTTAGCACTAGGATGGCACACAGCTGCACGAGGCAGTAGCATAGTGGCGCAAGGCCAGGCGCCGCGCGGCAGCTGCAATGGCACATGGCCAGGCGCGAGGCGCCCTTTCTCTTGCGCATTGGCACGCGCAATGCAGGCCTTCCTAGGCGTGATGGTAGGAGCGCATCAGCCCTCTCCCCGCGTTATGAGGCATGCGACGTGGCACTGGACGCGGCTGTGGCATGAGGTGACGAGTAAGGTGTTTCAAACGGCCCAAAAATGGATCCCCCACTTCAACTAGGAAAAGGAACTTTAAGTCCCAAACCCTTCTATTTTCATGTAATATCCAATTTTTAAGTAGAAAATCTTTAGAGAAGTTGGAGTTTTACAACAAGTCATTAGAGAAATTTTTGAGACGTTTTAGAAGACCTACTTTGAGATACGATTGTAACGTTGTTCTTATGAATTTTTGCATTAATCAAGTGAAGGTTCTTCCTATCATCCTTGTAAATATTAATTTATGCTTTTGTCTATGAATTCTATTAATTTACTTATAAACATGGCAAGCTAAAACTACCACAACAGGGTTGTAGGAACCATGGTGCATTAACAAACTAGGGTTTTCACGACGTGATTCTGAACCAATATTAAACACTTGTATTGTGTTCTCTTCATGCTTAAACGTTTCTTAACATTGCGCAACATTAGGACATGCCTGAATTCTTTACTTGCTTGAGCCTAGAGAGGTAGAGATTAGGAAAAGAGAATTACAACAAAGCCTTGGTCTTGATGATCATTGTATTAACTTGAGTTGTGGTTGTAGGATAGTTATCTTTGGAACAAATTTATAATGGTTAAATTGAAATCGCTCATGAGACCTGACCCGGTGATTGAGTATAGTTATCCAATAGGGACGAACCAGTCGTTTGGATAAACCTATGTTATCAGTTCTACAAGTAAAGTATTGGGATAGATCACTAGTGTAAAATCTGAAGTAGTTAAGGATCCATGGGGAACACTTACCCTAGTTAATTGCATTAATTTGGAAATAACAATCAATTTCGCAACTTTGTTACATATTAATTTTACAAATCTCCCCTCTTAGGAAATAATTGACTAAAAATCTTAAGCACTAGCGTACTTCTATATCCTTTCCCATTCCCTGTGGGATCGACCCCAACCTCTAGTTGGATTCTTTATTGACAACATTCGCTTCATACTTCGGTAGGAGGTATGGTTTGAGAGTTATCAAAGCTGGCCGAATAGGTCATCAATTCTGGGTAGGGGATATCTGTTCTGGACTGTGGCCTTATTCAACTGATGGTAATCATTGCACATTCTGAGGGTACTATCTTTCTTTCGCACGAATAGCACTAGAGCACCCTAGGGAGAGATGCTGGGTCTAATAAAACCCTTATCAAGAAGATCTTTTAGCTGCTTCTTCAACTCCTTAAATTTAGCCGAGGCCGTTCTATAAGGAGGGATGGAGATGGGATGAGTATCTGGAATAAGTTCTATACCAAAGTCGATTTCCTGTTCAGGAGGAACTCCGGGAAGATCTTCGGGGAACACATCTGGAAATTCATTGACAACAGGGACTGACTGGGTTTGGTGTGTCACGCCCCAAACGGGGGCCTTGATTGTAACAGGAACAAGGAGCCCCGAGAGACCCTAAGTCGACCCATGGCATAAGCATACATCTAATCTCAATCAAGAAACTGAATAATCAATAAAATACTCATAGCGGAAATCTAACTTGAACATAACATCAGAATACGAAATCCAAAGATGAATACATACATATGTCTGAAAAGCCTCTAAACATGAAGAGTTGATGGGACAAGATACCAACTAACTCAACAAGACTGGAACTAAAATACATAAAGGAAAGCTGAATAGTCTAGTCCTAGGGAAATAAGGACTCACCCATAATAAGGATACTAACTCTGATAAGCTGACAACGAGCGGGGCTGAACCTGAGAGCCGGGTCCTGTATCATGAAACGATATAGCATAGAGTATATGGTCAGTACGTGAAATGTACCGAGTATGCAAGACAAGTGAAACCACTAAAGTAAATAAAATTATTTAAAGACAATACATAATATAACATAAAAATTAAGAGTCTGAGAGTAGGGCTTGCATGCATTCTTTCTGAAATCATGATCTCTTCATAACATAACTTAACATAACTTCGTAACATCATAACTGAATCGATTGAGTCAAAGCTGAATTCTGACATTTTTAAGTAAAGTTGAACATTGAGTCAAACCTGCTTTAGAACATACATTTACATAAATCTCATGAGTAATGAAACATTCATATCTAAAATCATGAGGCACAATGGGAGAATCATCTTTTAACCGACATAACACAATAGAGCTTTTGTGGTCCCAACTATCACACTCAAGTGGGTAGAGCCGTCCAATATCTTGCTAGGGCTAGGGACGATACAATGATATCGATATCAAGCTAAAGGCCCATTCAGGAAGGGGAAGCTCACGAGGGAGGTTCCAAAGTCATAACGTATAAACCTACGTTGGCGCGTAGTTCTGAGGCACAGGGTGATCGACCCTTAGTCTGCTCGGTGCTAGACACTACTCCCAAAACATGCATATGCTATACATCATTTTATAACAAAGCTCAACATCGTTTATTGACGCAACTCAATGATCAAATACATCTCAAATATGAAATCATGCATATGAGAAACTTTAACACAAGACATACCACAAGCTGAAAACATAATTAGGAGTCTTCGCTCCAAAACTATGTGGTAAGTTATACATAGAAAATTTTCACTGAAACATACCACAAGTTGAAAATATGATTACGAGTCTTCGCTCCAAAATAATGTGGTAAGCTTAATTCTGGAAAATCATCATTCATACTTCATAAGTGGGCATAGCCTAAAGCTTTATTATACATAGAAATACTCAATTCCCATCGAAATCATAATTGTAAACATGGGTAGCTTCAACTCATGTTTTTCATCATAATATCTCGTCATCATCATATATTCATCACAAATCTCATCTTTCATGAACATCTTATCCATGGGCTTTTAATTCATAAGACTAGAATCATGATTTTAAATTTAAAACATTATAAAGTTTGTCCATGCTTCATAATTCAATAGTAGAATCATAATCAAATAATACCCATGTATAGAAATAGAATACTCATGCTTTTGGGTTAAAACCCCATAGATTGGACATAGAATTTCATACTTTAGAGAGGGATTGGGCATATGTGTGAAAGAAATCACCCATTCATAACCTTACATACCTGTTGGTGGCTTATTCTAACACTTCTTTAGATGCCCAATAGGAAATTGAAAAGAAATTGATGAATGCTAAGCTTGATCACCCTCTCAAGTCTTCTACCTTGCATGCATGAATGAATAAGGCCTAATATGAACTTAACTCCTTTAAAAGTCACTATTCATAACCCAAAACGTCGTAGTTTAAGACTTAGGAATTTAGGAATTACAGACTTACTAAATTTGCAAAAAATAACTATCAGGTGGTCCCAACGATGGACCTAACGACTCATGGTCACAGGTCACGACTCGTGGAGTCATCCATGAAGACTGCTTCATCTGATTTTTTGGGCTCATCACAGGCATCCTAACAACTCGTTACTGGTGACCACGACTCGTGGTCACCATCCGTGATGTACACTTCCTTCATGCCAAATATTTTCTCAAATAGATGACCATGACCTACCCCATGAATCGTGTGGACTAACCACGACTCGTGGGGTCCCTTCTGTCAAGTCCACTGCCCCTTTCCCTTTTCTTTTCTTTATCCCCTCTCCACGACTGACCCAACGACTTGTGGGGCCTGGCCACGAGTCGTGGTCATGACCATGGGGGTATCCTCTTCTCAAGACTTAAATGTCATCCCCTGGCCTTCCCTATGAGTCACATCATGACTCGTGGGTTGATCTCATGAATCTCCTCACGACTTGTTATGAGTCTACTGCAAAATTTTCACTTTTTCTCTGTTTCAACTCTCGAGTATGATCTTTGTGCTCTTGGGGTATAACAATATCTCCCCCTTGGGAAAATTCATCCTCGAATGTTGGAAAACACACAGAAAAGCAAAGAAGAGGCAATTATCATATTCAAATACTGATCATTTAAATAGAAAACTGACGGAATGACTACCTCCGATTCAAACTATACAGTTGAACTGAATTCACAAATCATACATACATTCACATACATAAAAGAAACTTGTGCACATGAACTGAACATGAAAACTAAATAGAGTCTGATTCAAGACTGATACCTCAAGCTGAAATTGAGTCGGTAGAGAATAAATATGGGTATCTAGCCATTATATCCGCTTTGGCTTCCCATGTAGCTCCTTCAACATGCTGATTCCTCCATAACACTTTGACTGAAGCTACTTCCTAGTTCCTTAGCCTTTGAACTTGACGATCCAATATTTCCATCGGAACCTTTTCATAGCTAAGGCTGTCTCTTACACCAACACTCTCCATTGGGACAACTAAGGTTGGATCACCCAAACACTTCTTCAAGAGTGATACATGAAACACAGGATGCACAGAAGCTAGCTCTGAAGGAAACTCCAACTCATAAGCCACCTTGCCAACACATGTCACTATTTGATAGGGGCCGATATAGCAGGGACTAAGTTTCTCTTTCTTTCCAAACCGCATCACTCCCTTCATGGGAGAAACCCTTAGAAATACCCAATCATCGACTTCAAATTCTATTTCTCTTCTTCTCACGTCCGCATAAGACTTTTAGTGACTCTAGGCAGTTTTCAACCTATCTCTATCAACTAACCTTCTCCATTTCTTCATGAACCGAATCCGGCCTTATCATTGCTGCCTCACCAACCTCATACCATACGATGGGCTATCTACATCTCCGCCGGTAGAGAGCCTCGAATGGCGCCATCTGAATACTAGAGTGATATATGTTATTGTAGGCAAACACGATAAGTGGCAAATGCTCATCCCAGCTACCTGTGAAGTCAATTACGCATGCTCGCAACATGTCTTCGAGTGTCTGAATTGTCTTCTCCGCTTGACGATCCCTTTGCAGGTGAAATGTTGTGCTGAGCTTAATATGCGTACCCAATCCTTTTTGAAACAACTTCCAAAACTGAGAGGTAAATTGAGTGCCTCTATATGAAATGATGGATAAGGGCACTCCATGCAATCGGACCAACTCTCGGATATATAGTTTAGCATAATCCTCCACCGAATCCATGGTTTTAACTGATAGAAAATATGCAGCCTTGGTCAACCTATCTACCACAACCCAAATGGAATCATATTATCGACGAATATGAGGAAGAACTGTGATAAAATCCATATTAATTTATTCCCACTTCCAAGTAGGAATACTGATATCCTGAAGCACACCTCCCAATCTCTAATGCTCAACCTTTACTTGTTGGCAGTTCGAACACTTGGCTACGAATTCTGCAATATACTTCTTTATGTCATTCCACCAATTAATTTCTGGTAAGTCGCAGTACATCTTGGTGGTACCTGGATAGATAGAATACCTAGATCCATGAGCCTTATGCAACATCCGGCTCCTCAAATCATCCACGTCTGGGACATATAAGTGACCCTGGTACCGAAGCACACCATCTCTTTCTTTGGAGATGACCTCTACCTTTTGATTTTGAACGACTTCCTTCAACTTTACCAAAATCGAGTCCTCATCATGTCTAGCTTTGACATCAGTCACCAAGGACGACTCTGATCCGTTCTAGACAACAACACCGCCATTAGTCGAGTCAACCAACCTAACTCCCAACCTACCGAGTCGATGTACATCTTTCACCAGCTCCTTCTTCCCCTCATCCACATGGTTCACACTCTCCATAGAGAGTCTACTAAGTGCATCCGCTAGCACATTAGCCTTACCCGGATGGTATAGCACACTCATATCGTAGTATTTGAGTAGCTCCAACCACCTCCTTTGCTGAAGATTGAGACCTTTCTGTGTGAATACATATTGTAAGCTCTTATGGTCCGTAGAAACATCTACATGGACCCCATACAAATAATGTCGCCATATCTTCAAGGAGAATACTACCGCAGTCAATTCAAGATCATGGGTCAGGTAATTCTTCTCATGGACTTTCAACTGTCTAGAGGCATATGCTATCACTTTCCCACACTGCATCAATACACACCCGAGTCCAATTCTCGAAGCATCACAATACACCATGAACACATTAGTACTCTCAGGTAGGGTCAACATCGGTGCTGAGGTAAACCGGGTCTTCAACTCTTGAAAGCTCTTCTCACAAGCCTCTGACCATTGGAACTTCACCTTCTTCTAGGTCAATTTGGTCAAAGGTGCTACAACAGATGAGAAACCCTTAAAAAATCTTCAATAGTAGGTGGCTAAACCCAAGAAACTCCGAATATCTGAAGGATTCACCGGTTTAGGTCAATTTTTCACCACCTCGATTTTCTGAGAATCTACCCTTATGCCCTCACTTGATACCACATGGACCAAAAAGGCTATGGAGTTCAACCAGAACTCGCACGTGCTGAATTTGCCATATAATTGTTGATCCTTGAGAGTCTGACGCACTACTCCCAAATGAGCGGCATGTTCCTCCTCGCTCCAAGAGTATATAAGGATGTCATCAATGAACGCAATCACAAACATATCAAAGTATGGATTGAAACCCCTGTTCATCAAGTCCACAAAAGTTGTAGGAGCATTCGTTAGTCCAAAAGACATAGCTACAAACTCATAATGACCATATCGCATCCTAAAGGCTGTCTTCGGGATATTACTCTCCCCAACTCTAAGCTGATCATACCCGGACCTAAGATCTATCTTTGATAAACACTTGGCACCCTGAAGCTGGTCAAACAAATCATCGATCCTGGGTAAAGGATACCTATTCTTAATGGTGACTTTGTTCAATTGCCGATAATCAATACACATGCGAAGAGAACCATCCTTCTTTCAGACGAAGAGAACTAGTGCACCCCATGGGGACTTGCTCGGTCTAATGAAACCCTTATCTAACAAGTCCTTCAACTTCTCTTTCAACTCTTTTAGCTCAGTTGGAGCCATCCTGTGGGGAGGAATAGATATAGGCTGCGTGTCGAGAAGAAGGTCAATACCAAAGTCAATCTCCCACTCGAGAGGAACACCTAGAAAATCATCAGAAAAGACCTCTGGATACTCACGTACTATGGGAACTGACTGAATAGTCGGGGTCTCGGACTCAACATCCTTAACCCTAACTAGATGGTACACACAACCCTTAAAAATCATCTTCTTGCCTTAAGGTAGGAAATGAAATGACCTACAGGCACAACTGAACTACCCTTCCATTCTAAAACTGGCTAACCCAAAAATTTAAACTCTACAGTCGGAGTTCTACAATTAACTGAAATATAGCATGAAAATAGTCTATCCATGCCGAGAATCACATCAAAAATCTGTCATGGCTAACTCTATCAAATCTACCGAGGTGACCTTCTGAAGGACTGAGACTGGGCAACATCTATACACCCATTTAGCTATAACTGAGTTACCTACTAGAGTAGAAAATGAGAAGGGTTCTGACAGTACTTCGGGACTGATTCTGAAGCTACTGGCCACATAAGGTGTCAAGACAAGGTAGCCCCCGAATCTAACAAAGCATAAACATCAATATGGAAAACTCGTAACATACCAGTGACCATATCCGAGGAGACCTCCTACTCCTGGTGGGATTCTAAAGCATAGAATCTGTTCTGGCGCTGACCGCTAGCTATACTGGTAGATGCCCCCTGATGTGTTGAGCGTGCGGGAGGGGCTGCTGAACTAGATGCTCTGCCTCGGACCCCAACCTGATCTTGTCTCGCTGCTGGGCAATCTCTAAGGATGTACCCGGGCTTCCCACACCTGAAGCAAGCACCTGAACTTGCCAAGCACTGGCCTTTGTGCCCCCGACCACATCTGCGACTAGTTGGGATGCTAAAACCTATGGGGCCGCTGCTCTGACCCCTCGAGCCTGATGCTCTCTCTCTCTTATCATGTCTAGGCTTGGATGGCACACTCAACGCCAAAGATGTTGGGGCTAATGATCTCTAGTGGGTTGACTATCGGTGCCCACCACCTGACATCGGCTCGGAGAATTTGTGATCATCGGTCCTAGCCCTTTTGGCCTCCCTCTCTCTCAGATGTGCCGCCTCCATCTTTTGGGCATACAACACTATCCATGGAAAATCCATATCCTAGTGGAGCATAGCAGTCCTACAATCCTTGTCCAAATAGCCCCGCTACTCCATGCACGAACCTGCTCACCCGCGCCCTCTGACAACTACTAACTCTGGGCGTACTTCGATAGGAAAGTGAACTCAAGGGCATAATCTTGTACTTTCATTCTCCCTTGATTCAAATTCATGAAATCAGCTACCTTCAGCTCCCTCATCTGACGAGGGAAGAATCGGTCTAAAAAGGCAACATGGATCTCTTCCCAAGTGACAAGACTTGCTCTGGCGACCCTGCTATCCTTCCATTGGCAAAACCAGATGTGCGTGACCTATTTCAATTGGTAAGACTCCAACTCTGTGCACTCAACTCCATTCACCCCCATGACTTCAGTGATCTTGACAATATCATCTATGAACTCATGCGGGTCCTCATCTACCTTGGACCCAAGGAACTCTGGCGGGTTTATCCTCAAGAAGTCTCTGACTCAAGGCATCACTGCATTACCATTTTGTGGAACTTGTGCAACGACCTTTTTATTGACCTGAGCTGTCAAGGCCTGCACAAGCATCTAAATAGTGGCCAGAACTCAGCATGAGCAACTAGCTCCGGTGCCTGGTGTTCCTGAACTGGTGGGGCTTGCTGGTGCCCATTACCGTTGCCATCCTCGTGGTCTTCACCATTCTTATTTCTCCTACCATTCACCCTTCGAGGAGCCATGATTCTACAATCGCGAATAGCACAAATTAGAGGGATAGAATGACCTTTAATCGCACGACATAGATCATGAAAGAAGGAAACATTTTCTAAACGTCATATAGCCTCTTCGTCACAAGTGTGGCGTGTTTCACACCCATGAAAAAGATTCTGCTTAACGCGGCTTTCAGAAACCCTAGGACACTTCAAACCTATGGCTCTAATACCAAGTTTGTCATGACCCAAATAGGGGCCTGGATCGTAACACGGGACAAGGAGCCCCGAGAGACCCCAAGTTGTCCCATGGCGTAAGCATACATCTGATCTCAATCAAGAAACTTAATAATTAATAAAATACTCATAGTAGAAGTATAACTTGAACATAATATCATAATACGAAATTCGAAGTTGAATACATACATATGTCTGAAAAGCCTCTAAACATGACGAGTTGATGGGACAAGACCCCAACTAACTCAACAAGACTGAAACTAAAATACATAAAGGAAAGATGAATAGTCTAGTCCTCGGAAAATGAGGACTCACCCACAGTAAGGATGCTAACTCTGATAAGCTGACTACGAGCGGGGCTGAACCTGAGAGCTGGGTCCTGTATCATGAAATGATACAACATAGAGTATGCGATCAATACGTGCAATGTACCGACTATGCAAGATAAGTTAAACCGCTGAAGTAAATAAATTATTTAAAGATAATGCATAATATAACATACACATTAAGGGGTTGTTTGGTTAATGGATAACATTAAAGTTATTCAGGTATAAAATGTTGTATAATTTTTACCATGTTTGGTAGTAATTTTTTGTCATGTATAAAATTTCACCCATACAATACTATGTTTGGTTAACAAATTAGAATTCCACATAATTAATACAAGTATAAATTATGAACCAATTTATGTATTATTTTATACGGGGTAAAAGGTGGAATAACTTATACCTGTATACTAATTCATGAATAAAAAGTTTAAATGACAAATTTACCCTTATCAATATTTCAATGTAATACATCATTTCCTATAAACAACCAGATACTCTTCATTTTTCTTCTGGGATTTTAGCAATTGTTAGCATCTTATGGCTTCTATATTCTTTGGAAATCTCCGAAAAACCAATTCCTATCAGCCGCAAAAATCACCACAAATCTCTGTAGATCAACAATCCTCAGCTCTAAACCTACATCTATATCACATTTGACTCAACATCCTTCTTCCAGTAGGCTTGGTCAAATCTCCCTTTTTTTTCGAGGAACATCGGATTCAAATCCGAATGTTGGTTTCTACCAGAGCTTTTCTTTTGGGTTTTTCCTAAATCCAGTTTATCAAAATTGGTTGATTACATCTGAAGAAGATAAAGTTGTTGCCAATGAGTCACATAAGATTTGGGCTGATAGTATGAAGAAGAAGATGAAGATGAAGAAACACAAGTTGAAGAAGTTGATCTGGAAATGCATTAGATAAAGGAAATTTCTAGATCTATTTCCACTAGACAATAGATATAGTTTTTAATGATCTTTTTATAGATTTTTATCTCTTTTAGGTAGTAGTCTAGTTATTTTCTTTTGTTTTGCGTCAGAACTGATTTGGTTCTGGTCTTTTTGAACCTTTTGGGCTTTATTAACATATAAAATTAGCCCATGTGGCCTTATTATTAAAAAAACGTTAAAGGTATAATTGTAAATATATATTTTATTTTTAAAAAGTATATAATATTTATTAATATTTTATATGACAATTTAACGTTCAAATAAATAATTTATGCATAACTAAACCCTACATTACTAATACCTGCATAACTAATACCTGCTTAACTAATACCTACATTACTAATACCTTCATAACTAATACATACATTATTAATACCTCCATAACTCTAACAAGTAACCAAACGACCCCTAAGAGTCTGATAGTGGGGTTTGCATGCATTCTTTCTGAAATCATGATCTCTTCATAACATAACATAACTTCATAACATCATAACTGAATCGATGGACTCAAAGATGAATTCTGACATTTTTAAGTAAAGCTGAACATTGAGTCAAACCTTCTTTAGAACATGCATTTACATAAATCTCATGACTAATGAAACAGGCATATCTAAAATCATGAGGCATAATGGGAGACTTGTCTTTTAACCGACATATCTTACGTGGTCTAAACTATCACATTCAAGTGGGTAGAGCCGTCCAAAGCCTTGCTAGGGCTAGGGACAATACCATGATATTGATATCAAGATGAAGGCCCGTTCGTGCAGGGGAAGCTCACGAGGGAGGTCCCAAAGTCATAATGTATAAACCTACGTTGGCGCATAGTTCTTAGGTATAGGGTGATCGACCTTTAGCCTTCTCGGTGCTAGACAATACTCCCAAAACATGCATATGCTCTACATCATTTTATAACGAAGCCTAACATCATCTATTGACGAAGCTCAATGATCAAATACATCTCAAATATGATATCATACATATAAGAAGCTTTAGCTCAAGACATACCACAAGCTGAAAACATAATTGGGAGTCTTCGCTCCAAACCCATGTAGTAAGCTATGCATAGAAAACTTTAACTCAAACATACCATAAGCTTAAAATATGATTGGGAGTTTTCTCTCCAAAATAATGTTGTAAGCTTAAATCGAGAAAGTCATCATTCATACTTAACATGTGGGCATAGCCCAAAGCTTTATTATACATAGAAATACTCAATTCCCATCGAAATCATAATTGTAAACATGGGTAGCTTCAAATTATGCTTTTCATCATAATATCTCATCATAATCATATATTCATCACAAATCTCATCTTTCATGAACATCTCATCCACGGGCTCTAAATTCATAAGACTAGAATCATGATTTTAAATTGAAAACATTATAAAATTTGCTCATGCTTCATAATTCAATAGCAGAATCATAATCCAATCGTACGCATGTATAGAAATAGAAGACTCATGCATTTGGGTTAAAACCCCATAGATTAGACATAGAATTTCATATTTTAGAGAGGGATTAGGTATGGGTGTGAAAGAACTCACCCATTCATAACTCTACATACCTGTTGGTAGCTGATATTAACACTTCTTTAGATGCCCAAATGGAAATTGAAAAGAAATTGATGAATGCTAGTCTTGATCACCCTCTCAAGTCTTCTACCTTGCATGAATGAATGGATAAGACCTAATATGAACTTAACCCCTTTAAAAGTCACTATTCATAACCCAAAACATCATAGTTTAGCCCTTAGAAACTTAGGAATTACGGAAAAGCCTTTACTAAATTCACAGAAAATAACTGTCAGGTGGTCCCAATGAGCGACCTAACGACTCATGGTCACTAGTCACGACTCGTGGAGTCATCAATGAAGTGAACTACTTCACCTAATCTTCTAGGCTTATCATGGGCAGCCTAGCGATTCGTTACTGGTGACCACGACTTGTGGTCACTATCCGTGATGTACACTACCTTCATGCTAAATATTTTCTCAAATAGTTGACCACAACCTACCCCATGAATCGTGGGGACTGACCACGACTCATGGGGTCCCTTTTCTTTTCTTAATCCCCCTCCCCACAACTGACCCAACGACTCGTGGGGCCTAGCCACGAGTCGTGGTCATGCCCGTTGGGGTCGCCTCTTCTCAAACCTTAAATTTCATCCCCTGTCCTTCCCCACGAGTCACATCACAACTTATTGGTTGATCTCACGAGTCTCCTCACAACTCATTCTGAGTCTGCTATAAAATTTTCACTTTTTCTTCGTTTCAACTCTCAGGTTTGGTCTTTGGGCTCCCTAGGTATAACATGGGGTCTCAGAGTCAGAGTCCTTGACTTGAACTAGATGGTAAATACGTCCCTTAAAATAAGCTTCCTGGCCTTAAGGTTGGAAATAAACCAACCCTTAGGCGCTGAACTACTACCCATCCATTCTAGAGCTGGCTCATTAGGGAACTGAAACCTGATGACCCTAGTTCTACAGTTGACTGAGGCATAACCAAAGTGTAACCAATCTATTCCAAGAATGAGGTCGAAGTCGACCATGTATAATTCTACAAGGTCAGCTAGAATGACTTTATTGAATACTGAGATTGGGCAGTTTCTATACACCCGTCTAGCTCTAACTGACTCGCCAATTATGGTGGAGACTGAAAATGGCTCTGAGTGGACCTTTGGATTGATATTAAACTGAACATCTATGAATGGTGTCACGAATGATAGTGTGGCCCATGGATCTAGTAGGACATGTACATCTAGGTGGAAAAGACATAACATACCCATGACCACATCCGATGAGTTCTGTTGATCCTGATGAGATGATAATGCATAAAAATGGTTTTGGGACTGAACACCCTTTGTGCCTGATGTATTATCCTGCTAATTTGGTCAGCCTGTTGGAGCTGCTCAGGCAGGGGATTATTACCTTTCTTTTCCTGCTGACGGGCATTCTTTAAGCCGATGACCAAGCTATCCACAATCAAAACAACCCTCTTGACCCTGAAGACACTCTTCTGGGTGATTCTTTCCACACCTGGGGAAAGTTGGATATTTATTGCCGAAGTTATATCTCTGGGACTGAGAGCCAGACGCTCTACCCCTCCAATCCTGGTAGGACCAAAAGGTAGGGGCGCTGGCTAAGTTGGGTGTTGGAGCCCTCTGCTACGGCTGTTGTGGGCGACTGTTACCACCAGACCTTTTGTGGCCATAGTTTGGTTGTCCAGTCCTTTCCCATTTGTTCTTTCGCTCCATGTCGCTCAGTTTTTCTGCCTCAATCTTCTAGACATAGACAATTAGGCTGGAGAGGTCGATATCCTTAATCAGCATTGCTATCCTGTAGTTTTTGAGGACCAGGTTTGACACCTTGTTAACAAACTTTAGCATGCGAACCCTTGGCTCGGCCACCATCTATGGAGAATATTTGGATAACCTGGTGAACTCTAGTGCATACACTTCTACTTTCCGGTTTCCTTGTCTCGGATTCATGAACTCTACTACTTTCGCCTCCCTGAGCTCCCGAGGGAAGAATTTGTCCTAGAAGGCTGTAGTGAACTCCTTCCATTCTACCTGTCCTACCTCCACTGGCCTCCCCTCCTTCCACTTCTCGTATTAGACTTGGGCTACCCTTTCAGCTGGTAGGCAGCCAAGTCGACACTCTCTGAGGGGCTGACGCCCATAATTTGGGTGATCTTTTTAATCTCGTCCACAAAACCTTGTGGGTCCTCTCCCACCTTACATCCATGAAAATCCGGAGGATCCGCCCAGGTGAAGTCCCGTACTTGGACAGCTGCTACGGAACCGTTTTTGTTGATTGGAACCACCTGTTGGTTCACCTGGTTTGTAACAGTTTGAGCGACCAACTGAATGGCCGCCCTGAATTCTTCGATAGACACTGAGTCATCTTGAGGGGCTGCCGGGGCTGGTGGGGCAAGTCGGTGAGCATTACCGGCCCTTCTTCTGTTACCTCATCACGGAGGCATGATTCACTAAAATGAAACAGAGCACAAGTTAGGAGGATGATTCTATAACTGAATTTCAATGCAAGATAAGCAATATGAAATAAAGGGAGTTTTCCTAATAACATCTCATAGCCTCCCCGTCATAAATGTGGAGCGTTTCATACCCATGAAAGGGACTCTACTCGATGCGGCTTTCAGACATCTGAGGACACTCTAAACCTAGTTCTCTGATACCAAGTTTGTCACGCCCCGAGCTTACACTCTGGACGGGACACGACACTTAGAGTCACAAGTAACCCCAAGTCAACCCCTGGTCTATCATACACTGAAATTCTTAGTAAATATAAAAATATATGAAGTGGAAGTTTAAAGCAAAAATATAAACATTTAAGAGAATGAAGCTGATTTATAATGTTTGAAAACATTTGAACTAAACTACAAGTCTGAAAACCAAATTTGTGTCTGAAAGCCACTACAACTGATGAGTTGATGGGACAAGGCCCTAGCTAACTCAAGATCTAAATAGAAGAAAGCTCTGAGTAAAATAATATTCGTCATCGAAAGATGAGGACTCACCAACTAGAACAGTTGAAGTCTTCGGAGAGAGATTGGCTAGCGAGGCTGAGACTGAGATCCTGTAGCTGTATCATGAAATGATACAGCATAAAAGTATGTTTCAGCACTTTGAATGTATTGAGTTAGCGAGAGAAACCATACAGAAGAAATGAAATAGCTTAACTGAAAAGAAATGCAATGGCCAATTGGAGCTATTGAACTAAATAACCAAAAAAATTGAAATGGTCTAAAATACCCTGTCTGATGGTCAAGAACATGTTATAAATCTAAAGTACTAATTTGAACTGATCTGAAACTAAATTGAGCTGACTAATGGGAGAGTTTATAACTGACATATAACCACGTGAGCCAGACGTGGAGTCCGATGTACACACCCCATCGGTAGGACCCAATATACCTTGCTAGGGTATAAAGGCATGAACTGGGTGATCACAAGAGTTTGGGTCCATGAGGACAATAAAACTGTAATCTACGGTGGAAACGTAGTTTTAGGAACCTGGGTGCACTGGAACCTCAGTCCACTCGGTGCTAAGCCCTACTCCCACTAGATAGTCCTAGACTGAATACTAAGCTGATAGCTCAAAACTAGGGCCCAAGGCTAGTCAGGGATATATATCTGAAAACACCTTGAGAGTCTTAATAGACTTGATTCTGGAACTGGGTTTTAAGACTGGTTAGAGCTGCTTATCTGGAAGCGTCGTAACCGTTTAAAGAACAATTTGTAATATGAAGCTGGGGTCCTAAGGCTAGTCAGAGCTACTTATCTAAAGTGTCATGACCACATAGTGGACCACTAAAATTGATTTCTGAATCTGATTCTGATAACTGGGAGGTATTACTGACACCTCGAGAATTTCTGTAGTTAAACTGATCAGTTAACATTTTTGAGTGACACTGAGAATTCTAACATTTTGGCTAAAATTGAACTGAGAATAATCTAATTTTTCAATGCTAATAACAAGATGGGAGTCCCCAACACTGATAAAATCAAGAAAAATTTTGATATTCAAAGACTATTGCAAAATGCAAGATTTTCTAGTTCAAGAAATAGGGTTAAATTTCACTTCACAAGAATAAACATCATTTCAGTCACAAACCGGTGAAAAATATCTATAATTAACATGAAGTAACATTCCACATGGATTAGACGAAGTATGACTAAAATTTCTTAACATTCGATAATTCCAGGGCTAGAACTGATAGAGAAAAGTAGGGAGGAAATTTGGGGACAAAAGGGAAGGATTATTCCCTTGCTGAATTCCCACATACCTGGTGAAGAAGCCCGAAGAATTTCCTTAAGAAATCAAGGAGAAAAGATCTGCCCTAGTTCTTGCCCTGAAATGCTCTGAGAGAAAATCTTACGTCATTTTCTAAGAGTCTGAATGGGGAGAATTAGGAAAGAAACCATTTAACCCCTCTAATAAATGTGATAATATACTTAAAACAATGTAGTTTAGAGTTTAGGAGGTTAGAAAATTATTGAAACACCCTCGAAAAACTCATAGGGGAAAACTAATCATCAGTCCCCACGGGTGACATAACGGGCCGTGGTCAGTCACCACGACTTGTGGTCACACTCGTGAGGTACACTGCTTAAACATTCCCTGTTGGTCACCACGAGGGACATAACGAGTCATGGTTAGCGACCATGACACATGGTCACCTCTTGTGGACTACACTGCCCCACGCTTCGCTGGAGTCCCCACAGTTGACACCACGTTTCATGGTGAGGACCCATTGGGTACACTACCGACCTTCTCTAACTCTTGATCAAACCCTGTCGATGAGGCACCCCACGACTCGTGGTGTTGAACACGACTCATGGTCACACCCATGGTCACCCTTTTTTCCAAAATTTTCAACTAAGTTCCTAGTCCTCACCACGAGTCACTTGATCACTCGTGGTCACCTCCCACGGGGTCATAGAACGACTCATTCTGTGACCTTATACAAATTTTGTAGTTTTCTCATATTTAAGTCCCAGGTCTAGTCTTTAAGTTTCTGGGGCATTACAAGTGCGTAGACCTAGCCTGTTATCAGCTGAAAGTGGATTCCTATATTTGGTTCAGATGGTAGAAGGATAGCAGGTGTTGTGCCCCAAGTGTACGGGTCGTACAAGTAATATAGTGGCCCTTTTTAAGAGCCGAATGTCGAACCCACAGGGACTGGACCAATTCAGCTAACTATCGAGTTTAAGTGTGATATTAAATGCCGAAAGTATTGATTATAGAATTTTTTCGATAAAGTTTAATTAAGTCTAGGGACGGTCAACGAAATACTCTGAATTAATTTAAGGAGCAACTAGAGTTAAAGCCGGATAATCATGCGATACTACGATTTGCAATGGTTTGAGTATGAAACTATCAATTGTCATCTCACATAATTGGAATTGCATGTTCATGGTCTTTCAAACCTCTAAACACGAAAAACTAGCCTCACTACTACATTGTTGAGCGAGGATATTATTTCTAGTTCGTGGGCAATTCACTACGTGGATGTGGTTTATGGGGTTTATGCTCTTGATTAGGGACTTTCATACCTCTAATTATTTAACTCAACTTAGCCTCACAACTACTACTTTGAGTGGTGATGTGATAATTCTAAGTTGGTGTCTAGCTCATCCCATTTTATCAACCAAGCAAGGTATTAGGTATATTTCTATCCTAACACAAATCATATCGTGAGATACAATCTTGCTCCCTACATTCTCTTGTTCTTGCCTAGGTTATCTTTCTCAAGCATGTACCTAAGCTTAACCCATTTGTTTTCATGGCGATCAGTCATAAAAACAACCATAATTCAGAATGCAAGACAAAACAACAATCAATAACTTAAAACCAAAACAAAATCGCAAAATCACAATCATATCTTGTGGATTCAACCCTAGAGGAAGGGTTCTAGCCACTCATGGTAGAAAAGAAGATAAAATTGATGAACCCTAGGTGAGTTCTCCCACTTCTCCCTCACTCCTTGGCAGTTTTTCAGAATAAGATCGTGACTCCCCCTTTTTGTAGGAGCTAAGGGACCTATTTATAGTAAATGAGAATTGTGCAAAATTATGCCTGTCATGGAAAGGCTCCGTGGCACGGAGTGTATCGCGGAGCACTGCCTCTGTGACACAGAGTGTATCGCGGAGCACTGCCTCCATAACACGGAGGTATTGCGGAAGCCCTCTGGAAATCGCCCAATTGATTCCAACTTTGGTGTTTCGCTCCAGATATCATTCCTCCACTTCACCAAATCATAGATTGGGTCCTCCAATGCATTATTTCCTTCAAAAACAAAGACTAATCATGTTGGTTAATATTTCTTCTCATTTATATAAAAAGGCATGAAAATGTACATAATTAAATACATAAACAAGGCAAAACTAAGTTATAAAGTATCACTTGGGCATGTAATTATGCCCAAGATCAGCAGGGCAGTTTGAGCGGGTCGCATTGGTTGGGATGAGTTTCTCACCATGTTCTTGGATCGATTCTTTCCCCTAAAAAAGAGAGAAATTAAGGTAGCAGAGTTTGTAACCTGAGGTAGAACAACATGACGGTCCAGGAGTATGCTTTAAAGTTCACCCGCTTGTCCAATTATCCACCAGAGATGGTGGCCAATCAAAGGGCTCGAGTGACCAGGTTAGTACATGGGATAGCGAACTATTTGGTGAAGGATTGCAAGACCGCTATGCTTCATCAGGATGTAGACTTCTCCCGGTTAGTCTTGTACACCTAGCAGATAAAGGTAGTATAGGTGAGTGAGAGAGAGAGGGAGGCCAAGAGGGCCAAGACCGACAGTTTTGGGTTTTCCCAATAGAGGCCTGGTGGTGAGCATCTTCAACAGTCCCATTCGAAGTTATCAGCCCCAGCACCATCAGTAGCAAGTTTTCTATCTAGATCTAGGAGCGATCAGAGCTGACAAGCGTCAAGCTCTTGAGGTCAGGGGAGTAGACCCATAGAGCCTAGCATTCCAAGATGTGACAGGTGTGGTAGGAGGCAGACTGGTTAGTGCTTAGCAGGTGCATGTGCTTATTTCGGGTGTGGGAATCCTTGACATATGTTTAGAGATTGACCAGTAGCTAGACAGGGCCATGGTAGAGGCTGAGTACTAGCCACTAGTTTAGCAGCCCTACCAACATGCTCAACCCAGCAGGGTGCATCCACTAATGCAAGTGGTGGTCAGCGTCAGAATAGATTCTATTCCCTCACATCTTGTCAGGAGTAGGAGGTCTCTCCAGATGTAGTCACTGGTATGTTACGAGTATTTCACCTTGATATATATGCATTGTTAGATCCAAGGGCTGCTTTATCTTTTGTGACGCCCTATGTTGCTAGTAGTTTCGAAGTCAGTCCCAAAATCCTATCAAAACCCTTCTCAGTTTCTACTCTAGTCGATGATTCAGTCATAGCTCGACCGGTATACAGAAATTGCCCTGTCACAGTCCTTCAGAAAGTCACATCAGCAGATCTAGTAGAGCTAGCCATGACAGATTTTGATGTTATTTTTGGCATGGATTGGATACATGCATGTTATGCCTCAGTGAATTATAGAACCCATGCGGTAGAGCTCTGGTTTACAGGTGAGCCAGTCCTAGAGAGGAAGGGTAGATCAGCTGTGCCTATAGGTCACTTCATTTCCTACCTTAAGGCCAAGAAGATGATCTCTAAAGGTTGCATGTGCCATCTAGTTAGGGTTAAGGATGATATATCCGAAACCCTGACTATCCAGTTAGTTTCTATAGTGTGCGAATATCCAGAGGTGTTTCCAGATGATCTATCGATAATTCCTCTCGAGTGGGAGATCGACTTTAGTATCGATCTTATCCTCGATACACAACCTATATGTATTCCTCCTTACAGAATGGCTCTAGAAGAGCTAAGGGAATTGAAGGAGCATGTCACGACCTGAGTCCATACCCTGGACAAGATACAGTACTTGGAGTCGCAAGTAACCCCAAGCCGGTTTATCATAACACTAGTAAACTGAGTAATCATAAACAGATGCTTTAAATAAATAAGATCATTTAAGAAAAACTAACTTGACAAGAGTCCATACATCTGGAAAAGAACCAATACTGAATATCTGACTCTATGTCTGAAAGCCATCTACTAATGATGAGTTGCTGGGACAAGCTCCCAGCTAACTCTAAAGTCTAACCGAAAGAAATTAACTGAAAACAAATATTGTCCTCAAAAGATGAGGACTCACCAAAGGCTGCTGATGGTATTGTCTGAAGGAATCTACAGATGCTGGGGCTAAGAACCTATGCCTGTATCATGATACGATACAACATAGAAGGTATACATCAGCAGTTGGAATGTACTAAGAAAGTGAGAGATATATTAAACATGAAAGAACAAGTAACTGAACTATAATGACATGTAATGACCAACTGAAATGCTTAAGAGTTTTGTATAGACTTTACGGCTAATGAAAAGAAGGGATTAAGCTCGGTTTACACTTTTTTTTTTGGAAAAAAGAAAAAAATAATAGGCTAAAGGCTCAACGGGCTGACTAGGGTATACAATCAAGGTGGGTACAACAAGGAAAAATAGAAACTCTCGGTTAAAACAAAGAAATGCCTACATCCTTTCCTACAATACACCTCCTTCATTTCGTTTTGCACACACACCAGGAAAGTTCTAGACACTTCACAATAGCATGGAATAACAACACCTCACTTCACACTTTTTGCACATGCTCAATTCAAGATGTATTCACGGACTCTTCAATCAGCTAATTACAGGAATTCAAACATTAAGCCTCAATCACACTGAATCGAACTCTATGGCCTAGGTATCTCAACATATTTACAAAGTTGCATGCTTTCATACGAATCACCTTTGCATTTTAAATATCATGTACAACACGCAACCAGAATTTCGCAACCATACAGTAACTACAGGTTTTGGGATGATACCCACCAAAGAAAAAAACTGAAAAATAATTGAAAAAACTACTCCTAACGACTACATTTCCCTTAAGACGGTCGTCATCCATCCATCATAGGGAACGGTCACTACTATGACTTCGGTTCAATGGGACCATTCTCGGTAAAAGAACCGAAAACAAACGCCGAGAAACCCAAAAAGTAAAAAAAAGTCGAAAATATCGATCATTTCGATAAAAAAATAAAAATATGTGCAAAAGATTTTTAAAATATCGATCATTTCGATAACAAAAATATGTACAGAATCAGTTAGCAACATTCAGCAACACACATCAATTTCACATAAATTTACAAATACAGAACACAACTTAACAATTCATAAATCACAGGGAACAACAAAATTTCACATGCACGACAACAGATTAGAGCATACATACATAACAGCACAGCCCAGCACCTAACTACTCCCACCCCACACTTAGCTCGAAAACTGTCCCCAGTGTTCACAAAAATTAGAATAGCACAAAATCGGGTGGTGGAACTCCCTGATCAGTCAAAGTACTCCACTTCTTCGTCGGGTGCTGCTGCTTCATCTCCCATGTCTGAATTGCCCCCATCGTTTTCATCGGACTCCACATCAGAGTCCTCCCGATGTGTCTCCTCGTCTATGGGGACATCATCATCCGTGGGCTCTACAAATGCTGGCCGCACTCGGCATAGAGCCCTAGCGTTCTCACCGAAGGGGTAGTCTAGCTCGAGCTGCCATAGCTCCTCCTCTGTCGCCGGCCTCCCGCCTATCCTCAGCTGGAGCATCTGCATCCCATACATTTGATCCATATACTGGTCATCACGAGCATGTCGCTCTCCAAGTGTAAGCACTGGCCCGTGGGTGGTGTCGGGTGCCTTAGTTTTAGTAACATCTATGGCCCGCCGCTCCATCTACGGGATATAGTCAAGGGCCTCCTCCTCGACGTCTAGACCCCTGAGGAAGGTGGTGAGTAGTCCACCAAAGCCATACCTGTGCCCCTGATGCAACCAGGCT
This sequence comes from Datura wrightii, assembly GCA_035772735.1. Taxonomy (NCBI): domain Eukaryota; kingdom Viridiplantae; phylum Streptophyta; class Magnoliopsida; order Solanales; family Solanaceae; genus Datura; species Datura wrightii. Next base: position 150,523,368 of record JASDFA010000001.1, on the reverse strand, counting down.
CTCTTCATGGCGGAGATAATTACCGCCCCCACGTTGATCTCCAGCCCTTTCATCAGGGCGTACACCAGGCATACACGATCCCGGGTTACATCTGTCATATGTACCCCCGGGATGAGGCAGGAACAGACAATCTTCAGCCATATTCTGGCTTCCCTATTCATCTGTGAATAGGGCAAAGTCTAGTGGTAGCCCCTCTCTTTGTGTCTGCTCCATCTAGCTGTCGATCGGGTCCCACACAAGGTGCGTTTGATGTCCGCATACGGTGGGGTAAAGTTCAGCTGTCGGAGCACGTGAGCGTCTGTGTCCCGCGCTCCTATGATAGCATTGAGGTGGTGGGGCTCCAAGGTGACTATTTGCCCTCTGCTTTTGATGGTGTGACTTCTGATAGTCGGGTTCCAGTTGGCATAAAATTCTCGAACCAAGTGCAGATTGCATTCCTTGGGCTCTTCAAAGATGAAGTTGAGCCCAGCTGCCTCGATCCGGTGTACCATCCTAGGGAACTCCTGTGCCAATGGTTCCTGTGCTATATGCTCCTCGGGGAAATATTTATTTTCTTTGTGCTTTGCGTACCACTTTTTCCCCTCATCTGTTACCCATCTTGTTCCGTATTGGCGGCGTTGGCCGCGTGGAACTGCTGGTGCTACTGGGACTGCTGTGCCCAGTCTGATTCGCTTCCTTCCGGCGCCCGAATGATCACGGGAAAAAATATATGCCCGAGATACGCTTTATGACTTAAATTAGTCTTATTTATCTAAGATTATTGTATACATTTTCATGTAATTTTAGATAAAGTAAAGATATGTGCTAACCAACATGATTAGCCTTTGTTTTGTAGGTTTTGATGACTTCTGAGCAACTAATCCATGAGTTGGTGAGGTAGAGGCTTGGAAACGGAATCAACACGCGAACGTCGGCAAAGAGGAGGCACAAAACAGCCCACCGGCGCGTCGACAAGGTGCCACGGCAGGCAGGCCGCTCACAACAGCCCACCTGCGCGTTGGCAACGTGCCACGGTAGGTGGCCTCCACGACCAAGGGCTGCCAACGGGCTTCCCAAGCAGCGTGACACGCTGCCAACGCGGCAGGGTGCTGCCCGGGCCATTTTCGGGTGATTTTCCAGAAGGCTTCCGCGTCCGTTGCGTGTCACGGAGGCCGTGCTCCGCGATGCACTCCGTGACACGTTGCTTGTTATTCCAGGAAAGAGTCCTACTACTATAAATAGCACACTTAGGTTTATTTTTCATAATTCAGACTTGGTGGAGCAAGGACGTGGGTTACAGGCAGTTGAGGGACGAAAAAGCTAAGGATTTTTCTCTCTTTCTTTCTTCTTTCAATCAATTGTTTGTATGATTAACACTTGTTTTAGGATGATTAATCCACAAATGAGTGGCTAATTCTCTTCCTTGCTGAGGTTATGAACAATGGTGATGAATTTTGATTATTGAATTGTATGGTTTTTCATCTTCTTCTTCTATGTTGTTCTATTAATTCTTGTTTCTACTGCATTAGTGTGTGGCCGACATTAATGTACATCTAAAAAGTCCGATTTCACTCGAGAGAGCACAAAATTGGAAAGTTGTGAATTAATAGGGTATTGTTCTTAACTTGATTTGGGAAAATTGGGTTTTGATGTGCTTTCCTGATAGAAATATACTTGAAAGCCGTATTAGTCAATTTCGGAACCGGAATTGTATTGCGAGGTCATAAACTGCATTCGATCACAGAAATGTAGACGGATGGTTTATGATTCTTAAGTGAGATTAAATACAAGAGTTTTAATCTCTTGGCTAATGTTCTTGGCTAGCAACTAGAAGAGAAGACTAACCGAATTATGATTATAATCAAGTTCATTACTTATTCTTAACCTTGGCATGCTCATATCCATAGTTTAAATTCAAAGTATATATTTGTTAATAGTTTTAGTATCTAATTTATAAACAAAAATTATTTAACTTTTGGTTACGTTGTTGTCAGCATATTGAGAAGTAAGATAGAATATAGTATACTTGAGCAATTTTACTTATCCAGAGTCTCCTTGGTTCGATACTTGGCTTACTTAGCCACTTTATTACTTGTTTGACCACGTGCACTTGCGTGTCGGTTTTAACCCCTAACAAACGCACCGAACACCGAAGTTGATGCGCCTTTCCCTTTCTCTTGCCTGCTCGCCATTTTACCTGTCAACCCAAGTAGACAAGATCAATGTTAAGCTAACGGATATCAACTTTGACTAAGGTCGGGTTAAGCTAGGTTACCCCACACTTAGTCCTTAGCTACAGTTACAACAATACGGGCAAGATAATCTTTATTTACACACAATAACCAACTATACAATCATGCTTAGTGCGTACGAAAAATTCGACGGTATATATTCTATGTACTACTCAGACTTCGTACATCTAATTACAATCATTACCATCGATAACCTTTTTACCCATCGCACTTAGCAAGAAAAAAAACAAAGAAACGAAAACAACAAAAAAATTTAGCTACACGAACCTATACAACCAACCCAATTCTTGCAAATTTCAACATTCCCTTAACCCGAGAATCCGTCATTCTATTAACATCCTAACAATTAGTACATCGACTCATCTCATTCAACATGTACATCCCGGCATGAAATTCACAAGTTCACTACATTTTCAACTTCAAATTCAAAAACAAGCCCTAGAAATGATATTATCAAGAAATTTCGATTAATTTATGCAATTTACAAGTTAAAGCAATCATAACGACATTCCGAACATTCATCAACAACAATTAAATTGAATTCATGATTAATTTCTACTTAGGGTAACCTTAGCTCACCTCACATGCTCAATATCGAAGAAATTCGACAAGAAATGAGATGGAATTGAAGAACATACCTTGAAGTTGAAGAATTTACGCAAACTTGATGATTTTCTAAGCCTCCTCCGTGTCACGTTGAAGGGGGATGGGTTTTGGGGGGTTTTGGTCGCGGAGTGCTTGAAAATTAAGGGAAAGGGAGGGTTTTTCGGGGTTAAAAAGTAGTAAAATCGCGCCGGTCACCCGGCGACCCGGTGTGACCTGTCGCAATATACACGGCAACGTGTCACAGAGTGCATCGCGGTGCACTACCTCCGTGACACGGAGCCATCGCGAGCCTGTTCTGGAAATTCTTACAAAATCTGGATTATACCTCAATGTGGCACGGAGGGTAACGCGGAGGTCCACCTCTGTGACACGGAGCTATCGCCCCAGCTCACTATTTTGCCACTTTTTGTGAATTTTCATACCTCGAATTTTCCTTCACGATTCCGTGCATATTTTCCTCCGTTAGACCTGAAATTCATCTCACTATACAAAATTGGTTAGAATTATAGGTTTCACTCTAAATAAAAAAATAAAAACACAAACAAAAACTAAAATTTTGTAGTAAATCAAGAAAAATAAAAAAAAGAAAAATCTATTTACACTTTACAAAAAGAAAGAAAATTTTTTTCGCGGGTTGCCTCCCGTGCAGCGCCTAGTTTACCGTCTCGGCTCGACGTCGTTAAGCTCAGTGTTCCTCCAGGGTGATGGACGATTTCTCTCGATCACCGTCTTCTGCCCAGTAGTGCTTACACCGATCCGGTGGTTTTCCCATTAACTCTCGTGAATCCTTAATCTGCTCATCATCACCTTGATCAATTACATTGATCACCGAGAGTTCTTCGGGCACCATCGGGAGCTTGGGTGACTTGTACACATCAAACACCTCCACCTTGTCATGTGCTCGCATTGTTAGCTGCCCCACAGCTACGTCAATTAGTGCTTTCCCGGTCGCCAAGAAAGGACGTCCCAAAATAAATGGGACTTCCGTGTCTGGTTCAAAATCCAGCACGACAAAATCTACCGGGAAAATTAGGGAGCCAACTTGCACCAGAATGTCCTCCACAATGCCATCAGGTCTGGCTAAGGATCGATCCGCCAATTGCAAGATTACTGTTGTGCCCTATACCCAACTTTTTGAATATCGATGACGACATCAAATTTATGCTCGCTCCCAAATCACACAATCCACAAGCTCGGATGCTCTGCCCAATAGTAATCTGGATAGTAAAGCTCCCAAGGTCTTTGAGCTTTGTGGGCAGTCTATTTTGAATCCGTGAAATGCACTCCTCTGTTAGAGCCACCGTAGCATACTCAGTCAACCGACTTTTGTTTGCCACGATGTCCTTTATATACTTAGCATATTTTGGCACTCCCTGCAAAACATCAACAAGATGTAAGTTAATATGTACCTGTTTCATCACCTCCATGAATTTCTTGAAACACGCCTCCTCCTTGTGTTTCTTTAATCGTTGAGGGAACGGGGGTGGTGGTCTTTCTGATTCAGCTTCCTTAGTCTTCCGCCTTTCAGTACTTTGCTCCCTCTCAACTTTTGCTGCTCCCGATTGTTGAGGTGGTCTTTCTGATTCCACCTCTTTCAGCTACAAACCACTCCTTGTGGTCACTGCATTCACCTGCTTGGGATTGGAATCTGTGTCGCTCGGAAGTCCTCCTCTAGGCCTTGTGTTTTGGGCACCAGCAAATTGCCCAAATTGATATTCAAGTGCCTTGGTAGCTAACTGGTTGTTTTTCACTTCGGCTGCCAATTTCACATAGTCAGCCTGCAATTGAGCTTGGTTAGCTATCATGGTATTGAACATCTCCTCAATGCTGGGTGATGGTGGTGGAGGAGGTGCATTGTTGTTTCTGAATTGTGCTTGATAATTCTGCTGCCCTCCTTGGTTCCTTTGCACACCCTGACCCGAACTTTGCCCCTGATGGTTGTTGCTACCCCATGAGAAATTAGGGTGATTCCTCCAATTGGAATTGTAGCTATTACCATACTGTTGGTGGTTCCTTTGTACATTACCCACAAAGTTTACCGAGTCAGGATTGGCTCCACAACACTCAGCTGAGTGCTCACTGCTTCCACACACTTCACACCACATTTGTTGTACTGCATTAACTGGGGCTTGAGGCTGGTTCATTGTCATGTTGCTGAAGTGGGTGTTAAGTTGATTTTGTAATGCAGCTATCTGTGCAGCAATAGCTGTAAACCCATCCACTTCTAGCACTCCTGCTGCTTTCCTTGTCCCGCCTCTTGATGAATCAGCATTCCATTCTGGATTGCCCTGCGAAATGGGGTTCAACAAGGTATACAGCTCCTCATAAGTTTTCTCCAGCGCTTGTCCTCCAACTGCCGAGTCTAGCAATATTTTTGTGTGGGGTTCCAAACCCTCTATAAAAGTGTGCACCAGCACATCATTGGACTGATGATGATGAGGACAATCCCGCAACATGGACTTGAATCTCTCCCAAGCCTGATATAAATTCTCTACCTCTCTCTGTTTGAAACTTAGAATTTGACTTCTAAGTCTTGCTGTTTTACCGGAGGGAAAAAACCGTATCAAGAATTTCCTTGCAAGATCATCCCACCTAGAAATAGAATTCGGTGGCTCAGCTTTCAACCACCTCTTGGCTTCTCCCAATAGTGAGAATGGGAACAATGTAAGCCGGACATAATCTGATGACACTCCAGCGGGGATGTAAGTGTTACTTATCTCCAAAAAATTTTGGAGATGCTGCTGTGGATCTTCATGAGGGAGACCGGTAAACTGCCCGCTAGTGTGCAGCAATTGCACCATATTCTGCTTAAGTTCAAACCTCCCTCCTGGCTCAGGTTTACGGATGCTAGATGTGACATTATTAGCATGTGGGATTGCCACCTCGCGAACCGGCCGAGCTGCTACTTCTTCGGGCACTAACACTGCCCGTACTACCGGTGGATTCTGTTGTTGCTCCATGAACGTCTGTCTAAGCAACTGCAGCTTTCTTTGTAGAGCTTCTCTCCTCTTACTATGAAATATTCTTTCTGGCTCTATATACGATTCCACCAGCTCCTTGTCTCTTGCCAATGTTCAACAAAAATTAAGTCTACAAAATACAGGCTAAGACCAAGTTGTCAACACTAAGAAAATAAAAATATAGTAAATTAACACTTAAAACAAATTCACCAATTGCCAAGTCCCCGGCAACGGCGCCAAAAACTTGTTCGGTCTATTATATGGGTATATAACTACACGCAAGTGCACGTGGTCGAACAAGTAGTAAAGTGGCTTAAGTAAGTCAAGTATCAATCCCACAGGGACTGGGATGAAGTGCAATCTTCTCAAGTGTACTATATTTTGATTCTAAAAATGCAGACAACAGTGCAACCAAGATTTCAATATTTTGTTTTATAATTATTATGCTAAATCTAAAACAACTATCTAATTTGAGTCTGAACTATGAATGAGAGCATGCTGAGGTTAAACGAACATGTAATGAAATTAATTATCGACATAATTTGGTTATTCTTTTCCTCCAGTTGCTAGCCAAGAACATTTGCCAAGAGATTAAAACTCTCGTATTTAACCTCACTTAAGAATCATGAACCATCCACCTACATTTCTGTGATTAAATGCAATTCATGTTCTAGCCATACAAACCCGGTTCCTAAATTGACTAATACGACTTTCAGGTATATTTCTATCCTGAAAGTAAATCAATTCCCAATTTTCCCAAATCAAGTAAAGATCATATCCTATTAATTCACAACTTTCCAATTTCTTGCTCTCTCGAGTGAAATCGGACTTTTTAGATATACATTAACGTAGACCACACATTAATGCAGTAAGAACAAGAATTAATAGAACAACATGGAAGAAAAGAGGAAAAACCACTATGATCAACAATCCATTTCACTACAATTGTTCATAACCTCAGCAAGAAGAGGATTTAGCCACTCATTTGTGGATTAAACATCATTAAATGAGTGTTAAACATACAAGCAATTGAATTCAAGAAGAAGGAAAGAGAGAAAAACCCTGATATTTTCGTCCCCTCAACTGCCTGTAACCCACGTTCTTGCTCCACCAAGTCAAGATATTGAAAAATGAACCTAAGTGTTCTATTTATACTGGTGGGAATTTTTCCCGGAATAACAAGCAACGTGTCACGGAGTGCATCGCGGAGCACTGCCTCCGTGACACGCTACGGACGTGGACCTTCACTGGAACTGGGGGTCCATGAAATAAATCCCAACGTGGCACGGCGTGCAACGCGGAGCCAAGCCAACGTGCCACGGACCTATCGCGTACCCTCTCTGGAATTTGGACGAAATTTCCCTATCCAGGCAGAAGGCCTCCGCGATGGCAGCGTGACATGGCTCCATCGCGGAGCCCCTTTATTTCATGCTGTCCAATGTCTTGTCCCTTGCTCGCATCCAAGTCCAACCCCGATATCCTCCATCATGCATTTTAGCTTCCCGAAATTACATTTTACCTGCAAAACAATGCTAATCATGTTGGTTAGTATAAATTCACATTTTATTACCAATTACATGAGAATGTATACACATTGATAGATAAATAAGGCTAAAATGGTACTTTTGAGTATAACTTGGGCATATAAATTTGCCCAAGATCACTAGGGTATAAAGGCATGAACTGGGCAATCACAAATCTAGGGCCATAGGGCCAATAAAAACAACCTACAATGGCTACGTAGTTTTGGGAATCTGGGTGTGCTGGAACTAACTAGTCCGCTCAGTGCTAAGTCCTACTCCCACTGAATAGTCCTAATATGACTACTAAGTTGATAGCTCGAAACTGGGGTCCAAGACTAAATCAGGGATACTTATCTGGAAGTACCCTAAGAATGTTATCGGACCAAATTCTAAAACTGGTGTTACAATACTGGCCAGAGCTGCTTATCTGGAAACTTTGTAACCGTCTAAAAAACAACCTGATATTTGATAATTGATATCTGGGAGGCATTATTGACACTTCAAGAAAAGACTATAGTCAAACTAATCGGCTGACATTTCTGAAAAATACTAATCATGCTAACACTCTGACTGAAACTGGACTAGCATGCAACTGACTGAGACTTAAATTGATATTTATAATATGGGAAATTTAGCACTTATAGAATAAAGAAACATGAATAACTAATCAACTGTGCAAGATTCTAATTACTGTATTCAAGAGCTAGGGCTAAAACCATCTTCACAAGAACAAGTATCAACATGATCACTAGATAGTGGAAATATAACATGATTAACATGAACAATATTCCACATGATATAGTTTGAAATCTGATTGATAATTTGCTCACATTCGAAAATTCAGAGCTTAGAACTGATAAGAAAGTTAGATGGATTTTTGGGGGACAAGGGAAGGACAATTACCTTGATAAATTCTCACATACTTAGTGAAGGATTCCTGAGGAAATCCTTAAGAAATTCTGAGAAGAAGAATTCCAAACCCTTGCCCTGCTCTATGCTTCCTGACTGAGATTCTACATTCTGACTCTTGAGGGAATGAGAGGCATGTGGTATGAACATCAATTACCCCTCTAAGTCCCCTAAATATATCCCAAAAAGACATAGTTTAAGGATTAAAAAGGTGGGAAGTTAGAAAAATCCCCCTGAAAGAAATTTTTGAAAATTGACTGACAGGGACCAAAGGGACCAACGGGTCACACAATGAATCGTTGGTGGACACCACAATTCATTGGGACCAGTCATCTGTCCTTTGCTTAAACCTAGGGCATACTGGAACTAGCAGCGGGTGGGGACCATGACTCATTGGAAGAACCCAAAGGTCATTGGTACCTCCCGTGGCCATTGGCAAGGTCTTGAACAAAACACTATAGCCCCTCCAATAATGGGTGACACCACGACTCGTTGGTTGAGACAACGAGTCATTGTCAGCTCTCATCCTAGCTACTGGAAATCCTGAAGAATTTTGGGGATTGACACCGCGGGTGGACACAATGACTCATTTTGTGGTGCAACGGGTCATTGTTGCCTCTCTTTATCCCTGAAGGAGTTGATCAAAAATACCTGGGAGCCCTAACTAACGAGTCATACCACGAGTCGTTTTATCAAGAGATGACTCGTCGTTTCACTTGTGGGTTCCTAGAAGGGATTAACAGGGTTCTGAGATAGGAATGCAACGAGTGACAGGACGACTCGTTGCTTCTCACAACGGGTCATTCCATGTCCTATTGGTTCCTAAAGAACATCTGACAAGCTTGACCACGACCCAGACAACGGGACATTACTGCTGAGAATGACTCATTGTCTCGGTCTTTCTAAGAAAAATTTTCTGGTTTTCCCTTGGTTTTTCATGAAAGGTCTGAGTTTGGTCTAGGAAACTATTGGGGCGTTACAATATCACCCTCTTTGGATCATTCGTCCTCAAATGAAGGCTAAAACTACTAGAAAACCTGGAAAAGAGTTGCAATTCCCAGACTGAGACTATGAACTAATTTAACCATGCTAACAGAGTTGATGCAACTAGGATGCATATTGAAAACCTGAATAGAGCTGATGAGTACGGAACTGAATAGAGTATTGAGGAGGAATTTAGTAACTGATGTTAGAATTGAACTCGAAGGGAATAAATGAGGATATTTGTCCATCATGTCCACTTGTCCCTCCCATGTGGCTCCCTCAACTAGGTGGTTCCTCCACAACACTTTCACTTAAGCGACTCCCTTGTTTCTCAGCTTACGAACCTAATCTGAACTGGGGCCTCTTCGTAAGAGAGACTATCCTTCACTCCCACACTATCTTGTAGCACAACTGAAGTCGGATCATCAATGCACTTCTTTAAAAGTGACACATGGAAGACTGGGTGCATAAATGCTAACTCTGGAGGTAATTCTAACTCATATGCCACCCTGCCAATTCACCCCAGAATCTTGTAGGGTCCTATATACCTTGGACTGAGTTTCCCTTTCTTTCCAAACCTCATCACCCCTTTCATGGGTGAAATTTTCAAATAAAATGAATCATCTATAGCAAATTCTAACTCTCTTCTCCTCACATCAACATAAGATTTATGTCATCTTTGAGCTGTTTTTGACCTTTCCCTGATAAGTTGCATCTTCTACATAGCTTCATGGACTGAGTCTGGTCCTATCAAGGTAGCTTCACTAGCTTCAACCCTATAGGAGACCTACACCTCCTACCATATAATGCCTCAAACGGGGCCATCTGAATACTGGAGTGGTAGTTGTTGTTGAAAGCAAACTCGATGAGAGGTAGATGATCTTCCCAACTGCCCTTGAAGTCGATCACACAAGCTCTCAACATATCTTCTAAGGTATGAATAGTCTGCTCATCTTGTCCATCGGTCTGAGGGTGAAAAGCTTTGCTGAGCTTGACCTGAGTACCGAGTCCTTTCTGAAATGACTTCCAGAAATGTGAGGTGAACTGGGTACCTCTATCTGAAATGATGGACAAGGGAACCCCATGAAGTTTGAATAACTCTTGGATGTACAGCCTAGCATAATCCTCAGCTGAGTCTATAGTTTTAACTAGGAGGAAATGTGTTGACTTGGTCATCTGATCCATTATCACCCAAATTGAGTCATGTTGTTAGCGAGTACAAGGTAGACCTGTAATAAAGTCCATATTCACTTCTTCCCACTTCTAGGAGGGTATGCTGATATCCTAAGTTGTACCACCAGGTCTCTGATATTCCACCTAGACCTGCTGGCAGTTCGGGCACTTAGCCACAAATTTTGCAATGTCTCTTTTCAAGTCATTCCACCAGTAGATATCCCATAAATCACGGTACATCTTAGTGGCACCTGGATGGATGGAATATATGGAACTGTGTGCTTCTGCCAGACTATTATCTTAAGTCACCTACATCCGGTACACATAGTCTACCCTGGCAATTGAGCAGACCATCTTCCCCTTAGCCTCCACTTCTTTTTTGAGAACTGCTTCTTTTAGCTTAAACATTATCGGATCTTCATCCTTCCTTGATTTAACTTCAACAACTAATGAGTAATTTGACCCACTCTGCAGTACTACTCCGCCCTCCGCTGAATCAACCAACTGCACTCCCAACCGAGTTAACCTGTGAATATCCTTTGCCAGTTCTTTTCTGCCCTCTTCGACATAAGAAACGCTCCCCATGGACATCCTGCTTAGGACATCAGCCACCATATTAGCCTTGCCCAAGTGTTATAGCACACTCATGTCGTAGTCCTTCAGTAGCTCCAACCACCTTCTCTGATGAAGATTCAAGTCCTTCTGACTTAACACGTATTAAAGGCTCTTGTGATCGGTGAAAACATCCATGTGAGCCCAATAAAGATAATGCCTCTATATCTTCAAAGAAAACACTATCTCTACCAATTCAAGGTCATGAGTCAGGTAGTTCTTTACAAGAACCTTGAGCTGTTTGGAGGCGTACGCTATCACCTTACCCCGCTGCATCAGAAGGCAACCGAGTCCAACTATGGAAGCGTTACAATACACTACGAACCCATCTATTCCTTATGGTTGTCACACCCCATAACTGGGGGGAGGGCGCGACCGGCTCCCCATACCAAACTAACTGGGAACCCGGCTATATGACATCTGTAACTGTAATACTTAGGCCGTCCAGACCACCTGTCACAATCAACTAGAGCACAAACTGGACCAATAATGTCTCAACAATACAGGGTAAACAACTAAAATGCAAACAAGGCTATGAGTATGCCAAACTAAACAACAAAAAGCCGACAAGGCCACAAACTGAATACCATTGTACACACTAAGTGCACAAAGCCTCTAGAGAGTATACTGACTGAAGGTCGAAGCAGGGCTCCGACCTACCCACAACTACATCTCAAAACTCTAACTGAAACAAAACTAGTCTTAGCTCCAGAAAGAAAGGAGCACACCAACACATCCGCTAATCTAATGAACTACTACTGCAACTGGCAATCCCAACCTCTACCTGCTCCTGCGGCACGAACGCAGGTCGCCAGGCGAAGGGACGTCAGTACAAATGAAATGCACTGGTATGTAAGGAAGAAAACTGAGTACATGTAAGATAGCAATGATAGTTAAGCCAGAATAAGGAATAACAATAACCTGGAATCCTGGAAACTGAAACCTGGCAATAAGTCAATACTGAAGTGCAAATGCAACAAAGTAATGCACAAGAAAAACTATAACTATAATGCCAACAACCAACCAACCGTAAATCCATATACAAAATTCGTCCAGCCGGTGTACCATACTAAGGAAAAATAAAAGTATCTTCAGCTAAAGTATCACACTGGGGTAAAATAAAAATATCTCCAGCCGTTGTACCACACCGAGGTAAAATAAAAATATCTCCAGCCGATGTACCACACCGGGGTAAAATAAAAATATCTCCAGCCAATGTTCCACATCGGGGTAAAATAAAAATATCTCCAGCCGATGTACCAAACAAGGGTAAAATATAAATATCTCCAGCCGATGTACCACACCGGGATAAAATAAAAGTAATTCTTAATCATAATCATAAATAGGGTCAATATGGTTTATATTGAGTCAATTTAACACGTATGGCATATAAATGACAAATGTTAAATCTGTGGCCAGAATAGGTCTCTTTTGTAACCCATAAATGCAAGTGAGCACCCATATCATGTAAAGCTAGAATATATATATATATATATATATATATATATCACGTAAAGTTGTCAAATTATTCATGAACATGTCGACTCAGTTACTTGAAGGACCTTCAAGAGGTTTATACAACATAAGAACTTTTGTAGGCTTACAAACAATGTCCTACAAATAATCCTACCAATTGAACATATTACTTGGATAGAAACACATAGAGCTCATTTCTACACTATTCTTTAACATTTGGGAACTGCAAATATATAGTGCCTACCAGGTGGTTCCTTTACCTGTATCGACAACAATACATTGGAATTTCATTGCCAAATTTATCATGTAGATAAGCACATATAGTTCTTAATTCATTTGACTTGTTTGCAGGAAAACATGGAAATTATAACTAGGAACTTGGAGTTATTTGTCATATACATAGAGCTGAGAACTGAACTACAGACATACAACGTATGAGATTTCTATATAATGTATAACTCGTATTTAGTTAACTGGGTGACCTCCAGGAGACTTCCTGGTATTCAAAGTTCTGAGCTTAAATGATCATTATCATAGCCTGCACTTGTACTTACTTAGACATTAGGAACATTGGTACATGGGAGAATCTCTCCTTTGAATTTAGGAAATTCAACTGATAACTCGACAAGAGCTAAATATAAAGATGCATGACTTGAATATAACTGAAAGAATTCAATTGTATGTTATAACATGAAAATCATATACATTAAGACTTCTTACTTGAAAGACATATAAAGATTTGAGTTTTTAGACTCGTATACAACATCAGATACTTGACCGAGACATTAGCATAATTCTTGAAATATGATCTCTCAAAAACTTCTTAGATCAGGTAGCACATTTCAACATAAATTAGGGATGTAAAGACATAACTTATGGATTTGAGACTTGGAGATCTATAACTTAGGAACTCGTGAATAACTCTCTAAGTGATTCCTTATAGGAAAATAAAGATATATAGTCGTAATCCGGATGATGCTGGATTGACTTACATAACTTTGCAACTAGCTGCGGAGCTTAAGAAAGCTTACATAATCACAAGTGACTTAGAAGATCCTAGGATTACCCTTTTCAGACGTGGTAGAAAATTTCAATACATACAATAGATAACTTAACGAAATCCTTAGGGGTATAGCAAAGAGCTTCTCAACTTAAGTTACTATTTTGCAGACGTACAAGGTTAACACATTAGTGGTTATTCATCAATGTAATAGATATTGAACATAAAAAACTTAATTTATAACTCTTTTTCTAAATGTCTTTAGAACAGGGTTAATCTTCCTAGTTGTGCCTACCTCGTTCACCATCGTAACCCGTATCGTCAAATTTAACTATATTTAGCTCTACTTTCCTTATTAATCTTGACTTCTTTGCCAAATATTATACACTCTACACTTAAGGTTTTACCCTTTTGTTTACTATTCCATCAATTCTTATATGCACTTACCTCTTTGCCTAATTGACAACTTAGCCACGCTTTCCAAGTTAACATGTATTTGCTACGTGCCGCTTGCTTAGCTTTAAAGAGGAAAAATATAAAATCTACTTTTTACCTTAAGCACATTAAAACATAAACATATAGGAGGGATTAACAATATTATTAAAACATCATTTCAATAAGCTTGTTTACCCTCAATCGGCTTAGCGCCATCTTCTTAGCTTAAGTTCAATTACATGTCGTCGTCTTAGCATTTCGTACCAATTTCACTAAGTGACCAGATCTTAACATATATTCAACATCACATATATAGTATACTGAAAAGGACCATCTCATGGTGCCCACATTAAGGGGACTTAAGACTCGATTTAGAACTATGGCAACAATCATATAAAAATTACGCCCGTTTGTTCACTTCAACCATTCTTAATGATTCAAACTTTATTCCGACTAGTTCCAACCCTTTGGTAAGGATCATACATGCCTCAATATGATTTTAAAAACATAGGAATATTGATCCTTTCAATAACTTAGTTTCATGCTTGAAAAACAAGGAAAGGGATGCCTTTACATACCTCACTTCGTCGCGTCTTTTTAGCCAATTTCTTCCGCTTGCTAGAAACTCCGACACCTTCAACTTCCTTAATTACACTAAATGGAATGAGTACTGTTTATGCCAAGTTCCCAGTCACAATTCATGTCCCAAAATGTACAACCAAACAGCCACATCATAATATAATTTTCAGCAATCCTACATACCTTAGGCGTCTTAAACTTGAGGCAATTCAAGAGAGTTTCGCTTACATGCTTTTGGTGTTTAACCTCCCCAAAGGTGTGGTGTATTCCTTCCATCTTTAGGATAAATTCCAGCATCTATACAGCTGTAACATCCTCCCAAAAAAAGGGCAGAAACCTTAGTCAAATATCACATAAAACACATATTGACTTTATGTCATTTCTTTACTTTAGCTTGCAAATTTGAGCGGATAAACCAAGTAGGAACACTTACCTTTCACTTGTGTATAACCCCTGCCCATATGGGGTTCCTCTTCAGCTAAATTCCATTCCAAAAATGTAGCAACCATGCTGCGAAACCGCAGCAACAACACACACCGACGCAACACATAAGTTGCAACTTCACTTCCAACATAACTTGTTAATTCATTATAATTTAACGAGTAAAAAAACCACCTCCTTTTTGAACTCAACTCTCAGCAATATGGAGGTAGAACTTCACCTACCTACTGCCCAAAAATGCAGCATCTTGGCAGCCAAAAATGCAGCAACTCGATGATTAGAAGCTCACGACATAAGAAACCCTTTCCAAGCTTGGACTATAAGGAAATTTGACCTATCCATACAATTTATTACCTGGAATTCATTTTCACCATTGGATAGAGCTCTTACTTCTGCTAATTTTGAAACAAAAAGGAGGTGAAATGGAGTAGAAATGAGCTTTTTAGCTAAAAATTACTTCATATAGGCAGGCTGGGTGGTGCCCGCATGCGGCGCCCGTGCGACGTGCCCTCGCGCTCGCCTGGTGCCTGCTTGTCTCGGCGCCCGCGCGCATGGGCGCTTTTCCATCCGACAGTGCTGTCTTCAAACGAGTATAACTTTTTACTCCAAACTCCGATTAATGAGCTGTTTTTTTCAATGTAAACTAGACTCAAATATCTTTCATTTTATAGGATATAGGACCTCTGAATCATTATATATTTGGAGATATGTCCATTTAAAGTTGACCCTTATTTACAAACTTCACATACTCTTCGCTTTTCCCTTTGCACATGTTTCCCTCCTCACCTACGAACAAAATACGATCTATAATTACCTTAATATGACATATAACCATCAAATAATCATCAAAAAAATATTCCGGGGTGTAACATCCTCCCCCTCATAAAATCATTCGTCCTCGAATGCGGGTTATACCTCGGTAGCCGTAACTTTAGCCATAACATCTTTAACTTTTCCTTGCCTTGTGTCATAAACATACATTCTATATTTCGTAAGCACATCCTCTTTCAATTGCCGCTTCTTATCAAACCGTACTTACTCAACTCCATCTATTTGTTTGGCGTATGATAGACATGCTTTAGTACCATAAAATCGGTAACTTTTCTAACCATAAGAAAATTAATAAACTACCATGAGAGTAATGATTTACTCCAATACCGCCTTTCAATTCATACCATTAGGAAATATCATAGAAAAAAAAAGTGAAAATCACAACTTAACCACTTAACATATAGAATCAGTATTAAACCTGAAGTCGCTCTTTTACCTTTGCTTTTACCACAACCTGTCACTGCCTATCTTGGAAACGGGGGCTAAAAGAAATTGTAGTCTAATCTAGGGACAAAGTAGAGACTGAATCTTAAAGAGAAAATGAATGTCTGGCTGGCTAGGGTCTCCAAGCATTACGAGGGTCCTTAAATAGTCTTATCGACCTGGTTTCCTTACTCTGTTCCACTACCTTGTCATTACTTGGGAGATGGTGAATAAGATTGTCCGTCTTTTGAGCAAATACTAGCATCCAAGCAGTAGATAATTTTGTTAGGTTAGACATTCCCAAACACTTTCGGACCAAATGGGGTCCCAAACCTAATACAATCGATATACTCTATCCCTCATATTCCGCACCCTATCTGAAACATATTGGGCAAAAGTATTAAACTCGAGACTATATTCGCGAATATTCATGCTGCCCTGCTCTCGGTACAAAACCTTATTAGCTCGAACCCGTCGAAGTTCCCGTGGTAAGTACTGATTCGTGAAGGCTAGGGGATTTAGGCTCAAAACCTATGGGCACTAGAGCTCTCAAAAGTACCCTTGAGCCCTACCAATAATTTTAACTATTTATTTTGAAATGTCACTGCTCAGGCTAACATTTGAAATGCTTTCTCAAAATCTCATCCCTTTGATATACCTGAAAGTACATCAGGTGTTGAAGGATCAATAACTCTACATTCTCTTAGCTCTATTGAATCTGAAACAATAGGAGGGGTTGAATCCCTTCCCATAGTAATTCCGACTGGAACTTGGAGGAACTATGGTACGACGAATAGGAAACTCGCTTCGAGCCTCTAATCTATTTCTCAGATCAGTAGGAGGGCGATTAGGACCCTTTAAAACATCAGTGCCAATAAATCTCATAGAAATTTGCCTTACTCCAGGAGAATTTTAAAACATATGCACGATATAGATTTAACACACCTCTTACATCTTTGCTATAGCACAATCTATTAATGAGCAAAGTGAAACAACTCCTAAAAGCCCAGTAGCCTCCTGATTATAAGTATGGTGCACAACATACCTATAAGAAAGACTCTACTAGAAACGGCTTGTGGACTCCCTAGGATACGACTTCGCTCTGATACCAAGTCTGTCATGCCCCATAACTGGGGGGAGGGAACGACTGGCTCCCCATACCAGACTAACTGGGAAGCCGGCTATATGACATTTTTAACTATAATACTTAGGTCATCCAGGCCACCTGTCACAATCAACTAGAGCACAAACTGGACCCATAATGTCTCAACAATACAAGGTAAACAAATAAAATGCAAACAAGGCTATAAGTATGCCAAACAAAACAACAAAAAGCCGACAAGGCCACAAACTAAATACCTTTGTACACACTAAGTCCACAAAAGCCTCTAGAGAGTAAACTGACTGATGGTCGGGACAAGGCTCTGACCTACCCATAACTACATCTCAAAACTCTAACTAAAACAAAACCAGTCTTAGCTCCAGAAAGAAAGGAGCATACCAACATATCCGCTAATCTCATGAACCGCTACTGCAACTGGCAATCCCGACCTCTACCTGCACCTGCGGCACGAACGCAGGTCCCCAGGCGAAGGGACGTCAGTACAAATGAAATGTACTGGTATGTAAGGCAGAAAACTGTAAACATGTAAGATAGTAATGATACTTAAGCCAGAAATAAGGAATAACAACAACCTGGAATCCTGGAAACTGAAACCTGGCAATAAGTCAATACTGAAGTGCAAATGTAACCAAGTAATGCACAAGAAAAACTATAACTGTAATGCCAACAACCAACCAACCATAAATACATATATAAAATTCCAGCTGGTGTACAATACCAAGGAAAAATAAAAGTATCTTCAACTGATGTATCACACCGGGGTAAAATAAAAATATCTCCAGCCGATGTACCACACCGGGGTAAAATAAAAATATCTTCAACTGATGTATCACACCAGGGTAAAATAAAAATATCTCCAGCCGATGTACCACACCGGGGTAAAATAAAAATATCTCCAGCCGATGTACCACACCGGGGTAAAATAAAAATATCTCCAGCGAATGTACCACATCGGGGTAACATAAAAATATCTCCAGCCAATGTACCACATCGGGGTAAAATAAAAATATCTCCAGTCAATGTACCACGCCAGGGTAACATATAAATATCTCCAGCCGATGTACCACATCGTGGTAAAATAAAAATAATTCTCAATCATAATCATAAATAGGGTCGATATGACTTATATTGAGTCAATTTAACACGTATGACATATAAATGACAAATGTTAAATCTGTGGCCGGAATAGGCCTCTTTCGTAACCCATAAATGCAAGTGAGCACCCATATCATGTAAAGCTAGAAAATATGTATGTATATCACGTAAAGTTGTCAAATTATACATGAACATGTCGACTCAGTTACTTGAAGGACCTTCAAGAGGTTTAGACAACATAAGAACTTTTGTTGGCTTACAAACAATGTCCTACAAATAATCCTACCAATTGAACATATTACTTGGATAGAAACACATAGAGCTCATTTCTACACTATCCTTTAACATTTGGGAACTGCAAATATATACTGCCTACCAGGTGGTTCCTTTACCTGTATCGACAACAATACATTGGAATTTCATTGCCAAATTTATCATGTAAATAAGCACATATAGTTCTTAATTCATTTGACTTATTTGCAGGAAAACATGGAAATTATACTAGAAACGTGGAGTTATTTGTCATATACATAAAGCTGAGAACTGAACTACAGACATACAACGTATGAGACTTCTATATAAAATATAACTCGTACTTAGTTAACTGGGTGACCTCCAGGAGACTTCCTGGTATTCAAAGTTCTAAGCTTAAATGATCATTATCATAGCCTGCACTTTTACTTAGACATTAGGAACATTGGTACATGGGAGAATCTCTCCTATGAATTTGGGAAATTCAACTGATAACTCAACAAGAGCTAAATATAAAGATGCATGACTTGAATATAACTGAAAGAATTCAACTATATGTTATAACACGAAAATCATACACATTAAGACTTCTTACTGGAAAGACATATAAAGATTTGAGTTTTTAGACTCGTATACAACATCAGATACTTGACCGAGACATTAGCATAATTCTCGAAATATGATCTCTCAAAAACTTCTTAGATTAGGTAGCACATTTCAACATAAATTAGGGACGTAAAGACATAACTTAAGGATTCGAGACTTGGAGCTCTATAACTTAGGAACTCGTGAATAACTCTCTAAGTGATTCCTTATAGGCAAATAAAGATATATAGTCGTAATCCGGTGATGCTGGATTGACTTACATAACTTTGCAATTAGCTGCGGAGCTTAAGAAAGCTTACATAATCATAAGTGACTTAGAAGATCCTAGGATTACCCTTTTCAGACATGGTAGAAAATTTCATCACAGAATAGATAACTTAAAATAATCCTTTAGGGGTATAGCAGAGAGCTTCTCAACTTAAGTTCCTATTTTACAGACGTTCAACTCCAATTATTTCTAGTAGGTTAACACTTTAGTGGTTATTCATCAATGTAATAGATATTGAACATAAAAAACTTAATTTATAACTCTTTTGCTAAACGTCTTTAGCACAGGGTTAATCTTCCTAGCTGTTGCCTACCTCGTTCACCACCGTAACCCGTATCGTCTAATTTAACAATATTTAGCTCTACTTTCCTTATTCATCTTGAGTTCTTTTCCAAAAATTATTCACTCTATACTCAAGTTTTTATCCTCATCTTCACCATTCCATCAATTCTTATACGCACTTACCTCTTTGCCTAATTGACAACTTAGCCACGCTTTCCCTGTTAACATGTATCCATTTAGCTTATTCGCTATGTGCCGCTTGCTTAGCTTTAAAGAGGAAAAATATAAAATCTACTTTTTACCTTAAGCACTTTAAAACATAAACATATAGGAGGGATTAACAATATTATTAAAATGTCATTTCAATAAGCTCGTTTACCCTCAATCGGCTTAGCGTCATCTTCTTAGCTTAAGTTCAATTACATATCGTCGTCTTAGCATTTCTTACCAATTTCACTAAGTGACCAGATCTTAACATATATTCGACATTGAATATAAAATATACTAAAAAGGACCAGCTCACGGTGCCCGCGTTAAGGGGACTTTAGACTCAATTTAGAACTACGGCAACAATCATATAAAAATTACGTCTTTCGCTTCACGTTTGTTCGCTTCGACCATTCTTAAAGATTCAAGCTTTATTCCGACTAGTTCCAACCCTTTGGAAAGGATCATACATGCCTCAATATGATTTTAAAAACATAGGAATATTGATCCTTTCAATAACTTAGTTTCGTGCTTGAAAAACAAGGAAAGGGACGCCTATACATACCTCACTTCGTTGCGTCTTTTTAGCCGATTTCTTCCGCTTGCTAGAAACTCCGACACCTTCAAATTCCTTATACACTACATGGAATGAGTACTGTTTATGCCAAGTTCCCAGTCACAATTCATGTCCCAAAACATACAACCAAACAGCCACATCATAATATAATTTTCAGCAATCCTACATACCTTAGGCGTCTTAAACTTGAGGCAATTCAATAGATTTTCGCTTACGTGCTTTTGGTGTTTAACCTCCCCAAAGGTGTGGTGTATTCCTTCAATCTTTTGGATAAATTCCAGCATCTACACAGCTGTAACAACCTCCCAAAAAGGGCAGAAACCTCAGTAAAATATCAGAAAAAACACATATTGACTTTATGTCGTTTTCTTACTTTAGCTTGCGAATTTGAGCGGATAAACCAAGTAGGAACACTTACCTTTCACTTGTGTATAACCCCTGCCCATATGGGGTTCCTCTTCAGCTAAATTTCGTTTCAAAAATGTAGCAACCATGCTGCGAAACCGCCACAACAACACGCACCCAAGCAACACATAAGTTCCAACTTCACTTCCAACATAATTTGTTAATTCATGATAATTTAAAGAGTAAAAACACCACCTCCTTTTGTACTCAACTCTCAGCCATATGGAGGTAGAACTTCACCTACCTACTGCCCAAAAATACAGCATCTTGGCAGCCAAAAACGCAACAACTCAACGATTAGAAGCTCACGACATAAGAAACCCTTTCCAAGCTTGGACTATAAGGAAATTTGATATATCCATACAATTTATTACCTGGAATTTGTTTTCACCATTGGATAGAGCTCTTAATTCTGCAAATTTTGAAAAAAATAATGAGGTGAAACGGAGTAGAAACGAGCTTTTTAGCTCAAAATTACTTCATATAGGCAGGCTAGGCGGTGGGCGCGTGCGGCGCCTATGCGACGTGCCCTCGCGCGCGCGCCTGGTGCCTGCTTGTCTCGGCGCCCGCGCGCATGGGCGCTTTTTCAGTCGATAGTGTTGTCTTCAAACGAGCGTAACTTTTTACTCTGAACTCCGATTAATGAGCGGTTTTTTTCTCTGTAAACTAGACTCAAATATCTTTCATTTGATAGGCTATAGGACCTGTGATTCATTATATATTTGGAGATATGTCCATTTAAATTGACCCTTATTTACAAACTTCACATACTCTCCGCTTTTCCCTTTGCACATGTTTCCCTCCTCACCTACGAACAACATACGACCCATAATTCCCTTAATATTACATATAACCATCAAATAATCATCGAAAAAAAATTCCGGGGTGTAACAATGGTAAGGTTAAAACTGGAGCAGTAGTGAGTCGAGTCTTGAACTCCTGAAAACTCTTGTCACACGCATATGAACACTAAAACATCACCTTTTTTTGAGTTAACCTAGTCAGAGGAGATGCGATAGAGGAAAATCCTACTACAAAATATCAGTAATAATCGGCTAGACCCAAGAAACTTCTGATATCAGTTTGGGAAGTTGGTCTTTGCTAGTCTTTCACCATTGTTATCTTTTTAGAATTTACCTAAATACCCTCACCTGAGACCATGTGATCAAGGAAAGTCACAGACTTCAACCAAAACTTACATTTGCTGAATTTAGCAAACTACTGGCGGTCTCTGATTGTCTGTAGCTCTATCCTCAGATGGTTAGCATGTTCCTCCTTGTTTCTGGAATATACCTGAATGTCATCAATAAATACAATGATGAACATGTCCAGATACTGCTTGAAAACCCTATTAACATGTCCATGAAAGCTGCAAGGGCATTATTTAGTCCAAAGGACATAACCACGAATGCGTAATGACCATACCGAGTTGTGAAGGCTGTTTTTGGTATGTCACATTCTCTGGCTCTAAGCTGATGATACCCCGACCTGAGATCTACCTTGGAAAATCAATTGGATCCTTGAAGTTGATTGAAAAAGTTATCAATCCTAGGTAGGGGATACTTGTTCTTAATTATAACTTTGTTTAGTTGATGGTAATCGATACACATTCTGAGACTACCATCTTTCTTTAGCATGAATAACACAAAAGCACCCCATAGAGAGATGTTGGGCCTAAAAAATCCCTTATCAAGAAGGTCCTTTAGCTGCTCCTTCAACTCTCTAAGCTCAGTTGTAGCCATTCTATGAGGAGGAATGGAGATGGGCTGAGTGACTGGGAGAAGGTCTATGCCAAAGTCTATTTTCCGCTCGGGAGAGACTCCGAGAAGATCTTCGGGAAACATGTTAGGGAACTTGCTGAAAACTCAAACTAACTGGATAGTTGGGGTCTCAGAGCTGGAATCTTTGACCCAAACTAGGTGATAAATGCACCCTTCAGTGATGAGCTTCCTTGCGTTAAGGTAGGAAATAAACCGACCCTTAGGCATTGAACTACTGCCCATCCATTCTAAAACTGGCTCATTTGGAAACTGAAATCGGACGACTCTAGTTCCACAGTCGATTGAGGCATAACTGTAGTGTAACCAATTCATCCCAAGAATGAGATCAAAATCAACCATGTCTAACTCTACTAGATCAGCTGGAATGAGCTTATTCAATACAGAGACTAGGCAGTTTCTATACACCCTGCTGGCTCTAATTGACTCACCAACTGGGGTAGAGATTGAGAATGGTTCTGAGAGGACTTTTTGACTTATTTCAAACTAGACAGCTACATAGGGAGTCATGAATGATAGTATGGCTCCTGGATCTAGTTGGTCATGCATATATAGATGGAAAAGATGTAACATACCCATGACCACATCAGGTGAGCTCTCCTGATCCTGACGAGAGAACAAAGCATAAAAGTGGTTTTGGCGCTGACCTCCATCTATACCTAAAGTGTTGGCCTGCTGAGCTGGTCGGCCTATTAGAGTTGCTGAA
The DNA here is from genome assembly GCA_035772735.1 of Datura wrightii. Lineage (NCBI taxonomy): Eukaryota > Viridiplantae > Streptophyta > Magnoliopsida > Solanales > Solanaceae > Datura > Datura wrightii. Next base: position 150,499,886 of record JASDFA010000001.1, on the reverse strand, counting down.
GTGGTAGACTGTGATTTCTCTCGTCCTGCAAACAGACACTCCTTTAGCCGGTGACCTAGGTATCCACGCCCAAAGATACCCTATTTTCCCTAGGGAATTCACCTGGATGGCTCTTGCCACATTTAGGGCAAGCTGGGTAGCGGTTGCTGGCGTTGTGATTCTGGGACTAAGAGCCAGATGCTCCACCCTTAAGATCCTTGCAGGACCAAAAAGTAGGGGAGCTAGCTGAGGTGGGTGTTGGAGTCCTCTGCTGCTACTTCTGTGAGCAGCTACTACCACCGGACCTCTGGTGGCCATAATCTGATTGACCAGTTCTAACCCGTTTTTTCTCCCGCTCCATATCTTTCAGCTTTTCTACCTCAATCCACTGGGCATGTACGATGAGGCTGGAGAGGTCAGTATCCTTTTTAAGCATCGCAGTCCTGCACTCCTTAAGTACCAGGTTTGATACCCTGTTGACAAACTTAAGCATATGAGTCCTTGGTTCAGCTACAATCTCTGGAGCATACCTTGACAACCGTGTGAACTCCAATGCATATTCCTCCATGGCCCTATTAGCCTACTTTAAGTTCATAAATTCTGTGATCTTAGCCTCCCTCAACTCCTGGGGGAAGAATCTGTCTAAGAATGTTGTGGTGAACTCTTCCCACTCCATCGGTTTCACTCCTACTAGTCTCCCTTCCTTCCATTGATCATACCAAATATGTGCCACCCCTTTGAACTGGTATCCAACCACATCAGCACTCTCCATGGAACTAATACCCATAATCTAGGTGATCTTTTGCACCTCATCTACAAACTCCTATGGCTCCTCTCCCACCTTGGATCCATGAAAGGATGAAGGGTTCACTCGGGTGAAGTGCCGAACCCTAGCAACTGCTGCAGATCCGTTTGTGTTTATCGAAACTACCTGCTAGTTCACTTGGTTTGCCACTGTCTGAGCCAACAACTGGATTGCCACTCAGAATTCTGCTGAGGACACTTGGTCATCTTGAGGGGATGCTACAGCTGGTGGGGCAGGTCGGTTAGCATTGCTAGCCCTTCTTTCTTTTTTGCGTCTTGTAGGCATAGTTTCACTTAAACGAAATAGAGCACGAGTTAGGAGAATGTTTTTGGAATTGCGCTTCAGCGCATGATAAGGAGTATGAACAAAAGGGAGTTTTCCTAATAACGTCCCATGGCCTGGCTAAACTGAATTGATACGGAAGTAGGACTAATGGCACGACTAAATTTGATCTCTTGAACTTGTATCATAAAATGATACAATATAGAGTATGCAGTCAGTACTTGGAATGTACTGAGTATGAGATGTAAGTAAAAATGGACAATTAAAATACATAAGAGTTTATAAGATTAGGACAGTTCAAATCATGAAGTAATAATCATAACGTAAACATGAGGGCTCAAGGTTTTCAAAACTATTCATAAACTAGTCATAATCGTAATCATAAAAGAAACCTTGTAAAAACATAGCTTGAGCCAAAATATCGTAAAAATAATCATGCATAAACATATGGAATAATAGGAGACTCATCATAACTGATACCATCATGAAAGAGCTTACATGATGCCCCAACTATTTCACTCAAGTGGGAAGAGCCATCCCGGGCGTGCTTCACACCCATAAAAGGACTCTACTTGATGAGGCTTTTAGACATCCTAGGATACTCTAAACCTAGTGATCTTATAACAAGTTTGTCACGACCTAGGTCTATACCCTGGACGAGACACGGTACTTGGAGTCACAAGTAAACCCAAGCCAAATATCATAACACTAATAAATCGAGTAATCGTAAGTGGAAGCTTTAAATAAATATAATCATTTAAGAAAAACTAACTTGACAAGAACCCATACATCTAAGAAAAAATAATACTGAAATCTGAGTCTATGTCTAAAAGCCATCTACTAATGATGAGTTGTTGGGACAAGCCCTCAGCTAACTCTAAAGTCAAACTAAAAGAAATTAACTAAAAATAAATATCGTCCTCAAAAGATGAGGAATCACCAAAGGCTGTTGCTGGTATCATCTGAAGGGATCTACTAACGATGTTGGGGCTGAGAACCGGCGCCTATATCATGATACAATATAACATAGAAGGTATACATCACTACTTGAAATATACTGAGTAAGTGAGAGATATATCAAACATGAAAGGACAAGTAACTGAACTGTAGTGACATGTAAGGACCAACTGAAATGCTGGAAACTGATACAATTGAAGTATAATTGATATGGTCAAAAGTGACCCTGACTGATGGTCATAGATATGTCCTGGATCTGAGATACTAATCTTAGCTAAAATGAACTAAGCTAAACTAAAACTGTACTGGCTAGTGGGAGAGTCTATAATAAACATATAACCACATGAGCTAAACATGGAGTTCGATGTATGCGCCCCATCGATAGGACCCAATAAACCTTCCCAAGGTATAAAGGCATGAATTGGTTGATCACAAATCTAGGGCCATAGGTCCAATAAAAAAAACCTACGGTAGCAACGTAATTCTAGGAACCTGGGTGCGTTGGAACCCCATTCCACTCGGTGGTAAGTCCTACTCCCACTTGATAGTCCTAATCTGACTACTGAGTTGATAGCTCAAAATTGGGGTCCAAGACTAAATCAGGGATACTTATCTAGAAGTGCCTTGAGAGTCTTATCAGATCAGATTCTGAAATTGGTGTTCTAAGATGGGTTAGAGATGCTTATCTAGAAGCATCATTAACCGTCAAAAGAGCAAACTGATATCTAATAACTAATAACTAATTTTGATAACTGATATCTGGGAGGCATTACAGACACCTCAAGAAAAGACTATAGTCAAACTGATCAACTGATATTTCTTAAAAATACTAAACATGCTAATATTTTGACTGAAATTGGACTAGCATGTAACTGACTGAGATTTCAACTGATATTAATAGTATAGAAAATTTAACACTGATAGAATCAAGAAACATGAATAACTAATCAACTGCGCAAGATTTTAGTTACTATTTTCAAGAGCTAGGGCTAAAACCATCTTCACAAGAACAAGTATCAAAATGATCACTAGATAGTGTAAATATGGCAACAATTAACATGAACAATATTCCACATGATATAGATAGAAATCTGATTGATAATTTGCTCACATTCGAAAACTCAGAGCTTAGAACTGATAAAAAAGTTAGATGGATTTTTAGGGAACAAGGGAAGGATAATTCCCTTGCTAAATTCCCACATACCTGGTGAAGGATTCTTGAGGAAATCCTAGAGAAATTCTAAGAAGAAGAAGTCAAAACCCTTGCCATGCTCTGTGCTTTCTGACTGAGATTCTACGTTCTGACTCTTGAGGGAATGAGAGGAATGAGTAATGAACATCAATTTCCCCTATAAATCCCTTAAATATAACCCAAAATGACATAGTTTAAGGATTAAATAAGTGAGAAGTTACAAAAATGCTCCTGAAAAAAATTCTAGAAAACTGCCCGACAGGGACCAACGGGTCACCCAACGAGTCATTGATTGACACCATGACTCGTTTAGACCAGTCGTATGTCCTGGGCTTAAACCTAGGGCTTACTGGAACTGGAAATGGGTGGGGACCATGACTTATCATAAGAACTAACAGGTTGTTGGTACCTCCCGTGGCCACTGGCAGGGTCTTGAACGAAACACTGGGGCCCCTCCTCTAACGGGTGACACCACGACTCATTGGTTAAGACAATAAGTCATTGTCACCTCCCATCCTGGCTACTAAAAATCCTAAAGAATTTGGGGGCTTGACACCATGGGTAGACACAAGCACTTGTCGTGTGGTGCAACGGGTCATTGTTTCCACTCGTTTTCATTGAAGGAGTTCGTCGAAAATACCTAGGAGCCCCAACTAACAAGTCACACCACGAGTCATTATATCAAGCGATGACTCGTCATTTGAGTCGTGGTTTCTTGGAAGGGATTAACTGGGCTCTTAGATGGGAATGGAACGAGTGATAAGCCAACTCGTTACTTCTTACAATGGATCATTCCATGTCCTGTTGGTTCCCAAAGAACATCTTACAGGGTTGACCATGACCCAGACAACTTGTCAGTACTGCTGACAACGACTCGTTGTCTCAATCTTTCTGAGAAAAATTTTCTAATTTTCCCTTGGTTTATCATGCAAGATCTTAGTTTAGTTTAGGATAGTTTTGGGGTGTTACAGAGAAGTTGAAGGATCTCTTAGACAAAGGGTTTACCAGACCTAGCAAGTCCCCATGGGGTGCACCAATTCTCCTTGTCCGGAAGAAGGATGGTTCCCTTTGGATGTGCATTGGCTATCAGTAGTTGAAGAAAGTCACAATCAAGAACAGGTATACCTTCTCTAGAATTAATGACTTGTTTGACCAGATTCAGGGTGCCAAGTGCTTTTCAAAGATAGACCACAGATACAAATATCATCAGCTCAGGGTTAGAGAGAGTGACATCCCAAAGACAGCCTTCAAGACTCGATATGGTCACTTTGAGTTTGTTGTTATGTCTTTTGGACTAACAAATGCTCCTGTAGTTTTTATGAATTTAATGAACAAGGTGTTCAAGCCATATTTGGACATGTTCTTGCTTGTGTTCATAGATGACTTTCTCATACACTCTCAGAGCGAAGAGGAGCATGCCGCTCATTTGAGAGTGGTTTTACAGACTCTTAAGGATCGCCAGCTGTATGCTAAATTTAGCAAGTGCGATTTTTGGTTAAACTCAGTAGCATTTTAGGTCATGTGGTGTCAAGTGAGGGTGTACAAGTGGACTCTCAAAAGATAGAAGCTGTGAAGAATTGGCCTAGACCAGTTAGTCCTTCAGATATCAGGAGTTTCTTGGGTTTAGCTAGTTACTACAAGAGGTTTATTGAAGGGTTTTCATCAATTTTAGCACTATTGACTAAGTTGACCCAGAAAAAAGTGAAGTTTTAATAGTTGGAGGCCTATGAGAGGAGCTTCCAAGATTTAAAGACTCGACACACTCAGCACCAATGTTGACTCTACTTGAGGGTACCGAGAGGTCTGTAGTATATTGTGATGCCTCGAGGATCGGCCATGGTTGTGTATTAATGCAGCATAGTGAAGTTATAGCCTATGCTTCTAGACAGCTTAAAGTCCATGAAAAGAACTATCTAACTCACAACCTCAAGTTGGCAGAGGTAGTGTTTTCCCTGAAGATTGGAAGCCACTATCTGTACGGGGTCCATGTGGATGTGTTTACTGACCACAAAAGCCTACAATATGTGTTTACCCAAAAGGATCTAAATCTCTGTTAAAGAAGGTGGTTGGAGCTCCTTAAACATTATGATATGAGTGTCTTGTATCATTCAGGCAAGGCTAATATGGTTGAAGACGCTCCTAGCAGGCTTTCTATGGAGAGTGCCTCTCATGTAGATGAGGGGAGTAAAGAGTTGGTGAAGGAGGTGCATCGGCTTTCACGACAAGGAGTTCGTCTCGTTGACTCAACAGATAGTGGTGTCATTGTTCAGAATGGATCAGAGTCTTCTTTGATGACTGAAGTCAGAGCTAGGCAATATGAGGATCCTATTTTGGTTAAGTTGAAGTGTTCCGAACTCAGAAGGTGGAGGTCTTCTCCCAAGGGGGAGATCATGTGCTTCGATACCAGGACCGTTTATGTGTTCCAAGAATTGGTGATTTGAGAGATTAGATGTTACATAAGGTTCATAGTTCCAAATATTCTGTATATCTGGGTGCCACCAAGATGTACCATGACCTTCAGAAAGTCTATTAGTGGAATGTCATGAAGAAGGACATAGCAGAGTTTGTGGAAAAGTGTCCGAATTGTCAACAGGTAAAAGTTGAGCACCAAAGACCTGGAGGTGTGATTCAAGACATTAGGATCCCCACTTGTAAGTGGGAGGAAATCAATATGGATTTCATTACAGGGTTGCCTCGTACTCATCGACAGTATGACTCTATTTGGGTGGTTATAGATAGGTTGACTAAGGCAGCTCATTTTTTACCGGTCAAAATTATCAATTCAGTGGAGGATTATGCGAAAATGTATATTCGAGAGATAGTTCAATTGCATGGATTGCACTTTTCCATCATATCAGATAGAGGTACTCAGTTTACCTCCTAATTTATGAGATCATTTCAGAAAGGGGCTTGGTACTCAGGTCAAGCTTAGCACAGCTTTTCATCCGTAGACAGATGGTCAGGCTGAACAGACCATTCAAACTCTTGAGGATATGTTGAGAGTATGTATGATTGATTTCAGAGGTAGTTGGGATGACCATTTACCTCTCATCAAGTTTGCATATAACAATAGTTACCATTCCAGCATTCAGATGGCTCCATTTAAGGCTCGTTATGGGGGGAGGTGTACATCGACTGTTGATTGGTTCGAAGTCAGTGAAGCTACATTGATAGGACCAGATTTAGCTCATAAGGCTATGAAGAAGTCTAGCTTATAAGGGAAAGGTTGAAAACTTCTCAGAGTCGTCAAAAGTCCTATGCTAATGTGAAGATGAGAGAACTTGAGTTTGAAGTTGATGATTGGGTGTTTCTAAAGGTTTCTCCCATGAAGGGAGTGATGAGAATCAGAAAGAAGAGGAAACTTAGTCCCCCCTATGTTTGCCGGTGTAGGATTATGAGACATCTTGGCAAGGTGGGTTATGAGTTGGAGTTACCCTCAGAATTGGCCTCAGTTTTCATGACCTGAACGTACACCCAGATCGTAGACACCGGACAAGGGACCCCGAGTCGACCCATGGCTCATGCATACAACTAATCTCATTCAAGTAAGCGGAACGATAATCATAAAGATATAACGAAAACGTAATCATAATATAGAATCAAGAAATACCAACCTTTACATAGCCAAATACTACATACTTGTCTGAAAACCTCTAAAACGTAAGATGGATTGATGGAACAACATCCCCAACTAACCCGACCAGTACTGAAACATAAACAACATGGAAGTCTATCAAACAGTCCTCGAAACACGAGGACTCACCAATAAGCTGATATCGAAAGTTGGGATGGACTAAGTTGAGGATGAGCTTGAGATCCAGACCCTGTATCATGAAACAATACAACATAGGAAGTATGCGGTCAGTACTTGGAATGTACTGAGTATGCAAGGTAAGTAAAATGGACATTTAAAAGTAAAGTAAAACTCATAAATAGACATAGGAGAAGGACATGATGCTTACATCAAAATCTTCATAATAATCATAAGGCTCAAGGCTTTCAAATCATTTAATATCGTTCACTATCATAATCGTGAAGAGTTTTACCATAATATAACTTGAGCCAAAAACACGAATAAAACAATGCATAGAACATGTGAAACAATGGGAGGACTCATCATAACCGACACCATCATGGTAGAGCCTTTCATTATGCCCCACTGTCTCGCTCAAGTGGCAGAGCCGACTCTGGCTTGCTAGGCGAGGGTCGTGCATAAGGCGTGATATCACATTTGAGGGGATCATTATCAATACGTCATAATATTTACAAACCCACAGTGGCACGTGGTTGTGAGACACCGATGTAGTCCTTTGAACGTTGGGTTGCTCGGTGCTAGACACGGCTCCCAAAAACATGCAAATAGACTCATACATAAATCATTAACATCATGCATAAAATTCATTGGCTAAGATATAACATTTATTATCATTGATCCCCTTTAAAACATACTTATCCAAGAATCAAGGTCCCTTTATATCAACAACATTATAAATCGACAATTCATGAAATTCATTTCGTAAATCATAAATCATTCGTCATCATGTGGGAATTGCACAATACTTCATCATATTCATTTCTTTCAAAATATACTCATAAAATTGGTAACTTGGATTCATGCATTTCCATAATCAATAGACTTAAAATAATGAATATTCATCATAAATCATAATTTCCATGAACTTCCATAAATGGGAAATTTAGATTTAAAAAAGATTAAAACATGAATTTAAGAAAATAATAGTAAAACCTGCCCATCATGCATATTTTCATAAGAAAAGCTCAATTAAAACATACCCAAAAGGACAAATCACATTTACATGCTTTGGGTAAAACCCCATGGAATTTGAGTAGGAGAATTCATGAATTAACTCGAAATTGGGCATGGGTGAGGAAGAATTTCACTCATTTTAAAATCCTACATACCTGGGAATGGATGAACTTAAGGTTTCTTCAACACCCATCGAGAATTTGAAGAAAAATGGGGAAGAAGGCCTTGAATCTCCCAAAAACCCCTCTAGAATCCTTGCATGAGAATGGGCATGCAATGGGGACTTAACTCCTCTTATCATACTCAGAAAATAACCAAAACGATGTAGTTTTGGGGCTAAAAATGAGGAAAGGTCAAAAATACCCTTAAAATAATTTCCCTGAAATCTGGCCCGAACAGACCAACGACCGACCCAACAGGTCGTGGCACCATATCATGACTCGTGCTATTGAGTCATCGAGTCCACTGCCTCATAACATGTCTTAGATCCTTCACATGACTCAACAGGACGAGTCCTCACAATAACACACGGGTCATTGAATCGACCATCGTCGGCCCTTGACCAAATCTGACCTCTCTTTCCACGAGCCTCACCACGACTCGTGGTGGCATACAAAGAGTCGTTGTCTCTATCCATTGAATGCACTGGAAACCTCAACCAACCAGTGACGACTTGAAACAACGGGCCATTGTCTCTCACCACGGATCGTGGGATGGCCCGTTACTTCCTCCTTAGCCTAAGTTTAGTCCTTCTAACAACTGGTAACAACGACTTGTTGTCCCTGACAATGAGTCATTACACCGTCCATTGTTTCCTCTGGTTCCCTGACTTCCCAAACCACGACTGCATATGACGACTTGTGGTAGGGTCGTCCATTCTCTTATATTTTTGCCAGTTTTCTGCACTTTTCAATTTTAAACTCCCAGGTCTATTCTTAGGCGTTTCCGGGGTATTACAATATCTCCCCCTTGGGAAAATTCATCCTCGAATATAGAAAATAAGCAGCAAACAGAAATATACAATTTATCATAGCTATATACTGATAATTTTAACCAAAATTTTCACGGAATGACTACCTTCGAATCAAACCACATATAAGAACTGATCTCATTCTTCACAAATGCATTCATACACATAAAAGAAACTTGCACACATAAACTGAACATGAAAACTAAATAGAGTCATAAGGCAAAACTGATACCTCAAGTTGAAACTGAACCGGTAGAGAAAAAATGTGGGTATTTAGCCATCATATCCGTTTTAGCTTCCCACTTAGCTCCCTCCACATGATGATTCCTCCATAATACTTTAACTGAAGCTACTTCCTTGTTCCTCAGCCTCTGAACCTGACGATCCAAGATTCCAATGGGAATTTCTTCATAACTGAGGTTGTCCTTCACTCCTATGCTGTCTACCGGAACTAGCAAGGTTGGATCACCTAAGCACTTCTTCAAAAGTGACACATGAAAGACGGGATGAACTAAAGATAACCCCGATGGCAAGCCCAACTCATACACCACCTTACCAACTCTTCTCACAACCCGATAGGGACCAATATAGCAGGGACTGAGTTTACCTTTCTTTCTAAACCGCATGACTCCCTTCATGGGAGATACCTTTAGAAATACCCAATCATCCACACCAAACTCCAAATCTCTTCTTCTCACATCAGCATATGATTTTTGACGACTCTGAGCGGTTTTCAACCGTTCCCGTATCAACTGGACCTTCACCATCACCTTATGAACCAAATCTGGGCCTATCATAGCTGCCTTACCAACCTCGAACCATCCGATGGGAGATCTACACCTCCACCTGTAAAGAGCCTCGAACAGTGCCATCTGGATACTGGAGTGGTAACTGTTATTATAAGCAAACTCGATCAAGGGCAAATGATCATCCAAACTACCTTTAAAATCCATAACACATGCCCTCAACATATCCTCAAGGGTCTGAATGGTTCATTTTGCCTGGACGTCTGTTTTTGGATAGAAGGTTGTACTGAGCTTAACTTGCGTTCCATGTCCCTTTTGAAATGAACGCCAGAATTGAGAAGTAAACTGAGTACCTTGGTCTGAAATAATCGACAAGGGCACTCCATGAAGCCGAACTAACTCCCGAATATACAACTTAGCATAATCCTCCACTGAATCCATGGTCTTGACCTATAGGAAATGTGCAACCTTAGTTAATCTGTCCACCACCACCCAAATGGAGTCATAGTGTCGGTGAATACGAGGTAGGCTTGTAAAAAAAATCCATATTAATCTCTTCCCACTTCCAAGTGGGGATGCTGATATCTTGAAGTACGCCTCCCAGCCTTTGATATTCAAATTTCACTTGTTGACAGTTTGAACACTTTGCTACAAACTCCGCAATATCTTTCTTCATACCATCCCACTAATAGATTTCTCACAAATCCCAATACATTTTCGTGGATCCTGGATGGATAGAATATCTGGTACTATGTGCCTCATGCAATATGCGAACTCTCAAATTATCAACGTCTGGAACACATAATCGACCCTGGTATCATAGCACACCATCTCCCTCTTGGGAGAAGACCTCCACCTTCTGACTCCTCACCGTCTCCTTCAACTTCCTCAATATTGGATCCTCGTCTTGCCTGGATTTAACATCAACTACCGAGGATGATTCTGACCCATTATATACAACAACATCACCATCGATCGCATCGATCAATCTAACTCCCAGTCTTGCAAGTCGGTGGACATGCTTCACCAACTCCTTCCTTCCCTCATCCACGTGGGACACACTTTCCATGGAGAACCTACTAAGCGTATCCGCAACCATATTAGCCGTGCTCGGGTGGTAAAGGACACTCATGTTATAGTCCTTAAGTAACTCCAACCACCTCCTTTTCCAAAAATTTAGATCTTTCTGTGTGAACACATATTGCAAACTCTTGTGATCCATGAATAGATTCATGTGGACCCCATATAAGTAATGTCGCCATATCTTTAATGCAAAGACCACTGCGGCCAACTCAAGATCATTGGTAGGGTAATTCTTTTCATGGACCTTCAGCTATCTCGAGGCATATGCTATTACCTTCCCATGCTATGTCAACACACATCCCAGTCCTACTCTCGAGGCATCACAATAAATAACAAAGCCATCGGTACCCTCGAGTAATGTAAACACTGGTGCTGAAGTGAGTTGGGTCTTCAACTCTTGGAAACTTTTCTCACAAGCATCCGACCATGGAATTTCACCTTTTTCTGAGTCAACTTAGTCAAAGGTGCCGCAATAGATGAGAAACCCTCCAAAAACCTTCTGTAATAACCTGCTAAGCCCAAGAAAATCCGAATTTCTGAAGGATTCACCGGTCTAGGCCAATTCTTCATCGCCTCTATCTTCTGGCAATCTACCCTTATGCCTTTTCTTGATACCACTGACCCATAAATACTACCGAGTTCAGCCAAAATTCACTTGCTAAACTTTGCATACAGCTGACAATCCTTGAGGGTTTGTAGCACTATTCTCAAATGAATAGCATGCTCCTCCTTGCTCTGGGAGTATATAAGAAAGTCGTCGATGAACACGATCACAAACATATCCAAATATCACTTGAACACCCTATTCATCAGGTCCATAAAAGCTTCAGGAGCATTGGTTAGCCCAACATACATAACAACAAATTCGTAGTGACCATACCGAGTCCTGAAAGCGGTCTTCGGGATGTCACTCTCCCGAACTCTGAGCTGGTGATACTCAGTCCTGAGGTCAATCTTGGAGAAGCACTTGGCATCCTGAAGCTGGTCAAACAAATCATCGATCCTGGGTAAGGGGTACCTATTTTTTACGGTAACCTTGTTTAACTGCCTATAGTCAATACACATGCAAAGGGAACCATCCTTCTTTCAAACAAATAGGACTCGTGCACCCCATAGGGACTGGCGCACCCCATAGGGACTGGCTCGGTCTAATGAAGCCCTTGTCCAACAGATCCTTCAACTGCTTCTTCAATTCCTTTAGCTCGGCTGGAGCCATCATGTAAGGAGGGTTAGAAATGGGCTTTGTATCTGGCAATAGATCAATACCAAAATGAATTTCCCTTTTCGGAGGAACACCTGAAAATCCTCAGGAAACACCTCCAGGTATTCGCACACCACTAGAACTAACTGAATAGTCGGGGTCTCGGACTCCACATCCTTAACCCTAACTAGGTGGTATATGCATCCTTTAGAGATCATCTTCCTAGACTTCAGATAGGAAATAAACCATCCTGCTGGCACCGCCAAACTACCCCTTCCACTCCACAACTGACTCACTCGGAAAATGAAACTCCATGGTATGGGTCCTACAATTAATCAAAGCATAACATGCAAACAACCAATCCATACCCAAAATCCAAGGCTACTAGCAATGTAAGGAGTCAGGAAAGACAATGTGGCTCCCGAGTCTAACAAGGCATAAACATCAATATGAAAGATATGCAACATACCAGTGACCACATCTGGTGAAGTCTCCTGCTCCTGGCGTGACACAAGGGCGTAGAATCGGTTTTGGCGCTGATCACCACCCCCACTAGTAGATACTCCCTGTGGCGCTGAACGAGCTGGAGCTGCTATTGTCCTAGTGGTTTGTGATCGACCCCTATCATCCATATCTAGCATATGGACATGCTCGGTGCATATTTCCAGATCTACCACACCCAAAGTAGACATCCGAACTGAGCAGACACTCCCCGATGTGACTCTTGCCGCACTTCCCATAGTCTGGAGAGGTATACTCTAACTGGGTGCCCCTCTGATCCCTCGACCCTGAAGCCCTACTCCTCTGATCACCCCTGCGTCTGGATGGAACACTAGCTGATAAGGGTGCTGGGGCTAGTGACCTCTTCTGAAACTATGGACGGTAGCCACCGCCGGACCTCTGATGTGAAAGCCCACGACTATCTGTCCGATCCCTCTTTGCGTCCCTCTCCCTCGCATGAGCCGCCTCCATCTGGTGGGTGTACAACACTATGCGAGGAAAGTCCATATCCTGGTAGAGCATAGCAGTCCTGCAGTCCTTGACTAAATAACTGGCCATGTCATGAACAAATCAGCTCACTCGCGCCCTCTGATCCATCACCAACTCTGGAGTGTACTTCGATAACAGGGTGAACTCAAGAGAATACTCTAGCACTGTCATCTTTCCTTGCTTAAGGTTAACAAACTCTACTGCTTTCAATTCCCTCATCTTCTGAGGGAAGAACCTGTCAAGAAAGGACATGTGGAACTCATCCCAGCTGATAGGGGCCGCTCCCGCTGGCCTCCTGTCCTTCCACTGCTTGTACCAAATATGAGTGACCTCCTTTAGCTAGAAAGAGGCCAAGTCCACACACTCCCCATTTGTCACTCCCATAACCTGAGTGACCTTCAAGATCCCTTCAATAACTCGTGTGGATCCTCATCCACCTTCGATCCCGTAAACTCATGAGGGTTCATCCTCAAGAAGTCTATAATCTGAGCCGCTACCGTATTGCCATTCTGTGGAACCTACACAACAGCCTGCTAGTTGACCTGAGCGGTCAAGGCCTGCATCAACATCTGAATTGCTACTCGAAACTCAGCGTGGGCAGCTGGCTCTAGTGCCTGTGGCTCCGGAATAGGTAGGGCTTGCTGATGCCCATGATCACTGCCATCCCCGTGGCCTTCATCATTTCCATTCCTCCTTCCGTTCATTCTTCGAGGAGCCATAATTCTATAATCGCGAATCGCACAAATTGGAAGGATGGAAAAGATTTTCGTCACACGACATAGAACATGAATGAAGGGAACATTTCCTAAAACGTTTAGCAGCCTCTTCATCATAGGTGTGGCGCGCTTCACACACATGAAAAAAACACTACCTAATGCGGCTTTTAGACACCCTAGGACACTTCAAACCTATCGCTCTGATACCAAATTCGTCACGACCCAAATGTACACCTGCATCGTAGACAGGGAAAGGACCCCGAGGGACCTCGAGTCGACCCATGGCTCATGCATACAACTAATCTCATTCAAGTAAGAAGAACGATAATCATAAAGATATAATGGAAACGTAATCATAACATAGTATCAAGAATTACCAATGTTTACACAGCCGAATACTACATACTTGTCTGAAAGCCTCTAAAACATAATATGGGTTGATGGGACAACATCCCCAACTAACCCAACCAGTACTGAAACATAAACAACATGGAACTCTATCAAATGGCCCTCGGAACATGAGGAATCACCAATAAGCTGATATCAAAAGCTGGGATGGACTACGGATGAGGATGAGCCTGAGATCCAGACCCAGTATCATGAAATGATACAACATAGAAAGTATGCGGTCAGTACATGGAATGTACTGAGTATGCAAGGTAAGTAAAATGGACATTTAAAAGTAAAGTAAAACTGATAAATAGACATAGGAGAAGGGCATAATGCTTACATAAAATCTTATAATAATCATAAGGCTCAAGGTTTTCAAATCATTCAATATCGTTCATTATCATAATCGTAAATAGTTTTACCATAATATAACTTGAGCCAAAAACATAAATATAACAATGCATGGAATATGTGGAACAATGGGAGGACTCTTCATTACCAACACCATCATGGTAGAGCCTTTCATGATGCCCCACTGTCTCGCTCAAGTGGGCAGAGCCGACCCTGGCTTGCTAGGCGAGGGTCGTGCATAAGGCATGATACCACATTTGAGGGGATCATTATCAATACGTCATAACATTTACAAACCCACGATGGAACATGGTCATGAGACACCGGCGTATTCCTTTGAACGTCGGGCTGCTCGGTGCTAGACACGGCTCCAAAAAACATGCATATAGGCTCATACATAAATCATTAACATTTGCATAAAATTCATTGGCTAAGATATAACACTTATCATCATTGATTCCCTTTAAAACATGCTTAGCCAAGAATCAAGGCCCCTTTATATCGGCCAACATTATAAATCGACAATTCATGAAATTCATTTCGTAAATCATAAATCATTCTTCCCCATGTGGGCATTACCCAATACTTCATCATACTGATTTCTTTCAAAATATACTCATAACATGGGTAACTTGGATTCATGCATTTCCATAATCAATAGACTTAAAATAATGAATATTCATCATAAATCATAATTTTCATAAACTTCCATAAATGTGCAATTTAGATTTAAAAAGATTGAATCATGAATTTAAGAAAATAATAGTAAAACCTGCCCATCATGCATATTTCCATAAGAAAAGCTCAATTAAAACATACCCATAAGGAGAATTCATAAATTAACTCGCAATTGGGCATGGATGAGGAAGAATTCTACCCATTTTAAAAACCCTAAATACTTGGGAATGGATGAACTTAAGGTTTCTTGAACACCCACCGGGAATTTGAAGAAAAATTGAGGAAGAAGGCCTTGAATCTCTCAAAACCCCCTCTAGAATCCTTGAAGGAGAATAGGGATGCAATGGGGACTTAACTCCTCTTATCATACTATGAAAATAACCAAAACAACGTAGTTTAGGGGCTAAAAATATAGAAAGGTCGAAAATACCCTTAAAATAATTTCCTGAAATCTGGCCCGAATAGACCGACGACCGACCCAACGGGTCGTGGCATCATACCACGACTCATGGTATTGAGTCGTCAGGTCCACTTCCTCATGAAATGTCTTAGATCCTTCCAACTACTTCACAGGACGAGTCGTCACAACAACACATGGGTCGTTGAATCGACCCTCGTTAGCCCTTGACCAAATCTGACCTTTCTTTCCCTGAGCCTCACCACGACTCGTGGTGGCATACAATGAGTCGTGGTCTCCATCCATTGAATGCACTGGAAACCTCAACCAACCAGTAACAACTTGAAACACCGGGTCATTGTCTCTCACCATGGATAATGGGATGGCCCGTTGCTTCCTCCTTAGCCTAGGTTCAGTCCTTCTAACGACTGGTAACAATGACTCATTGTTCCTGACAATGAGTAATTACACCATCCATTGTTTCCACTGATTCCCTGACTTCTCAAACCATGACTGCATATGACGACTCGTGGTATCCTACCACAAGTTGTAGTGTCGTCCGTGCTGTGATATTTTTGCCAGTTTTTTGCACTTTTCAATTTTAAACTCCGAGTCTATTCTTAGGCCTTTTCGGGGTATTACATCAGTACATCCAGTTTTCGATGTATTGCTCTAAAAGAAGTGCATGGGTGACCCTACCTTGGTCGTTCAAGTGGAGAGTGTAGGTATGAAGGATAGCCTTAGCTATGAAGAGGTTCCGATTGAGATACTTGATCGTTAGTTTCAGAAGCTAAAAAACAAGAAGGTAGCTTCAGTAAAGGTTTTTTGGAGAAATTAGCATGTTGAGGGAGCTACGTGGGAAGCCGAAATAAACATGATGGCCAAATACCCGCACTTTTTCCCATCCGTCCCAGTTCCAGCTTGAGGTATCAATTTCCTCCTTAGTACTCAATTTAGTTTCATGTTCAGTTTATGTATGCCCAGTTTCTTTCATGTCAATGCACGTATGTTTGATTCATGAACTCAGTCCAGTCATGTATTTCAGTTCGGAGCCAGTCATTCCGTCAGTTTTAAGCTTTACACGTTCAATATTTGGGATGATAGATTTTTCCCCAGTTATTCAGTATGTTTACTGATCTCGGGCAAAATAGCATGCCCAAGTGATGCTTTATAACTTAAATTAGTCTTGTTTAGCTAATTAATTATATACATTTTCATGTGATTTTATATAAATGTGAATATATGTACTAACCAACATGATTAGTTCTTGTTTTGTAAGTTTACATGAATTTTAGGAACTAATTTATAAGTTGGTGAAGTAGTGGAATGGAGTCGGGAGCAATTTGCGAAAGTTGGCAAGAAGCATGCCTTGGCAAGGCTGGCCGCACCAGGCAGCGTGCCACGCCCAGCACCGTGCCACGCCCATGCCAGGCACGAGAGAAGACAGCAAGCAGGCAGGCGATCTGCGCGCCAGCGCCGTGCCACGCCAGGCGGGCTGCACGCTAGCACAATGACATCGCGCTGCATGAGCAGCATGTCACGCCGGCCAGCGCGGCAACTCTCGACATCTTGGCATCCAAAGGCAATTTCCAGTGTGCCTCCGTGTTACCTTCATGTCACGGAGGCAGTGCTCCGCAATACACTCCGTGACACGGAGCCATTCTATGACAGGCTTAATTTTGCAAAATTCTCATTTACTATAAATAGGTCCCTTAGCTCCTACAATCATTGAGTCAAGATTTTATTCTGGAAAACCACCTAGGAGTGAAGGGAGAAGTGGGAGAACTCACCTAGGGTTTTTTAAATTCCTCTTCTCTTCTACCAATTCTTGTAAGTATGTTACTTTAACAATGTTTCCTTGTAATTTTACGAACATGAATGGCTAGAACCCTTCCTCTAGGGTTGAAGCCATGAGTTATGATTGTGTTTTTATGAAATTGTATTGGAATTAAGTTATTGATTGTTGTTTTGTCTTGCATTTTGAATTATGGTTGTTTTTATGATTGATCACCATGAAAACATACACGTTAACTTAGGCATATGCTTGAGAGAGCGTTTACCTAAGCCAGAACATGAGAATGTAGGGAGCATGGTTGTATCTCACGATATAATTTGTGGTAGGATAGAAATATACCTAACACCTTGCTTGGTTGATAAAACGGGATGAGCTAGGCACCAACTTAGAATTATCACCTCACCAATCAAAGAAGTAGTTGTGTAGCTAAGTTGAGTCGAATGATTAGGTGTATGAGAGTCCCTAATCATATCCACGTAAACCACATCCACGTAATCAATTGCCCACGAACTAGAATTAGCAACCTCGCTCACAACGTAGTAGTGAGGCTAGTTTGTCGTGTTTAGAGGTTCAGAAGGCTATGAACATGCAATTATAATTATGTGAGATGACAATTGATAGTTTCATACTTAAACCATTGCAATTCGTATTAGCACATGATTACCCGGCTTTAACTCTATGTTGCTCCTTGAGTGTATTCAGAATAATTCGTTGACCACAATTAGATTTACTTAAACCTTCTCGAAAAATTTTATAATCAACACTTGCGAAAGTCTATATCACACTTGAACTAGATAGTTAGTTGCATTGGTCCAGTCCCTGTGGGTTTGACATTCCGGTTCTTAAAAAGAGCCACTATATTACTTGTACGACCCATATATTTGCGGGCTTCACAATAAGTTTTTGGCGCCGTTGCCGGGGACTCGGCAAAGTTTTTATAATTTATCTGTTTTTGTGTGATTTTTAAATTTCCTTAAGTGTTGAGAAACTTGGTCTTAGTCTGATCATTTGCAGGTGACAGGTTGTCCTGCCGAGCTGGCTAAAAATAGAGAGCTTGTGGAACCGTTGCTTGAACCTGAATGTCAAATCCATTTGCAAAGGAGAGTAGCTCTAGAGAAAAAGATGAAGAGACTTCAAGAAAAGGTACAACAACAACCACCCGCGGGACAAGCACAATTGTCGTCGAAAGCAATGGCAGCTAGACCAGTTCGCGAAGTGGCAATCCCACAAGCAACTAATGTGAACTCTAGTATCCGAAAACCGGAGCCTGGAGGGAACTTTGAGCTTAAACAAAACATGGTGCAGCTGTTACATTCTAGTGGTCAATTCACTAGGATGGCACATGAGGACCCGCAGTAGCACTTATAGAATTTTCTTGAGATTAGTGACACGTTTGTCCCCACCGGCGTGTCCACAGATTATGTGCGACTGACCCTCTTCCCATTTTCATTATTGGGAGAGGCAAAAAAGTGGTTGAAAGCTGAGCCACTGAACTCCATAACTTCGTGGAATGACTTGGCTAAGAAGTTCCTTATCAGATTTTTTCCTTCAGGCAAGACTGCAAAGTTGAGAAGTGAGATACTAAGTTTCAAGCAGAGGCCTGATGAGAATTTATATGTGGCTTGGGAAAGATTCAAGTCATTATTGAGAGACTGTCCCCATCATCAGCAATCAAATGAAATGCTGGCTCATACCTTTGTAGATAGTCTAGACCCACACACTAAAATTTTACTAGACTCTGCATCGGGTGGGCAAGCCTTGGAGAAGACGTATGATGAGTTGTACGCTTTGTTGAATAGAATTGCTCAAGGAAATCCAGAGTGGCACAGCGAGTCATCGAAAGGGGCAGGAAAGAGATCAGGGTTGATAGAGGTAGATGGAATGAATGCCTTGGCAGCGCAGTTAGCTTCGTACCAGCATCAAATGATGACTCAATTCAATAAACTGAGTATGAACCAACAATAGGGCCAGGTTAATGCAGTTCAGCAAGCTTCGAGTTGGTGTGAAATTTGTGGTAATAATGGGCACAATGCAGAATCTTGTGGAGCAAATCCGGAATCAGTCAATTTTGTTGGGAATGTGCAGCGGAACAATTAGAATGTTGGACACAACTACAACAGAAATTGGCAGGGCCACCCGAATTTTTCTTGGGGTGGAAACCAAAATCAGCGTTATCAGCAACCTCAACAACAGAAGTATCAGCAGAATAGGTAGAATGATGGTCAAGTGAGTAGCAGCATTGAGGAAACATTGCAGAAAATCATGGAGACCCAGACTCAGTTAGCGAAAAATCAGGCGAGGATGGCAACAGACTTAAAGAATCAGTAAATGGCCACCAGCAATCTTGAAAAACAAGTGGGTCAGATAGCAGCTGCTCAAAACATGAGATCGCAGGGAGGATTACCAAGCGACACGGATCCTAATCCCCGGCAGGTCAATGCCATTAGTCTGAGAAGCGGCAAGCAATTAGCTGATGCAGTGCCAAAAGAGCTGAGAAAGGAGGTGCAGTCGGAGTTGGTTAGACCAGGACCATCCACCAACACGGGAGATAATCAGAGTGTTGGGCAACAAAATGTACAATCTTCTTTGCAACCAGCACAAAGACCACCACCACCATTCCTTTAGAAATTTAGAAAGAGCAAGGAGGAGGAATGCTTCAAAAAGTTCTTTGAGAATTTCAAAGAACTTCACATAAATTTGCCTCTTATTGATGTTTTGCAAGGAATGCCCAAGTATGCTAAATACTTGAAAGATGTGATGGCGAACAAAGTCAGATTGGTAGATGTTCAGATGGTAGCACTGACTGAGGAGTGCAGTCATAGAGTACTGAGCAAGATTCCGAAGAAGCTCAAAGACCCAGGGAGTTTTACCCTCCCCATACAAATTGGTAAAGTTAAGGTGCTACGAGTTTTGTGTGATTTAGGGGCAGTAGTTAAACTAATGCCCCTGTCTTTATTTAACACCCTGGGGTTAGGAAAACCGAGGCAAACAAGGTTGATGCTGCAGCTGGCAGATAAGTCGCGAGTGACACCTGAGGGAATAATAGAGGACCTTCTCATTAAAGTAGGTAAGTTTATTATACCTGCTGATTTTATTATCTTAGATTTTCAGGTTGATGACCAGGTACCCTTAATCTTGGGACGACCATTCTTGGCCACCGGAGGAGCGGTGATTGATTTGAGAGCAGGGACCCTGAAAATGAGGGTTGAGGATGAAGAAGAACTCTTCCGTGTATACCAAGAAATGAACCCATCCATACACTACAGAAACCTTTGTCAGGTTAGTATGTTGTCAGAGGATGCGTGTGGGGTGGAGGATTCCACAGGTGCATGGCCAAAGATAATGACAAGTGTTCAGCCTGAGTCTGATAAAGGGCTTCATATTGTGAAGAAGTTGGAGGAACAGAGGAACAGAGTGGAGACTGTTTCCTCTAAAAATCAAAAGAGAAGGATATGGTTCTCGAATGGGAACCCAGGTTTGAGGATGTCCTGAAAAGGACAGTCCATGTTGTGCCGCGACGGAAAATAAGGTGCTGCTTGGGAGGCAATCCAAGGGTACCACAGGTACAATGTATGAATTTTTGTTGGTGTTGATTTTGTTATTTTCATTATGTTTGTGTGTTTGGTGGAAAGATAAGCACAGATGGAGGGAAGTCTGAGTACCCATTGAGGAGGAAGCTAAAAAGCATGGAATAGAAGAAGTGTGGGGTCAAACACCCACCTATGAATACTTGAAGAAAAGCATGCTGTTAGCTAGGCATAGAGGCTCAGGGAGTATTTCTCATCCTTTTAATTTTAATTTGATGCTATAAGGACATAGCAGGATTTAAGTGTGGGGTGAGAAAACTTTCAAAAATTTTGTGCTTAACAATTTTTAGTGAATGTAATGCTTGTGTGAAATAATTGAAATTTTTTTTTGTGATTTTTGTGAGTCAAGTATGACTTCATCACTCGTTGGTTTTTCTTTTCGGTTCTTTTCCAACGGGGGGTCTTTGAACCGAAGAATAAAAATTTTCTTTGTCTGCATATAATGTTTTTAGTCATAGTTAGGGACTGTTTCCAACGATGGATGGATGACGACCGTCTTGAGGAAGTTATTCAATATGTTTTTGGTTTTTGAACCCGTAGCTAATTGACGGCTTGATGTTCTTGTTATGTGCTATACATGATTGTAAGATGCAAGTGTGGTTAGTGTTGAAGCATGTAAGAAAGGTATAACTTTGTTTGAGACACTTAGGCTCTTGAAATTGACTCAATGTGATTGAAGCTTAATTTGAATTCTTGTGATTAGCTGAGTTAAGAGTCTGCTGAATGTGTCTTGATTTGAGCATGTGCCATGAGTGTAAGGTTTTTGAGTATTCTGTGCTATTGTGGAGTGTATAGAACTTGTCTGGTGTGTATATAAAACAAAATGAAGGATGTGAACTATAGGAGATGATTTAGGCATTTCTTTGAAGGAACCTAAATGTTATCCCTCATTTTACCTACCTTGAATATTTAATCCTAGTTAGCCCCATTGAGCCTTGAGCCTGTTCTTTGATAGCTACAATATAAGCTTAATCCTTTTTCTTTCATTAGCCTTGAATTTGACCCAAAACTCCTAAGCTCTTAATGGAAAAATCCGAAAGAGTAAAGGAGTGAGAAGAATGAAAAAGAAGGAAAAGTGGCAGTTGTAAAAGTTGAGAAAGGTCAAGGGTGCAGTTGGTTGAATATGGTTGAGTATTAGTAGGGAGTAAGAAAATAAATTAATGAAAAGTTACTTATATAACTCCTTACCAATAAGCCAAGAGTGCCTTAAGAAATGGGGGAACACAAGAGGGAAAAGAAAGCTGAAAGGAGATGAAGGTGAAGTGAGAGAAGGGAAGTTCGTAATTAGGGTGTGATGTATTAAAAGTGCTTAGGGAAGATAGTCACTATTAATGTCCATAATAGTACCTACCCGTCCCTTAGCTACATTATAACCTAAAAAGTCCTACTTGATCTTACATTCATACATCCTTAAATTAGTGGAGTAAAACACTAAGGGCAAGCTTATGGGTCATTGCATAATGCATGTGAATTCTTTGTGAGAGTGAGCGTAATTCTATTCGTATACCCACACATGTTGTGATTTACAAATTTTTTGCGTGTGAAAATGGGTAACTCTCTTGCCGTGAGGGCACATGTTGAATGAAGAATATAATTCATGTCGGATTTCTTGATCAGTTGGTTCGCATGAGTTTGCTAAGATTGAGAGTCGATTCTTGAGGTTAGGAAGTCTTGGCAGGGTTGTATTTCATTTCAATGATCAAATTGTGCATGCTCTATTTTTAGCTTGTTATCTTAAATAATCATTATAGCCGTAGCTTGAATTATCTTGCTAAATTAGCTATGTGTGAGTCTCCATATTCATGAGATGTAAAAGGTTTGTTCGAGGATGAACAAGACTTTAAGTGTGGGGTTGATGTGATCTCGGGCAAAATAGCATGCCCGAGTGATGCTTTATAACTTTAATTAGTCTTGTTTAGCTAATTAATTATAAACATTTTCATGTGATTTTATATAAATGTGAATATATGTACTAACCAACATGATTAGTTCTTGTTTTGTAGGTTTACATGAATTTGAGGAACTAATTTATAAGTTGGTGAAGTAGAGGAATGGAGTCGGGAGCAATTTGCGAAAGTTGGCAAGAAGCATGCCTTGGCAAGGCTGGCCGCGTGCCACGCTGTGCGTGTGCTATGCCCGGCGCCGTGCCACGCCCATGCCAAGCGCGAGAGAAGACAGCAAGCAGGCAGGCAATCTGCGCGCCAGCGCCGTGCCACGCCAGGCGGGCTGCGCCAGCACAATACCCGCTGCATGAGTAGCGTGTCACGCCGGCCAGCGCGGCGACCCTCGGCATCTTGGCATCCAGAGGCAATTTCCAGTGTGCCTTCGCATTACCTCCGTGTCACAGAGGTAGTGCTCCGCGATACAATCCGTCACATGGAGCCATTCCATGACAGGCTTAATTTAGCAAAATTCTTATTTACTATAAATAGGTCCCTTAGCTCCTAAAATCATTGAGTCACAATTTTATTCTGGAATACCACCTAGGAGTGAAGGGAGAAGTGGGAGAACTCACCTAGGGTTTGTCAAATTCCTCTTCTCTTTTACCAATTCTTGCAAGTATGTTACTTTAACAATGTTTCCTTGTAATTTTACGAACATGAATGGCTAGAACCCTTCCTCTAAGGTTGAAGCATGAGTTATGATTGTGTTTTTATGAAATTGTATTGGAATTAAGTTGTTGATTGTTGTTTTGTCTTGCATTTTGAATTATGGTTGTTTTTATGATTGATCACCATGAAAACATACACATTAACTTAGGCATATGCTTGAGAGAGCATTTACCTAAGCCAGAACATGAGAATGTTGGGAGCATGGTTGTATCTCATGATATAATTTGTGTTAGGATAGAAATATACCTAACACCTTGCTTTGTTGATAAAACTGGATGAGCTAGGCACCAACTTAGAATTATCACCTCACCACTCGAAAAAGTAGTTGTGTAGCTAAGTTGAGTCGAATTATTAGGTGTACGAGAGTCCCTAATCATATCCACACAAACTACATCCACGTAGTTAATTGCCCACGAACTAGAATTAGCAACCTCGCTCACAACGTAGTAGTGAGGCTAGTTTGTCATGTTTAGAGGTTCGGAAGGCCATGAACATGCAATTCTAATTATGTGAGACAAAAATTGATAGTTTCATACTTAAACCATTGCAATTCGTATTAGCGCATGATTACCCGGCTTTAACTCTATGTTGCTCCTTGAGTGTATTCAGAATAATTCATTGACCACAATTAGATTTACTTAAACCTTCTCGAAAACTTTTATAATCAACACTTGCGAAAGTTTATATCACACTTGAACTTGATAGTTAGTTGCATTGGTCCAGTCCCTGTGGGTTCGACATTCCGGTTCTTAAAAAGAGCCACTATATTACTTGTACGACCCGTGCACTTGCGGGCACATCATTGACCCCACATTCGAGGATGAATGTTCCCAAGGGGGAGATATTGTAATACTGTGGTAATACCTAAACTAAACTCTGGAGTTGAAAGGATATGCCACAAAAAAGTTGGGAAATTATCTCGGGACAACCCATTTTACGAGTCCTACAAAGCTCCCATGGACCGTGGGTTCCTGTCGTGGTAAGGATGTTTGTCGATAGGTCTAGGACCAATGAGCCATGGAACAACTCGTTGGTCAGTGTAATGGGTCGTGGAAAGTATTCATTATGGGTTTTGCCTTTGTCAAGGTGCCTGACACGAGTTGTGGTACGACTCGTTGAAGGGAACAACGAATGGTGGTATGATTCCGTTGGGAAGACATCCAGAAGGTAAGCAGTTGCAAGCAGTGGTAATAACGGGCAGAAGTGACGCGTCATTAGGGAAAGTAACGACTCGTCCTATCCAATCATGGTTGCAGATTTGAGTTTAGAAAATTAAGCGAAATAATGAGCGAAGTATTGACTCATTGAACCTAAGGACGACCTGTTGGATGAGTCGTTACTCCTAGCAGAATATATATTTCCTGCAAAGTTAGTAAGGGTAAATTTGAAATTTCTAAGCTCCTAAGCCCTATGCTATGTCGTTTTAAGCTCAGTTAGGAGGGTTTTAAAGGGGTTTAATCTATCCTAATCTATTCCCTCCCCATGCATGCAAGACTAGAGGATTCTTAAGGAAGATCAAGCTTAGAACTCTCCAATTCTTCTCCAATCCCTTTGGGCTTTCAAAGAAGAGTGTAACACCAGATTACCCATGTATGTAGGGTCATGAATGAGAGTTCTTCTTCACTCTCATGCCCCAATTTCCATCTATGTTCATGAATTCAAGTACTAGATTCAATTTATGATCTCATGGGGTTTTAACCTAATTCCATGAAATTCTCTTTGGTTTGATTATGGGTCAGTCCCTTTAATATATTAATTAATGTTTTGAGATTGTGGGTAAGTTTTAAACCTATTTTGACTAAAATTCATGATTTCAAGTTTTAAAGGTATGATGCCCAATTATGCTAGTATCATGAAAAGTGAATTTATGAATTATGCTTCCAAGTATGATGGGATTTCCAGTATTTGAGAATATTTATGAATTACCCATGAATATGTCCATGATTTTGATTATCAAGTCTATTTCAACCATGATAAAGTTTAGTCAAGCCCATATGATTTAAGTATGACTTTATGATTTGACTAAATCTTATGATATTAGCTTACCACATGGTTTTGGAGTCTAGACTCTCACTTTTCAGCTTGTGGTATGATTTGAGCCAAGGCTCCTCATGTTTAAATTTTTCAGACTATGTATGTAATGTTATGATTCAGCTTCGTTGAAATACGATGGTTTAGCTTTTTTGAAAAATGATGGAGAGCATATGCATGTTTTTGAGAGTAGTTTATAGCACCAAGTAGGCTAAGGGTTGAGAAAATCCCCATGCCTCAGAACTACGAGCCAAGATAGGTATGTTCAGATTTTTGGGACCTCCTTTCCGAGCTTTCACTACCCTCAAGGGGACTTCAGCTTGATATCGATATCATGCTAGTGCCCTTAGCCCTGGCAAGGCTTTGGATGGCTCTACCCACTTGAGTGTAATAGTCAACACCACGTAAGCTCTATCGTGGTAATGTCGATTACATGAGGAGTCTCCCATTGTTCCTCATGATTTTAGTAGTGCATGTTCATCAGTCATGATATTATATTTTCAGCAGGTTTGACCCAATGTTTAGTTTTACTTATGGTTATCAGTTTCAGTTTTGGGTCATTTGAATCAGTTATGATATTTAGTCATGTTTAAATCATGTTTTCATAAAATGGCATGCAAACCTTACTCTTAGAATCTTATGAAATGTTTTATGATATTCATGATTTTAGTTTTACAGCGGTTTTACTTACCTTGCATAATCAGTGTATTCCAAGTACTGATCTCATACTCTATGTTGTATTGTTTCATGATACAAGCTCAGAGGTTCTGGTTCAGTCCCGCCGTTAGCCAGATCCTTAGAGTTAGCATTTTCTCATCTTGTTGGTGAGTCCTCATCCTTCGAGGACCTTCTTACCAGTTTATGTTCAATTCTAGTTTATTAATGAGTTAGTTGGGGTCTTGTCTCATCAACTCGTCAGATTGTCGGGGCTTATCAAACATAATATGTATTCATCTTCGGATCAGTGCTATGTATTCCATTGTTCAGATGTTATTTGTTATTCAGACATCCGCTATTTCAAATATTTCTTTCCATAATTATTAATTTTAAGCTTTAGTTCTCATGTTCACGCCATGGGTCGACTTGGAGCCAGTTATGGTTGTAGGTTCCATGTCTAGATCTAGGCCTATGTTCGGGTTGTGAAAACTATACATAAGAAACACCTACTCTAGAGCTCTTAGGGCTGAGAGAACTGATCTGGATGACCATTAGTAAAGTTATAGAAAATTAGAAAGAAATTTCAGCCTATTTTTTTTTGACTTTGATGGCCGGTTCGATGGGTCGTGGACAAGGATGATGGACTGTCAACTAAGTCGTCCTTTTACTTTGAAGATTTAACACTTCTCTGATGTTTTTCCACGGTTGATAGGATGGACGTTTCTTCTGAACAATGAACCATCAATTGAGCTATCGAAAACTAGGGTGACTCTGATCTGACTTTGATGACTGGGTTGATGGGTTGTCAACTACGATGATGGACCGTCAATTGGGTCATCCTTTTTACTTTGAGGGTCTACCATCTCTCTGACGTTGTTCCACGGTTGACAGGATGAACCGTTCTTCTAAATGACGGATCGTCAAGTCTTCTGTGGAAAATTGGGAAGGAACAAAAATAAAGGACATAACCATAGTTTGATCGATAGGTTGTTCTCTAGAATGACGGTCAATGGAATTGACCATTAATCCAAAAGACTGTTCTGCAACAACTCTAAGTGTTGTCAAAATGTCGGTTTAGAATTTGGGCCTATTGGTCTAACTTCATTTATTGGCTCTAGGTTCATTCTAGTACTCATGGCTCACAAAACCCAAATCACACTATCTCTAGGGTGACTTTACTACCCAAACACTTAGAGACATACTCTCCACTAAGGGTTTCATTCACATCAAAGTTTCAAAAGGAGGGGGGGTTTGAAAGAACATCTTACTTTAGGCTCAATGCATGCCATGATAACAAGAGTGTATTCTTGCGACGAATTAGACTTAACTGCAATTATATGATCCTCTTAAGCCCTTGTGCAGTCCCTTAACATTCTGTTGGCTCTATCTGATAGCACATCACAAATAGGAATATGAGATTTGCTACTTCTATCACTTGAAGATGAGGCGTAGTCAGCTGAATTGGAACAATGCATGAATCTACATAGATGTTTTATGGCACAGATCTATTACACAATCTAAAGTATAAAAGAATGATAAACTTTTCTTAAATGTCCTTAGTCCCTCATTTATAGAAGTGAAGCCCTCAAAACCATAAACAAGATCCTACTAACACATATTCATAGACTCCCTAGGACACTGAAACTCTGTGTTCTGATATCAAGTTTTTCACACCCCGAGCCTACACTTTTGACGTAATTGGTACCTGGAACAAGAAATGGCCCCCTAACGAACCCTTGGCCTGGCATATTATCAAAAAACATATTGAAAGATACTGCCGAAGTTAAAGCATGAACCAAACTCTTATGAAATAATAAAATAAACTTTCATCGAACTGAAACATAAATTCATTTGAGAACTGATACAACTAACTGATTGAATATCTATGAAGCCTCTACTAACATACTAAGTACCGCTTACCGAGACAAGGTCCCCAGTCTACCTTTATTTCAAATCTGGACAACTAAATAGAACTAGAAATAGCTAAGTCCTTTAATGCAAGGAGGACTCATAAATGTTGGGGAGGTGGTATCTTAATGGAGCACCTGCTGATGGATCTGAGTATCTGGACCTGCATCATGAAATGTTGCAATGCCAAATAGTGTCAATACATGGAATGTATGATATGTAATAAAGCTAAGTAAGGCAATACTAATAACTGGCAAGCTATACAACTGAGGCATGAATATGATATGAAATAAAGACCATGAATTAACGGAATGAATGAGACTATGTGACTGAGCTTCTGAATCTAAACAATAAGGGAGCTATATGCAAGTGATTAAAAAACATGCTATGAAAATTAGAGGCCTGGTGCCATAAATCATACTTTAAACCTCTTCCTAAAAATTAAATAACTGAGTTGAAAGAGTAAAGTGAATAAAAATGAATGCTCTGAATGATATAGTAAAATACACATACAAATATTGTATAAAACAGTTATGCAACTGAAGACTATGCATCAAAATAAGTTCTAAAAATAATTTAATTTAGTTAGGAGTTTCTCTTAACCAGCACACACCATGAATAAGTGCATGATGTGCAACCTCTGGCCCGATTGGGAGAGCTATCCAAAGCCCTGTCAAGAAAGAGAAATAAACTGAACTGAGGATCCATACTATGCCTTTACCAGGGGCTGTCTGAGGAGTCGCCCAAACCAACATCACAATTCTAACCTACACTGGCAACGTAGTTTTGGGGTTTTGATTATCTGAATTCTTCATATGTCTTGATGCTAAATAATCCTCACAAAATTGGGCTTATAAAATGTCATGCCCCACCTTGAGAAGCATGACTGGCACCTAGTGCCACATTGGGACATGGGCTGACTTGGCTGGGTGGTACCTCTGGTGCTTGCCAAAAACTCAAAATCAAGAAAATAATGAGCTATATCTCGACTGTAAACACAACTTCGGGCCGACAAGACCACACCCAACTTGTAAAAAAAATAGCTAACCCAGCCAACATAATGATAAAGGGATCCTATGGGGGTCGACAAGACCACCATGTTGTCTAGTTATAATAGAAAGGAAGCAAGTAGTCATATTCATACTATAGCTGACAAGGCTGCTAGCTAAAATTTAAACTATGCCCCACACGACCAGCACACAAAATATAATATACATAGGCCCTACACGGCCAACAGCAACCAACAAGTAGAAACTGTAGTCAGTAAGCCTCTAAGAGTGAAATAGTGGTCGAGATAGGGCCTCGACCAACCCAATACTGCACAACAAAGGAGTAAACCTTAACCTTCTGGAATCTCTGGAAGAAAGGAGATAGCCAATCTTCTAGATCTGAACAGCTACTAGATTGCCTCAAGCCCAGTCTGTCTGAATCTACAGGCAAGTATGCATCGCCCCATGCTTAGGCATTAGTACAATATGTACCGAATATGTAAGGAAGTAAATGAATAATGAATGAAAGCTAATGAAGAGCTAAAAGTATTCAGTAACAAGGGCCACAAGTTAACCTGATTAACCTTACAATATAGACTACAGCTAACAAGTGTGGTACAACCAGCATGAATAACCTACCTAGGCCCCCATAAGCCCTGGCAAGTACAAACAATGCACACTCTGCCTATCTGAACTACTATAGGCCCGTAGGCATGATGTAACTAAAGTATACTCGACCACTGAAGCCATACTGGAGCTTGTTAGTCTCCTGTAACTGAGTTTGAGTGATCTAGGCACCTGTAGCTATGTCTGAGCGATTTAGGCTCCTGTAATCATATCTGAGCCATCTGGCTCCTATAACGGTATCTGAGCCGTCTAAGCTCCTGTAACTATGTCTAAGCCATCTAGGTTCCTGTAACTATATCTGAATCGTCTGGCTCCTGAAACCTATTATGAGCCATTTGGATTTCGGTAACTGTATTTGAGCCGTCTGGGCTCCTGTAACTGTATCTGATCCATCTAGGCTCCTATGTATGTATAGGCACAGGACAATATATTGTGTCACCTAACTATGCCTTACGCTGCCTAATTCAGCAACGTACGCTAACATCCATCCTCAGGCCTCTGTGGCCTCAATGTGGTAACAAGGCACCTACTAGTCCTTCTAATAGGTAACAACTAAACAGGGATCTCCTATGTCGCCTCTGGAGATAATCAAAATTGGGTATAAACCTCCCAATGAGGAATAATATACTATAATCTCAATTCATCTCAAAGAAGCTAATCACAACACTATAGGCACAAGCAACTACAAGATATTAATTATATCAGTTAAACAATGGGAGTAACTTGCCAAAAGAAAGTAGCCTTAACATACCTTGAATGCCGATTCTCGTTTATCCAATTAGTTCCAACCTATATCCAGCAATTTCATTCAATTGCATCCCTTACGCTGAGAGAATGGGGCTATTTTCAATACTAAGACTCGACAAACAATGATATCGTTCAATAATATTAACTATAATTCAACTCTATTTTAATTCAACTAAAAACACACAAATTCTAGAGAGTTTAGAAGGTAGAAATGCGTACCTATCACTTGTAGTCGCGTAGGACTCAATTAGAAGTTATTCTGACAATTTTACTCGGTGAGGTTCCGATACTCTGAGCGAATTTTAAGAAAATAACTCCGTAGGGATGTTCCTTGTAGGCCTAGAACTAGCTATTCAAGATAAATTTGCATTTGGACGGAGTTTAGTAGAATAATTTAATGAAAAATGGAAGAAACCCACGCTACTCTCTCTTCTCAACATAGCCCTCTGAACCTTTCGGTAAGGCTAATGCTGGTGCAGATGTCAATATCTTTTTCAACTCCTGGAAACTTTGCTCACAGGCCTCGATCCAGTGGAATTTAGCTACCTTCTCAGTCAATTTGGTCAACAGTGCTGACAAGGCAGAGAATCCTTCCATAAACCTTTTGGAATACCCAACTAACCCCAGGAAACTTGCGAACCTCTATTGGAGTTGTGGGTCTAGGCCATGTATTTACTACCTTGATTTTCTATGAGTCAACTTGGATACCTGTATCTGACACAATGGACCTAGGAAAGTTACATAATTCAACCAAAACTCACATTTTGAGTATTTCACATATAATTGGGGATCTCTGAGGATCTGGAGTACTGTTCGCAAGTGATCTCCGTATTCAACTTTTGAGCAGGAATACACCAGAATATCATCAATAAACACAATCGCAAACAAATCTAAATATGGCCTGAAGATGTTGTTCATCAAGCTCATGAACACTATTAGGGCATTCGTCTATCCAAAAGACATAACCAAAAACTCAAAATGACTGTACCTGGTCTTGAAAGTTATCTTCGGAATGTCTTTCTCTCAGTATCACACTTGGTGGTAACCTGACCTCAATTTGATTTTAGAGAAACGTTTTGCCCCTATAGCTGTTCAAACAATTCATCTATCCTTAGAAGAGGATATTTGTTGTTAATAGTAACTTTATTCAACTATCGATAATCTATACACATTCGTAGGGAGCTATCCTTCTTTCTCACAAATAGGACTGGTGCACCCTACGTCAAGGAACTAGGTCTGATAAAGCCCTTATCTAACAAGTCTTTCAACTATTCTTTTAGCTCTTTCAATTCGGCAGGGGCCATTCCATACGGAAGAATAGATATGGGTTATGAATTTGTTAGTGTGTCGATGGGGAAGTCAATTTACTATTCAGGAGGAATACCAGGAAGTTCATATAGAAATATGTTTGGGAACTCACTAACCACCAAAATAGACTGAAGAGTCGAGGATTCTGCCTACATATCTGAAATCCTAACAATATGGTAAATGCAGCCCTTTGCAATCAACTTCCTCGCCTGAAGATAGGATATGAACCTACATTTTGGCGTAGCTGTATTGCCTTTCCATTCTCGCACTGCCTCCCCTGAAAAGTGAAATCAGACATTCTTGGTCCAGCACTCCACATTGGTATAACATGGTGCTAGCCAGTCCATACCCATAATTACATCAAAATAAATCATTTCTAGCTCCACTAAATCTGCTAAAGTCTGGCGATCGACAATCTCTACTATACAACCTTGATAAATTCTCTTAGCACTAATAGAGTCAACAACGGGTGTAGACACCGAGAATGGTCGCCGGAGTAATTCTGGTACTATACCAAACTTCCAGGCCACTAATGGAGTAACATAAGACAAAGTGAAACCTGGGTCTATCACAGCATAAACTGAGTGAGAGCAACATCCAGCATGCCTGTCACAATTTCCGGTGAAGACTCTAACTCCTGTCGCCCTGGTAAGGTGTAAGAGTTATTCAGACCACTGCCAGAACTGGATTCCCTTGACCTACCTCTGCCTCTACCTATTGGAGTTG
The DNA here is from genome assembly GCA_035772735.1 of Datura wrightii. NCBI lineage: Eukaryota > Viridiplantae > Streptophyta > Magnoliopsida > Solanales > Solanaceae > Datura > Datura wrightii. Next base: position 150,467,394 of record JASDFA010000001.1, on the reverse strand, counting down.
AGGCCCTGCCCCCTGCATAAGGTGCTGGAGCATATGAACCAGCTAAGGACCTATTCTGCTGGTCTCGATTACCCTAGTGGCTAGTCGAAAAATCCCTCATCATGTGTCCCTCCTGTCCATAGGAATAACAAGTGGTTGAGCCATATCTATATCTTCCCAAATGTCTCCTATTACAGGTACTGCAACGTGGTATAACTAGTCTCATTTGATATAGACCCCTCTGCTACAATGAGCCAGACGCTCATGAACTTTCACCGGGACCTGACTGTCTATGACAATCTGATTCGTTGTCCTGCTGCTGCTGAAATGGGGGCCTAGGTGGCCTACTTGACAAATGAGGCCTGGGCCCACCCTGAAATTCTACCTGAAAGTCGGTAGGTCTAGCCCTTCGACGCTGCTCTTGACCTACTTTATCAATCTCATACTAATGTTGTCTAATTTCCTCTATGTTCTGAGCAAAAGCTTGAATCCATGAGATGTCCATATCCTCTTGTAGTGTGGAGATGATACAAGATTCCACATACTCTAGTGCAAGTCCAATAATAAACTGATGTACCCTGGCTGGCATAGTATCAACAAATGTTGGCGCATATCTGGCCAAGGAATCAAACCTCAACGCATATTCTCTGACACTCATTCTTCCCTACTCCAGATATAGGAACTGCTCTACTCTAGCCGGTCGGATCTCTCGGGGAAAATAGTGGTCTATAATCTCTACCTCAGGTCCTTTCCCAACTTTCATACCACAAAACTGCTAGCTCTTGTAATTGAAACACTACTAACTCAATTAATTCTGTAGATGAAGCATGCATAACCCTAAATATCCTTTGTAGCTGGTCTATGAAGTTCTTAGGGTCCTCTCTATGATCTGTTCCTATAAACTGGGGAGGAGTCAAAGCAAGGAACTCACGGTCTCTCGAACTCCCGGGCCTCTTAGTAGGCTCGACAATAACTAATACTACTAGTTGAGGCTGACGCTAGGCAGCCATCATGTGAACCAACATACATACTTCACGTCTGACATCCAGATCTGAGAATATAGAAGGAACTAGAGGTGTGGTTGATACTTCTATTAACCTTGGAGGTTCTCCTTGGGAAACACTGGGGAGATTAAGGGGAGGTCTCTCTTTCCTCATGTTGGGTTGTCCCTAACTGCGGCACCTTACTGGTACCCTCTCCCCTTGTGGTGTCTAACTCTCGATTGGTCATAGTTTGTCTTGTATCTGACATCTTTGTAGACATACATAACAACATAAGCTTAGGGACCCGACCCTATATAACTCTGATCTATCTCTCTGACAAGAAGGAGGGGTAACCATACTATTATGCCTCATAGCCTCTTGCCTATTGAATATGGTGCATAACATATTTATATACAAGACTCTACTAGACTCGGCTTGCAAATTCCCTAGGATACAACGCTGCTCTGATACCATATTTGTCATGCCCCATCTTGGGAGGCATGACTGGAACCTAGTGCAACATTGGGACTTGGGCTGACTTGGCTAGGTGTAGGCACCTCTGGTGCTTGTCAGCAACTCAAAATCAAGAACACAAAGAGCTATATCTCAGCTACAAACACAACCTTGGGCCGACAAGGCCATACACCAACCTGTAAAAGAAAACATCTAACCCAACCAACATAATGATAAAGGGATCTTATGCGAGACAACAAGACCCCCATACTGTCTAGTAATAACAGAAAGGAAGCAGGCAGTCATATTCATACTATAGCTGACAAGGCTGTTAACTAAAAGTTAAACTAGGCCCCACGTAGCCAGCACACAAAATATAATATACATAGGCCCCTTACACCAACAACAACCAACAACTGGAAATTGTAGTCTGCAAGCCTCTAAGAGTGGAATAGTTGTCAGAACAGGGCCCCGACCTATCTAATACTGCACAACAAAGGAGCAAACCTTAACCATCTGGAAACTCTGGAAGAAAGGAGATAGCCAATCTACTATATCTGAATAGTATTGAGATAGCCTTGAGCCCTGTCTGTCTGAACCTGTAGGCAAGTATGCAGCACCCCATGCTTAGGCATCAGTACAATATGTACCGAATATATAAGGCAGTAAATGAAGATTGAATGAAAGCTGATAAAGAGCTGATACTATTCAATAATAAGGGCCAGAAGTTAACCTAATTAACCTTACAATATAGACTATCCCTAACAAGTATCGTACAACCAGCACAGAATAACATACCCGGGCCCCCATAAGCCTCGGCAAGTACAAGCAATGCACACTCTGCTTATCTGAACTACTATAGGCCTTAGGAACGTTGTAACTAAAGTATACTTGATCGCTAAAGCTGTACCCGAGCCTATTAGTCTCCTGTAACTGAGTTTAAACCATCTGGGCTAGTGTAGCTATGTCTGAGCCGTCTAGGCTCCTATAATCATATCTGAGCCATCTGGGCTCTTGCAATGGTATCTGAGCCGTTTGGGCTCCTATAACTGTATATGAGTCGTTTGGCCTCCTAAAACCATACATGAGCCGTCTGGGCTCCTAATACTGTATCTAAGCCGTATGGGCTCCTGTAACTATATATGAGCCATCTGGACTCCTGTAACTATATCTGAACCGTCTAGGCTCCAGTAACTGTATTTGAGTCGTCTGGGCTCCTGTGCTACTATAAGGTATTGATTATATCAGCTAAAAAACAGAAGTAAATTTCTAAAAGGAAGTAGCCTTAGCATACCTCAAATGTCAATTCTCGTTTATCCAAATAGTTCCAACTTGTAGCTAGCGATTCCACTCAATTGCAGCCCTTATGCTAAGAGAATAGGGATATTTTCAATACTAAGACTCGACAAACAATGATATCTTCAATAATATTAAGTATAATTCAACTCCATTTAATTCTGCTAAAAACCCACAAATTCTCGAGAGTTTAGAAGGTAGAAATGCTTACCTATAACTTGTAGTCGTGTAGGACTCAATTAGAAGTGATTCCGACATCTTTTACTCAGTGAGGTTCATGTACTCAGAGTGAATTTAAAGAAACTAACTCTGTAAGGATGTTCCTCGTAGGCCCATAACTAGTTATCCAAGATGAATTTGCATTTGGACGGAGTTTAGCAGCATAATTTGACAAAAAATGGAAGAAACCCACGCTACTCTCTCTTCTCTGCCGAGGGAAATGTTTTTAAATGAAACATTTAACACTTAACTACATATATATATATATATATATATATATATGTTTGGTGGAGGCCTAGGAGGCGCGGCGCTCCACCCATCGCACCAGGCAAGAGGCGCGACGTGCCGGACTGGCTGGCATGGCGCGTTGCCCAGTGCGCCTGGCCCCCGGCCTCGGCCTCATTCTCGTTCGATGTCGTGTTCATATATTCATCCCCTGAGCCTTTCCTCACATGCGTCGTACTCCAAAACTCTCAACATACACGCACACGGATCAGTTAGACGATAGAAACTCAAGGGGTGTAACATCAAAATATGCCTATCTGAGGCAATTAAAACATCTTTGCGGAGCCTTTCTAGCTCAAAATAAAGTAGATTTATTAACTCTGGTGAGCCTCTATGCTCAAAACTGAACTCTGATGGTGAGCCTTTGTGCTCAAAAACTGTATAATACTGGTGAACTTCTATGCCCAAAACTGAATTTTTAAAAAAAAGTCTTTACTTTATTTTTTGAAAATTATATGTTGAACTAAAGATGACAGACTGAAACTCTTTTCTGAAAAAATCATTCTTTAATCTGAAGCTACTAAAAATATGAAAACAATACTATGTCTAATATCATAAAGTTTTCAAAATATCACTTTTCATAAAATAGGGGTCAGTGGAATAGAATGACATGAACCATAAGTTAATAATCGAAAGAGATAGAGATACAACATGTGTAATAAGAGAACAACAATTTATAACTCAGATCATACAGAAAAAGACCAAATTCACAAAATTGGCAAAACCCTAACTCTTAATTTCTTCTAAAACTGAATTGAGATGTAGTGTGTAAGGAATAATGGAGTTCCTCACTATGGGTAGTCTTACATACCTATAAATGCTCTAAATATTGAAGGATAATATGATCTTGGAAGGATAAGGACCACAAGAACATTTCTTGAACCTTGGAGATGAGTTCTCTCGAAAACCTAGGTTTTGACAATAGATTTTTTCTTAGGATACATAATCAAGTGTTAGAATCACTTAAATATCATGATAGTATGATAGTATGTGGAAGGAGGTATATTCTCTTTAAAAGATGGTGGGTCTTGCTAATAATCAAGTCTTGAATCGTAGAAGTGAGTTCTTGATTCTTGCTACAGACAGAAAGGTGATTTGATGTTAAAGGGGAAGTATGACAAGAAAAAATTACCAACTCTCGGTTAAAACAAAGAAATGCCTACATCCTTTCCAACAATACACCTCCTTCATTTCATTTTGTACACACACCAGGCAAGTTCTAGACACTTCACAATAGCATGGAATAACAATACCTCACTTCACAGTTTATGCACATGCTCGATTCAAGATGTATTCACAGATTCTTCAATCAGCTAATTACATGAATTCAAACATTAAGCCTCAATCACACCGAATCGAACTCTACAGCCTAGGTATCTCAACATATTTACAAGTTTGCATGCTTTCATACGAATCACCTTTGTATTTTGAATACCAGTTACAACATGCAACCAAGATTTTGCAACCATATAGTAACTACAGGTTTCGGGATGCAATCCACCAAAGAAAAACGAAAAATTAATTGAAAAAAATCTACTCCTAACGACTACATTTCCCTTAAGACGGTCGTCATCCATCCATCATAGGGAACGGTCACTAACTATGACGTCGGTTCAATGAGACCATTCTCGGTAAAAGAACCGAAAACAAACGCCGAGAAACCCAAAATAAAAAATTGAAAAATTTTGCAAAACATCGATCATTTCGATAGAAAAATTATTTACAAAATATTTTAAATATGAACAAAATATTTTCACAAAATTTTTAAAACTATCGATCATTTCGATAAGAAAAAAATATTTACAAAAATATTTTACAGATTCAGCTGGCAACATTCCACAACACACATCAATTCCACAAATATGTTCAGATACAGAACAGTTTAAAAATTCACAAACACAGGGAAACAAAACATGTAAATATACAGAGGAAAGCATACAAGCAAACCAGCCCAGCCCAACACCTAACTACTCCCACCCCACACTTAAATCGAACACTGTTCCCAGTGTTCACAAAAATTAAAAATCACAAAATTGGGTGGTGGAACTCCCTGATCATTCAAAGTATTCCACTTCTTCATCAGGTGCTGCTGCCTCATCTCCCATGTCCGAGTCGCCTCCGTCGTCGTCATCGGACTCCACATCGGAGTCCTCCCGACATGTCTCCTCGTCCGTGGGGACGTCATCGTCTGTGGGCTCTACAAATGCTGGCCCCACTCGGCATAGAGCCCTAGCGTTTTTGCCAAACAGGTAATCTAGCTCGAGTTGCCATAGCTCCTCCTCCGTGGCTGGTCTCCCACCTATCCTGAGCTGGAGCATTTGCATCCTATACATCCGCGCCATGTACTGGTCATCACGAGCATGTCGCTCGCCAAGTGTCAGCACTGGCCCGTGGGTGGTGTCGGGGGCCTTAGTTTTGGTCACATCCAAGGCCCGCCGCTCTAACTGTGGGATATAATCCAAAGCCTCTTCCTCGACGTCGAGGCCCCAGAGAAATATGGTGAGTAGTCCAACGAAACCATACCTGTGGCCCTGGTGTAATCGGGCTCTCTTCATGGCGGATATGATAACCGCCCCGACATTAATCTCCATCCCTTTCATCAGGGCGTACACCAGGCAAACACGGTCCCGCGTCACATCCGTCATGTGTACCCCCGGGATTAGGCACGAGCAGACTATCTTTAGCCAGATTCGGGCTTCCCTGTTCATTTGAGAATATGGCAGAGTCTGGTGGTAGCCCCTTTCTTTGTGTCTGCTCCATCTAGCTGTGGATCTAGCCCCACACAGTGTGCGTCTGATGTCGGCATACGGTGGGGTAATGTTCAGCTGGCGGAGAACGTGGGCGTCTGTGTCCCGCGCTCCGATGATGGCATTTAGCTGGTGGGGTTCCAGAGTGACTATCTGCCCTCTGATCTTGATGGTGTGTCTTCTTATTGACGGGTTCCAATTTGCATAGAACTCCCGGACCAGGTGCAAGTTGCATTCTTTGGGCTCCTGAAATATGAAACCGAGCCCAGCTGCCTCGATCCGGTGAACCATTCTGGGGAACTCCTGTGCTAATGGCTCCCGTGCTATATGCTCCTCGGGGAAATATTTATTCTCTTTGTGCTTGGCATACCACTTTTTCCCCTCGTCAGTCACCCATCTCGATCCGTATTGGCGGTGCTGGCCGCGTGGAACTGCTGGTGCAGCTGGGACTGCTGTGCCCAGTGTGAGTCGCTTTCTTTCGGTGCCTGAAGTTGATGCACCCTTACCTTTATCTTGCCTGCTTGCCATTTTACCTGTCAACACAAGTAAACAAGCTCAATGTCAAGGTAAATGAATATTAACTTCGGCTAAGGTCGGGTTAGCTAGGTTCACCCCACACTTAGTCCTTTAGCTACAGTTATGATACTACAGCAAGAATAACTTTATTTACACCAAACAACCAGCTATACAATCATGCTTAGTGCGTTCAAACGAAAATTTGACGGTATAACTTCTGCGTACTACTCAGAGTTCGTACAGCTAATCCCAATCACTAACATCGCTAACATTTTAATCATCGCACTTAGCAAAGAAAAACAACGAAACAAAAACAACAACAAAAATTCTATACACATGAACCTATACAACCAACCCAATTTGAACAAATTTCAACATTTCCCCCAAACTCGAGAATTCGTCTACTAACATTCAAACAATTTGTACAACGATTCAACCCATTCAACACGTACAACCCGGCATACAATTCATGATTTCGACACATTACCAACTTCAAATTCAACAACAAGCCCTAGAATTGATTTCTTCTATCAAATTCGAATAATTCATGCAATCGACAAGTTCAAACGATCATTACGACATTCCGAACATTTATCAATCAACAATTTACTCGAATTCATGCTAACTTTCGACTTAGGGCGATTTATCTCACCTCCCATGCTTAATTTCGAATAAAATCGACAAAAACTTGAGAGAGAATCGGAAAACATACCTTAACGTTGAAGAAGCGAAGAAAACTTGGTAATTTGTTGCCTTAAGCCGTGGCACGTTGGTGGGGGAGGGGTTTTGGGACGTTTGGTCGCAAAGGAAAATGAAAATGAGGGAAAAAAGGGAGAAATCGGGGTTTAAAAGGTAGAAAACATGCGGGTCACCCGGCAACCCGGTGTAACCCATCACAATTTACACGGCAACGTGTCATGGAGTGCATCGCGGTGCACTGCCTCCGTGACACGGAGCCATCGCGACAGCTTTCTGGAAATTGTAAAATTTCCGGATTACACCTCAACGTGTCACGGAGGGTAACGTGGAGGTCCTCCTCCGTGACACGGAGCTATCGCCCCAGCTCACTGTCTTCTATATTTTATTAAATTTTTCATACCTCACCTTTTCCTTCACGATTCCGTGCACATTTTCTTCTGTTTGACCTGAAAATCCTCTCACTAAATAATATTGGTTAGAATAATAGGTTTCACCTAACTAAAAAAATAAAAATACTAACTAAAACGAAAATTTTTATAATAAATCAAGAAAAAGAAAAAGAAAAATCTATTTACACTTTACAAAATGAAAGAAAAAAATTTTCACGGGTTGCCTCCTGTGCAGCGCCTGGTTTACCGTCGCGGCTCGACGTCATTTACGCTCAATTGTCCGCTAGGGTGATAGACAATTTCTCACGATCATTGTCCTCCCCCCAGTAGTGCTTACACCTATCCGGTGGTCTTCCCAATAACTCTCGGGAATGCTTCATCTGCTTAGCATTACCATGATCAATCACATTGATCACCGAGAGTTCTTCATGCACCATCGGGAGCTTGGGTGCTTTATACACATCGACCACCTCTACCTTGTCATGTGCTCGCATTGTAAGTTGCCCCGCAGCTACGTCGATTAATGCTTTCCCGGTTGCCAAGAAGGGTCGTCCCAAAATAAATGGGACTTCCGTGTCTGGTTCAAAATCCAGAATAATAAAATCTACCGAGAAAATTAGAGAGCCAACTTGCACTAGAACATCCTCAACAATGCCATCCGGCCTAGCTAAGGATCGATCCGCCAACTGCAAGATTACGGTTGTAGGTCTAGGACTCCCTAGACCCAACTTTCTGAATACCGAAGATGGCATCAGATTTATACTTGCCCCCAAGTCACACAATCCACGAGCTCGGATGCTCTGCCCAATAGTAAGCTGGATAGTAAAACTTCCAGAGTCTTTTAGCTTCGTGGGCAGTCTATTTTGGATCCGAGAAGTGCACTCCTCCGTCAAAGCCACTGTGGCATACTCAGTCAAACGACTTTTGTTGGCCACGATGTCTTTAATGTATTTAGCATATTTAGGCACTCCCTGCAAGACATCAACAAGAGGTAAGTTAACATGTACCTGTTTAAGCACCTCCATGAATTTCTTGAAACACGCCTCCTCCTTGTGTTTCTTGAGTCGTTGAGGGAATGGGGGTGGAGGTCTTTCTAATTCAGCTTCTTTGGTCTTCCCCCTTTTCGAACTTTGCTCCCCCTCAACTTCTACTGCTCCTAAATTTTGAGGTGGTCTTTCTGGTTCCACCTCCTTCAGCTGCAAACAACTCCTTGTGGTCACTGCATTTACCTGCTTCAGATTCGGATCCGTGTCGCTCGGTAGTCCTCCTCTGGGCCTTGTATTTTGGGCACTAGCAAATTGCCCAAATTGATACTCAAGAGCCTTGGTCGCTAACTGGTTATTTTTCACTTCGGCTGCCAATTTAACATAGTCAGCCTGCAATTGCGCTTGGTTAGCGATCATGGTCTTGAACATCTCCTCAATGCTGGGTGATGGTGGTGGAGGAGGTGCATTGTTATTTCTGAATTGAGATTGGTAGTTCTGTTGCCCTCCTTGATTCCTTTGCATACCCTGACCCGAACTTTGGCCTTGATGGCTGTTGCTACCCCATGAGAAATTTGGATGATTCCTCCAATTTGAATTGTAGCCACTACCATACTGCTGGTGATTTCTTTGTGCATTACCCACAAAGTTTACCGAATCAAGATTTGCTCCACAGCACTCAGCTGAGTGCTCACTGCTTCCACACACTTCACACCACAATTGCTGGACCGCATTAACTGGAGCTGACGGCTGGTTCAAAGTCATGTTGCTGAAGTGGTTGTTCAATTGATTTTGCAAGGCAGCTATCTGTGCAGCGATAGCTGTAAATCCATCCACTTCAAACACTCCTGCTGCTTTCCTTGCCCCACCTCATGATGAATCAGCATTCCATTCTGGATTGCTCTGTGAAATCCGGTTTAGCAAGGTATACAACTCCTCATAAGTCTTTTCCAGCGCTTGCCCTCCAGCTGCTGAATCTAGCAGAATTTTGGTATGGGGTTCCAAACCCTCAATAAATATGTGCACCAACACGTCATTGGACTGATGATGATGAGGACAGTCCCGCAACATGGATTTAAATCTCTCCCAGACTTGATATAAATTTTCTCCCTCTCTCTGTTTGAAACTTAGAATTTGACTTCTAAGTCTTGCTGTTTTGCCAGAGGGGAAAAATCTTATCAAGAACTTCGGTGCAAGATCATCCCATGTTGAAATAGAATTTGGTGGCTCAGCTTTCAACCACCTCTTGGCTTCTCCGAGTAATGAGAACGGAAATAATGTAAGCCGAACATAATCAGGTGACACTCCAGCGGGTATATAAGTGTCACTTATCTCCAAAAAGTTTTGGAGATGCTGTTGTGGGTCTTCATGAGGGAGACCGGTAAATTGCCCGCTTTTGTGCAACAGTTGCACCATATTTTGCTTGAGTTCAAATCTCCCTCCAGGCTATGGTTTGCGGATACTGGATGTAACATTGTTGGCATGTGGGATTGCCAACTCGCGAACCGGCCTTGCTGCTGCTTCTTCGGGCACTAACACTGCCCTCACAACCGGTGGATTTTGTTGCTCCATAATAGTCTGTCTGAGAAACTGCAGCTTCCTTTGTAGAGCTTCTCTTCATTTACTATGAAATATACGTTCAGGCTCTATATAAGATTCCACCAGCTCTTTGTCTCTTGCCAGTGTTCACAGCAATTAAGTATGCAAAATACAGGCTAAGACCAAGTTGTCAACACTTAAGAAAAGAAAATAAAAATACAGTAAATTTACACTTAACACAATTTCACCAATTGCCAAATCCCCGGCAATGGCGCCAAAAACTTGTTCGGTGTGTTATATGGGTATCTAAACCGACACGCAAGTGTACGTGGTCGAACAAGTAGTAAGTGGCTTTAGTAAGCCAAGTATCGATCCCTCAGAGACTCGGATTAAGTGAAGTTTGCTTAAGTATACTATACTATATTTAACTTCTAAATATGCTGACAACAACGTAACCAAAAAGTGAATAATTTGTTTTATAAATTTTATACTAAAACTAATAACAATTATCTACTTTGAATTTGGACTATGAATAAGAGCATGCTGAAGTTAAACGAACATGTAATGAAACTGATTATCATCATCAATTGGTTAATCTTTTCTTCCAGTTGCTAGCCCAGAACATTAGCCAAGAGATTAAAACTCTCGTATTTAATCTCACTTAAGAATCATAAATCATCCGTCTACATTTCTGTGATCAAATGCAATTCATGACCTAGCAATGCAATTCCGGTTCCTAAATTGACTAATACGGCTTTCAAGTATATTTCTATCAGGAAAGCACATCAAAACTCAATTTTCCCAAATCAAGTAAAGAACAATATCCTATTAATTCACAACTTTCCAATTTCGTGCTCTCTCGAGTGAAATCGGACTTTTTAGATGTACATTAATGTAGGCCACACACCAATGCAGTAAGAACAAGAATTAATAGAACAACATGGAAGAAAAAGATGAAAGACCATATAATTCAATAATCAAAATTCATCACAAGTGTTCATAACCTCAGCAAGGAAGGGAATTAGCCACTCATTTGTGGATTAATCATCCTAAAACAAGTGTTAATCATACAAACAATTGAATTAGAGAAGAAGGAAAGAGAGAAAAAACCCTGAACTTTTCGTCCCTCAACTGCCTGTAACCCACGTCCTTGATCCACCAAGTCTGAATTATGAAAAATACACTTAAGTGTTCTATTTATACTAGTGGGAATTTTTCCCGGAATAATGAGCAACGTGTCACGGAGTGCATCGCGGAGCACTGCCTCCGTGACACGCCGTGAACGCGGACCCTCACTGGAATTGGGGGTCCGGGAATATAACACCAACGTGGCACGGCGTGCAACACGGAGGCTAGCCACCGTGCCACGGAGCTGTCGCGAACCTCCACTGGACATTGATGAATTTTTCACCCTCCAGGAAGAATGCCTCCGCGATGGCAGCGTGACACGGCTCCATCGCGGAGCCCCTTTAATTTGTGCAGTCCGATGCCTTTTTCCGTGCTCGATTCCAAGTCCAACTCCGATATCGTCCAACATGTATTTTAGCTCCTCGAAATCACATTTTACCTACAAAACAATGCTAATCATGTTGGTTAGTATAAATTCACATTTTATTACCAATTACATGAAAATGTATACGCATTGCTAGATAAACAAGGCGAAAATGATACTTTTGAGTATCACTTGGGCATATAAATCTGCCCAAGATCATCCCTGACTGATGAAGGGAGACTTTCTCTGCTATTGAGACTCCCTAACTAAACTAAGGGAAACATTCTCTGCTAATGAGAATCCCTAACTAAGCTAATTGAGACATTCTCTACTATGGAGTGTCCCTGGCTGCCTAAGGGAGACTTTCTGTACTATTGAGACTCCCTAACTAAACTAAGGGAAACATTCTCTGCTAATGAGACTCCCTTACCGAGCTAAGGGAGACATTCTTTGCTAAATAGAATCCCTGAATTAGCTAAGGGAGACCTTCTCTGCTAATGAGGATCCCTGACAGAGCAAAGGTAGACATTCTAGAATCCCTAACTAGACTGAGGGAAGCATTCTGACTGACTGAGGAAAACATTCTCGGATATGGAGAATCCCAATAAACTAGAACATGGAGGAAATTAGTCTGATGTCATTCATCTATTCTAAGCAACTTCAGCTAATTAGAAACATGAGCGTTTAACTAATTACATCATACTGAATTTATTTAAAATATGATTAGGGCTACTTTCTACTATCAACAAGCCCATAGGTCTGAAAGATCAACATCATGCATTATCATCACAATTCATATTATCATAGTCCTGAAATTAGAGTTTAAATAATACATTCTACATGTATGAAACATCTATAGGATCAGATCATACTTTATACACATCCACAACATTCAAAGTCCGAGTTCATAGCATATGACATATATCTTACATTCATGTAAGATCCATAGGTCCAAGTCATACTTTAACATATACCCGAATCATAGTGAAGGCATATACATATTTCAAATCCACCCAAGACCATAAGTTCAAATCATACCTTAACACATCTATTAAATCATATATTTTAGATTTACAGAAAACCCTTATAATCAGCTCATTCTTTAAACATATATAATGAGTTCCTGGTAAGAGCATGTGAATAATTAACGAAAACCTATTTGAAATTCTAGGGTAACTCATGGTGAAAATTCTATAATCATGCTATTCCCATATCAAATACATAATTTGAGATCTTGAAAGTAATTTCGTAAGCATACATGACTATCAATCATGATGGGTCTTAGAATTCATAGGAGGCATATGAGAATTCGTCCATAAATCGAATCCTAGAACATGCTTTTCTAGAAAATCAAGGAATTTAAATTTTAATATCAAAAATTATGATACAAGGATGGAAGGAGATCCTTGTTGAAGTCCCACATACCTGATTAGAAGGAATCCCCCATTTGAACCTGAACCTTGAAGCCCTTGAAGAAGCCCTAGGTGAGCCTTGAGTCTTGAGAGAGAAGAGGAAGAAGAGCTTATGGGAGGTTTTTGGGTGGAATGAGGGATTAGGCTAGGAAGGACCCTTATATTCATCCCATCTAATACCCAAAAAGACGTCACTTAGAAGTTAGAAGCTTAGAATTTTATGAAAATACCCTTGATATTTCACCGGAAAAAGGACCCTTCCAGTCCTCACGAGGGACATCATGACTCGTGAGGTACTGGACGATTTGTGAGTCCAATTCGTGAAGTCTACTAGGATTTTCATGAAATTTTGCCACATAACGAGTCACTTAATGAGTCGTGAGGTGACTTAATGGGTCACTTGACCAGTCATGAAGTCCCCTCTAAAACTGAAGTTTTCTGGCAATTTTGGCCACTTAACAAGTCGTTAGGTGACGAGTCACCTAATGAATCGTTCTGTGATGCTGGTGTAGTTTCACTAAATTGCTAAAAAAATTTTACTTCAAACTCCGCTTGAATCAAGGTTAGATGTGTTAGAAAGAATACTCAAAGGGCTTCAATTTGATATATCTAATCACCCAAAAACACTTTGTAAAATGGGATCTATAGTCGTTAGAATTTAACCCTTGCTAGAACTTGTATGAAAACTCATTCAGTAAGAAGGCTCTCAACTCAACTTTGTGCTAGAAGTTCCATATGATATTAATTTGTATCCATTGCACTTATAACACTTGAGGATTGATATTAAAACCAAGTATCCATAGAATTCATTGGGCTCGGACCTATCCATACACCTAGAACGGTTCCAAACTTAGCCCAAAAGTCCGGGGCATTGAAATATCTCAATTCACTAGTTTTGGGTCTAGTCTTAGAGACTTTTGGGGTGTTTCAACATCTCTCCTTTGGGAACATTCATCCTTGAATGTGTGTAAACATACTAAAAAGTTGGGGAAAGAAATTGTTATCCCAATTACTAAACATTCGACGCTGAAAACTAACAGAGCAACTGAGTTGATAATGATTGAGATATCGTTGTCAACCTCCTTCCTGATACTGAACTAGCAATCATGGTATCTGGTTTGATTAAAAGTAAGGGACTCATAAGCATGAATCATTCATGACATCTAAAACTGAGCACATACATGAGGTAACCTGATCTCCTGAGCTAGTAAAGCAACTTCTAAAGACTGAGTTCAAGCTGAGCATACTGGAGGACATGAGCTAACACGCATAGCTAATTTATGACATGAAGCTGAGACTTAAGGATTCATAGGGTGAGATTAGCATTACTATCTGAAGCGGTCATCTAGAAATTCTGGAAGTCTGCACTTTATAATGGGTAGAGCGTAGCTTCAGCTTAAACATAAGATAAACTATCCGAATTTGAAGGGATTGGCATTCCATGGTTGTTAAGGCTGGGATTCCCCTACTAGTACACTCAATATTTGACTTGTCTCATAGACCAACCATCTCCCCTTAGCTTAAAGCCATCATTCTAAGGCTCCTAAATCTCTCTTAAGGTTAGGGCTAAACCACTAACTCTTGACCTCTCCTCCACCTCCAGCATTCACTACAAACCTCATACTCACAGCTATTTCACACCATACATCGACAATCTCTTCTCAACAAACATCACAAGAGTTTCTATTCAATACTAGGGTTTTGGAGCTAGAAACATGCAAAGAGTAACATGAGAAATTCATAACATACCTGTGACTACTTCTAGCGACTTGCCCTTAACCAGATGTGCTGCTACGGTGTAGAAGCGATTTTGACGTTGTCCGCCACCTGCGCTAGATGATGCCCCCTGCTGAAATAGGCGGTTCACAGGAGCTACTAAAGAGGTGACTGAGGCTCTACTCTCGCTCCACTTAGCTGCTGCGCAATCTCGGTGCTTATGACCCAACTTGCCACACCAAAAACAAGCATCTAAGTCGGCCATGCATTCTCCCAAATGGTGCTTCCCGTCGCTCTTACAAGCTGGATAGATAATCTCTCTTACCCTAGGTTTGTACGGAACACTAGCTGTCAAAGGTGCTGGGGCAGATGATCTTTGTTTGGAGAATGAGCGTTGTCCACCACTTGGCCTTTGAGGGGAAAACTCTGAATCTCCTGTCCTAGCCCTCTTGGCCTCTCGCTCTTTTTCCTCACCTGTTCCGCTTCTATTTGTTGAGCGAATATCACCAAATGTGAAAAGTCTATGTCTTTGTGAAACATGGAGTTCTTGCACTCTTTGACCAAGGAGTCTGACACTCCATTCAAGAACCTGCTCACACAAGCCCTCTGGATGGCTACCATCTCCGGTGCATAATTAGACAACTAGTAAACTCTAATGCATACTCCTGGACAGTCATGTTGTTCTGTCTCAAGTTTATGAACTCTGCCGCCTTTGCCTCCCTCAACTCTCGAGGGAAAAACCTATCCATGAACGCAGCCATAAACTCATCCCAACCTACGGGGGCTCAACTCCCCCGAACGAATCTCTTGTGATGTTGGTGCAGTTTCACTAAATTGCTCATAACTTTTTACTCCGAACTCCGAATGATGCAAGGTCAAATACATTAGAAAGAAGAATCAAAGGGACTCAATTTGATATATTTAATTACCCAAAAATGCTTTGTAAAATGGGATCTATAGTCGTTAGAAGTTGACCCTTGCTAGAACTTGTACGAAAACTCAATCGGTAAGAAGGCTCTCAACTCAACTTTGTGCTAGAAGTTCCTTATGATCTTAATTTGTATCTATTGCACTTCTAACACTTGAGAATTAATATTAAAACCTAGTATCCATAGAATTCATTGGGCTCGAACCTATCCATACACCTAGAACGGTTCCAAACTTAGCCAGAAGTTCGGGGCATTGAAATATCTCAACTCACTGGTTTTGGGTCTAGTCTTAGAGACTTTTGGGGTGTCATAGATACCTACTGAATATATGTATTTCTCATACTCACCCTATGTTTGATGCTTCTTCTTTTATTGTAAATTTTATTTTGAGCATTAGTAAGCCACGCTGATTGATCCGGTCCAAGACTTCCACATTAAGAGATCTTTTGGTGAGATTCCTAGTTGATTTTCAGTGCTAGACTCCTTCTACATACCTTTTACTTTTTTTCTTTTACTCTTTCAGACTGTGATCAGTCGTCGAATAGTTGATATCGTATTCTTAGTTGCTCTTGTACACATAATACTGAATCTTGGGATTATATTTTATTAATTTTTGCACTTGATTTCTATTAAAGATTTCCTATGGTTTGAACTTGTTGATATCTTACTTCCATGAGTATTGACTTTATTTTGAAAATTTTTGGGTGGTGGTTTGAGTGACCTATAAATAGGTGAGTGTAGGTGTCATCATGATCCATGTAAATTTTTGATGGCGACATAGTAGCTTTGTGTTTTCGCATTAGCAATTGACAGATATCTCTATGAAGGCATCACGAAATTCTCAATATGTTTCTTGCTTTTGCAAGTTGGGCATTTGTAAATCACATCCTATAACTTAGGGGGTAAATGACAGTGGTGTTCAAATGATATACTTTTGTGAAATTCAAGTATCTATCTAATCATTAACTAAGTTAGAATATCTATCTTATAAAATTTGCCAAATAAAAGATTATCCTGATATTTAGACAAATAATAACAAATAAAATATAAATGATATTATGAGGACTAGTGATAATTTATATTCCCCCCAAAATGAATGACATGATTTAAACTAAAAACGTTAAATGTTTTCATCAGATAAAAAATTGTCGACGAAACAAGGAGTAATTTTTATTTAGTGAAAAAATAATTTATCGAGTTACCAAATCATAAATTCAGTTTATATTTGGAATTATTTTTTATTTTATTTTAGAATTAGTTGTATTCGGTATGGTGAAAAATATTTTTGAGAAAATGCTTTTCAATTTACATGTTCAGTTGATCAAAATTTTTAGACAACATTTTCTTTAAAAAATCAAATTTCTTAAAAATAAGGAAAATGATTTCTGTGGTGGAAATAGGAAAAACAAGTTCTGCAAGTGATATTTCATATTTATTGTGTCCTCCCAACTCTTTAACACACATCTTCACCCTTATATCGTAATCCACAACTCCACCACCCTACAGTCTTATTCCCCACCCTATCTCTATAATATTCATCTAGATTATATATAAATATTTTTAGGATAATTATTTATTTAGAATACCGAACACAAGAAAATAAGCAAGAAACCGCTTTTCCTTCTCATACAAAACATTCTCAAAATGTTATATTTTTTGCTGCCAAATATTTGAAATGGTCAAACGCCTACTTAATGTCGACTAATCTATGAGTGTATAGTGGTTTGATCCATGTCTGATGGCATCTTTTTCTGGGAGAACACATGAACTTATGTTGCAGTCTGTCTTAACCATGTGAGGATTCTCTGAACATCCTTTGAAAATATTTATCCTTTTCTTTTAATCCATTGTTGTCAACTAGAAAATCTTTGTGAAGTATCCCAGAAATTTGGGGATAAACACTTCACTAGATAATACCTGGGAAATGGAAGCTAGATTTCAAAACTCAAAACTTCTTTTACGCCGGAATTCATGCGACCTATGTCTTCTTTTCTTTTTCTTTTTTTAATTTAATATAAGTTAATTAGAAGTTAATCTGATGAAAGAAATTAGAAATTAATATAATTTTTTTATGTTTGTGTCTATGCTTACATACATCATACATGCAATCGATCATAGAAGAGTAGTTTTTTTTTAAAAAAAAGAGAATTAAATCACACCATCACAATAATAGGTAAATGCTTCTTTTTACCTCAAGTTATCAAAATTACTCATAATAAGATATTGAGTACAATTGAAAAGGATCATGGGTGATAATCAATCCAATAAAACCAAGGTGTGAATGATGCATCCATCCACCTTAGTTTGAATTTTTTGTTCTCTTTTACTTCAGGATATTCGATAATTCACATTAACAACCGATTAAATCTTAAAACAAAAGGTACTTTCAAGGCTTCAATTCTTGCATCTATCGTCAATTGTTATATTTTTTTCCTCCAAAATACACTCTTTTTTTCTTCAAAAATTTTCAATTAAAAATGTTATAGTTTTTGAATATTACTTTCTCCACTATTTTCTTAGTGTTGAAATTTAAAAGAATTATAATTTGAACAAAGCTATTTGGATAAATCCCACAGTAATCTCATGAAGGAGAGGAACCAATATTATTTTTAAGAAAGCGTTTTAATCCCTAATATTTTATGCTCTTCATATATTTTTCAACAACATGTTAATCTACTATTATTAATAATTTTAACATCTTATTTTTGAATTACAAAGAGTAACAATCATTGGATTCAGTCCACCTTACAGTCTTGTTTCTCGTCTTTGCAAATTATTTTCAAACTAATTATAATAAAATAATAGTTATATTAGTTACAAGGAGACAGAGATGTATGTATACATAATTTTGGAATGCTTAATGCCCGTTGGAATTACTCTTTCCAAGTACCAACTCCTGATTTAGTGGGAGCAAATGTGATTCTGTTGGTCAACACCACTTCTAATTTTTTTCAGTAAAATAGATTATATTTAGCTCGTAGCTAGCTAGTTGTCATATGTATTATCTCCTGTTATTAAAGTTTTCAAGCTGCATTTATCACAATATACCTTTTGGACTCATAAAATTGTCAGCACAATGACTCCCAAATTAGATCTAAGAGGGGTGAATTGGGTCTAACGACTTTTCTGCCGAATTAAAAGTTTACTTGAATTTTATTTTATGATAGGATCATACTTGAACCTTGTTCCTTTGAGAAGTAACCTAATTCAAGTGAAAATAACAAAGTGCAGAAAGTAAAGTGAGAGAAAGAGATTTTTACGTGGAAA
Source organism: Datura wrightii (assembly GCA_035772735.1). NCBI lineage: Eukaryota > Viridiplantae > Streptophyta > Magnoliopsida > Solanales > Solanaceae > Datura > Datura wrightii. The sequence continues at coordinate 150,448,490 of JASDFA010000001.1, read as the reverse complement.
CCCACCCAGGCTCTAATGGGTGTAAAAACTGCAACCTACTCCCTAGTAGAATTTCAGCTTAACTCCACTAAAACACCGAGCCAAATTTGGATTGTAACCCCCACAATCCAAGAACCTGCTCCTAAGCCCTTACAAAGTTCCTAACCTGTATAAACTACCCTTAGTTTAACAAGAAGAACTTTAAATATAATTACAAGCAATTGAAAATAGAATTAAAACAAATTCAAGTACACAGGTTCACTACACGTTGACACCTAGACCTAGACTACAACAGAACAAAACTAGGAAACTGTCTTTAGCAACGGTTAACTCTCTTCAACTTGAATGTCAATTGAATGCTCAAGAATGATGAATTTTCTTAAAAGTATTATTCAGTAAATGCCCAACTTGACGTGGTGACTTCTTCTTTTATAGTCACCAGAATGCACGCCACTGATTTTCTTCTACTAGGAAAGGGAATATTTAACTTAAGATTCTTTTCCTTATTTGAAAGATCTTGTAGACTCCTTGTTGAATTCTACAATCTCTTACCAAATATTTTCTTTCCTTATTAGCCCATGATTTCTTTCTTCCCTTAATAACGAATATACCTTTCCAATCAATAGGGATTTCTTTCCTTGTAGAATCCTAGTTGACTCCAAGCTCTTTTCTCTTTTTCCTGCAAAGAGCAAGGTACTAGAGTTCTATAAGCAATTAGCAGTCGATTACCTACATTAGTAAATAAGCAAATGTTAATCGACCAACTTCCTAATTATTTTAATGTTTCAAGCATATTTTAAATCATCATCAAATATCATTAACACTTATTCAAACAAGATCCCCCTTTTTAATGATGAAAAATTAAAATATGCTTGAATGGTTATATGTAAGCTCCAGTATTAATCAACAATTAAGCATAACCATCCCCCTTTTGGCATCAGTGAAAAGGAACCGGGCAGCAAAGGAAAAACAATAACAAGAAAACAGAGAATTAACAACTAACATTCCGTTGATACAAAGAACCCAGCTAATAATAACATAGACAAAATAGGACCAACAAAAAAGTGATAATAGACAGAGATACCCAGAGCATATGCAAAAACTAAGACTGTTCATAACACAAACTGATCAACAACTAGGAGGCAGGATCAGAGGGTGAAGCTAGAGGAGGAGCAACAGAGGAGGGGTTAAGCAGTGGGGACAGGGTCTTAAGAAATGATAGCAGCTCTTCATGGCGAGCAAAACCCAATTCCTCAGAATGAACTAGTTTAGCCCTAAGGTCTGTATTCTCCTTACAAAGTAGTTTAATTTCACCAACCAACTGTTCTTGAGAAGCTAGCTTGTCTAACTTAGTAGAGGAGCACCCAACATCAGGATCCTTCAAACTTTTCTTCTGATGAGAACCACAATTTTCATAATAGTCCAACTCGTCATAAATAGAGTAGTATTCCAAAGAAGTAAGTCATACTTGCAGCTTAGCAAACACCTTAGTCAGCAGGAAGCCATAAGGAAAAACATGATTTTTCTTGATGTCAGTAACAACTTTAACCAAGTTTGAGATCATCATCCTAATCAAGTCTATTTGCATTTCCCGTCTAACAACTCCATGAGGGTAAGGTCAACATAAGAGGCAGCATCATGCCTTTCTAGATGCGGCACAAGATTTTTAATCACAAAGGCAAACGAAGTCTTATGATAATCAGACATGGAGTATTTATAGACTTTAGTCTCAAATACTTGATAAGGATTTCCAGAATATTTCTGAACAATTTCTAAGGGCTTAAGTGGGGAAGGCAGATCTGGCCATTTATTCTTTTGAAAGGAGGAAAACCCTTCACATTTGATTCCTAGAAATCTACTCAGTGTGTGAGGGTCAAAGACAAACCATAGTACAACCAATGCTACTAGTAACACAACCCAGAGAATGAGTAAAGTTTCCAAAAAATTCAACAATTGTAGAGTGAGCACATGTAGCTTCCTTGTCAACAAACAATGCCGACCAACCTTGAGAAAAAATCTTGGTTCAATGTGTAATAATACTAGGGTTTTCTAAAGGATAAACCATTTTACTTTCAACAAGCGATGCTCACCAAACTCCTTTACACGGAATTTTGTCGCTGGAGCGATTGTAGATGAAACAGGCTCCTTACATCGAGCTCGAGTATGAGAAGCAAGGCCAAGATTGCACGATTTCTTAGGATCCTGAGTCTTGGTAGAGGCAGAGAAGCAGATTTTTTTTCCAGCACCCTTCTTGAGAGTAGCTAATGGAACCAAGTCCTCTAGACTATCCGTGTCAGAGAGAGAAAGAGGTTGTTTCGGTGGATCTTCCTCAGATGGGGCTTTCCCTGAATCATGGTCATCCAAATCGGTAGGTGACAGAGATGGAGAGGGAGATGAAGGTTTCTCATATCGAACCCTAATGTTAGCAATGAGGTTCTCCAAATCCACCTGGGAGAGGAGGCAGATCTAGGGCTGTCAACTTACAGACTATGAGGAATGGGGAAGCTCAGAGTAGTAACCATTGAAGTCACCAGAGATTTAGAACCCTGTTTCCACATTTGTTTAGTGAAGTCTTGTGGGGTGGAGTAGGGAAGGTCGATAGGTGGGATTATCAAAAGGTTTGGTTTAGTGATAGGTGCCATGGTAGGGTTTGTAGAAGGTTTTGATGGAGGTTCAGTGGTGGAGGGTTCGGTGATGGGGCTATTCGTTGGGGTGGTTTCCATGACTGAGAGTCGGTGATAGTGGGAAAAAGTATTTGTAAGAAGTGAAGAATTCCATAACCTACTAGATCAAGATTACCTCTGTTGGGATACCACAAACATAGATTATCTATTCCCTTCAAGTATCTTAGGATACGCTTAACTACAGTCAGGTGAGATTCTCTAGGAGAAGATTGAAACCTTGCACATAATCCAACACTAAACACAATATCTAGTTTGCTGGCAGTTAAATAAAGAAGGGATCCAATCATACCTCTATAGCTTTTGTCACTTACTAAATTTTCATGTTCATATTTATCTAGCTTAGTGGCAGTAGCAATAGGTGTATCAATTAGCTTAGAAGAGTCCATGTCATATTTCTTAAGCAATTTCTTAATGTATTTTTTTAATGGATCATTGTTCCATCCAAATATTGTTTGATTTGTAAGCCTAAGAAGAAATTAAGCTCACCCATCATACTCATTTCGAATTCACTACTCATCAACAAGGAAAATTCATTACAGTCGGTTTTATTTGTTGCACCAAAGATAATATCATCTACATACACTTGTACAACCAACAATGAATCCTTTTTTTGCTTTTTAGAAACAGAGTGTTGTCAATTTTCCCCCTAAAAAAACCATTTTCCATCAAATATTTTTAAAGGCGCTCATACCAAGCTCTAGGAGCTTGTTTCAATCTGTTATGGCCTTATCCAATTTAAAAACATAATCAGGAATTTAGGATTTTCAAGGTTAGGAGGTTGACGGACATATACCTCTTCCTTCGGTTCCCCATTTAGGAATGCACTTTTAACATCCATCTGATAGAGGGTGAATTTCATGTGAGCAGCAAAGGCAATTAACATTCTTATGCCTCCATCCTTGCAACTGGTACAAAGGTTTCTTCATAATCAATGCCTTCTTCTTGGTTATAGCCCTAGACCACCAAATGGGCTTTGTTTCTAGTGACTGTTCCCTCTTCATCAAGTTTATTTCGGAACACCCACTTTTTTCCAAATACAGTGCGCCCCATCGGTGGTGGTTCTAGGTGCCATACCTTTTTCCTTTCGAACTAATTAAGCTCCTCTTGACTAGACATTACACAATCTGGATCCTATAAGGCTTCATGATAGTTCTTAGGCTCAATGTAAGATAGAAAGGATGAATGAGCATAAAGATTTCTCATGGAGGCCATGGTTTGAATTCCCTTATTGAGATCGGTTATTATTAGATCAAAGGGATGAGAACTTTAGTGCTTTTAGGTCCTCACAATCAATTCCTGTGGACTGTCATTTTGTATTTCTAGAATGGGGTCAGGTGATGTTCTTTCCTCTGTTCCTTCTGCTGAACTTACCACTATCTAAGGGATTGTTCCCGCTGAATTTTCTAGCTCCTGCGTTGGTTTTGGGGGAACGTTCAAAGAGTCTGTTCCCAAGACCGTTCCTTCATTTTGGTCTATAGCACTTACCTTTTCTGTTGAAGATGGAGCTAGGCCAATTTCAAGTTCATCCTCGTTTTCCTGTAAATCTGTCTCATCAAAGATGTTAGACTCGTCAAAAATCACATGAATGCTTTCTTCTACACACTTTGTCCTTTTATTGAACACTTTATAAGTCTTTCTATTTGAAGAATATCCAAGGAACACTCCTTCATCACTCCTTGCATCAAACTTCCTTAGGGCAGATTTTCCATTATTGTGAACAAAACATTTTCTACCAAAGGTTTGTAAGTGTTTGATACTTGGTTTCCTGCCTTTAAGAAGTTCGTAAGGAGTTTTATCAAGAAGAGACCTAATCATGCATCGATTAATTATATAACATATCGTATTTACTGCTTCAGCCCAAAAACTCTTAGGAAGACAACTAGCGATAAGCATTGTTTGTCCCATATCTTCTAGTGTTCAATTTTCTTCTTTCCACAACCCCGTTTTGTTGAGGAGTTCTTGGGGCTAAAAAGTTATGATCAATTCCATATTTGAAACATGCCATGATCAGATCAAATACTTATTATATCCAAACCAAGAGTTCGTTGAATCCTTTTTGCAAACACTTTAAATATGTTGAATGCTTCATCCTTAGAATATAAAAACAATATCCATGTAAAGTGAGAGAAAGCATCAACAATCACAAGAATAAATTTCTTACCTCCACGACTAACTACTCGCATGGGCCGACAGAGATCCATATGTAGTAATTCTAGTGGGTTGGAAGTACTTATTACCTTTTTGGATTTAAAAGATAACCTAATTTGTTTTCCTTTAGCACAAGCATCACACACCTTGTCATCTTTAAATTTTATTTCAGGAAGACCAAGGACAAGGTTTTTTTAAAAAAGTTTATTGAGTAATGAAAGGCTAACATGGCCCACTCGCTCGTTCCATAGGAGAATATCATCATATAGAACACTCAAATAAGTTAATTCATTTTCATAAAGAGATATGATGCAAGCTTTATAAACATTACTGTGTCGCTTTTCAGTCAAGATAATTTCCCCAGACTTATTGTTAACAACTTTTCAATCAAAGGAGGAAAAGAACAGTGTTCCCTCGCTCACAAAGTTGAGAGATGCTCAGCAAGTTGGGTTTCAGTCCATCTACCAAATATACATTATCAATAGAGTGAGAGAGTGACTTATCGATCTTACCTATTCCCATAATTGTGCCTTTCTTTCCTCCACCAAAGGACGCAGTTCCTCCATTAAAGGCTATTAGTGAGAGAAAAAGTTTTTTATTACCTGTCATATGCCTGGAAAAACAATTGTTAAGATACCATTTTTTGTTGTTCCCTCTCACTTCAGCCTGCACACAAAATTAAGGGTTAGATTTGGGAACTCATACCAGTTTGGTTCCCTTTCTTTTGAACACTTGAGAAATCAAATCTTTTCTAATCCATCTAACATTGTTTCCATTTTTCTCAAGAGTTTTTATCATTGCTAAACATTCATATCTTACATGTGTGAATTACCATAATGGCTACAAAGTTTATATTCTGCCAAACCAATATATTTTCTTTTATGATCCTATTTGACAAGTTTGTTCTTGTTGCCAAGACCGGTTCGAGCTCTGTTGTAATGCTCATTTAGTTAGGTTAAAACTTCAGATGATTCGTTCCATTTTTTCATAAAAGCAATGTCATAATTTGCTTAATTCAAGGTTACTTGAAGCTCAAAAATTTTCTTTTTCTCTTTGCACAGTTCCTTTTTTCGAGGAAGTAATTTCAGCTTCATGAAAATCTTGGGCATTGATAATTATTTCACTGCTTGATGTTTTTCCTTCCTTGATGGTGTTTATTTCATCCTTCAGAGACAAGATTTTTTTCCATCAGCTCACTGTTTTCAGTTTTCTAAATAGAGACAGTTTTCTCTAATATGTTATACCCCGGGAACTCAAAGATCGGAAGCGAGAGTTGAAATGGGGAAAAAGTGGAAATTTTTGTTGCAGCCTCAGGACGAGTCATCTCATGACTCGTGAGGACAGCCTACGAGTCATCAGGTGACTCGTGGGGAAGGAAAGATAGTTGGGAAAAGGAAAATTGGGCAGTGTTCCTGAAGAGAGTCCCCACGAGTCGTTGTCAGCCTTAACGATTTGTGGGGTGAGTCGTTGGCAGGTTTGGAGTCCAAAGTTTGGAAATGAGACAGTGTAATTAACGAGTGGTGACCACGACTCTTGCTCACCCATAACGAGCCATAAAGTGACCCATTACGAGCCTAGGAACATAGATAAGGCAATTCACTTGACGATCAATATAATGAGTCGTCCCTTCTAGAAACGAGTCGTCATCTCGTCCGTTAGGACCACCTGGCAGTTATTTTCAGCAAAATTAGTAACGGTCTTTTCATAATTCCTAAGTTCTTAAAGCCTAAACTATGTCGTTTTAATCTATGAAAGGTGGGTTTTAGAGGGGCAAACTATCCTAAGTCTTCATTCATGCATGCAAGAGAATAGAAGAGTGATAGAGAGGTGATTAAAAAGGAGATTCAAGGTTTCTTCTTCAATTTATTTCAATTCCTTTTTGTGCATTCAAGGGAGAGTAAGATTAAGTCTCCATCAGATATGTAGGATTACGAATGGATGTTTTCACTCACACCCATGCACATTCTCTATTAGTTCATAAAAATCTATCAACAATCTCATGGGGTTTTGAATCCAATTTTGCGAAAATCTAATGATTTAGTAATGGGCTGTTATGATTTGCGAATTACATCATATTTTATGAATTTTGATCAGATTTTTACACCTATGCTGCTTATAAAATTATTGATTTCAATTTCTACTACTCAAGCTTATATAAGCATGATCTATGATGAATAGATTTATGATCTCCTCTTTAATTGATAATATTTACAAGCCCAGCATGATTTATGATTTGAAATATGGATTTATCCAATTACCCATCATGATGTGATGATTTACAAGTTATATGTATGACCTACAAGTATGCATGGAACCTATGATTCATGATTTATGTTTTAGCCGACTCACGAGCCTTATGTCATGCCTAGTTCACGTATGTACAAGAATATTTATGATTATCATGATTTAACTATCCCATGAATTTATGCATGTTATACTATGAGCACTATATATGTTTCTGGAGTATATTGAACACCGAGTAGGTTCAGAGCCTAGGTTCTACCCCGAATATTATAAACTACGTGCCACCATAGGTATGTTGGGACCTCCTTGTGACTGTCCTCGGCTCAAATGGCCCTTTTCATGATGATATCACACTTTCATAGTCCTATCCTTGGCAAGGTACAGATACCCTCCCGACTAGGGTTACAAGTCGGGCTTCATGTGTGCTCATATGGAGTATGTTGATTAAGCAGATCTCTCACTGTTCCTCATGATTTATGCATGTATCTAATCATTTATATTGGCTCAAGTCATGTTCAATAAAGCTTTTCTCTTATGGTTATGATTATGATTGCATTACGAATGTTTTGAAAACCTTGAGCCTTATGTCATGTTGTGATATGTATGACATGAGCATGATGTCCTACTCTTATGACGTTTTATGAGATTTTATATATTTTAAATGTTCGTTTTATTTACCTTGCATACTCGGTACATTCCACGTACTGACCATATAATTTTTATGTCGTATCTTCTAATGATACAGGTTCCGACCCTCAGGCTCATCCTCATATCTAGATCACCTCAGAGTGTACTTTCAACTTATTGGTGAGTCCTCATGTTTCGACGGCTGTTTGACAGGCATTCATGCTATTTTATGTTTCAGTACTTGTCCGGGTTAGTTGGAGGTGTTGTCCCATCAACCCATCGTATGTAGTAGAGACTTTCAGATAGTATGTTATCCAGCTTACGTGTATGTCCATAGATTTCCTTACGTTATGATATGTTATGATTATGCTTATGCTTCTACTATGCCTTGTGATTAGTCTTCCGCTTATAATGAATGAAATTAGATGTATGCTCATGCCATGGGTCAACTTGGGGCCTCTCAGGGTTCCTTATCCTGTGTTACGATCCAGGTCTACGTTCGGGTCGTGAAAAACTTGGTATCAGAGCCATAGGTTTGAAGTGTCCTAGGGTGTCTGAAAGCCGTGTTAAGTAGAGTCTTTTTCATGGGTGTGAAGCACGCCACGCCTATGATAAAGAGGCTATGAGACATTTAGAAAATGTTCCCTTCTTTCATGATCTATGTCGTGCAATGAAAAGTCCTTCTATCCTTCTAATTCATGCTATTCACGATTGCGGAATCATGACTCCCAAAAGAATGAACGGAAGAAGGAATGGGAACGGTGAAGACCACGGAGAATGCAATGATCATGTGCATCAGCAAAGCCCTACCTGTTCAATAGCCCCGGGCAACAGATCTAGTTGCCCACGCTGAGTTTTGGGCGGCTATCCAGATGTTGGCGCAGGCCTTGACCGCTCAGATCAACTAGCAGGCTGTTGCGCATATTCCCTAGAATGGCAATGCGACAGTGGCCTGGATTAGAGACTTCTTGAGGATGAACCCTCCGGAGTTCCTTGGGTCCAAGGTGTATGAGGATTCGCACGATTTCATCCAGGAGATTCTAAAGATCACCAGGTTATGGGGGTAACCAATGGAGATTGTGTCGATTTGGCCTCCTATCAGCTAAAGGGGTAGCCCATATATGGTTCAAACAGTGGAGAGATGCTAGGGCAGTGGGTGCAGGTCCTATCGGATGGGAAGATTTCTAGACAACATTCTTGGATTGATTCTTCCCTCAGGAGATGAGGGAGCAAAAGGCGGTCGAGTTTGTTAAATTGAAGTAGTGTTACATGTTCATTTAGGATTACACATTAGAGTTCACCCATTTATCCAAGTATGCGCCAGAGTTGGTGATGGACTAGAGGGCTTGGGTGAGCGATTTTGTACATGGAGTGGCGGACTATCTGGATAAGGGCTGCAAGATTTCCATGTTGCATCGAGATATAGATTTCCTCGTATTGTGTTGCATGCTCAGCAGATGGAGTCGGTGTATCAGAGGAAGAGAGAGGCCAAGAGGGCCAGGACTGACAGTTACGGGACTTCTCAGCTCTTATCAGGGGGTGGACAACATTAGCAATCTCAGCATAGGTCTATTACTCCAGCACCTTCATCGGCCTGTACGCCATCTAGATTCCGAGGGGATCGGAGGAGCAGGGCTCTAGATTCGAGAGACCAGGGTAGCATGCAGATAGAGCGAACTTTTCCATCTTGTTCGAATTGAATCAAGAATTATCCTGGGAGGTGCCTAGTCAGCTCGAATTCTTGTTTTAGGTGTGGCAACCCCGGACACAGACTCAGGGATTGCCCTTCAGCTAGATCAGGGGTCGGTGGAGCCCATATACCAACAACCAGTTTTTCTGCTCCAGCAGCACGTCCCCTTTAGTAGGTTGCCTTGTCCATTTCAACCGGCGGTCAGCATCAAAACAGGTTTTATACTTTAGCACCTCGTTAGGAGCAGGAGGTTTCCCCAGGTGGTCATTGGTATGTTGCGTGTTTTTCATATTGATGTTTATTCTTTGCTAGATCTAGGGGCTATCTTGTCTTTTATGACTCCTTATAATGCTAGTAGCTTTGGAGATAGTCTCGAGACTTTGTCAGAACCATTTTCGATTTCTACTCCTGTCGGTGATTCAGTTGTAGCTATGCAGGTGTATAGAGGATGCCCGGTCACTATATTGCATAAAGTCACCTTCGTAGACCTTGTAGAGTTAGCGATGACTGACTTTGATATTATTCTTGGCAAGAATTGGTTGTATGCATGTCATGCTTCTGTAAATTGTAGAACCCGTGCAGTGGAATTTTGTTTTTCGGGCGAATTAGTTTTGGAGTGGAAGGGTAGTTCGGTTGTACCAGTAGGTTAATTTATTTCATATCTTAAGGCCCGAAAGATGATTTCTAAGGGTCGCATGTACCATCTAGTCAGGGTTAAGGATGATGAGTTCGTGACCCCGACTATCCAATCAGTTCCGGTGGTGCGTGAGTATCCATAGGTCTTTCCCGATGATTTGCCAGGTGTTCCTCCCGAGCGAGAGATTGATTTTAGTATTGACCTTCTACCCGATACACAGCCTATATATATCCCTCCTTACAAGATGGCTCCAACCGAGCTAAAAGAGTTGAAGGACCTATTAGATAAAGGCTTTATCAAACCAAGCAAGTCTCCATGGGGTGCACCAGTTTTATTTGTCCGAAAGAAGTATGGTTCGCTTCGGATGTGTATTGACTATCGGCAATTGAACAAGGTCACCATTAAGAACAGGTATCCTCTACCCAGGATCGACGATCTGTTTGACCAGCTTTAGGGTGCCAAGTGTTTCTTAAAGATAGATCTCAGGTCTGGGTATCATCAACTCAGAGTTCGAGAGAATGATATCCCGAAGATAGCCTTCAGGACGCAGTATGTCCATTATGAGTTTGAAGTTATGTCTTTTGAACTAACGAATGCTCCTGCAGCTTTCATGGACCTAATGAACAGGGTGTTCAAGCCGTATCTGGACATTGTTTCGTGATTGTGTCCATTGATGACATCCTTATATACTCTCGGAGCGAGGAGCATACTGCTCATTTGAGAGTAGTGCTTCAGACTCTCAAGGATCGCCAAGTGTATGCAAAGTTCAGCAAGTGCGAGTTCTGGTTGAACTAGGTAGCATTTCTGGACCATGTATTATTAGGCGAGGGCATAAAAGTAGATTCACAAAAAATCGAGGCGGTGAAGAATTGGCCTAGACCGGTGAATCCCTCGAATATTTGGAGTTTCTTAGGTTTAGCTGGCTACTATTGGAGGTTTGTTGAGGGTTTCTCATCTATTGCGGCAACTTTGACCAAGTTGACTCAGAAAAAGGTAAATTTCCAATGGTCGGAGGCCTCTGAGAAGAGCTTTCAAGAGTTGAAGGCTCGACTTACTACCGCACCTGTGTTGACCCTACCGGAGGGTACAGATGGTTTTGTGGTGTATTATGATGCTTCGAGAATTGGACTCGAGTGTGTATTGATGCAGTGAGGGAAAGTGATAGCATACTCCTCGAGACAGTTGGAAGTCCATGAGAAGAATTACGAGACCCATGATCTAGAGTTGGCAGCAGTGGTATTCACATTGAAGATATGGAGACATTACTTATATGGGGTCCATGTGGATGTGTTTACAGACCACAAGAGCTTAAAATATGTGTTCACGTAGAAAGATCTCAATCTTCGACAAAGGAGGTGGTTGGAGCTACTCAAGGACTACAATATGAGTATCCTTTACCATCCGGGTAAGGCTAATGTGGTAGTAGACGCACTTAGTAGGCTCTCTATGGAGAGTGTCTCATGTGGATTAGGGAAACAAGGAGCTAGTGAAAGATGTCCATCGACTAGCAAGGTTGGGGGTTAGGTTGTGTCGACTCGACTGATGGCGGTGTTGTGGTCCAGAACGGATAAGAATCATCCTTTGGTGACTGATGTGAAAGCTAGACAAGACGAGGATCCAATTTTTGTAAAGCTGAAAGAAGTCGTTCGAGGTCAGTAAGTGGAGGTCTTCTCCCAAGGGGGAGATGGTGTGCTTCGGTACCAGGGTCGCCTATGTGTTCCTGATGTTGATGATTTGAGCAGCCGGATATTGCATAAGGCCCATAGATCCGGATATTCTATCCATACAGGTACCACAAAGATGTATCATGATTTATGAGAAATTTATTGGTGGGATGTCATGAAGAAGGATATTGCAGAATTCGTGCCAGGTGCCCGAACTGTCAGCAAGTAAAGGCCGAGCATCAAATGACCTAGAGGAGTACTTCAGGATATCAGCATTCCTACTTGGAAGTGAGAGGAAATTAATATGGATTTTATCACAGGCCTGCCTCGTACTCTTCGATAATATGATTCCATTTGGGTGGTGGTAGACAGATTGACCAAAGCTGCACATTTCCTACCAATGAAAACCACAGATTCAGCGGATGAGTATGCCAAACTATATATATGGGAGTTGGTTCGATTACATGGAGTTCCCTTTTCTATTATTTCAGACCGAGATACTCAATTTACCTCTCAATTTTAGCGGTCTTTCCAGAAAGGGCTTGGGACTCAGGTTAAGCTCAACATAGCATTTCATATCCAAACCCTCGAGGACATGTTGAGAGCATGTGTGATGGACTTCAAAGGTAGTTGGGATGATCACTTGCCACTGATCGAGTTTGCTTACAATAACAGCTATCACTCCAGTATCCAAATGGCACCATTCGAGGCTCTCTATGGGTGTAGAAGTAGATCGCCCATCAGATGGTTTGAGGTTGGTGAGGCAACTATGATAGAGCCAGATTCGGTTCATGAGGCTGTGGTGAAGGTTCACTTGATAAGAGACAGGCTAAAAATCGCTCAAAGTCGTCAAAAGTCATATGCTAATGTGAGGAGGAGAGAGTTGGAGTTCAAGGTGGAAGATGGGGTATTTCTGAAGGTATCTCTCATGAAGGGAGTCATACAGTTTGGGAAGAAAGGAAAACTCAGTCCCCGTTATGTTGGTCCCTACCGGATTATGAGAAGAGTTGGTAAGGTAGCATATGAGTTGGACTTGCTCTCAAAGTTATCTTTTGTGCATCCTGTGTTTCATGTATCGCTTTTGAAGAAATATTTAGGAGATCCAGCTCTAATAGTCCCGGTGGACTACGTTGGTGTAAAGAATAGCCTTAACTATGAGGAAGTTCCGGTGGGAATATTGGATCGTCAGGTTCGAAGGCTAAGGAACAAGGAAGTAGCTTCAGTTAAAGTATTATGGAGAAATCAGCATGTTGAAGGAGCTACATGGGAAGTCAAAGCGAATTGATGGCTAAATGCCCACACTTATTTTCTATCGGCTCAATTCCGACTTGAGGTATCAGTTTTGCTCTATGACTCTATTTAGTTTTCATGTTCAGTTCATGTGTTCAAGTTTCTTTTATGTGTATGGATGTATATGTGAAGCATGAGATCAGTTCAGCTATGTGATATGAATCGGAGGTAGTCATTCCGTTAATTTTCGATTTAAATTATCAGTATTTGGATATGATAATTGCAAGTTTTTGTTTTCTGCTTGTTTCCTACATTCAAGAATGAATGTTCCCATGGGGGAGATATTATTATACCCCAGGAGCTCAAAGATCGGACCCAGGAGTTCAAACAGGGAAAAATGGAAATTTTTGTTGCAACCTTAGGACGAGTCGTCTCACAATTCATGAGGATAGCCCACAAATCGTCAGGTGACTTGTGGGGAAGGAAACATAGTTGGGAAAAGGAAAGTTGGGCAGTGTACCTGACATGAGTCCTCACGAGTCATTGTCTGCCTTAACGATTCGTTGGGTGAGTCATTGGCAAGTTCGGAGTCCAAACTTTGGAAATGAGACAGTGTACTTAACAAGTGGTGACCACGACCATAACGAGCTGTGAAGTGACCCATTACGTGCCCAAGAGAGCAGATAAGGAAGTGCACTTGACGATCGATATAACGAGTCATTCCCTCTAGCAACGAGTCGTCAGGTCGTCCATTAGAACCACCTGGCAGTTATTATCTATAAAATTAGTAAGGGTCCTTTCATAATTCCTAAGTTCCTAAAGCTTAAACTACGTCATTTTAGTCTATGAAAGGTAGATTTTAGAGGGGGAAACTATCCTAAGTCTTCATTCATGCATCCAAGAGAATAGAAGATTGATAGAGAGGTGATTAAAAGGGAGATTCAAGGTTTCTTCTTCAATTTCCTTCAATTTCTTTTTGGGCATTCAAGGGAGAGTAAGATTCAGTCTCCATCAGGTATGTAGAATTACGAATGGGTGTTTTCTTTCACACCCATGCCCATTCTCTATTAGTTCATGAAAATCTATCAACAATCTCATGGGATTTTGAATCCAATTTTGTGAAAATCTAATGATTTACTAATGGGTTGTTATGATTTGCGAATTACATCATATTTTATGAATTTTGCTCAGATTTTTACACCTATGTTGCTTTAAAATTATTGATTTCAATTTCTACTACTCAAGCTTATATAAGCATGATCTATGATGAATCGATTTATGATCTCCTCTTAAATTGATAATTTTTAAAAGCCCAACGTGATTTAGGATTTGAAATATGGATTTATCTAACTATCCATCATGATTTGATGATTTATAAGTTATATGTATGACGTACAAGTATGCATGAAACCTATGATTCATGAATTATGTTTTGGACTCACGGGCCTTATGTCATGGCTAGTACACGTATGTACAAGAATGTTTATGATTATCATGATTTAACTAGCCCATGAATTCATGCATGTTGTACTATGAGCACTATATATGTTTTGGGAGTAGTATCGAACACCGAGTAGGTTCGGGGCCTAGGTTCTACCTCGGATCTCATAAACTACGTGCCACCGTAGGTATGTTGGGACTTCCTTGTGACTGTCCCCGGACGAAATGGCCCTTTTTATGGTGATATCACACTTTCATGGTCCTACCTTGGCAAGGTACTGACACCCTCCCGACTAGGGTTACAAGTCGACTTCATGTGTGTTCATATGGGGTATGTCGGTTAAGAGAATCTCCCACTGTTCCTCATGATTTATGAACGTCTATAATCATGTATATCGGCCGAAGTCATGTTCAAAAAATCTTTTCTCTTATGATTATGATTACAATTGCATTACGAATATTTTGAAAACCTTGAGCCTTATGTTATGTTGCGATATGTATGACATGAGCGTGATGTCCTACTCTTATGACATTTTATGAGCTTTTATATATTTTAAATGTCCATTTTATTTACATTGAATACTCGGTACATTCCTCGTACTGACCGTATACTTTCTATGTTGTATCATCTTATGATACAGGTTCTGGCTCTCAGGATCATCCTCATATCTAGATCATCTCAGAGTGTACTTTCCGCTTATTGGTGAGTCCTCATGTTCGGAGGCCCGTTTGACAGACATTTATGCTATTTTATGTTTCAGTACTTGTCCGGATTAGTTGGAGGTGTTGTCCCATCAACCCATCGTATGTAGTAGAGACTTTCAGATAGTATGTAATATCCAGCTTGCGTGTATGTCCAGAGATTTCCTTACGTTATGATATGTTATGATTATTCTTACGCTTCTGCTATGCCTTGTGATTAGTCTTCCGCTTATAAGGAATGAAGTTAGATGCATGCTCATGCCATGGGTCGACTTGGGGCCTCTCGGGGTTCCTTATCCCGTGTTACGATCCGGGTATATATTCGGATTGTGACATTTGCTAACTTCAGCATTGAGTCTTTTGATGGCATTTTCAGACTCAAATTTTCTCCCTTTTTAGAACTTTGTAATCAAATTTCAAATTAGAGAAAAATTTTGACATTTCAACTTTTTCAACACCCATTTACTAACGTTCATCCATCGAGGAAAGTAATAATTTAACTACTTTTCTTTTTGATAAATTGTGAATTTGAGTTTTTAGATCAGATAGACTTACCTCGAAGGAATCGCTATCTGAGTATGTGTTGCTTTTAGCCATGAGGTCCATATTGTCATTTTCACCATCTTCTCCTTCTGATTCCACATCAGAAGTTTCACCCTAAGTAGCTTTCATGGCCTTTTTGAAAGATTTTGAAGCTAATTGCTGCTGTTTCTTTGAGTTTTTCCTTTGTTCTTCCTTCAAGAGGTGACGGTCTTTTATCAAATAATCCATCTTACCACACTTGAAGCAACCTTGAAACTGTCCCTTCTCAGATGACTTGCCTTTATTGCGAGACTCCCTCTTTTCTTAATTTTCTTTTCTGAAGAACTTTTTGAATCTTCGAACAAACATCATTATCTCTTCGTCATAAGAATCTGATTCAGCTTTTAGGCTGTGATTGTGTTCCTTCTTGGGTTCCTCAACCACTTTATTTATCTTTATAAGTTCATAAGTTTGCAAATTACCAATGAGCTCATCCATTTTCATTGTGCTTATTTGCTTTGCTTCTTCGATGGCATTGACTTTAGGTTCCCAAGAGGCAGGCATGATTCTCATAATTTTTCTAATGTTATCTTCAGTTGAAAATTCCTTTCCAAGAGATTTGAATTCATTCATGATGTGTGTGAATCGGGTAAACATATCCTTGACTGACTCTTTTTCTCCCATGGCAAAGATTTCATACTTCCTTATAAGCATGTTAATTCTGGATTTCTTTACCTAGTTCGTACCTTCATGTACCAGGGTGAGAGAGTCCCAAATCTCCTTTGAACTGGAGCATCCATAGATACGGTTGTATTCGTCAATGCCTAGTCCAAAATAGAGTATCTTAATAGCCTTCACATTCTTTTTCATCATCCTGAAATCATCAGCATCAAGTTCATCTTCAGTATTTGGCACCTTTATTCCATCAGATTTTACTTTGGTAGGAACTAGAGGTGCCTTCAAGGTAATTAGTCATAGCTGATAGTCCTCAGCTTTCACGTTGATTTCCACTTCATTCTTCTAAAGATTGTAATGTTGGCCATTGAAGAGAGGAGGTCGAGTACTAGATTGTCCCTCAAGCAAAGTTATTTTGGAAGTCATTTTGACGGATCTTTCTCTAAGGGGTTAACCTATAAATGAGCAACCTTCTCTGATACCAATTGTTATCACAATGACTCCCAAATTAAACCTAAGAGGAGGGGGTGAATTGGGTCTAATGACTTTTCTACTGAATTAAAAGTTTACTTGAATTTTATTTTATGACAGAAACAGACTTGACCCTTGTTCCTTTGAGCAGTGACCTAATTCAAGTGAAAATAACAAAGCACAGAAAGTAAAGTGAGAGACAGACATTTTTACGTGGAAACTTACCCAGCCTCGAATGGGTGTAAAAATCACGACCTACTCCCTAGTAGGATTTCAATTTAACTCCACTAAAACACCAAACCAAATTTGGATTGTAACCCCCATAATCCAAGGACCTACCCCTAAGACCTTACAAAGTTTCTAACCTGTATAAACTACCGTTAGTTTAACAAGAAGAACTTTAAACACAATTACAAGAAATTGAAGATAGAATTAAAACAAATTCAAGTACACAAGTTTACTACACATTGACACCTAGACCTAGACTGCAACGGAATAGAACTAGGAAACTGTCTCTAGCACCGGTCAACTCTCTTCAACTTGAATGTCAATTGAATGCTCAGGAATGATGAATTTTCTTAAGAGTATTTGTCAGTGAAAGCCCAACTTGACGTGGTGACTTCTTCTTTTATAGTCACCAGAATGCATGCCACTAATTTTCTTCTACTAGGAAAGGGAATATTTAAGAGTCCTTTTCCTTATTTGAAAGATCATGTAGACTCCTTGTTGAATTCTACAATCTCTTACCAAATATTTTTGTTCCTTATCAGCCCATGATTTCTTTCTTCCCTTAATAACAAATATACCATTCCAATCAATAGGGATTTCTTTCCTTGTAGAATCCTAGTTGACTCCATGCTCTTTTCTCTTTTTCCTGCAAACAACAAGGTACTAGAGTTCTAAAAGCAATTAGTAGTCGATTACCTACATTAGTAAATAACCAAATGTTAACCAACCAACTTCTCAATTATTTTAATGTTTCAAGCATATTTTAAATCATCATCAAATATCATTAAAACTTATTCCAACAAAAAATGATACTGCATATAAATATGTTAGACAACACCTATAGATAATGAAGGTGTGCTCCGAACTTATAATGCTCTTTTCTCTCTCTTTACAATTTTGACCTAATATCTAATATTCAACCCCTGTCGACCGCCAGTATGCTAGCCCTGGTGATGAATAAGAACCTCTTTCCACATCACAATTCTCTCTATTTCCTTCCAGCCACAAACCCCAAGATAAGATCCCTTTAAAATCTTCAAGCAAAAAATTAAACTTCAGCAATCAGTTGAATTCAAATACCCTTAACTTAACTCCCAACCCCTTTTACTCTAATATAGAATCAATCCTGTTGAAAAAGGCCTAATATATAGATGGTATACGGGTAGTACAATCATTATTGGTGGAGATCGAACATATGGATCTAATCGATTTGCAATACACTATCATTAGTAAGTTTTCTTATGGCTAGCCGGAGTTAGAAGACATTAGGAAAAGTATACCTGTATAATACGGAATTAAGGGTGCATGTCGCATATAGGTACTCCAAAACAAACATGTTCTTATCAAGTGTGCATTACAGGAGGATTTTGCCAAACTTATATCCAAGAGCTCCTACTACATTAATGATAAAGATGGGTCTTCGTATCAGATAAGGTCGTTAATCTGTGACTCCTTATTTTAGGGTGGATAAAAAAACTTCACAAGCAATGGCTTGGATTTCATTTCCTAATTTGTTGCCTATGTTTTTTGTTACGAAATCTTTATGCCCTCTAGCATTGGCAGTGGGTAAGCTACAACACCTTGATATGACCACAATTAACAAAATCTAACCTAGTTTTGTTAGTGTCAAGATCCAAGTGGACCTACTTGCTGATCTACCTAAATTTGTGCGTATAAAAATCAAAAGATGAGGTTACAGACACAATTCGTATTGAAGACATTAAAATTCAATATGATTATCTCCCTAAATTTGGACGGAGTGCAGCCTTCAAGGACATGATGCAGCTGCGTGCAGAATTCTTCACCAAAACTTAGACAAGTACATATAGGTAACTAAGGATAAAACAAAAGGAGTAGTGGAGAATCAGTTGTAGGCTAAGAGCAACAAACATAATAGCTTTCCATAAAAAATGCTCACTAGTGGTAGAATAGTGGGTGACTAGGCAGTTTGGAGAGAAATCAAAAACAAGAAAGGCATTAATAAAGCTAAAGAGAATAGCAAGCAAGACAAGCAGCAGACCATAAATTCAAATACTAAAGTGAATACTTCTAATAAATTCAAATCTTTTATATTAGCTAAGGATATTAACAAGGAGAAGGGAGACAAACAGAAGACAAATATAGCAAAGAATAGACCATCTAACATAAAAAGTTTATCACAGGAAGTAATGCCTACTGAATCAATATAGGATTAGAACTATGGAGAGAACAGGAAAAATAATCAAACCATCCCTAGAAGCCGCTTTAGAGGGTCTAGCAAATAAAGAGGATCTATGGATTGGGGTGACAGGGTAGAAGAGGAAAGAGATTCCATTGAAGAAGAGTTATCTAAAGGAGTACAAACAGATGTTATGTTTTTACTGTTGCAAGGTCAAGAAAATCAACATCAATAGTACTTTAAAGATGCTGGAAAACAGGTTAGGGATAATAAGTAGCAATATGTCTTTGTTAAAGATGTTAATTATATGGAGAATCAAGGAGAAAATGAGGTTGGGAGGGAGGGCAAGAAAAATAGACAAGAGTTGATAACCATGGGCTCTTAAACACCCCCTCCCCAAATATATATAGGAGAAGAACTTGCTATCATAATAAGTAAGTCTACTCCAGCAGAAATTTCACTGTTAAGAAGAGATTCTCTCAACAGGTCTCTACATAATATTTGTGCATATGAAGGAATGGAGATCAACAATAATAAAAGTTAGGAGGAATTTGACTCCGAGGAAGCTATTAGTTAGAATTTAGAAAATGTCTGCAGGCAGACTGATATTTCTCCAAAATCTATCTACAAATGAGGCAAGAGGGGGAGGAAACAACAATTATTAGACTTCCAACAATCACCAGGAGTTGTTACAAGAAAAGAAGCTACCAAATCAAATGTTAAAGGATGAAGAAGGCTATTATTTTTAATATTAGATACGTTAAAAACACAATAAGCTTTTCATATATGACAGATGTTTCACGGGCATCATCAATTTTTCCTAATAACATTAATGGAGCATTACCAACAGGCCAGATACATTTAGAAATATAGAAGAGGATTGAACATGCCTATTGTTGGTGCAAATAGTAGTTGAAAAATTTAATTCTTTGTGGCGGATAATATTGAAGTGGAAGTTCTACTAGATTCTGTTCAACAAATTACCTTGAATTGACAATGTTGGAGGATAATATCTCTATCATAACTACTTTGGTTTATGCCAAGTGTGAAGTAGATGAACGACTCCATTTATGGGACAATATTTACCAGCTGGCTGATGGCATGTCCTTTCCATGACTTGTGGGAGGTGACTTTAATGCTTTTTTCAATGAGGAGGAAATGTTATACCCCGAGAATTCAAGAATCGGACCACGAAGTTGAAATAGAGAAAAACTGAAAAATGGCCTTGCAGTTGCAAAATGAGTTGTTGGACAACTCATTAGGAGACCCCACGAGTCGTCAAGTGACACATGGGAAGGCTTGGAGTGATGAAGGACTTGAGGTCCCCATGAGTGAAGTAACAACTCGTGGTCAGCCACCACGAGTCATCATGTCAATCGTAGGGTGATTCTAGAAGTTAATTAGAAAATATATCCAGTGTACTTGATGGATGGGACCCCATGAGTCAGGTACAAATTGTTAGCAGAATTAAGTCCAGCATCTGAGCAAGGTACTGAGAGTTGTGATGAGAGGAAAAATATGTCGTCTAACCACCTAACGACTTATCAAGAGCAGTCCTGGTCACATATTCTGAAAGATGAAAATTTGAGTCCCAGAGGCAATAGAGGACTTAACGACTAGTTAGATCACTTAACGAGTCATTGCTTGATCTGTCAACAAAAAGGAGGATTTGCTGTGAACGACCCGTCATTGCAATTAACAACTTGTCACCACTGTCGAGATGCTTCCTTATCTATGTAGGATAGGATTTATTTTATGTCTATAAATACATTATTTAGATTTTTTTACAATTTATGATTTTTACCATACTTTTGAGGTTGTTGTTCGATATTAAAGTTCAAGAAACATTTTCCTGATTTTGTTCTTGGATTTTGAAGAATCAAACAATCTTTCATTATTTATTTTGGGTTATTGTTGATTAATTCAAGAAGTGTGATTTCTTCTACAATTACTTGTAAGTTTAGAATAATGATTTCTTGTCACGCCCCACCTTGGGAGGCATGACTGGCACCTAATGCAATACTGGGATCTGGGATAACCTGGCTTGGCATAGGCACCTTTGGTGCCTACCAGCGACTCAAAATCAAGAAAACAAACTGCTATATCTCGGTTGTAAACACAACCTCAGGCCAACAAGGCCACGCAGCACCTATAAAAGAAAACAGCTAACCCAGTCAACATAACAATAATAGAGATCCTATGCGGGCCGAAAAGACCACCATATTTTCTTGTTAAAACAAAAATAAAAGCAAGCAGCTATATTAGGCCCACACAGCCAATGCATAAAATAAGACATACATGGGCCCCACATGGCCAATAACAACCAACTAACTGAATACTGTTGTCTACAAGCCTCTAGGAGTGAAACTATTGGTCGAGACAGGTCCCTGGCCTACCGAAATGTTGTACAAATAAAATACAGATAAACCTCTACAACTGGCAACTCCAAATGAAAGGAGCTGGCCAAACTACTGACTCTAAATAGCTGCTAGGAGATCTCACAATCTGTTTGTATAAACCTGCAGGCAAGTATGCAACGCCCCATAATTGGCGTCAGTACAATATGTACCGAATAAGTAAGGCGGTAATTAAAAAGTTGAATAGAAGCTGATAAAAACTGAAAGTAAGTAGCAAGAAGGGACAGAAGATAACCTATAAACTTTCTCATTCATAACCTGCATCCAGTAAATCACTACATGTATATGAGCTGAGACTGTATAACTATACATTTATATGTTATAGCTAGCAAGCAAGTATACAAACAAGAACCTAATCTAGCCCCGATAAGCCTGGAAGGTGCAAGCAACACAGAAATAACCTACCGGGGCCCCCATAAGCCTTGGCAACTACAATCTAATCTATATACCCCTATCCAGGTTTGTATGATTCTACTGGTACAATAGCCAACCTATATACCTGCCTTCTGGGTCTACATCTAAGCCCGCTGGACTCCTGTAACTGTGTTTGAGCCCGGTGGGCTCCTATAACTGTGCCCTAAGAACAAAAGGGTTGACGGAGGGTCAGTGATGCTGATACGACATAAAAATAGAAGCCCATTTGTAGATGGACTGAAATATGTCCCTTGGGCCTGAATATGGTCCCTTGGGACAACATATAGCTCCTTGGAGCAAGCAATAGCCCCGTAGGCAATGATATTATCATATAGCTCCTCTGAGCGATCAATAGCCTCGTAGGCGATGACACAGTTAGCAACCCTGAAGTTGGTCAACGAAGCTGTCCTAGGTGGGGTCAATCCCAATCGAAATACTACATTTTAGTCTCAATCTAGAGACTCAAAAGGCATATCTGGCTCTTAAGGCCTAACGCGACCACTACTCACCTCTAGGATAGTCTGTATAGCTGCCAATAGGCACACCCTATGTGCCTATATATGATCAGAGGATCCTAATAGTGATTATAATCTCAAATAGTCTAGACCAGATAGGCCAAGATCTGGAGTAGCCTAAACAATACTCTGAATATCATACTAGGACAGTGATAGCTCATAAGTGAACCGTAAGGTTGTGGATGGCCAACTATTTAGTAGAACAACTGTATGGCTGCTACTTAATCGTACATGCTCCTAAGTAGTCAGCCCCTAACCTTCACCAGGCAGATTACTATAGTTCTTAGTGTCATGCCCCACCTTGGGAGGCATGACTGGCACCTGGTGCCCTACTAAGACCTGAACTACTGAGCTGACTGAGCCTAAGCACTTCTGGTGCAGGGCTGACTCTAACTCTAGAATCAAGAAAACAACGAGATATATAGCGGTTGTAAATATAACCCCCGACCGATAAGGCCTGTAGCCCCATGAAAGTAAACAGCTAACCAGAGACAAACAATCATAGGGAGGTCTATGCGGGCCAACAAGGCCGCCAATCAACAGCTAAACGGGGCCCCACACGGCCAACACACATCATCTAAAACATAGGGGAGTAACACAATCTGCAAGCCTCTAGGAGTAATAAGATGGTAAGTATAGGGCCCGGCCTACCCATACTGTACAAACAAAAGGAATAAACCTCTATCACACAAGCCCCAGAAGAAGGGAGATGACAGTTCTGTACGACTGACTAGAACTACGAGGGACCTGCTCCTCGTCCATTTGTACCTACAGGAAAGTAATGCAGCGCCCCAGAAGAGGGTGTTAGTACAATATGTACCGAATATGTAAGGCAATAGATAAGTTGAATAGGACTGGAAGTAAATAAAAAGAAGGGCCGAAAGATTAACCTGTACGCCTGCTAATTCATAATCTGTATCTAACTGACACTACATGTACATAAGCTAAGACTGCATACTTACACATTTATACACTACAGCTAGCACACAAGAATTCATACAAGAACCCCATCTTCGTCCCTTACGAATGGCATGCCGCTCCATAGAGCGATGTATCCTCGCCCCTGGCGGGCAGCGACACAGATATTAACCCTGGGGAGGTCATGGAAGGCTTCTAACTAAGGGCAACCCCAACCCATGTGCTATACTGACACATCAATCTATCTGTATAAAGAGAGTGTGTTTGGCCTTTTGGGCCTCATGTTAATGCTACTCGCTTTTGGGATAATCTGTATGGTTGTCTGCAGGCACGCCATGCGCTCGTATTTGATCAGAGGATCCTTATAGTGATCATGATCTCTAATAGTCTGGGATGAATAGAGCGAGGTCTGAAGTAGCCTAACAATACTCTGAATGTCCTACTCGGACATCTATAACTCATGAATAATTGTGGGGTTACGGATAGCTAACTACTTTATTCTTCTAATTAAACAACTATAGGGTTGGGCTTGGTCAAACTTTCTTCTACGTGATCGGCACCCTGGTCCTCCATAGTGAGCTTACCAATCTCCTTAACTTGTGGTTAACATTGTACTAGCAGAGTACTACTGACTCCTTAGGCCTTGTCTGAATCCACTGGGATCTATATTACTGTTCCGGGCAATTCTCAATCTTATAGGCAATTCTATATAGACTGGCCCTTTCCTGGCACTTTGTACCTGAATACCTTACAAGAACTGGCTAGGGTGTTGGCTCAGTCACTAACTACTTATGTGGACCCCTCCTTGGGTTCCCCACGGGTTTATCTAACTCGAACGACTAGGATGGCTTGTTGGGCATCCTACGTGATAACTATTAAGTCGACTAAGACTGACAATCACTGATAAGGCTAAAGGGATGGCGGACGATCAATCAATACACTGGACAACCCTAGTGTCGCTAACTAGAATATACCTATTCTCCCTATATTTCTGGTTCTGGAACGTGCGATAACTTTAATGACCTCTAGGGATGCTTTCCTATCAATACAGGCGTCAACTAGTCGTTAGACCGCCTAACTGCGCCCATACTGTTTAACCAACTAATTCAGGCCAATAACTCTTACGAGCTTCTGAAGTCTAGCCTGGCAACAAACATATAAGTCTACCATGGCAATAAACTTAGAATTAAAAGAGTTTCTATAGCGTTCATAACGCGAATCACATTTAACCTGCTCCCTTTCAGCGAGGGGTCCTGCAGTACAATCTGTATACGTTTTCTAGTAGCCAACCAGAATTTATGTAACTATAATCCCTATTAGCAGCTAATCGCAACATGTATGATATTTATATATGTATATCAATAATAGTTAATTACAACACATCAAATTACAATCTAATGGTAGCAACTATCTGCAGCATCTGAGATCGTTATTTCTATTCGAGAACATAAGTCATAACACTATACGACAAGGATACTTGCCGAGAGTTAAGCCTTACATACCTCGTTCGCCGTTTTCTGACTAACTGATGAGTATCAGCTCATATTCAACTGCCCTTCTCAACTGTAATCA
This sequence comes from Datura wrightii, assembly GCA_035772735.1. Lineage (NCBI taxonomy): Eukaryota > Viridiplantae > Streptophyta > Magnoliopsida > Solanales > Solanaceae > Datura > Datura wrightii. The sequence continues at coordinate 150,423,555 of JASDFA010000001.1, read as the reverse complement.
TATTAATGGAAGAATAGGGCCAACTTCATTACTGAATTCGAAGAAAACAATAACTTTATATATATATATATAGTAACTATATTTCAACCTATCGAAAGATGATTGAAAACTTGTAATTTCTCGGGAGTCTATAATGGAGAAATGCTTACTTTAAGTTTGTGATCGTATTGACACTAGTTTGAAGCAATTCCACCAACTCTTGCTCGGCGGGACGACGATTTACCGGCCATATTTTACGAAAATAACTCCACAGCCATGCTCTCTGCAGCCTTATACTTCACTACCCGGAGTTAATTTAGATTTGGACAGTCTTTAGCAGTGTAATCGGATGATTTTTACATGGTTTCTTCGTACTCCCTCAGGTCTGGCCGTGTATATATTGAAAATGACTTAAAATCAAAGGATGAGACTTATATATACTTGAGGCGATGGACAAGGCAACGTGGCACTCTGTCGGTCGCACCAATTCTGCTCCATGCCATTTTGGGTAACGCGGAGGGGGATGCTCCGTGCCACTTTGCCCTTCTGGGAAACTTGGTTCGGCCTCCTCCCGTGAAATCCTGACTTGCACTCGTTTGGCCTTTCCCCTGACCCTTTCCTCATACGTATGGCACTCTAAAACTCTCAACCAACATATGAATAGGCCGACTAAATGTTAGAAACTTATGGGGTTTAACACTTAGCCTGAAGGTAATTTGTACTACTGTGGTTCTAATCTTTTAGATCTTAACTTGGTCTGTTCAGATTTCATATATCTTGTCTGACAATTCCTAACCTTCTAGGTAAGTTTACCAGAACCTGGACATTCGCGGCAACCTATACCTGAATATCTATAGGACCAGGCTGGGGTGTTGGCCCTGCATCCAACTCTAATAAGGTTCCCTCCTTAGGGTACCCATGGGTCTGTCTGACTCGTATAGCTGGAATAACTTCCTGGGCGACCTGTATAACAAGCACTAAGTCGACTACAACTAGTAGTCACTGGAAGTGGCTAACTACTTGGCAGGCTGTCACTCATTTCACGGGGCAATCCTGGTGCTGCTAACTCTAGGGTAAGACCATCCTAATCAAATTTTCACGCTGAAGGCGTCAAGGTACGCCGACGGCCTCTAGGGGAGCTTTATTGACAATATAGGTGATCTTGGGCAAATTTATATGCCCAAGTGATACTCAAAAGTATCATTTTCGCCTTGTTTATCTAGCAATGTGTATACATTTTCATGTAAGTGGTAATAAAATGTGAATTTATACTAACCAACATGATTAGCATTGTTTTGTAGGTAAAATGTGATTTTCGGAAGCTAAAATGCATGTTGGATGATATCGGAGTTGGACTTGGATGCGAGCAAGGAAAAAGGCATAGGACTGCACGAATTAAAGGGGCTCCGCGATGGAGCCGTGTCACGCTGCCATCGCGGAGGCATTCTGCCTGGAGGGTGAAAATTCATCAAATTTCCAGTGGAGGTTCGCGTCTGCTCCGTGGCACGGTGGCTAGCCTCTGCGTTGCACGCCGTGCCACGTTGGTGTTTAAATTCCCGGACCCCCAGTTCCAGTGAGGGTCCGCGTTCACGGCGTGTCACGGAGGCAGTGCTCCGCGATGCACTCCGTGACACATTGCTCATTATTCCGGGAAAAATTCCCACTAGTATAAATAGAACACTTAAGTGTATTTTTCATAATTCAGACTTGGTGGAGCAAGGACGTGGGTTACAGGCAGTTGAGGGACGAAAAGTTCAGGGTTTTTTCTTTCTTTCTTTCTTCTCTAACTCAATTGTTTATATGATTAACACTCGTTTTATGATGATTAATCCACAAATGAGTTGCTAATTCCCTTCCTTGCTGAGATTGTGAACACTTGTTATGAATTTTGATTATTAATTATGGTTTTTCATCTTTTTCTTCCATGTTGTTCTATTAATTCTTGTTCTTACTGCATTGGTGTGTGGCCTACATTAATGTACATCTAAAAAGTCCGATTTCACTCGAGAGAGCATGAAATTGGAAAGTTGTGAATTAATAGGATATTGTTCTTAACTTGATTTGGGAAAATTGAGTTTTGATGAACCTTTAGGATAGAAATATACCTGGAAGTCGTATTAGTCAATTTAGGAACCGAAATTGTATGGCTAGAACATGAATTGCATTTGATCACAGAAATGTAGACGGATGGTTCATGATTCTTAAGTGAGATTAAATACGAGAGTGTTAATCTCTTGGCAATTGTTCTCGGCTAGCAACTGGAAGAAAAGATTAACCAATTTATGATGATAATCAGTTTCATTACATGTTCTTTAACCTCAGCATGCTTTTATCCATAGTCCAAATTCAAAGTAGATAATTGTTCGTAGTTTTAGTATAAAATTTATAAAACAAATTATTCAATTTTTGGTTATTTAGTTGTCAGCATATTTAGAAGTAAAAACATAGTATACTTGAGCAAATTGCACTTATCCCAAGTCTTTGTGGGATTGATACTTGGCTTACTAAAGCCACTTACTACTTGTTTGACCACGTGCACTTGCGTGTCGGTTATATAATACCCATACAACGCACCGAACAAGTTTTTGGCGCCGTTGCCGGGGACTTGGCAATTGGTGAATTTGTTTTAAGTGTTAATTTTACTGTATTTTTTTTTCTTAAGTGTTGACAACTTGGTCTTAGCCTGTATTTTGCAGACTTAATTGCTGTGAACACTGGCAAGAGACAAAGAGCTGGTGGAATCTTATATAGAGACTGAACGTATATTTCACAGTAAACGGAGAGAAGCTCTACAAAGGAAGCTGCAGTTGCTCAGACAGACCATTATGGAGCAGCAAAATCCACCGGTTGTGAGGGCAGTGTTAGTGCCCGAAGAAGCAGCAGCAAGGCCGGTTCGCGAGGTGGCAATCCCACATGCCAATAATGTTACATCCAGTATCCGCAAACCAGAGCTTGGAGGGAGATTTGAACTCAAGCAAAATATGGTGCAATTGTTGCACACAAGCGGGCAATTTACCGGTCTCCCTCATGAAGACCCACAACAGCATCTCCAAAACTTTTTGGAGATAAGTGACACTTACATACCCGCTGGAGTGTCACCTGATTATGTTCGGCTTACATTATTTCCGTTCTCATTACTCGGAGAAGCCAAGAGGTGGTTGAAAGCTGAGCCACCAAATTCTATTTCAACGTGGGATGATCTTGCACGAAAGTTCTTGATAAGGTTTTTTCCCGCTGGTAAAACAGCAAGGCTTAGAAGTCAAATTCTGAGTTTCAAACAAAGGGAGGGAGAAAATTTATATCAAGCCTGGGAGAGATTTAAATCCATGTTGCGGGACTGTCCTCGTCATCATCAGTCCAATGAGGTGTTGGTGCACACATTTATTGAGGGTTTAGAACCCCACACCAAAATATTGCTAGATTCAGCAGCTGGAGGGCAAGCGCTGGAAAAGACTTATGAGGAGTTGTATACCTTGCTAAACCGGATTTCACAGGGCAATCCAGAATGGAATGCTGATTCATCACGAGGTGGGGCAAGGAAAGCAGCAGGAGTGCTTGAAGTGGATGGGTTTACAGCTATCGCTGCACAGATAGCTGCCTTGCAAAATCAATTGAACAACCACTTCAGCAACATGACTTTGAACCAGCCTTCAGCTCCGCTTAATGCAGTCCAGCAATTATGGTGTGAAGTGTGTGGAAGCAGTGAGCACTCAGCTGAGTGTTGTGGAGCAAATCCTGACTCAGTAAACTTTGTGGGTAATGCACAAAGAAATCACCAGCAGTATGGTGGTAGCTACAATTCAAATTGGAGGAATCATCCTAACTTCTCATGGGGTAGCAACAACCATCAAGGCCAAAGTTCGGGTTAGGGTATGCAAAGGAATCAAGGAGGGCAACAGAACTACCAATCGCAAATCAGAAACAACAATGCACCTCCTCCACCACCATCACCCAGCATTGAGGAGATGTTCAAGACCATGATAGCTAACTAACCTCAATTGCAGGCTGACTATGTGAAATTGGCAGCCGAAGTGAAAAACAATCAGTTAGCTACCAAGGCTCTTGAGTATCAATTTGGGCAATTTGCTAGTGCCCAAAATACAAGGCCTAGAGGAGGACTGCCAAGCGACACGGATCCGAATCCCAAGAAGGTAAATGCAGTGACCACAAGGAGTGGTTTGCAGCTGAAGGAGGTGGAACCCGAAAGACCACCTCAACACTCGGGAGTAGCAGAAGTTGAGGGGGAGCAAAGTTCGGAAAGGGGGAAGACCAAAGAAGCTGAATCAGAAAGACCTCCACCCCCGTTCCCTCAACGACTCAAGAAACACAAAGAGGAGGCGTGTTTCAAGAAATTCATGGAGGTGCTTAAACAGGTACATGTTAACTTACCTCTTGTTGATGTCTTGCAGGGAGTGCCTAAATATGCCAAGTACATAAAGGACATCGTGGCCAATAAAAGTCGGTTGACTGAGTATGCCACGGTGGCTTTAACGGAGGAGTGCACTTCCCAGATCCAAAATAGACTGCCCACAAAGCTAAAAGACCCTGGAAGTTTTACTATCCAGCTTACTATTGGGCAGAGCATCCGAGCTCGTGGATTGTGTGACTTGGGGGAAAGTATAAATCTGATGCCATCTTCGATATTCAGAAAGTTGGGTTTAGGGAGTCCTAGACCTACAACGGTGATATTGCAGTTGGCGGATCCATCCTTAGCTAGGCCGGATGGCATTGTTGAGGATGTTCTAGTGCAAGTTGGCTCCCTAATTTTCCCGGTAGATTTTGTTGTTCTGGATTTTGAACCAGACGCGGAAGTCCCATTTATTTTGGGATGACCCTTCTTGGCAATCGGGAAAGCATTAATCGACGTAGCTGCGGGGCAACTGACAATGCGAGCACACGACAAGGTAGAGGTGTTCGATGTGTACAAAGCACCCAAGCTCCCGATGGTGCATGAAGAACTCTCGGTGATCAATGTGATTGATCATGGTAATGCTAAGCAGATGAAGCATTCCCGAGAGTTAATGGGAAGACCACCGGATAGGTGTAAGCACTACTGGGGGGAGGACAGTGATCGAGAGAAATCGTCCATCACCCTAGCGGACAATTGAGCTTAAATGAAGTCGAGCCGCGACGGTAAACCAGGCACTGCACGGGAGGCAACCCGTGAAAATTTTTTCTTTCATTTTGCAAAGTGTAAATAGATTATTCTTTTTCTTTTTCTTGATTGATTACAAAAATTTTCGTTTTAGTTAGTTTTTTATTTATTTTTAGTTAGGTGAAACCTATTTTTCTAACCAATTTTATTTAGTGAGATGATTTTCAGGTCAAACGGAGAAAAATGTGCACGGAATTGTGAAGGAAAAGTCGAGGTATGAAAAATTAATAAAATGTAGAAGACAGTGAGCTGGGGCGATAGCTCCGTGTCACGGAGGAGGACCTCCGCGTTACCCTCCGTGACACGTTGAGGTATAACCCGAAAATTTTAAAAATTTCCAGTATGCTGTCGCGATGGCTCCGTGTCACAGAGGCAGTGCACCGCGATGCACTCCGTGACACGTTGCCTTGTATATCGCGACGGGTCACACCGGGTTGCCGGGTGACCCACATGTTTTTCTACCTTTTAAACCCCGAAAACTCCCCTTTTCCCCTCATTTTCGATTTCTTCCGCGACCAAACGTCCCAAAACCCCTCTCCCACCAACGTGCCACGGCTTAAGGCAACAATTTACCGAGTTTTCTTCGATTATTCAACTACAAGGTATGTTTTCCGATTCCCTCTCAAGTTTTTGTCGATTTTCTTTGATTTTAATCATGGGAGGTGAACTAAATCACCCTAAGTCGAAATTAAGCATGAATTCAAGCTATTTCTTGATTGATAAATGTTCAAAATGTCGTTATGATTGTTTGAACTTGTCGATTGCATAAATTAGTCGAATTTGATTGCGAAAATCAATTCTAGGGCTTGTTGTTGAATGTGAAGTTGGAAATGTGTTGAAATCATGAATTGTATGCCGGGTTGTACGTGTTGAATGAGATGAGTCGTTGTACAAAGTGTTAGGATGTTAATAGACGACGAATTCTCGGGTTTGGGGGAATTGTTGAAAATTGTTTGTATTTGGTTGGTTGGATAGGTTAATGTATATAAATTTTTGTTGTTATTTTTGTTTCTTTGTTTTTCTTTGCTAAGTGCGATGGTTAAAATGTTAGTGATGGTAGTGATTGTGATTAGCTGTATGAAGTCTGAGTAGTACGCAGAAGTTATACCGTCGAATTTTCTTTTTAAACGCACTAAGCATGATTGTATAGCTGGTTGTTTTGTGTAAATAAAGTTATTCTTGCCATAGGTTATAACTGTAACTAAGGACTAAGTGTGGGGTAATTTAGCGTAACCCGACCTTAGTCAAAGTTAATATTTATTTAGCTTAACATTGCGATTGTTGACGTGTGTTGACAGGCAAAATGGCAAGCCGGCAAGATAAAGGGAAGGGTGCATCAACTTAAGGCACCGGAAGAAAGCGACTCAGACTGGGCACAGCAGTTCCACGTGGCCAGCGCCGCCAATATGGAACAAGATGGGTGACTGACGAGGGGAAAAAGTGGTACGCGAAGCATAAAGACAACAAATATTTCTCCGAAGAGCATATAGCACGGGAGCCATTGGCACAGGAGTTCCCCAGAATAGTTCACCGGATCGAGGCAGCGGGGCTCAAGTTCATATTCGAGGAGCCCAAGGAATGCAACCTGCACTTGGTTCGGGAGTTCTATGCCAACTGGAACCCGTCAATCCGAAGCCACACCATCAAAATTAGAGGGCAAATAGTCACTCTGGAGCCCCACCAGCTCAATGCCATCATAGGAGCGCGGGACACAGACGCCCACGTCCTCAGACAGCTGAACATTACCCCACCATATGCCGACATCAGACGCACACTATATGGGGCCCGATCCACAGCTAGATGGAGCAGGCACAAGGAAAGGGGCTACCATCAGACTCTGCCATATTCTCAGATGAACAGGGAAGCCCGTATTTGGCTGAAGATAGTCTGCTCTTGCCTCATCCCGGGGGTACATATGACTGATGTAACCCGGGATCGTGTTTGCCTGGTGTACGCCCTGATGAAAGGGCTGGAGATAAATGTTGGGGCGATTATCATATCCGCCATGAAGAGAGCCCAATTGTACCAGGGGCACAGGTATGGTTTCGGTGGACTACTCACCACCTTTCTCAGGGGCGTCGATGTAGAGGAGGAGGCCCTCGATTATATCCCGCAGTTGGAGCGGCGGGCCTTAGATGTGACCAAAACTAAGGCTCCCGACACCACCCACGGGCCAGTGCTGACACTTGGAGAGCGACACGCTCGTGATGACCAGTATATGGCGGGGATGTATGGGATGCAGATGCTCCAGCTCAGGATAGGTGGGAGGCCGGCGACGGAGGAGGAGCTATGGCAGCTCGAGCTTGATTACCCGTTTGGCGAAAACGCCAGGGCTCTATGCTGAGTGGGGCCAGCCTTTGTAGAGCCCACTGATGATGACGTCCCCACGAACGAGGAGACACGTCGGGAGGACTCCGATGTGGAGTCTGATGATGACGACGGAGGCGACTCGGACATGGGAGATGAAGCAGCAGCACCCGATGAAGAAGTGGAATACTTTGATTGATCAGGGAGTTCCACCACCCGATTCTGTGCTATTTAATTTTTGTGAACACTGGGGACAGTGTTCGGATTAAGTGTGGGGTGGGAGTAGTTAGGTGCTAGGCTGGGCTGGTTTGTTTGTATGTTCTCCTCTGTTATTTTGTATGTTATGTTTCCCTGTGTTTGTGGATTTTCAAACTATTCTGTATTTGTACATATTTGTGAAATTGATGTGTGTTGTTGAATGCTGCCAGCTGATTCTGTAAATATTTTATTTTTAATTATCGAAATGATCGATATTTTTAATATTTTGTTCATATTTAAAATATTTTGTAAATAATTTTTCTATCGAAATGATCGATGTTTTGCAAAATTTTTCAATTTTTTTAATTTTGGGTTTCTCGGCATTTGTTTTCGGTTCTTTTACCGAGAAGGGTCCCATTGAACCGACGTCATAGTTAGTGATCGTTCCCTATGATGGATGGATGACGACCGTCTTAAGGGAAATGTAGTCGTTAGGAGTAGATATTTTTTTTTCAATTTATTTCCAGTTTTTTTCTTTGGTGGATTGCATCCCGGAACCTGTAGTTACTATATGGTTGCAAATCTTTGGTTGCGTGTTGTGCATGATATTCAAAATGCAAAGGTGATTCGTATTAAAGCATGCAATTTTGTAAATATGTTGAGATACCTAGGCTGTAGAGTTTGATTCAGTGTGATTGAGGCTTAATATTTGAATTCATGTAATTAGCTGATTGAAGAGTCTGTGAATACATCTTGAATTGAGCATGTGCATAAAGTGTGAAGTGAGGTGTTGATATTCCATGCTATTGTGAAGTGTCTAGAACTTGCCTGGTGTGTGTACAAAACGAAATGAAGGAGGTGTATTGTACGAAAGGATGTAGGCATTTCTTTGTTTTAACCGAGAGTTTCTATTTTCTTCTTGTCATACTCCCCCTTTATGTGATTGTATACCCTAGTCAGCCCTTTGAGCCGTTAGCCGATTATTTCTTTCTTTTGTCCAAAAAGTGTAAACCGAGCTTAATTCTTTCATTTCATTAGCCGTAAAGTCTATACAAAACTCTTAAGCGCTTAAGAAGAGAAAATAATGTTCCCAAAGTGTCAAAGAGTGAGAATGGTGAAAAGAAAAAGAAAATCAGAGTGAGGGAAGAAAAGAAAAGGTTGAAGGTGCACTTGCTATAAATAAACGATAATGAAGGTGCATGAATAACCTTTGTTATTGTGTCAAGTGTGCTTAATGAAATGGGCCATACTAAAGTAAATCATCAAGAATGGGATGATGAAAAAAGAAAAAAAAAAGAGAAACAATGCCCATGAGTTGATGGGAATGTGTTGCAAAGGCGCTTAAGGATGCTAGTGGCTATTATTGGCTAATTCAATATATACTAGTTCCATAGCTTCCATTACAACCCATTAAAGTCCTACGTGATCTTACATTGCATTTCTTTATATTAGTGGAGTAATACATTAAGGGCAAGCGTATGGGTCATGACATGATGCATGTGAATTCTTTTGGGAGAGAGAGTGAAATTGTTTTTACATGCCCCTACTTGAATGTTTATGTGTCACATGAGCAAAAAGGGGAAGATTCTCTTGAGTTGTGAGGGCACATGCTTGAGGAAAGACTGATTTTCGTGTCGGATATCTTGATTAGCTGATTTGCATGAGTTTCCCGATATCGAGAGTCGATTCTTAAAGTCTAGGAAGTCTTAATGTATTGAAGGTCATTGCATTGTTAAGATCATGCATGTTTTCTTGATGATTTGCAATATTGAATGATCGTTATGACCGTAGCTTAAATTGTCGCACCATAGTAGCGAGGGTGGGATGTAAATTGCATGAATTGTATGTTTGTTGTTCGAGGACGAACAAGGATTTAAGTGTGGGGTAAGTGATCTTGGGCAGATTTATATGCCCAAGTGATACTCAAAAGTATCATTTTCGCCTTGTTTATCTAGCAATGTGTATACATTTTCATGTAATTGGTAATAAAATGTGAATTTATACTAACCAACATGATTAACATTGTTTTGTAGGTAAAATGTGATTTTCGGAAGCTAAAATGCATGTTGGATGATATCGGAGTTGGACTTGGATGCGATCAAGGAAAAAGGCATAGGACTGCACGAATTAAAGGGGCTCCGCGATGGAGCCGTGTCACACTGCCATCGCGGAGGCATTCTGCCTGGAGGGTGAAAATTCATCAAATTTCCAGTGGAGGTTCGCATCTGCTCCGTGGCACGGTGGCTAGCCTCCGCGTTGCACGCCGTGCCACGTTGGTGTTTAAATTCCCGGACCCCCAATTCCAGTGAGGGTCCGCGTTCACGGCGTGTCACGGAGGCAGTGCTCCGCGATGCACTCCGTAACACGTTGCTCATTATTCCGGGAAAAATTTCCACTAGTATAAATAGAACACTTAAGTGTATTTTTCATAATTCAGATTTGGTGGAGCAAGGACGTGGATTACAGGCAGTTGAGGGACAAAAAGTTCAGGGTTTTTTCTTTCTTTCTTTCTTCTCTAACTCAATTTTTTGTATGATTAACACTCATTTTATGATGATTAATCCACAAATGAGTGGCTAATTCCCTTCCTTGCTGAGGTTGTGAACACTTGTGATGAATTTTGATTATTAATTATGCTTTTTCATCTTTTTCTTCCATGTTGTTCTATTAATTCTTGTTCTTACTGCATTGGTGTGTGGCCTACATTAATGTACATCTAAAAAGTCCGATTTCACTCGAGAGAGCACGAAATTGGAAAGTTGTGAATTAATAGGATACTGTTCTTAACTTGATTTGGGAAAATTGAGTTTTGATGAACCTTTAGGATAGAAATATACCTGAAAGTTGTATTAGTCAATTTAAGAACCGGAATTGTATGGCTAGAACATGAATTGCATTTGATCACAAAAATGTAGACGGATGGTTCATGATTCTTAAGTGAGATTAAATACGAGAGTGTTAATCTCTTGGCAATTGTTCTTGGTTAGCAACTGGAAGAAAAGATTAACCAATTTATGATGATAATCAGTTTCATTACATGTTCTTTAACCTCAGCATGCTTTTATCCATAGTCCAAATTCAAAGTAGATAATTGTTCGTAGTTTTAGTATAAAATTTATAAAACAAATTATTCAATTTTTGGTTATTTAGTTGTCAGCATATTTAGAAGTAAAAATATAGTATACTTGAGCAAATTGCACTTATCCCAAGTCTCTGTGGGATCGATACTTGGCTTACTAAAGCCACTTACTACTTGTTCGACCACGTGCACTTGCGTGTTGGTTATATAATACCCATACAACGCACCGAACAACAGGCATCAAGCTGAAAGTTATATCGTTTAACTGCGACCGATGCTTTCCAATTTAGATCAGGCCCAATGGGTAACCGTAACTTCTAAGGCCATTAGGATGATAGCGAAACAGCAGAATTCTACTAGTATTGTAAACAGAGGAACAGAGGAGTTCCTATGATGCTCCTAGCGTGAGTCACACTTAACATACTCTTTCCCGGTGAGGGATACTGCAATATACTCTCAATACGCTTTCCAGTAGCTAACCACAACCTATATGATCATAGTTTACGGACAACAGCTAATCATGACATATATACTCATAATCTACGGACAACATCTAATCACAACATATATACTTATAATCTACTAACAGCAGCTAGTTACAACATACAAGATCGTTATCTCCATTCATGAATATAGGTCGTATCATTATATGACGAGAATATCTTGTCGAAGGGATAAGCCTTAACATTCCTCAAATGTTGATTCTCGTTAAACTGATGAGTTTCAACCTATAACCGGCGGTGCCACTCAACTGCAGGCCTTCTGCAGAGATTAAGGCTATTTTCAATACTAAATTCAGGAAACAATAATATCTTTCAATAATAATAATAACTATAATTCAATTTTATTTAACTCGGCCAAAAAGCCACAATTTCTCGAGAGTTTAGAAGAGAGAAATGCTTACTTATTTCATGTGGCCATTTAGGATTCAATTTGGAATAATTCAAACAACCTTTACTTGGCGGGGTTCTGGTATGCCGAGGGAATTTTCAAGAAATAACTCTGCAGAGATGCTTCCCCTAGCCCTAGAACTCGTTACCCAAAGTTAATTGCATTCGGACAGCATTTGATGGCGTAATTTGATGAAATTTGGATGAGTGTTGCATATCCTCTCTATTCTGGCCAAGGAACATTTATTAAATTATTTGATTTCAACAAAGGAAACTTATATATAGGCATAGGGCGGTGGTAGGGGGTGCCCCGCGCTGCCTATCGCACAGGCAAGGTCGATGCCTCATGCAGGCAAGGTCCATGCCTCACGCTGCCCAGTGCGCAGGCAAAGCCAGCGCCTCGCACTGCCCATGGAACAGGCAAGGCCGGTGCCTCACTTTGCCCATCGTGCAGGCAGGGCTGGTGCCTCGCGACCTATCCTCGCCCGACCTTGCTAATCCACTCGACAATGTCCTCGCTCGTCCTGCCTCCAACGCTCTTCCCGCATGCGTCAAGCTCTCATTGCTCTCCATAAGACCACGCGCACGCACCCTAGCCGCTATCATCTTGCGGGGTGTAACATCATCCCCCTAGGAACATTCGTCCACGAATGTAATCTTAGGCTTAAAAGACTCAACTCTTTTAACTAATGCCGGGAAAATTTCAGCAGAATCTCCTCTCTATTATGGACTATTCGAAAAACTGAAACACAGAAAATCCCAACATAGGCGTCTCACAGGACTCTACAAGCAACGATACAACATAGCTTCATATCATAAAGGCAAATAACTAAACAATAACGATATTATACGTAACAACACAATAGCTGCACAACAATCTCACTTCAACTACTCAATATGGGTCAGGTCTGAAATAAACGAGGATATCTAGACCTCATGTCGTCCTCAACTTCTCAAGTCATCTCTTCTACCGTTTTGTTCCTCCATACGATTCTACTAGGCTACAGCTTTGGTTCTCAAGAAAGTCCTTATGGATCTGCCAATCCAGTATAACTTATTGGAGTCTCCTCGTGGGACAGTCCTTCTGTGACTCGAGCATTCTCGACTAGGATAACCCAAGAAAGGTCTCTTATGCACTTGTGTAACATTGATGAATAGATCCTAGCCCCAAAGGCAACTTTACCTCATAGGCCACTTTACCGATCTTTCGGAGGATCCGGTACAGATTAGTGAATCTAGGGATGGACTTGCCCTTCTTGTCAGCTCTCATAACGCCCTTCATAGGCGAGACTTCGAGGAATACCCAGTCATTTCTTCCATCCCTAACTCGCTGCTCCATACATTAGAATAAGGCTTTTGGAGACCCTGGGGCTGCCAGGCCATATCTTCTAATGAGTTTAACCTTTTTCCCCTGACTGATGTAGTATGCCCGGTTTGGTTATCCTTAATTTACCTACTTCTGGCCATCATTTAGGGGGCATGCGCTTCCACTCGTAACACATCTCCAACATCTGAGTTATGTGCTCTGCTTGGCCATTTGTTTGGGGATGAGAAGTCGTACTCAAATTAACATGCATCCCAATTTGTTCTGAAAGCCTTTCCAAAGCCTAGTTGTGAGTTGTGCCCCTTTGTCAGAAGTTACTAGAAACTGAGACACTACATAGCTAGAATAATACTTTAGTATTTAATTCAGCATAATCTTTAGCAGAAACATAATTCCGACTAGCAAGAGGTGTGTTGATGTCCTTAGCCTTTTAACAATGACCCGAAGGGGGTCATGTTTATGTCTGATACGAGGTAACCCTATATCCATATTCATATTGTCTACTTTCCATTTTCATGCAGGTATGGCTGTTTCCTGAATTAGCTTTCCTGATTTTTGAGGTCTTGCCTTTCCCTACTCGCCATTGGAGTTTTGTGCTATAACTCGACAATTTCTTTCTCCTTCCTAATACCATCAATAGATCTCCTTCATAACCTAGTGCATTTTTGTCAAACTCGGGCAGAGGTAATAACGAACATCATGTACCTTGCTACAACCTACTGACGAAGCCCGACCATATTTAGGATGCAGAGTCGACCTATGGGTCTTAAGACTCTGTCCCCTACTATCTCACTGGCCGACGACTCCCTGTTGGGCCTTGTCTCTGGGCTGCACTAGGCTAGGGTCTCCGTACCATCACTCCCCTACCTCCAGAACTAAAGGTGGAACCACAAAATTCTAGGTCACGATCTAACTACCCTTTAAATATCAGCTTGATGCTTATTCCTTGACATTCAGCGGAAATTCCAAGCTCTATTACCCCACTACAATCTGGAGATGGTTTTGTTCTCCTCCCAAGCTCAATGCTCATATCTTGATCTTACTTCTATAAGTTGAAAATCGGGGTTCGTGCCCCATGCACAATACTAGCAAGGATACTACCGGCTAAGTCTACCAACCTATATCATCCTGAGCCATACTTGGGTCGGTTCCCATCACATAGTCTCTCTGTCCCTTAACATGATAAGCTGGGGGTTGTAGGCTCTATTCTCCAGGTATCTTCTACCGCCATCCACACACCATGGTGGGATTAGTCTATTTCTGATTTGAGCTTTACTATTACCTGGGGTTTATTGCTTATGGACTTCCATACGTACCTGGGTGCTACTGGAAATCTTATCTGCACCCCCCTTGATTTACTACTGTAAAGGTCTACATGACGTATTTACACACTAAGGGTCTCAAGCACTTTCTAGGAGTCAACGGATCTAGCCCTCCTTTACTATTTACTCTGGGCAACATCACCTCAATACTTATGCTCTTTGTTATACTTGAGAACAAAGCTAGGATGCAAAAAAATAGTCATATCTTACTACAGTAGGACTGAGGTATAGAACTTTACAACATCCGAAGGGTTAGAGGTAAGAATCCAGCAATTTCCCCCTTCTCTCATACCTTTCAGATAATCCAACATTAACTGTCGCCCCTATGTAATTCTAAATATCTAGTAGGTAAGAAAACTTATATGTATACTATATTCCTGACCTCCTTCTCTAAAGCTATAGAAAGAACTGGGGACGGTGCTTGCATATCTATCACCTTATGAGATTTCTGGTGCCCCGGGAGGATGATGGGGAGATTAAAAGACGTATGCTTCCGCCCTTAGGCTGACTATCCCCCAACTGTGGCACCTCACTGGTACCCTCTCCTATTGTTATAGCTGGCTTGCGGCTGACTGGAGTCTGTCCCATATCAAACACTATTCTAGACTGACATAACAATGAAAGCTGAGGGACTCATCCCTATATGACTCGGCTCTATAGCACGATCTGAGAAGAATGAGAGATAACCATGCTATTATGCATCATAGCCTCCTTCTTATAAAATGTGGTGCACAACACATTTATAAGCAAGACTCTACTAGACACAACTTGAAGACTCCCTAGGATACGACCTGCTCTGATACCAAGTTTGTCATGCCCCACTTTGGGAGGCATGATTGCTATCAAATGCCATACTGGGTTTTGGGCTGACCTGGCTGGGCATAGGCACCTCTGGTGCCTATCAGTGACTCAAAATCAAGAAAACAAACTACTATATCTCGGTTGTAAACACAGCCTCAGGCCAACAAGGCCATGCAGCACCTGTAAAAGAAAATAGCTAACCCAGTCAACATAACAATAATAGGGATCCTATGCGGGCTGACAAGACCACCATGCTGTCTAGTTATAACAGAAATGAAAACAAGCAGCTATACTAGGTCCCACACGGTCAACGCATAAAACAAGACATACATGGGACCCACATGGCCAACAGTAACCAACTAACTGAATATTGTCGTTTGCAAGCCTCTAGGAGTGAAAATATTGGTCGAGACAGGGCCCCGACCTAACCAAATGTTGTACAAATAAAAGATAGATAAATCTCTACAACCTGGCAACTCTGAATGAAAGGAGTTGGTCGAACTGCTGACTCTGAATAGCTGTAACGAGATCTCACAATTTGTCTGTCTAAATCTGTAGGCAAGTATGCAGCACTCCATAGTTGGGCGTTAGTACAATATGTAACGAATATGTAAGGCGGTAATTAAAAAGTTGAATAGAAGCTGATAAAGACTAAAAGTATGTAGCAAGAAGGGGCAGAAGATAACCGGTAAACTTTCTTATTCATAACCTGCATCTAGTAAATCAATATACGTATATGAGCTTAGACTGTACCACTATACATTCATAGGCTGTAGCTAGCAAGAAAGTATACAAACAAGAACCTAACCTGGCCCCCATAAACCTGGAAGGTGCAAGCAACACAGAAATAACCTACCGAGGCCCCCATAAGCCCTGGAAAGTACAATCTAATCTATATACCCCTATCCAGGTTCTTATGATTTTACTAGTACTATAGCCAACCTACCTGTCTTCTGGGTCCGCATCTGAGCACGCTGAACTCCTGTAACTATGTCTGAGCCTGGTGGACTCCTGTAACTGCACCCTGGGCACACAAGACCCGACGGAGGGTCGTGATGTCGATACGACATAAAAATAAAAGCCCATTCGTGTATGGATTGTAATATGGCCCTTGGGCCTGAATATGGTCCCTTGAGACAACATATAGCTCCTTGGAGCAATCAATAGCTCGGTAGGCGATGATATTATCATATAGCTCCTCTGAGCGATTAATAGCCCCGTAGGCGACGACATAGTTAGCAACCCTGAAGTTGGTAAACGGAAGGCTATCCTAGGTGGGGAAAATGCCAACCGATATACTATATTTTAGTCTCAATCTAGCCACTCATAAGGCGTATCTAGCTCTTAAGGCCTAACGTGACCATTATTTACTCCTAGGATAGTCTGTATAGCTGCCAACAGGCACACTCGGTGTGCCTATATCTAATCAGAGGATCCTGATAGTGATCATAATCTTTGATGGTCTAGACTGGATAGTGCGAGATCTGGAGTGGCCTAAACGATAATCTGAATATCATGCTAGGACAGTGATAGCTCATAAGCAAACTGTAAGGTCGCGGACGACCAACTATTTAGCCTCTTCACCTAGAACAACTGTAAGGATGCTACTTAATCGGACATGCTCCTGAGCAGTCAGCCGCTAACCTTCCCCAAGCGATTTACTATAATTCTTAGCCTAAAGGTAATATTGTACTATTGTGGTTCTAGTCCTTTAGATCTTAACTTGATCTATTCAGATTTCATATATCTTCTCTGATGATTCCTAACCTTGTAGGTAAGTTAACCTGGACCTGGCCATTTGGGGAAACCTATACCTGAGTATCTATAAGAGCAGACTGGGGCGTTGGCCCTGCATCAAACTACTAATAAGGTTCCTCCTTAGGGTACCAACGGGTCTATCTGACTCGTATAACTGGGATGACTTCCTGGGCGACCTGTATGACAAGCACTAATTCGACTGCAACTTATAGTCACTAGCAGTGGCTAACTACATGGCAGGTTGTCACTCATTTCATGAGGCAATCCTAGTGCATCTGACCCTAAGGTAAGACTATCCTAATCAAATTTTGGCCCTGAAGGTGTCAAGGTACACCGATAGCCTCTGGGGGAGCTTTACTGACAATACAGGCGTCAAACTGAAAGTTACATCGCTTGGCTGCGCCCGATGCTGTCCAATTTAGATCAGGCCCAACGGCTAACTGTAACTTCTAAGGCCATTAGGATGATAGCGAAACATCATAATTCTACTAGTACTGTGGACAGAGGAACAGAGGAGTTCCTATGATGCTCCTAGCATGAGTCACACTTAACATACACTTTCCCGATGAGGGATACTATAATATACTCTCAATATGCTTTCTAGTACCTAACCACAACCTATATGATCATAGTCTACGGACAGCAGCTAATCACGAAATATATACTCATAATCTATGGACAGCAACTAATCACAACATATATACTCATAATCTACTAACAGCAGCTAGTTACCACATATAGGATCGTTATCTCCATTCTTGAACATAGGTCGTATCATTATACGATGAGAATAACTTGTTGAAGGGGTAAGCCTTAACATACCTTGAATGCCGATTCTCATTAACTGATGAGTTTCAACCTGTAACTGGCGGTTCCACTCAACTGCAGCCCTTTCATTGAGAACTAGGGCTATTTGCAATACTAAATTTGGCAAACAACAATATCTTCCGATAATAATAATAACTATAATTTTACTTTATTTAACTCGATCGAAAATCCACGATTTCTCGAGAGTTTAGAAGAGAGAAATGCTTGCCTATTGCCTGTGGCCGTTTAGGATTCAATTTGGAGTAATTCTGACAACCTTTACTCAATGAGGCTTCGGTATGCCGAGCAAATTTTCAAGAAATAACTCCACGGAGATACTACCCATAGGCCTAGAACTTGTTACCTGAAGTTAATTTGCGTTTAGACGATGTTTGACGGCGTAATTTGATGAAATTTGGATGAATGTTGTGTATCCTCTCTATTCTGGCCGAGGAACATTTAGTAGATGATTTGATTTCAACAAAGGAAACTTATATATAGGCATAGGGCGGTGGCAGGGGGGCGCCTCGCGCTACCCAGCACGTAAGCAAGGTCGGCGCCTCGCGCAGGCCCTCATGGCCTAGCCTCGCCCGACCCTACTAATCCACTCGACAATGTCCTCACTCGTCTTATCTCTAGGCTCTTCCTTTATGCGTCAAGCTCTCATTGCTCACCACAAGCACACACGCACGTACCTTAGCCGTTATCATCTTGAGGGGTGTAACATTTCTACTATAATTATTAATTATAATTCTTCAAGCATGAGTAGCTAAATCTCATAAGAGGGTTGTGGGAACCATGACGAATTAACAAATGTAGGCAAAATACTTAGTGATTCTTAAATGGGGTTTATGCATGTATTGTTCTTCCATTCGTTTAATTTGCTTCTTAATGGTCGCGAACGTTAGAAATTGCCTTATTCTTACTCACTGGACCGAGGGGGTAATGAATGATAAAAGGGATTAATAACGGTTATTTGAAGCTATCAACCCGCATATAATAGATTGATCTTGTCTGAAAATAGCTAATTCTACATCCAAGGTAAGGGTAAGTCAAGTTTACACCCGCATACGTGTCAAGTTGCGTAGTGATAATCATCTAATTAAGGAAACAACCATTTAGGTGAAGTTAAATTACCGATATTGCATGCTAAACACCTGAATAGATCACTAGTATAATTAATCCTGCATAGTTGTGAAATCATGGGGAATACAATCCTAGTCACTTCACTCATCGAATCCAATCAATTTTAACCAAGAACCTACTCACTGCTACATACTGTTTATATATTATTTTTTGTTAAAAACCTATCTTCTAGGAAATAAATAAATAAATAGTAATAGTAAACGCACTAAACGAGGTCCTCGCTATATTCCTCATGGGATTCGACCCCAACCCTTGTTGGGTTCTATATTTGAACATCAACCGCTTTATATCTCATTTAGAGGTGTAATTTGAGCGACATCAAGCATCAGTCATGAATGTGATGCACATGTAGGTTGTGCAGTGCAAACGCGACCAGATGGACCGCGACTAAGAAAGAGGATTAGCTCAAACCCTAGTCAACACTTATATCGGACCACGAGAGGGTGTGATCGCAATTTCCTAAGGATACTTGAGTGTGCTCCAGGTAAGCTATAAAGGGACACACAAACATGAAAGAGGCACTATAGCTATATAAAGTTGAGTTAAAAATTACAACATCGTTTCAAGACTAATTATTGGGGTTTTAGAGGGTTAAGTTACCTTATTTGTATTAATTGAAGGAGGGATTTCAACCAAAAATTCAAGGTAATGATTTCTCATATTAATCTAGAGATTATGCTTTACTTTCTAGGATCTAAACCATGGAATCAAGTAGATTAAGAAGCTTGAATTGAGAAATTTTGCCCTAATCCTAGAAATAGAAAATCATCTATTTGACCTAGAAAATGAAATCAAAATAAGAGTTAATTATTGTATTGAATTTCTTAGCTTAGGGTGACACATCCATTTTTGAAAAATGGATTTCGTATCATTAACCCAAGGGGAAGATTTGAGTTGATCAAGAGTTGACTTTGATCTAGAGGTATCCTAAAATTATGAAGTTGGTTTCTCTAAACTTATTTGGACTCATTATTGATGAATCTAAATATATTAAAACTATCGGTGTTTGGTACATTTGATTTTCGCGATTCAAGTATGGTTTGGACTATCTGATTCCAAGCAAGTGAAATTTTAACCCTTAATTTGCTTGCTTTATTCTTCAAATCACATTATGTAAATTATTTGTATACATTTAAACCATCTAGCTCACGTGAAAGAGCTAGTGTGAGCTATACTGAATACTTTTAAAGTATATAAGTGTTGATTGGGAGAGTCTTAGAGTATACGTTCTCATGATTAGATACTTGTAATATATTCATGCTATAATGTGATAGTACATAGAATTCTTTATAATTCTTTTAGTTTTCATAAGTTTATTGAAATATTGATATTATCTTATTTTTTTAGCTCGACTTTTGATTTATTGAACTCTCAGAAGCATGTTGTACTTGGTGTTATATTTACTTAGTTGTTTAACATATTTTATCATTATGTGAGTTGAGTATACACTATGTGGGCCTAATCATGTTCATAGGCAGTGATAGATGCTAGAATTACAAAAACCTGGGCAAGATGCGTAGTCCATGGATCGCTAAAGGTGGGTAGTCGTGAGATTAACGCTTCGAAAGATGGGGTAAGAGATGAAATAGACATACTGTGTCCTGTTAGCAGTTATCAGTTTTCGCTATCATTATTTACATATTATGTGTATTCATGATTTTAGCTTCATAGCTTTATCTGTATATTATTCTTATATTTGTATTATTTTTATTATGCTTGCATGCATTACTAGCTATTTCTAAATACTTGCCTTAGAGGTAAATTAGGAGGGTGAGTCATTGATCATGATGGATCTTTAGACTCATAGTTGCTTCATCTGCGTCAGCGTGCAAGTGGTGATTTCTTATCTGATTATTGACTCCAACATTTGTTTTTTCCTTACTCAATTGAGTTGATACACCATTAGACCATGGCGACTACTTCTTTTAGGAAACTTAGTATCTTTCCTTTTGAGTTATTTTTCGTATTTTGTATTCGGATTTAGAAGCTCCAAAACTTGTTCACTTTTGGGTTGTATGAACATATTCTATACTTTATTTCCTCACTTTTCACATACATTGAGATAATTACTGATAATTACTGATATTTCTTCGCCTTTATATTTTATTAATCACATGACATAGCTTAGAGGGTTCACCTTATGAATAGTAGCTTGTCAGGTACCTGTTATGACTTAGGTGTGAGATTTGGATCATGACATAAAAGTTAGTGATCCTTTTAATATCAAAAGACTCTATCATCCTCATGAAATGAAACATAGAATCCAGATTTACTTTTGTTCTCAAGTTGTCCAAAGACTCGTTCAAACAACTCCAATTTGGACATGATCTGTTTCAATGATATAGGATCACATGAAAAGGATGGTATCATCTGCTCATAACAAAGATGAGTAATGTTAGATCCTTTCTCCTTGGAAAAAAAAGGGAATGAAACCTAGATCAACTAGGTTGTTCATAGGTATTGGCAATAATTTTGCTCCAATCACAAAAGTGGATGGGAATAAATGGTATCCTTGCTTGATTATTCTGCTGGACTTCAAAAAAAAAATACATGTCTAACTTCATTTATGATATTGAAATACCGTTTAATTGGTCATGAACCTCCACACTACATCAATTCAACATTCAGAAAATTTCATCTGCCTAAGAACTTGACATAAATATTATCAAGAGACCTATGATTATAAATATACCCAATGTGGGCATTCCACTTTGGGTAAAAGGAGAATTAGGCTAGGAAATTTGTCAACCACTAGAGAAAAGGAGAATTTAGAAAATTCTTTTAATCTAATGAAAAGTAGTTAAGTTACAAAAATTAAAGCTGGAACTGAAGACCATGTCAACTCTGTCAAATGCGGGACATTCAGTACGATGAGGATTGCACGTGCTTATTCTCAACCCTCTTTCTAATCACCTAATCATTAAATAATTATTGAAGATGAAATTGTTGGTGCTACTTAAATTAATTGTCTTTCAATTATTCAAATGCTACATATCTATCTTTTCATTGCCTACACTTTATTGTTTTTATTTTTTAATTCTTTAAGGAAAGAAATGCAAATCTTTGTTAGATTTCCCAACGTACAAACAAAAGGTGGATTTAGCTTCAGCACTTAAAGAGCAGGGCATAGCAAGATAAGAAAAAAAAACATAGCTCTGTGACAGAAAATCATTTTTCTCTTATTATCTTTTAGGATACTAATCTATAAATACTACAATGGTAGATGAAACATTTTTTTAACCTTAAAAAAATGGGGGTAGGAGCAAAGAAAAATGAAAAAAGAGATTACAAGACGGAGAATTGAATTCTCATATAAAAGTTCAGATAACTAATTATCTGAACTACTGAGATTCTCCAATGGTGGATGAAACTTATAAACCGGTAACTACCTACACTAAATTAGATAGCAACATGGAAAAGAAGATAATTACTTTCTCTTTTTTAATCTGCTTGCCTTGCTCCTTTTTTTTTAGTTTGTATTTTTAAATTTTTTTTTTTGGCGACTTTCTAATTTCAACTTTCCACATGATATATTAAATACCACAAGATTAAAGGGCATTTTCAAATATTCTATGTATTTTTAATTTCAGACAAGAAAAGTATCTTTTATTTTTTTAAACTTTGTGTCAAGCCAAAACTAGACAAACAAAATGAAACGGATGGAGTAACAATTAACAATCAGTTAAAGTGTTTTACATATATACTTTCTTAAACTTTGTGTCAAGTAAAAAAGCGTGATCTTTTCATATCAATTATATATAAAAGTAAAAAAAATTAAATATAAAAAAGAAAATCTCCGATAAAGAAAATATACAACTAATAAAAATTATAAGTAGCCTATGAAACTAATTCTCTCTAAATTTCTTCTCATAACTAAATTACTTAATTGTAGGCGTTGATGCCATCGTCTTTAAAAATAGTATACACTTACAAAGATGAAAAACATAGTACTAATACTCTTGGAAGAAAATGTTACCATATATTATTAATTATGTGTTTTGAGATAATATTATTTATAGAATAATTATTTATTTATTTATTTAATTTAATAAAGTGTTATATTAAATAGATCATTTTGTTATATATGTGTTCTCAACTTATATAGTAGATGATTTGGTGTACATAATTTAAATTTTTATGTAAAAACTTAAATCATTGGTCCTTATAAGTTAAAGTTATAGTTCATAGTTGTAGATGAAAATTTGGACAAACCATCAGAATAATTGTAGCATGAGATTAGAGGTAATTTATCTTGATTACGAGAATAGTATAGTTTTAACTTCTCGTGCTAGTGTATTTTGTATCTTCTGAATAGGACCGAGTAGAGGTAGATGTTTTAGACTGACTGACAAAAACTATTTTCTAAAATGTTAAATATACGTATGTTCTCAATTTTGATACAACTATTATGAGTTGTAAATGTTAATTATCATTTTGATTTATCAAAAGGTGAGATTTTGAGATGGATCAATATGTCTGATAGATTGGATGACAGTATATATGTATATACATATATACTGTCATCCAATCTATCAGACATATTGATCCATCTCAAAAAAAAACAAAAAATATATATATATATATATATTGTCATCCAATCTATCAGACATATTGATCCATCTCAACATCTCACCTTTTGATAAATCAAAATGATAATAATAATAAGTTAGTCGATGAAATTCTTATCTCGGTATAGAGATCGACGATACGCATTTATTATAAGAAGCTTAATTTTATAAGTTTTTATGCGTAAACTCGGCTGGTGAATTTATTAATCCGCACATGAAATAAATTAAACAATTGTCTAAAGAAAATTAATTATTGAATTAAATTCATAAATAATTTAATTTATTAATTAATACCTATAATCTTATCATGAGAAATCGCATAAGTGTTTAATGAGAAATTTCGAAATATGAATAAAGGATTGCAATTACGAATTTCTAGTGAAATGAATTTATAATTTATTATGGTAAAAATAATTCGAATTTTAATATTTCAAATTATTTTCATAATAGGGAACCGCATAAACTTATTTTGTAGTCCCTGCATGAGCACAATCCTGTTTCTTGGCGGAAAAGGAAGATTACATTTTTTATTCTATTTTTGAATCGTGAAAAATGTCCTTATAAATAGGGGTTCATCTAACCTAGAAAAAATATCAGTTTTTCATAAAATACTTGCCCACTCAAATATTGAAAGAGCTTGACTGTAATTTTGAAATAATTGTAGAAGACGGCAAAATTAGAATCAACTTACTTAAAAATAGTTGCTCACGCTTTCAAAAATATTTGCTCACGCTTTCAAAAATATTTGTTAAATTAAATTTTCACCATATTTTATATACTCTACTTATTTGTTTTTATCATCCATGATTCATGTAAATAAGCAAAATTCTTAAATGTTTCTACTGTGTGATATTTTCTAGCTAACACAAAATCAGTTCAGTAAGATTTAATTCCCATTTATTAATGAAGAGAATCCTTGTTCCACATGTTCATTCATATCTTCGTGCATGGACCAACAATTTCTCTGGCCATCCCTTGATTTTCACATCATCAATAATTCTTCATCAACATTATTGTTCCTCTAATATTGTGGGCCAATAACAGTCAGAAGATAAGTAGGGTTCATTTACCTTTGCCTGAGGGATCCCCTCCTTGTAATTAGAGGACAAGAATTTTTTTTTTTTAACATGCTTCCAGAGATATATAATGAATAGAAAATTGGACTGTTTCCCAACTCCGCCAAATTGGCAATGACTCAGGGATTTGGTTCTATAGATTTTTATAAATTTACTTTTAATTTTATGTATAAAGAGTTTAAACGATTTATTTTTCTAATCAATTTGAAAAAAATTATAAGAAATTATTCCTTCTCATATTACTCTCTGAAACAATATATTTTGTGGACCCAAAATTACTTGACAGGACTTCTTTGATTTGTCAACACTTTCTTGCAGAGTTATTAAAACTGGAATCAGAAACCTTGCCTACCGAAAAGGAACATCAATATATCAGTGCATTACAAATTTCATTAATTAAGTAGGTTAAATTTATATATTCTCAGAGAAGTTGAGCTGTCACTTTGTTGGACTTCTTAAAATTTAGAAATTGGGTACTATAACCTTTACAAGTTGGAAATTTCCATTTTATTTCCACTTTGTTGGACTTTTTGCTAACTAAAGTCGCAAATTTTTCAATACAAATGATTCATAGAGATAAGATGTCCAAATACTTGCCGTTTCCATCTTAAACAACACTTTTCATTTTAAAAAAATTTGCATCAATATTTTATTAAAAGATCGTGGGTTAACTCACATAAATCATAAATAAAACAAATAGAAAAGAAAAGTAACACAATAATTTAATAAGGTTCGATCAAGTTTGTGTTCCCGGGGATAGAAGCAAAGAGACTTTTGTACTATGAATAAAACAAATTATACATACAAAGAATTCCCAAGAACAACCTTTAATATAAATCCCAAGTAATTCCTAATCCTTTGCAAATATACTAGGTAATTTGGTATAATTAGGCTTTATAGAATTCAAAGGCATAATCCACAAATCTTCTTCTTTGGTTAAATTCTCTTCATCGACAAAAACATCTTTATATCTTGACCTCAACCCCCTCAAGATTCTACTGAATACTGCACTCATCAATCAAGTTTAGACTTTGCCTAAATTTGTTGGTTAGACTATCTTGCTCATTACATCAGCTAGAATATCTTGTGTAGACACATTTTTTGAGACAGATGCCTAACTTCAATATGCTTAATTCATTCATGGAATATCATTACTAATATGAATGGAACCTGACCGACAAAACATTGAAATCTTCTTCTGAGTCAATACAAGATCACTTATCAAGTTTGTTGCCAAATATTCTCTTCCACTACTTCTATGCAATAATAGAAATAAATAATTCCTTTCACTGCAAATCAATAAAAAAATTATGTTATAAAATATAATTTTTTTATTTATTTTTATTAAATTAATTTACTAAAAAATGTACGGTGAAAAATAAATTCTCAATAAAATAGTAAAAAGTTTCATGACTTTTCCATGTGAAAATACTATTATTTTTTATTTTCTCACAATTTAATCAAAATATTGATGGGAAGAATTACTTAACATTTGTCAATAGAAAATTTTAATTAAAAAAAATTGTAATTTTTTAATAGTGATAATTATCGATGTACGTATTAGCCTCTATGAGAAAGAGTGAAAACATAAACTTTCAAAGATCCTTTTGTTAATCCAAATTCATGTATAATTTGAATCAATATATACAACCGAATACAAATTTTCTCTGCTTGCCTTTATCAAAAATCAAATCCAAGCCTGTAGTATCCTTCAGGTATCTAAAGATCTACTTTACTATTTACCAATGCTTTTGTCAAGACATGACATGTATGTACTCACATACTAATAACACATGAAAACCATAACATACATAATGCTATCCACAATACGAATATGGAACACTCCGCATCTACACCATCTCCAAATTTGTTTCCGATGACATGTTTGAAAATAACTTGAAATGGAACGCAAAAACATAGACACATGCTTTGATCTTATCATATTAAATTCCTTTAGGACATTATTTGTATAGGATTTTTTTAGATAATATCAGTCTTTCAACCCTTCAATCTTGAATAATTCTCATCCCTAATATTTTCTCTGAAGCACCCAAATCCTTCATCTCTAATACATCATCTAGTTGCTTCTTGAATCTAAGAACATGTGACATGAATGCCTTTAGCTATAACAAGCATGTCATGCCCCAAACTATGGTTTGAGCGAACTGAACTCAGTGTCTTAACTTGTTCGAGTGAATCAGCTAACATAACCTTATCATAAAACATATGCAGAAAAGAACAATTTAGATTTATATCATAATATAAGTTCTTTATCAAGAAAGAAGTTCCATTCATAAACTTAATTTTATTAAGCCAAAACTAATATATTCAATATATAGAAGGATTTGTCAAGTTTACATCATTAACAATATTCTAAGCTCATCTAATCTATGAATCATCTAATATAACATGTGAACAACTGTTTTACAAGGACAAGACCCTCGACATACCTCTAAGTAAAACTAGAAAGCTGAAGTAAATACTAGTCCCCAAGAGCAAGTGAGGCTCACCACATAGTTGAATGTAGGAAACCGAGCTTGCTACTCAATCATCTATCTGTATACCTAATTCTTCCTTATTTAAAATGCAATTCCATCAGCAAGAGGGATGTAAGTATATATGAAATTGTATTGTATATAAAATAGTTGAATGATACATGAAACATAACTGAAGTGGGAGGACAACTAGTAGATCATAGTCATAGTATGGAAAGAAATCAAAGGATTCAAAATTGACCTTATTGTATTCTTCTTTCATCATTCATTAGTTCATTATGGGAGATTCTTAATTTAACTGACATAAACCACCATATAAGCACATGGAGTCGGATCTATGCCTGATTAGCAAAGCTATGCCATACATAGTCGGGAAATGAGACATATACATATATAACATAATTGCTAGCAAGTATTTATAATAATCCCTTACCAATGGCACATAAAGAACTCGCCCAAACCCACCGAATGATCCATATCCTACATTGGCATATATAATTTCAAGCATGAATGTCTTCTCAGTTATCAATAATACTCTTGTTCCTTACATGAAGAGATTAACTCATAATCATCATTTATCTCTATAAGCTCATAAGTAATAGTTCTTTCATCATATCATATTCATAGTTTATATCCATCATATCATATTTGTAGTTCATAGAAAATCATGAAGACTTCTCTTTTAGAGGAAAATTATAAATCATGTAATTATGTTTTTCATAGAAAGATTCATAAATATCATTTAATAAAATAATAATGAGAACATAAAGAATCTATAGGAGTTCATGGTGTTCAAATTGAATTTACATGAACAATATCATAACATTCAGCATTAGCCCTAATTATCTCATGAAATATAATTTCATGGATTTTCATAGAAATACTGTTTAGGAAAGAACAAAGATGTTTTCGCACATGGGATAGCTTTACGTACCTTAACTACAATCAAAAAATTGAAGAAAGACTCAAACTTCAAGGAAGAATGCTCAATTTCTGCTCTTGAACCTTGAGCCTGATTTTTCGTGAAAATCCTAGAATTGTAATTTTAAGACCTTGTTAAGAATGAGTTATTAATGCTTAGGAATATTAAGAAACACTTAGAAATATATAGAAGGAACTTAACTTGGTGTTGGAGATTGAGGAGAGGAGAGAAAACCAACCTAGGGATTGTGAGAAGAAAAATTTTGGAAAAGACTTGTATTTATAGAATCCCGTCGACCCATAGTTGTTTAGTATATTAGTCATATATCATAATATGCTACTACATATCAAAGCATCCTAAGACAAAATACCTGAAAAATAAGGCCAATATGTGGTCAATATGAGGTCAATATATGAACTTTGCTACTAACTTGTTATGATCAAGAATGGTATATCTTTACTGGTCTTTTTCTTGTTATCACCTCTTAATTTGTTGGTTTGTCTTGGGGATAAGTCTTCATCTTTAGAGATTTGTTGTATATTCTTGATGTTTGGTATATTCTTATGTCCATTTATCATACTTTTACCCATGTTTTACCTTGTTTTGAGATGCTTATCCTTATGAAATGCATGATTTTATGAGTGTGTGTTAAATGAGCTAACAAGTATTTTTAAATGGTTTTTGCAGGTAACGTATGGAAAAAATAATCAAAAATGGTCCAAAGTATGAAGAAAAAAGAATTCAAAAAATTTTGGTCGGGTGAGATAGCTGGCGTAGTGCCCCAACCACCAAACATCAGAGAAAATTATGCTCAGGTTGGTACTATGGCTAGTGCAGCGCGCCAGAGCTCAAACTTCAAAAGAATTTATGATCAACACCTTGACGAATTGAGTGGAACAGTGTGCCAGAGAGATTCCGGACTTAGAAAAATTTTCTAACACTCTAGTGCAGTGGTAGAAGCGACGTACCAGGTCCTAGAGTTGCATAATTTTGACTAACACCTTGGCGAGATGGCTGGTGCAGCACATCAGAGGTCAAACTTCAGAGGAAATTCAAGCCAAGTTTGGCGAGATGAGTGGTGTGGCGTGCCAGGGCTTGTCTAAGATGGATTTTCTAAATCTAAAAGCTGAACTACTTGAGGACAAAAAAGTCATTTGTTATCTAGCTTATAAATACCTAGTCTAGGGCATTTGTTAGGAATCTTTCAGTAGATTGATCAATTATACGTAGTATTTTTAGGGTAGAGACAAGAAGTTCATTTTCTTCTAGGGTTTTCTTCTTTACTTTATCTTTGCTAATCCGAATGATAAATTCTTGGGTTTTGCACTTGAACATGAGTGGCTAAACTCCTTCTTTGTGGTTTTGACCATGGCTGATAGTTATTGTTTGAGTATTCTTTTATGCTAGACTTTCAATTCTTCTTCTTAAAGTTGTTTATTCTTACTTGATTTCATGCTTATTTGTTAGATTGATCACGTTTTGGATATTATCAGTTGACTCGTTGGTTGAACTCGGGAGAGGGAACTAATGAGGGTTAAAAAAAAGCACAGAATAGGTTTCAATTATCTTGTTTAATAGTTCAAGAGTTGATTTCATTGATGAGGATAGATATATACCCTGCAATCCTATTCAGTTAAGCCAAGTAGCTTCAACTGTCGTCTTATATTTCTCCTACAATCATATAGATAAAGGTGTTTGGGTTCATGAGATAGTTTTTTTCTATTTGGGAGAATAGTTGAGAAGTGAGTTCATAACTTGCATAGCAATCTTAGAAGAATTTTTTCTAGCGTATTCGAATCCTAGAATTCAACCTGAAAGCAAAAGTGGCAAGACCGTGGATTTATCTCATCATTTGTATTACAAAATATTTTGTAAACGTATTTAGTTCTTAATTTAATTTACTTTCCAAAGTTAGTAGAATAATCCCAAAACCATTTTTTCCATTTTACTTGTGTTTTCTAAATAGTGAAATAAAGGTCCAAAACTTAAGAAATTACTCTATCAAGTCTCTGTGGGTCCGATATCGGGACTTCACTGTCCCATATTACTTGATGTGCGCTTGGAGACATCAAGTTTTTGATACCGTTGTCGGGGACTTAAATTGATTGATTGTTTGTGGTTAGGATGTTTATTACATTATTGTATACTTTACATTTGTTGTTGGTTTGTTAAAAATTTCAAGTGGTATTTTTTCGGTGTATGACAGCTGCTAGAAGTTAGGACAATCCTTGGCTCACTTTGTTTTAGAAATTAAGAGAAATTTTCGTTGGTTAGAAATGGTAGAGAACAATAAGCAAGCACAGGGTAATAACCAAGACAGGATTCCAATGCTCAATTTTGCTCAGCCAAACTCTGAGGCCACTTCCAAAGCGATTATCAAGTCGGCCATCACTGGAAACTTTAAGTTGAAAGAGGGGCGGTTAGTTCAAAATACTTGTCAATATCAGGGAAAGCCGCATGAGGATCCCCACAGTCATTTGATAATGTTCGTGGAACTTAGTGAGAATTTTTACTATCAAAATATTTCGAATGAGTATGTTAAGCTCACTTTGTTTCCATTTTCACTGATTGGAGAAGCGAAGGAGTAGCTTTAGAATGAGCCAGCTAGGTCCATTACTACCTGGGAAGCTCTTTCCAACAAGTTCATAAACAGGTTTTTTTCTTCAAGGAGAATGAAGGAGTTGAAAGGAAAAATCTCAGTATTTGTTCAGAAGGATGGTGAGACCCTAGCTCAAGCTTGGAAAAGATACAAGGGATACTTGAGAGGTTGTCCGCACCATATACAACCAAAGGATATTATTAGGCACAACTTCATAGAAGGGTTAAAGCTAGAGTCTAAGATTTTCCTGGATGCTACCGCACAGGGGCAAATCTTATCCAAAAGCTACAATGAGAGAGAGGCTCTGTTAAATTTCATGTTAGCTGGGAGCCAAGATTATTATGATTTAGGTAGAGGTATTACAACAATCAAAGTCCCAGGAAAACTTGAGGTTGATGGTGTAGCAGCAGTCTGGGCAGATATTAGTCAGTTGGTGAATGTGATAAGTAAGTGAGTGATCACACCAACTGTAAGTTAGGTTTATCAGGTTCAGCAAGTTCAAACTCCACCACCATCATGTGAGGCATATTGGGAACGTCGTGCATATTTAGGTTGTCCACTAAACCCAAAATCTATTTAATTTATGGGTCAATAAGATCGTGATGGAGGTTGTTTAGGAAACAGTTACAATTAGGGGTACAGGAATGCAGTTAATCCCTCATGGGGAGGAAATCAGAACTTTCAAAAGCCCTTGAACAACTTCCAGAGACCTCAGGGCCAGCAACATGGCAATTCTTTAGAGGAGACCATGAAGTAGTGGATGGTCTAGCATACTTAGTTTATTAATAAGATGTAGAATTCAGTCCACGAGTTGGAAAGGCAAATGGGTCAATTGGCTCTTTAGTAGACAAACAGACCGCAAGAGGCACTTCCAAGTAACACTGAGAAGAACCCCAAGGAGAATATCAGCATAATCTCTTTGCGCAGTGGAAAGGAAATGGGTGAAGTGATACCCAGAGATAACAAAGATGAGACAGAGCAGGTTGCAAAGTCTAAGCAGGAGGTTGGTGACCCAACTCATTCATAGCCAAAAGTAGTGGAAGCTAGACCGCCCCCTCCATTTCCAAAAATATTCAAAAAGCAGAAGGAGGACACAATTTGTAAGAAATTTCTTGATGTGTTGAAGCAAGTACATGTGAATCTACCATTAGTAGAGTTGTTGCAAGAGGTTCCTAAGTACGCCAGGTATCTGAAGGATATTGTGGAAAATAAGAGAAGGCTCACAGAGTTTAAAACTGTAGCTATCACAGAATAGTGCAATTCTTGGGTTTAAAATAAGATTCCAAAGAAGCTGAAAGATCCCAGGAGCTTCACTATTCTAATCACAATTGTAAGATGAGAGGTCGACTCAACATTGTGTGATTTGGGTGCAAGCATCAATCTCGTGTCTGCGTCATTGTTTAGAATATTGGAGTTAGGAGAACCACGTCCCAACACAGTGACATTGTA
Organism: Datura wrightii; assembly: GCA_035772735.1. NCBI lineage: Eukaryota > Viridiplantae > Streptophyta > Magnoliopsida > Solanales > Solanaceae > Datura > Datura wrightii. The sequence goes on along the minus strand of JASDFA010000001.1, from coordinate 150,391,680 downwards.
GTTGGCTGACAAGTCCATCACTTATCCGAGGGCATTATTGAAGATGTATTGATTAAAGTGGGACCATTCATCCTACTAGTGGGTTTCATCATCCTTGACTATAAGGCTGACGAAGTAGTTCCCATTATTTTAGGAAGAGGATTCTTAGCCACCGCTGATGCATTTATAAGGGTGAAGTCAAGCAAGATGTCAATGATTGTGGATGTCCAAGAGTTGGTTTTTGATGTATTTATAGCAGCAAGATTGCCACCTCACTATGAGGAGCTTACGATGAGCACAATGGTGGAACTTAGAAATTCCAAGTAGGTTGTTGAGCAGCATGTGTTTCGAGTTAAGCCAGCAGGAAAGCATGTTACCAATCATCTCACTCAATTTGGAGGAGTGAGAAGTCTTGCGTCGTGTTGCAATGTTTGAATCAGGCGCTGCACGGGAGGCAACCCATGAATGTCGTGCCACGACTATAAATAAGGCGCTTGGTGGGAGGCAACCCATCTTTCTAATACATTTTTATTTTGTAGAGACGAACAAGGAATTTGAGGTGAAAAAATAGAGAAAGAAAGCTGGAAGAATTCTAAGTTTGGGGAGAAAGACCTGACGTGGGGCGCCAGGTGTTGATCTTTAGAAGAAAAAAAAATTCAAGTTAGTGTAGTGGTTGGCGCACCGCGCCAGACCTAATTCACCAAGAAATTTTTTTCTAAGTGTAGGGTGCAATGACTGGCGCACTGCACCAGGGGTATTTTGAGCGAAAAGTTTTTGGGTCCATGGGTCAAGTCCGACCGAAAGACTCTAAATTAATAAAAATTCATGACCCATACCCTTTATTTTAGTTTTCATTCTTCTTCTCTATCTAAAAAAAGGTCAAAAGAAATGAAAAAGGATTATCTCTATCCTCTCTCTCTAGGTTGTAAGTCCCTCTCCCAAGTCCACCATTATTGTCTTCTCCAAAAAGCTTGGTGAAGCAAGAATCTCCAACTCAATAAGTAAATATCTTCTCTCATTTAGTATCTAATGTTGTAAGCATCCTCCCATTACCCTTCTTTACCAAATCAAAAACTCCAAACCACCATTGTTAGGAAATAAGCTTTAACTTCATAATATAGGTTTTCATGACTTAATATCATAAATTCTTCCATAATAATAATGTATCCTTGATTGGGTTGCTTGTTTTGGTTGAAATTTTGTGATTTGAAGTTGTGGGTGTGAAAAGGGTGATAAATAGTGTCACAATCCGAATGTACACTCGGATCGTAGACATAGAACAAGGAGCCCCGAGAGACCTTAAGTCGACCCATGGCGTGAGCATACATCTAATTTATTCACATAAGAGAAAGACTTAACATAAGGAAATGAAATCATGACATAATAATGGAGAAAAGACAATATATGATACATACATGATGATTGAATACAACTGATAGTCTAAAAAGCCTCTAATCATGAAAGACGGGTTGAAGGGACAATACCCCAACTAAGCCTACAATACTGAAACTGAAAGAGAATAATAGAGTCTGAACATATGGCCCTCAGAACGTGAGGACTTATCAAATAAGCTGATAGCGAACTCTGAAGAACTACTGAGGAGGGTGAGCCTGAGAGCCGAGTCCTGTATCATGAAACGATACAGCATAAAAAGTATGAGGTCAGTACGTGAAATGTATTAAGTATGCAAGGTAAGTAAAAAAGGCATTTAAAATATATAAAACTCATAAATGGCCATAAGATTAGGACTTGATGCTCATATTGTAAACATCATAACATAACATTAGGCTCAAGGTTTTCAAAACATTCGTAATACAAACATAATCATAATCATAGGAGAAAATCTTTACTTAACACGACTTGAGTGAAATACATAATTATAAGAATTCACAAACATGAGGAACAGTGGGAGATTCTCTTAACCGACATACCCCATATGAGCACACATGAAGTCCGACTTGTAAACCTAATCGGGAGGCCGTTCGTATCTTGCCAAGGGTAGAACCATGAAGGGCATGATATCACCATGAAAAGGTCCATTTGGGCTGGGGACAGTCACAAAGGAGGTCCCAACATACCTACGGTGGCACGTAGTTATGAGATCCGGGGCTTAACCTGAGCCCCGAACCTAGTTGGTGTTTGATACTACTTCCAAAACATATATAGTGCTCATAGTATAACATGCATGAATTCATGGGCTAGTTAAATAATGATGGTCATAAACATGCTTGTACATACATGAACTATCCATGACATAAGGCCCGTGAGTTGGCCAAAACATGATTCATAACTCATAGGTTTCGTGCATACTTGAAGATCATACATGTAGCTTGAATTTCATAAAATCATGATGGGTAATTGATTAAATTCACATTTTAAAATTATAATTCATGTTGGGCTTGTAAATATAATTAATAGAAAAGTAGATCATAAGTTGATTCATCATGGGACATGCATAATTAGGCTTAAGTTCAAGAGAATTCAATATTAATAACATTATAAATGAATTAAATTACAAAATCTAATCAAAACCCCATAAAATACAATAAGGTTCGAAAATCACAAAGCCCTTTAACGATCATTGAATTTTTATATAAATCTACTTCAAAACCCAATAAATTTTGATAGAATTTTCATGAAATCGTAGAAAATGGGCATGGGTGTGAAAGAAAACACCCATTGATAGCCTTACATACCTGAAAATAATTGATTCTTAATATCGCTTGAATGCCAAGAAGTAACTGGAAGGATTTGAATAGGGAAGCCTTTAATAACCCTTTGATCACCTCTCTATACTCGTGCATACATGAATAAGGACTTAGAGTAGATTATCCCTCTAAAAACCCACCTTTTATAAGCTAAAACGATGTAGTTTAGGTCTTAGGAACTTAGTAATTACGAAAAGGTCCTTACTAATTTCGTAGGAAATTACTGCCAGGTGGTCCTAACGGATGACCTGACGGCTCATCACAGAGGCAAACGATTTGTTACTTGGCTCATCAGGTGCACTGCCTGGCCTTGTCTTTTGGGCTCGTAACGACTGATATAATGACTCGTTAGGGGTGACCATGACTCGTGGTCACCAACCGTCAAGTGCACTACCATAACTTCTTTTTCCTTCCTTCTAACTCACCCCACGGCTGACCTGACAACTCGTGGGGTCTGACCATGAGTCGTCGCCACGCCCCTGGGGACCCTTCTCCTCAAACTTTCCACAATCTTCACTGGTCTCCTCACGAGCCACCTGAGACTCGTGGGCTCTCCTCACGAGTTGTCCAACGGCTCGTCCTGGGTCTGCAACACCAATTGCACAGTTTTTCCCGTTTCAACTTTCGAGTCCGATCTTTAGGCTTCCGGGGTATTACAATATATCCCCCTTGGGAACATACATCGATGAATGTTGGAAACAAGTAGAAAACAGAAATATATAATTATCATATTCAAATACTGATCATTCAAACCGAAACTTAACGGAATGACTACCTCCAATTCATATCACATAGGTGAACTTTATCTAATGCTTCACATACACATCCATACACATGAAAGAAACTCGAATACATGAACTGAACATGAAAACTAAATAGATTCATAGAGCATATATGATACCTCAAGTCGGAACTGAGATGGTAGAGAAAAAGTGTGGGTATTTAGCCTTCATATCCACTTCGGCTTCCCATGTAGCTCCTTCAACATGCTAATTTCTCCATAAGACTTTAACTGAAGCTACTTCTTTGTTCCTTAGCTCCTGAACTTGAAGATCTAATATTTCCACTGGGACTTCCTCATAGCTAAGGCTATCCTTTACACCAACGTTGTCCACCGGAACAACTAAAGCTGGATCTCCCAAGCATTTCTTCAAAAGTGATACATGAAACAGAGGATGCACGGAAGCTAACTCTGAGGGAAAGTCCAACTCATACGCTACCTTACCAACTCTTCTCATAATCTGGTAGGGTCCAACATAATGGTGATTGAGTTTTCCTTTCTTCCCAAACCGCAAGACTCCCTTCATGGGAGATACCTTTTAGAAATATCCAATCGTCTATTTTGAACTCCAAATCTCTTCTCCTCACATCAACATATGACTTTTGATGACTCTGAGTAGTTCTCAGCCTGTCCCTTATTAACTAAACCTTTACCATAGCCTCGTGAACCGAATCAGGACCTATCATAGCTGCCTCACCAACCTCAAACCATCCAATGGGCGATCTACACCTCCGCCCATACAGTGCCATCTGGACGCTAGAGTGATAGTTGTTATTGTAAGCAAACTTGATCAAGGGAAAATGATCATCCCAACTACCTTTAAAGTCCATCACACATTCTCTCAACATGTCCTCGAGAGTCTGGATTGTTCATTCCACTTGGCCATCCATCTGCGGATGGAAGGATGTACTGAGCTTAACTTGAGTCCCAAGCCCCTTCTGAAAAGACCACCAGAACTGGGAGGTAAATTGAGTACCTAGGTCCGAAATAATAGAAAAGGGTACTCCATGTAACCGAACCAACTCCCGAATATACATTTTGGCATAATCATCTGCTGTACCTGTGGTTTTGACTGGTAGAAAGTGTGCAACCTTGGTCAAGCTGTCTACCACCACTAATATAGAATCATATTGTCGGCGAGTATGAGGTAGGCCTGTAATGAAATCCATATTAATCTCTTCTCACATCTAAGTGGGAATGCTAATGTCCTGAAGTACGCCTCCGGACCTTTGCTGCTCGACCTTTACTTGCTGATAGTTCAGGCATTTGGCTACAAATTCTGTAATATTCTTCTTCATGCCATCCCACCAATAGATTTCTTGTAAGTCATGATACATCTTGGTGGCACCTGGATGGATAGAATACCTGGAGCCATGGGCCTCATGCAATATCCTGCTCCTCAAATCATCAACATCGGGAACACATAGGCGACCCTGGTACCAAAGCACACCATCTCCCCCATGGGAGAAGACCTCCACCTTTTGACTTCGAACGACTTCCTTCAACTTTACCAAAGTCGGATCCTCATCTTGTCTAGCTTTCACATTAGTCACCAAGGACAATTCTGACCCGTTTTGCACAACAACACCATCATCGGTTGAGTCGACCAACCTAACTCCCAACCTTGCAAGTTGATGGACATCTTTCACCAACTCCTGTTTTCCCTCATCTACATGGGACACACTCTCCATAGAGAGCCTACTAAGTGCTTCCGCTACCACATGAGCCTTTCCCGGATGGTAAAGAACACTCATATCATAGTCTTTGAGTAGCTCTAACCACCTTCTTTGCCGTAGATTGAGGTCCTTCTGCGTGAACACATATTGTAAGCTCTTGTGGTCCGTAAATACATCCACATGGACCCCATATAAATAATTTCACCATATCTTTAACGCGAACACCACCACTGCCAACTCTAGATCATGGGTCGGGTAATTCTTCTCATGGACCTTTAACTGCCTGAAGGCATATGCTATTACCTTTCCTCGATGCATCAATACACATCCGATCTTTACTCTCGAAGCATCACAATACACAACAAAACCATCCATATCCTCAGGTAGTGTCAACACCGGTGCGATAGTGAGTCAGGTCTTCAATTCTTGGAAGCTCTTCTTACAAGCCTCCGACCATTGGAACTTTACCTTCTTTTGAGTCAACTTGGTCAATGGTGCTGCAATTGATGAAAAACCCTCAACGAACCTCCAGTAATACCCTGCTAGGCCCAAGAAACTCCGAATATCCAAAGGATTCACCGGTTTGGGACAATTCTTCACCATTTTGATTTTTTGAGAATCTGCCTTTATGCCCTCACTCGATACCACATGGCCCAGAAATTCCATGCAGTCCAACCAGAACTCACACTTGCTGAACTTTACATACAATTGGCGATCCTTGAGAGTCTGCAACACTACTCTCAAATGAGCGCCATGCTCCTCCTTACTCCGAGAGTATATAAGGATATCATCGATGAACATATCATGAACATATTTAGATATTGCTTGAACACCCTGTTCATCAGGTCCATGAAAGCTGCAGGAGCATTTATTAGTCCAAAAGACATAACTACAAACTCATAACAGCCATATCACGTCCTGAAAGCTGTCTTCGGGATACCACACTCCCGAACTCTGAGCTGGTGATACCTGGACCTGAGGTCTATCATTGAGAAACATCTGGCACCCTGGAGCTGGTAAAACAAGTCATCAATCCTGGGTAAGGGGTAACTGTTCTTGACGGTGACCTTTTTCAATTGCCGATAGTCAATGCACATCCGAAGTGATTCATCTTTCTTTCGAACAAATAAAACTGGTGCACCCCATGGAGACTTGCTCAGTCTAATGAAGCTCTTATCTAATAGGTCCATCAACTGATCCTTCAATTCCTTTAGCTCAGCTGGAGCCATCCTATACGGAGGAATAGAGATAAGTTGTGTATCGGGTAAGAGGTTAATACCAAAATCAATTTTCCTCTTAGGAGGAAAACCTGGCAAATCATTGGGAAAGACCTTAGGATACTCACACACCACTGGAACTAACTGGATAGTCGAGGCTCGGACTCAACATCCTTAACCCTAACTAGATGATACATGCAGCCCTTAGAAATCATTCTCCTGGCCTTAATATATGAAATAAACCCACCGGCTGGTACAGCTGAATTACCCTTCCACTCCAAAACTGACTCACCCGAAAATCAGAATTCCACCTCGCGGGTCCTACAATTAACCAAAGCATAACATGAAAACAACCAGTCCATGCCCAGAATGATGTCAAAGTCAGTCATAGCTAACTCTACTAAGTCTGTGGAGATGCCCTTATGCAATACTGTAATGAGGCAACCTCTATACACCCGCCTAGCTATAACTGAATCACCGACTAGAATAGAGACTAAGAACGGTTCTGACAGGATTTCAGGGCTAACCCCAAAACTACTAGTAATATAAGGGGTCATAAAAGACAAAGTAGCTCCTAGATCTAACAAGCCATAAGCATCAATAAGGAATACTTGCAACATACTAGGGACCACATCTGGTGAAGCCTCCTGCTCCTGCGGGGTACTAAAGCATAAAAACTTTTTTAGCATTGACTGCCTGCTGAACTAGTAGAGGCACCCTGCTAAGGGGGACATGCTGCTGGAGTGGCAGAACTGGATGTTGTCACACGGGCTCCATTGACCCTTGATCTGGCTGAGGGGCAATGCTTAAGTCTGTGTTCAGATTTTCCACACCTGAATCAAGCATCCAAGCCAACTAAGCACCTCCCTGGGTGATTCTTGCTGCACCCCGCAGAAATTGGGAAAGAGTGCTCCACCTACATGCTACCCTAGCCTCTTGACTCTGAAGCTCTGTTCCTCCGATCTCCTCTGAATCTAGATGGCGTGCTAGCCAATGATGGAGCTGGAGAGATAGACCTACATTGGGACTGTTGACGTTGTCCACCCCCTGACCTGACTTGAGAAGTCCCATAGTTGTTGGTGCTGGCCCTCTTGGCCTCCCTATGCCTCTAGTAGACTAAATCCATCTGCTGTGCATGCAACATAATGGGGGGAAATTCGATATCCCGATGTAGCATGGGGATCCTGCAATCCTTGTCCAAATAATCCACCACCCTATGAACAAAACGACTCACCCGAGCCCTCTGGTCCGCCACCAATTTTGGAGCATACTTGGATAATCGGGTGAACTCCAATGCGTACACCTAAATGGACATGTCACCCTATTTCAAATTAACAAACTCAGCCGCCTTGAGCTCCCTCATCTCCCAAGGGAAGAACCGATCCAAAAATGCCACGTGGAACTCTTCCCAACCTATCGGGCCTGCTCCCACTGCCCTCGCATCTCTCCACTGCTTGAATCATATGTGAGACACCCCCTTTAGCTGATAGGAGGTCAAGTCAACACACTCCCCATTGTTCACCCCCATAACTTGGGTGATCTTCAGAATCTTCTCAATGAAATCGTGTGGATCCTCGTCCACCTTCAACCCCGTGAACTCAGGAGGGCTCTTCTCAATAAATTCCTCACCCTAGCCGCTGCCGCATTTCCATTCTGAGGGTAATGTGCCACTGTTTGATTATGAACCTAGGCAGCCATGGCCCGTGCCAGTATTTGAGTCGCTGCCTTAAACTCCACGTGGACGGCTGGCTCTGGTGTATGCCCCTCGTTAATAGGTGGGGCTGGCTAATGCTTGTCACCACTAGCACCCTCATGATCATTGCCGTTACCATTTCTTCTAGCGTTCACTCAGCGTGGAGACATGATTTTGCAAATGTGAATAGCATGAATTAAGAGGGTATGTACTTTCATCGCACGATATAGATCACAAAGAAGGAAATATTTCCTAAACGTTTTGTAGCCTCTTTGTCATTAGTGTGGCACGTTTCACACTCCATGAAAAAGACTCTACTTAATGAGGCTTTCAGACACCCTAGGACACCTCAAACCTATGGCTCTGAAACCAAGTTTGTCATGACTGGAACGTACACCCGATCGTAGACATGAAACAAGGAGCCCCTAGAGACCCAAAGTCGACCCATGGCGTGAGCATACATCTAATTTATTCACATAAGAGAAAGACTTAACATATGGAAATGAAATCATGACATAATAATGGAGAAAAGACAATATATAATCCATACATGATGACTGAATACAACTGATAGTCTGAAAAGCCTCTAATCATGAAAGACGGGTTGAAGGGACAATACCCCAACTAAGCCTACAATACTGAAACTGAAAGAGAATAATAGAGTCTGAACATATGGCCCTCAGAACATGAGGACTTATCAAATAAGCTGATAGCGAACTCTGAAGAACTACTGAGGAGGGTGAGCCTGAGAGCTGGGTCCTGTATCATGAAACGATACAACACAAAAAGTATGTGGTCAGTACGTGGAATATACCGAGTATGCAAGGTAATAAAACGGGCATTTAAAATATATAAAACTCATAAATGGCCACAAGAGTAGGACGTCATGCTCATATCGTAAACATCATAACATAACATTAGGGTCAAAGTTTTCAAAACATTCATAATACAAACATAATCATAATCATAGGAGAAAAGCTTTACTTAACATGACTTGAGCCAAAATATATAATCATAAGCATTCGAAAACATGAGGAACAGTGGGAGATTCTCTTAACCGACATACCCCATATGAGCACACATGAAGTCCGACTTGTAAACCTATTCGGGAGGCCGTTAGTACCTTGCCAAGGGTAGAATAATGAAGGGCGTGATATCACCATGAAAAGGGCCATTTGGGTCAGGGACAGTCACAAAAGAATGGTCCCAACATACCTACGGTGGGATGTAGTTTATGAGATCCGGGGCTTAACCTGAGCCCTGAACCTACTTAGTGTTAGATACTACTTCCAAAACATATATAGTGCTCATAGTATAACATGCATGAATTCATGGGCTAGTTAAATCATGATGGTCATAAGCATACTTGTACATACGTGAACTAGCCATGACATAAGGCCCGTTAGTCGGCCAAAACATAATTCATAACTCATAGGTTTCATGCATACTTGAAGATCATACCTGTAGCTTGCATTTCATAAAATCATGATGGGTAATTGATTAAATTCACATTTTAAAATTGTAATTCATGTTGGGCTTGTAAATATCATTAATAGAAAAGTAGATCATAAATCAATTTATCATGGGTCATGCATAATTAGGTTTAATTTCAAGAGAATTCAATAATCTATAACATTATAAATAAATTAAATTACGAAATCTGATCAAAACCCCATAGAATATGATAAGGTTCGAAAATCACAAAGCCCATTAACGATCATTGAATTTTTACATAAATCTACTTCAAACCCAATAAATTTTGATAGAATTTTCATGAAATCGTAGAGAATGAGCATGGGTGTGAAAGGAAACACACATTGATAGCCTTACACACCTGAAAATAACTGATTCTTAATCTCCCTTGATTGCCCAAGAAGGAATTGGAAGGATTTGAAGAGGGAAGCCTTGAATCACCCTTTGATCACCTTTCTACACTCTTGCATGCATGAATAAGGACTTAAAGTATATTATCCCTCTAAAAACCCATCTTTCATAAGCTAAAACGACGTAGTTTAGGTCTTAGAAACTTAGGAATTGCAAAAAGGCCCTTACTAATTTCACAGGAAATTACTGCCAGGTGGTCCTAACGGACGACCTAACGACTCGTCACAGGGGCAAACGATTTGTTACTTGGCTCGCCAGGTGCAGCCTGGCCTTGTCTTCTGGGCTCATAACGACTGACATAATGAATCGTTAGGGGTGACCACGACTCATAGTCACCAACCGTCGAGTGCACTTCCATAACTTCTTTTGTCGTCCTTCTAACTCAGCCCACAACTGACCTGACAACTCGTGGGGTCTGACCAAGAGTCGTTGCCATGCCCGTGGGGACCCTTCTACTCAAACTTTCCACAATCTTCACTGGTCTCCCCACAAGCCACCTGACGACTCATGGGCTCTCCTCATAAGTCGTCCAACGACTCGTCCTGGGTCTGCAATACCAATTGCACAGTTTTTCCCGTTTCCACTCCTAGGTCTGATCTTTGGGCTTCTGTTGTATTAAAAATATATTGTATAGAAATTTCATGAAAATGTGTGAATTTGGAGTATTTTTGTGGAGAAAAAAGTTACTTGAATGATGCAATTCTTGAATTCTGAAATTATTGGGTTGTTGAAAATTCATATTAATTTATTGTGGAAAGTAGAGAATTTTATGTAAATTGTTGGTTGAATATTATGAATACTTCCACACTTGGGTTTTTGTGAACTATGAATCAATAATGGAGGAAGTAAAGTGAGTGGCCAACTTGAAGCACTCTTGAAAAAAAGAGAGAGGAATATGAGGAAAATCATGAATGTTGCTTGGATAGTAAAGTTTGTGAATGAATTGGGCTAATGAGATTTGGCATGATAATGGGGGAAGTCTGAATACCCTATTTGACAAATTCTCACAACTATGCTAGCAAATTAAGTATGGGGTCATTTTGCGCATCTTATCACCTAATTAGATAGTCTTGTTGTTCATGAACTAACTTTTGTGATTATTGATGTTGATTAGCAGGTGCTACGGCTTCACATACAGACAAAGGAAAGAAAGTAGCAGTTGCTAGAAAGGGTTTCAAAAGACTCGGAAAGAAAGTTTGATCAAGCTCATCAGCCCAAAAGGCACACCCTGTTAGGAGGTTTGGAGCAAAGGTCGTGGAGGAGCATGGGCTCAAGTGGTTTAATACCCAAAAGGAAGCCAAGTATACCCCGTAGAATAGAATTGATACGGGTGGTTTGGCACTTGAGTTCCCCACCATTCGGGACACCATTTGTGAGTTGGGGCTTGGGTACGTGTTTGCTGAGCTAGAGCAGTGCAACCTCACCCTAAAAAGGGAATTTTATGCCAATTGGAACACCTCATATGGAGAGAGCAAAAAGATCAAAATGTGAGGATAAGTGGTTTGTTTCACTGCCATATTTTTCAATGCATTCTTTGGCACGCCAGTGGTAGACCCAGAGATATATTTCATGATGCTTAAGAAGTCCCCATACCATGATATTTTTCCACACTTTGTTCGGAGAGCATTCAGCTGCCCAGTGGGCAAGAGGTGAAAATAGCACTCATTCGACGCTCTCATTTTCCTACTTGACTAAGGAGGCCAGAGTTTGGGTCAAGTTGATCTACATTGTACTTCTTCCGGGGATACACACCATTTAAATCACTCAAGAGCAAGTAGTATTGGTGTATATGCTGATGAAGGGACTGCCAATTAACTTTGGCGCTGTTATACCCCGAGAACTCAAAGACCAGACCCGGGAGTTAAAACGAAAAAAACTGAAAATTCAAGTTGCAGGCATAGAATAAGTCATTGGACGACTCGTGAGACCAGCCCATGAGTCGTTAGGTGACTTATGGGGAAGACTAGTGGAAAGTAGGAAGTTTAGAGGAAAAGGGTTCCCCACGAGCGTGGAAGCGACTTGTGGCCAGTCACCACGAGTTGTTAGGTCAACAGTGGTGTAAGGGAGAAGAAAAATAGAAGAGGTCAGACCAGTGTACTTGACAATTGGGGACCTGAAGTCGTGGTCACCCCTGACGAACTGTTATGTGATCCATTATGAGACCAGGAGTTTAGACAAGGCAGTGTACTCAACGAGCAACATGATGAGTCATTTGGACCAATGACGAGTTGTTAGGTCATCTGTTAGGACCACCTGACAATTATTTTTCTATGAAATAGTAAGGGTCTTTTCATAATTCCTAAGTTCCTAAGATTTATACTACGTCGTTTAAGGTTCGTTTTAGTGGGTTTTAAGAGGAGAAAGAACCCATTCTAAGTCATTCATTCCATTCATGCAAGCTTGAGAGGTTGAAGAGGTTATTCAAGGCTAGTATTCAAGGTTTACATCCAATTTCCTCTTGGGTAATCAAAGATTTGGTGGAATCAATCCCTTCCAGGTATGTAGGGTTATTAGTGGATGTTTCCTTCCTCACCCATGCCCAATCTCTATCTAAGTATGAGCAATTCCTATGATCAAGTTATGGGGTTTTTACCCAATTGCATAATTCTTCAATTTCTATACATGGGTACGATTAGATTATGTTTCTATTGATGAATTGTGAAGCTTGGGCAGATCTTAAATTGTTTTCAATCAAAATTGTGTTTTCTAAATTATTAAATAAAATTCCCATGGATGAGAAGTTCGTGAAGGAAGAGAATAATGATGAATGTATGATGATGATGAGATTTAATGATGAAAAGCATGTTCCTAAAGCTACATATGATTATAATATTTTTTTCAAAATGAATTTAGTAGATCCAAGTATGATAGAGATTTGGTCAACACCCTTATATTGAGTATAATGATGTAGTATTTCTAAAGTAAGTTTACCACATGGTTTTGGAGTAGATGCTCCCACTATATTTGAGCTTGTGGTATGTTTGAAATAGAGCTTCTCATATGTATGAATTCATAATTGAGATGTATATTATCATCAAGCTTCATTTTCATACGTTGTCAGTTCTATGCATGATTTCATTATTAAGCTTTGTTAAATGACAATGTTGAACTTTGTTTTATACGATGTTGAGTTTATGCATGATTTCATTGTTGAGCTTTATCAACAGACGATGTTGAGCTTTGTTATATATGATGTAGAGCATTTTATGTTTTGGGAGAAGAGTCTAGAATCGAGCTGGCTGAGGGTCTATTACCTTATGCCCCAGAACTACGTGCCAACGTAAGTTGATACTATTTTATGACTTAGGACCTCCCTAGTGAGCCGCTTGATATCGATATCATGGTAGCTTCCTTAGTCCTGGCAAGGTTTTGGACGGCTCTGCGCACTTGAGTGTGATAGTCGGGACCACGCAAGCTCTATCATGGTATGTCGGTTAAGTGACGAGTCTCCCATTGTCTGTATGATTTAGATTTGCATAATCCATTACTCATGGTTATTGTTGACACATGAATGTTCTAAAAAGCAAGGTTTGAAAGCCGCGTTAAGTAGGGTCGTTTTCATGAGTGTGAAGGGTGCCACACTTATGACAAAGAGGCTACGAGACGTTTAGGAAATGTTCCCTTCTTTCATGATCTATGTCGTGCGATGAAAAGTCTTTCTATCCTTCTAATTCGTGCTATTCACGATTGCAGAGTCATGGATCCTCGAAGAATGAACGGAAGAAGGAATGAAGATGGTGAAGGCCATGGGGATGGAAATGGTTATGCGCGTCAGCCAACCCCACTACTTTAGGAGCCTCAAACCAGAGCTAGTCGCTCATGCTGAGTTTCGGGATGCTATTCATATGCTTGCACAGGCCTTGACCGCTCAAGTCAATCAGTAGGCCGTTGTGCATATTCAGCGAAATGGCAATGCAGCGGCAGGTCGAGTCAGAGACTTCTTGAGGATGAAGCCGTCAGAGTTCTTAGGATTCAAGGTAGACGAGGATCCGCATGATTTCATTGATGAGATTGTCAAGATCACCTAAGTCATGGGGGTGAGTAGTGTTGAGTGCGTAGAGTTGTCCTCCTACTAGTTGAAGAGGGTTGCGCATATCTGGTTTCACCAATGGAAGGATAGAAGGGTCGCAGGAGCAGGTCCGATCACGTGGGAGAAATTTCAGGTTGCGTTCCTAGATCAGTTCTTCCCTTGGGAGATGAGGGAGCTAAAGTCAGTTGTGTTTGTAAACTTGAAGCAGGGGAGAATGACAATGCAAGAGTATTCCCTTGAGTTCACCCGCCTATCGAAATATGCCCCGGAGTTAGTTGCTGATCAGAGGACACGGGTGAGCAGGTTTGTGCATGGAATAGAAGGGTATTTGGACAAGGAGTGCTAGATTGCTATCTTCACCAGGATATGGATTTTCCTCACATAGTGTTGTACGCCCAGTAGATGGAGGCGGCACATTCGAGAGAGAGAGGGGCCAAGAGGGCCAGGATAGAGGATCACAGATTTTCTCAGCAAAGGTCTGGTGGGGGGCACCGACAGCAGACTAAACAGAGATCATCAGCCCCAGCATCTTCGTCATTGAGTGTGCCATCCAGGCCTAAACATGATCAGAGAAGGCGAACATCAGGCTTGAGTGGTCAAAGCAGCAGACCTGCAGATTCTAGCATCCCAGCTTATCGCAGGTGTGGTCGGGGGCACACAGGTCAGTGCTTGGCAGGTTCAGGTGCTTGTTTCGGGTGTGGGCAGCCCGGATACATACTTAGAGATTATCCAGTTGCGAGGCAGGAGCAGGTTGGGGGCCGAGGCCCAGCTTCCAAATCAGCAGCCCCTCCCGCACACTCAGCACATCAGGGGGCATCTACTAGCACAGCTGGTGGTTAGCGTCAGAATAGATTCTATGCTTTAGCTTCCCGTCAGGAGCAGGAGGTCTCTCCGGATGTGGTCACTGGTATGTTGTGAGTTTTTCATATTCATGTTTATGTTTTGCTAGATCGGGGGGATCCTGTCTTTTGTGACACCCTATGTGGCCAGTAGCTTCAGAGTCAGTCCCGATGTTTTTTCAGAACCTTTCTCAGTTTCTACTCCAGTAGGTGACTCAGTTATAGCTAGATGGGTGTATAGAGGTTTCCCAGTCTTAGTCCTTCATAAGGTCACATCAGAGACTTGATAGAGTTAGCCATGACTGATTTTGATGTTATTCTCAGCATGGTTTGGCTATTTGCATGCTATGCTTCAGTTAATTGTAGAACCTGAGCAGCAGAGTTTAGATTTCCGGGTGAGCCAGTCTTAGCATGGAAGGGTAGTTCACCTATGACTGTAGGTCGATTCATTTCCTACCTTAAGGCCAGGAAGATGATTTCTAAGGGTTGCATGTACCATCTAGTTAGGGTTAAGGATGTCGAGTCCGAAATACCGACTATCCAGTAAGTTCTAGTAGTTCGTGAGTATCCAAAAAATCTTTCCTGATGATTTGCCAGGTGTCCCTCTAAGCAGGAGATTGATTTCGGTATAGATCTTCTTCCCGACACACAGCCTATATCCATTTCACCCTGTAGGATGGCTCCAGCCGAGCTAAAAGAATTAAAGGATCACTTAAAGGACTTGTTAGATAAGGGTTTCATTAGACCAAGTAAGTCTCCATGGGGTGCACCAGTGTTATTTGTTCGAAAGAAGGATGGTTCGCTTCGGATGTACATTAACTATCGGTAGTTAAACAAGGTCACCGTTAAGAACAGGTATTCTTTTCCCAGGATCAATGATTTGTTTGACCAGCTTTAGGGTGCCAAGTGTTTCTCCAAGATTGATCTCAAGTCTGGGTACCACCAGCTCAGGGTTCGGGAGTGTGATATCCCGAAGACAGCCTTTAGAACACGGTATGGTCATTACAAGTTTGTGGTTATGTCTTTTGGACCAACAAATGCTCCTGCAGCTTTTATTGATCTAATGAATAGGGTGTTCAAGGCATATTTGGACATGTTCGTGATTGTGTTCATTGATGACATCCGTATATACTCTCGTAGCAAGGAGGAACATGTTGCTCACTTGAGAGTAGTGCTTTAGACCCTCAAGAATTGTCAGTTGTATGCAAATTTCAACAAATGTGAGTTTTGGTTGGACTCTGTGGCATTTTGGGGCCACATTGGTATCGAGTGAAAGCATAAAGATAGATTCTCAGAAGATTGAGGCGGTGAAGAATTGTCCTAGACCGGTGAACCCATCAGATATCGGGAGCTTTTTGGTCTTAGGAGGTTACTATTGGAGATTTGTTGAGGGCTTTTCATCTATTGCAGCATCTTTGACCAAGTTGACTTAGAAGAAGGTAAAGTTCTAATGGTCGGAGACTTGTGAGAAAATCTTCCAAGAGTTGAAGACTCGACTCACTTCAGCACCAGTGTTGACCCTACCCGAGGGAACCGATGGTTTTGTGGTGTATTGTGATGCTTCGAGAATCGGACTTGGATGTGTGTTGATGCAACATGGGAAAGTGATAGCATATGCCTCAAGACAGTTGAAAGTCCGTGAGAAGAATTACCCGACCCATGATCTTAAGTTGACCGCGGTGGTGTTTGCATTGAAGATATGGCAGCATTACATGTATGGGGTCCACATGGATGTATTCACGGATCACAAAAGCTTGCAATATGTGTTCACATAGAAAGATCTCAATCTTCGGCAAAGGAGGTGGTTGGAGCTACTAAAGGAGTATGACATGAGTGTCCTTTACCACCCGGGTAAGGCTAATGTGGTAGCGGACGCACTTAGTAGGCTCTCAATAGAGAGTGTGTCCCACGTGGATGAGGGAAGAAAGGAGTTTGTGAAAGATGTCCATCGACTTACAAGGTTGGGAGTTAGATTGGCCGACTTGACCAATGGCGGCGTTGTGCAAAACGGATCAGAATCGTCCTTGGTGACTGATGTGAAAGCTAAGAAAGACGAGGATTCAATGTTGGTGAAACTGAAGGAAGCCATTCAGAGTCAGAAAGTGGAGGTTTTCTCCCAAGGGGGAGATGGGGTACTGCGGTACCAAAGCCGTCTATGTGTTCCAGATGTTGACAATTTGAGGGACCAGATATTGCATGAGGCACATGTAATCAGGTATTCTATCCATCCGGGTGCCACCAAGATGTCATGATTTGTAGGAAATATATTGGTGGAACGGCATGAAGAAAGATATTGCAGAATTTGTAGCCAAGTGTCGAACTGTCAGAAAGTCAAAGTCGAGCATCAAAAATGGGGAGGCGTACTTTAGGATATTAGCATTCCCACTTGAAAGTGGGAAGAGATTAATGTGGATTTCATTTCAAGCCTACCTCGTACTCGCCAACAGTATGATTCTATTTGGGTGGTGGTAGACAGGTTAACCAAGGATGCAAACTTCCTACCAGTTAAAACCACATATTTGGTGGATGATTATGCCAACTGTATATCCAGGAGTTGGTGCGATTACATGGAGTGCCCTAGTCTATTATCTCAGACCTAGGTACTTAGTTTACCTCTCAATTTTGGTGGTCTTTCCAAAAGGGGCTTGGGACTCAGGTTAAACTCAGCACAGCATTTCATCCGCAAATGGATGGTCAGGCGGAGCGAACAATTCAAACTCTCAAGGACATGTTGAGAGCTTGTGTGATGGATTTCAGAGGTAGTTGGGATGATCATTTGCCCTTGATCGAGTTTGCTTACAATAACAACTATCACTCCAGCATCCAGATGGCACTGTTCGAGGCCTTTATGGGTGGAGGTGTAGATCACCCACTGGGTGGTTTGAGGTTGGTGAGGCAGCTATCATAGGGCCTGATTCAGTTCATGAGCTATAATGAAGGTTCAATTGATAAGGGACAGGCTGAAAACTACTCAGAGTCATCAGAAGTCATATGCTGATGTGAGGAGGAGAGCTTTGGAGTTTGAGGTAGATGAATGGGTATTTCTGAAGGTATCTCCCATGAAGGGAGTTATGTAGTTTGGGAAGAAAAGGAAACTCAATCCCGACTATATTGGTCCTTATCGGATAATGAGAAGAATTGGCAAGGTAGCGTATGAGTTGGACTTGCCCTCATAGTTATCTTCTGTACATCCCGTGTTTCATGTGTCGCTTCTGAAGAAATGTTTGGGAGATCCATCCCTAGTAGTCCCAGTGGATAGCGTCGGTGTAAAGGACAGCCTCAGCTATGAAGAAATTCCGGTGGAAATATTTGACCGTCAAGTTCGGAGGCTAAGGAACAAAAAAGTAGCTTTCGTTAAAGTCTTATGGAGAAATCAACATGTTGAAGGAGCTACATGGGAAGCCGAAGAAGATATGATGGCTAAATACCCGCATTTGTTCCCTACCGGCTCAGTTTCAACTTGAGGTATCAGTTTTGCCCTATGACTCTATTTAGTTTTCATGTTCAGTTCATGTGTCCAGGTTTCTTTTATGTGTATGGATGTATGTGAAGCATGAGACCAGTCCAGCTATGTGTTATGAATTAGAGATAGTCATTCCGTAAAAATTTCAGTTTAAATGATCAGTATTGAAGTATGATAATTGTATGTTTCTGTTTTCTGTTGTTTCTAACATTTAAGGACGAATGTTCCCAAGGGGGAGATATTTTTATACCCTGAGAACTTAAAGATCAGACCCGGGAGTTGAAACGGGAAAAATTGAAACTTCAAGTTGCAGGCATAGAACGAGTCATTGGATGACTCGTGAGATCAGCCCACGAGTCGTCAGGTGACTCGTGGGAAAGACCAGTGGAGAGTAGGAAGTTTGGAGGAAAAGGGTTCCCCACAGGCATGGGAACGACTTGTGGTCAGTTATCACGAGTTGTTAGGTCAACAATGGTGTAAGGGAGAAGAAAAATAGAAGAGGTCATATCAGTGTACTTGACGATTGGTGACCACGAGTCGTGGTCACCCCTGACGAACCGTTTCGTGATTCCTTATGAGCCCAGGAGTTTATACAAGGCAGTGTATTTAATGAGCAACATGACGAGTCGTTTGGGCCGATGACGAGTCGTTAGGTCGTCCGTTAGGACCACCTAAAAGTTATTTTTCTATGAAATAGTAAGGGTCTTTTCGTAATTCCTAAGTTACTAAGACCTATACAATGTCGTTTAAGGCTCGTTTTTAGTGGGTTTTAAGAGGGTAAAACCTATTCTAAGTCATTCATTCCATGCATGCAAGCTTGAGAGGTTGAAGAGGTGATTCAAGGCTAGTATTCAAGGTTTCCATCCAATTTCCTCTTGGGTAATCAAAGATTTGGTGGAATCAATCCCTTCCAGGTATGTAGGGTTATGAGTGGGTGCTTCCTTCCTCACCCATGCCCAATCTCTATCTAAGTATAAGCAATTCCTATGATCAAGTTATGGGTTTTTTACCCAATTGCACAACTTCAATTTCTTTACATGGGTACAATTAGATTATGTTTCTGTTGATAAATTGTGAAGCTTAGGTAGATCTTAAATTGTTTTCAATCAAAATTGTGTTTTCTAAATTATGAAATAAAATGCCCATGGATGAGAAGTTCATCAAGGAAGACAATAATGATGAATGTATGATGATGATGATGAGATTTAATGATGAAAAGCATGTTTCTAAAGCTACCCATGATTGTGATATTGTTTTCAAAATTAATTGAGTAGATCCAAGTATGATAAAGTTTTGGGCAAGACCCTTATATCGAGTATGATGATGTAGTATTTCAAAAGTAAGCTTACCACATGATTTTGGATTAGATGCTCCCACTATCTTTGAGCTTGTGGTATGTTCGAAATAAAGCTTCTCATATGCATGAATTCATAATTGAGATGTATGTTATCATCGAGCTTCGTTTCATACGATGTCAGTTCTATGCATGATTTCATTATTGAGCTTTGTCAAATGACAATGTTGACCTTCGTTTCATATGATGTTGAGTTTATGCATGATTCCATTGTTGAGCTTCATTATATATGATGTAGAGAATTGCATGTTTTGGGAGAAGAGTTTAGCACCGAGCGGGCTAAGGGTCGATCACCCTATGCCCCAGAACTACGCGCCAAATGTAGGTTGATACTATTATATGCTTGGGACCTCTCTAGTGAGCTTCCCCTTGCCCGAATGGGTCTTTCGCTTGATATCGATATCATGGTAGTTTCCTTAGTCCTGGCAAGATTTTGGACGGCTCTGCCCACTTGAGTATGATAGTTGGGACCACATAAGCTCTATCGTGGTATGTCGGTTAAGTGACCAGTCTCCCATTGTTTATATGATTCAGATTTGTATAATTCATTACTCATGGTTATTGTTTTACATATGCATGTTCTAAAAATCAAGGTTTGACTCGTTGTTCAGCTTTTCTTATAAATGTCATGTTTCAGCTTGAGTCATTCGAGTTAGCTATGATGTTATGAAGCTATGCATTCTCATTTCATGAAAAGATTACATTTTTCAGAATGAATGCATGCAACCCTTCCTCTCAGATTTGAAAGCTTATGTTATGTTATAAAATGTTTTAAATGATTTACTTTACTAAAGCGGTTTTACTTACCTTGCATACTCAGTACATTCCACGTACTGAACGCATACTTTCTATGTTGTATCATTTCATGATACAGGACCCGGTTCGTACCTTCAGCCCTGCTCCTAGACAGCTTTCCAGAGTTAGTACCTGTTTGGTTGGTGAGCCCTCATCCTTCGAGGGCTAGACATTCAGTTTCCTTATGTATTTTCAGTTTCAGTATTATCGAGTTAGTTGGGGTTTTGTCCCATCAACTCGTCCAGATTAGAGGCTTTTTAGACTTATGTATATGTTTGCTTCGGATGCTTATTCTGATGTGATGTTGAGTTAGACTTTCGCTGAGTTTATATAATTGATTCTTCAGTATTTAATGAGTTAGATGTATGCTTATGTCATGGGTCGACTTCGGGTCTCTCGGGGTCCCTTGTCCCATGTCTACAATCTGGGCCTCCGTTCGGGTCATGACAGGTGCAGTGTTGAGGGAAAACATGAGGCAATCCAGAGATAACTACTGATAGAAGTACTATGATGCCAGCTTGTTGACTCAGTTCTTGCGGGAGCATGGCATTGAGGAAGAGGAGGTAGGCCTTCATCTACCCCTAATAGGGAACTTGGTAGGAAAAATGATTGATGTCACAAAAGTCAAGGAGCTAACCAACTCATCAACACCATTTCTCACTCCAGCCGAGTGCAATGCTCGGGATGACAGTTAGAGAGGCCCCATGTTTGGGATGTTTGAATTGTAGCTGAAGATTGGAGGTAAACCTATGACTGTTGAGGAGATGTCGGCACTAGAGAAGCAATACCCACTCACAGAAAGTGTCATAATGATGTGCAAGGTAGGGCCGATATTTAAGGAGTCATTAGATGATGATGAGCCTACAGTGCTGACTGATGCAGTTGACCATTATGATGAGGAGGAGGATGACGGTCATGACCCGAGCGTAGACCCGAATCGTAGACACGGGACAAGGGACCTCGAGAGACCCCAAGTCGACCCATGGCATAAGCATTCAACTAACTCGTTTAATAACATGAAGAAAGCATAATTATAAAATCAGTGGAAGTCTCATGCAATGGCACATCAGAATAATATCCGAAGTTATACATACATAAGTCTGAAAGCCTCTAGTCTAGATGAGTTGATGGGACAAGACCCCAAATAACTCCACAAAACATGAAACTGAAATACGACATGAAATTGAAAGTCTAGTCCTCGAAAGATGAGGACTCACCACTCACGCAGGTGCTAACTCTGATAAGCGATTACATACAGGACTGAACCTGGGAAACGGATCCTGCATCATGAAATGGTGTAGCATAGAAAGTATGCGGTCAGTAAGTGGAACGTACCGAGTATGCAAGGTAAGTAAAACCGCTTTAGTAAAATAAATCATTTAAAGAAATTCATACATATCAAAAGCTTTTAAGTGTAATTAGAAGGCTGCATGCATCCATTCTAAAATCGCACTCTTATCATAACATGACCATGCATAGCTTTTAGAACATCATGATTGACTCAAATGACTCAAAGCTGAAACATAACATTTATATCAAAAGCTGAACAATGAGTCAAACCTTGTTTTTTGAACATGCATGCATAAGTAATCATCATAAGTAATGAATATGCAAATCTGAATGATATTTATACTGGGAGACTCGTCATTTAACCGACATACCACGATAGAGCTTACGTTGTCCTGACTATTATACTCAAGTGGGCAGAGCCGTCCAAAACCTTTTCAGGGCTAAGGACGCTACCATGATATCGATATCAAGCTGAAGGGCCAATCGAGCCGGGGATAGCTCACAAGGGAGGTCCCAATAATATAATAATATCAACCTACGTTCGCGCGTAGTTCTGGGGCATAGGATGATCGACCCTTAACCCGCTCGGTGCTAGACTCTTCTCCCAAAACATGCAATGATCTATGATCTTGGGCAAATTTATATGCCCAAGTGATACTCAAATGTGTCATTTTGCCTTGTTTATCTATCGATGTTTGTACATTCTCATGTGAATTGTAATAAAATGTGAATTTATACTAACCAACATGATTAGCGTTGTTTTGCAGGAAAAATATAAAGTTATGGAGCTAAGATGCATGTTGGGAGAGATCGGGATTGGACTCGGAAGCTAGCAAGGAAAAACGCACAAGGAAAGCACGAATTAAAGGGGCTCAACGATGGAGCTGTGTCACGCTTCCATCGCAGATGCATTCTACCTGGATGCTAAATTTATGCCCAATTCCAGTGAAGGTGCGCGTTGGGGCCGTGGCACGTTGGCCTAACCCCGCGTTGCACGTCGTGCCACATTGGGCCTCAATACCTGGACGACTGGATTCCAGTGAGGGTCCGCGTTGGTGGCGTGTCACGGAGGCAGTGCTCCGCGATGCACTCTGTGACACGTTGCTTGTTATTCCGAGAAAAATTCCCACTAGTATAAATAGAACACTTAGGTTCATTTTTAATTAATTCTGAGTTGGTGGAGTAAGAACGTGGGTTACAAGCAGTTGAGGGGACGAAAATCTCAGGGTTTTTCTCTATCTCCTTCTTCTTTATTTCAATTGCTTGTATGATTAACACTCATTTAACAATGTTTAATCCACAAATGAGTGGCTAAATTCCCTTCTTGCTGAGGTTAAGAACATTGTATTGAAATGTGATTATTGATAAATTGGTTTTTCATCTTTTCTTCCATGGTTGTTCTATTGATTCTTGTTCTTACTTCGTTAATGTGTGGCCAACGTTAATGTATATCTAAAAAGTCCGGTTTCACTCGAGAGAGCAAGAAATTGGAAAGTTGTGAATTGATAGGATATGATCTTTTCTTAGTTTGGGAAAATTGAGAATTGATTTACCTTTAGGATAGAGATATACCTGAAAGTCATATTAGTCAATTAAGGAATCGATTTTGTATGGCTAGAACATGAATTTCTTTTTATCACAGAGATGTAGGTGGAAGGTTCATGATTCTTAAGTTGGGTTAAATACGAGAGTTTTAATCCATAGGCAATAATTCTTGACTAGCAACCAGAGGAAAGATTAATCAAATTGTATCGATAATTTATTTCTCTACATGTTCATTTTAGCCTCAGCATGCTCATACTTATAGTTCAGACTCAAATTGTATATTCGTTTTAGACTTAGTATAAAATTAGGAACAAAATATCAAAATCTTCTTCACACTGTTGTCTGCAGTTTAGAGTTAAAGTTTATTGACACTTGATTAGATTGATACCTTAGTCCAGTCCCTGTGGGATCGATAGTTGGCTTACTTGAGCCACTTTACTACTTGTTCGACCACGTGCACTTGTGGGTAGTTATATCAAACAAGCCGAACAAGTTTTTGGCGTCGTTGCCGGGGACTGGCAATTGGTAAATTTTTCTTAAGTGTTGGTTCACTATTTCGTCTTAGTGTTGACAACTTGGTCTTAGCCTGTATTTTGCAGATACTAATTTCTGTTGAACACTGGCAAGAGACAAGGAGCTGGTGGACTCATATTTAGAGCCGGAAAGACAATTTCATCATCAAAGGAGAGAAGCTCTAGAGAAAAAGCTGCAGTTTCTCAAAAAAACAATCTTGGAGAAACAACAGAATCCACCAGTTGTAAGGGCAATGTTAGTGCCCGAGGACATGGCAACTAGGTCGGTTCGCGAGGTGGCAATCCCACATGCTAACAATGTCACATCTAGCATCCGCAAACCTGAGCCAGGAGGGAGGTTCGAGCTTAAACAAAACATGGTGCAATTGCTGCACACCAGCGTGCAATTCACAAGTCTCCCTCATGAGGATCCACAGCAACATCTCCAAAATTTTTTGGAGATAAGTGACACTTACATCCCCGCTGGAGTGTCATCAGATTATGTCAGGCTTACATTGTTCTCATTTTCACTTTTGGGAGAAGCTAAGAGGTGGTTGAAAGCTGAGTCACCTAATTCCATCACCACGTGGGATGATCTTGCAAAGAAATTCTTGATACGGTTCTTCCCATCCGATAAAACAGCAAGACTTAGAAGTCAAATTCTGAGTTTTAAACAGAGAGAGGGAGAGAATCTGTATCAGGCCTGGGAGAGATTCAAATCTATGTTGCGGGATTGTCCTCATCATCACCTATCCAATGATGTGCTGGTGCATACTTTCATAGAGGGTTTGGAACCCCACACAAAAATCTTGCTAGACTCAGCAGCTGGGGGACAAGCATTGGAGAAAACTTATGAGGAGCTGTATACCTTGTTAAATCGTATTTCGCAAGGAAATCCGGAGTGGAACGCGGATTCATCAAGAGGAGGAACAAGGAAAGTAGCAGGAGTCCTAGAAGTGGATGGTTTTATAGCTATTGCTGCACATATAGCTGCGTTACAGAATCAACTCAACACCCACTTCAGTAACATGAGCATGAACCAGTCTCAAGCCCCAGTGAATGTAGTGCAGCAGATTTGGTGTGAAGTGTGCGGGAGTAGTGAACACTCAGCTGAGAATTGTAGAGCAAATCCTGATTCGGTGAACTTTGTTGGTAATATACAGAGAAACAACCACCTACAGTATGGCAACAACTACAATTCCAACTAGAGGAATCACCCAAATTTCTTTTGGGGTAGCAATAACCATCAAGGACAAAGTTCGAGTCAGGGGGCGCAGAGAAATCAAGGAAGGCAGCAGAACTATCAGTCACAATACAGAAGCAACAATGCACCTCCTCCACCACCATCACCCAGCATCGAGGAAATGTTCAAGACAATGATAGCTAACCAAGCTCAATTGCAGGCTGACAACGTGAAATTGGCAGCCGAGGTAAAGAACAATCAATTATCTACAAAGGCGCTGGAGTACCAGTTTGGGAAATTTGCTGGAGCCCAAAACACCAGGCCTAGAGGAGGACTTCCGAGTGACACTGATCCCAACCCCAAGCAAGTGAATGCAGTGACCACAAGGAGTGGTTTACAGCTTAAAGAGGTGGAACCAGAAAGACCACCTCAACAGTCGGGAGCAGCAGAAACTAAGAGGGAGCAAAGTGAGGAGAGGGGGAAGAAAAAGGATGCTGAACCAGAAAGACCACCACCCCCATTCCCTCAACAATTAAAGAAACACAAGGAGGAGGCGTGTTTCAAAAAGTTCATGGAGGTGCTTAAACAGGTACACATTAACTTACTGTCCGGCTGGTTTGGTATAGGTAAAAACTGACACGCAAGTGCACGTGGTCAAACAAGTAATAAAGTGGCTAAGTAAGCCAAGTATCGAACCAAGGAGACTCTGGATAAGTGAAATTTCTTAACTATACTATATTCTAGCTTTACTTCTAATTATGCTGACAACAACGTAACCAAAAGTTAAATAATCTTGTTTATAACTTATATACTAAAACTATTAACAAATATTTACTTTGAATTGAAACTATGGATATGAGCATGCCAAGGTTAAGAACAATTAATGAATTTGATTATAATCATAATTTGGTTATTCTTCTCTTCATGTTGCTAGCCAAGAACATTAGCCTAGAGATTAAAACTCTCGTATTTAATCTCACTTTAGAATCATAAACCATTCGTCTACATTTCTGTGATCAAATGCAATTTATGACCTAGCAATACAATTCCGGTTCCTAAATTGACTAATACGGCTTTCAAGTATATTTCTATCAGGAAAGCACATCAAAACCCAATTTTCCCAAATCAAGTTAAGAACAATACCCTATTAATTCACAACTTTCCAATTTCTTGCTCCCTCGAGTGAAATTGGACTTTTTAGATGTACATTAATGTCGGCCACACACTAATGCAGTAGAAACAAGAATTAATAGAACAACATAGAAGAAGAAGATGAAAAACCATACAATTAACAATCAAAATTCATCACCATTGTTCACAACCTCAGCAAGAAAGAGAATTAGCCACTCATTTGTGGATTAATCATCCTAAAACATACAAACAATTGATTGAAAGAAGAAAGAAAGAGAGAAAAACCCTTAGCTTTTTCGTTCCTCAACTGCCTCTAACCCACGTCCTTGCTCCACCAAGTCTGAATTTATTAAAAATAAGCCTAAGTGTTCTATTTATACTATTGGGAATTTTTCCCGGAATAACAAGCAACATGTCACGGAGGCCAACGCGGAGCACTGCCTCCGTGACACGGCATGGACGCGGACGCTCACTGGAAATCCAGGGTTCGGGAATATAGCCTCAACGTGGCACGGAGGCCAACGCGGAGGCTTATCTCCGTGCCACGGAGCTGTCGCGAGGCTTCACTGGAAATTGCCAATTAAATCACCCTCCAGGCAGTGTGCCTCCGCGATGGTAGCGTGGCACGGCTCCATCGCGGAGCCCCTTTACATTGCGCATTCCAATGTCTTTTCCATGCTCGCATCCAAGTCCAACTCCGATATTGTTCCAACATGCATTTTAGCTCCTAAAAATCATGTTTTACCTGCAAAACAATGCTAATCATGTTGGTTAGTATAAATTCACATTTTATTACCAATTACATGAAAATGTATACACATTGCACAATAAACAAGGCAAAAATGATACGTTTGAGTATCACTTGGGCATATAAATCTGCCCAAGATCACTTACCTCTTGTTGATGTTTTGCAGGGAGTGCCGAAGTACGCAAAGTATATTAAGGACATCGTGGCAAACAAAAGCAGGTTGACTGAGTACTCTGCGGTGGCTCTTACGGAGGAGTGCACTTCCCGGATACAAAATAGGTTGCCCACAAAGCTCAAGGACCCTGGGAGCTTTACAATACAAATTACAATTGGGTAGATTATCCAAGCTCGCGGATTATGTGATTTGGGAGCGAGCATTAACTTGATGCCGACATCGGTATTCAAGAAGTTGGGGCTAGGGAGTCCTAGACCAACAACAGTGATCTTGCAACTAGTAGATCGTTCCTTGGCAAGACCTGATGGCATTGTGGAGGACGTGCTGGTGCAAGTGGGCTCCCTCATCTTCCCGGTAGACTTTGTTGTGCTGGACTTCTAGCCAGACGCGGAAGTCCCATTTATTTTGGGACGTCCTTTCTTGGAGACCGGGAAAGCGCTGATTGATGTAGCCGTAGGGCAGCTAACCATGCGAGCACACGATAAGGTGGAGGTGTTTGATGTGTACAAGGATACCAAGATCCCGGCCGTGTACGAGGAACTCTCGGTGATCAACGTGATTAATCGACCTGATGTTGTCCAAAGCGTTGAGTCTCGGGAGTTATTGGGGAAACCACCGGAGTGATGTAAGCATTACTGGGGTGAGGACAGTGGTCGAGAGAAAACATTTGTCACCCTAGAGGATGACTGAGTTTGATGACGTCGAGTCGTGACGGTAAACCAGGCGCTGCACGGGAGGCAATCCGTGAAATTTTTGTAAAATGTGAATAGATTTCGTAGAAAAAAATGAGAAAATAAAAAAAATAAAAACAAAATTTGTATTTTATGTGAAACCTATAAATTCTAACCAATTTCTTGTTATGAGATGAATTTCAGGTTGAACGGAGGATAAATGTGCAAAGGATTGCAAAGGAAAAATCGAGGTAAGAAAAATAATAAAAAGTGGAAAAACAGTGAGCCCACGCGATGGCTCCGTGTCATGGAGGAGGGCCTCCGCGTTACCCTCCGTGACACGTTGAAGGTAATTTTGGAATTTTTACAAATTCCAGAACACCTGCGCGATGGCTCCGTGTCACGGAGGGCATGCTCCGTGTTATCCTCCGTGACACGTTGAGGGTAATTTCGCGTCGGGTCACACCGGGTCCCCGGGTGACCCGCGCGAAAAACCTTCTTTTTAATCCCTTTTTCCCTCATTTTTCCCATTTTTGCACTCCCCTCCGTGATAAACAACCCAAAACCCCCCCTTCCCCAACGTGACACGGACTAGGAGCTCAAATTTGTCAACTTTTCTTTGATATCATCGAATTGAAGGTATGTTTGTTAACTTTAACTCATTTCTTGCCTTATTTTTACGATTTTTAGCATAGGAAGTGAGGAAAACTTGCCCTAAGTGTAAATTGAGCATGAATTCATGTAAATTATTGTTGATTGATGTTCATAGTATCGATGTGATGGTATGAACTCGATAAATACATGATTGATTGAAATTCTTGCGAAATTGTAGCTAGGGTTAGAATTCACATATGCAGAAGTTAAAATTGAGTTGAAATGTGAGATTCTTCTTGGTTTGTGCATGTTGGGTGAGGAACATTATGTTGTGCTTAACGTTAAGACGATTAAGGCGCGACGGATTGTCGGGTTAATGAAGTTGTTGAAATTGCATAGAAATTGGGAGAATTGTATCGATTTTATTGATAGAAATGTTTGCTAAGTGCTATGTGATGAAATGTGAATGATGGTAATGTTGTGGTTAGTTGTACGTAGTCTGAGTAGTATAAAAGAATTTATACCGTTGAATTCTCTAAATGCGCGAGGCATATTTGTTGTGTTTTTTTGTTTTTATGTAAATTGGAAATAAGTATGATCTTGCCGTAATGTTGTGATTGTGGCTAAAGACTAAGTGTGGGGTGGCCTAGCTTAACCCAACCTTAGTCGAAGCTAATTTTAATTGAATAACATTGGACCTGTCTGTTTGGTTTGACAGAAACAATGGCAAGCAGGCAAGATAAAGGGAAGGGCGCATCAACATCAGGCGCCGGAAGGAAAAGAATTAGACTGGGAACAGCAGTCCCAGCAGCACCAGCGGTTCCACGAGGCCAACGCCGTCAATATGGAACCCGATGGGTGAAAGAGGAGGGGAAGAAATGGTATGCGAAGCATAAGGAAAGCAAATACTTCCCCGAGGAACACATTGTTAGGGAACCATTAGCACAGGAATTCCCCAGGATTGTCACAGGATTGAGGCAGCTGGGCTGAATTTTATCTTTGAAGAGCCCAAGGAGTGCAACCTGCACCTGATTCGGGAATTCTACACCAACTGGAACCCGACACTCAGAAGTCACACCATAAAGATAAGGGGGCATATAGTCACTTTTGAGCCCCATCACCTTAATGCCATCTTGGGGGCGCGGGACACAGACGCCCATATGCTTCGGCAGCTGAATATCACTCCACCATATGCGGACATCAGACGCACCTTGTGTGCAGCCCGATCTACAGCACGTTGGAGCAGGCATAAGGAGAGGGGCTACCATCAGACTTTTCCCTACTCACAGATGAACAGGGAAGCCAGGATATGGCTTAAGATTGTTTGTTCCTGCCTGATCTCGGGGGTGCATATGACAGATGTCACCCGGGATCGTGTGTGCTTGGTACACTCCTTGATGAAAGGGTTGGAGATCAACGTTGGGGCGGTGATCATCTCCGCCATGAAGAGAGCCTGTTTGCATCAAAGGCATGGGTACAGGTTTGGTGGCTTACTGACCACGTTCCTGAGGGGCCTAGATGTTGAGGAGGAGGCCCTTGACTACATCCCGCAGATGGAGAGGCGGGCCTGAGATGTCACCAAAACTAAGGCACCCGACACCACTCACGGGCCAATTCTCACACTAGCCGAGTGACATGCTCGGGATGATCAGTACATGGCCCGCATGTTCGGGATGCAGATGCTCCAGCTGCGCATAGGCGGGAGGCCGGCAACAGAAGATGAGCTGTGGCAGCTCGAGCTAGACTACCCTTTTGGTGAAAATGCCAGGGCTCTATGCCGAGTGGGGCCAGCTTCTGTGGAGC
This sequence comes from Datura wrightii, assembly GCA_035772735.1. Taxonomy (NCBI): domain Eukaryota; kingdom Viridiplantae; phylum Streptophyta; class Magnoliopsida; order Solanales; family Solanaceae; genus Datura; species Datura wrightii. Next base: position 150,361,609 of record JASDFA010000001.1, on the reverse strand, counting down.
CCACTGATGATGATGTCCCCATAGATGAGGAGACACGTCGTGATGACTTCGATGTGGAGTCAGATGATGACGATGGGGGCGATTCAGACATGGGAGACGAGGCAGCGGCACCTGACGAAGAAGTGGAATACTTTGATTGATCAGGGAGTTTCACCACCCACTTTTGTGCTATGCTAATTTTTATGAACACTGGGGACAATGTTCGATTTAAGTGTGGGGTGGGAGTTGTTAGGTGCTGGTTGTTGTTGTTTTTAAAGTCTCTGTTCTGTTATTGTGCTTGGAAAAACTTGTGACCCTGTGATTTTTGTGTGTATGTCTGTATTGTAATTAAGGTGAAACTGTTGTGTGTTGTTGAATGTTGTTAGCTGGTTTTGTACATATTTTTGTTTTATCGAAATGATCTATATTTTTAAAATTTTTCATGAATTTTTTTATTTTTGGGTTTCTCGGCGTTTGTTTTCGGTTCTTTTACCGAGAGTAGTCCCATTGAACCGAAGTCATAATTAGTGATCGTTCCCTATGATGGATGGATGACGACCGTCTTAAGGGAAATGTAGTCGTTAGGAGTAGATTTCTTTTGTTCATTTTTTTTTCTTTTAGTTTTTTTCTTTTATTGGTTTGCATCCCAAAACCTGTCGTTACTTTATGGTTGCGAAATTATGGTTGCGTGTTGTACATGATATTTGAAATGCAAAGGTGATTCATATGAAAGCATGCAACTTTGTAAATATGTTGAGATACCTAGTCCATAGAGTTCGATTCGGTGTGATTGAGGCTTAATGCTTGAATTCTTGTAATTAGCTGATTGAAGAGTCGGTGAATAAGTCTTGAGTTGAGCATGTGCAATGAGTGTACGGTGAGGTTTCGTTTCTTCCGTGCTATTGTGAAGTGTCTAGAACTTCCCTGGTGTGTGTACAAAACGAAATGAAGGATGTGTATTGTAGGAAAGGATGTAGGCATTTCTTTGCTTTAACCGAAAGTTTTTTTCATTATCGGACCTACCTTGAATGTATACCCTAGTTAGCCCATTGAGCCTTTAGCCTATTTCTTTCTTTTGTCAAAAAGGTGTAAACCGAGCTTAACCCCTTCTTTTCATTATCCGTGAATTTGATCCAAAACTCTTAAGCACTCAAGAGAAAAAATAATTAAATAATTTTCCCACAGCGCCAGGGAGTGAGAATTTTGAAAGGAAAAGAAAAAGCAGAGTGATGAAAGGAAAGAAAAGGTCGAAGGTGCACTTGGTATAAATTAAATATAATGAAGATGTATAAATAATCTTTGTTATTAAGTCAAGTGTGCTTAAAGATATGGGGTCGAAAATAAAGACAAACTTCAAGAATGGGATGATGAAGGAAGAAACAATGTCCATAAGGTTGATGGGATGGATTGAAAAAGCTCTTAAGGAGGCTAGTTGTTATTATGGTTAGCCCAGTATTTGCTAGTTCCGTAGCTTACATTACAACCCGTTAAGTCCTACGTGATCTTACATCATGTGTCCTTATATTAGTGGAGTAATACACTAAAGGCAAGCCTATGGTTCATGACATGATGCATGTGAATTCTTTTGGGAGAGAGAGCGAAATCTTGTTTATATGCCCCTGCATGTAATGTTTTGAGTTCATGTGATTAAAAAGGGGAAAATTCTCTTGAGTGGTGAGGGCACATGCTCGATGAGAGATTAAAAATTCGTGACGGATATCTTGATCAGCTGATTTGCATGAGTTTGCCGATATCGAGAGTCGATTCTTGAGTCTAGGAGGTCTTAATGTGTTGAAGGTCATTGTATTGATAAGACTATGCATGTTTTCTTGATGATTTGCTGTATTAAATAATCAGTATAACCGTAGCTTGAATTGTCGAGCCAAAGTAGCCAGGATTGGGTGTCAATTGCATGAGGTGTAAGATTATTGTTTGGAGACGAACAAGGATTTAAGTGTGGGGTAAGTGATCTTGGGCAAATTTATATGCCCAAGTGATACTCAAATGTGTCATTTTGCCTTGTTTATCTATCGATGTTTGTACATTCTCATGTGAATTTATACTAACCAACATGATTAGCGTTGTTTTGCGGGAAAAATATAAAGTTATGTAGCTAAGATGCATGTTGGGAGAGATCGAGATTGGACTCGGAAACTAGCAAAGGAAAATGCACAAGGAAAGCACGAATTAAAGGGGCTCCGCGATGGAGCCGTGTCACACTGCCATCGCGGATGCATTCTGCCTGGATGCTAAAATTATGCCCAATTCCGGTGAAGGTGCGCATTGGGGCCGTGGCACGTTGGCCTAGCCCCGCGTTGCACGCCGTGCCACGTTGGGACTTAATACCTGGACGACCGGTGATCATGGGCAAAATAGCATGCCTAAGTGATACTTTATAACTTAGTTTTGCCTTGTTTATCTATTTAATTATATGCATTCTCATGTGATTTTATGTAAATGTGAATATATACTAACCAACATGATTAGTCCTTGTTTTTGAAGGTTAATAATGCATTTGAGGAACTAATTCATGATTTGGTGAAGTGGAGGAATGGAATCAAGAGCAAAACGTGAAAGTCAACAAGAAAACATGCAATAGCTGGCACCCTGCGCGATAGGGGCCGTGGCACGCTGCCACCGCTGCAACACTTGGCCAAAAATTGCATTTTTTGGCACATTCCAGTGAGGGTACGCGTTACCTCCGTGTCACGGAGGTCAAGTAGGGCGTTCAGCTCCGTGACACATTGCTGTTCCACCACAGGCCAAATTTTGCAATTTTTCAGCATAGTATAAATTGAACCCTTAGCTCCTAAAATCATTTTTGTCACGATTTTATTTTGGAAAACTACCTAGGAGTGAAGGGAGAAGTGGGAGAACTCATCTAGGGTTTGTCAAATTCCCTTCTCATCTACCAAATTCATGTAAGTATGTTAGTTTAGTAGTAGTTAGTTGTAGTTTTACGAACATGAATGGCAAGAACCCTTCCTCTAGGGTTGAAGCCATGAATTATGATTGTGATTTTATGAAATTGTTTTGGAATTAAGTTATTGATTGTTGTTTTCGTCTTGCATTCTGGATTGTTGGTTGTTTTTATGATTGATCACCATGAAAACATATACGTTATCTTGGGCAATTGCTTGAGAAAGAATTACCTAGGTCAGGACATGAGAATGTAAGGAGCATGTTTGTATCTCACGATATAATTTCGTGTTAGGATAGAAATATACCTAACACCTTGCTTGGTTGATAAAACGGGGGTTATTAAGAGACCAACTTAGGATTATCACATCACCACTCGAAGAAGTGGTTGTGAGAGTAAGTTGAGTTAAATGGTTAGACGCACGAAAGTCCCTAATCGTCTCCCCGTAAACCACAACATAATTAATTGCCCGCGAACTAGAAATTAGCATCCTCGCTCACAATGATGCAGTGAGGCTAGTTTGCCGTGTTTAGAGGCTCGAAAGACCATGAACATGCAATTCTAATTATGTGAAATAATAATCGATAGTTGCATACTTAACCCATTGCAAATCGTAGCATCGCATAATTATCTGGTTTTAACTCTATGTTGCTCCTAGAGTGCATTCAGAATATTTCGTTGACCAAATTTAGACTTAATTAAAAATCTCCCTCGAAAACTTCTATAACCAACACTTGAGAAAGTTAAGATCACACTTGAAATGGATAGTTAGAGGAATGGGTCCAGTCCCTGTGGGTTCGACATTCCGGTTCAAAAAGAGCCACTATATTACTTGCATGACCCGTACACTTGCGGATGCGCGAATCGGGCACGACAAGTTTTTGGCACCGTTTCCGGGGACTCGGCGAAGTTTTGATAATTTATCTTTTTTTGTGTGATTTTTAAATTTCCTTAAGTGTTGAGAAACTTGGTCTTAGTCTACTTATTGCAGGTGACATGTTGTCCTGCCGAGCTGGCTAGAAATAGAGAGCTTGTGGAACTGTTGCTTGAACCTGAACGTCAAATCCATTTGCGAAGGAGAGTAGCTCTAGAGCAAAAGCTGAAGAGACTTCAAGAAAAGGTACAACAACAACCACCCGCGGAACAAGCACAATTGTCATCGACAGCAATGGCAGCTAGACCAGTTCGCGAAGCGGCAATCCCACTACTGACTAATGTGAACTCCAGTATCTGTAAACCGGAGCCTGGAGGGAACTTTGAGCTTAAACAGAACATGGTGCAGCTGATACATTCTAGTAGTCAATTCACTGGGATGGCACATGAGGACCCGCAGCAGCACTTATAGAGCTTTTTAGAGATTAGTGGCATGTTTGTCCCCAGCGGCGTGTCCACAGATTATGTCCGACTGACCCTCTTCCCATTTTCATTGTTGGGAGAGGCAAAAAAGTGGCTGAAGGCTGAGCCACCGAACTCCATAACTTCATGGAATGACTTGGCTAAGAAGTTCCTTTCAGATTCTTTCCTTCAGGCAAGACTGCAAAGTTGAGAAGTGAAATACTCAGTTTCAAGCAGAGGCCTGATGAGAACTTGTATATGGCTTAGGAAAGATTCAAGTCATTGTTGAGAGACTGCCCTCATCACCAGCAATCAAATGAAGTGCTGGCTCATACCTTTGTAGAAAGTCTAGACCCCCCCACAAAAATATTACTAGACTCTGCATCGGGTGGGCAAGCCTTGGATAAAACATATGATGAGTTGTACACTTTGTTGAACAGAATTGCACAAGGAAATCCAGAGTGGCACAGCGAGTCATCGAGGGGGGCAGGAAACAGATCGGGACTAATAGAAGTAGATGGTTTGAATACCTTGGCAACACAGTTAGCTGCGTTCCAGCATCAGATGATGACTTAGTTCAATAAACTGAGTATGAACCAACACCAGGACCAGGTTAACGCAGTTCAGTAAGCTCCGAGTTGGTGCTAAATTTGTGGTAATACTGGGCACAATGCAGAATCTTGTGGAGCCAATCCAGAATCAGTCAATTTTGTTGGTAATGTGCATAGGAATCAGAATTTTGGGAACAACTCCAATAGAAATTGGCAGGGCCACCCGAATTTTTCTCAGAGTGGAAACCAAAAGCAGAATTATATGCAACCTCAACAACAGCAGTATCAGCAGAATAGGCAGAATGAGGGGAAATTGAGTCGCAACATTGAGGAAACACTGCAGAAAATTTTGGAGACCCAAAATCAGTTAGCGGAAAATCAGGCGAGGATGGCAACAGACTTAATGAATCAGCAAGTAGCCACCCGCAATCTTGAAAAACAAGTGGGTCAGATAGCAGCTTCTCAAAACAAGAGATCACAAGGGGGATTACCAAGCGACACAGATCCTAACCCCCGGCAGATCAATGCCATCAGTTTGAGAAGCGGTAAGCAATTAGCTGATGCAGTGCCAAAAGAGCTGAGAAAGGGGGTGCAGCCGAAATTGGTTAGACCAGGACCATCCATCAACATGGGAGATAATCAGAGTGCTGGACAACAAAATGCGCAACTTTCATTGCAGCCAGCACAAAGACCACCACCACCATTCCCTCAAAAATTTAGAAAGAGCAAGGAGGAGGAATGCTTCAAAAAGTTCTTTGAGAGCTTAAAAGAACTTCACATAAATTTGCCTCTTATTGATGTCTTGCAGGGAATGCCCAAGTATGATAAATACTTGAAGGACGTCATGGCGAACAAAGTTAGATTGGTGGATGTCCAGACTGTAGCACTGACTGAGGAGTGTAGTCACAGGGTATTGAGCAAAATGCCAAAGAAGCTCAAAGACCCAGGGAGTTTTACCCTCCCCATAAAAATTGGTAAAGCTGAGGTGCTACGAGCTTTGTGTGACTTAGGGGCAGCAGTTAATCTAATGCCCCTATCCTTATTAAACACCTTGGGGTTGGGAGAACCGAGGCCGACAAGGTTGATGCTGCAGCTGGCTGACAAGTCGCGAGTGACACCTGATGGAATAATAGAGGACCTCCTTATCAAAGTAGGTAAGTTTATTATACCTGCTGATTTTATTGTTCTAGATTTTCAGGTTGATGACCAGGTACCCTTAATCTTGGGACGGCCATTCTTGGCCACCGGTGGAGCGATGATTGATCTAAGAGCAGGGACCCTGAAAATGAGGGTCGAAGATGAAGAAGAACTCTTCCGCGTTTACCAAGAAATGAACCCATCCGCACACTACACTAACCTTTGTCAGGTTAGTGTGTTGGCAGAGGATGAGTGTGGGGTGGTGGATTCCACAGGTACATGGCCAAAGGCAAGGTCAAGTGTTCAGCCCAAGTCTGATAGAGGACTTCAAATTGAGAAGAAGTTGGAGAAAGAGAGGAACAGAGTGGAGGCTGTTTCCTCTAAACAGTAAAAGAAAAGGAGATGGTTCTCGAAAGAGAACCCAGGTATGAGGATGTCTTGAAAAGGACAGTCCACGTCGGGCCACGACGTAAAATAAGGCGCTGCTTGGGAGGCAACCCAAGGGTACCTCAAGTACAATTTGTAATTTTGATTTTGTGTTGATTTTGTTATGTTTATTTTGTTTGTGTTTTTGGTGGAAAGTTAAGCACAGATGGAGGGAAGTCTGAGTACCGAGAAGGTGGAAGCTATAGAGCATGGAATAGAAGAAGTGTGGGGTCGAACACCCACCTCTGAAAACTTGAAAGAAAAGCATGCTTTTAGCTTGGCATAGAGGCTCAGGGAGTATTTCTCATCCTTTAAATGTTAATTTGATGCTATGAGGACATAACATGATTTAAGTGTGGGGTGAGGGAAATTTCAAAAAAATTTCAATTTTTTTTTGTGCTTAACGATTTTTGGTGAATGTAATGCTTGTGAGAAGAATTGTGAAAATTGTTTTATGAGTCAAGCATGACTTCATCACCCGTTGGTTTTTCTTTTCAGTTCTTTTCCGACGGGGGGTATTTGAACCGAAGAATAAAATTTTTCTTTTTCTTTCCTTTGTCTGTATATAATGTTTTAGTCATAGTTAGGGATTGTTTACAACGATGTATGGATGACGACCGTCTTGAGAAAAAATTAGTCGATAGGTTTTGGGTTTTTGAAACCATAACTAATTGGTGCTTGATGTTCTTGTTATGTGCTATACGTGATTGTAAGAGGCAAGTATGTTCAGTGTGAAGCATGCAGGTGTATAACTTTGTGTGAGACACTTAGGCTCTTGAATTTGACTCAATATGATTGAAGCTTAATTCTGAATTCTTGTGATTAGCTGAGTAAGAGTCTGATGAATGTGTCTTGAATTGAGCATGTGCCATGAGTGTAAGGTTTTTGAGTATTCTGTGCTATTGTGGATTGTCTAGAACTTGCCTGGTGTGTTTATAAAATGAAATGAAGGATGTGAAGTGTAGGAGATGATCTAGGCATTTCTTTGAAGGAACCTAAATGTTATCCCTCATTTTGCCTACCTTGAATAATTAATCCTAGTTAGCCCCATTGAGCCTTGAGCCTATTCTTTGATAGCTGCAACATAAGCTTAATCCTTTTTCTTTCATTAGCCTTGAATTTGATCAAAAACTCCTAAGCGCTTAAGTGAATAATCCGAAAGAGTAAAGGAGTGAGAAAAAAAAAGAAAAAGAAGGAAAAATGGAAGTTGTGAAAGTTGAGAAAGGTCAAGGGTGCACTTGTTTGAATATGGTTGAGTATTAGTAGGGAGTAAGAAAATAAATTAATGAAAAGTTACTTATAGAAATCCTTACTAATAAGCCAAAAGTTCCTAAAGAAACGGGGAACAAAAGAGGAAAAAGAAAGCTGAAAGGAGAAAAAGGTGAAGTAAGGGAAGGGAAGTTAGTGATGAGGGCGTGATATATTAAAAGCGCTTAGGGAAGGTAGTCACTATTACTGGCCATAATAGTACCTACCCGTACCTTTGCTACATTACAACCTAAGAAGTCCTACTTGATCTTACATTCATACATCGTCAAATTAGTGGAATAAAACACTAAGGGCAAGCTTATGGGTCATTACATGATGCATGTGAATTCTTTGTGAGAGTGAGCGTAATTCTATTCATGTACCCACACATGTTGTGATTTAAAAAGTTTTTGCGTGTGAAAATGGGTAACTCTCATTCCATGAGGGCACATGTTGAATGAAGGATATAATTCATGTGGGATTTCTTAATCAGTTGATTTGCATGAGTTTGCTAAGATTGAGTGTCGCTTCTTGAGGTTAAGAAGTCTTAGCGGAGTTGTATTTCATTTCAATAATTAAATCGTGCATGCTCTATTGTTAACTTGCTATCTTAAATAATCAGTACAGCCGTAGCTTGAATTATCTTGCTAAATTAGCTCTGGGTGAGTCTCCATAGGCATGAGATGTAAAAGGATTGTTCGAGGACGAACAAGGCTTTAAGTGTGGGGTAGGTGATCGTGGGCAAAATAGCATGCACAAGTGATACTTTATAACTTAGTTTTGCCTTGTTTATCTATTTAATTATATGCATTCTCATGTGATTTTATGTAAATATGAATATATACTAACCAACATGATTAGTCCTTATTTTTGAAGGTTAATAATGCATTTGAGTAACTAATTCATGATTTGGTGAAGTGGAGGAATGGAATCAAGAGCAAAACATGAAAGTCAACAAGAAAACATGCAATGACTGGCACCCTGCACGATAGGGGCCGTGGCACGCTGCCAACGCTGCAACACTTGGCCAAAAATTGCACTTTTTGGCACATTCCAGTGAGGGTACGCGTTACCTCCGTGTCATAGAGGTCAAGTAGGGCATTCAGCTCCGTGACACGTTGCTGTTCCACCACAGGCCAAATTTTGTAATTTTTCAGCATAGTATAAATTGAACCCTTAGCTCCTAAAATCATTTTTGTCACGATTTTATTCTGGAAAACTACCTAGGAGTGAAGGGAGAAGTGGGAGAACTCATCTAGGGTTTGTCAAATTCCCTTCTCATCTACCAAATTCATGTAAGTATGTTAGTTTAGTAGTAGTCAGTTGTAGTTTTATGAACATGAATGGCAAGAACCCTTCCTCTAGGGTTGAAGCCATGAATTATGATTGTGATTTTATGAAATTGTTTTGGAATTAAGTTATTGATTGTTGTTTTCGTCTTGCATTCTGGATTGTTGGTTGTTTTTATGATTGATCACCATGAAAACATATACATTAGCTTGGGCAATTGCTTGAGAAAGAATTACCTAGGTCAGGACATGAGAATGTAAGGAGCATGTTTGTATCTCACGATATAATTTCGTGTTAGGATAGAAATATACCTAACACCTTGCTTGGTTGATAAAACGGGGGTTATAAGAGACCAACTTAGGATTATCACATCACCACTCGAAGAAGTAGTTGTGAGAGTAAGTTGAGTTAAATGGTTAGACGCACGAAAGTCCCTAATCGTCTCCCCGTAAACCACAACATAATTAATTGCCCGCGAACTAGAAATTAGCATCCTCGCTCACAATGATGCAGTGAGGCTAGTTTGCCGTGTTTAGAGGCTCGAAAGACCATGAACATGCAATTCTAATTATGTGAAATAATAATCGATAGTTGCATACTTACCCATTGCAAATCGTAGCATCGCATAATTATCTGGTTTTAACTCTATGTTGCTCCTAGAGTGCATTCAGAATATTTCGTTGACCAAATTTAGACTTAATTAAAAATCTCCCTCGAAAACTTCTATAACCAACACTTGAGAAAGTTAAGATCACACTTAAAATGGATAGTTGGAGGAATGGGTCCAGTCCCTGTGTGTTCGACATTCCGGTTCTCAAAAAGAGCCACTATATTACTTGCACGACCCATACACTTGCAGACACGCGAATCGGGCAGTCCTCGAACAACCGGATTCCAGTGAGGGTCCGCGTTGGTGGCGTGTCACGGAGGCAGTGCTCCACGATGCACTCCGTGACACGTTGCTTGTTATTCCGGAAAAAATTCCCACTAGTATAAATAGAACACTTAGGTTCATTTTTAATTAATTCTGACTTGGTGGAGCAAGAACGAGGGTTACAGGTAGTTGAGGGGACGAAAATCTCAGGGTTTTTCTCTATCTCCTTCTTCTTTATTTCAATTGCTTGTATGATTAACACTCATATAACAATGTTTAAACCACAAATGAGTGGCTAAATTCCCTTCTTGCTGAGGTTAAGAACATTGTATTGAAATGTGATTATTGATAAATTGGTTTTTCATCTTTTCTTCCATGGTTGTTCTATTGATTCTTGTTCTTACTGCGTTAATGTGTGGCCAACGTTAATGTATATCTAAAAAGTCCGGTTTCACTCGAGAGAGCAAGAAATTGGAAAGTTGTGAATTGATAGGATATGATCTTTTCTTAGTTTGGGAAAATTGAGAATTGATTTACCTTCAGGATAGAGATATACCTGAAAGTCATATTAGTCAATTAAGGAATCGGTTTTGTATGGCTAGAACATGAATTTCTTTTTATCACAGAGATGTAGGTGGAAGGTTCATGATTCTTAAGTTGGGTTAAATACGAGAGTTTTAATCCATAGGCAATAATTCTTGACTAGCAACTGGAGGAAAGATTAATCAAATTGTATCGATAATTTATTTCTCTATATGTTCATTTTAATCTCAGCATGCTCATACTTATAGTTCAGACTCAAATTGTATATTCGTTTTATAGTTAGTATAAAATTAGGAACAAAATATCAAAATCTTCTTCACACTGTTGTCTGCAGTTTAGAGTTAAAGTTTATTGACACTTGATTAGATTGATACCTTAGTCCAGTCCCTGTGGGATCGATACTTGGCTTACTTGAGCCACTTTACTACTTGTTCGACCACGTGCACTTGCGTGTAGTTATACCAAACAAGCCGAACAATCTACATTGTATATAGCGAAACTCAACATCGTCTATTGATGAAGCTCAACATCGTCCAATGACGAAGCTTAATATGAAGTCATGCATAACTCAACATCATACGAAACGAAGCTTAACATTGTCTATAGACAAAGCTCAATAACAAAATCATGCATAGGCTCGACATCATATGAAAATGAAGCTCAACATTGTCCTTTGACAAAGCTCAATAATGACATACATCTCAATTATGAATTCATGCATATGAGAAGCTTTATCTAGAAACATACCACAAGCTCAATCATAGGTGGGGACATCTGATCTTGGGCAGAATTATATGCCCAAGTGATACTCAAATGCGTCATTTCGTCTTGTTTATCCATCGATATTTGTACATTCTCATGTGATTTGTAGTTAAAAGGTGAATTTATACTAACCAAATTGATTAGTGTTGTTTTGCAGGAAAAATGTAATTTTAGGAAGCTAAGATGCATGTTGGGAGAGATCGGGATTGGACTCGGAAGCTAGCAAGGGAAAATGCACAAGGAAAGCACGAATTAAAGGGGCTCCGTGATGGAGCCGTGTCACGTCGCGGATGCATTCTGCCTGGATGCTAAAATTATGCCCAATTCCAGTTAAGGTGCGCGTTGGGGCCGTGGCACATTGGCCTAGCCCCGAGTTGCACGTCGTGCCACGTTGGGCCTAAATACCTGGATGACCGGATTCCAGTGAGGGTCTGCGTTGGTGGCGTGTCACGGAGGCAGTGCTCCGCGATGCACTCCGTGACACGTTGCTTGTTATTCCTGGAAAAATTTCCACTAGTATAAATAGCATACTTAGGTTTATTTTTAATTATTCTGACTTAGTTGAGCAAGAACGTGGGTTACAGGCAGTTGAGGAGACGAAAATCTTAGGGTTCTTCTCTAACTCTTTCTCCTTTATTTCAATTGTTTGTATGATTTATACTCATTAGATGATGTTTAATCCATAAATGAGTGGCTAAATTCACTTCTTGCTGAGGTTAAGAACATTTGTAGTGGAATGTAATTATTGATCATCTTGTTTTTTCATTTTTTCTTCCATGGTTGTTCTGTCAATTCTTGTTCTTACTGCATTAATGTTTGGCCAATGTTAATGTACATCTAAAAAATCTGGTTTGCGCTCAAAAGAGAAAGAAATTGGAAAGTTGTGAATTGGTAGGATATGATCTCTTCTTGGTTTGGGAAAATTGAGAATTGATTCACCTTCAGAATAAAAATATATCTGAAAGTCGTATTAGTCAATTAAGGAATCGGTTTCGTATGGCTAGAACATGAATTTCTTTTTATCACAGAAATGTAGGTGGAAGGTTCATGATTCTTAAGTTGGGTTAAATACGAGAGTTTTAATCCATAGGCAATAATTCTTGACTAGCAACCGAAGGAAGGATTAACCGACTTATATCAATAAATTGCTTCCCTGCATGTTCGTTTTAGCCTCAGCATGCTTATTACTATAGTTCAGACTCAATTTGTACATTTGTTTTAGATTAGTATAAATTAGGAAACAAACTCCCAAAATCTTCTTAAAACTGTTGTCTGCATTCTTAGAGTTAGAGTTCATTAACGCTTGATTCGATTATTACCTCGGTCCAGTCCCTGTGGGATCGATACTTGGCTTACTTTAGCCATTTTACTACTTGTTCGACCACGTGCACTTGCGTGTAGTCATTTAAAATCCCGAACAAGTTTTTGGCGCCGTTGCCGAGGACTGGCAATTGGTAAAAATTGTTTTCTTAAGTGTTAGTTTATGATTTCATATTAGTACTGACTACTTGATCTTAGCCTGTCTTTTGCAGATATCGAATTCTGTTGAACACTGGCAAGAGACAAGGAGCTGGTGGACTCATACTTAGAGCCGGAAAGACAATTCCATCGTCAAAGGAGAGAAGCTCTAGAGAGAAAGCTGCAGTTTCTCAGACAAACAATCCTGGAGGAACAATAGAATCCACTACTTGTTAGGGCAGTGTTAGTGCCCGATAAATGGCAGCTAGGCCGGTTCGCGAAGTGGCAATCCCACATGCTAACAATGTCACATCAAGCATTCGCAAACCTGAGCCAGGAGGGAGGTTTGAGCTGAAACAAAATATGGTGCAATTGATGCACACCAGCGGGCAATTCACAGGTCTCCCTCACGAGGATCCACAACAACATCTTCAAAACTTTTTGGAGATAAGTGACACATCCCCGATGGAGTATCATCTGATTACGTCAGGCTTACATTGTTCCCATTTTCACTATTGGGAGAAGCAAAGAGGTGGTTGAAAGCTGAGCCACCTAGTTCCATCACCACTTGGGATGATCTTGCACGGAAATTCTTGATACGGTTCTTTCCATCCGGTAAAACAGCAAGACTTAGAAGTCAAATTCTAAGTTTTAAACAAAGAGAGAGGGAGAATCTGTATCAAGCTTGGGAACGATTAAAATCTATTTTGCGGGATTGTCCTCATCATCACCAATCCAATGATGTGCTTGTGCATACTTTCATAGAGGGTTTGGAACCCCACACAAAAATTTTGCTAGACTTAGTAGCTGGGGGACAAGCATTAAAAAAGACTTATGAGGAGCAGTATACTTTGTTAAACCGTATTCCGCAGGGAAATCCAGAGTGGAATGGGAACTCTTCAAGAGGGGGAATAAGGAAAGCAACAGGAGTCTTGGAAGTGGATGGTTTTACAGCTATCGCTGCACAGATAGCTGCATTACAGAATCAACTCAACACCCACTTCAGCAATATGAGCATGAATCAGTCTCAAGCCCCAGTGAATTGTAGTGCAGCAGATTTGGTGTGAAGTGTGCGGCAGTAATGAACACTCAACTGAGTGTTGTGGTGAGAATCCCAATTCAGTGAACTTTGTTGGTAATGTACAGAGAAATAATCACCAACAGTATGGCAACAACTACAACTCTAATTGGAGAGATCATCCGAATTTTTCTTGGGGTAGTAACAGCCATCAAGGGCAGAGTTCGAGTCAGGGGGCGCAGAGAAATCAAGGAGGGCAGCAGAACTATCAGACTCAATACAGAAACAACAATGAACCTCCACCACCACCATCACCCAGCATTGAGGAAATGTTCAAAATTATGATAGCTAACCAAGCTCAATTGCAGGCTGACTATGTGAAATTGGCAGCCGATGTAAAGAACAATCAGTTAGCTACAAAGGTGCTGGAGTACCAATTTGGGCAACTAGCTGGAGCTAAAAACACCAAGCTGAGAGGCAGACTCCCGAGTGACACTGACCCCAACCCCAAGCAAGTGAACGCAGTGACCACAAGGAGTGGTTTACAACTCAAGGAGGTGGAACCAGAAAGACCACCGCAGCAGTCCGGAGTAGTGGAGAATGAGAGGGAACACAATGATGATAGGGGGAAGGAGAAGGAAGCTGAACCAGAAAGACCACCACCCCCGTTCCCTCAAAGATTAAAGAAACACAAAGAGGACGTGTGTTTCAAAAAGTTTATGGAGGTGCTTAAACAGGTACACATTAATTTACCTCTTGTTGATGTTTTGCAGGGAGTGCCGAAGTACGTAAAATATATCAAAGACATCGTGGAAAACAAAAGCAGGTTGACAGAGTACGCTACGGTGGCGCTTACGGAGGAGTGCACTTCTCGAATACAAAATAAGTTGCCCACAAAGCTCAAAGACCCTGGGAGCTTTACAATTCAACTTACAATGGGGCAGAGTATCTGAGCTCGTGGATTATGCGATTTGGGAGCAAGCATTAACTTGATGCCGACATCAGTATTCAAGAAATTGGGGCTAGGAAGTCCTAGACCAACGATAGTGATCTTGCAACTAGCGGATCGTTCTTTGGCCAGACCAGATGGCATTGTGGAGGACGTGTTGGTGCAAGTGGGCTCCCTGATCTTCCCGGTAGACTTTGTCGTGCTGGATTTTGAGCCGGATGCGAAAGTCCCATTTATTTTGGGACGTCCTTTCTTGGCGACCTGGGAAGCGCTGATAGATGTAGCTGCAGGGCAGCTAACTATGTGGGCACACGACAAGGTGGAGGTATTTGACATGTACAAGGCCACGAAGCTTCCGACCGTGTATGAGGAACTTTCAGCGATCAACGTGCTTGATCAAGCAGGTACTGCTAAGATGGTTGATTTGCAAGATCTAATGGGAAAACCACCGATGGAGGATCCCCCAAAACTGGAGGGCTGGCAAGAAGATCAAAGTGCCACTGTCGCAGTTGATGGGCATCGGTTTAAGCATGACGGGGGTGAGGACGGTAGTCGAGAGAAGACGTCCGTCACCTTAGAGGATGACTAAGCTTCAATGACGTCGAGCTGCGATGGTAAACCAGGCGCTGCACGGGAGGTAACCCATGAAACTTTTGTAATACTTGAGTAGAATTAGTTAGAAAAGAAAAAAAATAGAAAAATAGAAAAATAAAAATAAAAACAAAAATTGTGTTTTATGTTGAAACCTATGAATTCTAACCAATTTCTTGTTGTGAGATGAATTTTAGGTTGAACAGACGGTAAAAATGCAAAGGATCGCAAAGGAAAAATCGAGGTGAGAAAAATAATAAAAAGTGGCAAAACAGTGAGCCTACGCAATGGCTCCGTGTCACGGAGGGGGTGCTCCGCGTTACCCTCAGTGACACGTTGAGGTGTAATTTTGGAATTTTTAAAATTCCAGAACACCTCCGCGTTGGCTACGTGTCACGGAGAGGGTGCTCCACGTTACCCTCCGTGACACGTTGAGGTGTTATTCGCGTCGGGTCACACAGGTGACCCGGTGTGACCCGGGCGAAAATCCTCCTTTTTAACCCCGATTCCCTAATTTTTTCCTCATTTCTCATCCCCTCCGCGACAAACACCCAAAAATCCCCCCTTCCCCAATGTGACACGGACCTAGGCACAAGTTTTCTTCAATGTTTCTTCGATTTCATCAAATTAAAGGTATGTTCTTTAACTTCATCTCGATTCTTGACTAATTTTTCGATTTTGAGCATGTGAGGTGAGTAAACCTTGCCCTAAGTGTAAATTGAGCTTAAATTCATTTAAGTTATTGTTCATTGATGTTCGTAGTATCATTGTGATTGTATGAACTCGATAAATACATGCTTGATCGAATTTTTGTGAAATTTGTAGCTAGGGTTAGAATTTGAATACGAAGGAACTAAATGTAGTTGAAATGTGAAAAAAATTTGGGGTTGTGCATGTTGAGTGAGGTGAATTGTGTTGTGCTTAATGTGAATATGCTAAATAAACAATGGATTTTCGGGAGAATGAAATTGATGAATTGCATAGGAATTGGTGAATTGCATAGGTTGTGGTTGTTGAGAAAATTTTTGCTAAGTGCTATGTGATGTAATGGTATCGATGGTGATATTGTGATTAGCTGTACGAAGTCTGAGTAGTACATAGAATTTACTTCATCGAATTATCTGAATGCATGAGGCATGTTGATTTTTGTAAAAATTGAAAAAAAAGAGGATTGTCTTGCCGAACTGTTGGAGTTGTGGCTGAAGACTAAGTGTGGGGTGGCCTAACTCAACCCAACCTTGGTCGAAGCTAAATTCCAAGTTGAATAACATTGGGACTGTCTGTTTGATTTGACAAGAACAATGGTGAGCAGGCAAGACAAAGGAAAGGGCGCATCTACATCAGGCGCCGGGAGGAAAAGGATTAGACTGGGAACAGCAGTCCCAGCAGCACCAGCGGTTCCGCCCGGCTAACACCGCCAATACGGAACCCGATGGGTGACTGACGAAGGGAAGAAATGGTACACAAAGCACAAGGAGAACAAATACTTCCCTGAGGAGCACATTGCAAGGGAGCCGTTGGCACAGGAATTCCCCAGAATAGTACACCGGATTGACGCTGTCGGGCTGAACTTCATCTTCGAAGAGCCCAAGGAGTGAAATATCCACTTGATTCAGGAGTTCTATGCAAACTGGAACCCGACACTCCGCAGTCACACCGTCAAGATAAGGGGGCAAGTTGTCACCTTTGAGCCCCATCACCTGAATGCCATTTTGGGGGCGCGGGACACAGACGCCCATGTACTCCGGCAGCTGAACATAACTCCATCGTATGCGGATATCAGACGCACATTGTGTGGAGCTCGATCGACAGTGCGGTGCAGCAGGCATAAGGAGAGGGGCTACCATCAGACACTGCCCTACTCTCAAATGAACAGGGAAGCCAGGATTTGGATTAAGATTGTGTGTTCCTGCCTGATCCCGGGGGTGCAAATGACAGATGTCACCCAGGATCGTGTGTGCTTGGTTTATGCCATGATGAAAGGGCTGGAGATTAATGTTGGGGCGGTGATCATCTCCGCCATGAAGAGAGCCCGTTTGCATCAAGGGCACAGGTACGGGTTTGGTGGTTTGTTGACCACATTTCTGAGGGGCATTGACATTGAGGAGGAGGCCCTAGACTACACCCCGCAGATGGATAGGTGTGTCTTGGACGTCACCAAAACTAAGGCACCCGATACCATTCACGGGCCAGTTCTCACACTAGCCGAGCAACATGCTCGGGATGATTAGAATATGGCCCGCATGTTCGGGATGCAGATGCTGCAATTGAGAATAGGCGGGAGGCAAGCAACAGAAGATGAGCTGTGGCAGCTCGAGCTAGATTACCCCTTTGGCGAAAATGCCAGGGCTCTATGCCGAGTGGGGCCAGCTTTTATGGAGCCCATTGATGATGATGTCCCCACAAATGAGGAGACACGCCGCAATGACTCAGATGTTGAGTCAGATAAGGATAGCGGGGGTGATTCAGATATGGGGGACGAGGCAACAGCACTTGATGAAGAAGTTGAATACTTCGACTGATCAGGGAGTTTCACCACCTACTTCTATGCTATGTTGAATTTGATGAACACTGGGGACAGTGTTCGGTTTAAGTGTGGGGTGGGAGTAATTAGGTGTTGGTTGTTTATGTTCATGTTTATGTTCATGTTTTGTTGTTGTGCCTGTGAAAAAAATTGTGACCCTGTGATTTTGTGAGTATGTTGTGTATTGTAATTTGGTGTGTAATGAATGTTAATCTGTTGTGTGCTGTGTTGAGCTGTTGTTAACTGGTTGTGTAAATATTTTTATTTTTTATTGAAATTATCGATATTCTTTTAATTTTTTGTTGAATTTTTTTATGATTTGGGTTTCTCGGCTTTTGTTTTCGGTGATGGATGGATGAATAGTCCCATTGAACCGAAGTCGTAAATAGTGACCGTTCCCTATGATGAATGGATGACGACCGTCTTAAGGGAAATGTAGTCGACAGAAGTAGTTTTTTTCTTTCTTTTATTTTCTTTCATTTGGTTGTTTCCCAAATGTGTCGCTATTTCATGGTTCGGAATTCTTGTTGCGTGTTGTACATGGTATTAAAGATGCAAAGATGATTCGTATGAAAGCACTCAAATGTGAAACATGTTGAGATACCTAGGCCATAAAGTTCGATTCGGTGTGATTGAGGCTTAATATTGAATTCTTGTAATTAGCTGATTGAAGAGTCTATGAATAAGTCTTGAGTTGAGCATGTGCAATGAGTGTGAGGTGAGGTTTCGATTCTTCCATGCTATTGTGAAGTGTCTAGAACTTGCCTGGTGTGTGTACGAAACAAAATGAAGGATGTGTATTGTAAGAAAGGATGTAGGCATTTCTTTGATTTAACCGAAAGTTTTTCCATTATCATACCTACCTTGAATGTAGATCCTAGTTATCCCCATTGAGCCTTTAGCCTATTTTTTTTCTTTCGTCGAAAAGGTACAAACCGAGATTAACCCCTTCTTTTCATTATCCGTGAATTTGATCCAAAACTCTTAAACGCTCAAGAAACATAATTTTCTCACAGTGTCAAGGAGTGGTAATTGTGAAAAGAAAGGAAAAGTGGAAGTGGTGAAAGTAAAGAAAAGGTCAAGGGTGCACTGACCGAATTTAATAAAATGAAGATGTATAACTAATCTTTGTTATTAAGTCGAGTGTGCTTAAAGATATGGGAATAAAAATAAAGAAAGACTTCAAGAAGGGGAGGATGAAGGAAGAAACAATGCCCATAATGTTGGTGGGATGTATTGAAATGCTATTATTGGTTAGCCCAGTATTTAGTAGTTCCTTAGCTTACATTACAACCCGTTAAGTCCTACGTGATCTTACATCACGCGTCCTTATATTAGTGGAGTATTACACTAGAGGCAAGCTTATGGGTCATGACATGATGCATGTGAATTCTTTGGGAGAGAGAGCAAAATTGTGTTCATATGCCCCTGCATGTAATGTTTGTGAGATCATAAGATTGAAAAAGGGGAAATTCTCTTGTGTTGTGAGGGCACATGTTTGACGAGAGATTGAATTTCGTGTCGGATGTCTTGATCAGCTAATTTGCATGAGTTTTCCAAGATCGAGAGTCGATCCTTGAGTCTAGGAGGTCTTAATGTGTTGAATGTCATTATACTGATGAGACTATGCATGTTTTCTTGATGATTTGCTATGTTAAATAATCGGTATAACCGTAGCTTGAATTGTCGAGCCAAAGTAGCTATGATTGGGTATCAATTGCATGAGATGTGAGATTATTGTTCGAGGACGAACAAGGTTTTAAGTGTGGGTAAGTCATCTTGGGTAGAATTATATGCCCAAGTGATAATCAAATACGTCATTTCGTCTTGTTTATCCATCGATATTTGTACATTCTCATGTGATTTGTAGTTAAAAGGTGAATTTATACTAACCAACATGATTAGTGTTGTTTTGCAGGAAAAATGTAATTTTAGGAAGCTAAGATGCATGTTGGGAGAAATCGGGAATGGACTCGGAAGCAAGAAGTGGAAAAGGCCAAGGAAATGCAGCAAATTAAGGGGCTCACGATGGAGTCGTGTCACCCTGCCATCGCGGAGGCATTCTACCCCGGATGATTAAAATTAGCCAAGTTCCAGTGGAGGTTCGTGTTGCCTCCGTGGCACGTTGGCCAAGCCCCGCATTGCATGCCGTGGTACGTTGGGCCTTAATACCTGGAGGACCGGATTCCAGTAAGGGTCCGCATTTGCACCATGTCACGGAGGCAGTGCTCCGCGATGCACTCCATGACACGTTGCTTGTTATTTCGGAAAAAATTTCCACTAGTATAAATAGCACACTTAGGTTTATTTTTAATTATTCTGACTTAGTTGAGCAAGAACGTGGGTTACAGGCAGTTGAGGAGACGAAAATCTTAGGGTTCTTCTCTAACTCTTTCTCCTTTATTTCAATTGTTTGTATGATTTATACTAATTTGATGATGTTTAATCCATAAATGAGTGGCTAAATTCACTTCTTGCTGAGGTTAAGAACATTTGTAGTGGAATGTAATTATTGATCATCTTGGTTTTTTATCTTTTCTTCCATGGTTGTTCTATCAATTATTGCTCTTACTGCATTAATGTTTGGCCAATGTTAATGTACATCCAAAAAATCCGGTTTGCACTCGAAAGAGAAAGAAATTGGAAAGTTGTGAATTGGTAGGATATGATCTCTTCTTGGTTTGGGAAAATTGAGAATTGATTTACCTTCAGAATAGAAATATATCTGAAAGTCGTATTAGTCAATTAAGGAATCGATTTTGTATGGCTAGAACATGAATTTCTTTTTATCACAGAAATGTAGGTGGAAGGTTCATGATTCTTAAGTTGGGTTAAATACAAGAGTTTTAATCCATAGGCAATAATTCTTGACTAGCAACCGAAGGAAGGATTAACCGACTTGTATCAATAAATTGCTTCCCTGCATGTTCGTTTTAGCCTCAGCATGCTTATTACTATAGTTCAGACTCAATTTGTACATTTATTTTAGATTAGTATAAATTAGGAAACAAACTCCCGAAATCTTCTTGAAACTGTTGTCTGCATTCTTAGAGTTAGAGTTCATTAACGCTTGATTCAATTATTACCTCGGTCCATTCCCTGTGGGATCGATACTTGGCTTACTTTAGCCATTTTACTACTTGTTCAACCACGTGCACTTGCGTGTAGTCATTTAAAATCCCGAACAACATCTACTCCAAATCATGTGGTAAGCTACATGTAGAAATATTTAACTCAACATTCCACAAGCTATAATTTATGAAAAATTGGAAAACTTAACTTCAAACAATGTGGTAAGCTTATGTCGGGTAAATCATCACTTAAAATCAACATGCGAGCATTGCCTAAAGCTTTATCATACTAGGATCTGCTCATTTCATTTTGAAAACAACACCATAATCATGGGTAGCTTTAGGAACATGCTTTTTATCATCAAATCTCAATATCATCATGCATTCATCATCATTCACTACCTTTATGAACTTCTCATCCATGGGCATTTTAGATTCAAAACTTTTTGAAAATAATTTTTGTATTGAAAATAATTTAGAATCTACCCAAGCTTTACAATTCATCAATATAAATGCAATCTAATCATACCCATGTATAGAAATTATAGAATTATGCAATTGGGTAAAACCCCATACTTGATCATAGATAAATTTTCACATTTTGATAGGAATTGGGCATGGGTGTGGAAGAAGACACCCACTCATAACCTTACATACCTGGAAATGGTGAATTAGAACACTCTCTAATTGCCCAGATGAGATTTCAATTGGAAACCTTCAAATCTTGCTCTAAATCCTCCCTTCAAGCTCTCAAGTTTGCATTCATGGAATGAACTAGCTTAGAATAGGTTTTTCCCTCTTAAAACCTTGTAAAACGAGCCTTAAACGACTTAATATATGTCTTAGGAACTCAGGAATTACGAAAAGACCCTTACTAAATTCGCAAGAAAACACAGCCAGGTGGTCCTAACGGACGACCTGACGGATCGTCACTGGCCCAAACGACTCATTATGTCGCTCGTCGGGTGCACTGGTTAACTGGTCCTTTAGGGCTCGCAACAAGTGACTTAACGACCCGTCGCCACTGGTCACGACTCGTTGCCACCTCTCGTTATGTACACTTCCTTAGCATCAAATGGAACTCACCTTGCTTGATCACGACTCACCTCACGAGTCGTTGGGACAGACCACGACTCGTGGGGTCCCTTCCGTTAGGTATACTAGTTCCTTCTCCATCTATTTTCCCACACCACCCCACGATTAACATGACAACTCATGGTGACTGACCATGAGTCATTACCTCTCTCGTGGGGACCTCAATTCTTTACTTCCCCAGGCCTCCGTAAGAGCCACCTGACGACTCGTGGGGTCTCCTCACGAGTCGTCCAATGACTCGTCCTGTGCCTGCGACATAAATTTCAAAATTTTCCTATTTCAACTCCCGGGTCCGATTCTTGAGCTCCCGAGGTATAACAATGACGCCACCACTGGAGCTATGCAGGTTGATAACACAAGAGGAGATGATGATGATGATGATCAGGAGTATAATCCTGATTATGATGACTTTGCTTAGAGGCCTAGAAAGTTCTTTTTGTCTTCCTACTTGACATGATATATTTGTAGTCTGAGGATAATGCATTGTTTAAGTGTGGGTGGAGGAAATAGATTTTCCTGTTTATTCTATCTTTGCTAAAATTTATAGTGGACTGTAGTAATAGTAGTCAAACTTCTTTATTAGTTAGTTGGGTTGTTATAAGTAGTATGTTGATGGCTGTTGAACTTAATGATGTTATGTCATGTGACTATTTGTCTCTGTGTGCTTGTTTCATTTTAATTGAGAGTCAAAAAAATTTTATAGAGTTTGTCGTAGAGGTAGTGGATGGTCCTGATGATGGATGGATGACGACCGTCTTAAGAAAAAATTAGTCAATTTTTTTTTATTTTATAGGATGAAGTCAAAAAGTACCACTTGTGTGCTCTTGACACTCCATTTAAAAGTTAAGCTAAAAGCAATGAAGTAGTCATCATGAATGTATGAGAGGTACAATTCCTGAGAGACACATAGGTTCTTTAACTTGACTCAAGAAAATAGACTTTAGGGCCTAATAATGGAAGTTCATTCAACATGATTGTGTGGATATGTGGCCATAAGAAACTGACTCAGATCATGATGCCATAAGGGATGATCTTGAATTGTTGTGTTTTGTACATAGTGTAATATGTAGAACTTGCCTAAGTGTGTATACGATAACTATTTTCAAAGAGGTAAGGTGTGATTAAGGCATTTCTTTGAAAACCCCGTTTTGTCTATTGTCGTTGTACCTTCCTGAATATTATCCCTAGTTAACTCCGTTGAGCCATAAGCCTTAATTTTCTTCTTCGCCACAAAGAAGCCTATTCTCTTTGTTGTGTGAACTCTAGAATTTTTGATCTAAAGATAGTCTGAGGCACTTTAAGATTTAAGAATGAACGTTCCACTGTAGTAGAAAAAGTTAAGGAAAAGGAAAGAAAAAAATGTGGATGACAAGATGAGAAAATAGAAAAGAAGGGTGCCCATACAAAATAATGTGTCTACTTGCTGCTAGAATATAAATGAAAGACTTCTAATGGTTGATTATTCGTTTTGAACTTATAAGTAGAAACTAGAAGTCAAGTAGTATAAAGAGAGGCATGAGAAAAGAAAAGAGGATTAATGAAAGAAAGGGTGAGTAGTGAGAAGAACAAGAGGCGGACAAGAAAGATGAAGTGAAAATGTCTTAAAGTGCTTAGGATTGGTAGCCACTATGAAAGAAAATCATTTATACCCATCCCTTAGCCAATATTACAATCAGGAATAGTCCTTATGAACTTACTCTTTTTGAAGTGATTAAGTAATCTGATTATACATGAGCACAAGCCTACGGTATATTGCATGTGTATGAAACGTTATTTGTGAGAATGATTGTGCCTTGTTTACTATATTTCAAACTTTAATTGATAATATGGGGGAAGGAACATCTCTAAATAAGTGAGGGCATAAGTTGATCAGAATTGATGTATTATGTGTTATATTTTTCATACTTAATCATGTTGGCCCTGTATTGAAGAAGATGAGTCAGTTATAGAAAGTATGTAGTTTTGAATGTGAAGAGTTTCTTTGTCTATGTTCTGTTGATTGGTTATGAATTGATGAACCACTTTGTCATGTGCTCTGTTTTCGTTGCTTGAGTGGGAGTTGATAGAGGTGACAAGTGGTGTGAAAAAGAAGTGTCTGTTGCATATAAGTAAGGATTGTTCGAGGACGAATAATAAATAAGTATGGGGTGGTGGTGTTGGGTATATTCTTATGACATTTGCCATACTTTTACCCATGTTTTACCATGTTTTGAGATGTTTATCCTTATAAAATGCATGAAATCATGGATTTGTGTATTAAATAAGATAACAAGTATTTTTAGATGATTTTAGCAGGTAACATATAGAAAAGACTCAAAAATGATATAAGGTGTGAAGAAAGAAGAATTCAAAAAAATTTGGCTTAGTGAGATAGCTGGTGTGGTGCGCCAACCAGCAAACTTCAGAGAAAATTGTGCTCAGACAGGTGCAGTGTGTCAAAACTCAAACTTTAGAAGAATTTATAATCAACACCTTGGTGAATTGAGTGGAGCGACGCGCCAGAGAGGTTCCGAACTTGAAAAATTTTTCTAACACTCTAGTGCAGTGGCAGATGTGGCGGGCTAGGTCCCAAAGTTGCAGAATTTTAACTAACACCTTAGTGAGATGGCTGGTGTGGCGCACTAGAGACCAAACTTCAAAGGAAATTCAAGCCAAGTTTGGCGAGATGAATAGTGCAACACACCAGGGCTTGTCTAGGATGGATTTTCTAAGTCTAAAAGATGAAACTACTTGAGGGCAAAAGAGTCATTTATTACCTATCTTATAAATACATAGTCTAGGGCATTTGTTAGGGATCTTTCAGTAGATTGATCAATTGTAGGCGGTCTTTTTGGGTGAGAGACGAGAAGTTCATTTTCTTCTAGGTTTTTCTTTAATACTTTATGTTTATTAATTCGAATGACGAATTCTTGGGTGCTACACTTGAACATGAGTGGCTAAACTCTT
This sequence comes from Datura wrightii, assembly GCA_035772735.1. Lineage (NCBI taxonomy): Eukaryota > Viridiplantae > Streptophyta > Magnoliopsida > Solanales > Solanaceae > Datura > Datura wrightii. The sequence continues at coordinate 150,336,892 of JASDFA010000001.1, read as the reverse complement.
ATTCTGAGTTTTGGCCATGGCTGATGGTTGTAGCTTGAATATTTGCTTATGCTGGACTTTTCAATTCTTCTTCTTAAGGTTGTTTATGCTTACTTAATTTCATGCTCATTTATTAGATTAATCACCTTTAGAATATTATTTGTTGGCTCGTTGGTTGAACTTGAGAGAGCAAACTAATGAGGGTTAAAAGGAAGCATAGAATAGATTTCAATTATCTTATTCAATAGTTTAAGAGTTGATTTCATTATTAAGGATAGAGATATACCCTGCAACCCTATTCAGTTGAGCCAAATAGTTTCAACCATCGTCTCATGTTTCTCCTGCAACTATAGGGATATAGGTGTTAGAGTTCATGAGATAGTCTTTGGCTATTCGGCAGAATAATTGAGAAGCCACAACCAAACATTATATAACATTAATACATGAATAATTTTTATACTATATTTGAAATCTACCAACCAAATATTATATTAAATTAATACATGAACAAATTTTATCCTATTTAATAACCAAATAATACATAAAATTAATACATAATCTAATTAAGTTATTGATGTATCATTTTAAAGCTCATCCTTTTATACATAATCTAATTAAGTTATTGATGTATCATTTTAACGCTCATCCAGTAATCAAATAGCCCCTAGAGTTTCAACTTTGAGTTAGGGTCCTTAGCGAGAATAGGGGCAGCTGTGTCGGATCTCCCAGAAAAAACACAAAACTATTAAAACCACGTAAGTTTTCAAAATTGTTAAACAGGTCTTGTATTTGTTAAGTGAAAATCCACTTTCTACTTCTGCACTTTTTTTTTTTTTTTGGGGGGGGGGGGGGGGGTGTGTGTGTGTGTGTGTAATGTCCTTCCGTATACCTGTCAAAATCTTTATTTTTCTCTATTGCCTACCCTCCTCGCCTCATCCCATTACCTCCGCCTTCGAAAATTAATGCAAATAAATAATTGTTCCTTTCCAGGCTCTAACAGTTTTATTCTTTAATTTGTTCATTCCAAGAACTTGGATGATTAGTGAGCATTCGATTTTTTAAACTTTTGATTTGGTTTTTTTGGTTTTCAATTTTTTATTTTATGTACTTAACATCAAATTAAACTAATTTGGTTCGGTTTAGTTTTTTTAAATTCAGTTTGATTTTTTTAATTTGATTTTTTCGGTTATGGGCCTAATTAATGGGCTATTTTTCCGCTTACAAATTGAACTACTTTTTTTAATTAAAAATGAGTTATTTTATCTTTTTAAATTCAAAATAAATTATTTTTAAGTTTTAAATTTTAAAGTTTAATTCAACTAAGCTTAATTTTAAGTGAAAAAAAATAATTAGATAATATTTTAAATTTTTATTTACAGATTCTTAGAGGGATCAGTTGATTTATATTTAGTAGTACGTACATAGCATTTGATAATAAATTTTCTCATCTGCTTAATATCTGTATAACTGACCCAACCAAAAATTAAGGGTCTTTATAGATTTCAATAATACATGGTCCCTAATTTTTTATAAAATAAATATTATATATTTCATCTTTCTTTCGAAACATATTAGTAATCGTAATTTTTTTTTTAACATGCTAAAACTATTATAAAAACTTTGTTATTTTTAAAAAACTTAAGTAAATGTGTCAATTATATAAATAATTCTCTAACTAGGCTTTGAGATAGGGTAGGGTGTAGTATTTTTATTTTTTGAAATTAAGTTATAATTTTATTTTTTATTTTTTATAAAAAATATGTAAAATTTTGGTTAAACCGAAAAATTGAAATTATAAAACCGAAAATCGAACCAAATAACCAAAATTTTTTTAAAAAAAGAACCGAAATCGAACCAAACCGAAAAATTGAAATTCAAAAACCGAATTAGTTCGATTCAATCCGATTTTTTAATTTTTCGGTATCTATACTCACCCCTGGTACTGGCTACGTGGTCCAGCACCTAGCCATTTCCCATCACCTTCACCTAATTCTGGTGGCAAAACCAACCCGTCTAACCTGTTCAGTATTTTTATGAATTAAGTCGTGATTCATCAATTCATTTGACTTAGCAAGTTGAATTCAAAATGGTTTATCAATCAGTTGAGTCAAAATAGATCAAAGTAGTGTACTTTTTTGGGTCAAAATATAACCAGTTGTAATTTCTGTTACTTTGTCATGAGCTACCAGAAAATTTTATTTTCGCCGCTATCATAGAATATTAATCCTTAATAATCATTCTTTTTCAATTTCATTCGTCTGTATATTTGTTTTTTTTTGTTTTTTCTTGGTATTTTTAAAATTTTATATATAATTAAAGCTCAAATTAGAATAAATATAACAGAGAACTTAACAAGTTCATATGACATAATTCATTTCAATTACGAAAGAAAAAATTTATTTCAATTATGAGTTCTGTCTCAAAGGGCACTTTTTTTTAAAACAATTTAACCTGATGAGAATTCAAGCTATCTTATATTTGACTGATTTTGAAACTGTTTCGAGCTTTTATCTTCTTTTGTTATATATGTAAATTCCTGCAGCTTCTATTTTGAAATAATAATATCTACAAATCTTTTGCATTCTGGCCAACTGTAATAATTTTCTTGAATTATGTTTTATTAGCATGCTTTGAATAGTTTTTTTTTATTTTTATTAATATAATGTTGTTATATCATTTTATTATATTTTTTGTAAATGACGTACACCGATTAATTTACTTATCCCTACGCATGTTGACTTGTTATCTCAAAATGATACACCACCACATGAGGGGCAAAATCGTCAGAATAGAGAAACTCCCTACTGCACTATATAAATGCCTAGCTGGTCTCACTCTTTTTCAAAGTGCATGAAGTTAGGAATCCACATGCAAAACAGTCGGTCAGAGAGAGAAACAAAAACCCCAAAGTATGGGCAGTTTCTTGTACATTATCATCTTACTTCTTCTTGGCATAATATCAGCCGTTCATTCTTGTCCGCCATCGGATCGGGCAGCATTATTAACTTTCCGAGCTGCCCTAAATGAACCCTACTTGGGCATTTTCAACTCATGGAAAGGTTACGACTGTTGCCGCGGATGGTACGGGGTGAGTTGTGATCCCATAACCCACCGAGTCGCTGACATCAACCTCCGAGGAGAATCAGAGGATCCTCTCTTTGAAAAAGCTCATCGGACCGGTTACATGACTGGAACGATCTCTCCAGCTATATGTAAGCTAGAAAGGCTATCAAGCCTTACCATTGCTGATTGGAAGGGCATTACTGGACCTATACCATCATGTATTACGTCCTTACCATTCCTCCGAATCATCGACCTGATCGGGAACAAGCTCACTGGATCAATCCCCTCTGATATAGGCCGATTGAGCCGACTCACCGTGTTAAATGTTGCCGAGAACAGACTTTCTGGTTGGATTCCTCGTTCCTTAACAAATTTATCATCTTTAATGCATTTAGATCTCCGTAACAACAGCATCTACGGAACCTTACCTACAAATTTTGGGAAATTAAGGATGCTGAGCCGAGCTTTACTGAGTAGAAACAGGTTAACGGGTCGTATACCATACTCCATCTCCTATATCTACAGGCTTTCTGATTTGGATCTGTCCTTGAACAAGCTCTCTGGTAGTATACCTCCATCTCTAGGAAATATGCACGTGCTTGCAACCTTAAATCTTGACGGTAACCATATTTCTGGTACTATACCGCCTAGTTTGATTAATTCTCGTATCAACATTTTGAACTTGAGCAAGAATGCTATTGACGGGTACATTCCTGATTCATTTGATGAAAGATCCTACTTTATGGTTATGGATTTATCTCACAACAAATTAAGAGGAAGGATTCCAAAATCGATATCGTCAGCGACATTTATCGGTCACCTTGACGTTAGTCACAATCATCTCTGTGGGCAGATTCCGGCAGGTTCTCCGTTTGACCACCTTGAAGCTTCATCTTTTACTTATAATGATTGTCTCTGTGGGAAACCCCTTAAACCTTGTCATTAAGTGTACCTGCTATTAGGTACAGTTAATTTTCTTTTTTTTTTTCTTTTTTCTTTCGAGATTTTTAACACTTTATATATAGTGAATATGCTTGTATTATGTGACACCGAAGAGTAAAGAGTGTTTAGCATATATGTAATTTTAAAATGTATAATTGTGCCTTGGGATATATAAAGGCTTTCTTATATATATTTTGTTCGGAGTAATTAGTTTTATGATGAAAAGTCAATAAAGGGAACTTTAGCCAAAAATGCCCAAGTGTAAAAAGGTTGTCTTTTTATACTGTCTGATTGACTACAAAATAATTACTCGTAATTGATTATAGTAACTAAAATTAGTTACCATAAAAATGAACGTACAATTTATTATAGAAGGTTAAATTACACTATTAGTGGGTGTAATTAATTTGTTTTATGTTTTTAACTTTGTAGAAGATGTGTCATTGAAGGACCGGAAAGAAAGTGTCATTTAAAATCTTATTGTAATATTTAAATTGTGAAAATGCAAAATCTTTAAAAATAATTTTTTTTTTAAAAGATATGATTCAAAGATCTGACCCACTTGGATTCTTGTTTTCCTGGAAATCCTCTAACATGTAGGTTAATTGATTAAGTGGAACTTTCAACTAATGAAGTACTTGGTAAAAAGAATAGGAAGACAATCCTAGCTACCGACATCAATTTTAGATGTGAAATTCCCTCTTGACCAAGTTTTTCTTGAAAATATTCTTTACATTTTGACTAAATACTTTCTTTCTTCGTTTTAATTGTTAGGATAAAATTTACATATTATTTAAAAAAAATTAATTGGGCTGGTAATTTGACTAATATAACCCAATTAATTTTTTGAAAACGTATAATAATTATTCTTTTTACATTTTAGAATGACTTTAAATACTAAGGATAGAATTGAGAAAAACATGATCAATTATCTCTTAAATTTTGAAACTAGCAAGTATTTTGAAATAAATATTTTTAATTTATCTAGCAATTAAAATGGAACTGAGAGATTATCAAAATATTTGGTTTTAGTTTTGTGGATATATAGGTCCCATCCATTGTGAACTCCTAAATTTGTGTCCGAATGATTTTGTAACATGTACTCGACTAAATATGCTAATCCATAAACTACTACTACAATTATGATTTGTTGTTTCCTTTAAAAAAACCAAAACACAGATTCTATTCAATTCTTTATACGCTTGAAGTTTTACAAAAAGGGGGAAAAGAATTGGGTAAACTCCTCTAGCCCTTTTTAAAACGACACATAAAGATTATATATATCGACAATAAGGTAAAAGATGGACAAACCATATAAAAGGAATGGTTTTAGTAAAATAGTTTTTTAAAGTTTGGTTGTCAATTGTCGATTCATTATCTCCAATTATATTGCTTAGTTTAATTTGGAAATCACATGATGATACACAAATATACAATAAAGATCATGACTTCAGGAGTGATCTCTTTGTAAATGTGAACAATAAATTCTAACAAGTTGGTTGGCTTCAATTCAATTCCTTCCATTAATTGTGTTCACGCATCAGCAATTCCTCCCCTTTAATATATATATATATATATATATATATATATATATATATATATATATATATATATATATATATATGGTATCTGGGGTCATCTTTCGTAGTTTTGAATATTTTATTAATTATATGCTTCCTTCCATCAATATATATAAGCAATTCAGTCCATAAAGATCGATGTAATGGAAAAGTATCAACGTCTTTTTGGCCTGCTGTGTTACTTGAATCCTTATTTTTAGTGGTCTGCGGTATTCCGGTCTTAATTATGCGCGCTCGTCAACTATTTTATTAGTTATTTATTATTTTTTATGAGCATAAATATTGGATAATCTTATTCTAAAGACAAATTTAACTTTTAATCAATAGGTTCATGTGAACCTACTAAATTTTTCGTAGAACCTGTTATGTATTAAGATTTTTATTGAATATTTATAAATATTTGATTGTAAATTCACTCATTATTTTCAAGATCCAATTGTACACGGCTAGCACATTCGTGATGAGTGAGCTTAAATTGTAGTATATTAATTATTAATATTGTTGTTGAAATTCATAAACTTTAAATTATGAATTCATCCCTGCTCTATCTATTAAAATTTAGACAAATAAAAATATATCAGCACATCTTTTGCCTCTGTTGTGATTTAGACCCTTTGGTTTTCATAATTTTCATCTGACCTTATGGAATCATTAGGTCCATTTCATTGATCAGTAGGGCAAATGCAATTCCTCCATTAATTCTGTTCATGCATCAGCACATTTGCTGCTGCTGCAGTAAGGTACCGAAGATTAATGCTTTGCAAGACAACACATGTGATGGCTCGTTAGTGGACCACAGTCTTCAGTTAAGAGAATAGGAGAGTTTGGCATATATTCAGATGACAGCTTTCTTTTCAAAAGCTAGCTAGTTAGTTACTTCACCCACTCTCTCTAGCTAATCTCTTCCCTTCACTTCTCTCTCATCAATTATTGGGAATTTGGAATGACTTGTTTCACTATTTCTTTTTTGGCTCATCACATTTTAGATATAGTTTTGGCAGGAGATCTAAGAACATGTTGGCTTAAATGGTATTCCATTCTTGGTTACATGAGTACCCATTACATTATTTGAGGTGACTTCTCTAATCATACCAAGGTAACATATTTAACAATATCAACTCCATTGAGATACTATACAGCTGCATTATAAAAAACAATTAATGGACTTCTAATCTTCTATGCAAATGGCTGCCTTAAGTTTCAATCCGCCTTTTAAAAAAAAAAAAGATAAATAAGCATAACATTTTCATTAAGCGTTTAATTTTCACACACTAACACTGTAAAAAGGAATTAAACTATCAGGTTATATAAGAGAGAATTACAAATAACCAGACAAAAAAGTGTAAATTGTTATCAGAAAATAAGATAAGTAACCTGTTACAAAGATTAACATGCACTGATAGTTAAAAATTCATTATTTGTTAAATCCTTCCATTAATCCCATACAAACCAAGATTTGCTATGATGGGTAGTTAAATGACAGAGGAGATGAAAAAAAGGGAGAGTAAACTTATATTTTACTTTCCAAAGGTAAGGAATTCTTAATGTATTTTACGGGTATTTTAGTTTTAAGATACGGAGACGAATATGTATCGAAGATTTAATTATTTATTTAAGGAAAAAGCATCAAAAACGTCTTTATGTTACGTGAAATTGAATAAAAACGTCCTCCGTTAATAGTATGGTCCAAAAATGTTCATGCCGTTAATATTTTGATCCAAAAATGCACTTCTATTAATAATTTGATCCAAAAATACCCTTATTATTACTGGTGGGTCAAAATTGCTTTTATTCTAAATAAACATATTAGTTTTTTAAACACATAATTAATATTAAAATCCATCATTAATTTTTATATATATAAAATCACATTAATTCATTATTAAATTTTATTTAGATGCAATAAAATTCTTTTTTCTAATAAAAAAGGAATTATTTTATTTATTAATATTTTCTGAATTGAAAAAGGATAAACATTTACTAATATAATCTTTAAGTTTTAAAGTTAAGAGATAACAATCATAATGCCATAAATCACGAAAATTTATTACATTGTTTAAAATCACAAAAAATCTTTAACATATCGTCGATAGAGTTATTCTTGATTTTTTTCTTTTTAACTTTAAAACATAGAAATATATTAGTATATGCTTATCTAACTTCAATTCAAAAAAAAAATTAAGAAATGAAAATATTTCCTATTTTATTAGAAATTTTTTTAATTATTATTATTTAAATTAAAATTAATGACGAGGTTACTACAATTTATATTTATATGACATATATTATCAGTTTAAAAAGCACACAGAATTATCCTTTTTTAATTGATAAGACGAGATTAAAGAAGAAAAAGATTATTCCTCACCTTTTTATTAGTTAAAGAGATTTTAAAAGAAAAAAAAATATTCTTTAAAAATAATATTTTATTAGAAGAAGAATGTGTTTAAAAAGAGAAGAAATTATTAGGAAAAGAGTATTTTGGATTCAAAAGTAATAATAGGGGCATGTTTTGACTAAACTATTAATAGCAAAGCCATTTTTAGACCAAAATATTGACGGCAAGGCATTTCTAGACCAAATTATTAATGAATAATATTTTAATTCAATTTTACATAATTTAAAGACATTTTTTATCCTTTCCCCTTTATTTAATTTGATTTGAGAGAAGTATTATGAATAAAATAAAGGGTATCTATACTTTGATCAACGAATTGGAGCAACGACTTACTATATTCATGAAATAAAAGATATCTGTACTTTGATTAACGATTTGGAGCAACGTACTATATGTTCCAGGCAAGTTAGCTTGGGTGACCTAACTATTTTTGCGGATATAAATCCCTTTCTAGGAAGGGCATTAAATATGATACAAAAATTAATTTTCTATTTAATTCGTTAAATATTTTATGAATTTGAGCACAAGATAATTTTATATTGGGATGATTTTAGTTCAATTCAATAAAATTTATTTTTAAGTAATGTTCAATTTAGCTCAACAGTAGCCAATGATAACTCATATTTAAAATTGATTTTAATTTGTATTTACTATTTGAGGTTTACTTCTTTTTTTTTTTTAATATAAATGGGGGCTTCGGTCTCGAATTGTGATCGTTTGGAGACTCGAGTTCTAGCTCAGGATAAGGTCTCGCACTACTAAAAACTTTGAAAAATTGAGCTAAAAATATTGAGAAAAGGCAAATACATCTTCGAAGGTCAGTTTTCTAAAAAATAATATATATTATAATGATAACGACCTTTCAGCTGTTTTCTTAGTGCAAAAAAAAATAGAAAAAATGCAAATCGACCTCGGGAGATTGATTTTAATTTTTTTTCAAAATCGACCTGTGAAGATTGCTTTTGCAAATTAAAAAAAAATAAAAGACGACCATGGTAGGTTTATCTTTTTCAAGAAAATATAAATTTAAAAAGAATAAAACTCAACCTCTTGAGGTTAACTTTTGCCATTTTTAATAATATCATATCGGGATTGGGGCTCGATTCATGAATCATTTCTGGGTGGAGTCTCTAGTCTCATGTTTCGTGTTTTGAATTGAGGCTCGATTTTTAAGTCTTGGGTTAGGGTTAGGACGAGATTAAATCTTAACTCTCGGATTAAGGACGAGGGTTAGATCTTGAGTCAAGGCCAAATGCCAAATTAGAATTGGGGGGTAGGAAAGGGGTGAACTTGAGTAAAAGGTGGGGTAGTGAGAGGTGGACCATTCAAAAAAATCAGAGTTAAATTTGGTGGGCCATGACCCATTCTATTTTTAGCCAATTCAGCCCAAATAACTCTTAGATTGATTTTAATTCAACATATTTATTAACTCAATCCATTTTACTTATTTAATTTCAATCCAATTCATCTATTTAACACCCTTACTTTCGAGGATAAGTGGATTAACCCCTCCATCATTGTATTATTTCATAGGAGTGGCATCAAAATTAATTTGCACATATTTCAATTATTATATTGGTTATATGCTATCTATTACCAACATAGATATCAGACAATCAGGATACAATGCATTTCCCTCGTTTCTCACAGCCCACCGACTGCTTAGTAAAATCTCTTCATTACTTGATCTTCTGAACTCTTTTAACTGTTGAAACACTCTCTACTCAGTTGAAAACTTTAGCTTCACTCTAACAAAAGATAAAACAAATATTTCAGGCATTATTGTTGGTATATAGACATACGCAACACAGATAAATAATCAGGATTATACTTGCATATAATATAGACAACACATAAACACATATTTTAATTAAACATAAAATCAATACTTATCTCTTAACGCGAATCAAACCTCTTGAAGCTATTGCATAAATCGTCTAATGCATTCTCAAGTTTGCGATCATCTGTTATAGCCTAAAAAATCTACGAATAGGGAATACTTGTATGGAAAAGTACTACTTCTTAAAAAGGTCGTATTTCATGGAGGAAGAGGGTCCTATTTATAACCATATTTTAGAATATAAAACCCTAGTTTCAAAACGTATAGGATTCTTTCTCTCGAAGTAATTGTACATGTTTTTGGGTTATAACCAAACCCAAAACATATACAATTTTTTCTCCTAGAAGACCAGTTTATTTTTACCAAAATTTTATAGGATTTTACTAATTTTAGAAAACCGATTTCTTCCTTTCAAGTTCATTAATTGGTCAGGCAGAGTAGAGACCACAAATTTAAACTTCTAATTATGATATTAACTCGCAAAATGAATGACTTAACCTACCATAATAAATTATAGATTATTCCACTAAAAATCCGTAATTGCACTCCTCGATATGATTTCAAAATCGTTCATTAAATCTTATTTATGTCACGCTCCACCTTGGGAGGCATGACTGGCACCTGGTGCCATACTAGAATCTGAGATAACCTGGCTGGGCTTATGCACTCCTGGTGCCTACCTTCTCTTTAAATCAAGAAAACAATGAGCTATATCTCGGCTGTAAACACAACCTCTGACCGACAAGGCTGCATAGCCACCTGTAAAAAGAAAACAGCTAACCAACAACATGCAATAAAGGGATTCTATGTGGGCCGACGAGACCACCATGCTTTCTAGTTATAGCAAATGAAAACAGGAAGTCATAACTATGCTATAGCCGAAAAAGTTGTTAACTAAAAGATAAACTAGGCCCCACACGGCTATCACGTAAACTAAACATACATAGGCCCTACACGGCCAACAACAAAAATCAACAACTGAGAATTTGTAGCCTGCAAGCCTCTAAGAGTGGAATAATGGTCGGGACAAGGCCTCGACCTACCCATAAACTGTACAACAAAAGAACAAACCTTCTAACTATTAACTTCGGAGAAAAGGAGCTGACTGGACCGCTGACTCTGGCTGATGACTAGGGAGGTCCTGAACCGCATTTATCCACACCTGCAGATAAGTAATGTAGCGCCCCAAAGATGGGCGTCAGTACAATATGTACCGAATATGTAAGACAGTAATGAAAATGACTAAAAAGTACTGATAATAAACTGGAAACAGATTCAATAGAAAGGATAAGAGATACAACTTGCATTTCCCTACAACCTGATGTATAATTAACAATAAGTAATGCAAATAAGAATCTTACCTAACTCCCATAAGCCCGGAAGGTACAACTAGCACGAAATAATCCGCCCGGGGCCCCCATAAGCCCTGGCGAGTACCCTTCAATCTATCTACCCCTAACAAGGTCAAAATGAGTCAACAGGTAACTATAGCCAACCTACCTGGCCCCTGGGTCTGCAACTGAGCCCGCTCGGCTCCTGTAGCTGTGTCTGAATCCGGTGGACTTCTATGACTGCACCCTAGGCACACAAGGCTCGACGAGGGTCAGTGATGCCGATACGACATAAAAATGGAAGTCCAGTCATGAATAGAATATAATATGGCCCTTGGTCCTGAATATAGTCCCTTAGGACAACATATAGCTCCTTGGAGCGATCCATATAGCCCCAAAGGCAACGACACAACTAGTAACCCTGAGGTTGGTCAATGGAAGGCTATATCGTGTTGGGTCAGTCCCAATCTAAATAGAAAACTCTAATCTTAGACTAATAGTAGCAGCTAACCACAATATACATGCTTCTGGCTTTCTTACATGAATTTAGGTCGTATTACAATATGACAGGAATAACTTGCCAAAGGAATTCGCGTTAACATACCTTGAATGCTGACTTTCGTTTAACTGGTGAGTTTCAACCTGTAACCGACGGTTCCACCCAACTGCAGCCCTTATGCTAATGCTTGTTTCCATTTAGGATTCAATTTGGAGTAATTTTGACAACTTTTACTCGGTGGAGTTTCGGTATACTGAGTGAATTTTCAAGAAATAACTCTGTAGAAATGCTTTCCGTAGGCCTAGAACTTGTTATCTGAAGTTAATTTGTGTTTGGACGACATTTGATAGCGTAATTTGATGGAAATACGATAGAAGTTGCGTCTTTTATTCTCTGGCCGAGGGAGTATTTGAAAATAAATTAAATTCACTTAAGGATGGCTTATATAGGCATAGGGCGGTGGCCTAGGGGCGCCTCGCGCCGGCCAACGCGCCAAAGGCGTTCTGGGCCGCACCTCCCAAGGCGCTGGTTTGCCTGATGCGCTGCATTGCCCAACACACAGGCAGGTTGGCGCATAGCGCTGGCCCCTCGTGGTGTGGACTCGCTCGATCCTGCTCTCGAGGCTCTTCCCGCACGTATCAATCTCTCATTACTCATCACAAATCCATGCACATGCACACTAACCGCTAACATTTTACGGGGTGTAACAATTTAACTCATCATGTTAAGATTACAAATACCAATCAACTGAATTAGATTTTTGATTATTTAATTCATTGATTAATTTAATCCTTTATTCATACAATTAACTTATTTCATATGACGGATACTAAAATTCATCTGCAGGATTTTTACATGAAAACTTATAAGCACTCATAAAGGGATATCATCAATCTCAAGGTCGAGACATAGATTCCATCAATAAATTATTATTTCACAAATATTATTTGTCATCACCCAACCTATTGGGAACATTTTAACTCACAAAAGAGTTTCATCCTTTTGATAGATCAATATAACAAACAAATTACATTAATCATAATAATTATATCAAGGTTAATAGTATAAGTACATTTAGTGGACTAGAGAATTTATTATTTTATTAAAACAACATAATATGCTTATTTCTAATTGATCCATTCAATACATACAAAATGTACTAGCACAAGAAGTTGGAATTATACCTTTCTCATAATCAAGATAAATTATATTTAATCTTGTACTACAATTATACCGATGACTTTGTCCAATTTTCATCTTAGTTTGTGAACGTAATCTTTATTCTTATCAGAACCTATAATTTAATATTTCGTGTATAAGCTTCTATACACTAAATCATCTACTATATAAGTAAAGGATGTGAAAAATTAAAGTTATTTTTTGATAGAATAAATATATCTCATAGATAATTAGAAGAGTTTCTATAAAGTTATGAAGTTATATCTTTGATATTTTTTGTATTTAAAAAAAGTCTAATAATTCTAAATACTTAGATATTTGTGCTAGAGGGTAGGATAATCTAGATTTTTTTGGTATCTTGAACCATCCTTATACAAGTATAAATAGGGGTGACCTTAGTCATTTATAACCAATCAAAATTTAGACAATTCAAGAGAAGTCTTCTTCCATCACAAAGTTCTCCTATCCAAAATTCTTCCTTCTCCTTTTTATAGCTTCCTCTTCTTTAGTTGAATCTTCCAATCTTAGTTAACGATCTTGGGTTAGCAGAAAATCTCTCCGATTTTACTTTTGTTCTTCTATTCTCTACATAATATCAAAGCCATAGTCATATATTAACTTTTGGATTCATTTCAAGATTAGGTTAGTGGTAGATTCAACTAGTTTGTCTGCATGAATTTAAGCGGTCGTGTTAATGGGCTGGGGATGGAGTTGTTCAACCAGTTAAATTCTAAGGTATGGAAGACATGTATTGATTCATACCTTGTAGGTGAGGATTTGTAGGATGTTTTTAATAGAAGTAACATAAGTTCTCCTGCTGACGAATCGAAAAATAGCAGCACATACAAGAAGTAGAAATAGATTAATATGAAGGCGAAGTTCATCTTGAAAAGGTCTATCTCCTCTAATTTATTTGACCATATTATAAGGTGTAAATCAATTCATGAAATATGGAGGATCCTAGACCAGTTTTTCAACAAAAAGAATGAAGCTCGGCTACAGATATAGGAGAATCAATTAGCTAAGACCACTCAAGATAATCTTTCTATTGCCGGGTTTGTTGTGAAGATTAAGAACATATGTTCTGAGATATCTTTATTAATCCAAATGAGGCTATCTTTAAAGCATGAACGAGAAGAATTATTATTCATGGTTTGAAGTCAAAATATATTTCTTTTGTTACATCAATTCAAGGATGATCCCAGCAACCATCTTTAGAGGAGTTTGATAATCTGTTATCATCATAGGAGCTACTAGTCAAATAGATGGTTGGGGTATCAATGAAAGAGGAGGAAGGAAATGATCTTGCAGAAAACAAGAGGAACTTTAAAGGAAACACAAGAGATATATCGTACTCTTGATCTTCAGATGGTTTAAGCTTATCAGAAAAGAAGGAAGAATCTTCTAATAATCATGATAAGAATCCTCTTAAATGTTGTCAATATGGCAGAATAGGACATATAAGAAGATATTATCGATCCAGGGAGAGAAATATGACTCAAATTAATGAAGTCGCAGAAGAAGAACACTAGGGAAGATGCTTTGTGGCCGAGACTCGAGTAGTAAATGCCATGGCTTCCATCAATTTTGAAAGAGATTATATCATGAATTCAAGATCAGATAATATAGTTTATCACATAGAGAAGAAAGACAATTTTGTCATCAACAAGAAGCAAGAAGATTTTGATGAAGTTCAAATTGACGACTTGGTAGCTGCTATTGAGGAAATCAAAGAAGCAAATCTTGAATGGTAACACAAGTCTGGACATAGAGGATATTGAAGTAGAACCTGAGGAGACATTGTTTGAAATTATATATGCTAATAGTGACCATTCCAAAAGGAACATTGAGAGAGATGCAGTAGAAGTTGAAGTCTCTGGTCAATCATATGTCATATCAAAAACAATCACTGGCTTAGAGCAAATACTGGAAGCAGATGAAGAAGCAAAATATCAAATGGATGAAGACTTAATTTTAGATGGAGAGACATACAGTGTAATCTTAGGAAGCTTTGAAGCTGATATATAGTCTATCGAGGAGTTGATAAGGGAATCCGGTGGTGGATCTAAGTCTTCACAGGAAATCAATGATCAGATCATAACTGACTCAAATGAAGAGGCTGATACTGATGAAATTTTTTTGTATTATGGAGTTACATTAGAAGGAGCAGGTTCTAAATTTTTGAATCCTAGAGTTCCAAACTTGTTCATCACAGGTATTTCTCCCAATAATACAACTGTCGGGGAGCTAAGAGAAAGGGGGAGCCTGAAAACTCAAGAACATGAAACTCAACACAAAGATGATTCACGTGGTTTGCAAAGCCAAAGATGACTACTGTCAAGTCAATCCGCTATAGAGATAAAACTTTCGTCAATACGTATTCTTGTTTCTTTGCAGGGCCAATCAATGATGAAAAATTTTCATCATTTGAAAAAGCAAGAGGAGTCAGATAAAAACTATTGAGATATTCACCAAGGCACGGATCAAAGCTTCGTTTGAGTTATTCCACGACAAGCGTGGGTTAGCTTCCACAAAATAACTTTAAGGGAAAATGTAAAAAATAAAGTTATTCTTCGATAGAATAATTATCATAGATATTTAGAAGAGTTTTAGAAAATTATGGAGTAATGTATTTGATATTTTTGTATTTAAGAAATTCTAGACACTTAGATATTTGTACAAGAGGGTAGAATAGTCTAGATTATTTTGGTATCTAGAACCATCCCTACACAAGTATAAATAGAGGTGACCTTAGTCATTTGCAATCAACCAAAATCTAGACAATTCAAGAGAAGCCTTCTGCCATCACGAAGTTCTCCTATCCAAAATTCTTCCTTCTTATTTCATAGCTTCCTTTTCTTTAGCTGAAAATCTTCCGTTCTTATAAGTTAACGATCTTGAGCTAGTAGAAAATCTCTCCGATTTTACTTTTCTTTTGCTACTCTCTACAAAGGACACATTGACAAATATATGATCTATTTAGATCTTTATAAAATCTAAATAAATAATTGTTTTATAATAAATACTATATTTAAACACATAATTAATAATATATAATCCATGATTAATAGTATATATCCAACAATTATAATTCATTCATATGGATTAATTTATATACACTAGCCATATAAACAAATCTTATAATAGTATTATATTTTAACTTCTAGTTAGGTAATCCACTTTATTTCTCTAAGTTACTAATTCCACTTATTATTCACATTAGCCAAATAGAGGATGGTCATGGATGGCTTGTGGAACCAAACAAACAGGGCATTAGCTATATGGATACTGAAAAAAATAATAGTAAGAACACACGGTAATTTTGAAGGATTTGTTTTCATGATTCAAACGTACAGGAACAAGCCTATTTATAGGTTCCTTCAAAGAGTTCTCCAAGCAACTAAGTAACTATGTAATCTCTATCTACAACCGATGGTGCTATCAAATACATCAAGCACACATCTAATTGCCTAGTACTTTTATTAACCAAAGAAATCCTAGATAAACTAAACTCTAGCAACTACTAACTAGGACGTGCGGCTACAGTTAAGGTTAGGTTGTCTATCATCCCCTTCAAGGTGGAGTTGGGACGCGGCACAACTCCTAGCTTGGTCCGGAAAGAGGGGAATCGGACCCTTGGCTTTATAAAAACATCTGAAGATGAGAGGGAATGAACTTGACCATCATGGCACCTCAAACTAGTGCTAACAAGCGGCTAGGCTGGATATGGGCGGGTCGAGAAGATGAGAACGGGTTATGCAAAAACGAATAAGATATTTAATTCACTCATATTCAATGAGAACTAGTTTATTGCGTATGTGTTGAACGTGTCTCGCATTAATATTTTAAATAATATATAAAAAGAACAGTAAATTTATTGAATAACAATTGGCGTCTAAATAACTGCGACAATTATTTAAATAATATAAATTAATATTGTATCTTCAATATATTATTGTTTATTGTATCTCACTTAACAGTTCTTTACAAAATATTGTTAGTTTATATTCTTTCTTTTCGTTTTGATAAACTATCTTGATTAAAAGTGATATATATATATATATATATGTTAATGGGAGAAACAATGTTGCAACAAATATAATTCAACATTTGTTATTATTTGACACTATAATTCATTTATCATCATTGCAATAATTAAATATATTGAAAATGAATAGATAACTCTTATAAATTGATCTAAAAAAGATTTTCACTTTATGTGTAATCATAAAAAGAATTAGATCCTAATTTGTCAAAATTCTAAAGCGTATGAAAATGAGATTAAACTACTTAACTTTTCACATGCAAATATTACAAAAGGAGATTGGTGAAAATTAGAAACATATTATCTTTTTTTCTTCCTTTTGTTCTTCTTTTCTAGAGTCAATTCCAATTATTATTATTATTATATATATATATATATGGTGATAAATTTATTCTTTATCTGTGTGTATGAGAAAATTGATTCTATCAAAATTATTGGTAAGCTAAGTGAACATCTTCTTGTGTAAAATTTTTGTTTTAGATTGTTATTGATGGAAGTCAAAGATCTCTTCTTGATCACATTACCCTAAAGATCAAAAAGAAGTTAAAATTATCCTAAACTTATTTCAATCATGTATGAATTTTACTGATAAAAGAAAGCGATCTACATATCATGTTAGAGTTTGTTACTTTTATAGTAATAGTATAAATAGATATATGGAGTTTCTAATTTAGAATAAAAAATAAAAATATAGAAGAAATGTAAAAATTAGAAATTGAGAATGGGGTTTCATTCTAGAATATCAAGAGTTCATCCATAACTCAAATAAAGAAAGACGAAATAACAAAACTTTAAATTAATTTCTTAATCCTATATTAAGCAAAATAACATGAAAGATATTATAGTTATAATACAGAGTCTATATTTTTTTTAATAAAAACTAAAATACTAATTGATTTTAAAGTCGTAAATATTAAGGTGGTCATATATAGCATTTTAAATAAAAAAAGTTTAATTGATTTTAATGTTCTAAATATTAATAACTAACCAAAAAATTATATAATACATATTTTAAGTGAATTTATTTAATTAAAATAAATATTAATATTAAAGTATGCAAAAGTCCAGTTTTAGATGTTTATTATAGTTGTGCTTTTTTATTTGATTTCTTTCAATATACTATTTGAGGCTGATGCTCTACGAATGAATATGAATTTGAGTTAAAAAATATATTTGTCCTCTTATATTCCGCACATATCACATGTTGAATAGGAGCACTTCTATATGATTATTTATATATGATTTTTTAAATATAATTTTATTAGAAAAACTAAGAATGAATGTTTATTATCATGTACATAGAAGAAAAGAAGGCGAGCGTAAACCAACCGCCTCTGATCCCGGAGCTCCACCCTCCGCTTCTCTATGACGACACCCATCGAGGAATTTATTAAAGGTAAAATTTTAATTGAATTTCAAGTCATTATTTTTAGAATTCTAATGTAGTTAAAATAAGAAAAGATTTAACAAGCTAAACTTTTTATTGTTTTTTAAAATTTAAAATATTAGAAATAATTAAATAACTATTTCATTATATTAACTTGGGTATGAACTGTAAAGAATGCAAATCTCCTCTTATTTACACTGTTGGATGTATATGTTGATCTTTGATATGATTTTATAGCCATTTAATTTTTAATTTTCCTTTGCATTAGCCGATGTGGGACATCTTAGATATTTAAGAAAGTAGTTAAATAATAATTTTATCTATTTAGAGTCTTTTAATAAAGGAAAAAAAGTTCAACCAACATTTTTAAGGAACTTCATATTTTTAATATAGTATATACAAAAATGAATTAAGTGAATGATAATATGAATATTCATATTACCAATGGCTTCTTGAATATTATCATTTTTGAGAGAATGTCTGACATTAATATATGTTGCCAACACAACACATTTATAGGACGACAAATTATGGTACACATTCATCTCATGATAAGTGTAAAGATATGACATCTGAGCCAACTCAACCTCAAAAGCTCATGAGATTGCCTATATCCCACACATAGAGTTAGCCTTACACACCTTAATTGCAATCAAGCATTAGGAGAAAACAAATTCAAGCTTAAGGAAGAATCTTCAATGTCCGCCTGAGCATAAGAATGAATTGTTTCTTGAAATACTAGGAGTTGGAAGATGGAGATATGTAAAATATCACAGTGTGATAAAAGAATAAATTAAAAAAGATCCCTTAATTCCAATTAGGTTATTATACCTCGGAGGCCTTAAGATCTGACCCGGAAGTTAAATGGAGAAAATTAAATTTTCTGCACCAGGTTATAGGACGAGTCATCCCATGACCCTTGGGGTATGCCACGAGTCGTGGAGTGACTCATGGGGAGAAGATTGGCCGTGGTTTGGAATCTTGACTTTGGGGTGACCACAGACATGAGCACGAGTCGTGGTCAGCACCACGACTCGTTAAGTCAGTCGTGGTCAATGATGATTTGAAGGAAGAAGAAGTTAGGCAGTGTACCTAACAGATTGGTCACCACACTCGTTGGGTACACCACGACGCGTGGTGACTCTCAGAGGAATTTTGGGAGTGTACTGGATGAAAGCAGTGTCACACCCTACCTTGGGAGGCATGACTGGCACCTGGTTCCCTACTAGGACCTGAACTGCTGAGCTGACTAAACCTAAGCACCTCTGGTGCAGGGTTGACTCTAAATCTGGAATCAAGAAAACAACGGGCTATATAGCGGCTGTAAATACAACCCCCGGCTGACAAGGCCTATAGCCACCTGTGGAAATAAACAGCTAACCAGAGACAAACAATCATAGGGAGTCCTATGCGGGCCGACAAGACCACCATGATATCTAGTTATAACTGGAAAGTAAAATCATATGCTAAACTGAAGTATGACCGATAAGGCCACCAATCAACAGCTAAACAGGGCCCCACACAGCCAACACACGTAATCTAAAACACATATGGGCCCCACACGGCGATATCATCTAACCACAGGGAAATAACACAATCTGCAAGCCTCTAAGAGTAATAAGATGATTGGGATAGGGCCTCGACCTACCCATACTGTACAAATAAAAGGAATAAACCTCTATCACACCAGCCCCGGAAGAAGGGAGCTGACGGTTCTGTACGACTGACTGGAACTATGAGGGACCTGCTCCTCGTCTATCTGTACCTGCAGGCAAGTAATGCAGCTCCCCAGAAGAGGGCATCAGTATAATATATACCGAATATGTAAGGCAATAGATAAGCTGAATAGGACTGGAAGTAAATAAAAAGAAGGGTCGAAAGATTAACCTGTACGTCTGCTGATTCGTAATCTGTATCAAACTGACACTACATGTACATAAGCTAAGACTGCATACTTACACATTTATACACTAAAGCTAGCAGACAAGAATTCATACAAGAACCCCACCTAGCCCCCATAAGCCGGGAGGTACAATCAACACGGAATATCTCGTTAAGGCCCCCATAAGTCCTGGCGAGCGCATCTCAATCTATATACCCCTACTTAGGTGTCTACACCTCTAATGGTACTGTAGCCAACCTACTGGTCCCCTAGGTCTACAAGTGGGCCCGCTTGGCCCCTAAACTGTAGCTGTGTCTGAGTCTGGAGGACTCCTGATATCTACACCCCGAGTGTAAATGCTCGGCAGGGGTGTGTATAAGGCCAACCACGGCATATGAGGATCTGGATCCCCATTTTCGTCCCTTGCGGATGGCGTGCCACTCCATAGAGAGACGTATCCTCGCCCTTGGCGGGCGGCGACACAGCTATTAACCCTTGGGCGGTCATAGAAGGCTTCTAACTGAGGGAAACCCCAACCCGGGTGCTATACTGGCACATCAATCCATCTGTATAAAGAACGTATCTGGCCTTCTAGGCCTAACGCTAATACTACTCGATTTAGGAATAATCTGTATGGCTATCTGCAGGCATGGCATGCACCCGTATTTGATCAGAGGATCCTGATAGTGATCATGACCTCTAATAGTCTGGGCTGAATAGAGCGAGGTCTGAAGTGGCCTAACAATACTCTGAATGTCCCATTTTGACATCTATATCTCATGAATAACTTTGGGGTTGCGGATACCTAACTACTTTATTCCTCTAATTAAACAACTATAGGGTTGGGCTTGGTCGAACTTGCTTCTACGCGATCGGCACCCTGGTCCTTCATAAGGAGCTTACCGATCTCCTTAACTTGTGGTTAACACTGTACTAGCAGAGTACTACTGACTCCTTAATCCTTGTCTGAATCCACTCGGATCTATATTACTGTTCTGGGCAATTCTCAATCTTATAGGCAATTCTATATAGTCTGGCCCTCTCCTGGCACTCTGTACCTGAATACCTTACAGGAACCGGCTAGGGTGCTGGCCCGGCCACTAACTATTGGTGTGGACCCCTCCTTGAGGTACCCATGGGTTTATCTGACTCGGACGACTGGGTTGGCTTGCTGGGCATCCTACGTGATAACTGATAAGTCGACTAAGACTGACAATCACTGCTAAGGCTAAAGGGATGGCGGACGATCACTCAATACACTAGAGAACCCTGATGTCGCTAACTCTAGAATATACCTATTCTGTCTCTATTTCTAGTTCTGGAATGTGCGATAACGTCAATGAAATCTAGGGATGCTTTCCTGCCAATACAGGCGCCAACTGGTCGTTAGACTACCTAACTGCGCCCATGCTGTTTAACTAACTGATTCCGGCCAATAACTCTTACGAGCTTCTGAAGTTAAGGCCTGGCAACAAGCATATAATTCTACCATCACAATAAACTAAGACTAAAGGAGTCTCTATAGCGTTCATAATGCTAATCATATTTAACCTGCTCCCTTTTAGCGAGGGGTCCTGCATTACAATCTGTATACATTTTCTAACAGCTAACCAGAATTTATGTAACTATAATCCCTATTAGTAGCTACTCACAACATATCTGATATTTATATATGTATATCAATAACATATAATTACAACATATCAAACTCCAATCTAATGGTAGCAAACGTCTGTAGCATCTGAGATCGTTATTTCTATTCGAGAACATAAGTCGTAACACTGTACGACAAGGATACTTGCCGAGAGTTAAGCCTTACATACCTCGTTCGCTGTTTCCTGAGTAACTGATGAGTATCAGCTCGTATTCAACTGCCCTTCTCAACTGTAATCATATTAATGGAAGAATAGGGCCAACTTCGTTACTGAATTCGAAGAAAATAATAACTTTATATATATCTCGTTACTGAATTCGAAGAAAATAATAACTATATATATATATATATATACTGACTATACTTCAATTTATCGAAAGACGATCAAAAACTCGTAATTTCTCGGGAATCTAGAAGTGAGAAATACTTACTGTTCACGTGATTTGTGGGGTATAAAACGACACGCAAGTGCACGTGGTCAAACAAGTAGTAAGTGGCTTTAGTAAGCCAAGTATCGATCCCTCAGAGACTTGGATGAAGTGCAATTTGCTCAAGTGTACTATATTTTACTTCTAAAAATGCAGACAACAGTGTAACCAAAAGTTTGATAGTTTGTTTTATAATTTTTATACTAAAGCTAAAAACAATTATCTACTTTGAATCTGAACTATGAATGAGAGCATGCTGAGGTTAAACGAACATGTAATGAAATTAATTATCATAGTAATTTGGTTAATCTTTTCCTCCAGTTTCTAGCCAAGAACATTTGCCAAGAGATTAAAACTCTCGTATTTAACCTCACTTAAGAATCATGAACCATCCGTCTACATTTCTGTGATCAAATGCAATTCATGTTCTAGCCATACAATTCCGGTTCCTAAATTGACTAATACAACTTTTAGGTATATTTCTATCCTGAAAGCAAATCAAGACTCAATTTTTCCAAACCAAGTAAAGAACATATCCTATTAATTCACAACTTTCCAATTTCTTGCTCTCTCGAGTGAAACCAGACTTTTTAGATGTACATTAATGTAGGCCACACATTAATGCAGTAAGAACAAGAATTAATAGAACAACATGGAAGAAAAGATGAAAAACCAAAGAATCAATGATCAAATTTCATCACAATTGTTCATAACCTCAGCAAGAAGAGGAATTAGCCACTCATTTGTGGATTAAACATCTTAAAATGAGTGTTAATCATACAAGCAATTGAATTAAAGAAGAAAGCAAGAGAGAAAAAACCCTGATATTTTCGTCCCTCAACTGCCTGTAACCCACGTCCTTGCTCCACCAAGTCAGAATATTGAAAAATGAACCTAAGTGTTCTATTTATACTGCTGGGAATTTTTTCCGGAATAACGAGCAACGTGTCACGGAGTGCATCGCGGAGCACTGCCTCCGTGACACGCTACGGATGTGGACCCTCACTAGAATTGGGGGTCCAGGAATTAAGGCTCAACGTGGCACGGCGTGCAACGCGGAGCCAGGCCACCATGCCATGGAGCAGACGCGGACCCTCTCTGGAATTTGGGCGAATTTTCCCTATCCAGGCAGAATGCCTCCGCGATGGCAGCATGACACGGCTCCATCGCGGAGCCCCTTTATTTCATGCTGTCCAATGCCTTTTCCCTTGCTCGCATCCATGTCCAACTCCGATATCATCCAACATGCATTTAAGCTTCCCAAAATCACATTTTACCTGCAAAACAATGCTAATAATGTTGGTTAGTATAAATTCACATTTTATTACCAATTACATGAGAATGTATACACATTGGTAGATAAACAAGGCTAAAATGGTATGTTTGAGTATCACTTGGGCATATAAATTTGCCAAGATCACTTACCCCACACTTAAATCCTTGTTCGTCCTCGAACAACAATCCTACACTTCATGCAATTTACATCCCAACCTCGCTACTTCGGTTCGACAATTTAGGCTACGGTCATACCGATTATTCAATACAGCAAATCATCAAGAAAACATGCATGGTCTTATCAATGCAATGACCTTCAATACATTAAGACCTCCTAGACTTTAAGAATCGACTCTCGATATTGGCAAACTCATGCAAATCAGCTGATCAAGATATCCGACACGAAAATTAATCTTTCATCAAGCATGTGCCCTCACAACACAAGAGAATCTTCCCCTTTTTGCTCATATGACTCACAAGAATTCAAGCAGGGGCATGTAAAAACAATTTCGCTCTCTCTCCCAAAAGAATTCACATGCATCATGTCATGACCCATAAGCTTGCCCTTAGTGTATTACTCCACTAATATAAAGAAGTGCGATGTAAGATCACGTAGGACTTGAACGGGTTGTAATGGAAGCTACGGAACTAGTAAATATTGGGTTAGCCAATAATAGCCACTAGCATCCTTAAGCGCCTTTTCAACACATCCCATCAACTCATGGACATTGTTTCTTTTTTTTTTCATCATCCCATTCTTGATGATTTTCTTTAGTATGGCCCATTGCATTAAGCACACTTGACACAACAACAAAGATTATTCATGCACCTTCATTATCGTTTATTTATAGCAAGTGCACCTTCAACCTTTTCTTTTCTTCTCTCACTCTGCTTTTCTTTTCTTTTCACCATTCTCACTCTTTGACACTTCGGGAAAATGATTTTCTTTTCTTAAGTGCTTAAGAGTTTTGTATCGACTTTACGGCTAATGAAAAGAAGGAATTAAGCTCGGTTTACACTTTATGACAAAAGAAAAAAATAATCGGCTAAAGGCTCAACGGGCTGACTAGGGTATACAATCAAGGTGGGTACAACAAGGAAAAATAGAAACTCTCGGTTAAAACAAAGAAATGCCTACATCCTTTCCTACAATACACCTCCTTCATTTCGTTTTGTACACACACCAGGCAAGTTCTAGACACTTCACAATAGCATGGAATAACAACACCTCACTTCACACTTTTTGCACATGCTCAATTCAAGATGTATTCACAGACTCTTCAATCAGCTAATTACAGGAATTCAAACATTAAGCCTCAATCACACTGAATCGAACTCTATGGCCTAGGTATCACAACATATTTACAAATTTGCATGCTTTCATACGAATCAACTTTGCATTTTGAATATCATGTACAACACGCAACCAGAATTTCGCAACCATCCAGTAACTACAGGTTTTGGGATGCAACCCACCAAAGAAACAAACTGAAAAATACTTGAAAAAAATCTACTCCTAATGACTACATTTCTCTTAAGACGGTCGTCATCCATCCGTCATAGGGAACGGTCACTACTATGACTTCGGTTCAATGGGACTAATCTAGGTAAAAGAACCAAAAAAAACGCTGAGAAACCCAAGAAGTAAAAAAATGTTGAAAGTATCGATCATTTCGATAGAAAAATTATGTATAATTTTTTTAAAAAAATTATCGATCATTTCGATAACAAAAATATGTACAAAATCAGAATCAGCTAGCAACATTCAGCAACACACATCAATTTAACAAACATTTACAAATACAGAACAACACTTAACAATTCACACTCACAGGGACAAACAAATTTTCACATACATGACAACAGAATAGAGCATACATACAAAACAGCCCAGCCCAACACCTAACTACTCCCACCCCACACTTAGTTCGAACACTGTCCCCAGTGTTCACAAAAATTAAAATAGCACAAAATCGGGTGGTGGAACTCCCTGATCAGTCAAAGTATTCCACTTCTTCGTCGGGTGCTGCTGCTTCATCTCCCATGTCCGAGTCACCTCCGTCGTCATCATCGGACTCCACATCGGAGTCCTCCCGACGTGTCTCCTCATTTGTGGGGACATCATCATCTGTGGGCTCTACAAATGCTGGCCCCACTCGGCATAGAGCCCTGGCATTTTCGCCGAAAGGGTAGTCTAGCTCGAGCTGCCATAGCTCCTCCTCTGTCGCCGGCCTCCCACCTATCCTCAGCTGGAGCATCTGCATCCCATACAACCGAGCCATATACTGGTCGTCACGAGCATGTCGCTAGCCAAGTGTAAGCACTGGCCCATGGGTGGTGTCGGGAGCCTTAGTTTTAGTAACATCTAAGGCCCGCCGCTCCATCTGCGGGATATAGTCAAGGGCCTCCTCCTCGACATCTAGGCCCTTGAGGAAGGTGGTGATTAGTCCACCAAAGCCATACCTATGCCCCTGGTGCAACCGGGCTCTCTTCATGGTGGAGATAATTACCGCCCCAACGTTGATCTCCAGCCCTTTCATCAGGGCGTACACCAGTCATACACGATCCCGGGTTACATCTGTCATATTTACCCCCGGGATTAGGCATGAGCAGACTATCTTCAGCCAGATTCGGGCTTCCCTGTTCATCTGTGAATATGGCAAAGTCTGGTGGTAGCCCCTCTCTTTGTGTCTGCTCCATCTAGCTGTCGATCGGGTCCCACACAATGTGCTTCTGATGTCCGCATACGGTGGGGTAATGTTCAGCTGTCGGAGTATGTGGGTGTCTGTGTCCCGCGCTCCTATGATGGCATTGAGGTGGTGGGGCTCCAGAGTGACTATTTGCCCTCTGATCTTGATGGTGTGACTTCTGATCGTCGGGTTCCAATTGGCATAGAACTCCCGAACCAGGTGCAAATTGCATTCCTTGGGCTCCTCAAATATGAAATTGAGCCCAGCTGCCTCGATCCGATGGACCATTCTAGGGAACTCCTGTGCCAATGGTTCCCGTGCTATATGCTCCTCGGGGAAATATTTGTTTTCTTTGTGCTTTGCGTACCACTTTTTCCCCTCATCAGTCACCCATCTTGTTCCGTATTGGTGGCGTTGGCCGTGTGGAACTGCTGGTGCAGCTGGGACTGCTGTGCCCAGTCTGATTCGCTTCCTTCCGGCGCCTGAAGTTGATGCGCCTTTTCCTTTATCTTGCCGGCTTGCCATTTTACCTGTCAACCCAAGTAAACAAGATCAATGTTAAGCTCACGGATATTAACTTCCGCTAAGGTCGGGTTACGCTAGGTTACCCCACACTTAGTCCTTAGCTACAGTTACAACAATATGGCAAGATTATCTTTATTTACACACAATAAACAACTATACAATCATGCTTAGTGCGTTCGAAAAATTCGACGGTATAACTTCTGCGTACTACTCAGATTTCATACAGCTAATCACAATCACTACCATCGCTAACATTTTAACCATCACACTTAGCAAAGAAACAAAAACAACAACAAAAATTTATCTACATGAACCTATACAACTAACCAAATTCTTACAAATTTCAACATTCCCTTAACCCGAGAATCCGTCGTTCTATTAACATCCTAACAATTTGTACATCGACTCATCTCATTCAACATTTACATCCCGGCATAAAATTCACAATTTCAATACATTTTCAACTTCAAATTCAACATACAAGCACTAGAATTGATATTATATATCAAATTCGATTAATTTATGCAATCGACAAGTTCAAGCAATCATAACAACATTCCGAACATTCATCAACAACAATTAACTCAAATTCATGATTAATTACTACGTAGGGTAATTTAGCTCACCTCCCATGCTCAATATCGAAGAAAATCAACAAGAATTTGAGAGGAAATTGGAAAACATACCTTGTCTTTGAAGAATCGAAGAAAAATCATTGAATTTCTTGCCTTACTCCGTGTCACGTTGATAGGGGATGGGTTTTGGGGGGTTTGGTCATGGAGAGCTTAAAAAATGAGGGAAAAGGGAGGGTTTTCGGGGTTAAAAAGTAAGGAAATCACGCGGGTCACCCGGCGACCCGGTGTGACCCGTCGCGATATACAAGGCACCGTGTCACGGAGTGCATCGCGGTGCACTACCTCCGTGACACGGAGCCATCGAGAGACGGTTCTGGAAATTTTTAAAATTTTCGGATTCTACCTCAACGTGTCACGGAGGTAACGAGGAGGTCCACCTCCGTGACACGGAGCTGTCGCCTCAGCTCACTGTTTGCCACTTTTTATTAATTTTTCATACCTCGACTTTTCCTTCGCGATTCTGTGCATATTTTTCTCCGTTTGACCTGAAATTCATCTCACTATACAAAATTGGTTAGACTTATAGGTTTCACTCTAAATACAAATAAACAAAAACTAACATGAATTTTTTTTTGTAGTAAATCAAGAAAAAGAAAAATAAAAGAAAAATCTATTTACACTTTACAAAAGAAAGAAAAATTTTTCACGGGTTGCCTCTCGTGCAGCGGCTGGTTTACCGTCGCGGCTCGACATCGTTAAGCTCCATTGTCCTCTAGGGTGATGGACGATTTCTCTCGATCACCGTCCTCCCCCCAGTAGTGCTTACACCTTTCCGGTGGTTTTCCCATTAACTCTCGTGAATCCTTCATCTGCTTATTATCACCTTGATCAACCACATTGATCACCGAGAGTTCCTCATGCAACATCGGGAGCTTGGGTGCCTTGTACACCTCGAACACCTCCACCTTGTCATGTGCTCGCATTGTTAGCTACCCCGCAGCTACGTCAATTAGTGCTTTCCCAGTTGCCAAGAAAGGACGTCCCAAAATAAATGGGACTTCCGCGTCTGGTTCAAAATCCAGCACGACAAAATCTACCGGGAAAATTAGGGAGCCAACTTGCACCAGAACATCCTCAACAATGCCATCAGGTCTAGCTAAGTATCGATCCGCAAACTGCAAGATTACCGTTGTGGGTCTAAGACTCCCTAGACCCAACTTTCTGAATACCGACGAAGGCATCAAATTTATGCTCGCTCCCAAGTCACACAATCCACGAGCTCGGATGCTCTGCCCAATAGTAATCTGGATAGTAAAACTCCCACGGTCTTTGAGCTTTGTGGGCAGTCTATTTTGAATCTGGAAAGTGCACTCCTCTGTTAGAGCCACCGTAGCATACTCAGTCAACCGACTTTTGTTTGCTACGATGTCCTTTATATACTTAGCATATTTCGGCACTCCCTGCAAGACATCAACAAGAGGTAAGTTAATATGTACCTGTTTCAGCACCTCCATGAATTTCTTGAAACACGCCTCCTCCTTGTGTTTCTTTAGTCGTTGAGGGAACGGGGGTGGAGGTCTTTCTGATTCAGCTTCCTTAGTCTTCCCCCTTTCAGTACTTTGCTCCCTCTCCACTTCTGCTGCTCCCGACTGTTGAGGTGGTCTTTCTGGTTCCACCTCTTTCAGCTTCAAACCACTCCTTGTGGTCACTGCATTTACCTGCTTGGGATTGGGATCCGTGTTGCTCGGCAGTCCTCCTCTAGGCCTTGTGTTGTGGGCACTAGCAAATTGCCCAAATTGATATTCAAGCGCCTTGGTAGCTAACTGGTTGTTTTTCACTTCGGCTGCCAATTTCACATAGTCAGCCTGCAATTGAGCTTGGTTAGCTATCATGGTCTTGAACATCTCCTCAATGCTGGGTGATGGTGGTGGAGGAGGTGCATTGTTGTTTCTGAATTATGCTTGATAATTCTGCTGCCCTCCTTGGTTCCTTTGCACACCCTGACCCGAACTTTGGCCCTGATGGTTGTTGCTACCCCATGAGAAATTAGGGTGATTCCTCCAATTGGAGTTGTAGCTACTACCATACTGCTGGTGGTTCCTTTGTGCATTACCCACAAAGTTTACCGAGTCAGGATTGGCTCCACAACACTCAGCTGAGTGCTCACTGCTTCCACACACTTCACACCACATTTGCTGTACTGCATTAACTGGGGCTTGAGGCTGGTTCAATGTCATGTTGCTAAAGTGGGTGTTAAGTTGATTTTGCAATGCAGCTATCTATACAGCGATAGCTGTAAACCCATCCACTTCAAGCACTCCTGCCGCTTCCTTGTCCCACCTCTTGATGAATCAGCATTCTATTCTGGATTGCCCTGCGAAATACGGTTCAACAAAGTATACAGCTCCTTATAAGTTTTCTCCAGCGCTTGCCCTCCAGCTGCTGAGTCTAGCAATATTTTGGTGTGGGGTTCCAAACCCTCTATAAATGTGTGCACCAGCACATCATTGGACTAATGATGATGAGGACAATCCCGCAACATGGATTTAAATCTCTCTTAGGCCTGATATAAATTTTCTCCCTCTCTTTGTATGAAACTTAGAATCTGACTTCTAAGTCTTGCTGTATTACCAGAGGGAAAAAACCGTATCAAAAACTTCCGTGCAAGATCATCCCACGTAGAAATAGAATTCGGTGGCTCAGCTTTCAACCACCTCTTGGCTTCTCCCAATAATGACATAGGGAACAATGTAAGCCGGACATAGTCTGATGACACTCCAGCGGGGATGTAAGTGTCACTTATCTCCAAAAAATTTTGGAGATGCTGCTGTGGATCTTCATGAGGGAGACCGGTAAACTGCCCGCTAGTGTGTAACAACTGCACCATATTCTGTTTAAGTTCGAATCTCCCTCCTGGCTCAGGTTTACGGATACTAGATGTAACATTATTGGCATGTTGGATTGCCACCTCGCGAACCAGCCGAGCTGCTGCTTCTTCGGGCACTAACACTGCCCGTACTACTGGTGGATTCTGTTGTTGCTCCATGATCGTCTGTCTGAGCAACTGCAGCTTTCTTTGTAGAGCTTCTCTTCGTTCACTGTGAAATATCCTTTCTGGCTCTATATACGATTCCACCAGCTCCTTGTCTCTTGCCAGTGTTCAACAGCAATTAAGTCTGCAAAATACAGGCCAAGACCAAGTTGTCAACACTAAGAAAATAAAAATACAGTAAATTAACACTTAAAAAAAATTCACCAATTGCCAAGTTCCCGGCAACGGCGCCAAAAACTTGTTCGTGTGATTTGTGGGGTATAAAACGACACGCAAGTGCACGTGGTCGAACAAGTAGTAAGTGGCTTTAGTAAGCCAAGTATCGATCCCTCAGAGACTTGGATGAAGTGCAATTTGCTCAAGTGTACTATATTTTACTTCTAAAAATGCAGACAATAGTGTAACCAAAAGTTTGATAGTTTGTTTTATAATTTTTATACTAAAGCTAAAAACAATTATCTACTTTGAATCTGAACTATGAATGAGAGCATGCTGAGGTTAAACGAACATGTAATGAAATTAATTATCATAGTAATTTGGTTAATCTTTTCCTCCAGTTTCTAGCCAAGAACATTTGCCAAGAGATTAAAACTCTCGTATTTAACCTCACTTAAGAATCATGAACCATCCGTCTACATTTCTGTGATCAAACGCAATTCATGTTCTAGCCATACAATTCCGGTTCCTAAATTGACTAATACGACTTTCAGGTATATTTCTATCCTGAAAGAAAATCAAGACTCAATTTTTTCAAACCAAGTAAAGAACATATCCTATTAATTCACAACTTTCCAATTTCTTGCTCTCTCGAGTGAAACCGGACTTTTTAGATGTACATTAACGTAGGCCACACATTAATGCAGTAAGAACAAGAATTAATAGAACAACATGGAAGAAAAGATGAAAAACCAAAGAATCAATGATCAAATTTCATCACAATTGTTCATAACCTCAGCAAGAAGAGGAATTAGCCACTCATTTGTGGATTAAACATCTTAAAATGAGTGTTAATCATACAAGCAATTGAATTAAAGAAGAAAGCAAGAGAGAAAAAACCCTGATATTTTCGTCCCTCAACTGCCTGTAACCCACGTCCTTGCTCCACCAAGTCAGAATATTGAAAAATGAACCTAAGTGTTCTATTTATACTGCTGGGAATTTTTCTTGGAATAACGAGCAACGTGTCACGGAGTGCATCGCGGAGCACTGCCTCCGTGACACGCTACGAACGCGGACCCTCACTGGAATTGGGGGTCCAGGAATTAAGGCTCAACGTGGCACGACGTGCAACGCGGAGCCAGGCCACCGTGCCACGGAGCAGATGCGGACCCTCTCTGGAATTTGGGCGAATTTTCCCTATCCACGCAGAATGCCTCCGCGATGGCAGCGTGACACGGCTCCATCGCGGAGCCCCTTTATTTCATGCTGTCCAATGCCTTTTCCCTTGCTCGCATCCAAGTCCAACTCCGATATCATCCAACATGCATTTAAGCTTCCCAAAATCACATTTTACCTGCAAAACAATGCTAATCATGTTGGTTAGTATAAATTCACATTTTATTACCAATTACATGAGAATGTATACACATTGGTAGATAAACAAGGCTAAAATGGTACGTTTGAGTATCACTTGGGCATATAAATTTGCCCAAGATCACTTACTTTAGGAACGTGATCATATTGACACTAGTTTGGAACAATTCCATCAACTTAAGCTCGGTGGGAAGACGATTTGTCGGGCGTATTTCACGAAAATAACTCCGTAGCGATGCTACCTACAACTTTATACTTCAATACCCGGAGTTAATTTGGATATGGACGGCGTTTAACGGCGTAATCGGATGATTTTCCAATGTTTCCCTTTGGTGTCCCTCTCTTCTGGCCATGATTATTTGGATAATGATCTAACTTCTAAGTGTGAGGCCTTTATATACTTGAGGCAGCAGACAAGGCAACGTGGCACTCTTCCCATCGCATTGATTCTTCTCTATGCCACTCCGGGTAATGCGGAGGGGGCTACTCCGTGCCAGTTTGCCCCTCCGGCAACTTGGTTCGGCCTTCTCCCATGGAATCCCGACTTGGCACTCGTTCGGCCTTTCCCCGGGCCCTTTCCTCACACGTATGGCACTCTAAAACTCTTAACCAATATACGAATAGGCCGACTAAATGTTAGAAACTTACGGGGTGTAACAGGCAGACCATGAGTCGTGGCCATGGACGAAGACTCATCCAGTCCCTCGTTGGGGCTGATCGTCTGTTTTTTCCTACGAGTTTATTAAGGGATTTTTCATAATTTTTATGTTCCTAAAGCCTAAACTATGCCATTTTAAGCCTAGAAAAGAGGGCATTAAGATGGGTTAAGTCATTCTAGCCTATTCAAAACTCATGCATGCAAGTTTGAGGATTTAGAGGTTGATCAAGCATAGTTCTTCAAGGTTCTTCCTCAATTCTTCCTTGGACAATCAAGAAATTTGTAAAATCAGATCCTCTCAGGTATGTAAGGCTATGAATGGGTGCAGTAGTCCACACCCATGCCCAATTCACTCTCAATTCATAAAAAATTCTAATTTGTTGAATTTAGGGTGTTTTTACCCAAAGTGTAAATTTTATAAATATCTATCATGGGTACGATCCAAGCATGTTTCTAATATTGTTTTTGATCCATGGGCAGATTTTTGTGACTAATTTCAAATATAAATTTATAGATTTAATTTTTAAATTCAATTATGCGCAATTATGAATATTTATGAAAATTCAAGCTATGATTTCATTACGATCTTGATCCTAACTAGACCAATGGTGATTTATGCTTTATGGTTTGATTTCTCTCAAGTACTTATCATGGATTTATGAAATGTCAAGTTTATACATGTTTACAAGTATGCATAGATTTCATGATTTATGAATTTATGACTCGTGGCCGATTCATGGGCCCTTGATTCATGGCTAAGCATGTATTTTAAATGGGATCAATGATTTTGTTATTTATTTGTCCATGAGCTTTATGAATGATGTTATGTTTACTATATGAGCCTAATGTGTATGTTTTTTGGGAGCGGTGTCTAGCACCGAGTAGCCCAACGTTTAAAGAACTACGCCGGTGTCTCAGAACTATGTGCCACCATAGGTTTTTATATATATATATATACCAATATTAATGGATCCCCTCTTCATGATATCACATACTGCACGTCCCTTACCTGGCATGCCTGGGACGACTCTGTCCACTTGAGTGAGATAGTTGGGCATCATGTAAGGCTCTACCATGATGGTGTCAGTTATGACAAGTTTTTCCACTGTTCCTCATGATTTATGCATGGTTATGATTATATACTTTGGCTCAAGTCAGGTTTAGTAAAGCTTTTCTCTTATGATTATAATTATGACTGATTTATGAATGTTTTTAAAACCTTGAGCCCTTATATTTACATTATGATATTTACGTTATGATCATGTTGTCCTACTCTTATGAACTCTTATGTATTTTAACTGTCCGTTTACTTACCTTTCACACTCAGTATATTCCAAGTACTGACCACACACTCTATGTTGTATCATCCTATGATACAGGCTTCGACATCCAGGCTTAGTCCCGCCGATAGTCAGATTCCCGGAGTTAGCTTTCCTCAGTCTTAGTCAGTGAGTCCTCATCTTACGAGGGCCCTTTCTTATCAGTTGTATTATGTATTTTCAATTTTCAGATTCTAGTGAGTTAGTTGGGGTTTGTTCCCATCAACTCGTTAGTGTTAGAGGCTTTTTCGGACATAGTTATATTTTCAGCTTTAGACTTATGTATGTACTCAAATGTTATATTTGGTTTATACTTCCACTATGTTATTATGACGATCTTTCGCTTATCTATGATTAAGCTAGATACATGTTCATGCCATGGGTCGACTTGGAGCCTCTTAGGGTTTTTTGTCCCGTTTCTCGATCCGAGCCTATGTTTGGGTCATGAAAAACTTGGTATCAAAGAATTAGGTTTTGAAGTGTTCTAGGGTGTCCGTTAAATAGAGTCTTTTTCATGGGTGTGAAGCGCGCCACACTTATAACGAAGAGGTTATGAGACATTTAGGAAATGTTTCATTTTTTCATGATTCTACCTCATGCTATGAGTTCAACTCCCTCCAAACCTCTAACTCGTGCTATACACGTGTGCAGAAACTGTCTTCTTAGAGCAACAACGATCTCTTTTCGAGTATTGATACGAGCCATGATCACCCAGCCTAACCAGCAGACTATCGCATCAGTGAACCTTACCGGGGAGGCGATAACTACTAGGGTTCAAGAACTCATGAAGAGGAGCCCGTCTAAGTTTGGTGATTCAAATATGGGTAGAGAGTTTAAGGGGGAAGAAAGGAGGAATAAGAGGCCCAGGACCGAAAACGTTGAGAGTTCCTAGCAAGGGTCAAGTAGTGGGAGTCACTCTCAACCCCAGCAGAGGTCTTTAGCTCAGGTTCGGGGAAACAAGCCCCAGGTGAGGGAGATTACTTATCCAATTTGCAGGCGCTGCGGGAAGAACCACCTAGGAAGGTGATCGGCGGGTTCAGATGTTTGCTTCTATTATGCCGGCCCGGTCATAAACACAGAGATTACCCTTCAGCCAAGCGAGATGGCCAGAGGGGCTGTGCCCTGGCCACCCCTTCAACAGTCCATTCTAGTTGGCCAGCTTGCCAAAGATGTGGTAGAAACCACTCGGGAAAATGTTTGATTGGCAGGGATGCTTTTTCGGGTGCGGTGAGCCCGGACACAGACTCAGGGATTGTCTTTCCATTAGACCAAGTGATGGTGGATCCCATGCCCTATCCATTAGATTAGTAGCTCGCTCATCTCAGCAGCACAGGTTACCAAAAACAAGTGGCAGTCAACCTCAGATGTAGTCCCAGGTATGTTATAAGTCTTTCTATCGAACATACCATGATTGATAGTTTCGAGAACTACTATATAAGGTACAAGATCCTTGTTGCATTTTAGTATGAGATTTATTGTGTGAAGGGTATATAAGAAATCTTCAGTGGTAGCTCTGGAGGTGAATGGGAAGTCCAGAGCTAGTGATATTAGTGTAACCTTAATGAAGGATCCTAGAGCCTTAGAATGATGGCCTTAAACTAAGGGGGAGATGGTAAGTGAAGGCCAAGTCAACTCTTAAGTTTCCTAGTAAGGAAGTTCTAGAAATAGTATTTAGGGGTAGTCAATCCATTCTCCTGTAGATGTTTCCCTTATGTATCCCTCGATGCTACGCTCAACTCATGTTTATGTTCAGAACCCTAAGATGATAGGTAACCCCATCATTCAACGATCCCCATATTACCCCATGACTCCATAATGATTCAGCTTTGTGTCATGACCCTAGTTATGAATGTCAACTCATGTCTCTCAGCATGCTCAGCTTTATGAACTCAGTCCTTAAGATTTGCCTTATCGGCTCATAAGATCATGCTATATCAGGTATATGCCAGCTTGGATTTCTTGACTAATTCGTGCTTATGATTTCCTTACTCTAAACCCTATGGATGTTCCCCATGATGGAGATGATGGTTAAAATGGGTACGTTCAAGGTAACTCCCTATCCCTGCCTTAGGTGTCGGGTATGTAGAAGTCCAGAAGGTGCAGTTATTAGCCAATCCGGGAAGTGTAACAACCCGCATGGTCATTTTTGATTGTTGATCCATTTTCCTGGGTTGAACCTTTCCATATATTTATTTTGTTATTTATTACTTGCGGAGATGAATGACACTGTTCTCGAGATGATCTAATGAATATTGGGTGAGATTTTCAATTTTTGGAAGGTTGAAGTTTGAGGGGTTGACCAAAGTCAACATTTCAGGTTAACAAGCTCGAATCTGGATTCTTAGAGCTCTGTTAGTTCTGGACGGTAATTTATGACTTAGTTAGGTAGTCTGCATGGACCCCGAGGTGATTCGAAATTGATTAGAACCCTTGGTGGAATTTATGAGCTTTAAGGAGGCTAAGTTTGACCACAGTCAATTTTCAATCAAAACGACCATTATATTAGTAATTTGATGATTCCAATCGGTTTAGAATGGGTTTTACGATTGAATTGCATATTTGGATTGTAACTAGGGGATTTCGGACTAGTTTGGGGTGGATTTGAACGTTTTGTGTGTTTAGCATGATTTTAAGCATAAAATGTGTCAACTCAAAGGTTTGGGACTTTCAAAATTCTTAGCATGAATTGTAGGAGTTTGTCTTGTTGACTCGACGGATAGTGGTGTCATTATTCAGAATGGATCAGAATATTCCGTGATGATCGGGGTCAAAGCTAGGTAAGAAGAGGATCCTATCCGACTTAAGTTGAAGGAAGTCATTATGGATCAGACGGTAGAGGTTGTATCCAAAGGGGGAGATGGTGTGCTTC
This sequence comes from Datura wrightii, assembly GCA_035772735.1. NCBI lineage: Eukaryota > Viridiplantae > Streptophyta > Magnoliopsida > Solanales > Solanaceae > Datura > Datura wrightii. The sequence goes on along the minus strand of JASDFA010000001.1, from coordinate 150,300,192 downwards.
GATATCAGGGTAGCTAGTGTGTTTCAGGTGTTGATGATTTGAGAGATCGGCTCTCGCATGAGGCTCATGGTTCCAGATACTCTATACATCCAGGTGCCACCAAGATGTACTGTGACCTATGGGCAGTCTATTGGTGGAATGGCATGAAGAAGAACATAGCAGAGTTTGTGGCTAAGTGTCCGAACCATCAGAAAGTGAAGGTTGAGCATCAGAGACTAGGAGGCATACTTCAAGACATCAGTATTCCTACTTGGTTGGGCTGCATTATAAGGTTGCCTCGTACTCGCCAATAGTATGACTCTATTTAGGTGGTCGTGGATAGGATGTCCAAGGCAGCTCATTTTCTACCGGTCAAAACCACTGTTTCAGCGGAGGATTATGCTAAATTATACCTGCGGGAGTTAGTTCGGTTGCATGGAGTGCCCTTGTCCATCATATCAGATAGAGGTACTCAGTTTACCTCCCAGTTTTGGAGATCATTTCAAAAAGGGACTTGGTACTTAGGTCAAGCTTAGCATAACATTTCACCCGCAAACCGATGGGGATGTGTTGAGAGCGTGTGTGATTGACTTCAAGGGTAGTTGGGATGATCATTTGCCTCTCATTGAGTTTGCGTATAACAACAGCTACCATTCCAACATTTAGCTGGCTTCGTTTGAGGCTCTCTATAGGCGGAATGTAGATCGCCTATTGGTTGGTTTGAAGTCGGTGAAGCTGCGATGATAGGGCTGGATTCAGTCCATGAGACTATGGAGAAAGTTCAGCTTATAAGGGACAAGTTGAAAACATCTCAGAGTCACTAAAAATCTATGAGGATATGAGGAGGAGAGAACTTGAGTTTGAAATTGATGATTGGGTATTTCTAAAGGTGTCTACCATAAAAGGAGTGATGAGGTTCCGAAAGAAAAGGAAACTTAGTCCCCATTATGTTGTCCTATACCATATTGTGAAACGAGTTGGCAAGGTGGCATATGAGTTGGAGTTGCCCTTAGAATTTGTTTCAATTCTTCCAGTTTTACATGTATCACTTTTAAAGAAGTGTTTGGGCGATCCATCTCTGGTTGTTCGAGTGGACAGTGTCAGTCTAAAAGACGACCTTAGTTATGAACAGGTTTCAGTGGAGATACTGGATCGTCAGGTTCATAAGCTAAGAAAAAGTAAGTAGCTTCAGTCAAATTTTATGGAGGAATCAGCATGTTGAGGGAGCTACGTGGGAAACCGAGGCAGATATAATAGCTAAATACCCACATTTATTCCCTTTCGGATCAGTTTTATCTTGAGGTATCAGTTTCTCCCTTAGTACTCTATTCAGTTTCATGTTTTGCTCATGTATCTCAGTTTCTTTCATGTAAATGGATGTATATGTGGTTCGAGAATTTAGTTCAGTCATGTAGTTCAAATTGGAGTCAGTCACTCCATCAGATTTCAATATGTATGTTCAGTATTGGAGTATGTTGATTGCATTTCTCTACTTTTCTGTACGGTTTTCAACATTCAAGAATGATTATTCTTAAGGGGGAGATATTGTTATACCTTAAAAGCCCTAAGATCTGACCCGGGAGTTGAAACGGAGAAAACTGAATTTTTTGCACCAGGTCATAGAACGAGTAGTCCCATGACCCATGGGGTAGGCCACGAGTCGTGGAATGACTCATGGGTGAAGATTGGTCATGGTTTGGAATCTTGACTTTGGGGTGACCATGGACATGACCATGAGTCGTGGTCAGCACCACGACTCGTTAAGTCAGTCGTGGTCAAGGATGATTTGAAGGAAGAAGAAGTTGGTCAGTGTACCTAATAGATTGGTCACCACGACTTGTTGGGTACACCACGAGTCATGGTGTCCCCTGTGGTGACTCTCAGAGGAATTTTGGCAGTGTACAGGATGAAGGCAGGGCACGAGTCATGGCCATGGAGGATGACTCGCCTAGTCCCTCGTTGGGGCTGGCAGTCTTTTTTTTCTATGAGTTTATTAAGGGCTTTTCCATAATTTTTATGTTTCTAAAGCCTAAAATACATCATTTTAAGCCCAGAATAGAGGGTATTAAGATGGGTTAAGTCATTCTAGCCTATTCAAAACTCATGCATGCAAGTTTGAGGGTTTAGAGAGTGATCAAGCATAGTTTTTCAAGGTTCTTTCTCAATTCTTCATTGGAAAATCAAAGAATTTGTAAAAATCAGATCCTCTCAGGTATGCAAGGCTATGAATGAGTGCAATAGTCCACACCCATGCCCAATTCCCTCTCAATTCATGAGAAGTTCTAATTTGTTGAATCTAGAGGGTTTTACCCAAAGTGTGAATTCTCTATGTATCGATCATTGGTATGATCCAAGCATGTTTCTAATGTTGTTTTATGATCCATGAACAGATTTTGGTGACTATTTCAAATATAAATTTATAGATTTGATTTTTAAATCCAATTATGCCCAATTATGAATGTTTATGAAAATTCAAGCTATTATTTCATCATGATCTTGATCTTAACTAGCACAATGGTTATTTATGATTTATGATTCAATTTCTCTCAAGTACTTATCATGAATATATGAAATGTCAAGTTTATACATGTTTACAAGTATGAATGGATTTTATGATTTATGGATTTATGACTTTTGGCCGATTCATGGCTAAACATGTATTTTAAATGGGGATCAATGATGTTGTAATTTATTTGGCCATGAGCTTTATGAATGATGCTACGGTTACTATATGAGCCTAATGTGCATGTTTTTGGGAGCAGTTTCTAGCACCGAGTAGCCTGATATTCAAAGAACTACGCCAGTGTCTCAAAACTACATGCCACGGTAGGTTTATATATATATATATATATATATATATATATATATATATATATATCAATATTAATGGATCCCCTCTTCGTGATATCACATATTGCACGTCCCTTGCCTGGCAAGCCTGGGACGACTCTACCCACTTGAGTGAGATAGTTGGGGCATCATGTAAGGCTCTACCATGATGCTGTCGATTATGACGAGTTCTCCCACTATTCCTCATGATTTATGCATGATTATGATTATATACTTTGGCTCAAGTCATGTTTAATAAAGCTTTTCTCTTATGATTGTAATTATGATTGATTTAAGAATGTTTTGAAAACCTTGAGCCCTTATGCTTACATTATGATATTTACGTTATGATCATGTTATCTTACTCTTATGGACTCTTATGTATTTTAACTGTCCGTTTACTTACCTTGCATACTAGGTATATTTCAAGTACTGACCGTATACTCTATGATGTATCATCTTATGATACAGGCTCCAACATCCAAGCTTAGTCTCGCCGATAGTCACATTCCCGGAGTTAGCTTTCCCCAGTCTTAGTTGGTGAGTCCTCATTTTGCGAGGGCCCTTTCTTATCAGCTGTATTATGTCTTTTCAGTTTTCAGATTCTAGTGAGTTAGTTGGGGTCTTATCCCATCAACTCGTCAGTGTTAGAGGCTTTTTTTGACATAGTTGTATTTTGAGCTTTAGACTTATATATGTACTCAGATGTTATATTTGGTTTAGACTTCTACTATGTTATTTTGATGATCTTCCGCTTATCTATGATTGAGCTAGATGTATGTTCATGCCATGGGTCGACTTGGATCCTCTCGGGGTTTCTTGTCCCGTGTCTTGATCTGGGCCTATATTTGGATCATGACATAGGTACTCATTGGGCCCTTTAGGAACATGCCTTCCCATTAGAATACTAAATCTCTCATGAAAGAATGTAAAATCACTAAGGATTTGCTCAAAATATACCCACCTTGAGGTAGAATTATCACTCCTAAGTTATCATTCTTTTTCCACTATCTGATTGCAGTAGGGGATCACGCAGGAAGGTTAAGTCAAGAGTAGGATCGATACTTTGCTTAGCCAAAAAATCTTCACATTGACTTCCCTTCAAATATGTCTCAATTCACACCTTAAATCCCTTCTCATTAGCTCTTTGATTCTCAGAGAAACACCAAACATATCCCAAACTTCTTGCTTCCATCGGCCGGCTGATGGGAATAGACTGACTACCGAGATATCATGTTACTTCATCTGCATACTTGGAGAAGAGAGGAGTGTCAGACTAGGGCTTAAGAGATAAGAAATAGTGGTCATAAAGTCGAATTCTGATAACACTCAAACTCATACTTTTTGGCAAAGTATGAAGCGGACGTTGTTAATAAAGAACCTAACAAAGAGGTTGGGGTCGAACTCACACGTAAATAGGTAAGATCTAGACTAATGCCGATACATAAACTTGTTGATAAGTTATCTTCAAATTGGGGAATTTCAAAGAAAGACAATATTAAAACAAGATTGTAATTTTGGTTATTATCAAGATTTGCAAATAACTAGGGTAAGTGTTCCCCATAGGTTTATAACTACTTCGGGTAAACACACGTGATCAATCCTGATGCTTACTTGTAGAATTGATAACTAGGGTTCATCCAAATGACTGGTTCGTCTCTATTGGATGACCATACTCAATCACCAGGTTAGGTCTCATGAGCGATTTCAAACTAACCGTTATCAATATATTCCAAGTTAACTTTCCTGCAGCCGCAACTCAAGTCATACAATGATTATAAAAATTAAGGCTTTGTTGTAATTCTCTTTTCCTAGGTTCAAGCAAGTAAAGAATTCGGGCAAGTCCTAGTGTTGTATTCCATTAAGAAATGTTTAAAGATGAAGTGAATACAATACAAGCGTTTAGCATTCATTTTGAATTACTTTTGTGTAACCCTATTTTGTTAATCTACCATGGTTCCCACAACCCTAATTGTGGAGGTTTTAGCCTCTCATGATTGTAAGATTATATTTTGCATTCCTATACAAACACATAATTAAATACTTACAACAATAATTGGAAGAAAACCTGCTTTGAATATCAATGAACAATCTCAAGAACAATTGATAAAATCAAGTGTTGATCCTAAGAATTGCTCTTCAAAACTTGATAAGAATTCACAAATTAAACTCTTCACATGTTTCTACTACCTTCTCTCTAGCTTTTCTACTAAAATAAAACATAAAATATATTTATACAGACATTTGAAACCTTTTCCTAATCTAACAAAGAATTTTCCATATCTGGCACCAGCTTGACTCATGATTGATCCTACGACCCGTAACAGGATTGTATGGGTTGTAATTGCCTCTCGTACATTCCTTGGCTGCTGCAGATTTGACTAAGTGTTGGCAGTTGTTACGACTCATACCATGGTCCTAAGAATCATGTAATCCATCTGTGGCTTGGCCCTGAGAACTTTGACATCTTCTGAAGTTTTCTACATGTGTTGTGGTACACCTCGTACCTTCCTTCTGTGAATCATACTCGCTTGTTCCATCTGGAGTTCTGCCAAGTCTTTAAGAATAACTGAAGGTCCCCTGGATTATTGTATGGGTCGTAAGTGGTTGTTACGATCCGTGGGTTCCACCCATACCAAGAGACTGCCTTGTGCAATTTAATCTGAAGATTTTCACGATACTCCAGTTACGGCTCGTACTGAGAGTTGTACTTTACCTTCCTCTTATTCCAGCCTTTTGATTTTCACAACGATTCTCAGTATGACTCATACAATCAAAGTATGGCTCATATTGAGATTTGTACTTGGTTGATTTGTTGCACTTTTATATATCTTTTGCACATTTTTGCTCAAATACCTATTTTCCCTGAAAACAAAGTAAAAGTACCTCATATCTATATAAATATATCTAAGTACATGCTATTTTCTCAGTTTTAAGCATCGAAAGTATTGTAAACTCACAACACTCTCAATTTAAGACTTTTGCATGTCCTCAGGCAAAGAAAATAAAAAAAACTAAACACGACACTTAACCAAAAAATAAACCTAGGATACTACAGCCAACAATCAACCAAAATTTGCACCATAAACTCAAACAACTTCTGACCCTTTTTCCCATAAACCAAATCAGCATATGCACATTAGGCAACCACAAACCATGATAAAGAGGTATCAAGACATGTCATCTAGCTATTAACAGATAGTCAAGTCATCACTAATAATTTTCACACAGATAATTGGTAGAATTAAACAAAAACCATGTACCCTCACAGCAAATGAAGTCCCCCACTCATAGATATAGAAAAATATGAAACATGGGACTGAACAAGTAATACTCTCACTCTCACAAAAAAGTTTCAAATATTGCATTTTGGATACCATATGCTTGCCCTTATTTTCTCTACTTCGACTTTTCATATGGTCAGGCTAGGATCACTATAGAACTTGATTCGGCTTATAATGTAGGCTTTCGGGCTGGGTATGATAGATATGGAATATTTTTAGTGACTAAACCTATCCTTAGCACTATATATATATGGCTCCATTTTTTCACTTTTTCACCCCTTTTGCTTTTTTAACTTTTTCCTGCCTTTTCAGCATTTTTATGCACTTGTATGGGTGTGGTGTGTTTCTTTAAATTTTCATTCATCATTGTCTTTTTGCATCTTCTTTTTTAATTTTTCTTTCTTTTTCTTTTTTATTTTGTCACACCACACTTTATTTTTAATCCTTTTTCTTTTCTCTTCCTTTTTCACCTCCCCAAGCTTTACGCACCCCTACTCTAGCCACCCTCAACTTAGGCATTTTGCCTATGTTGAAGTTCACAATGTCCAAGGAGGGACCAGGGCCAAAAAGGTTCATTATAAAAATGGGTACGATTAATTGGTTAATCAAAGAAAAATGATTCATTTAAGGATCAAAATCGGAATCAAGGGAATCATATTATTTTGGTAGGTTCATTTAAGATAAAAATGGACTAAAAAAATGGCCTATGATCCTTTGCTAACCAACCATCCTAAAACCTATGTAAAGACCAACTAGGCAAGTTCTAGATCCTCTATGTAGTATTGAACTAGGTATTAGACCTCACTTACTCAAGGTACATGTCTTGCATTCATTCTACCTGTCTGGTTTATACATGGCTAACAAGAAATACTCATGCTAATATACTAAATGACATAAAAAAATCCCCATAAATCATGTTTTGCAATAAACAAGTACATAACTAGCAATCAAAAACTTTTAAACAGGGTCAATTTTTCAAAACTTCAAAACTAGTGCAATTTATTGGCTGAGTACTCCTAAGCTATTTCCTAATTAAACAAAAACACAAAAATAAAATCCTAAAAATGTCAATTCTACTAGCTAGCATGCTCGAGGGAAAATAAACACGACAAGAAAAATCTTCGGATGGATCCAACAAAATTCCAAAAGTACAAGTACACCCCCTCCCTTTTGGAAAGCATGCTTCGTCCCTGAAGCATAGAATTGTAACACAGAAGGAAGGGAGCATACCTACGACGCACTAAGCACTCCTATCATCCTGCGAAGGTGGTACATTCGCTACAATCGTGGCGCTGGCGGTGGTCGACGCACTCACTGGGGTATCAGTAGAAGGAGTGGATACCCCCTCAGTAGTAGCGGTCGCCTCAACGACCTCCAAAATCACTAAGGCTGAATGTGGCTTGCCCGAAGGGTCCTTTCCACCCACAAGCTCTGTATTGGAAGTGGTGGAGCTACCCGCTCCTCTTGCTCTCTCAAGCAGCTCCGACCTATGCTCATCTTGAGTCTGCTGGCTCTCCAATCTCGCCCGCTTGCACTCTTTCTTTTCTCTCTTTCTCTTCTTCTTTAGGGTCTCGTCTCCAACATCCTCAGTGACCCTCTTTTTTCATTTTTCCTTCTCAACTCCGTAGGCTCACAATAAGCCGCCTGATCAAGCTCCTCGTCAATGTCAATGTTGAGGTAAGGAAGAATGGGAGTTGCTATAATTGCTGGTTGCCGTGATGACAGCTCGACCACTTGGCTCCGAAGAGCATCCAACTCCTCATGGAGGCTCCTGTGTTAGTCTTCTTGGCCATACGCACATTAAATCTGCTCTCAAAGCCATCTATCCTAGAATGTAGGACCTGTACAACTGTCTAAATCTCAGCCTTTAGACAATCTTGATGTTCTCCATCATAGACTGAACCTTCTTCTTAGCTATGGCAAGTCTCTTGGACAACTTCTAGAGAAATTCCTGAGGCACTAGCATGTACCTGACTGGAGTCTGGCTCGAAAGGTCCATAGGTGGTGTGGTGGAGGTTCTAAGAGCTGCCTCTGAATGATTGTCATCTGTAGCCAGTGTCTCGCCCTGCTCCTGTGAAGTGGGGGCATTCACTTGTGCGCGTCCAACTATCCGTGATACTGGGACTGCCGTAGAAAGCCATGCCTGACTTACCAGGTTTATCTTATCCTAGATTAAGCCAATATCTGCAATCCTCTATCCTCCAATAAAGTGATCCTCACTATGACACACCTTAATACCTGCCTCTGTGCATAGTCTGAATACGAGACTCGGGAATGGGATAGTAGTGCTCAATCCCATAGCTCGATCTTGAATCTCCTCCGCAATGACCCTTGGGATATTGATGGGGTATCTGGACATGATACATCCCACCAAAGCTTATCTGTCTGCTCTGAGGGTATTTTCATTTACTGTTGGGGCCAACCAGTGGTGCACTAACGTCCAACAGGCTTTTGCTACGAAGTTTAGAGAATTCTTTATGACCTGGTTGCCGCTAGTGACCCATTTTGCTTCTTCTTTGTCCTCAGAAATAACCTCGGACAAGCACTAAGTCTGCCTTCGCCTCTCATCAAAGCCCATCTACTTGATCTATTTCATGGACTCCACCCGATAGTCAAACTCCAGTGTAGCGTGTGGTGGTATGAATTGGGGCCCGTATTATACCTGAGCAATAGTGCGCTCGGATATATCCACATTGTGGCCTCGTACCATGACGCTCTCTAGCTTGGGCTGATCTTTTAATTTTTTCCCCTCCTTTGCTTTCTGCTCCATGGTTGCCAAATAATTGGTATAGAACTCCCAAATGATATTTGAAGTGTATCGATCCGGGGCTCTAGCTATCCAATCGAACCCATAGAAGCTAAATATCTGCTTTATCTCCTCCACCGCGTTCAGTGTATTGGTGAGGATTCACGGCTCTTCTTGAATTCTTTGCCTAGGTTTGTACTTAGCGGTGAGAGCAATACCCTATTCATAAATCTCCTGGGCTCCTGGTACTCTCCACCAAATGGTACGACTCTCCCTAGGTGGAGTCTGCTCTTGCTCATCATTGGGTGCCTCCTCCTCAGATCCAGACTCACTGTCTGCATCACTAGATTGGGCCTCCTCCGACCCCTCTTCTTCATTAGAGCTACTTCCGGACTCTTGGGCTCTTTCCTAAGCTCCCTCCTCAAACTAGGGAGCAGCAACAGATGTGACAGTGGCCACTACAGCCTGGGCTTTAGCTTTCTCCTTAGTGGTTCGAGTCCCATTAGTATCAGATGTGTCGACCCGATATTCCTCCACTGTACCTCTAGGGGTGTTGCCCGCTTGTTCAGATTTAGAGGTTTCATCTATCAATGCCCTCGGAGCAGTTTCTTTGGATGCTTTTCTTTTCTGTCTCATTGTACTTGTGGCAAAAAAGGGTTAAAATTCCAAACCTGAGAAAAAGAAAGCAAGAAAAAAGTCCTTTGTAACTTATCACGGGTCTACAGTATGAGTCATACCTTGGAGGTACGATTCATATTGAGAATCCTAATGTCTTAGATCAATGTTACGCCTCTAAGGTACGAGTCATACCACGAATATATGATCTGTATCACGAGTTGTATGAGGATGCCCTTTAAAAAATGTTTTGTATTTTTCCATGACTCATGGTATGAACACATAAGTCGATTTCATGAGTCGTAGGAAGGATCATACTATCACTTTTGGACTTAATCCTTTTCATATTCTTGGTACGATTGCAAGGTACGACTCGTAATAGGATACTATGAGCCGTACTAGGTTTCGTACCTCATGGTTTTTACAAGTTTGGCTTAGGATAGTCCCAACGAGCCATCCTACGAGTCGTAGTGTGAAACCACGAGTCATAGGAAGGCTTGTGAAGCCTGTCCCTGCCTTATTTTCGATTTAGTTTGCAGGTGAATTTGATTTTATGTTGGGTACTCAGAATTCTCCAAGTCCAGACATGCATTCATCATGTTTTAACAGTTACCCATTTCTCTCCTTTTTACTCACAACCCGTAACTCAAGTTTAATAGTTTATTATGCAATTTTAACATGTTAAATGCCTACCTAGTCATACATTAACTTGTTCACATCACTGTTCATTGTCCTATTTAGTTTTTCATGCATTTAGAGGACTCCCGGGGATTAAGAAAGTTAGCTCAAGCACAATTGGCCTTTTTACCCAATTTAAAGCATAACACTTACTTGAATGAAGCGCAACACTGCTTATTTCAATTGAAAATCAGGAACTAGGGTTTGAGTTAGAATTTAACAGTGTTATCTAAGCATAAAGCTTGCTCAATCATTCGTGTTCTGAGTTACGGGTGTGAGGGAGTCGTAAGTTCTTTCCTGAGTCTGATTTTGAGTGCATGGGAGTAGGGTCTAGTAGGTTTGAAGTTTAAATAGGTTTTAGGGAAAATTTGAAAAATCTGGGATGAGTGGGGGTAATTTTAAGCTTTTTGACCCATCATGACTCGTACCACGAGTCGTAGGGGGGACCTAAGACTTGTCCTTAGGACTCGTAATAGAAATGTTGAGAAAACTTACCTATGGACCTACGAGTACATCTTATGGCTCATACTATGCAGGTACGACCCGTACTATGACTCATAGGTCTCTCTTACTTTGAGGTCCACGCCTTGCCTAGTTCACAACCACAGTGAGTACTATGACCCATACAATAAAGTTACGAGTAGTAGGACCAACCCTACACTAAACTCATGCACTGGAATTCATCCTGCTTCTCACTACAACTCGTACTAGGGTCCATACAATCCTCTTACGAGTCATACTGGGAACCTACACCAGTCTGCTCAGCAATTCTTCTGCACCTATTTTTGTTTCTCCTGTACACTGAACACACATAAGTCAATAAACCTAGGTTGCCTCCCAAGAAGCGCTTGATTTAACATTGCGACATGACACAGGTGGTTCAGTTACTCAAGATTCACCAAACCACCACAGTGATTGCCTCCCAAGAAGTGCCTGATTTAACATCACGGCACAACTCAAGTCTCTTGACTACTCAGACTTCATCAAGAAATTTGAACTCATCGTCGATTATTGAGACCACTCTGTACTCCTTTGGTTGCTTCATTGACTGATAGACATTGAAGGTGACCTCTTCTTTATTGAGTCTGAATTTCAATTGGCCAGCCTCCACATCTACTAAAGCCTTCCCAATGTCAAGGAATGGTCGTCTCAAAATGACGGGGACCTCAAAATCAACCTCACAATCAAGGATTATGAAGTCCACTAGGAATATGAACATATCCACTTTAACAAGCACATCAAACAGGATCTCCACAGGCTTCTTTACAGTTCGGGCGGCCATCAACATCTGCATAGTAGTCGGTGTGAGGGCTCCTAAGGCTAGCTGCTTAAACACAACTAACGACATCAGATTGATGCTTGCTCCCAAGTCGCAGAGTGCCCTCGTGAACTTAACATCACCAATTGTACATGAAATGGTGAAGGCACCTGGATCCTCCTTCTTCTAGACAAGGACCCGTGAGGCAATAGCGCTACAATGATACACATTATCAACAGGCTCATAGCTCATGGACCTTTTCTTCATAACAAGGTCCTTCATAAACTTGGCATATACCGACATCTGTTCTAATGCCTCGACCAATGGTATGCGTACATATAATTGTTTTAGCATTGACAGGAATTTCTGAAACTTACCATTCTCTGCCTTTTTTTTCATTTTTTAAGGGAATGGTGGTGGTGGTCGTGGAATAGCCTTGTAAATCTATGTGGCTCCTTGCTTCTCTCCTTTTTAGCCTCAGACCCCTTTTCAACAACTGGAGCCTCAATCAACTCAATTTCCTTATTATGCTCATTCTCAGCAACCTCATCCGCATCATCAATTATGCTTTCTGTCTTCCTTTGAAGCTCAACTACAACCAGCAGAGGGGGATCAAGCGTGGTATTTCCACTCCTAATCATCACAGCCATATAGTGACCATTATTCTTTGGATTTTGGACTGTTTTTCTAGGTAGTGTACCTTTTTTCCTATGGTTCATGGATGCTGGCAATTGCCCTAGCTGTTGTTCAATCAGCTTGATAGCCGCAGCATGTGATTCAACTCTCTGACCCATGCTCGATAGATCAGTACATATGTCTTTTAGCTGATACTCTGTGGATGTAACCTTCTTTAGCATCTCAGCTATCATGCTCTCCAACTTTGACTATCCAGCTTATCTTGGGCAAATTTATATGCCCAAGTGATACTCAAAAGTGCCATTTTAGCCTTGTTTATCTACCAATGTGTATACATTCTCATGTAATTGGTAATAAAATGTGAATTTACACTAACCAACATGATTAGCATTGTTTTGCAGGTAAAATATAATTTCGGGAAGCTAAAATGCATGTTGGAGGATATCGGGGTTGGACTTGGATGCGAGCAAGGAATAAGGTATTGGACAGCATGAATTAAAGGGGCTCCGTGATGGAGTCGTGACACACTGCCATCACGGAGGCCTTCTTCCTGGATAGGAAAATTTCTCCCAAATTCCAGAGAGGGTCCGCGTCTGGTCCGTGGCACGGTGGCTTGGCTCCGCGTTGCACGTCGTGCCACGTTGAGCTTTAATTCTTGGAGCCCCAGTTTCAGTGAGGGTCCGCGTTCATAGCGTGTCACGGAGGCAGTGCTCCGCGATGCACTCCGTGACACGTTGCTCGTTATTCCAGGAAAAATTCCCAGCAGTATAAATAGAACACTTAGGTTTATTTTTGAAAATTCTGACTTGGTGGAGCAAGAACGTGGGTTACAGGCAGTTGAGGGACGAAAATATCAGGGTTACAGGAAAGATCATTACCCCATCCCATTTATTGATCAAATATTGGATAGGTTGGCGGGACAGGAATATTATTGCTTCCTTGATGGGTACTCTGGTTATAACCAAATAGCCATAGCTCTGGAGGATCAAGAGAAGACTACTTTTACCTGTCCTTATGGGACGTATGCTTTCAGGCGAATGCCATTTGGGTTGTGCAATGCACCCGCCACATTCCAGAGATGCATGATGGCTATTTTCCATGACATGGTGGAGGATTTTGTTGAGGTATTTATGGATGATTTTTCTGTTTTCGGTAATTCGTTTGCTACTTGTTTGCAGAATCTTGACAGGGTGCTGGCTCGTTGTGAGGAATCCAACCTTGTATTAAACTGGGAGAAATGCCACTTCTTAGTGAAGGAGGGTATTGTCCTTGGCCACAAAGTGTCTCGGAAGGGGTTGGAAGTTGATCGTGCTAAGATCAAGGTTATTGAAAAGTTGCCACCACCTGTGTCAGTGAAAGGTGTGCGCAGTTTTCTTGGGCATGCAGGATTCTACAGACGATTCATCAAAAACTTTTCCAAAATTACTAGACCACTATGCAGATTGCTAGAAAAAGAGGTGAAGTTTGAGTTGAATGATGAGTGTGTTAAAGCATTCGAAGAGTTGAAGCAGAAATTAATAGAAGCACCTATCCTCACTTCTCCGGACTGGGAACAACCATTTGAGCTGATGTGTGATGCCAGTGATGTGGCTGTGGGAGCCGTATTGGGGAAAAGAAAAAATAGAATCTTTCATTCTATTCATTATGCAAGCAAAATGCTGAATACAACCCAAAGCAATTACACAGTCACAGAGAAGGAAATGCTAGCCTTGGTGTTTGCATTTGACAAATTCAGGTCCTATTTGGTGGGTTCGAAAGTTGTGGTGTACACAGACCATGCAGCGATTCGGTACCTATTCAACAAGAAGGATGCTAAGCCTAGGTTGATCAGATGGATCTTGTTGTTGCAGTCTCCAAATGCACTAAGCATATTTGTTATGTTTTGTTGTTTGTCTGTGTAAGTAAGCACGATCTTGCCTTAATGTTGTAATTTTGGCTAAGGACTAAGTGTGGGGTAGCCTAGCTTAACCCAACCTTAGTTGAAGCAAATTTTAAGTGGCTTAACATTGATCTTGTCTATTTGGGTTGACAGGAAAAATGGCAAGCAGGCAGGACAAAGGAAAAGGTGCATCGACATCTAGCGCCGGAAGAAAAAGAATCAGACGGGGCACAGCAGTCCCAGCAGCACCAGCGGTTTCACGCGGCCAACGCCGTCAATATGGAACCAGGTGGGTGACAGAGGAGGGGAAGAAGTGGTACACAAAGCACAAGGACAACAAGTACTTCCCCGAGGAACACATAGCAAGGGAACCGTTGGCACAGGAGTTCCCCAGGATTGTCCAGAGGATCGAGGTAGCTGGGTTGAACTTCATTTTGTAAGAGCCCAAAGAATGCAACTTGCACTTGATTCGGGAATTCTACGCCAATTGGAACCCGACTCTCAGAAGTCACACCATAAAAATAAGGGGGCAAATAGTCACTTTTGAGCCCCACCACCTCAATGCTATATTAGGGGCGCGGGACACAGACGCCCACGTGCTTCGACAGATGAATATCGCTCCACCATATGTGGACATCAGACGCACTTTGTGTGGAACCCGATCGACCTCTAGTTGGAGCAGACATTAGGAGAGGGGCCACCATCAGACTTTGCCCTACTCACAGATGAACAGGGAAGCCAGGATATGTCTTAAGATCATGTGTTCTTGCCTAATCCCGGGGGTGCATATGAAGGATGTAACCCAGGATCGTGTATGCTTGGTGTACGCCCTGATGAAAGGGCTGGAGATCAATGTGGGGGCGGTGATTATCTCCGCCATGAAGAGGGCCCGGTTGCATCAGGGGCACAGATACGGATTTGGTGGATTACTCACCACATTCCTGAGGGGCTTGGATATTGAAGAAGAGGCCCTTGACTACATCCCGCAGATGGAGCGGCGGGCCTTAGATGTCACCAAAACTAAGGCTCCCGACACCACCAACGAGCCAGTGCTTACACTAGCCGAGCGACATGCTCGGGATGATTAGTACATGGCTCGCATGTACGGGATGCAGATGCTCCAGCTACAGATAGGCGGGAGGCCGGCAATAGAGGAGGAGCCATGGAAGCTCGAGCTAGACTACCCTTTTGGCGAAAATGCCAAGGCTCTATGCCGAGTGGGGCCAGCTTTTGTAGAGCCCACGGATGATGATGTCCCCACAGATGAGGAGACACGTCGTGAGGACTCCGATGGGGGTGATTCAGACATAGGAGACTGTTCGCGGCTTGTACTACTCGGGATGGTATTAAATATTATCAACCGACACGCAAGTGCACGTGGTCAAACAAGTAATAAAGTGGCTAAGTAGCCAAGTATCGATCCAAGGAGGCTGCTCTAGATATGTAAAACTGCCTAGTTTACTATATTTCTATTCTATCCCTAACTATGTTAACAACAATCCAACCAAGAGTTGAGTGAGTTTTTGTTTCTAAACTATTTATATACTACAATTAATAACAACTATTTACTTTAGAATTTAGACAATGGATACGCACATGCCAAGGTTAAGAACGAGTAATGAACTTGATAATCATGATAATTTGGTCATCCTCTTCTTCATGTTGCTAGCCAAGAACGTTGCCTAGAAATTAAAACTTTCGTATTTAATTTCACTTTAGAATCATAAACCATCCGTCTACATTTCTGTGATCAAATGCAATTTATGACCTAGCACTACAATTCCGATTCCTAAATTGACTAATACGGCTTTCAAGTATATTTCTATCAAGAAAGCACATCAAAACCCAATTTTCCCAAACGAAGTTAAGAACAATACCCTATTAATTCACAACTTTCCAATTTCGTGCTCTCTCGAGTGAAATTGGACTTTTTAGATATACATTAATGGTGGCCAATCAATAATGTAGTAAGCACAAGAATTAATAGAACAACATGCAAGAAGAAGAAGAAACCATATCAATTATCACCAAAATTCATTACACAAGTTCAAAACCTCAGCAAAGAAGGGAATTAGCCACTCATTCTTGGATTAATCATCCTAAAATGAGTGTAAATCATGCATACAATTGAAGGAAAGAAGAAAGGAAGAGAAGAAAACTCTTAGCTTTTCTATTCTTCAACTGCCACAAACCCACGTTCCTGCTCTCCACTTCTGAACTCAGTCTAAAAACTAAAAACTGATTAAAAATAAACCTAAGTGTGCTATTTATACTAGTGGGAAATTTTTCCCGGAATAACAAGAAACGTGTCACGGAGGCCAACGCGGAGCACTGCCTCCGTGACACGGCGTGGACGCGGACCCTCTCTGGAAATTGCAGGGTCCGGATAATTGGCCTCAACGAGGCACGGAGGCCATCGCGGAGTCCTGTCTCCTTGCCACGGAGCTGTCGCGAGGCCTCACTGGAATCTGCCAATTAATTTCCTCTCCAGGCAGTGTGCTACCGCGATGGCAGCGTGGCACGGCTCCATCGCGGAGCCAGTGTAAAATGTGCCATCCAAGGTCTTTTCCACGCTCGCATCCCAGTCCAACTCCGACATAGTTCCAACACGCATTTTAGCTCTGAAAAATCACATTATCCTGCAAAACAAATGCTAATCATGTTGGTTAGTATAAATTCGCATTTTATTAACAAATACATGATATTATATACACATTGCACAACAAACAAGGTAAAAATGATACGTTTGAGTATCACTTGGGCATATAAATCTGCCCAAGATCACTTACCCCACACTTAAATCCTTGTTCGTCCTCGAACAACACATACACAAATCATGCACATCACATCTCAACCTTTGTCACTATGGTGCAACCATTTTACGCTACGGTCATACCAATTATTCAATTCTTGCAAATCATCAAGAAAACATGCTTGGTCGTACAAGACAATGACCTTAATACATCGAGGCTTCCTAAACTTTTAAGAATTGATTCTTGATATCGGCAAAATCATGCAAATCAACTAATCAAGAAATCCGACATGAAAATCAATCTTTCATCAAGCATGTACCCTCACAACTCGAGAGAAACATCCCCTTTTATGTTCGTGCAACACACAAACATGCAAATAGGGGCATATAAAAATTAATTTCACTCTCTCTCCCAAAAGAATTCACATGCATCATGTCATGACCCATAGGCTTGCCCTTAGTGTATTACTCCACTAATATAAAGAAATGCAATGTAGGATCAAATAGGACTTTTAATGGGTTGTAACTGGGCTATGGATCTAGTATATATATATATTGGATTAGCCAATAATAGTCGCTAGCATCCTTAAGCTCCTTTTCAACTCATTCCCATCGACTCATGGACATTGTTCCTCTCTTTTCTCTTTTTCTCCCATTCATGCTGGTTTACTTTCATACAGCTCATTTCATCAGGCACACTTGACACAAAACAGAGGGTTTTCATGTACCCTCACTATCATTTAATTACAACTAGTGCCTCTTCAACATCATCTTTTCTTTCCTCACCTTGCTTTTCTTTTCTTTTCACTCTTTTCACTCTTTAACACTTTGGGAAACATTTTCTGTTCTTTGTAAGCGCTTAAGAGCTTCTTATAGACTTTAAGGCTAATGAAAAGAAGGAATAAAGCTTAGTTCATATAAATCTGGACAAAAGAAAGAAATCGGCTAAAGGCTCAACGGGCTGACTAGGGTATACAACATATAAAAAGGTAGAATTTGACAAGAAAAAAAATGGAAACTAAAGGTTAAAACAAAGAAATGCCTACATCCTTTCCGACACTACACCTCCTTCATTTCGTTTTGTATACACACCCGGCAAGTTCTACACAATTCACAATGACATGGAATAGCAAAACCTCACTCACACTTCATGCACATGCTCGAATCAAGATGCATTCACAGACTCTTTAATTAGTCAATTACATGAATTCAAGATTAAGCCTCAATCATAATGAACCAAATTCTATGATTAGCCACAAACGAATATATACACATAAATCACAAATCAGTTCACAACAACAGGGAAAGCACAAACATACATAAACGTCAAGGAAAAATTATACAGCAAATTTAGAGCCTATGTCCCAGCACCTAACTACTCCCCACCCCACACTTAAGTCGAATACTGTCCCCAGTGTTCACAACAATACAAAGCACAAAATTTTGGGTGGTGAAACTCCCTGCTCAGTCGAAATATTCGACTTCCTCATCCGGTGCTGCGGCCTCGTCGCCCATATCTGAATCAGCTCCATCGCCGTCATCGGACTCCACATCAGAGTCCTCACGACGTGTCTCCTCATCAGTAGGGACGTCGTCATCAGTCGGCTCCACAAAGGCTGGCCCCACCTTGCATAAAGCTCTGGCGTTCTCGCCAAAGGGGTAGTCCAGCTCCAGCTGCCATAATTCATCCTCGGTGGCTGGTCTCCCACCTATCCGTAGCTGCAGCATCTGCATGTCGAACATACGGGCCATATACTGGTCGTCATGAGCATGTCGCTCGCCCAGAGTCAGCACCGGTCCGTGTGTAGTGTCGGGGGCCTTGGTCTTTGTCACATCAAGGGCCCTCCGCTCCAACTGCCAAATGTAATCTAAGGCTTCTTCCTCAACGTCGAGGCCTCGGAGGAAGGTGGTGATGAGTCCGCCAAACCCGTATCTGTGGCCCTGGTGTAGTCTGGCTCTCTTCATGGCAGATATTATGACCGCCCCCACATTAATCTCAAGCCCTTTCATAAGGGCATACACCAGGCAGACACGGTCCCGGGTCACGTCCGTCATATGCACTCCCGGGATCAGACACGAACATACAATTTTTAGCCAGATTCTGGCCTCCCTGTTCATCTGCGAATAAGGCAGAGTCTGGTGGTAACCCCTCTCTTTGTGTCTACTCCATCGGGCTGTGGATCGAGCCCCACACAACGTACGTCTGATGTCGGCGTACGGTGGGGTGATGTTTAACTGGCGGAGGACGTGGGCGTCTGTGTCCCGCGCTCCCACGATGGCATTAAACTACTGGGGTTCCAGAGTGACAATCTGCCCTCTTATTTTAATAGTATGGCTCCTGATGGCCGGGTTCCAGTTGGCGTAGAATTCCCGAACCAAGTGAAGGTTGCACTCCTTGGGCTCCTGAAAGATAAAGCTGAGCCCAGCTGCCGCAATCCTCTGTACGATGCGAGGGAACTCCTGTGCAAGTGGTTCCCTTGCAATATATTCCTCCGGGAAGTACTTGTTCTCCTTATGCTTTGCGTACCACTTCTTTCCTTCCTTGGTAACCCATCGTGTTCCGTATCGGCGGTGTTGACCGCGTGGAACAGCAGGTGCAGCTGGGACAGCAGTGCCCAGTCTCATTCTCTTTCTGCCGGTGCCTGAGGTTGAAGCACCCTTGCCTTTATCTTGTCGGCTGGCCATTGTACCTGTCAATTTACACAAACAAGCACAACGTTAAGCTAAAAACTTGTTAGCTTCGGCTAAGGTCGGGTTAAACAAAATTTACCCCACACTTAGTCTTTAACAATATTTACAACATTTTAGCAAGGATAGCTCTATTTACACCCCAAACACAGTCAACTATAACATATTTCTTAGTGCGTTCACAAAAATTCGAGAATTAGTCGTCTTTCAACAATTATACAATATTTACCACGACTTATCTCAAATAATAAACACACCCCGACATCAATTTCGTCAAACTATCAAGTTACCCAAGTTAAATTTCAACAACCCCAAGCCCTAGAATGCAATTCGACAATCAAAATTGAACTATTCAATCAATCGATAAGTTCAAACGTCAACTACAACAATCCGAACATAATCAATCACAAAATAATTCACGTCATGTGTAATTTCTACCTAGGGTGATATATCTCACCTCACATGCTCAAAATCGACAAAAATCGCCAAAAATTTGATATAGATGATGAAAACATACCTTGGAATTGAAGAATCGACGAAAACTTGACGTTTTCCCTGCCTATTAACGTGGCACGGAGCTTGGGGGTAGGGGAATGGGTGTTTGGTCGCGTAGGGTAGAGGGAATGGGGAAAAATGGGGCAAAATCTAGGGTTTATTTAAAGGAAACACGCGGGTCACCCGGAAAGCCGGTGTGACCCGGCACTGGGATAAGGGCAACGTGTCACGGAGGGTAACGCGGAGACCCTCCTCCATGACACGGAGCCAACGCGTTGGCTTACTGGAATGTTTTAAAAAATTCCAGATTTGCCTTCAACGTGTCACAGAGGCCAACGCGGAGCATTGCCTCCGTGACACGGCGCCAACGCGCCAGTGCTCTGTTTCACCATCAAATTTTATTTTTCATACCTCGCCTCGTTTCCTCGATTCCAAGTATTTTTCCTCCGGTATACCTGAAAATCACCTCACTAAACAAAAATTGGTTAAATGAATAGATTCCCTACTAAAAAATAAAAATTTACTAAATTACTAAATAAAAAAAATTACTAAATAAAATGCAAATCTAAGCGTAATCAAGAAAAAAAGAAAAGAAAATAAAATAAAAGAAAAACTTTACACTAAAGAAAGAAAAAAAATATTTTTCACGGGTTGCCTCCCGTGCAGCGCCTGGTTTAACGTCGCGGCTCGACAGCCTTTATGCTCAAGTGTCTACTAGGGAGATGGACGATTTGACCCGATCATGGTCATCTCCCTAGTAGTTCTCAACCTTGTCTGGTGGCCTACCTAGTAACTCTCGGGGATCACTCAATCCATTCACATTCCCATGATCAATCACGTTGATCACCGAGAGTTCCTTATAGACAGTCGGGAGCTTAGGTGCCTTGTACACGTCGAACACCTCAACCTTGTCATGTGCTCGCATTGTGAGTTGACCCGCAGCTACATCGATCAATGCCTTTCCGGTTGCCAAAAAGGGTCGTCCTAAAATAAATGGGACTTCCGCATCTGGTTCAAAATCTAGAACAATGAAATCTACCAGAAAAATGAGGGAGCCTACCTGCACTAGCACATCCTCAACAATGCCATCCGACTTAGCTAAAGACCTGTCTGCTAGCTGCAAGATCACTGTTGTAGGTCTAGGGCTCCCTAGTCCTAACTTTCTGAATACCGAAGATGGCATCAGATTTATACTTGCCCCCAAGTCGCATAACCCACGAGCTCGGATACTTTGCCCAATCGTCAGTTGGATAGTAAAACTTCCAGGATCCTTCAGTTTAGTGGGCAACCTGTTCTGAATACGGGATGTGCATTCCTCCGTTAAAGCCACCGTGGCATACTCAGTCAAGCGACTTTTGTTGGCCACGATGTCTTTGATATACTTCGCGTATTTTGGCACACCCTGCAAGACATCAACAAGAGGTAAGTTAACATGTACCTGTTTAAGTACCTCCATGAATTTCTGGAAACACGCCTCCTCCTTGTGTTTCTTAAGTCATTGAGGGAACGGGGGTGGAGGCCTTGCTGGTTCAGCTTCTTTGGTCTTCCCCGTATCTGAGGTTTGTTCTCCCTCAACATCTGCTGCTCCTGACTTCTGAGGCGGTCTTTCCGATTCCACCTCCTTTAATTGTAAACCACTCCTCGTGGTCACTGCATTCACCTGCTTAGGATTGGGATCCGTGTCGCTAGGTAGTCCTCCCCTTGGTCTAGTATTTTGGGCACTAGCAAATTGCCCAAACTGATATTCAAGAGCCTTGGTTGCCAATTGATTGTTCCTTACTTCGGCTGCCAATTTGACATAGTCAGCCTGCAATTGTGCCTGGTTGGCAATCATGGTCTTGAACATTTCCTCAATAGTCGGTGATGGTGGTGGAGGAGGGGCATTGTGATTTCTGAACTGATTCTGATAGCCTTGTTGCCCTCCTTGGTTTCTGTGCATACCCTGCCCTGAACCTTGACCTTGTTGATTGTTGCTACCCCACGAAAAATTTGGATGATTCCTCCAATTCGAGTTGTAGCCACCGCCAAACTGCTGTTGATTCCTCTGTGCATTGCCCACAAAGTTGACAGAATCAGGATTTGCACCACAGCATTCAGCTGAATGCTCACTACTACCACACACTTCACACCACATCTATTGGACTGCATTGACTGAGGCTGACGGCTGGTTCAAATTCATATTGCTGAAGTGAGTGTTTAACTGATTTTGCAAAGCAGCTATCTGTGCAGCGATAGCTGTGAATCCATCCACTTCAAGCACTCCCGCTGCTTTCCTTGCTCCACCTCTTGAAGAATCTGCATTCCATTCCGGATTGCCTTGTGAAATTCGGTTGAGCAAAGTGTACAACTCCTCATAAGTCTTCTCCAGCGCTTGCCCTCCAGCTGCTGAGTCTAACAAAATTTTAGTGTGGGGTTCCAAACCCTCAATAAAAGTGTGGACCAACACCTCATTTGACTGATGATGATGAGGACAATCCCGCAACATGGACTTGAATCTTTCCCAGGCTTGATAAAGATTTTCTCCTTCCCTCTGTTTAAAACTTAGAATCTGACTTCTAAGTTTAGCTGTTATACCTGAAGGGAAAAATCTGATCAAAAACTTCCTTGAAAGATCATCCCACGTTGATATAGAGTTGGGTGGTTCAGCTTTTAACCACCTCTTGGCTTCACCCAGCAAGGAAAATGGAAATAAGGTGAGCCGAACATAATCAGGTGACACTCCAGCGGGTATGTAAGTGTCACTTATCTCCAAAAAGTTCTGGAGATGTTTTTGCGGATCTTCGTGAGGGAGACCGATAAACTGCCCGCTAGTGTGCAAAAGTTGCACCATATTTTGCTTTAACTCAAATCTCCCTCCAGTCTCTGGTTGGCGGATGCTGGAATGTACATTATTAGCGTGTGGGATTGCCACCTCGCGAACCGGCCTGGCTGCTACTTCCTCGGGCACTAACACTGCCCGCACAACTGGTGGATTTGGTTGCTCCATCATAGACTGTTTAAGCAACTGCAGCTTCTTCCGAAGAGCTTCTCTACGTTGACTGTGCAATTCACGTTCTGGCTCTAAGTAAGATTCCACCAGCTCCTTGTCCCTTGCCAGTGTTCACAGAAATAAAAATCTGCAAAATACAGGCTAAGACCAAGTTGTTAACACTTAAGAAAATAAAAATACAAATACAGCAAATTTACACTAAACACAATTTTACAAATCGCCTAGCCTCCCCGGCAACGGCGCCAAAAACTTGTTCGCGGCTTGTACTGCTCGGGTTGGTATTAAATATTATCAACCGACACGCAAGTGCACGTGGTCAAACAAGTAATAAAGTGGCTAAGTAGCCAAGTATCGATCCAAGGAGGCTGCTCTAGATATGTAAAACTGCCTAGTTTACTATATTTCTATTCTATCCCTAACTATGTTAACAACAATCCAACCAAGAGTTGAGTGAGTTTTTGTTTCTAAACTATTTATATACTACAATTAATAACAACTATTTACTTTAGAATTTAGACAATGGATACGCACATGCCAAGGTTAAGAACGAGTAATGAACTTGATAATCATGATAATTTGGTCATCCTCTTCTTCATGTTGCTAGCCAAGAACGTTGCCTAGAAATTAAAACTTTTGTATTTAATTTAACTTTAGAATCATAAACCATCCGTCTACATTTCTGTGATCAAATGCAATTTATGACCTAGCACTACAATTCCGGTTCCTAAATTGACTAATACGGCTTTCAAGTATATTTCTATCAAGAAAGCACATCAAAACCCAATTTTCCCAAATGAAGTTAAGAACAATACCCTATTAATTCACAACTTTCCAATTTCGTGCTCTCTCGAGTGAAATTGGACTTTTTAGATATACATTAATTGTGGCCAATCAATAATGTAGTAAGCACAAGAATTAATAGAACAACATGCAAGAAGAAGAAGAAACCATATCAATTATCACCAAAATTCATTACACAAGTTCAAAACCTCAGCAAAGAAGGGAATTAGCCACTCATTCTTGGATTAATCATCCTAAAATGAGTGTAAATCATGCATACAATTGAAGGAAAGAAGAAAGGAAGAGAACAAAACTCTTAGCTTTTCTATTCTTCAACTGCCACAAACCCACGTTCCTGCTCTCCACTTCTGAACTCAGTCTAAAAACTAAAAACTGATTAAAAATAAACCTAAGTGTGCTATTTATACTAGTGGGAAATTTTTCCCGGAATAACAAGCAACGTGTCACGGAGGCCAACGCGGAGCACTGCCTCCGTGAAACGGCGTGGACGCGGACCCTCTCTGGAAATTGCAGGGTCCGGATAATTGGCCTCAACGAGGCACGGAGGCCATCACGGAGTCCTGTCTCCTTGCCACGGAGCTGTCGCGAGGCCTCACTGGAATCTGCCAATTAATTTCCTCTCCAGGCAGTGTGCTACCACGATGGCAGCGTGGCACGGCTCCATCGCGGAGCCAGTGTAAAATGTGCCATGCAAGGTCTTTTCCACGCTCGCATCCCAGTCCAACTCCGACATAGTTCCAACACGCATTTTAGCTCTTAAAAATCACATTATCCTCCAAAACAAATGCTAATCATTTTGGTTAGTATAAATTCGCATTTTATTAACAAATACATGATATTATATACACATTTCACAACAAACAAGGTAAAAATGATACGTTTGAGTATCACTTGGGCATATAAATCTGCCCAAGATCAGAGACGAGGCAGCAGCACCTGATGAAGAAGTGGAGTATTTTGATTGACCAGGGAGTTCCGCCACCCATTTTTTGTGCTATGTTAATTTTTATGAACACTGGGGACAGTGTTCGAGATAAGTGTGGGGTGGGAGTAGTTAGGTGCTGGTTGTGTTTTGTGTATGTTCTGTTCTGTTGTTATGCTGGTGGAAAAATTTTGTGACCCTGTGAATTGTGATTGTGAAGCTTTTGTTCTGTATTGTAATTAAATGTGAAACTGTTGTGTGTTGCTGAATGTTGCTAGCTAATTTTGTACATATTTTTGTTTCATCGAAATGATCGATATTTTTAAATTTTCTTTTTTTTCAATTCTTGGGTTTCTCGGCGTTTGTTTTTGATTCTTTTACCGAGAAGGGTCCCATTGAACCGAAGTCCTAGTTAGTGACCGTTCCCTATGATGAATGGATGACGACCGTCTTAAGGGAAATGTAGTCATTAGGAGTAGATTTTTTTCATTTATTTTTCAGTTATTTTCTTTTGTGGGTTACATCCTAAAACCTGTAGTTACTTTATGGTTGCGGAATTCTGGGTGCGTGTTGTACATGATATTCGAAATGCAAAGGTGATTCGTATGAAAGCATGCAACTTTGTAAATATGTTGAGATACCTAGGCCATGGAGTCGATTCAGTGTGATTGAGGCTTAATGTTTGAATTCTTGTAATTAGCTGATTGAAGAGTCTGTGAATACGTCTTGAATTGAGCATGTGCAATAAGTGTGAAGTGAGGTTTTGTTTATTCCATGCCATTGTGAAGTGTCTAGAAGTTGCCTGGTGTGTGTACGAAACGAAATGAAGGACATGTATTGTAGGAAAGGATGTAGGCATTTCTTTGTGTTAACCGAAAGTTTCTTTTTTTTCATTATTGTACCCACCTTGAATGTACACCCTAGTTAGCCCGTTGAGCCTTTAGCCTATTATTTTTTTTCTTGTGTCAAAATGTGTAAACCAAGCTTAACCCCTTCTTTTCATTAGCCGTAAATTTGATCCAAAACTCTTAAGCGCTTAAGAAGAGAAAATAATTCTCCCAAAGTGTCAAAGAGTGAGAGAGGTGAAAAGAAAGGAAAAGTAGAGTGATGAAAGGAAAGAAAAGGTTGAAGATGCACTTGTTATAAATAAAATATAATGAAGTTGTCTGAATAATCTTTGTTATCGAGTCAAGTGTGCTTAAAGATATGGGCCAAACTAAAAACAGACTTCAAGAATGGGAGGATGAAGGAAGAAACAATGCCCATGAGTTTGATGGGATGTATTGAAAAGGCGCTTAAGGATTCTAGTGGCTATGATTGGCTAGCCCAATATTTACTAGTTCCGTAGCTTACATTACAACCCGTTAAAGTCCTACGTGATCCTACATCACATTTCCTTATATTAGTGGAGTAATACACTAAGGGCAAGCCTATGGTTCATGACATGATGCGTGTGAATTCTTTTGGGAGAGAGAGTGAAATGGTGTTTATATGCCCCTGCATGTAACCGTTAGAGTTCATGTGATTAAAAAGGGGAAAATTCTCTTGCATTGTGAGGGAACATGCTTGATGAGAGATTAATTTTCGTGTCGGATATCTTGATCAGCTGATTTCATGAGTTTGCCAATATCGAGAGTCGATTCTTAAGTCTAGGAGGTCTTGATGTGTTGAAGGTCATTGCATTGATAGGACCATGCGTGTTTTCTTGATGATTTGCTGTATTGAATAATCGGTATGGCCGTAGCCTGAATTGTCGAACCAGAGTAGCCAGGATGGGGTGTAAAGTGCATGAGGTGTAAGATTGTTGTTCGGGGACGAACAGGGATTTAAGTGTGGGGTAAGTGATCTTGGGCAAATTTATATGCCCAAGTGATACTTAAATGTATCATTTTAGCCTTGTTTATCTATCAATGTTTATACATTCTCATGTGATTTATAATAAAATGTGAATCTATACTAACCAACATGATTTTGCAGGTGAAATATAATTTTGGGAAGCTAAAATGTGTGTTGGGAGAGATTGGGGTTGGACTCGGATGGTAGGAAAGGACAAAGCATTGGAAGGCACAAATTAAAGGGGCTCCGCGATGGAGCCGTGTCACGCTGCCATCGCGGAGGCCTTCTGCCTGGATAGGGAATTTTTTACCAAATTCCAGTGTGGGTGCGCGTTGGGGCCGTGGCACATTGGTCTAGCTCCGAGTTGCACGCCATGCCACATTGGGCCTTATTACCTGGATAGTCAATTTCCAGTGAGGCTCCGCGTTAGTGGCGTGTCACGGAGGCAGTGCTCCGCGATGCACTTTGTGACACGTTGCTTGTTATTCCGGGAAAAATTCTCACTAGTGTAAATAGAACACTTAGGTTCATTTTTCAATATTCTGACTTGGTGGAGCAAGAACGTGGGTTACAGGCAGTTGAGGGGACGAAATTCCCAGGGTTTTTTCTCTATCTACTTCTTCTATAATTCAATTGCTTGTATGTCTAACACTCATTTAATGATGTTTAATCCACAAATGAGTGGCTAGTTCCTCTTCTTGCTGAGGTTAAGAACAATTGTATTGAAATGTAGTTATTGATCAATTGGGTTTTTCATCTTTTCTTCCATGGTTGTTCTATTGATTCTTGTTCTTACTGCATTAATGTGTGGCCAACGTTAATGTACATCTAAAAAGTCCGGTTTCACTCAAGAGAGCAAGAAATTGAAAAGTTGTGAATCAATAGGATATGATCTTTTCTTAGTTTGGGAAAATTGAGAATTGATTTACCTTCAGGATAGAAATATACTGGAAAGTCGTATTAGTCAATTAAGGAACCAGTTTTGTATGGCTAGAACATGAATTTCGTTTAATCATAGAAATGTAGGTGGACAGTTCATGATTCTTAAGTTGGGTTAAATACGAGAGTTTTCATCCATTGGCAATAGTTCTTGACTAGCAACCGGAGGAAAAGTTAACCAAATTATATCGATAATTTATTTCCTTACATGTTCGTTTAACCTCATCACGCTCACATTCATAGTTCAGACTCAATTTATATAATCTTTGTAGATTTAGCATAAAAACTAGAAATCAAAATATCAAACTCTTCTTTGCACTGTTGTCTTCATTCTTAGAGTTAAAATATAGTACACTTGAGTAGATTGTTACCTTATCCCAGTCCATGTGGGATCGATATTTGGCTTACTTAAGCCACTTTACTACTTGTTCGACCACGTGCACTTGCGTGTAGCTTTATACCCAAAGAAAAAGCTCCGAACAACCACAAGGCTTTTACACTAGTGATCTATTCTGGTGTTTAGCATGCAATATTGGAAAGTTAAATTCACCTAAATTGTTGGTCCCCTATCTAGATGATTATCACCACACAACTTGGTTTGTATACGGGTGTATGCTTAATTAACCCTTACCCTTGATATCAGATTAACTCTCCCCGGACAAGGTGAAGCTATAGATGTGGGTTGATATCCTCAAATCTCCGTTGTTAATCCCTTTTTCCATTCATCACCCCCTTGATACGGTAAGTAAAAATAAGGCAAATTCCAACATTTGCAACCGTTAAGAAACAATTGAAACGATGGGAAAAACAATACATGCATAAACCCCATTGAAGAATCACTAAGTATATTTACCTATATATGTTAATTCATCATGGTTCCCACAACCCTAGTTATGGGTTTAGCTACTTGTATTTCAATGATCATAATCACAAAATACAGAAGAAATCGTAATTGTAACTTACAAAGATTTGTAGAAGAAAACCACTTGAATTGAATAAACCACCATGATGAACAAAACTTCAATGTTGTTCAATGCTCAAAATCTAGAACAAAACTACAAATTTTGTTTCTTGAACAAAGAATGATTGTTAACAATACCAAAATCCATGTGAAAAGTAGTAAAATAAAGTGTCCCTTAAAATAAACTAAAATATTGTATCTATTGTTTCAAACAAAACCTCTCCTAACTAAAAAGGGAATCCAGGTTGGCTGGCAACGGGCCAAGTAACGACACGGTAGTTCTCCTAACGAGTCGTGGCAAGCGTCCTTGAGTTTTCCTCAGCAACCTATCCATTATTGACAATAGGTCACCTAACGACTCGTCAGATCAGGGCACGAGTCGTTAGGTCCCTCGTGGCCATGGATCACCAAATCCCCCAGTGTACCTGACGATTGCTCACAGTATCTCATAACGAGTATTCACATCTCCTAACGACTCATTATGTCCTTCATTGCCTTTCTGAGCATTTTTCCATAAATTTTCTTCCCAGTCTTCACGATTAGCATAACAACTCATTATCGGATATAATGAGTCATGCCTTCAAATCATTAACTGCACTGGTTCTTCTTCATAAAACACTTGATCTTCTCCATGACTCCAGGAAAGAGTCATCCATTGGGACGACGACTCGTTACCTGGCTAGCGGCCTACATTTTGTTCCATTTTTGCCTTACTTTGCCTATTTCATGTTCTGGACCTGTTTTCCTACAACACTTAACACAAACCCATCATATCTACATAAACATACCCAAAATTTTCATATTTTCTTATTTTTAAGTGTTGAAAGTGCTGTAAAGTTACGACACATCCAAATAATCTCTGTGGAGTTAGTTCTTTAAAATTTGCATGGTATGCCAGAACCCCATCGAGTAAAGGTTGTCGAAATTACTCCAAATTGAGTCCTAAATAGCCACAGGCAATAGGTAAGCATTT
This sequence comes from Datura wrightii, assembly GCA_035772735.1. Lineage (NCBI taxonomy): Eukaryota > Viridiplantae > Streptophyta > Magnoliopsida > Solanales > Solanaceae > Datura > Datura wrightii. The sequence goes on along the minus strand of JASDFA010000001.1, from coordinate 150,270,932 downwards.
CTCGCTTCTAAACTCTCGAGAAATTATGGGTTTTCATCTGAGTTAAATAAAGTTGAATTATAGTTATTATTATTATCGAAAGTTATCTGTGTTTGCTGAATTTATTATTCAAAATAACCTTATTCTCTTAGTGTAAAGGTTGCAATTGAGTGGGACTGCCACCTTCAGGATTGACAATAGCTAGGGTGAACGAAAGTCGGTGTTCGAGGTATGTTAAGGCTTATCTCTTCGGCAAGTTATTCTCGTCGTACAATGATACAACCTATGTGACGTGCCCGATTCGCGCGTCCGCAAGTGTACGGGTCGTGCAAGTAATATAGTGGCTCTTTTTAAGAACCGGATTGTCGAACCCACAGGGACTGGACCCATTCCTCTAACTATCCATTTCTAGTGTGATCTTAAATACCTCAAGTGTTGGTTATAGACATTTTCGATTGAGATTAATTAAGTCTAAGTTTGGGTCAACGAAGTATTCTGAAATTACTCTAGGAGCAACATAGAGTTAAAACCAATTAATCATGTGATACTACGATTTGCAAAGGGTTAAGCATGGAACTATCAATTGTTATTTCACATAATTAGAATTGCATGTTTATGGTCTTTCGAGCCTCTAAACACGGCAATCTAGCCTCACTGCATCATTGTAAGCGAGGAGTTTAATTTTCTAGTCGCGGGCAATCAATTATGTTGTGGTTTACGGGGAAACGATTAGGGACTTTCGTGCGTCTAACCATTTAACTCAACTTAGCCTCACAACTACTTCTTCGAGTGGTGATGTGACATCCCAAGTTGGTCTTTCATAACCCCCGTGTGTCAACCAAGCACGGTGTTAGGTATATTTCTATCCTGACACAAAAATCTCTCCCGAGATACAAACATGCTCCTTACATTCTCATGTCCTGACCTAGGTAATGCTTTCTCAAGCTATTACTCAAGCTAACAAATATGCTTTCATGGTGATCAATCATAAAAACAACCAACAATCCAGAGTGCAAGACGAAAACAACAATCAATAACTTAATTTCAAAACAATTTCATAAAATCACAATCATAATTCATGGCTTCAACCCTAGAGGAAGGGTTCTTGCCATTCATGTTCGTAAAACTACAATTAACTAATACTAAACTAACATAATTACATGAATTTGGTAGATGAGAAAGGAATTTGATAAACCCTAGATGAGTTCTCCCACTTCTCCCTTCACTCCTAGGTGGTTTTTCAGAATAAAATCGTGACCAAATGATTTTAGGAGCTAAGGGTCCTATTTATAGTAAATGGAAAACGTGCATAATTTAGCCTGAGAGGGAACGACTCCGTGTCACGGAGTGCATCGCGGAGCACTGCCTCCGTGACATGGAGACAACGCGAAAGCTCTCTGGAAATTGCCTCAGGAAACCAAGTTGCCGAGGGTTGCCGCGCTGGCCAACGTGGCACGCGGCCCATGCAGCGCGTTGGCAAGCTGCTGTCGCGCAGGCTGCCTAGCGTGACACGGCGCTGCCGCACTGGTTCTCTGCCTCCTGCTGCCTGCTGCTGCCTTTCCTCGTGCGCTTGGCAAGGGCGTGGCACGGTGCTGGGCGCGGTACACGCACAGCGTGGCACGCTGCCTGGCGCGGCCAGCCTTGCCAAGGCATGCCCCTTGCCGACTTTTCGCCACTTGCTTCCACTTCATCCCTTCCTTTCACCAACTTGCGAATTAGTTCCTCAAATGCATTATTAACCTACAAAACAAGGACTAATCATGTTGGTTAGCACATATATTCACACTTATATAAAATCACATGAGATTATGTAAAATAACTTAGATAAACAAGACTATATTAAGGTATAAAGCGTATCACGGGCATGCTATTTTGCCCGTGATCACAACCCCACACTTAAAGCCTTGTTCGTCCTCAAACAACCTATTACATCTCATGCATATGGAGACTCCCACATAACTAATTTGGCAAGATAATTCAAGCTACGGCTATAATGATTACATAAGATAACAAGCTAAAGGTAGAGCATACACAATTTAATCACCGAGATGAAATACAACAATGCTAAGACTTCTTAACTTCAAGAATCGACTCTCGATCTTAGCAAACTCATGCAAATCAACTGAGTAAGAAATCCCACATGAATTATATCCTTCATTCAACATGTGCCCTCACGGAAGGAGAGTTACCCAATCACACGCCAAAATCATTTTTACATCACAACATGTGTGGGTAAATAAATAGAATCACACTCACTCTCACAAAGAATTCACATGCATCATGTAATGACCCATAAGCTTGCCCTTAGTGTTTTATTCCACTAATTTAAGGATGTGTGAATGTAAGATCAAGTAGGACTTAATGGGTTGTAATGTAGGCTAAGGGACAGGTAGGTACTATTATGGCCAGTAATAGTGACTATCTTTCCTAAACGCTTTTAATACATTACGCCCTCCTTACGAACTTCCCTTCCCTTACTTTACCTTTTTCTCCTTTCATCTTTCTTGTTCCTCTTATGTTCCCCCATTTCTTTAGGCACTTTTAACTTATTAGTAAGGAGTTCTATAAATAATTTTTCATTAATTTGTTTTCTTGCTCCTTACTAATAATCAACCATTTTCACACAAGTGCACCTTTGTCCTTTTCTCACTTCTACAACTTGCTACTTTTCCTTTCTTTTCATTCTTCTCACTCCTTTACTCCTTCGGATTTTTTTTCACTCAAGCGATTAGGAATTTTGCATCAAGTTCAAGGCTAATGAAAGAAAAAGGATTAAGCTTATGTTGCAGCTATCAAAGAATAGGCTCAAGGCTCAACAGGGCTAACTAGGATTAATTTCTCAAGGTAGGTAAAACGAGGGATAACAATTGGTTCATTCAAAGAAATGCCTAAATCATCTCCTACAATTCACATCCTTCATTTCGTTTAATAAACACACCAGGCAAGTTATAGACAATCCACAATAGCACAGAATACTCAAAAACCTTACACTCATGGCACATGCTCAAATCAAGACATATTCAGTAGACTCTTACTCAGCTAATCACAAGAATTCAAAATAAGCTTCAATCATATTGAGTCAAATTCAAGAGCCTAAGCGTCTCACACAAAGTTATACACCTGCATGCTTCACACCTAACATACTTGCATCTTACAATCACGTATAGCACATAACAAGAACATCAAGCACCACTTAGTTATGGTTTCAAAAACCAATCACCTACCGACTAATTTTCCTCAAGACGATCATCATCCATCCATCGTCGGAAACAGTCCCTAACTATGACTAAAAACACTATATACAGACAAAGGAAAGAAAAAATAAAATTTTTATTCTTCGGTTCAAAGACCCCCCGTCGGAAAAGAACCGAAAAGAAAAACCAACGGGTGATGAAGTCATGCTTACTTCACAAAAATTTTCAAATTTTTCAAATTTTTCAAAAGCATTACATTCACCAAAAATCGTTAAGCACAACAAAATTTTTTGAAATTTCCCTTGAAATTTCCCTCACCCCACACGTAAATCATGCTATGTCCTCATAGCATCAAATTAAAATTTAAGAAGGGTGAGAAATACTCCCTGAGGCCTTTAGGCCTAGCTAATAGCATGATTTTCTTCACTTTGCACAAGTGGGTGTTCAACCCCACACTTTTTCTCTTCCATGCTTGTTAGCTTCCTCTTCCACGGGTACTCAGACTTCCCCTCCATCTGCGCTTAACTTTCCACCAAAACAACACAAGATGAAAATAAACAAAAATTAACTCAATTGCAAGTACTTAAAATGGTACCTGTGGTACCCTTGGGTTGCCTCCCAAGTAGCGCCTTATTTTACGTCGTGGCCCGACGTGGGCTATCCTTTTCAGGACATCCTCCTACCTGGGTTCTCTTTCGAGAACCATCTCCTTTTCTTTTGCTATTTAGAGGAAACAGCCTCCACTCTGCTCCTCTCTTTCTCCAACTTCTTTTCAGTTTGAAGTCCTTTATCAGACTCGGGCTGAACATTTGTTATTGCCTTCGGCCCTACACCTGCGGAATCCTCCACCCCACACTTATCCTCTGCCAACACACTGACCTGGCAAAGGTTTTTGTAGTGTGCAGATGGGTTCATTTCTTGGTACACGCGGAAGATTTCTTCTTCATCTTCAACCCTCATTTTCAGGGTCCCTGCTTTCAAATCAATCACCGCTCCTCCAGTGGCCAAAAATGGCCGTCCCAAGATCAGGGGTACCTGGTCATCAACCTGAAAATCCAAGACAATAAAATCAGCAGGTATAATGAACTTACCTACTTTGATGAGAAGATCCTCTATTATTCCATCAGGTGTTACTCGCGACTTGATAGCCAGCTGCAGCATCAACCTCATCGGCCTCGGTTTTCCCAACCCCAGGGTGTTGAATAAGGATAGGGGCATTAGATTAACTGCCGCCCCCAAGTCACATAAAGCTCGTAGCACCTCAGCTTTACCAATTTGTATGGGGAGGGTAACACTCCCTGGGTCTTTGAGTTTCTTTGGCATTTTGCTCAATACCCTGTAACTGCACTCCTCAGTCAGTGCTACCGTTTGGACATCCACCAATCTCACTTTGTTCGCCATCACGTCCTTCAAGTATTTAGCATACTTGGGCATTCCCTGCAAAACATCAAGAAGAGGCAAATTTATGTGAAGTTCTCTGAAGCTCTCAAAGAACTTTTTGAAGCATTCCTCTTCCTTGCTCTTTCTGAATTTCTGAGGGAATGGTGGTGGTGGTCTTTGTGCTGGCTGCAATGGAAGTCGTGCATTTTGTTGCCCCGCACTCTGATTATCTCCCATGTGGATGGATGGTCCTGGTCTAACCAACTCCGGCTGCACCTCCTTGCTCAGCTCTTTTGGCACTGCATCAGCTAATTGCCTACCGCTTCTCAAACTGATGGCATTGATCTGCCGGGGGTTAGGATCTGTGTCGCTTGGTAATCCCCCCTGCGATCTCATGTTTTGAGCAGCTGCTATCTGACCCATTTGTTTTTCAAGATTGCGGGTGGCGACTTGCTGATTCATTATGTCTGTTGCCATCCTCGCCTGGTTTTCCACTAACTGAGTCTGGGTCTCCATAATTTTCTGCAGTGTTTCCTCAATGTTGCTACTCAATTGCCCATCATTCTGCCTATTCTGCTGATACTGCTGCTGTTGAGGTTGCATAAAATTCTTCTTTTGGTTTCCACCCCAAGAAAAATTCGGGTGGCCCTGCCAATTTCTGTTGTAACTGGTTTCAAAATTCTGATTGTTGCGCTGCACATTCTAACAAAATTAACTGACTCCGGATTGACTCCACAAGATTCTGCATGGTGCCCATTATTACCACAAATTTCACACCAACTTGGAGCTTGCTGAACTGCATTAACCTGGCCCTAGCGTTGGTTCATACTCAGTTTATTAAACTGAGTCATCATTTGATGCTGGAACGAAGCTAACTGTGCTGCCAAGGCATTCAAACCATCTACTTCTATCAACCCTGGTCTCTTTCCTGCCCCTCTCGATGACTCGCTGTGCCACTCTGGATTTCCTTGTGCAATTCTGTTCAACAAAGTGTACAACTCATCATATGTCTTATCCAAGGCTTGCCCACCCGATGCAGAGTCTAGTAATATTTTTGTGTGTGGGTCTAGACTTTCTACAAAGGTATGGGCCAGCACTTCATTTGATTGCTGGTGATGGGGGCAATCTCTCAACAATGACTTGAATCTTTCCCAAGCCATATATAAGTTCTCATCAGGCCTCTGCTTGAAACTGAGTATTTCACTTCTTAACCTTGCAGTTTTGCCTGAAGGGAAGAATCTGATAAGGAACTTCTTAGCCAAGTCATTCCATGAAGTTATGGAGTTTGGTGGCTCAGCCTTCAGCCACTTTTTCGCCTCTCCCAACAGTGAAAATGGAAAGAGGGTCATTCGGACATAATCTGTGGACACGCCGGTGGGGACAAATGTGTCACTAATCTCTAAAAAGCTCTGTAGGTGCTGCTGCGGGTCCTCATGTGCCATCCCAGTGAATTGACCACTAGAATGTAACAGCTGCACCATGTTCCGTTTAAGCTTAAAGTGCCCTCCAGGCTCCGGTTTAAGAATGCTTGAGGTCACATTTGTCGCTAGTGGGATAGCCACTTCGCGAACTGGTCTTGCTTCCATTTCTTCGGATGACAAGTGTGCTTGTCCCGTGGGTGGTTGTTGTTGTACCTTTTCTTGAAGTCTCTTCAACTTATGCTCTAGAGCTATTCTCCTTCGCAAATGGATTTGACGTTCAGGATCAAGCAACGGTTCCACAAGCTCTCTATTTCTAGCCAGCTCGGCAGGACAACCTGTCACCTGCAATAATCAGACTAAGACCAAGTTTCTCAACACTTAAGAGAATTTAAAAATCACACAAAAATAGATAAATTATCAAAACTTCGCCGAGTCCCCGGCAGCGGCGCCAAAAACTTGACGTGCCCGATTCGCGCGTCCGTAAGTGTACGGGTCGTGCAAGTAATATAGTGGCTCTTTTTAAGAACCGGATTGTCGAACCCATAGGGACTGGACCCATTCCTCTAACTATCCATTTCTAGTGTGATCTTAAATACCTCAAGTGTTGGTTATAGACTTTTTCGATTGAGATTAATTAAGTCTATGTTTGGGTCAACGAAGTATTCTGAAATTACTCTAGGAGCAACATAGAGTTAAAACCAATTAATCATGCGATACTACAATTTGCAAAGGGTTAAGCATGGAACTATCAATTGTTATTTCACATAATTAGAATTGCATGTTTATGGTCTTTCGAGCCTCTAAACACGGCAATCTAGCCTCACTGCATCATTGTAAGCGAGGAGTTTAATTTTCTAGTCGCGGGCAATCAATTATGTTGTGGTTTACGGGGAAACGATTAGGGACTTTCGTGTGTCTAACCATTTAACTCAACTTAGCCTCACAACTACTTCTTCGAGTGGTGATGTGACATCCCAAGTTGGTCTTTCATAACCCCCCTGTGTCAACCAAGCATGGTGTTGGGTATATTTCTATCCTGACACAAAAATCTCTTCCGAGATACAAACATGCTCCTTACATTCTCATGTCCTGACCTAGGTAATGCTTTCTCAAGCTATTACTCAAGCTAACAAATATGCTTTCATGGTGATCAATCATAAAAACAACCAACAATCCAGAGTGCAAGACGAAAACAACAATCAATAACTTAATTCCAAAACAATTTCATAAAATCACAATCATAATTCATGGCTTCAACCCTAGAGGAAGGGTTCTTGCCATTCATGTTCGTAAAACTACAATTAACTAATACGAAACTAACATACTTACATGAATTTGGTAGATGAGAAGGGAATTTGATAAACCCTAGATGAGTTCTCCCACTTCTCCCTTCACTCCTAGGTGGTTTTTCAGAATAAAATCGTGACCAAATGATTTTAGGAGCTAAGGGTCCTATTTATAGTAAATGGAAAACGTGCATAATTTAGCCTGAGAGGGAACGGCTCCGTGTCACGGAGTGCATCGCGGAGCACTGCCTCCGTAACATGGAGACAACGCGAAAGCTCTCTGGAAATTGCCTCAGGAAACCAAGTTGCCGAGGGTTGCCGCGCTGGCCAACGTGGCACGCTGCCCATGCAGCGCGTTGGCAAGCTGTTGTCGTGCAGGCTGCCTAGCGTGACACGGCGCTGCCGCGCTGGTTCTCTGCCTCCTGCTGCCTGCTGCTGCCTTTCCTCGTGCGCTTGGCAAGGGCGTGGCACGGCGCTGGGCGCGGCACACGCACAGCGTGGCACGCTGCCTGGCGCGGCCAGCCTTGCCAAGGCATGCCCCTTGCCGACTTTTCGCCACTTGCTTCCACTTCATCCCTTCCTTTCATCAACTTGCGAATTAGTTCGTCAAATGAATTATTAACCTACAAAACAAGGACTAATCATGTTGGTTAGCACATATATTCACACTTATATAAAATCACATGAGATTATGTAAAATAACTTAGATAAACAAGACTATATTAAGGTATAAAGCGTATCACGGGCATGCTATTTCACCCGTGATCACTATGTTCTTGAACGGAGATACCGATCCTATAGGTTGTAATTAGCTGCTTCTAGTAGATAAGAATCATGTATGTTGTGATTAGATGTTTTTAGTAGATTATAACTATATATGTTGTGGTTAGGTGTTAGCAAATGTATTGGTGTATGTTGTAGTATCCCTCATCGGGAAGGAGTATGTTAAGTGTGACTCACACTAGGAGCGTCATAGGAACTCCTCTGTTTTACTATTCAAAATATTAGTAGAATTATCATGCCAAGGTCTTAGAAGTTTATGGTTAGCTATTGGGACAAATTTGGTAAGTTGGACAACATTAGGCACAGTTGGGCGATATGACTTTCAGTTTGACGACTGTATTGTCGGTAAAGCTCGCCCAGAGGCCGTTGGCGTACCTTAATGCCTCAAGGGCCAGAAATTTGTTAGGATGGTCATTCTTTATAGCGGCACCAGGGTTCACTAGGGAACTAAGTGACAGGATGCCATCTAGTTAGCTACTGCCAGTGACTGTTAGTTTCAGTCAACTTAGTGCTTATCATACAGGTCGCTTAGGAAATCATCCCAGTTGTACAAGTCAGATAGACTCGTGGGTACCGTAAAGAATGAACCTTATGAGTAGTTGAATGCGGGGCCAATGCCCCAGCCTGCTCTCATAACATGCTCGGGTATAGGTTGCCGTGAGTGGCTAAGTCTAGATAAACTTACCTGCAAGGTTAAAAATCACCCAGAGAAGATATATGAAATCTGAACAGACCAAGTAAGATATAAGGGACTAGAACTATAGTGGTACAATATTACCTTCTGGCTAAGAATTATAGTAAGCTGCCTGTGGAAGACTAGGGGCTGACTGCTCAAGAGCATGTCCAATCAGTAGCAGCCCTACAGTTGTTCCAAGCAAAGGAACTAAGTAATTGGTCGTCTACGATCTTACAATTCTCTTATGAGCTGTCATTGTCCTAGCATGATATTTAGATTATTGTTTAGGCCACTCCAGGTCTCTCCCTATCTAGTTTAGACCAATAGAGATTATGATCACTATCAGGATCCTCTAATCAGATATAGGCACAAGTTGACAGCTATACAAACTATTCTAGGGGTGAGTAGCGGTTGCGTTAGGTCTTAAGAGGAAGATACACCTTTTGAGTGGCTAGATTAAGACTAAAATGTAGTATATCGATTGGGATTGACCCCACCTAGGATAGCCTTCCGTTAACCAACTTCAGGGTTGCTAAGAATGTCATCACCTATGGGGCTATTGATTGCTCAAAGGAGCTATATGATAATGTCATCGCCTACAAGGCTATTGATCGCTCAAAGGTACTATATGATATCCGATGGGACCATACTCATGTCAATGCCATATTTACATCCACCTATATATGGACCTCTTTTTATGTCGTACCTATATCACCGACCTTCCATCGAGCCTTGTGTGCCAAGGGTGTAGTTACAGGAGCCCAATGGGCTCAGACACAGTTACAGGAGTCTAGCGGGCTAAGATACAGACCTAGAAGCCAGGTAGGTTGGCTATAGTACCAGTAGAATCATAAGAACATGGATAGGGGTATATAGATTGGATTGTACATGCCATGGCTTATGGGGGCCCTTGTAGGTTATTTTTTTGTTTCTTGCACCTTCTAGGCTTATGGGGGCCAAGTTATGTTCTTATATTTATACTTGCTTGTTAGTTGTAGCCCATGAATGTATAGTCGTACAGTTTCAGCTCATATATATTTAGTGTTTTACTAGATGCAGGTTATGGATAAGAAAGCTCACAGGTTAACTTATACCTCTTCTTTCTATTCACTTTCAGTTGTTTATCAGTTTCTATTCAGTCTTATTTACTGCCTTAAATATTCAGTACATATTGTACTGATGCCCAACTATGGGGCGCTACATACTTGCCTGCTTATACAGAGAAATTCTGGGGTCCCCTAGCAGCTATTCAAATTCAGTAGTTTGGCCAGCTCCTTTCTTTGGGAGTTTCCATGTTGTAGAGGTTTATCTGTCTTTTATTTGTATAGCATTTGGGTAGGCTAGGGCCTTATCCCGACAAATATTTTAACTCATAGAGTCTTCAAAATGACAGTACTCAGTTAGCTGGTTGTTGTTGGCCATATGGGGCCTATGTATGTCTTATTTTATGTGTTGGTCATGTGGGGCCTAGTATAGCTACTTGTTTTCTTTTCTATTATAACTAGACAGCCTGGTGGTCTTTTCGGCCTGCATAGGATCCCTATTATTATTTTGTTGGATGGGCTAGTCATTTTGTTTACAAGTGTTGTGTGGCCTTGTTGGCCCAAGGTTGTGTTTACAATCGAGATATAGTAGTTTGTTTTCTTGATTTTTAGTCACTAGTAGGAACTAGAGGTGCCTTTGCCCAGCTAGGTCAGCCTAGATCCCAGTGTGGCATTAGGTGCCGGTCATACCTTCCAAGGTGGGGCGTGACAAACATGGTATCATACTTGGTCGTATCCTTGAGAGTCTGCACACCTGATTTAGTAGAGTTTTGTCTATGGGTATGTTGTGCACCACATTCTGTAGGCAGGAGGCTACGAGGAACAATAGCGTGGTTACCCCTCCTTCATCTCGGATCGTGCTATAAAGCTGAGTCGTATAGGGATGAGACCCTATGCTTTCATTGTTATGTCAACCTAGAATAGTGTTTGGTATGGGACAGACTCCAATCAGCCACAAGTCAGCTACAACAGCAGGAGAGGGTACTTGTGAGGTGCCACAGTCGGGAGACAGTCATCCTAAGGGCGGAAGCTGACGTCTTTTTAATCTCCTCGGCATCCTCCTATGGCACCATAACTCTCATAAGGTAACAAATATTCTAGCACCGTCCCTAGTTCATTCTTTAGCCTTGAGATAGGAGGTCAGGAGTATAGTATATATATGAGTTGGCTTATTTAGTAGACATTTACAATTAGAAAGGGACAACAATTAGTGTTGGATTACCTAAAATATGCTAAGGATTGTGCGAGGTTTGTACCTATAGCTCTTAGAGTTTGTTTAATTTTCCACCTTAGCCCTATTATAGAATGTTAAGGTCATTTTCCACCTCCTAGCTTGTTCTTTGAGTACAACAGAAAGTGTATGTATCATTGCCATGTTGCCCAGAATAAATCGTAACGGAAGGCTAGAACTATTGATTCCAAGAAGGATTAGAAAGTGTTTAAGATCCCTAGTGCTTAAAAAGTTACCTTGACCTTCATGGTAGTAAATTAAGAGGGAAGATAAGATTGCCAGTAGCACCCAAGTACATGCGGAAGTCCATAAGCAATAAACCTCCAGTAACAATAAAGCTCAAATAAGAGATATACTAATCCTACCGTGACGTGTGGATGGCCATAGGATATACCTAGAGAATAGAGCCTGCAACCCCCAGATTTTCATGTTAAGGGAAAGAGAGAATATGTGATGGAAACCGATCGAGTACGAGTCTTGATGATATAGTTTGGTAGACTTAGCCGGTATTATCCTTTCTTGTATAGAGCGTGGGGCACGAACCCCGATCTTCAGCTTATAAAAGTAAGATCAAGATATGAGCATCGAGCTTGAGAGGAGAAAAACACCATCTCAAGATTGTAGAAGGCTAATAGAGCTTGGAATTTCCACTGAATGTTGAAGAATAAGTATCAAGCTGACATTTAAAGGGTAGTGAGATTGTGACCTAAAATGTTGCAGTTGTTCGGTGCGTTTGTTGGGGTTAAAAACTGACACGCAAGTGCACGTGGTAGAACAAGTAGTAAGTGGCTTTAGTAAGCCAAGTATCGATCCACGGAGACTCTGGATAAGTGAAAATTGCTTAAGTATACTATACTATATCTCACTTCTAAATATGCTGACAACAACGTAACCAAAAATTGAATAACTTGTTTTATAAATCCTATACTAAAACTACTAACAATTATCTACTTTGAATTTAAACTATGGATATGAGCATGCCGAGGTTAAGAACATGTAATGAAACTGATTATAATCATAAATTGGTTAATCTTTTCTTCAAGTTGCTAGCCAAGAATATTAGCCAAGAGATTAAAACTCTCGTATTTAATCTCACTTAAGAATCATAAACCATCCGTCTACATTTCTGTCATCAAATGCAATTCATGACCTAGCAATACAATTCCGGTTCCTAAATTAACTAATACGACTTTCAAGTATATTTCTATCAGGAAAGCACATCAAAACTCAATTTTCCGAAATCAAGTAAAGAACAATATCCTATTAATTCACAACTTTCCAATTTCGTGCTCTCTCGAGTGAAATCGGACTTTTTAGATATACATTAATGTTGGCCACACACCAATGCAGTAGAAACAAGAATTAATGGAACAACATGGAAGAAAAAGATGAAAAACCATATAATTCAATAATCAAAATTCATCACAAGTGTTCATAACCTCAGCAAAGAAGGGAATTAGCCACTCATTTGGGGATTAATTATCCTAAAACAAGTGTTAATCATACAAACAATTGAGTTAGAGAAGAAAGAAGGAGAGAAAAAACCCTGAACTTTTCGTCCCTCAACTGCCTGTAACCCACGTCCTTGCTCCACCAAGTCTGAATTATGAAAAAATGAACCTTAGTGTTCTATTTATACTAGTGGGAATTTTTCCCGGAATAACAAGCAACGTGTCACGGAGGGCATCGCGGAGCACTGCCTCCGTGACACGGCGTGGACGCGGACCCTCACTATAAATTGGGGGTCCGGGAATAAAGCATCAACGTGGAACGGCGTGCAACGCGGAGGCTTGCCACCGTGCCACGGAGCTGTCGCGAGCCTCCACTGGAATTGATGCATTTTTCACCCTCTAGGCAGAATGCCTCCGCGATGGCAGCATGACACGGCTCCATCGCGGAGCCCCTTTAATTGGTGCAGTCCAATGCTTTTTCCCTTGCTCGCATCCAAGTCCAACTCCGATATCATCCAACATGCATTTTAGCTTCCCGAAATCACATTTTACCTACAAAACAATGCTAATCATGTTGGTTAGTATAAATTCACATTTTATTACCAATTACATGAAAATGTATACACGTTGCTAGATAAACAAGGTGAAAATGATACGTTTGAGTTTCACTTGGGCATATAAATATGCCCAAGATCACTTACCCCACACTTAAATCCTTGTTCGTCCTCGAACAACAAACATACAATTCATGCAATTTACATCCCAACCTTCGCCACTATGGTGCGACAATTTGAGCTACGGTCATACCGATCATTCAATATTTCAAATCATCAAGAAAACATGCATGGTCTTAACAATGCAAGGACCTTCAATACATTAAGACTTCCTAGACTTTAAGAATCGACTCTCGATATCGACAAACTCATGCAAATCAGCTAATCAAGATATCCGACACAAAAATCAATCTTTCATCAAGCATGTGCCCTCACAACTCAAGAGAATCTTCCCCTTTTTGCTCATGTGACACACAAACATTCAAGTAGGGGCATGTAAAAATTAATTTCACTCTCTCTCCCAAAAGAATTCACATGCATCATGCCATGACCCATAAGCTTGCCCTTAGTGTATTACTCCACCAATATAAAGAAATGCAATGTAAGATCACGTAGGATTTTAATGGGTTGTAATGGAAGCTATGGAACTAGTATATATTGGATTAGCCAATAATAGCCACTAGCATCCTTAAGCGCCTTTTCAACGCATTCCCATCAACTCATGGACATTGTTTCTCTCTTTTCTTTTTTTTTTTCATCATCCCATTCTTGATGATTTACTTTAGTATGGCCCATTTCATCAAGCACACTTGACACAAAAACAAAGGTTTTTCATGCACCTTCATTATCATTTAATTATAGCAAGTGCACCTTCAACCTTTTCTTTTCTTCCCTCTCTCTGCTCTTCTTTTTCTTTTCACCATTCTCACTCTTTGACACTTTGGGAAAATTATTTTCTCTTCTTAAGTGCTTAAGAGTTTTGTATAGACTTTACGGCTAATGAAAAGAAAAAATTAAGCTCAGTTTATACTTTTTTGGACAAAAGAAAGAAATAATAGGCTAAAGGCTCAAAGGGCTGACTAGGGTATGCAATCACATAAAGGGGGAGTATGACAAGAAAAAAATAGAAACTCTCGGTTAAAACAAAGAAATGCCTACATCCTTTCCAACACTACACCTCCTTAATTTCATTTTGTACACAGACTAGGCAAGTTCTAGACACTTCACAATAGCATGGAATAACAATACCTCACTTCACACTTTATGCACATGCTCGATTCAAGATGCATTCACAGACTCTTCAATCAGCTAATTACATGAATTCAAACATTAAGCCTCAATCACACCGAATCAAACTCGACAGCCTAGGTATCTCAACATATTTACAAAATTGCATGCTTTCATACGAATCACTTTTGCATTTTGAATATCAGTTACAACACACAACCAAACTTTTTCACAACCATATAGTAACTACAGGTTCCGTGATGCAATCCACCAAAGAAAAAAACTGAAAATAAATTAAAATAACTACTCCTACCGACTACATTTCCCTTAAGACGGTCGTCATCCATCCATCATAGGGAACAATCACTAACTATGACGTCGGTTCAATGGGACCATTTTCGGTAAAAGAACCGAAAACAAACGGCCGGAAACCCAAAAAAAAATTTGAAAAATTTTGCAAAACATTGATCATTTCGATGGAAAAATTATTTACAAGATATTTTAAATATGAATAAAATATTTTCGCAAAATTTTAAAAATATCGATCATTTCGATAAGCAAAAATATTTACAAAAATTTTACGGACTTAGCTGGCAACATCAACATTCCACAACACACATCAATTTCACAAATAATTACAAATACAGAACAATTTGCAAATTCACAAACACAGGGAAACATACATACAAGAATACAGAGGAAAGCATATAAGAAAACCAGCCCAGCCCAGCACCTAACTACTCCCCACCCCACACTTAAACCGAACACTGTCCCCAGTGTTCACAAAAATTTAAAATCACAAAATTGGGTGGTGGAACTCCCTGATCAGTCAAAGTATTCCACTTCTTCATCAGGTGCTGCTGCCTCATCTCCCATGTCCGAGTCGCCTCCGTCGTCGTCATTGGACTCCACATCGGAGTCCTCCCGACGTGTCTCCTCATCCGTGGGGACATCATCGTCAGTGGGGTCTACAAAGGCTGGCCCCACTCGGTATAGAGCCCTGGCGTTTTTGCCAAACGGGTAATCCAGCTCGAGCTGCCATAGCTCCTCCTCCGTGGCTGGTCTCCTACCGATCCTGAGCTGGAGCATTTGCATTCCAAACATCCGCGCCATGTACTGGTCATCACGAGCATGTCGCTCGCCAAGCATCAGCACTGGCCCGTGGGTGGTGTCGAGGGCCTTAGTTTTGGTCACATCCAAGGCCCGCCGCTCCAACTGCGAGATATAATCCAAAGCCTCTTCCTCGACGTCGAGGCCCCGGAGAAAGGTGGTGAGTAGTCCACCGAACCCATACCTGTGGCCCTGGTGTAGTCGGGCTCTCTTCATGGCGGATATGATGACCGCCCCAACATTAATCTCCAGCCCTTTCATCAGGGCATACACCAGGCAAACACGGTCCTGGGTCACATTAGTCATGTGTACCCCCGGGATTAGGCACGAGCAGACTATCTTCAGCCAGATTCGGGCTTCCCTGTTCATTTGAGAGTATGGCAGAGTCTGGTGGTAGCCCCTTTCTTTATGTCTGCTCCATCTAGCTGTGGATCAAGCCCCACACAATGTGCGTCTGATATCGGCATACGGTGGGGTAATATTCAGTTGGCGGAGAACGTGGGCGTCTGTGTCCCGCGCTCCAATGATGGCATTTAGCTGTTGGGGTTCCAGAGTGACTATCTGCCCTCTGATATTGATGGTGTGGCTTCTGATTGCCGGGTTCCAATTAGCATAGAACTCCCGGACCAGGTGTAGGTTGCATTCCTTGGGCTCCTGAAATATGAAGCTGAGCCCAGCTGCCTCGATCCTTTGAACTATTCGGGGGAACTCCTGTGCTAATGGTTCCCGTGCTATATGCTCCTCGGGGAAGTATTTGTTTTCTTTGTGTTTAGCATACCACTTCTTCTCCTCATCAGCCACCCATCTCGTTCCGTATTGGCAGCACTGGCCGCGTGGAACTGCTGGTGCAGCTGGGACTGCTGTGCCCAGTCTAAGTCTTTTCCTCCCGGTGCCTGAAGTTGATGCACCCTTACCTTTATCTTGCCTGCTTGCCATTTTGTCTTTCAACACAAGTAAACAATCGCAATGTCAAGCTAAATGAATATTAACTTCGGCTAAGGTCGGGTTACGCTAAGTTTACCCCACACTTAGTCCTTAGCTACAATTATGATACTACGGCAAGAATAACTTTATTTACACCAAACAACCAGCTATACAATTCATGCTTAGTGCGTTCACAAAGAAAAATTCGACGGTATAACTTCTGCTTACTACTCAGACTTCGTACAGCTAATCCCAATCACTACCATCGCTAGCAATTCAACCATCGCACTTAGCAAAGAGAAACAACGAAACAAAAACAACAACAAAAATTCTATATACATGAACCTATACAACCAACCCAATTTGAACAAATTTCAACATTTTCCCCACAACCCGAGAATTCGTCGTCTATTACATTCAATCAATTTTCTACAACGACTTATCTCATTTCACAAGTACACCACGGCATATATTTCACGAATTCAACACATTCCCAACTTCAAATTCAACAACACAGCCCTAGAATTGATTTTCGCAATCAAATTCGAATAATTCATGCAATCGACAAGTTCAAACGATCATTACAACATTCCGAACTTTTATCAATCAATAAATAACTCGAATTCATGATAAATTTCGACTTAGGGTGATTTATCTCACCTCCCATGCTTAATTTTGAATAAAATCGACAAAAATTTGAGAGATAATCGGAAAACATACCTCGAAGTTGAAGAACCGAAGAAAACTTGGTAATTCTTTTCCTTAAGCCGTGGCACGTTGGTGGGGGAGGGATTTTAGGATGTTTGGTCGCGGAGGAAAATAAGAATGAGGGGAAAAGGGGAGAAATCAGGGTTTAAAATGTAGAAAAACACGCGGGTCACCTGGCAACCCGGTGTGACCCATCACAATTTATATGGCAACGTGTCACGGAGTGCATCGCGGTGCACTGCCTCCGTGACACGGAGCCATCGCGATAGCTTACTAGAAATTTTGAAATTTTCAGATTACACCTCAATGTGTCACGGAGGGTAACGCGGAGGTCCTCCTCCGTGACACGGAGCTATCTCCCCAGCTCACTGTCTTCTACATTTTATTAATTTTTTCATACCTCGCCTTTTCCTTCACGATTCCGTGCACATTTTTCTCCGTTTGACCTGAAAATCCTCTCACTAAACAAAATTGATTAGAATAATAGGTTTCACCTAACTAAAATAAAACAACTAACTAAAACGCAAAAATTTTGTACTAAATCAAGAAAAAGAAAAGTAAAATCTATTTACACTTTACAAAATGAGAGAAAAAATATTTTTTCACGGGTTGCTTCCCGTGCAGCGCCTGGTTTACCATCGCGGCTCGACGTCCTTTACGCTCAATTGTCCGCTAGGGTGATGGACGATTTCTCACGATCATTGTCCTCCCCCCAGTAGTGCTTACACCTATCCGGTGGTCTTCCCATCAACTCTCGGGAACCATTCCTTTGCTTAGCATTACCATGATCAATTACATTGATCACCGAGAGTTCTTAATTCACCATGGGGAGCTTGGGTGCTTTGTACACATTGAACATCTCTACCTTGTCATGTGCTCGCATTGTAAGTTGACCCGCAGCTACGTCGATTAATGCTTTGCCGGTTGCCAAGAAGGGTCGTCCCAAAATAAATGGGACTTTCGCGTCTGGTTCAAAATCCAGAACAATAAAATCTACCGGGAAAATTAGGAAGCCCACTTGCACTAGAACATCCTCAACAATGCCATCTGGCCTAGCTAAGGATCGATCCGCCAATTGCAAGATTACGGTTGTAGGTCTAGGACTACCTAGACCCAACTTTCTACCGAAGATGGCATCAGATTTATGCTCGCTCCCAGGTCACACAATCCACGAGCTCGGATGCTCTGCCCAATAGTAAGCTGGATAGTAAAACTTCCAGGGTCTTTTAGCTTCGTGGGTAGTCTATTTTGGATCCGGGAAGTGCACTCCTCCGTCAAAGCCACCGTGGCATACTCAGTCACACGACTTTTGTTGGCCACAATGTCTTTTATGTATTTGGCATATTTAGGGACTCCCTGCAAGACATCAACAAGAGGTAAGTTAACATGTACCTATTTATGCAACTCCATGAATTTCTTGAAACACGCCTCCTCCTTGTGTTTCTTGAGTCGTTGAGGGAACGGGGGTGGAGGTCTTTCTGATTCAGCTTCTTTGGTGTTCCCCCTTTCCGAACTTTGCTCCCCCTCAACTTCTGCTGCTCCCGACTTTTGAGGTGGTCTTTCTGGTTCCACCTCCTTCAGCTGCAAACCACTCCTTGTGGTCACTGCATTTACCTACTTCGGATTTGGATCCGTGTCGCTCGGCAGTCCTCCTCTGGGCCTTGTATTTTAGGCACTAGCAAATTGCCCAAATTGATACTCAAGAGCCTTTGTCGCTAACTGGTTATTTTTCACTTCGGCTGCCAATTTAACATAGTCAGCCTGCAATTGCACTTGATTAGCGATCATGGTCTTGAACATCTCCTCAATGCTGGGTGATGGTGGTGGAGGAGGGGCATTGTTATTTCTGAATTGAGATTGGTAGTTCTGTTGCCCTCCTTGATTCCTTTGCATACCCTGACCCGCACTTTGGCCTTGTTGGTTGTTGCTACCCTATGAAAAATTTGGATGGTTCCTTCAATTTGAATTGTAGCTACTCCCATACTGCTGATGATTTCTTTGTGCATTACCCACAAAGTTAACCGAATCAGGATTTGCTCCACAACACTCAGCTGAGTGCTCACTGCTTCCACACACTTCACACCACATTTGCTGGACCGCATTAACTGGAGCTGACGGCTGGTTCAAAGTCATATTGCTGAAGTGGTTGTTCAATTGATTCTGCAAAGAAACTATCTGTGCAGCGATAGCTGTAAATCCATCCACTTCAAGCACTCCCGCTGCTTTCCTTGCCCCACCTCGTGATGAATCAGCATTCCATTCTAGATTGCCCTGTGAAATCCGGTTTAGCAAGGTGTACAGCTCCTCATAAGTCTTTTTCAGCGCTTGCCCTCCAGCTGCTGAATCTAGCAAAATTTTGGTATGGGGTTCCAAACCCTCAATAAATGTGTGCACCAACACGTCATTGGACTGATGATGATGAGGACAGTCCCGCAACATGGATTTAAATCTTTCCCAGGCTTGATATAAATTTTCTCCCTCCCTCTGTTTGAAACTTAGAATTTGACTTCTAAGTTTTGCTGTTTTGCCAGAGGGAAAAAACCTTATCAAGAACTTTCGTGCAAGATCATCCCATGTTGAAATAGAATTTGGTGGCTCATCTTTCAACCACCTCTTGGCTTCACCGAGTAATGAGAACGGAAATAATGTAAGCTGAACATAATCAGGTGACACTCCAGCGGGTATATAAGTGTCACTTATCTCCAAAAAGTTTTGGAGATGCTGTTGTGGGTCCTCATGAGGGAGACCGGTAAATTGCCCGCTTGTGTGCAACAATTGCACCATATTTTGCTTTAGTTCAAATCTCCCTCCAGGCTCTGGTTTGCGGATACTGGATGTAACATTGTTGGCATGTGGGATTGCCACCTCGCGAACCGGCCTTGCTGCTGCTTCTTCGGGCACTAACACTACCCTCACAACCGGTGGATTTTGTTGCTCCATAATAGTCTGTCTGAGCAACTGCAGCTTCCTTTGTAGAGCTTCTCTCCGTTTACTATGAAATATACGTTCAGTCTCTATATAAGATTCCACCAGCTCTTTGTCTCTTGCCAGTGTTCACAGCAATTAAGTCTGCAAAATACAGGCTAAGACCAAGTTGTCAACACTTAAGAAAAGAAAATAAAAATACAGTAAATTTACACTTAATACAATTTCACCAACTGCCAAGTCTCCCCGGCAACGGCGCCAAAAACTTGTTCGGTGCGTTTGTTGGGGTTAAAAACCGACACGCAAGTGCACGTGGTCGAACAAGTAGTAAGTGGCTTTAGTAAGCCAAGTATCGATCCACGGAGACTCTGGATAAGTGAAAATTGCTTAAATATACTATACTATATCTCACTTCTAAATATGCTGACAACAACGTAACCAAAAATTGAATAACTTGTTTTATAAATCCTATACTAAAACTACTAACAATTATCTACTTTGAATTTAAACTATGGATATGAGCATGTCGAGGTTAAGAACATGTAATGAAACTGATTATAATCATAAATTAGTTAATCTTTTCTTCTAGTTGCTAGCCAAGAACATTAGCCAAGAGATTAAAACTCTCGTATTTAATCTCACTTAAGAATCATAAACCATCCGTCTACATTTCTGTGATCAAATGCAATTCATGACCTAGCAATACAATTCCGGTTCCTAAATTGACTAATACGGCTTTCAAGTATATTTCTATCAGGAAAGCACATCAAAACTCAATTTTCCGAAATCAAGTAAAGAACAATATCCTATTAATTCACAACTTTCCAATTTCATGCTCTCTAGAGTGAAATCGGACTTTTTAGATATACATTAATGTCGGCCACACACCAATGCAGTAGAAACAAGAATTAATAGAACAACATGGAAGAAAAAAATGAAAAACCATATAATTCAATAATCAAAATTCATCACAAGTGTTCATAACCTCAGCAAGGAAGGGAATTAGCCACTCATTTGGGGATTAATCATCCTAAAAGAAGTGTTAATCATACAAACAATTGAATTAGAGAAGAAAGAAGGAGAGAAAAAACCCTGAACTTTTCATCCCTCAACTGCCTGTAACCCACGTCCTTGCTCCACCAAGTCTGAATTATGAAAAAATGAACCTAAGTGTTCTATTTATACTAGTGGGAATTTTTCCCGGAATAACAAGCAACGTGTCACGGAGTACATCGCGGAGCACTGCCTCCGTGACACGGCGTGGACGCGGACCCTCACTGGAAATTGGGGGTCCGGGAATAAAGCATCAACGTGGCATAACGTGCAATGCGAAGGCTTGCCACCGTGCCACGGAGCTGTCGCGAGCCTCCACTGGAATTGATGCATTTTTCACCCTCCAAGCAAAATGCCTCCGCGATGGCAGCGTGACACGGCTCCATCGCGGAGCTCCTTTAATTGGTGCAGTCCAATGCTTTTTCCCTTGCTCGCATCCTAGTCCAACTCCGATATCATCCAACATGTATTTTAGCTTCCCGAAATCACATTTTACCTACAAAACAATGCTAATCATGTTGGTTAGTATAAATTCACATTTTATTACCAATTACATAAAAATGTATAGACATTGCTAGATAAACAAGGTGAAAATGATACGTTTGAGTATCACTTGGGCATATAAATCTGCCCAAGATCAGCAGTGCCACCTTTAGTTGTGGAGATATCTGTCACGCCCCATAACTGGGGGGAGGGCGCGACTGGCTCCCCATACCTGACTGACTGGGAAGCCGACTATATGACATCTGTAACTGTAAGACTTAGGCCGTCTAGGCTACCTGTCACAATCAATTGGAGCACAAAATTGACCCATAATGTCTCAACAATACAGGGTAAACAACTGAAATGCAAACAAGGCTATGAGTATGCTAAACTAAACAACAAAAAGCTGACAAGGCCATAAATAGAATACCATTATACACACTAAGTCCACAAAACCTCTAAAGAGTAAACTAACTGATGGTCGTAATAGGGCTCCGACCTACCCATAACTGCATCTCAAAACTCTAACTAAAACAAAACCAGTCTTAGCTCCAAAATGAAAGGAGAATACCAACACATCCACTAATCTTAGAAACTGCTACTACAACTGGAAATCCCGACCTCTACCTGCACCTGCGGCACGAATGCAAGTCCCCTGGCAAAGGGACGTCAGTACGAATAAAATATACTGGTATGTAAGTATGAAAACTTTAAACATGTAAGATAGCAATGATAACTGAGCCAAAAATAAGGAATAGTAAAAACCTGGAATCCTGGAAACTGAAACCTGACATTAAGTTAATACTGACGTGCAAATGCAACCAAGCAATGCACAAGAAAAACTATAACACTAATGCCAACAACCAGCCAACCATAAATCCATATATAAAATTCGTCAAGCCAGTGTACCATATCAGGAAAAAATAAAAATATCTTCAGCCAATGTATCACATGGGGGTAAAATAAAAATATCTCCAGCCGATGTACCACACTGGGGTAAGATAAAAATATCTCTAGCTGATGTACCACATCGAGGTAAAATAAAAACATCTCCAGCAGATGTACCACACCGGGGTAAAATAAAAATAATTCTCAATCGTAATCATAAATAGGGCCGCTATGGCTTATATTGAGTCAATTTAACACGTATGGCATATAAATGAAAAATATTAAATATGTGGCCGGAATAGGCCCCTTTCATAAGCCATAAATGCAAATGAGCACCCATATCGTGTAAAGCTAGAAAATATGCATATATATCACGTAAAGCTGTCAAATTATACATGAACATGTCGACTCAGTTACTTGAAGGACCTTCAACAGGTTTAGACAACATAAGAACTTTTGTAGACTTACAAACAATGTCCTATAAATAATCCTACCAATTTAACATATTACTTGGATAGAAACACATAAAGCTCATTTCCACAGTTCTTTAACATCTGGGAACTGCAAATATATACTGCCTACCAGGTGGTTCCTTTACCTATATCGACAACCATACATTTGAATTTCATTGCCAAATTTATCATGTAGATAAGCACATATAGTTCTTAATTCATTTGAATTATTTGCAGGAAAACATGGAAATTATAACTAGGAACTTGGAGTTATTTGTCATATACATAGAGTTGAGAACTAAACTACAAACATACAACATATGAGATTTCTACATAATGTATAACTCGTATTTAGTTAACTGGGTGACCTCCAGGAGACTTCCTAGTATCCAAAGTACCGAGCTTAACTGATCGTTATCATAGCCTGCACTTATAATTACTTAGACATTAGGAACATTGGTACATGGGCGAATCTCTCCTCTAAATTTAGGAAATTCAACTGATAACACAACAAGAGCTAAACATAAAGATGCATGACTTGAATATAACTGAAAGAAATCAACTGTACATTATAACATGAAAATCATATACATTAAGACTTCTTACTGGAAAGACAGATAAAGACTTGAGTTCTTAGACTTGTATACAACATCAGGTACTTGACTGAGACATTAGCATAATTCTCAAAATATGATCTCTCAAAAACTTCTTAGATCACCTAGCATGTTTCAGCATAAATTAGGGGCATAAAGACATAACTTAAGGATCTGTGACTTGGAGCTCTATAACTTGGGAACTCATGAGTAACTCTCTAAGTGATTCCTTATAGGAAAATAAAGATATATAGTCGTAATTCGGATGATGCTGGATTGACTTACATAACTTTGCAATTATCTGCGGAGCTTAAGAAAGCTTACATAATCATAAGTGTCTTAGAAGATCCTAGGATTACCCTTTTCAGACATGGTAGAAAATTTCAACACATAGAATAGATAACTTAACATAATCGTTTAGGGGTATAGTAGAGAGCTTCTCAACTTAAGTTACTATTTTGCAGACGTTCAGCTCTAATTATTTCATAGAAGGTTAACACTTTAGTGGTTTTTCATCAACGTAACACATATTGAACATAAAAAACTTAATTTATAACTCTTTTACTAAATGTCTATAGAACAGGGTTAATCTTCCCAGTTGTTGCCTACCTCGTTCGCAACCGTAACCCGTATCGTCTAATTTAACAATATTTAGCGCTACTTTCCTTATTCATCTTAACTTCTTTGCCAAAAATTATTCATTCTACACACAAGTATTTACCCTTGTGTTCACTGTTCCATGAATTCTTATACGCACTTACCTCTTTGCCTAATTGACAACTTAGCCACGCTTTCCCCGTTAACATGTATCGATTTAGCTTCTTCTCTACGTGCCGCTTTCTTAGCTTTAAAGAGGAAAAACATAAAATCTACTTCTTAGCTTAAGCACTTTAAAACATAAGCATATAGGAGGGATTAACAATATTATTAAAACGTAATTTCAATAAGATCATTTACCCTCAATCGGCTTAGCATCATCTTCTTAGCTTAAGTTCAATTACATGTCGTCGTCTTAGCATTTCCTACAAATTTCACTAAGTGACCAGATCTTAACATATATTCAACATCACATATATAGTATACTGCAATGGACAAGCTCATGATGCCCATGTTAAGGGGACTTCAGACTCGATTTATAACTACGGCAACAATCATATAAAAATTACGCCTTTCGCTTCACATTTGTTCGCTTCAATCATTCTTAACGATCCAAGCTTTATGCCATATTTCCAACCCTTTGGAAAGGATCATACATTCCTTAATATGATTTCAGAAACATAGGAATATTGATCCTTTCAATAACTTAGATTCGTGTTTGAAAAACAAGGAAAGGGACGCCTTTACATACCTTGGCACGTCGACTCTAATTTTGCCGAAAATCTTCATTTCAAGCTTACTCCTTAAGGATCCTTCCAAGTCCAATTTACAAACCCAACAAGCAACAACTTCACTTCACTAAAGTTTTGGAAAAATTGGGCAGCTACATTCCACGAAAACACACAAAGAAACAACCACACAATACTACAACATTCTCCAAGTTATAACCTTATAAACTTAAAGAAATCAAAAAGGGAATTACTTACCTTTCTTGGATCTGTTATCAGCTAAAGTAGGAGTAAGCTCCTACTCTTTCCTCTGCCTAGAATCATCTAAAAACGCAGCAATACCACAATCAACCACAAGGTAGCAACAAGCCATAACTTTCTTCCAAGGTTCTCTTTTCAAAGCCCAAAAGAAAAAAAGAGTGAAGTTTCTTACCTAGAATATATTTTCACCATGTGATAGGTCTTTGAGTTCTTTAAATTCTGAAAACAAAATCAACTAAAATGGAGTAGAAATGAGCTTTCTAGCTCAATTTTACTTCATATAGGCGGGCTGGCCAAGATCTGGGCGGTGCCCGCATGCGGCGTCGGTGCGACATGCCCTCGCGCATTCACGCGCCTGCTTCCTGCCTGTCTCGGCGCCCGCGCGCCTGGGCGCTTTCCCAGCCGACAGTGCTGTCTTGAAACGAGCATAACTTTTTACTCTGAACTCCGATTGATGAGCAGTTTTTTTCACTATAAACTAGGCTCAAATATCTTTAATTTGATAAGTTATGGGACTTCTGTTTCATTCTATGTTTGGATATAGGACCATTTAAAGTTGACCCTTATTTACAAACTTCACATACTCTTCGCTTTTCTCTTTGAACATGTTTCCATCCTCACCTACGAACAACATACAACCCATAATTCCCTTAATATAACATATAACCATCAAATAATCATCAAAAACAATTTTGGGGTGTAACAGTAACGGAGTGACAGTACAGAGACCCAAGCCTAGTGCAGCCCAGAGACAAGGCCTAGAAGGGAGTCGTCGACCTTTGAGATAGTAGGGGATAGATAGAGTCTTGAGACCCAGAGGTCGACTCTGCATCCTAAATGTGGCCAGGCTTCACTAGTAGACTGTAGCAAGGTACACTATGTTCGTTATTCCCTTCGCTCGGGTTTGATGAGAATGGATAAGTTTATGAAGGAAGATCTGTTATGATATTAGGAAGGAGAAAGAAACTGTCAAGTTGTAGCACAGAACTTCAATGGCCAGAAGGGAAAGGCAAGACCTCAGAGACCGGGCAAGCTAATTTAGGAAATAGCCATGCTTGCGTGAAAATGGAAAGTAGATAATATGAATATAGCTATAGGGTTACCTTGTACCAGGAGTAAACATGACCTCGCTTGGGTCATTCTTGAAAGGATAATGAGATCAACACTTCTCTTGTTGCTCAGAATTATGTTTCAGCTAAAGATTATGCTGAGTTAAATAAAAAAATATATTCTATCTATGTAGTGTCTCATTGTCTATTAACTTCTGAGGGCACAATTCACAGCTAGGTTTTGGATAGGCTTTAAGGACAAATTGGGAGTCATGTTAAGTTGAGTATGACTTCTTCTCCCCAGACAGATGGCCAAGTGGAGCACAAAACTCAGACGCCTAAAGATGTGTTACGAGTGGGAGTGCATGCTCTTATATGATGGCCTTAAGTAAGTAAGTTAGGGATAATTGAACCTGTCATACTACATTGCTCAGGGGGAAAAAGTTAAACTCGCTAGAAGATATGTGCTGGCAGCCCAGGGTCATCAGCAGCCTTATTCTAATGTATGGCGTGGATAGTTAGGTAGGGAAGCAATGACTAGATATTCCTCAATGTCTCACTTTTAAGGGCATTATGAGAGCTAACAAGAAGGGAAAGTACAACCCTGGATGCGCTAAGCTATACTGGATCCTCCAGAAGATTAGCCAAGTGGCATATGACATAAAGTTTACTTCGAGGCTAGTATTTGTTCATCAATGTTACACATGTGCATAAGAGACCTCTCCCGGGTTATCCCAGTCAAGGATGCTCAGGTCACAAAAGAATTGTCCCACGAGGAGACTCCAATAATTTTACTACATTGGCAGATCCGTTGGGGCTATCTTGAAAAGCAAAACTATAGCCTAGTAGAATCGGATGGAGGGACAAAAATGTAGAAGAGATGACCTGGGAAGCTAAGGACGATAAGACTTCTAGATATCCTCCCTTAATCCAGACTTAACCCAGATTGAGTAGTGGAGGTGAGATTGTTGTTTAGTTGTTCTGTTGTTACATGTAACATTCTTATTGTGTAGTTATTTGCCTTTATGATGTGAAGCTATGTTGTATCATCCCTTGTAATTACTGTGAGACACATATGTTGGACTTTTTATGCTTCCTTGATTTTTGGATAGTCCATAAAACAGAGGAGACTCTACCAAAATTTTTTCTGGAATTAGTTAAAAGAGTTGAGTCTTTTAAGCCTAAAGATTACATTCAGGTTGCAATGTTCCTAAGGGGGGATGATATTATATCCTGCAAGATGTTAGCTGCTAGTGTGCGTGCGCGTGGGCTTGTGGTGAGTGAGGAGAGCTCGAAGCATGCAGGAAGAGCCTTGGAGGAAGGACGAGCAAGGACACCTTCGAATACATTAGCAGGGTGAAGTGAGGCCACGCCGCGAGGGCCTGCGCAATGGGCAGTGCGGTGAAAAGTCCCCCTGGCGCGATGGCCAGTGGGAGGCGCCACTATTAACAGGCCCTACTTATATATATATGAAGCTAAGTGTTAAGATGCTTCAAAAAACATTTCTCTCGACCAAGATTTGAGAATAAACGTGGGTTTCACTTGATTTTCATCAAATTACACCATTAAACTCCCTTCAGATGCAAATTCACCTTGGGTAATAACTTCTAGACCTATGGGAAGCATCTCTGTGAAGTTATTTCTTGAAAATTTTCTTGGTACATTGGAACCCCATCGAGTAAATGTTGTCGGAATTACTCTAAACTAAGTCCTAAACAGCCACAGGCAATAGGTAAGCATTTCTCCCTTCTAAACTCTTTAGAAATTATGGGTTTTTGGATGAGTTAAAAAATGTTGAATTATTGTTATTTTTATTATTATAGAAAGAGATGGTTGTTTTCCGAATTTAGTAGTGAAAGTAACCTTATTCTCTCAGCGTAAAGGCGTCAATTTAGTGGGATTGCAGGATTCAGGATTGAAAACTTCTTGGGTGAATGAAAGTCGGTGTTCGAGGTATGTTAAGGCTTATCTCTTCGGCAAGTTATTCTCATCATATAATGATACGACCTATGTTCTTGAACGGAGATACCGATCCTATAGTTTGTAATTAGTTGTTGCTAGTAGATAAGGATCATGTATGTTGTGATTAACTTCTATTAGTAGATTATGACTATATATGTTGTGGTTAGGTGCTAGAAAATGTATTGCGAGTATATGGAAGTATCCCTCATCGAGAAGGAGTATGTAAAGTGTGACTCACGCTAGGAGCGTCATAGGAACTCCTCTGTTCTTCTATTCACAGTATTAGTAGAATTCTGATGTTTCTCTGTCATGCCAAGGTCTTAAAAGGTTATGGTTAGCTGTTAGGCCTGGTTTGATAAGTTTGACATCATCGGATGCAGCTGGGTGATATGACATCTGTATTGTCCGTAAAGTTCGCCTAGAGGCCGTTGGCGTACCTTAATGCCTCCAAGGCAAGAAATTTGGATAAGATGGTCATACTTTAGAGTCAACGTCACCAGGGTTGCCTAGGGAATAGTTTGACAGCCTCTATCTAGTTAGCTACTACGAATGACAGTTTCAGTTAACTTAGCGCTTATCATACAGGTTGCTCATGAAGTCATTCTAGTTGTATAAGTCAGAAAGATCCATGGGCACTCTATGGAGGGAACCTTATCAGTAGTTGAATATGGGGCCAACGCCCTAGCCTTCTCTTATAAGACACTCGGGTATAGGTTGCCGTGAGTGGCTAAGTCCAAATAAACTTACCTACAAGGTTAGGAATCTCCTAGGCAACATATATGAAATTAGAACAGACCAAGTTATGATATAAGGGACTAGAACTATGGTAGTACAATATTACCTTCAGGATAAGAATTATAGTTAGCTTCCTATGGAAGGCTAAAGGCTGGCTACTCAGGAGCATGTCCGATCGGTAGCACCCCAATAGTTGTTCGAGCAAAGGAACTAAGTAATTGGTTGTCTGAGACCTAAAAGTTTGCTTATGAGCTATCATTATACTAGAATGAAATTCAGAGTATTATTTAGGCCACTCAATGTCTCTCTCTCTCCCATCTAGACCATTAGAGATTATGATTACTATCACGATCCTCTGTTAAGATATAGGCACATGGCTTGTGCATGTTGAGAGCTATACAGACTATTCTACGGGTGAGTAGCGGTTGTGTTAGGAATTAAGAGCCAGATACACCTTTTGAGCGGCTAGATTAAGACAAAGATGCAATATATCAGTTGGGATTGACCCCACCTAGGATAGCCTTTCATTGACCAACTTTAGGGTTGCTAACTGTGTCATCCCTTACAGGGCTATTGATCGATCAGAGGATATATATGATAATGTTATCTCCTATGGGGCTATTGATCATTCAGAGGAGTTATATGATGTTCGATGGGACCCTACTCAGGCCTAATCCAAATTTACATTCATCCATGTATGGACCTCTTTTTATGTCATACCAGTATCACTAACCCTCCATCAAGCCTTGTGTGCCTAGGGTGTGGTTACAGGAGCCCAATGGGCTCAGACATAGTTACAGTAGTCCAGCGGGCTTAGAAGCGGACCCAAAATCCAGGTAGGTTGGCTATAGTACCTGTAGAATCAAAAGAACCTGGGTAGGGGTATATGGATTTGATTATACTTGTCAGGGCTTATGGGGGCCCGAGTAGGTTATTTCTGTGTTGCTTGCACCTTCCAGGATTATGGGGGACAGGTTAGGTTCTTATTTGTATACTTTCTTGTTAGCTATAGCCTTTAAATGTTAGTCGTATAGTTTCAGCTCATAGACGTGAAATGTTTTACTAGATGCAGGTTATGGATAACAAAGCTTACAACTTAACTTCTGTCCGTTCTTGCTATTCACTTTTAGTTCTTTATTAGTTTCTATTCAGTCTTATACTGTCGTATATGTTCGGTACATATTGTACCGATGCCCAACTATGGGGCGCTGCATACTTTCCTGCATCTTTGGACAGACAGATTGAGGAGTGTTCTAGCAGCTATTCAGAGTAAGCAGTTTGGCCAGCTCTCTTCATTTGGAGTTTCAAGGTTGTAGAGGTTAATCTGCCTTTTATTTGTATAGCATTTGGGTAGGTCGGGGTTCTGTCCCAACTAATATTTTCACTCCTAGAGGCTTGCAAATGACAGTATTTAGTTTGTTGGTTGTTGTCGGCCGTGTGGGGCTCGTGTATGTCATATTTTATGTACTGGACATATCGGACCTAGTATAGATGCTTGTTTTCATTTCTATTATAACTAGACAGCATGTTGGTCTTGTCGGCCCGTATAGGATCCCCATTATTATTTGTTGGCTGGGTTATCTGTTTTCTTTTATAGGTGCTGCGTTGCCTTGTTGGCCTAAGGCTGTGTTTACAGCCGAGATATAGCTGTTTGTTTTCTTGATTTTGAGTCACTAGTAGGTACCAGAGGTGCCTATGCCTAGCCAGGTCAGCCGAGATCCCAGTGTGGCATTAGGTGTCGGTTATGCCTTCCAAAGTGGGGCGTGACACCAATGGACGAGAACAATGAACTGTTAGATGGAACAACGAGTTGTTGGTTCCATTTATTGTCACTGGAAGGGTTGTGAACAAATTTTTGACATCCCCCAATAGACGGACAAAACGACCCCTTATCTGAAACAATATGTCCTTATTTCTATCCATTGTCACTAGGGTGACATTAGAATTTTTTTAGATTTTGTTCAACGGCTTCATCGGACGAGTCGTTATATCAAACAAGGACTCATCATCTAGCTCGTTTTGTTTAGGAGAAGATTTTTTATCATATTTTGGACTTGAAAAACCGGGCAACACAATGAATCTTTACCACTAACAACGGATCGTTGTACCACTCATTGAATCTAAGGGGGGAATCTATCGGAAAATTTAATGACCAACTTAAAGAGTCATTGTCTCTTACAATCACTCTTCTTACAAGTTGTTCTATGAAAATATTTCTGGTTTCTTTCTGGTTTTTCATTTCATGTCGGGGGTTTAGTCTAAGGAACTTTTAGGGTGTTAAAATATCTCCCCTTTTTGAATATTCGTCCTCGAATAAAGGTCAAGTAAGCTGAAAGACAGAGGAAAGAACTGCAATCCCGAACTGAAGACTATAAACTGATTACTGAAGGAGTAATTAACTCCTTATTGAGATAGGCATACTAACTAAATTAATGCAACTAGAGTGCATGCTACAAACATGAATAGAGTTGACGAGTATGGAACTGAATAGAGTACGAAGGAGGAATTTAGTACACGATACTGAAGCTGAGCTGGAATGGAATAGGTGAGGGAATTTAGTCATCATATCTACATCTGCTTCCCATGCAACTCCCTCAACTAGCTAATTTCTCCATAAAACATTTACTTAAGTTACCTCCTTATTCCTCAGCTTACGAACCTAATGGTCTAGAATTTTAACTGGAACCTCTTTGTAAGAGACACTGTAATTTACACCAGCACTCTCTAAAAGCACTACTGAGGTCGGATCACCAATGCATTTCTACAACAAGGACACATGGAAGAATGGGTGCACTAATGCTAACTCCATAGGAAAATCCAGCTCATAAGCCACATTGTCAATGCGTCTCAAGATTTTTTAAGGACCAACATATCTAAGACTGAGTTTTCCTTTCTTCCCGAACCTCATCACCCCTTTCATAAGTGAAATTTTTAGATATACCCAATCATCCACGGATAACTCCAACTCCATCTCCTTACATCTACATTCAGCCATTCCATGATAAGTTGAATCTTCTACATGGCCTTATGCATTGAATCAGGTCTTATTAAGGTAGCTTCACCAACCTCAAATCACACTATATGAGATCTACATCTCCAAATATATAATTCCTTTAACTGGGCCATCTAAATACTGGAGTGGTAGCTATTGTTGTTTGCAAACTCGATGAGAGGTAGGTGATCATCCCAGCTACCCTTGAAATTTATCACGCAAGCCCTCAATATATCCTCCAGAGTCTGAATAGTCCGCTCACCCTAGCCATCTATCTGTAGGTGAAAAGCCATGCCGAGCTTAGGCTAAGTACCAAGTCCCCTCTGAAATGACTTCCAGAAGTGCGAGGTGAACTCAGTAGCCCTATACGAAATTATGGACAAGGGAACCTCCATACAATCTGACTAATTCCTAGATGTATAGTCTAGCATAATCCTTTGCTAAAACTATGGTCTTAATTAGTAGGAAATGCGCTATCTTAGTCATCCAATCTACAACCACCCAAATTGAGTCATGCTACCGTGCGTACGGGGTAGACCTGTAGTGAAATCCATGTTCATTTCTTCCCACTTCTGTGTATGAATACTAAAATCCTGAGACATGCTCCCAGGTCTCTATTATTTGACCTTGACCTATTGGAAATATGGACACTTAGCCACAAAATCTGCAATGTCCTTCTTCATGTGATTCCACTAGTAATATTCCCATAGGTCAAGGTATATCTTTGTGGAACCTAGGTAGATAGAGTACCAAGTTCTATGAGCTTTCATTAATATCCATTGCTTTATACAACCTGCCTTGCTAACGGAGCCCTCTATCTCCCCTTTGGAGAATGCTTCCACCTCTTTCCTTAGGACTGCTTCCTTCAACATAAGTTTTATTGTATCTTCATTAAGCTTTGACTTAACCTCCACCACCACGGAGGATTCTATCACAATCAGGACTACAACTCGACCTTCTACCGAATCCACCAACTGGACTCCTAACCGAGCCAGTCTATGAATATTCTTAATCCTTTTTATCCTCATCTACATAAGCAGCACTCCCCATAGGCATTCTATTGAGGGCATCAACCACTACATTGGCCTTGCCTAGGTTATACAAGATGCTCATGTCGTAGTCTTTCTACCACTCTGACCATCTAATCTGACACAGATTCAGGTCCTTTCGACTGAACACATATTGTATGCTCTTGTGGTCAGTAAAAACATCCATATGAACCCCGTAAAGTTAGTGCCTCCAAATCTTCAAGGCAAATACTATCACTGCTAGCTCTAGATCGTGAGTTAGATAGTTCTTTTCATAAGTCTTGAGTTGTCTAGAAGCATAAGTTATGACTTTACCATGCTGTATCCAAACACATGCAAGGACAACTTTGGAGGCATCACAATATATCACGAACCCGTCTGAACCTTCTAGCAGAGTCAGAACTGGGGCTATAGTGAGTAGAGTCTTCAACTCTTGAAAACTCTTCTTACATGCATCAGACAACTAAAACTTCACCTTATTTTAAGTTAGTCTGGTAAAACAAGAAGTAATGGAGAAGTACCCTTCTACGAAGTGTCTGTAGTAATCGGCTAGGCCAAAGAAACTCCTGATGTCTAATGGAGAGGTGGGTCTTTCCCAATCTTTGATTGTTGCTATATTTTGAGGATCCACCTGAATACCCTCACTAGAGGTGGCATGCTTGAGAGATGCTACTGATTTCAGCCAAAATCTCACTTGCTAAATTTAGCAAAGAGTTGGCAATACCTAAGAGTCTGTAAAAATATTCTTAGATGGTCTAAGAGACCACGTGCCTGAGAGGTGTTCCTCTATTCTGGAGTAAACCAGAATATTGTCTATAAAGAAAACAACGAACATGTCCAGGTACTACTTGAATACCCTGTTCATCAGATCCATAAAAATAGTAGGAGCATTGGTTAGTCAAAAAGACATAACTATTAAACCATAGTTACCATATCGAGATATAAAGGCTATTTTTGGAATGTCATATTTCTGGCCCTTAGCTGATGTTATCCTGATCTGAGGTCTACCTTGGAAAAAAAAACTAGCTCTCTAAAGCTGGTCGAACAAATCATCAATCCTAGGTATAGGATACTTATTCTTGACTATGACCTTGTTCAGCTGACGGTAGCTGATGCACATTCCGAATGTACCATCTTTCTTTCACATAAATAGGACTGGGCACCCCATGGAGAGATGTTGGGTCTGATGACTCCCTTATCTAGAACATCTTTCAACTATTCCTTTAACTCTTTAAGCTCAGATAGAGGCATTCCATAAGGACGCATTGAGATAGGTTGGATATCTAGGAGAAGGTCTATGCCAAAGTCTATTTTTCGCTCGGGAGGGACTCTGGGAAGATCTTCGGGAAACATATTGGGGAACTCATTTACAACTGGAAATGACTGAAGTGTTAGGGCCTCGAAACTAGAAACCCTAACCCTAACTAAGTGTGACATGTATCCCTTTGAGATCATTTTCCTAGCCTAATATATGAGATGAACCGCCCATTAGCCATTGAAGTACTATCCTTCCACTCTAGGACTAGTTCGTTAGGAAATTGGAATTTGACGACTCTGGTCCTGCAGTTAACTGAGGACATAGCAAGAATGTAACTAATCCATGATATGAATGAGATCTGAGTTGACTATATCTAACTCTACTAGATTAATTAAAGTGATTTTATAAAACACTGATCGGACAATTTCTGTATACCCGATTGGTTCTAACTAACTCACCAATTACCATAGAGATTGAGAATGGCTCTGAGAGAATTTCTGGAATAACATCAAACTGGATAGCAATGTACGGAGTAATGAAAGAAAGTGTGGCTCCGGGATCTTGTAAAGCATAAACATCTATTTTAAAGAGACATAACATATCAATGACTATGTCAGGTGAGTTCTCTTTTTCTTGACTGGAGGATAGGGCATAGAAGTGGTTCTGGCGCTGACAGCCACTTGTACCTGAGGTAGTACCCTGTTGAGCAGAGTGACCTAGTGGAGCTGCTATTGTAGTGAACTGGGCCTTCCCCGAACTACTAACAGGTAATCCCTCAACCTATGACCCAACTGGCCACAACCAAAAAAACCCTCCTTTCCTAGACGTCACACACTCGGATGGTTCTTACTACACTTAGAACATACTAGAAAAGTGCGGCTGCTGGAGACATGGCTCTAAGATGTGCTCCACCCCTCCATCCTACAAGGCCAAAAAGAAGGAGCACTCACTGATGAGGGTGTTGGAGTTCTTTGTTGCTACTAGGGGTGATTTTCACCGCCTAACATCTATTGGGAATACTGAAACTGACCTATGCTTGCGCGCTTACTATCCCTCTGTATCTCCTTTAGTTTCTCCGCCTTTATCTGTTGTGCGTGGATAATGAGTCTAAAGATGTCCATCACATTGATAATTGTGGTAGTCCTGCACTCCTTGACTACCAAGTGTTAGACTCCATTCAAAAATTTTAGCATGCACGCCCCTGACTCTACAAAACATTTCTGGGGCATACTTTAATAGTTGAGTGAATTTTAAGACATACACCTGCACTGTCATGTCGTTCTGCCACAAATTCACAAACTCAGGAAAGAATCTATACAGGAATGCAGTCACAAACTACCGCGAAAAGAATCTGTACAGGAATGCAGCCAAAAACTCATTCCACTTTACTTGACCCACACCATTTCACCTTCCCTCTTTCTACTGCTTATACTATATCTAGGCCACCCTTTTCAATTGATAGGTAGACAAATCTGAACTTTTGACAAATGTAACGCCCATGATTTAGGTGATCTTCTGAACCTCATCAATAAACTCCTACGGGTCCTCATCTAGCTTAGACCTGTGAAATGCTGCGGGATTGATTCGAGGAAAATCCCGGACTTTGATAGCAGCTGCAGACCCATTAGCATTGATAGGTACATGACCTGTTGGTTGACCTGGTTCATCATTTCCAGAACTAGCATTTGGATTACAGCCCAAAACTCTGCATATGACACCTGATAGTCTTGAAAGGCTCCTGGAGCTGGTGGGGCTATTTGGTTACCATTACCTTTCCTTCTTCCATTTCCTCTATTGGGAGGCATCGTAAACTGAAAATGGTAGAGCATCTGTTAGTAGGACCATTTAGAGACTAAAACTCTACGCACGATAAGGAGTCTTGAAGAAAGGAAATTTTCCTAAAAATGCCTCATAGCCTCTGATAACGCTAAAACTACACTCCTCATTTAGAGAGAATGTAAGTGATTGGTGTATCAAAATGAATAACCCGACGGGTGTCCGGGTCGAATCCCACAGAGAATAGAGAATGATTTGCACAACATTTGTTTAATGAATTCGATTGTTTCGCATCCAAGCAATGAAAACATAAAAGTAATATTTGTGGGAAATGAATGCAATAATGTTGTGGACTCTAAAATGAGCTAATCAAGAGACCAAGATAGCCAAAATCGAGAACCAATAATGAGCAAAGGCTAGAGGTGTGGTGTAGATGGGATGTCAATCAAATTGGGATTTACTATACAATCAAATTATTAATAATATGAGTAAATAATCTTGGAAAAAGATGGAGCCCGATGTTTTTCAACAAGTTGGTTTCCTTATCCTCAACTCCTTTCGAACCACAAGGTACAATTCAACTCTTCCAATATGGTTTGAGTTAGGGGCAGAGCTATTTCTAGCCATAAATCTCTAAAGGGATTATGATCATTGCTTTAGCTATTTTTAGCCAACCCCACATAATCAAATCCCAATCCACTATTAAATTCTCCCCCATTACTTAATTTTTCTTTTTCAATCTTAAATCAAGTATGAAAGTAATACCCATATTTGCAACTATGAGCAATCAACTATAATTTGAGGAGAATTCAATAGATTTACACTAATTATGTAATAATAAGACAAATGTAGCAATACCCAATCACATTAAACACCTATCATCACAGACATCTAGCTATAAATTTAGCTACTCCTAATTGTGGAACAAAAATCAATAAATTCAACAATTTCATCATTAAGAGTAAGAAAAATCAAGCTCAAAATATCTCTACAATGGTGATTATATCTTGCTGAAAAAGATGAAGATGAAAAAATAATATTCAAAATAATAATTCCCTTCTCCAATGGAGTTCTCTCTCTCTAAAAAATAATGGGAATATTCAATAAATATATTCAGAGTTCTTTTTCTAGAATATGTACAAAAGTAGGTCATAGCATTCTCCTCTTTTTTTAGGTTTGGACGTTTTTTACCTTTTCAGGCATCTTTCACTGCCGCTGTCTATCTGCAGACTGCTGATTGGTTGAGGCTCATGTTAAGTGAAGTCTAGGGTAGTTCGGGGTTAGGCACCGGTGGCTCACCAGATGCAATTCCGCGAGCCATTGGTTGCATTTTTTCTTCACTCCAGTGGATATCTACAGTTAGTCGGTGTTTCACCCGTGTCCTCCGGTGGAGCACCAATTTTTACCTAAATTTCCTCCTTTTTGATCAATTTCATGCTTCTTCTCTTCAAATCAGATACCTGCAACATCCAAAGGAAAAAGGGCATAAAATTCACTAAAAGACATAAAAACTAAGCTAAAATTAATGCTTAAGATCCTAATGAGTTGGCAAATTACCAACTCATCAAACCCCCAACTAGAACCATTACTTGTCCTCAGGTAATGAAATT
This sequence comes from Datura wrightii, assembly GCA_035772735.1. NCBI lineage: Eukaryota > Viridiplantae > Streptophyta > Magnoliopsida > Solanales > Solanaceae > Datura > Datura wrightii. The sequence goes on along the minus strand of JASDFA010000001.1, from coordinate 150,233,575 downwards.
CTTATCAGTTGAACAAATGGAATAGCATGTCACTCCAAAAGAGTGTATGCATCATTGTTCAGTTAATCTATGACAACCCAAAAAAAAACCTCACCAACTCACCAAAAAAGAGAAGCAATTCACCCTAAAAATGTGGAAAAATTTCAAGGGGCAACTACAATTTATAGGCATGATTCACAACTGCTATCATTTTGCAAAATAAGGGCATAGTTTATCCAATCAAATACATATTGTATCTCAAATAATAATCACTTCATATTCAAAGCTTACCTTGGAGCTCTCATTGTTCATGTTACAATCACTCCTTTACCTCAGTGCAAGTGTTTCCTCAAAAGGGAGTGATGCCAATCACTACAAGAGAGAATCCCCTTTTGTTTATCGTAAGTCAATGCACACTTAAGGGGATTATCGAAGACGATGATCACACTCACTCTGACAAAAGAAATCTCCATGCATACAACTTGACCCATAGGCTTGCCCTTCGTGTAATTTGCCACTAATGTGGAGCAACTACACTAAAAATCAATTAGGATTTATGGGTCATAATGAAGGCTAGGTTTAATGGTAGGACAAATATTTATTTCTAGTGACTAGAACCTCCCTAATGCCTTTATGTGAAAACTTTTATACTCCCCATTCAACTTTTTAGATCACTTCACCTTATTTCTCCTTTTTCATCCATCTTCATGTTTTATTTATCAAAGGCCTTCCTTGTCGCTCTTTTGGCTCTCACATTAAGCCTTATCTAAGCAAGAGGTAACACCATTTTCTTATTCTTTTTCTATTTTGGTAATTCAAGGTTTCTCAACCTACCATTTCATTTCTCTTTATCACAATTTGGTGCTACCTCACATTTAGGCTCATCACAATTTCCCCCCCCCCCTTTTTTAAACCCCCAAACTTAGGCTTTTAGCTTCTTTCTCATTGATTTCCTTATCTCTCTCCATGTATTAGGCTTCAAGCCCCCACTATTTTCCTTCATTCATCACTAGCAATTAAGAAGGATGGGTGCCAAGAAGAGAGTTACAGAAAGGGACATTGGCTAGAATGTGGTTTTCAAGAATAAACACTCCATAGGCTCAATATTGGCTAGCAAGGGAAGACATTTTTGGTGAAGTTACTAATAAAATAAAAGCCTAAAATCATGTTCAAAGTGCAGCAACATTTAGCATTTCACCTTAATTCACACTTAGGGCAAGTTCTAGACAAGAAGAGATGCATTAGATTCATTCAAAAATCCTTACCACACAAGGCATCACCCCCAAAGAGTTCACACAAGTCATTATTATCACAAGATTTTGATTCACGACATGAGAGCATGCAAATCCACAAGCCAAACAGGGAATATCTAATGTATGACAAGAGAATGCTACATTTTTTATTTCAACTACCCATTTTCTTTTTTTTTCATGCCACAAAAAAAATTTGGTGATACCTAAATAGTTTCATAAAAGACTCAAAGAAAGACATGGCATTTTACCTTAAGAGAGTCGCCTCACAATCTATTATTGGAAAATGTCAACCCGGTTCAACAACAAAAAGAAAAGAAAAAGAAAATGCTCCTTGGGAAAGAACCATGGTATGAAGAAAACTCTTCGAGTTTGATTACTATCTACTATTTACAATGGAGAAAATCAAAAATTGGATCACAATGCAACACTTGAAAATTAAAGCAAGGACCTATTCATGCACTAACAACATTTCATTTTATCATTTCATAGCTCAATAACCACCAAGATAAGATACACACTCTCCTCCCCCAACATAAAATAACACATTGCCCCCAATGTATAAAATGAAGAACGACAAGTTGAAAGGGATTTCCTAGAAGATTTAATGATTGGGACTAGAGACCCATGAGTATGTGACTACATCAAAATGCCATGAAGTATTTTCCGATTCCATCGGATCAGGTGGGAGTTCTAGAAATTTCCTTTGCTCGGGAACCACCCATTTATCTGGCAGGGTTCTGAGCTCATGATGTGAAGTGGTATCCACCCCTCCAGGTTTCCCTGATGGATCTATTTCTCTCACAGTGAGCATCCGACGGGTGGTGGTCGAATATGATATATCTTTTCATCGGACACAATTTCGGACGAACTGTCAAACCCCACCCACCAATCATTTGGTAGGCTTTTGGGCCCCATAGATTGGGTAGTCATGGCTACAGGTTTCTGGAAGTCGATATTGCTGGAGGGTCGAGGATCTGTGTGACGTGCCACCACATTCCTTAAGGTGATAACTTCATTTTCTAAGACCTCAACTTTCACACAGAGGCCTCCCAACTTTTCTCTTGTAGGTTGCGTGGCTATCTTAATGGCTTATTGGATCATGGAAGGTATTTCTTTGGCAACTTTACAATCTGGATCTCATGATCTTGGTCCATTTGTGCTATCTTTAGCAGGTCAGTATGTGGAGAGGTGGTGATTGTGGCCGTTTGGGAAGACTCTATGGTTGTGTTAGAGAATATAGATGTTGGCGGGTTAATTCTGTCCCCCATTCCTTTAGGATGCTTTGAAGCTGGAGCATCCTTATTAGTTTTTGTGTCTAAAGTGATTACGCCCTCAGCCCTCACAACTTTATACAGTGGCCAAGATAGGGGGTATGAGGCACGTAGGCATAACATACTCACAAGGTTGGGATACGACAACAACATTGCCTGTTGCTTGGCCTTCCTTTTGAATTAATCCACAATGATTGCTCTGACATTGATTTGTGTCTAATCCATGATGCAGGCGACAAGCATTGCAACCTCAATGGGGACCTGCGTTTTATTCTATGACGGGATAATCCAAGCACATACCAAATCGAGCCATATGCGAGCTTCAAATTTTAGATAGTGGCAGTGAATCATCCCTTTATAAGTGGCCCACTGTGGTTGATATCTTCAAATTATGCTATCTACCCATTGAAACTAATTTTCTTTATCTTCCACCTTCCTCTTGAATGATAGACCTAGCTATATTAGTTCAAATTATGCCATCTACCCATTGAAACTAATTTTCTTTATCTTCCACCTTCCTCCTGAATGCTAGACCTAGCTAGATTAGTTCAGCCCAATAGATGGAATTTATCACTTCTGGGGTGATGTTTACTTCTTAGTCCTACACCCACATAGATGGTAGGCATGGCATTGTGTCTACTCGTGCCTTGTGCTTCAAGATTCTTAGTTGTGCCTTGTAGGATGCGCATAACTCCCACACCAACTCAAGGAAGTAGTGGCCTATGGATATATGAAATGGACCCTAATATTTAATGTCAATATGATAATAAATATCAGGAAAGTCATCTTTGAAGAATTCCACCTCGAATTGAGTTTCTGGATTGATGGACCTCTTCTCCTTGAAGGACACATAATAATCTTCCATTCTAGCCAACCCAAAGCGGAGTTGTGCAATACTCTGGGCCTCATCAGAAGGTATGTCCTGTATGTCGGTGTTGGTCATTGGGGCTTTCCTTTTACTATTCCATCTAGAGGTGGACATGATGTTGGGCTAAGGTTAGTATCATATAAAGATTTAATAGAAGAACAATCAAAAAATTGAAAAATTAAATGATATCCAAGTAGAAGTGGAGAGATGTTGACACAGGTGGCATCGGCGGAACGTCAGCAAAACGTAGGTATCAATCTGCTTAGCACCGATGAGATGCTATCATGAAACAATAAGCTGGGCAGAAACATCAATAACCAGCGTCACACTAGCGAATCGTCGTGCTCAAACCACGAAGCGCCGATGGAATGCAGGTTCGTGGCAGTGGCCTGTAATCTCGCGATCAAACCTGCTTTTCCTCCAGAGATTTCCCGGACATGACCAGCGTGTCACTGATGGGCTGCCTGTCATTCAATCAATCCAAATTTCTTCCAACAACAAAATTTTTCCTCTCGTTACACCACACTCTCCCTTACACAATCATTCATAATCAAAAATGATGATTTGCCCTTAAGAAAGTCGTCACTCTATCTTACATTAGGAAAATTTTGAATGTGAAGCACACGGGGTTGCTCAGATTTCACCCCCATATAAGAATCAACAAAAGAAATCATGAAGCACACAAAATAACTAAGTTTCCCATAGTAACATGTGAAACCCAGGATAACACCACTAGCACACCCCCTACGTGAACATTAATCAATCAAGTAAAATCAAAGAGTGGTGAACACGACTGGTACCAATATCTATTCTAACATGTAGGAGGTCAGATTTCCATTCTCAAATAAAGCATAAACTAGGAGATACGCTCCAAGTTGAGAAGGAAGAATGGGTAGAGAGAGAAACTTGGTGACTTGTTAGCTAAGTTGCCTCCAAGTTCCTGGGACTTCAGGTGAGGTGAGATGGGTAATAAGGGAGAGGTATATAAAGGTTAAGAGAGAGGGAAGTGATTGGGTAAGAGGAAGGTAGATAGTAATGGAATTTAGGTTGGGAATTTGGTTAGTTGGGTATTTAAGAGATGGTGAGAAAGGGAAAAGTGTGGGAAATTGGAAACGTAGGAAGGGTTTAATAAAATAAGTGTTGTTTTGGGGAGTTGCAATGGGTTGAAGGTTTATTGGGTCAGTTTGGTCAATGGTCAGTCAATATTTTAATAGGAGTAGGTACCTGGATCTACGCGTACCAGTGATAGCTAGTAAAGACCGGTGATCCGCCAATTTAAGCATCGGTGATAATCACTTGTTTAGTTCTTTGATTCATAACTGGTGATTCACTGGTTTTGGGAGAGTTGACACCGATTATCCAGCGAATGAGATGCCAATGTCATTCTAACTCCCAAGTATATTAACTAAGACCAATGTCTTGCCATCGATTCGCGCATTGGCAGTGACAATTTGTCTGTTAGATCACCAAACATACTGTAAACTTCCAAGTGCATTGGCTGGAACTGACGCTTTTCCTTTAATACCCCGAAAGTCCCTAAGATCAAACCTGAGAGTTCAAGGGAAAAAACACAAAAATGTAGACTGGGCCACAGGATGAGTCCTGTAGTGACCCGTGGGAGTAATTCACGAGTCATTAAGTGAATCGCGAAGTGAGGGGATGAGTGACAACGATTCTTGGTCTGGGAGTGATCAGATTGGTAGAAATGAGTCATAAAGTAACTCCACGACTCGTGGAGTTGGTCGTTGTCAGGAGCAAGTTTGGATGGTTGATTTGGGTAGTGTACTTAATGAGTGGGTCACCATGAGTTGTTACGCACACCACAAATCGTGGTATCCCTCGTTCTGACTGGCAGTGAGTAATTTCCCTGCATTTAAGTAAGGGTGCTTTCGTAATTCCTAAGCCCTTATTTCCTGAACTACGTCGTTTAAAGCTAAAGTAGGAGGGTGTTAAAGGTGCTTAGCCTATTCTAAGACTTCCCATTCCATGCATGCAAGATTTAGAAATTCATTGGAGTTCAAGTTAGAGGATTCCTTAGACTTTTCCTCAATTCACTTAGGTTTTCAAGGGAGATTGTGAAATCAAACTACCCAGGTATTTAGGTGTCACGACCCGAAAATAGGCCCGGATCGAGACACGAAAAAAAGAACCCTGAGAGGCTCCAAATCAACCCATGGCATGAATATAACATCTAACTCATTCAAATAAAGCAGAAGATCAACATAATTAATGCAGTGGAAGTCTGAACATAACATAGCATCTAATACATACATAAGTTTGAAGCTGCATACATACTATGTCTGAAAAGCATTTACTACTAACGAGTTGATAGGACAAGGCCCCAACTAACTCACTAAAGTATGAAACTGCAAGTAATAGATACAACTGAAAAGAAGGTCCCTTAAATGATGAGGACTCACCACTCTGGCTGATAAGTGCTAAAGCTGCAGGTCTGACTAATGATGAGGCTGAGTCTGACTATCCGTGCCTTTATCATAAAATGACACATCATAGCGTATGCATTACGTATGTGGAATATACTGAGTATGCAAGGTAAGTAAATCCTGCATAAAACATAATCAAGATAAGATTCTGAGAATAGGGCTTCTGATCTTGGGTAAAATTGCATGCCCAAGTGATAGTTAAATGCTTCATTTCGACTTGTTTGTCTATCGTTAATGTGTACATTCTCATGTTATTTGTAGTTAAATGTGAATTTATACTAACCAACATGATTAGTGTTCTTTTGCAGGTAAAATGGAAATTTGGGAAGCTAAGATACATGTTGGTAAAATCGGGAATGGACTTGGAAACAAGGAGTGAAAAAAGACAAGGAAGAGCAGCAAAAATAAGGGCTCCGCGATGGAGCCCTGTCACGTTGCTATTGCGGAGGTATTCTGCCTTGGGTGAATTAAATTTGGCAATTTCCAGTGGAGGTTCGCGTCACCTCCATGACACGGAGGTAGTGTTACGTGATGCACTCCATGTCACATTGAGTACAATTACCTGGGACATCAATTTCTAGTGTAGGTGCGCGATAGCACCGTGGCACGTTGGTCAGGCTCCGCGATGCAGACCATGGCACGCTGAGGTGAAATTGCTGAGGAGCCGAATTCCAGTTAGGTTTCGCGATACCTCCGCGTCACGGAAGGAGTGCTCCGCGATACACTCCGTTCCACGTTGGTTGTTTTTTCGGGAAAACTTCTCAAGAGTATAAATAGCACACTTAGGTTTTATTTTAAACATTCTGACTTGGTTGAGCAAGAACGCGGGTTACAGGCAGTTGAGGGGACAAAAATTCTAGGGTTCTTCTCTATCTCTTTCTCTTTTATGCTAATTGTTTATATGAATTATACTTATTTGATGATGTTTAATCCACAAATGAGTGGCTAAATTCACTTCTTGCTGAGGTTAAGAACAATTGTTGTGGAATGTAATTGTTGATCATTTCAGTTTTTATCTTTTCTTCAATGGTTGTTCTATCAATTCTTGTTCCTACTGCATTAATGTTTGGCAATGTTAATGTATATCTAAAAAATCCAATTTTGATTTTGAAAAGGAAAGAAGTTGGAAAGATGTGAATTGGTAGGATATGATCTCTTCTTCGTTTGGAAAATTGAGAATTGATTTACATTCAGAATAGAAATATATCTGAAAGTCTTATTAGTCAATTAAATAATTGGGAATGTATTGCTAGAACATGAAATTCGTTTATCACAGAAATGTAGATTAAGGCTCATGATTCATAAGTTGGATAGGAGTCGAAAGTTCCAATCCATAGGCAATAATTCTTGACTAGCAACCGAAGGAAAGATTAACTGAATTGTATTGATAAATTAATTCCCTGCATTTTCGTTTTAACCTCAGCTTGATCATTACTATTGCTCAAACTCACTTTATAATTTTGCCTTAGATTCTTATAAATTAGTAAACACAAACTCTCAAAATATCATTTATTTGGTTGTCTACATTCTTAAAGATATAGTTCATTAACACTTAAGTTAATTAGTACCATAGCTCAGTCCCTGTGGGATCGATACTTGGCTTTACTTAAGCCACTTTACTACTTGTTCAACCACGTGCACTTGTGTGTAGTCACCACAGCACCGAATAAGTTTTTGGCGCTGTTGCCAGGGATTGGCAATTGGTAAAATTATTTTCTTAGTGTTAGTTTACAATTTCTATATAAGTGCTGACAACTTGATCTTAGCCTTTCTCTTGCAGATATTGAATTCTGTTGAACACTGGCAAGGGATAGGGAGTTGGTGGATTCATTCATAGAGCCGGAAAGATAATTTCATCGTCAAAGAAGGGAAGATCTAGAGAAGAAGCTGTAGTTGCTAAGACAGACAATCTTTGAGCAACAACAGAATCCACCACTTGTGACGGCAGTTTTAGTGCCCGAGGAAATGGCAGCTAGGCCAGTTCGGGAAGTGGCAATCACACATGCTAACTATGTTACATCTAGTATTCGCAGACCATAGCCTGGAGGGAGGTTTGAGCTTAAACAGAACATGGTGCAATTGTTGCACACCAGCGGGCAATTCATAGGTCTCCCTTATGAAGATCCACAACAACATCTCCAAAACTTTTTGGAGATAAGTGACACTTACATCCTCGCTGGAGTATCATCCGATTATGTAAGGCTTACATTATTCCCATTTTCATTATTGGGGGAAGCAAAGAGGTGGTTGAAAGCTGAACCACCTAACTCTATCACCACTTGGGATGATCTTGCAAGAAAGTATCTGATAAGATTCTTTCCATCTGGGAAAACAGCAAGACTTAGAAGTCAGATTCTAAGTTTTAAACAAAGAGAGGGTGAGAATATGTATCAAGCTTGGGAAAGATTCAAAGCTATGTTAAGGGATTGTCCTCACTATCACCTGTCCAATGATGTGCTGGTGCATACTTTCATAGATTGTTTGGAACCCCACACAAAAATTTTGCTAGACTCAGCAGCTGGGGGACAAGCATTAGAAAAGACTTATGAGGAGCTGTATACTTTGTTAAATCGTATCTCGCAGGAAAAGCCAGAGTGGAATGTGGACTCTTCAAGAGGAGGAACAAGGAAAGCAGCCGGAGTCTTTGAGGTGGACAGTTTTACAGCTATCGCTACACAGATAGCTGCGTTGCAAAATCAACTCAACACCCACTTCAAAAGTATGAGCTTGAATCAACCACAAGCCCCAGTTAATGTAGTGTAGCAGGTTTGGTGTGAAGTATGCGGTAGTAATGAACACTCAGCTGAGTGTTGTGGTGCAAATCCAGATTCAGTGAACTTTGTTGGGAACGTCCAGAGAAATAATCACCAATAGTATGGCTACAATACAACTAAAATTGGAGGAATCATCCGAATTTCTCCTAGGGTAGTAATAGCCATCAAGGGCAAAGTTCGAATTAGGGTGTGCAGAGAAATCAAGGGGGGTATCGGAAGTATCAGTCTTAATACAGAGGAAACAATGCACCTCCTCCACCAACCAACAACATTGAGGAAATGTCCAAAACAATGATAGCTAACCATCCACAAACGCAGGCTGACTATGTGAAATTAGCGGAAGACATGAAAAATCAGCAGTTAGCTACAAAGGCGTTGGAGTACCAGTTTGGACAACTAGCTGGAGCTCAAATCACAAGGCCCAGAGGAGGACTACCAAGTGACACTAACCCGAATCCCAAGCAGGTCAATGTAGTGACCACAAGGAGTGGATTACAACTCAAGGAGGTGGAGCCAGAAAGACCACCACAGCAATCAGGAGCAGTGGAAAAAGATAGGGAGCATGATGATGAGAGGGGGAAGGAGAAGGCAGTTGAGGCAGAAAGACCACCACCCCCATTCCCTCAGAGATTAAAGAAACACAAGGAGGAAGCTTGCTTTAAAACGTTCATGGAGGTGCTTAAACAGGTACACATTAATTTACCTTTGGTTGATGTTTTGCAGGGAGTGCCGAAATATGCAAAGTATATCAAGGACGTCGTAGCTAACAAAAGCAGATTGACGGAGTATGCTACGGTGGTGCTTACTGAGGAGTGCACATCCTAGATACAGAATAGGTTGCCAACAAAGCTCAATGACCCTGGGAGCTTTACAATTCAGATCACAATCGGGCAAAGTTTCCGAGCTCACGGACTATGTGATTTGGGAGCCAACATAAACTTACTACCGACATCGGTGTTCAAGAAGTTGGGGCTGGGCAGTCCTAGACCAACTACAGTGATCTTGCAGTTAGCAGACCATTCTTTGGCCAGAACAGATGGCATTATGGAGGACGTGCTAGTGCAAGTGGGCTCCCTCATATTCCCAATAGATTTTATTATTTTGGATTTTGAGCCGGATGCGGAAGTCCCATTCATTTTGGGACGTCCTTTCTTGGCAACCGGGAGAGCTTTAATTGATGAGGCTACGGGGCAGCTAACCATGCGAGCGCATGACAAAGTGGAGGTATTTGATGTGTATAAGGCCATGAAGCTTCCGACCATCTATGAGGAGCTTTCAGCAGTCAATGTGCTAAACAAGCAAGAAATTCTTTAGATTGTTGATTCTCGAGATCCATTGGAAAGAGCTTTGATGGGCTCCAATAATTTCGGAGACAGGAATACTTATGAGATGGTGCAAATATTGAATGAACCAAAATGGTATCTCAGAAAGCAAGACTTTCAGCCATTGATGAGGTCCTTGGAACCATTGACAAAACCATCTATTGAGGAAGCACCAAAACTAGAGTTGAAGACATTGCCTCCACATCTAAAATATGTCTTTTTGGGGGAAGATGACAACTTTCTAGTCATCATCTCCGCAGAATTGACGGAGGCACAGGTAAAGGATGCATTGGTGGTTCTCAAGAGGAGGAAGAAAGCAATGGGCTGGCAAATGTCAGATATTAGGGGAATCAATCCAACTTTTTTCACACACAGAATTTTTATGGTGGAAGGAGCAAAGCCAACTCTACAACATCAGCGGAGGTTAAATCCGGTGATGAAGGATTTGGTTAGAAAGGAAGTGATTAAGTGGCTTGATGCAGGTGTAGTCTATCCTATTTCAGACAGCAAATGGGTCAGCCCCGTTCAGTGTGTCCCAAAGAAGGGAGGGATGACCGTGGTCACCAATGAGAAAAATGAGCTGATCACTACACGCACAGTCACAGGCTGGCAGATTTGCATGGACTACAGAAAGATCAATGAGGCCACAAGGAAAGATCACTATCCCATCCCGTTTATTGATCAGATATTGGACAGATTGGCAGGTCAAGAATATTACTATTTCCTTGATGGGTATTCTGGCTATAATCAAATAGCAATAGCACTGGAGGTCCAGGAGAAGACTACTTTCACATGTCCTTATGGGACATATGCTTGCAGGCGGATGCCATTTGGGTTATGCAATGCACCCGCCACATTCCAGAGATGCATGATAGCGATCTTCCATGATATGGTGGAAGATTTCGTCGAGGTATTTATGAATGATTTTTCTGTTTTTAGTAATTCATTTGCTACTTGTTTGTAGAATCTTGACAGGGTGCTAGCTCGATGTGAAGACTCCAACCTTGTACTCAACTGGGAGAAATGTCATTTTTTAGTCAAGGAGGGTATCGTCCTTGGCCATAAGGTGTCTTGCAAGGGGTTGGAATTCGATCGTGCAAAGATCGAAGTGATTGAAAAGCTACCACCACCTTTTTCAGTGAAGGGTGTTCGCAGTTTTCTCGACATACAGGGTTCTATAGACTGTTCATCAAGAACTTCTATAAAATTTCTTGACCAATATGCAGGTTGCTAGAAAAATAGGTAAAGTTCGAGTTTGATGAGGATTGTGTTAAAGCATTCGAGGAGTTGAAAGAGAAGTTGATAGCAGCACCTATTCTCATTTCTCCAGATTGGGAACAACCGTTTGAATTAATTATGCAAGCAAAACACTTGACGTAGCCCAAGTCAATTATACAGTCACTAAAAAGGAGATGCTAGCATTGGTGTTCACGTTTGATAAATTCAGGTCCTATTTGGTGGGTTCTAGAGTAGTGGTGTATACCGATCATGTAGCAATACGGTATCTGTTTAACAAGAACGATGCAAAGCCCAGGCTGATTAGATGGATCTTGTTGTTACAAGAGTTTGAACTAGAGATTCGGGACAAAAAGAGGAGCGAGAATCAAGTGGCAGATCACCTATCGCAATTGGAAAGCCGGTTGCATATGAAGGAAGGTGGCAACATCAAAGAAGAGTTCCCAGATGAGCAGCTCTTAGCAATAAGGGAAGCTGAAATCCCTTGGTATGCAGACATTATGAATTTGCTAGTGAGTAGAGTCTATCCATCGGAGGCTACGGCTCAGCAACGAAAGAAGTTGAGGCATGATTGCAGGTATTATATTTGGGATGAGCCGTACTTGTTTAAGTAGGGATCGGATCAGGTGATGAGAAAATGCATTTTAGAGAGCCAGATTGCAGAAGTGTTGAAGAGTTGTCACTCTTCATTTTATGGAGGGAACCACGGAGGCGAGCGGACAGCGCACAAGGTGCTACCGTCAGGTTTCTTTTGGCCTACACTATTTAGAGACTCTATGGCATACATAAAAATGTGTGATAGATATTAAAGAACAGGCACAATTGGTAGAAGGCAGGAGATGCCGTTGCAACAGATATTAGAAGTGGAGATCTTTGATGTATGGGGTATAGATTTCATGGGTCTGTTCCCACCGTCATTTGGTAATCGTTACATCTTTGTAGTCGTTGATTATGTATCAAAGTGGGTCGAAGCAACAGCTTGCCCCAGGAATGACAACAAGGTGGTAACAAAATTCATGAAAAATCATATTTTCACCAGGTTCGGGACACCCCGAGCCATTATCAGTGATGGAGGGGCTCATTTTGTAAATGCAAGTTTCAAGAATTTGCTATCTAAGTATGGGGTGTGCCACAAGGTAGCAACAACATATCATCCCCAAGCTAGTGGGCAAGTGGAGGTGTCGAACAGAGAAATCAACAAGATTCTATAGAAGACAGTGAATGCACAACGAGCTGATTGGTCAAGCAAACTCGATGATGCGTTGTGGGCTTATAGAACTGCGTACAAGACACCAATTGGGACTTCTCCTTATGGATTGGTCTATGGAAAGGTGTGTCATCTGCCTGTGGAGCTAGAACACCGACCTTTTTGGGCCGTGAGAAAATTGAACATGCACCCGGAGCTAGCAGGGAAGAAGAGGCTAATGCAACTCAGCGAACTTGATGAGTTTCGTTGGCATGCTTATGAAAGTGCCAAGTTCTACAAAGAGAAAACAAAGAGGTGGCACGATAAGCATATGGTGTATCGGATCTTTGAGCCGGGGCAGAAAGTATTGCTATTCAATTCAAGATTGAGGCTGTTTCCAAGAAAATTGTGGTCCAAATAGTCAGGGGCGTTTGAAGTGGTAAGAATGACCCCACACGGGGTAGTGGAGTTGTGGAAAGGAGATAGAAGTGCCGCGTTCTTAATAAATGGGCAGCGATGTAAGAATTATTGGGGTGAGGACGTTATTCGAGAGAAGATGTCCATCACTCTAGAGGATGATTAACCAATGAATGACATCGAGCCGCGAAGGTAAACTAGGCGTTGCACGGGAGGCAACCCGTGAAATTGTTGTAATAGATGAGTAGAACTATTTGAAAAAAAAAAGAGAAAAAGAAAAGAAAAAGAAAGAAAAAATAAATAAATAAAAATTTTGTTTGTGTTGAAACCTAAGAATTCTAACCATTTTCTTGTGGTGAAGTGATTTTCAAGTGGAACGGAGGGCAAAAATGCTAAGAAACACAAAGGAAAAAATCGAGGTGAGAAAAATAAAAATTGACACATTACAGTGAGCTACGCGATGGCTTCGTGTCACGGAGGAGGTGCTCCGCGTTACCCTCCGTGACATGTTGAAGAGTGTTTTGGATTTTTTAAAAAATCCAGAACACTGGCGCGATGGCTCCGCGTCACGGAGAGGGTGCTCCGCGTTACCCTCCGTGATACGTTGAGTGTTATTTCGCGTCGGGTCACACCGGGTCGCCGGGTAACCTGTGCGAAAAACACTTTTAAAACACGGATTTCCCTCATTTCTTTCTTTATTTTCCATTCCCTCCGTGACCAACATCCCAAATTCCCTCCTCCCCCTACGTGACACAGAACTAGGCATCGATTTTCTTCAAGTTTTCTTCAATTTCATCGGATTAAAGGTATGTCTTGAACTTTACCTCATTTTTGCTTGAAATTTCGATTCTTGAACATGTGTAGTGATTGAAACTTGCCCTAAGTGAGAATTAAGCTTGAATTCATGTAAGTTATGATTGATTGATGTTCATAGTATCGTTGAGAGTATATGAACTCGGTGATTGCATGTTTGATTGAATTTTTCCAAAATTGGTAGCTAGGGTTGGAAATTGAATAGGAACAAGACTAAAATTGTTTGAAATGTTGAACAAAGTTGGGTTGTGCATGTTGGGTGAATTGAATTATGTTTTTATTAATGTTGAATATGCTAAGTAGACAAGGGATTTTAGGGAGAATGAAATTGGTGAATTGCATAGGTTGTTGAGAACAAAAATTTGGCTAAGTGCTATGATGATGTAATGGAATCTATGGCAACATTTTTATTCATTGTACGAAGTCTAAGTAATACATAGTAATTGTTCCATCGACTTATATGAATGCACTAAGCATGGCTGAATGTTAAATATTGGGAAAGCGTGAATGTCTTGTCAAATTGTTTTGATTGCGGCTAAAGACTAAGTGTGGGGTGACCTAATTAAATCCAACCTTAGTTGTAGCTAGATATGATTTTAATAAAATTGGGATTGAATGTTTAAATGTGTAGGAATAATGTAAGGAAGACAAGACAAGGGTAAGGGCGCATCTACATCGGGTGCCAGTAGGAAAAGGATAAGATTGGGAACAGCAGTTCCAGCAGCACCAGCTGTTTCGAGAGGCCAACGCTGACAATACGGAACCCGATGGGTGACTGATGAAGGGAAGAAGTGGTATGAAAAATACAAAGAAACCAAATACTTCCCGTAGGAGCAAATAGCACGGGAGCCACTGGCACAGGAATTCCCGCGAATTTTACACCAGATTGACACCGTTGGGCTTAACTTCATCTTCGAAGAGCCTAGGGAGTGCAATCTCCATCTCATCCAGGAGTTCTATGCCAACTGGAACCCGACTCTACGCAGTCACACTGTCAAAATCAAGTGGCAGGTTGTCACTTTTGCGCCCCAACACTTGAATGATATATTGGGGGCGCGGGACACAGACGCCCACATCCTCCGACAGCTGAACATAACTCCACCTTATGCAGACATCAGACGCACTCTATGTGGAGCAGGATCGACAGCAAGGTGGAGCAGGCACAAGGAGAGGGGCTATCACCAGACGTTGCCCTACTCGCAGACGAACAGGGAAGCCAGGATCTGGCTGAAAATTGTGTGCTCATGCTTGATCCCGGGGGTGCACATGACAGATGTCACCCGAGTCCGAGTATGCTTGGTGTATGCCCTGATGAAGGGGCTTGAGATAAACGTTGGGGCGGTGATAATCTCCGCCATGAAGAGAGCCCAACTACATCAGGGGCATAGATACGAGTTCGATGGTTTGCTAACCACGTTCTTGAGGGGCCACAATATCGAGGAGGAGGACTTGGATTACATCCCACAAATTGATAGGCGTGCCTTGGATGTCACCAAAACCAAGACACTTGAGACTACTCATGGGCCGGTGCTCACACTAGCTGAGTGACATGCTCGGGATGACCAGTATATGGCCCGCATCTACGGGATGCAGATGTTGCAGCTGTGCATTGGTGGGAGGCCGGCAATAGAGGATGAGTTGTGGCAGCTCGAGTTGGATTACCCATTCGGCGAGAATGGCCGAGCTCTATGTAGAGTGGGTCCAGCGTTTGTAGAGCCCATAGATGATGATGTCCCCACCGATGAGGAGACATGCCGGGAGGACTCAGATGTTTAGTCAGATGAGGACAGTGGGGGCGATTCTGATATGGGAGACGAAGCAACGACACTTGATGAAGAAGTTGAATACTTCGATTGATCAGGGAGTTTCACCACCTACCTTTGTGATATGTTGAAATTTTGTGAACACTGGGGACAGTGTTTGGTTTAAGTGCGGGGTGGGAGTGGTTAGGTGTCAGCTGCTTTGTTTATGTTTATGTTTATGTTTTGTTGTTTTGCTTGTGAAAAATGTGACTTTGTGACTACGTGTTGTTGTTCTGTAATTAAGTTGGTGTTGTAATGAATGATGAAGCTGCTGTGTGTTGTGTTGAGCTGTTGTTGGTTGTGTTGTGTGGTGTAAATATTGTTCAAATTAAAATTTTTATCTTTTTCTATCGCATTTTTTTGAAATTTTTTATGATTGGGTTTCTCGGCCTTTGTTTTAGGTGCTTTTACCGAGAATAGTCCCATTGAACCGAAGTCGTAGATAGTGATCGTTCCCTATGATGGATGGATGACGACCTTCTTAAGGGAAATGTAGTCGATAGGACTAGTTTTTCTTCTTTCTATTCTTTGTTTTGTTTGTGTCCCAAACGTGTCGCTACTTCATAGTTCGGAATTCTTGTTACGTGTTGTACATGATATTAAGATGCAAAGGCGATTCGTATGAAAGCATGCAAATGTGTAAACATGTTGAGATACCTAGGCCATAGAATTCGATTTGGTGTGATCGAGGCTTAATAGTAATTCTTGTAATTAGCTGATTGAAGAGTCTGTGAATATGTCTTGAGTTGAGCATGTGCAATGAGCGTGAGGTGAGATTTTGATTATTCCATGCTATTGTGAAGTGCCTAGAACATGCCTTGTGTGTGTGCTAAACGAAATGAAGGATGTGTAGTGTAGGAAAGGATGTAGGCATTTCTATGAAAAAACCGAAAGTTTCTTCATTATCATACCTACCTTGAATGTGCATCCTAGTTAGCCCCATTGAGCCTTTAGCCTATTTTTTTTCTTTCTTTGAAGAGGTACAAACCGAGCTTTATCCCTTGTTTTCATTAGCCGTGAATTTGATCCAAAACTCTTAAGCGCTAAAGAAAAACAATTTTCCCACAGTGTAAAGGAATACAAAGTGTGAAACTGAAGGAAAAGCGGAAGTGGTGAAAGTTACAGAAAAGGTCAAAGGTGCACTTGCTGAAATTAAATGAAATAAAGATGTATAACTAATCTTTGCTAGTAAGTCGAGTGTGCTTAAAGAAATTTGAACAAAAACAAAGAAAAAATTTCTTCAACAATGGGAGGATGAAGGAAGAAAAAATAAATGGCCGTAATGATGGTGGGAGGTATTGAAAAGCGCTTAAGGAAGCTAGTTGCTATTATTTGTTAGCCCAGTATTTACTAGTTCCTTAGCTTACATTACAACCCGTTAAGTCCTGCGTGATCTTAGATCACTCGTCCTTATATTAGTGGAGTAATATACTAGAGGCAAACCAATGGTTAATGACATGATGCATGTGAATTTCTTAGGGAGAGAGAGCGAAATTGTATTCATATACCCCTACATGTAGTGCTTTGGAAATCATATGATAGCAGTTGGGGTATTTCTCTTGTGTTGTGAGGGCACATGCTTGACGAGAGATTAATTTTGTGTCGGATGTCTTGATTAGTTGATTTGCACGAGTTTTCCAAGATTGAAAATTGATTCTTGAGCTTAGGAGATCTTAATGTGATGAACTTCATTGTATTGATGAGGCCATGCATGTTTTCTTGATGATTTGCTATATTAAATAATTGGTATAGCCGTAGCTTTAATTGTTGAGTCAAAGTAGCTATGCGCGAGTGTCAATTGCATGAGATGTGAGAATATTGTTCGAGGACGAACAAGGTTTTAAGTGTGGGGTAAGTGATCTTGGGCAGAATTGCATGCCCAAGTCATACTCAAATGCTTCATTTTGACTTGTTTGTCTATCGTTATTGTGTACATTCTCATGTGATTTGTAGTTAAATGTGAATTTATACTAACCAACATGATTAGTGTTGTTTTGCAGGTAAAATGGAATTTTGGGAAGCTAAGATACATGTTGGTAATATCGGGAATGGACTTGGAAACAAGGAGTGGAAAAGGACAAGGAAGAGCGGCAAAAATAAGGGCTCCGCGATGGAGCCGTGTCACGCTGCCATCGCGGATGTATTCTGCCTCGGGTGAATTAAATTTGGCAATTTCCAGTGGAGGTTCGCATTACCTCCATGACACGGAGGCAGTGCTACGCGATGCACTCCGTGTCACGTTGAGTACAATTACCAAGGATATCAATTTCCAGTGTAAGTGCGCGATAGATCTGTGGCACATTGGCCAGGCTCCGCGATGCAGGCCGTGGCACGCTGAAGTGAAATTGTTGAGGAGCCGAATTCCAGTGAGGGTCCACGATACCTCCGTGGCACGGAGGGAGTGCTCCGCGATACACTCCGTGCCATGTTGCTTGTTGTTTCGGGAAAAATTCTCAAGAGTATAAATAGCACACTTAGGTTTTATTTTAAACATTCTGACTTGGTTGAGCAAGAACGTGGGTTACAGGCAGTTGAGGGGACGAAAATTCTAGGGTTCTTCTCTATCTCTTTCTCTTTTATCTCAATTGTTTGAATGAATTATAATTATTTGATGATGTTTAATCCACAAATGAGTGGCTAAATTCACTTCTTGCTGAGGTTAAGAACAATTGTAGTGGAATGTAACTATTAGTCATTTCAGTTTTCATCTTTTCTTGAATGGTTGTTCTATCAATTCTTATTCTTATCGTATTAATGTTTGGCCAATGTTAATGTATATCTAAAAAATCCAATTTTGATTTTGAAAATGAAAGAAATTGGAATGATATGAATTGGTAGGATATCTCTTCTTAGTTTTGAAAATTGAGAATTGATTTACATTCAGAATAGAAATATATATGAAAGTCTTATTAGTCAATTAAGGAATCAGGAATGTATGGCTAGAACATTAAATTCTTTTATCACAGAAATGAAGATTAAGGCTCATGATTCTTAAGTCGGATAGGAGTCGAAAGTTCCAATCCGTAGGCAATAATTCTTGACTAGAAACAGAAGGAAAGATTAACTGAATTGTATTGATAAATTAATTCCATGCATGTTCGTTTTAACCTCAGCTTGCTCATTACTATTGTTTAGACTCACTTTATAATTTTGCCTTAGATTCTTATTAATTAGTAAACTCAAACTCTCAAAATATTATTTATTTGGTTGTCTGCATTCTTAAAGATATAGTTCATTAACACTTAAGTTAATTAGTACCGTAGCTCAGTCCCTGTGGGACCGATACTTGGCTTTACTTAAGCCACTTTACTACTTGTTCGATCACGTGCACTTGCGTGTAGTCACCACAACACCATACAACTTGCATGCTATTTTCTGAAATCATGATCTGAACATAACTGAATATTATAACTAAATCGAATGACCCAAAGCTGAATCCTAATAATCACGAGTAAAATTTCACATTGCGTCAAACCTACAGAAAACATAATATCATGACTGATGAACATGCATAACTGAAATAATGAAGAATAATGGGAGACTCGCCATATAGCCGACATTACCACGATAGAGCTTACGTGGTCAGGACAATCACACTTTAGTGGGCAGAGCCGTCCAAAGCTTTGCCAGGGCTAAGGACGCTACCATGATATCGATATCTATCTGAAGGCCCCTTGGGGGCAGGGGAAGCTCACAAGATAGGTCCCAATTAATTTGAACATACCTACATTGGGCGTAGTTTTAAGGCATAGGGTTAACTGTCCCTTAGCCTAGTCGGTGCTAGACACTACTCAAAAATACATGCATATGCTCTCAATCATTTTTCAATGAAGCTGAATCATCATCTAGTGATGAAGCTGACTACTAAGATACATGCATAAATCTAAAATCATATCATGAGGAGCCTTGGCTCAAACCATATCACAACCAGAAAATAGTGGGAGGCCAGACTCCAAAAACCATGTGGTAAGCTAATATAGGAAATTTAGATAAATCATGAATCATACTTGATCATATAGGCTTGCCCAATACTTAAACATGCTTGACATAGTCTTGATAATTTGAAAACATGAACATAGACATGGGTATTCTGAAATCATACTTTCTTCATTAACATATCATCATACTAGAACACATATTTCTTGGATGTCAACTTTTATGAACATTCATGGATGAGCATCATAATTTAGAAAACTTGAAAACTTAATTTATAATTTAAAATATTGTAAAATCTACCCATTTATCATAATTCAACCTTGAAAACATGCTTACATCATACCCATGATTGAAACTTAGGGAATTCACCCATTGGGTAAAATTTCCATAGATTCATCAATTAGAATTTTCATGAATTGAGAGATGATTGGGCATGGGTGTGAACTATTACACCCATTTATAGCCTTACATACCTGAAGAAATCTAATTTCACAACTTCCTTAATTGCCCAATGAAAATTTGAGGAAGAACCTTGAAGAGACTAGGCTTGATCACCCCTTGAACCTCTAAGCTTGCATGCATGAATTAAAATAGGCTTAGAATGACTTAACCCTTCTTAAAACACACTATCCTGAGCATAAAATGACGTAGTTCAGGCCTTAAGAACTTAGATATTACGGAAAACCCCTCAATAAATTTGCAGTGAAAGACTCACTGCCAGTCCCAACGAGGGACTGGACGACTCATGCCCACTGACCTTAACTCATGGTTTGCACTCGTTGCCTGCACTGGCAAATCCTTTCTGAGGGTCACCATGAGGGACACCACAACTTGTGGTGTACCCAACGATTCGTGGTGATGACTCATTAGGTACACTGCCTATTTTCCTTCATCCTTCAAACCACCTTTGACCACGGTTGACCTAACGAATCGTGGGGCTGACCACGACTTGTGGTCACCCCAAATATGAAATTTCTAGTCATGGTCAAACCCCTCTCCAAGTGTCACTTAACGACTTGTGGTTTTGTTGACGGGTCACTGGATGACTCGTCTTGTGACCTGGTGCAGAAAATTATGTTTTATCCGTTTCAACTCCTAAGTGTGATGTTAGGGTTTTCAGGGTATTATAACATCTGCCCCTTCTGGTAGTTCATCCTCGAATGTGGGAAAACATACTGAAAAGTAGGGAAATGCAATCATCACACTCAAATATTGAACATACATGCTAAAAACTAACAGAGTGACTAACTCCAATTTGAACTACATGGCTGAACTGAATTCCTGAATCACACATACATTCATTCACTTGAAAGAAACTGGGGTACATGAGCTGAACATGAAACTAAATAGAGTACTAAGGAAGAAACTAATACCTCAAGCCGAAACTAAGACAGAAGGGAATAGATGCGGCTATTTAGCCATTATATCTGCTTCATCTTCCCATGTAGCTCCCTCAACATGCTGGTTCCTCTATAAAACCTTGACTGAGGTTACTTTTTATTTCATAGCTTTCGAACCTGGCGATCAAGTATTTCTAGTGGAAGCTCCTTATAACTAAGGCTATCCTTCACACCACCACTTTCCACCGGAACAACCAAGTTGGATCACCCAAACACTTCTTTAAGACCGATATATGGAAACTGGATGAACTATAGGTAATTCTGAGGGCAACTCCAACTCCTATACTACCTTGCCAACCTGTTTCACAATTTTGAGGACCAAAATAACACAGACTGAGTTTCCCTTTCTTTTCGAACCTTATCACACCCTTCATGGGAGACAACTTTAGAAACACCCAATCATCGACTTCAAACTCAAGTTCTCTCCTCCTTACATCCGCATAGGACTTTTGGAAAGTCTGAGCTATTTCCAACCTATCCCTTATAAACTGAACTTTCTCGATAGCCTCATAGAATAAAATTTGGTCCTATCATTGCAACTTCACCAACTTCAAACCAACCAATAGGCGATCTACATCTCTGCCCATAAAGAGCCACAAACGGAGCCATATGAATACTGGAATAATAGTTGTTGTTATATGCAAACTCAATGAGAGGAAAATGATCATCCCAAATACCATTGAAATCAATCACACATGCTCTCAACATTTCCTCAAGAGTCTAAATGGTCCGCTCGGCCTGACCATTTGTCTGTGGGTGAAAAGTTGTGCGAAGCTTGCCTTGAGTACCAAGTCCCTTTTGAAACGATCTCCAAAACTAAGAGGTAAACTTAGTACCTCTATCTGATATGATTGACAGTGGCACTCTATGTAGCCAAACTAACTCCTGAATGTACAACATAGAAGAATTCTCCACAGAATTGGAAGTTTTGACCGATAAGAAATGAGCTGCCTCAGTCAACCTGTCCACAACCACCCAAATAGAGTCATACTATGGGTGAGTATGAGGCAACCCTATAATGAAGTCCATCTTTATTTCCTCACACTTCTATGTACGGATACTAATGTGTTGAAGCACACCTCCAGGTCTTTGATGCTCAACCATGACATGTAGTCAATTCGGACACTTAGCCACAAATTCTACTATGTCCTTCTTCATGCCACTCAACCAATAGACTTCCTATAGGTCATGATACATCTTGGTGGCACCTAGATGTATAGAGTATCTGGAACCACGACCCTCATGCAACATCTAATCTCTCAAACTATCAACACCCCGAACACACAAGTGACACTAGTATCGAAGCACCCCTTCTCCCTCTTTGGAGAAGACTTCTACCTTTTGATTTTGAATGGCTTCCTTCAACTTTACCAAAATAGGATCCTCGTGTTGTCTAGATTTAACTTCGATTACTAAGGATGATTCTTACCTATTCTGAATAATGACATGTCCATTGGTTGAGTCAACAAGATGGACTCCTAGCCGTGCCAGCCGATGAACATCCTTCACTAACTCCTTCCTTTCCTCATCTATATAGGACATACTCTCTATGGAAAGTCTGCTAAGAGAATCTGCCACCACATTATCCTTTCTCAAATGGTAGAAAACAAATATATCATAATCCTTCAAAAGCTCCAACCACCTTCTACGACGTAGATTCAAATCCTTTTGGGAAAATACATACTATAGGCTTTTGTGGTCCGTAAACACATCTACAAGGACCCCGCATAAATACTGTCTCCAAATCTTCAAGGAAAATACTACCGCTTCCAATTTGAGATCATGAGTCAGATAATTCTTTTCGTGAACCTTCAACTGCCTAGAAGGATATGTTATAAACCTTACCGTGATGCATCAATACAAACTCAAGGCCGATCCTCGAAGCGTCACAATATACCACAAACCCATCGGTATCCTCGGGTAGGTTCAACAACGGTCCTAAGGTGAGTCGACTCTTCAACACTTGGAAGCTCTTTTCACATGCCTCCGATCGTTAAAACTTCACTTTCTTCTGGGTCAATTTAGTTAATGGTGCTGCAATGGATGAAAACCCATCAACAAACCTCCGATAGTAACCCACTAAGCCCAAGAAACTCCTGATATCTGAAGGACTCACTGGTCTAGGCCAATTCTTCATCGCTTCTATCTTTTGTGAGTCTAGTTGTACACCCTCACTTTACACCACATGACTCAAAAATGTCACCGAGTTCCAAAAAAACTCACACTTACTGAATTTAGCATATAACTGGCGATCCTTAAGAGTCTGTAGCACCACCCTCAAATGAGTGGCATGTTCTTCCTTGCTCCGAGAGTATATAAGGGTGTCATCTATGAACACAATCACGAGAATATCTAGGTCTAGCTTGAACACCCTGTTCATCAAATTCATAAAAGTTGCAGGAGCATTTGTTAGTCCAAAAGGCATAACTAGAATCTAATAGTGACTATACCGAGTCCTGAAGGCCATCTTTAAGATGTCACTCTCCCGAACCCATAACATAACACATAACATAAAGTCATAAGGTCACATTTTTCACAGGAACAACAACAAAACATAAACATAAACAAAAACGAAGCAGCTGGGACCTAACTACTCCCACTCCACACTTAAACCGAACACTGTCCCCAGTGTTCACAAAATTCAACATATCACAAAGGTGGGTGGTGAAACTCCCTGATCAATCGAAGTATTCAACTTCTCCATCAGGTGCCGTTGCCTCGTCTCCCATATCAGAATCACCCCCGCTGTCCTCATCTGACTCAACATCTGAGTCCTCCCATCGTGTCTCCTCATCGGTGGGGACGTCATCATCTACAGGCTCCACAAATGCGGGCCTCACTCTGCATAGAGCTCAGGCATTCTCGCCGAATGGGTATCCAGCTCAAGCTACCATAGCTCATCCTCCGTTGTAGGCCTCCCGCCAATGCGCAGCTGCAACATCTGTATCCCGCACATGCGGGCCATATACTGATCATCCCAAGCATGTCGCTTGGCTAGTGTGAACACCGGCCCATGAGTAGTGTCAGGTGCCTTGGTTTTGGTGACATCCAAGGCACACCCGTCAATCTGTGAGATGTAATCCAAGGACTCTTCCTCGATATCATGGCCCCTCAGGAACGTGGTAAGCAAACCACCGAACCCTTATCTGTGCCCCTGATGTAGTCAGGCTCTCTTCATGGCGGAGATGATCACCGCCCCAACATTTATTTCAAGCCCCTTCATCAGGGCTCAAAAGTGACAACCTGCCCCCTGATCTTGACAGTGTGACTATGGAGGGTCGGGTTCCAGTTAGCATAGAACTCTCGAACGAGATGGAGATTGCACTCTCTGGGCTCTATGAAGATGATGTTCAGGTCAGCGGTGCCAATCCGGTGTACGATCCGCGGGAATTCCTATGCCAGGGGCTCCCTTAATATATGCTCTTCCGGGAAGTATTTGGTTTCTTTGTGTTTTGCATACCATTTCTTCCCTTCGTCAGTCACCCATCGGGTTCGGTATTGTCGGCGTTGGCCTTTCGGAACTACTGGTGCTGCTGGAACTGCTGTTCCCAATCTTATTCTTTTTCTGCCAGCGCCCAATATGGATGCGCCCTTTCCCTTGTCTTGCCTGCCTGACATTGTTCCTGTACAATCGAACAAAAAATCCAAATGTTATTTAAGTCACAATTAGCTTCAACTAAGGTTGCGTTCAATTAGGTCACCCCACACTTAGTTTTTAGCCACAATCAAAATAATTTCAACAAGACATTCATGATTTTTCTCATTCTTAACATTCAACCGGCTTAGTGCATTCATATAAATCGATGGAACAATTACTATGTACTACTCAAACTATGTACAATGAATAAAATTATCGCCAATGATTCACTTCCACCATCATAGCACTTACCCAAATTTTTGTTCTCAACACTCTATGCAATTCACCAATTTTATTCTCCCGAAAACCCCTTGTCTACGTAGCATATTCAAAATTAATCACAACATAATTCAATTCACCCAACATGCACACATATTTTGTTCAACATTTCAAACAATTTTAATCTTCTTCATATTCAAATTCCAACCCTAGCTAACAATTTCGCAAAAATTCAATAACACATGCATTCATCTAGTTCATATACTCACAACAATACTATGAGCATCAATAAATCATAAGTTAAATGAATTCAAGCTTAATTTTCACTTAGGGCAAGTTTCGATCACTACACATGTTCAGGAATCGAAAATTCAAGCAAAAAAATGAGGTAAAGTTCTAGAACATACCTTTACTCCGATGAAATCGAAGAAAACTCGAAGAAAACTTGTGCCTAGGTCCGTCTCACATTGGGGGAGAAGGGAATTTGGGGTTTTGGTCGTGGAGGGAATGGAAAATAAGGAATAAATGGGAGAAATCGGGGTTTTAAAAGTGTTTTTTGCGCGGGTTACCCGGCAACCCGGTGTGACCCGACGTGAAAAGACACTCAACGTGTCATGGAGGGTAACGCGGAGCACCCCCTCCGTGACACGGATCCATCGCACCCATGTTCTGGAATTTCTAAAAAAATCTGGAATAGGCTGCAACGTGTCATGGAGGGTAACGCAGAGCACACTAAATTGGTTAGAATTCATAGGTTTCAAAGAAACAATAATTTTTTCTAATTTTTTTTTACGTTGTTTTAATTTTTTTTTAAATATTTCTACTCATCTATTACAATAATTTCACGGGTTGCCTCCCGTGCAGCGCTTGGTTTACCGTCATGGCTCGACGTCATTCACGTTCAATCATCCTCTAAAGTGATGGACGTCTTCTCTCGAATAACGTCCTCACCCCAATAATGCTTACATCGCTGCCCATTTACCAAGAACGTGACACTTCTATCTTCTTGCCACAACTCCACCGCCTCATGCGTGGTCATTCTTACCACCTCAAACGACCCTAACCATTTGGACCGCAATTTTCATAGAAAAAGCCTCAATCTTGAATTGAATAGCAATACTTTCTGCCCCGGCTCAAAGATCCGATGCACCATATGCTTATCGTGCCACCTCTTTGTTTTCTCTTTGTAGCACTTGGCACTTTCATAAGCATGCCAACGAAACTCATCAAGTTCGCTGAGTTGCATCAGCCTCTTCTTACCAGCTAGCTCTAGATCCATGTTCAATTTCCTCACGGCCCAGAAAGCTCGGTGTTCTAGCTCCACAGCCAGATAACACGACTTTCCATAGACCAATCTGTACGGAGAAGTTCCCATTGGTGTCTTGTACGCAGTTCTATAAGCCTGATCTTGGGCAAATTTATATGCCCAAGTGATACTCAAAAGTACCATTTTAGCCTTGTTTATCTATCAATGTGTATACATTCTCATGTAATTGGTAATAAAATGTGAATTTATACTAACCAACATGATTAGCATTGTTTTGCAGGTAAAATGTAATTTTGGGAAGCTTAAATGCATGTTGGATGATATCGGGGTTGGACTTGGATGCGAGCAAGGAACAAGGCATTGGACAACATGAATTAAAGGGGCTCCGCGATGAAGCCGTGTCACGCTGCCATCGCGGAGGCCTTCTGCCTGGATAGAGAAATTCCGCCCAAATTCTAGAGAGGGTCCATGTATGGTCCGTGGCACGGTGGCTAGGCTCCGCGTTGCACGTCGTGCCACGTTGAGCTTTAATTCCTGGACCCCCAGTTCCAGTGAGGGTCTGCGTTCGTAGTGTGTCACGGAGGCTGTGCTCCGCGATGCACTCCGTGACACGTTGCTCGTTATTCCGGGAAAAATTCCCAGCAGTATAAATAGAACACTTCGGTTAATTTTTCAATATTCTGACTTGGTGGAGCAAGAACGTGGGTTACAGGCAGTTGAGGGACGAAAATATCAGGGTTTTTTCTCTTTCTTTCTTCTTTAATTCAATTGCTTGTATGATTAACACTCATTCAAAGATGTTTAATCCACAAATGAGTGGCTACTCCCTCTTCTTGTTGAGGTTATGAACAATTGTGATGAAATGTGATCATTGATTCTTTGGTTTTTTATCTTTTCTTCCATGTTGTTCTATTAATTCTTGTTCTTACTGCATTAATGTGTGGCCTACATTAATGTACATCTAAAAAGTCCGGTTTCACTCGAGAGAGCAAGAAATTGGAAAGTTGTGAATTAACAGGATATGATCTTTACTTGATTTGGGAAAATTGGGAATTGATTTACTTTCACGATAGAAATATACCTGAAATTCGTATTAGTCAATTTAGGAACTTGTATGGCTAGAACATGAATTGCATTTAATCATAGAAATGTAGGTGGATGGTTCATGATTCTTAAGTGAGGTTATATACGAGAGTTTTAATCTCTTGGCAATAGTTCTTGGCTAGCAACTGGAGGAGAAGATTAACCAAATTATGATGATAATTAATTTCATTACATGTTCGTTTAACCTTAGCATGCTCTCATTCATAGTTCAGACTCAAAGTAGATAATTGTTTTAGCTTTAGTATAAATATTATAAAACAAACTATCAAACTCTTGGTTACACTGTTGTCTGCATTTTTAGAAGTAAAATATAGTACACTTGAGCAGATTGCAGTTCATCCAAGTCTCTGTGGGATCGATACTTGGCTTACTAAAGCCACTTACTACTTGTTCGACCACGTGCACTTGCGTGTGAGTTTTATACCCGTAGCAAACAACCGAACAAGTTTTTGGCGCCGTTGCCGGGGACTTGGCAATTGGTGAATTTGTTTTAAGTGCTAATTTACTGTATTTTTATTTTCTTAGTGTTGACAACTTGGTCTTAGCCTGTATTTTGCAGACTTAATTGTTGTTGAACGCTGGCAAGAGACAAGGAGCTGGTGAAATCGTATATAGAGCCAGAAAGAATATTTCACAGTAAACGGAGAGAAGCTCTACAAAGAAAGCTGCAGTTGCTCAGACAGACGATCATGGAGCAACAACAGAATCCACCGGTAGTACGGGCAGTGTTAGTGCCCGAAGAAGTAGCAGCTCGGCCGGTTCGCGAGGTGGCAATCCCACATGCTAATAATGTCACATCTAGCATTCGCAAACCTGAGCCAGGAGGGAGGTTTGAACTTAAGCAGAATATGGTGCAGTTGCTGCACACTAGAGGGCAGTTTACCGGTCTCCCTCATGAAGATCCACAGCAGCATCTCCAAAATTTTTTGGAGATAAGTGACACTTACATCCCCGCTAGAGTGTCATCAGATTATGTCCGGCTTACATTGTTCCCATTCTCACTATTGGGAGAAGCCAAGAGGTGGTTGAAAGCTGAGCCACCAAATTCTATTTCTACGTGGGATGATCTTGCAAGGAAATTCTTGATACGGTTTTTTCCCTCTGGTAAAACAACAAGACTTAGAAGTCAAATTCTAAGTTTCAAACAGAGAGAGGGAGAAAATTTATATCAGGCCTGGGAGAGATTCAAGCCCATGTTGCGGGATTGTCCGCATCATCATCAGTCCAATGATGTGCTGGTGCAGACTTTTATAGAGGGTTTGGAACCCTTCACACCAAAATATCGCTAGACTCAGCAGCTGGAGGGCAAGCGCTGGAGAAAACTTATGAGGAGTTGTATACCTTGTTGAATCGTATTTCGCAGGGCAATCCAGAATGGAATGCTGATTCATCAAGAGGCGGGACAAGGAGAGCAGCAGGAGTGCTTGAAGTGGATGAGTTTACAGCTATCGCTGCACAGATAGCTGCATTGCAAAATCAACTTAACACCCACTTTGGCAACATGACAATGAACCAGCCTCAAGCCCTAGTGAATGCTGTGCAGCAAATGTGGTGCGAAGTGTGTGGAAGCAGTGAGCACTCAGCTGAGTGTTGTGGAGCCAATCCTGACTCGGTAAGCTTTGTGGGTAATGCGCAAAGGAACCACCAACAGTATGGTAGTAGCTACAATTCCAATTGGAGGAATCACCCTAATTTCTCATGGGGTAGCAACAACCATCAGGGTCAAAGTTTGGGTCAGGGTGTGAAAAGGAACCAAGGAGGGCAGCAGAATTATCAAGCACAATTCAGAAACAACAATGCACCTCCTCCACCACCATCACCCAGCATTGACTAGATGTTCAAGACCATGATAGCTAACCAAGCTCAATTGCAGGCTGACTATGTGAAATTGGCAGCCGAAGTGAAAAACAACCAGTTAGCTACCAAGGCACTTGAATATCAATTTGGGCAATTTTCTAGTGCCCAAAACACAAGGCATAGAGGAGGACTGCCGAGCGACACGGATCCCAATCCCAAGTAGGTAGATGCAGTGACGACAAGGAGTGGTTTGCAGCTGAAAGAGGTGGAACCAGAAAGACCACCTCAGCAGTCAGGAGCAGCAGAAGTTGAGAGGGAGCAAAGTTCTAAGAGGGGGAAGACTAAGGAAGCTGAATTAGAAAGACCTCCACCCCCGTTCCCTCAACGACTAAAGAAACACAAGGAGGAGGCGTGTTTCAAGAAATTCATGGAGGTGCTGAAACAGGTACATATTAACTTACCTCTTGTTAATGTTTTGCAAGGAGTGCCAAAATATGCTAAGTATATAAAGGACATCGTGGCAAACAAAAGTCGGTTGACTGAGTATGCTACGGTGGCTCTAACGAAGGAGTGCACTTCCCGGATTCAAAATAGACTGCCCACAAAGCTCAAAGACCCTGGGAGCTTTACTATCCAGATTACTATTGGGCAGAGCATCCGAGCTCGTGGATTGTGTGATTTGGGAGCGAGCATAAATTTGATGCCTTCATCGGTATTCAGAAAGTTGGGTTTAGGGAGTCCTAGACCCACAACGGTAATCTTGCAGTTGGCAGATCGATCCTTAGCCAGACCTGATGGCATTGTGGAGGACGTTCTTGTGCAAGTTGGCTCCCTAATTTTCCCGGTAGATTTTGTCGTGCTGGATTTTGAACCAGACGGGAAGTCCCATTTATTTTGGGACGTCCTTTCTTGGCAACCGGGAAAGCACTAATTGACGTAGCTGCGGGGCAGCTAGCAATGCGAGCACATGACAAGGTGGAGGTTTTCGATGTGTACAAGGCACCCAAGCTCCCGATGGTGCACGAAGAACTCTCGGTGATCAATGTGATTGATCAAGGTGATGATGAGCAGAGTAAGGATTCACAGGAGTTAATGGGAAAACCACCGGAAAGGTGTAAGCACTACTGGGGGGAGGACGGTGATCGAGAGAAATCGTCCATCACCCTAGAGGACAACTGAGCTTAACGACGTCGAGCCGCGACGGTAAAGCAGGCGCTGCACGGGAGGCAACCCGTGAAAAATTTTTCTTTCTTTTTGTAATGTGTAAATAGATTTTTCTTTTTCTTGATTTACTACAAAATTTTTCATTTTAGTTTTTGTTTTATTTGTATTTAGAGTGGAACCTATAATTCTAACCAATTTTGTATAGTGAGATGAATTTCAGGTCAAACGGAGAAAAATATGCACGGAATCGCGAAGGAAAAGTCGAGGTATGAAAATTTAATAAAAAGTGGCAAACAGTGAGCTGGGGCGACAGCTCCGTGTCACGGAGGTGGACCTCCGCGTTACCTCAGTGACACGTTGAGGTATAATCCGGAAATTTTAAAAATTTCCATAACAGTCTCGCGATGGCTCCGTGTCACGGAGGCAGTGCACCGCGATGCACTCCGTGACACATTGCCGTGTATATCGCGACGGGTCACACCGGGTCGCCAGGTGACCCGCGCGATTTCCCTACTTTTTAACCCCGAAAACACTCCCTTTTCCCTCATTTTTTAATCTCTCCGCGACCAAACCCCCCTAAACCCATCCCCCATCAACGTGACACGGAGTAGGCCAAGAAATTCAACAAGTTTTCTTCGATTCTTCA
The DNA here is from genome assembly GCA_035772735.1 of Datura wrightii. Taxonomy (NCBI): domain Eukaryota; kingdom Viridiplantae; phylum Streptophyta; class Magnoliopsida; order Solanales; family Solanaceae; genus Datura; species Datura wrightii. The sequence continues at coordinate 150,203,040 of JASDFA010000001.1, read as the reverse complement.
AAATCAAGGTATGTTTTACGATATCCTCTCAAATTCTTGTCGATTTTCTTCGATATTGAGCATGTGAGGTGAGCTAAATTGCCCTAAGTAGAAATTAATCATGAATTCAATTTAAATTGTTGTTGATGAATGTTCGGAATGTCGTTATGATTTCTTGAACTTTTCAATTGCATAAATTAATCGAATGTGCTTGATAATATCAATTCTAGGGCTTGTATGTTGAATTTGAAGTTGAAAATGTAGTGAACTTGTGAGTTTCATGCCTGGATGTATATGTTGAATGAGATGAGTCGATGTACTAATTGTTAGGATGTTAATAGAATGATGGATTCTCGTTTTAAGGGAATGTTGAAATTTGTAAGAATTTGGTTGGTTGTATAGGTTCGTGTAGATAAATTTTTGTTGTTGTTTTTGTTTCTTTGTTTTTCTTTGCTAAGTGCAATGGGTAAAATGTTAGCGATGGTAGTGATTGTGATTAGTTGTTCGAAGTCTGAGTAGTACGTAGAAGATATACCGTCGAATTTTTCAAACGCACTAAGCATGATTGTATAGTTGTTTATTGTGTTTAAATAAAGATAATCTTGTCGTATTGTTGTAACTGTAGCTAAGGACTAAGTGTGGGGTAACCTAGCTTAACCCGACCTTAGCCGAAGATAATATCCGTTAGCTTAACATTGATCTTGTCTACTTGGGTTGACAGGTAAAATGGCAAGCAGGCAAGAGAAAGGAAAGGGCGCATCAACTTCAGGCGCCGGAAGGAAGCGAATCAGACTGGGCACAACAGTCCCAGCAGCACCAGCAGTTCCACGCGGCCAACGCGACCAATACGGAATGAGATGGGTGACTGATGAGGGGAAAAAGTGGTACGCGAAGCACAAAGAAAACAAATATTTCCCCGAGGAGCACATAGCACGAGAACCATTGGCACAGGACTTCCCTAGGATGGTCCACCGAATCGAGGCAGCTGGGCTAAATTTCATCTTTGAAGAGCCCAAGGAATGCAATCTACACTTGGTTTGAGAATTTTGTGCCAACTGGAACCCGATGATCAGAAGTCACACCATCAAGATCAGAGGGCAAATAGTCACCTTGGAGCCCCACCACCTTAATGCCATCATAGGAGCGCGGGACACAGACGCCCGCGTGCTCCGACAGCTGAACATTACCCTACCATATGCGGACATCAGACACATATTGTGTGGGACCCGATCGATAGCTAGATGGAGCAGACACAAAGAGAGGGGCTACCACCAGACTCTACCATATTCACAGATGAATAGGGAAGCCCGAATCTAGCTGAAGATAGTCTGCTCATGCCTAATCCCGGGGGTACATATGACAGATGTAACCCGGGATCGTGTATGCCTGGTGTACGCCCTGATGAAAGGGCTGGAGATCAACGTGGGGGCGGTAATTATCTCGGCCATGAAGAGAGCCCGGTTGCATCAGGGGCACAGGTATGGCTTTGGTGGACTAATCACCACCTTCCTCAGGGGCCTAGATGTTGAGGAGGAGGCCCTTGATTATATCCAGCATATGGAGCGGCGGGCCTTAGATGTTACTAAAACTAAGGCTCCTGACACCACCCATGGTCCAGTGCTTACACTTGGCGAGCGACATGCTCGTGATGATTAGTATATGGGTCGAATGTATGGGATGCAGATGCTCCAGCTGAGGATAGGCGGGAGGCCGGCGACAGAGGAGGAGCTATGGCAGCTCGAGCTAGACTACCCTTTCGGCGAAAACGCCAGGGCTCTATGCCGAGTGGGGCCAGCATTTGTAGAGCCCACAGATGATGATGTCGCCACAGACGAGGAGACACGTCGGGAGGACTCCGATGTGGAGTTCGATGATGACGACGGGGGCGATTCTGACATGGGAGATGAAGCAGCAGCACCCGACGAAGAAGTGGAATACTTTGACTGATCAGGGAGTTCTACCACCCGATTTTGTGCTATTTTAATTTTTGTGAACACTGGGGACAGTGTTCGAGCTAAGTGTGGGGTGGGATTAGTTAGGTGCTAGGCTGGGCTATTTTGTATGTATGCTCTCATTTGTTGTCGTGCATGTGAAATTTTGTGTTCCCTGTGAGTTGTGAATTGTTAAGTTGTTGTTTTGTATTTGTAAATTTATGTGAAATTGATGTGTGTTGCTGAATGTTGCTAGCTGATTCTGTACATATTTTTGTTATCGAAATGATCGATATTTTTTTTTAATTTTTTTTAAAAATATTTTGTACATATTTTTTTTTAAAATCGAAATAATCGATATTTTCGACATTTTTTTTCATTTTGGGTTTCTCGGCGTTTGTTTTTGGTTCTTTTACCGAGAATGGTCCCATTGAACCGACGTCTTAGTTAGTGACCGTTCCCTATGATGGATGGATAACGACCGTCTTAACGGAAATGTAGTCATTAGGAGTAGATTTTTAATTTTTGTTAGTTTTTCTAGTTGTTTTATTCTTTGGTGGATTGCATCCCGAAACCTGTAGTTACTATATGGTTGCGAAATTCTGGTTGCGTGTTGTACATGATATTTAAAATGCAAAGGTGATTCGTATGAAAGCATGCAACTTTGTAAATATGTTGAGATACCTAGGCCATAGAGTTCGATTCAGTGTGGTTGAGGCTTAATGTTTGAATTCCTGTAATTAGCTGATTGAAGAGTCTGTGAATACATCTTGAATTGAGCATGTGCAAAAAGTGTGAAGTGAGGTGTTGTTATTCCATGCTATTATGAAGTGTCTAGAACTTGCCTAGTGTGTGTACAAAACAAAATGAAGGAGGTGTATTGTAGGAAAGGATGTAGGCATTTCTTTGTTTTAACCGAGAGTTCTATTTTTCCTTGTCATACACACCTTGATTGTATACCCTAGTCTGCTCGTTGAGCCTTTAGCCTATTATTTTTTTCTTTTGTCATAAGGTGTAAACCGAGCTTAATTCCTTTTTTTCATAAGCCATAAAGTCTATACAAAACTCTTAAGCGCTTAAGAAGAGAAAATCATTTTCCCGAAGTGTCAAAGAGTGAGAATGGTGAAAAGAAAAAGAAAAGTAGAGTGATACAAGAAAAGAAAAGGTTGAAGGTGCACTTGCTATAAATAAACTATAATGAAGGTGCATGAATAATCTTTGTTGTTGTGTCAAGTGTGCTTAATATGATGGGCCATACTAAAGAAAAACATCAAGAATGGGATGATGGAAAAAAAAGAAACAATGTCCATGAGTTGATGGGATGTGTTGAAAAGGTGCTTAAGGATGCTAGTGGCTATTATTGGCTAATCCAATATTTACTAGTTCCGTAGCTTCCATTACAACCCGTTAAAGTCCTACGTGATCTTATATCGCACTTCTTTATATTAGTGGAGCAATACACTAAGGGCAAGCTTATGGGTCATGACATGATGCATGTGAATTCTTTTGGGAGAGAGAGCAAAATTGTGTTTACATGCCCCTGCTTGAATTCTTGTGAGTCATATGAGCAAAAAGGGGAAGATTCTCTTGTATTGTGAGGGCACATGCTTGATGAAAGATTAATTTTCATGTCGGATATCTTGATCAGCTGATTTGCATGAGTTTGCCAATATTGATAGTCGATTCTTAAAGTCTAGGGGGTCTTGATGTATTGAAGGTCATTGCATTGATAAGACCATGCATGTTTTCTTGATGATTTGCTGTATTGAATAATCGGTACGACCGTAGCCTAAATTGTCAAACCAAAGTAGCGAGGTTGGGATGTAAATTGCATGAAGTGTAGGATTGTTGTTCGAGGACGAACAAGGATTTAAGTGTGGGGTAAGTGATCTTGGGCAAATTTATATGCCCAAGTGATACTCAAAAGTACCATTTTAGCCTTGTTTATCTATCAATGTGTATACATTCTCATGTAATTGGTAATAAAATATGAATTTATACTAACCAACATGATTAGCATTGTTTTTCAGGTAAAATGTAATTTTGGGAAGCTTAAATGCATGTTGGATGATATCGGGGTTGGACTTGGATGCAAGCAAGGAACAAGGCATTGGACAGCATGAATTAAAGGGGCTCCGCGATGGAGCCGTGTCACGCTGCCATCGCGGAGGCCTTCTGCCTAGATAGGGAAATTCCGCCCAAATTCTAGAGAGGGTCCGTGTTTGGTCCGTGCACGGTGGCTTGGCTCCGCGTTGCACGCCGTGCCACATTGAGCTTTAATTCCTGGACCCCCAGTTCAAGTGAGGGTCCGCGTTCGTAACGTGTCACGGAGGCTGTGCTCCGCGATGCACTCCGTGACACGTTGCTCGTTATTCCGTGAAAAATTTTCAGCAGTATAAATAGAACACTTAGGTTCATTTTTCAATATTCTGACATGGTGGAGCAAGAACGTGGGTTACAGGCAGTTGAGGGACGAAAATATCAGGGTTTTTTCTCTCTTTCTTTCTTCTTTAATACAATTGCTTGTATGATTAACACTTATTCAAAGATGGTTAATCCACAAATGAGTGGCTAATTCCTCTTCTTGCTGAGGTTATGAACAATTGTGATGAAATGTGATTTTGATTCTTTGGTTTTTCATCTTTTCTTCCATGTTGTTCTATTAATTCTTGTTCTTACTGCATTAATGTGTGGCCTACATTAATGTACATCTAAAAAGTCCGGTTTCACTCGAGAGAGCAAGAAATTGGAAAGTTGTGAATTAATAGGATATGATCTTTACTTGATTTGGGAAAATTGGGAATTGATTTACTTTCAGGATAGAAAAATACCTGAAAGTCGTATTAGTCAATTTAGGAACCGTATTTGTATGGCTAGAACATGAATTGCATTTAATCACAGAAATGTAGGTGGATGGTTCATGATTCTTAAGTGAGGTTAAATACGAGAGTTTTAATCTCTTGGCAATAGTTCTTGGCTAGCAACTGGAGGAGAAGATTAACCAAATTATGATGATAATTAATTTCATTACATGTTTGTTTAACCTCAACATGCTCTCATTCATAGTTCAGACTCAAATTAGATATTTGTTTTAGCTTTAGTATAAAAATTATAAAACAAACTATCAAACTCTTGGTTACACTGTTGTCTGCATTTTTAGAAGTAAAATATAGTACACTTGAGCAGATTGCACTTCATCCAAGTCTCTGTGGGATCGATACTTGGCTTACTAAAGCCACTTACTACTTGTTCGACCACGTGCACTTACGTGTAGTTATATACCCATATAACAAACAGACCGAACAAGTTTTTGGCGCCGCTGCCGGGGACTTGGCAAGTGGTGAATTTGTCTTAAGTGTTAATTTACTATATTTTTATTTTCTTAGTTTTGACAACTTGGTCTTAGCCTGTATTTTGCAGATTTAATCTCTGTTGAACACTGGCAAGAGACAAGGAGTTGGTGGACTCATATTTGGAGCCAGAAAGATTATTTCATTGTCAGCGGAGAGAAGCTCTAGAAAGAAAGCTGCAGTTGCTCAGACAGACAATCATGGAGCAACAACAGAATCCACCGGTAGTACGGGCAATGTTAGTGCCCGAAGAAGTAGCAGCTCGGCCCGTTCACGAGGTGGCAATCCCACATGCTAATAATGTCACATCTAGCATCCGCAAACCTGAGCCGGGAGGGAGGTTCGAACTTAAGCAGAATATGGTGCAATTGCTGCACACTAGCGGGCAGTTTACCGGTCTCCCTCATGAAGATCCATAGCAGCATCTCCAAAATTTTTTGGAGATAAGTGACACTTATATCCCCGCTGGAGTGTCATCAGATTACGTCTGGCTTACATTGTTCCCATTTTCACTATTGGGAGAAGCCAAGAGGTGGTTGAAAGATGAGCCACCTAATTCTATTTCTACGTGGGATGATCTTGCAAGGAAGTTCTTGATACGATTTTTTCCCTCTGGTAAAACAGCAAGACTTAGAAGTCAAATTCTAAGTTTCAAACAGAGAGAGGGAGAAAATTTATATCAGGCTTGGGAGAAATTCAAGCCCATGTTGCGGGATTGTCCGCTTCATCATCAGCCCAATGATGTGCTGGTGCACACTTTTATAGAGGGTTTGGAACCCCACACCAAAATATTGCTAGACTCAGCAGCTGGAGGGCAAGCGCTGGAGAAAACTTATGAGGAGCTGTATACCTTGTTGAACCGTATTTCGCAGGGCAATCCAGAATGGAATGCTGATTCATCAAGAGGCGGGACAAGGAAAGCAGCAGGAGTGCTTGAAGTGGATGGGTTTACAACTATCGCTGCACAGATAGCTGCATTGCAAAATCAACTTAACACCCACTTCGGCAACATGACAATGAACCAGCCTCAAGCCCTAGTGAATGCTGTGCAGCAAATGTGGTGCGAAGTGTGTGGAAGCAGTGAGCACTCAGCTGAGTGTTGTGGGGCCAATCCTGACTCGGTAAACTTTGTGGTTAATGCGCAAAGGAACCACCAACAGTATGGTAGTAGCTACAATTCCAATTGGAGGAATCACCCTAATTTCTCATGGGGTAGCAACAACCATCAGGGCCAAAGTTCGGGTCAGGGTGTGCAAAGGAACCAAGGAGGGCAGCAGAATTATCAAGCACAATTCAGAAACAACAATGCACCTCCTCCACCACCATCACCCAGCATTGAGGAGATGTTCAAGACCATGATAGCTAACCAAGCTCAATTGCAGGCTGACTATGTGAAATTGGCAGCCGAAGTGAAAAACAACCAGTTAGCTACCAAGGCACTTGCATATCAATTTGGGCAATTTGCTAGTGCCCAAAACACAAGGCATAGAGGAGGACTGCCGAGAGACACGGATCCCAATCCCAAGCAGGTAAATGCAGTGACCACAAGGAGTGGTTTGCAGCTGAAAGAGGTGGAACCAGAAAGACCACCTCAGCAGTCGGGAGCAGCAGAAGTTGAGAGGGAGCAAAGTACTTAGAGGGGGGAGACTAAGGAAGCTGAATCAGAAAGACCCACTTTGATACATAATCAACAACCACCAAGATGTAATGATTACCAAATGACGGTGGGAACGAGCCCATGAAATCTATACCCCATACATCAAAGATCTCCACTTCTAGTATCTGCTGCAGCGGCATTTCTTGCCTTCTACCAATTGTGCCTGTTCTTTGACATCTATCACACATTTTTACGTATGCCATAGAGTCTCTGAACAGTGTAGGCAAAAAGAAAGCTGACTGTAGCACCTTGTGTGCTGTCCGCTCACCTCCGTGGTGCCCTCTATACAATGAAGAGTGACAACTCCTCAACACTTCTGTAATCTGGCTCTCCGAAATGCATCTTCTCATCTCTTGATCCGGTCCCTGCTTAAACAAGTATGGCTCATCCCAAATATAATACCTGCAATCATGTCTCAACTTCTTTCTCTGCTAAGCTGTAGCCTCCGGTGGATAGACTCCACTCACTAGCAAATTCACAATGTCTGCATACCAAGGGATTTCAGCTTCCCTTATTGCCAAGAGCTTCTCATCTGGGAACTCTTCTTTGATGCTGTCACCTTCCTTCACATATGACCGACTTTCCAATCGTGATAGGTGATCTGCTACTTAATTCTCGCTCCCTTTGCTGTCCCGAATCTCTAGGTCAAACTCTTGTAACAACAAGATCCATCTGATCAACTTGGGCTTTGCATCCTTCTTGTTAAACAGATATCGAATCGCTGCATGATCGGTATACACCACTACTCTAGAACCCACCAAATAGGACCTGAATTTATCAAATGCGAACACAAATGCTAGCATCTCCTTTTCTGTGACTGTATAATTGACTTAGGCTGCGTCCGGTGTTTTGCTTGCATAATGAATAGAACGAAAAATTCTATTTCTCTTCTGCCCCAATACAGCTCCTACCGCCACATCGCTTGCATCACACATTAATTCAAACAGTTGCTCCCAATCCGAAGAAATGAGAATAGGTTCTTCTATCAACTTCTATTTCAACTCCTCGAATGCTTTGACACAATCCTCATCAAACTCGAACTTCACCTCTTTATCTAGCAATCTGCATATTGTTCTAGAAATTTTAGAAAAGTTCTTGATGAACCGTCTGTAGAACCCTGCATGTCCGAGAAAACTGCGAACACACTTCACTGACACAGGTGGTGGTAGCTTTTAAATAACCTCGATCTTTGCACGATCAACTTCCAACCCCTTGCAAGACACTTTGTGTACAAGGACGATACCCTCCTTGACTAAGAAATGACATTTCTCCCAGTTGAGTACAAGGTTGGATTTTTCACAACGAGCTAGCACCCTGTCAAAATTCTGCAAACAAGTATCAAACGAATTATCAAAAATAGAAAAATCATCCACAAATACCTCGATGAAATCTTCCACCATATCGTGGAAGATCTCTATCATGCATATCTTGAATGTGGCGGGTGCATTGCATAAACCAAATGGCATCCACCGGAAAGCGTATTTCCCATAAGGACATGTTAAAGTAGTCTTCTCCTGGTCCTCCGGTGCTATGGCTATCTATAATAACCATCAAGGAAATAATAATATTCTTGACCAGCCAATCTGTCCAATATTTTATCAATAAAAGGGATAGGACAGTGATCTTTTCTTGTGGCCTCATTGAGCTTTCTGTAGTCCATGCAAATCCGCCAGCCTGTGACTATGCGTGTAGGGATCAACTCATTTTTCTCATTGGTGACCACGGTCATCCCTCATTTCTTTGGAACACACTGAACGGGGCTGACTAATTCATTGTCTGAAATAGGATAGACCACACCTGCATCAAGCCATTTAATCACTTCCTTCCTAACCACATCCTTCTTCATCGGATTCAACCTCCGCTGATGTTGTACAGTTGGCTTTGATCCTTCCTCCATGAAAATTCTGCGTGTTCAAAAAGCTGGATTGATACCCCGAATGTCTGACATTTGCCAGCCCATTGCTTTCTTCCTCCTCTTTAGAACCACCAATGCATCCTTTATCTGTGCCTCCTTCAATTCTGCGGAGATGATGACTGGCAAGGTGTCATCTTCCCCCAAAACGGTGTATTTCAGATGTGGAGGCAATGTCTTCAACTCTAGTTTTGGTGCTTCCTCAATAGATGGTTTTGGCAATGGTTCTAGGGACCTCAACAATGGCTGGAAGTCTTGCTTCCTGAGATACCATTTTGATTCATTCAACATTTGCACCATCTCATAAGTATCTCTATCTTCGAAATTATCGGAGCTCATCAACGCTCTCTCCAATGGATCTTAAGAATAAACAATCTAAAGAATTTCTTCTTGGTTTAGCACATTGATTGCTGAAAGCTCCTCTTAGATGGCCGGAAGCTTCATGGCCTTATACACATCAAATACCTCAACTTTTTCATGCGCTCGCATGGTTAGCTGTACTGCAGCTACATCAATCAACCCTCTCCCGGTTGCTAAGAAAGGACGTCACAAAATAAATGGCACTTCCGCATCCGGCTCAAAATCTAAGACAATAAAATCTACCGGGAAGATGAGGGAGCCTACTTGCACCAGCACGTCCTCCACAATGCCATCTGGTCTGGCCAAAGAACGATCTGCTAACTGCACGATCACTGTAGTTGGTCTAGGACTGCCCAGCCGCAACTTCTTGAACACCGAGGTCGGCATCAAGTTTATGCCTGCTCCCAAATCACATAGTCCGCAAGCTCAGATACTTTGCCCGATTGTGATCTGAATTGTAAAGCTCCCAAGGTCCTTGAGCTTTGTTGGAAACCTGTTCTGAATCCAGGAAGTGCACTCCTCAGTAAGAACCACTGTAGCATACTCCATCAGTCTGCTTTTGTTAGCTACGATGTCCTTGATATACTTTGCATATTTAGGCACTCCCTGCAAAACATCAACCAAAGGTAAATTAATGTGTACCTGTTTAAGCACCTCCATGAACTTTTTAAAATAAGCTTCCTCCTTGTGTTTCTTTAATCTTTGAGGGAACGGGGGTGGTGGTCTTTCTGCTTCAGCTGCCTTCTCCTTCCCCCTCTCATCATCATGTTCCCTATCTTTTTCCACTGCTCCTGATTGCTGAGGTGATCTTTCTGGTTCCACCTCCTTGAGTTGTAAACCACTCCTAGTGGTCACTGCATTGACCTACTTGGGATTCGGGTCAGTGTCACACGGTAGTCCTCCTCTGGGCCTGGTGTTTTGAGCTCCAGCTAGTTGTCCAAATTGGTACTCCAACGCCTTTGTAGCTAACTGGTTGTTTTTTAAGTCTGCCGCTAATTTCACATAATCAGCCTGCATTTGAGCTTGGTTAGCTATCATTGTTTTGAACATTTCCTCAATGTTGTTGGTTGGTGAAGGAGGTGCATTGTTTCTTTGTACTGAGACTTATAATTCTGCTTCCCTCCTTGATTTCTCTGCATACCCTGATTCGAACTCTGCCTTTGATGGCTGTTACTACCCCAAGAGAAATTCGGATGATTTCTCCAATTTGAGTTGTAATTATTGCCATACTACTGCTGGTGATTATTTCTCTGGATGTTCCTAACAAAGTTCACTGAATCTGGATTTGCACCACAACACTCAGCTGAGTGTTCATTACTACCGCATACTTCACACCAAACCTGCTGCACTACATTAACTGGGGCTTGTGGTTGATTCAAGCTCATACTGCTGAAGTGGGTGTTGAGTTGATTTTACAATGCAGCTATCTGTGCAGCGATAGCTGTAAAACCATCCACCTCAAAGACTCCTGCCGCTTTCCTTGTTTCTCCTCTTTAAGAGTCCGCATTCCACTATAGATTTCCCTGTGAAATAGGATTTAACAAAGTATACAACTCCTCATAAGTCTTTTCTAATGCTTGTCCCCGAGCTGCTGAGTCTAGCAAAATTTTTGTGTGGGGTTCCAAACCCTCTATGAAAGTATGCACCAGCACATCACTGGACTGGTGATGGTGAGGACAATCTCTTAGCAATGATTTGAACCTTTCCCAAGCTTGATATAGATTCTCGCCCTCTCTTTGATTAAAACATAGAATCTGACTTCTAAGTCTTGTTGTTTTCCCGGATGGAAAGAATAATATCAAAAACTTTCTTGCAAGATCATCCCAAGTGGTGATAGAGTTAGGTGGTTCAGCTTTCAACCACCTCTTTGCTTCCCCCAATAATGAAAATGGGAATAATGTGAGCCTCACGTAGTCGGATGATACTCTAGTGGGAATGTAAGTGTCACTTATCTCCAAAAAGTTTTGGAGATGTTGTTGTGGATCTTCATGAGGGAGACCTGTGAATTGCCCGTTGGTGTGCAACAATTGCACCATGTTCTGTTTAAGCTCAAACCTCCCTCCTGGCTCTGCTCTGCGAATACTTGATGTAACATTGTTAGCATGTGGGATTGCCAGTTCGTGAACCGGCCTAGCTGCCATTTCCTAGGGCACTAACACTGCCCTCACAAGTGGTGGATTCTGTTGTTGCTCCAAAATTGCCTGTCTGAGCAACTGTAGCTTTTTCTCTAGAGCTTTCCTTCTTTGACGATGAAATTGTCTCTCCAGCACTATGTATGAATCCACCAACTCCTTGTCTCTTGCCAGTGTTCAGAAGAATTCAGTATCTGCAAGAGAAAGGCTAAGATCAAGTTGTCAGCACTTAAATAGAATTTGTAAACTAACAGTAAGAAAATAATTTTACCAATTGCTAGTCCCCGGCAACGACGCCAAAAACTTGTTCGGCTTCTGTGGTGACTACACGCAAGTGCACGCAGTCGAACAAGTAGTAAAGTAGCTAAAGTAAAGCCAAGTATCGATCCCACAGGGACTGAGCTACGGTAATAATTAACTTAAGTGTTAATGAACTGTATCTTTAAGAATGCAGACAACCCAATAAGTAATATTTTGAGAGTGTTTACTAATTAATAAGAAACTAAGGAAAAATTATAAAGTGAGTCTGAACAATAGTAATGAGCAAACTAAGGTTAAAACGAACATGCAGGGAATTAAATCAATACAATTCAGTTAATCTTTCCTTCGGTTGCTAGTTAAGAATTATTGCCTATGGGTTGGAACTTTCGACTCCTATCCAACTTAAGAATCATGAGTCTTAATCTACATTTCTGTGATAAAAGAATTTCATGTTCTAGCCATACATTTTCGATTCCTTAATTGACTAATAAGACTTTCAGATATATTTCTATTCTGAATATAAATCAATTCTCAATTTTCCAAACTAAGAAGAGATCATATCCTACCAATTCACATCTTCCCAATTTCTTTCCTTTTCAAAATCAAGATTGGATTTTTTTATATACATTAACATTGGCCAAACATTAATGCAGTAAGAATAAGAATTGATAGAACAACCATTGAAGAAAAGATCAAAACTGAAATGATTATCAGTTACATTCCGCTACAATTGTTCTTAACCTCAGCAAGAAGTGAAGTTAGCCACTCATTTGTGGATTTAACATCATCAAATAAGTAGAATTTATACAAACAATTGAGATAAAAGAGAAAGAGATAGAGAAGAACCCTAGAATTTTCTTTCCCTCAACTGCCTGTAACCCACGTTCTTGCTCAACCAAGTCAGAATGTTTAAAATAAAACCTAAGTGTGTTATTTATACTATTGAGAATGTTTCCCTAAATTGCAAGCAACGTGACATGGAGTGTATCGCGGAGCACTCCCTCTGTGCCACGGAGGTATCGCGGACCTTCACTAGAAGTTGCCAAATTTATTTCCTCTGAGGCAGAGTGCCTCTGCGATGGCAATGTGACACGGCTCCATCGCGGAGCCCTTGCTTTTGCTGATCTTCCATGTCCTTTTTCACTCCTTATTTCCAAGTCCATTCCCGATTTTACCAACAAGTATCTTAGCTTCTAAAAATTCCATTTTACCTACAAAACAACACTAATCATGTTGGTTAGTATAAATTCACATTTAACTACAAATCACATGAGAATGTACACAGTAATGATATACAAACAAGTCGGAATGAAGCATTTGAGTATCACTTGGGCATGAAATTCTGCCTAAGATCACTAGGCCTGATGAAACCCTTGTCTAAAAGCTCTTTCAACTACTCCTTCAACTCCTTTAACTCAACTACGGCCATTCTGTAAGGAGGAATAAATATAGGTTGCGTGCCGGGAAGAAGGTCAATACCAAAATCAATCTCCCGCATGCGAGGGATTCCCAGTAAATCATCTAGAAACACCTCTTGATACTCACACACTACAAGGACTGACTGGATAGTCTGGGTTTTGGATGTAGCATCCTTAATCCTAACAAGATGGTACACCCAAACCTTAGAAATCATCTTTCTGGCCTTAAAGTAGGAAATGAAACGACCTGCGGGCATAGTTGATCTACTCTTCCGCTCCAGGACTGGTTCACCCAGATATTTGAACTCTACTCTACGGGTTCTATAATTGACAGAGGTATAACATGCATATTACCATCTCAGGTGCAGCAAAGACGGTTATATGCATGTTATAACATGCATATAACAGATGTACGAATCGTCTCACTTAAGCCCTCTGATCTGACACCATCTCAGCTGCATACTTGGACAAGCAAGTGAACTCAAAGGCATACTCCTGAACAGTCATCTTCCCTTGCTTTAGGTTCACAAACTCGGCTACATTGATATCCCTCATCTCTCGAGGCAAGAATCTATTCAAAAAAGTGGCATGATACTCATCCCAACCAATGGGCCTGCTCCAACTACCCTGTTATCCTTCCTTTGCTTGAACCAGATGTGCGCAGCCCCTTTCAGCTGACACAAGGCTAGATTGGCGCATTCCTCTTCAGTCACCCCCATAATCTGGGTGATTTTCAAAACCTCATCAATGAACTCATGTAGATCATCGTCCACCATTGATTCAAGAAACTCCAGAGAGTTCATCCTCAGAAAATCTCTAACTCTTGCTACCGTCGCATTACCGTTCCAAGAGATCTGCACTACTGTCTGTTGATTTACTTGGGTGGTCAAGGCCTAGGCTAACATAAGAATGGCTGCCCTGAACTCTTCATTGGCAACCGGCTCAGGCACATGCTCCTATCACAATCCGAACGTACACCCAGATCGTAGACATGGGACAAGGAGGCCCGAGAGACCCCAAGTCAACCCATGGCATAACCGTACATCTAATTAAATCACATAAGCGAAAGACTTAACATAAGAAAATGTAAACATGACAGAAATATATATAAAGGACAATACACAATCCATACATAACTGCTGAATACATCTTGTAGTCTGATGAGCCTCTAATCATGAAAGACGGGTTGATGGGACAACTCCCCAACTAACCTAACAATTCTGAAACTAAAAGAAAAGCATACAATTTGAACATATGGCCCTTGGAACATGAGGACTCACCAAATAAGATGATAGCGAACTCTGAGGAGCTACTGAGGAGGGTGAGCCTTAGAGTCGGGTCCTATATCATGAAACAATATAGTTTAACTTGGTGTTCAATACTACTCCCAAAACATATATAGTGCTCATGGTATAACTTGCATGGATTCATGGGCTAGTTAAATCATGATAATCGTAAACATGCTTGTACATACTTGAACTAGCCATGAGACTAGGCCTGTGAGTCGACCAAAACATAATTCATGATTTATAAGGTTTATACATACTTGTAAATCATATCTATAACTTGAAATTCATAAAATCATGATGGGTAATAGATTGAATGCATAATTTAACTTATAACTCATGTTGGGCTTGCAAGTATCAATAATAGAAAACTAGATCATAAATTGATACATCATGGACCATGCATAATTAGGCTCAATTTCATAGAAATTGAAATCATTAAAATTATAGATAAATTTAAATAATAAAATATGATTAAAGTCCATAGATTTTAATGAGAATATAAAATCACAAAATCCATTATCAAATCATTAGACTTTTATATTAAAAAATCATCTTCAAAGCCCTATGAGATTTTAATAACATTTTTGGTAAAAATCATAGAGGATGGTCATGGGAGTGGAAGAAATCACCCATTGATAGACTTACATACCTGAGAATAACTAGTTCTTAACTGCCCTAGATTTCCAAAGATGAAATTGATGAAGAACACCTTGAAATCACCTAGATCGCCCTTCTATCACCTTCCCAAACCTTTGCATTCATGAATGCGGACTTAGGCTAGTCTATTCCCTCTAAAACCACCCTTTCTGATGTTAAAACGACACAATATAGGCCCCTAGGACATAGGAATTACGGAAAATCTCTTACTAAATAGTAGAATTTTGCTGACTGCCACTCCCCACGAGGGACTAGACGACTTGTGGCCAGGGCTGACGACTCATGGCCTGGAGTCGTGGAGTGTACTTCCCAATTTCACTAAGGGGACCCACGAGGGACCCCACAAATCCTGGTGGATGACCACGACTCGTGGTCACCATCCGTGATCCCCATTGCCCATAACCTTAGCAAACCTTCCAATCCACGCCACAGGAGACCTCACAAGTCGTGAGGCCTGACTACGACTCGTGGTCATGCCCGTGGTCTTATCAACACACCCTACCAACCCTGCTGGACCACGAGTCACGTCATTACTTGTGGTCACTCCTCACAAGCTACTTCATGGATCGTTCTGTGATCTGGTGCAAAATTTCAACTTTTCACCGTTTTGATTCCCGGGTCTGATCTTTGGGTTCCCATGGTATAACAATATCTCTCCCTTGGGAACATTCATCCTCAAATGTTAGAAACAGATAGAAAACTCAGAATCGTACATTCATCATATGCAAATACTGATTATTCGAACCGAAGACTGACAGAATGACTACCTCCGAAAAGAACTACATAGCAGATCTGAATTTGGACATCACATAAATCTGTCATAACATAAGTCAAACTTGTGCACATGAACGAAACATGTAAATTGATTAGAGAATTAGGGAAAAACTGATACCTTAAACTGAAAATGAGCTGGTAAGAAACAAGTGAGGGTATTAGCCGTCATATTTTCTTCGGCTTCCCACCTAGCTCCCTAGACATGCTGATTTATCCATAACACCTTTACTAAAGCTACTTCTTTGTTCCTCATCCTCCGAACCTGACGATCCAAGATTGCAACTGGAATTTCCTCATAATTGAGGCTCTCTCTCACACTAACACTTTCCACTAGGACAACAAAAGATGGATCATCCAAGCACTTTTTCAAAGAGCTATACATGAAAAACGGGATGAACCGAAGATAACTTTGATGGAAAGTCCTACTCATACGCTACCTTACCAACTCTTCTCATAACCCGATAGGGACCAACATAACGGGGACTAAGTTTTCCTTTCTTTTCAAACCACATGACTCCCTTCATGGGGGATACCTTCAGAAACACCCAATCGTTCACCTCGAACTCCAACTCTCTCCTCCTCACATCAGCATATGATTTCTGATGACTCTACGCGGTCTTTAACCGATCCCTTATCAGCTGAACCTTTACCATAGCCTCATGAGTCGAATATGGCCCTATAATAGCTGCCTCACCAATATAAAACCATCCAATGGGTGATCTACATCTTCGACCATGAAGAGCCTCGAACGGTACCATTTGGAGGCTAGAGTGATAGTTGTTATTATAAGAAAATTCAATCAAGGGCAAATGATCATCCCAACTACGTTTGAAATCCATAACACATGCTCTCAATATGTCTTTGAGAGTTTGGATTGTTCGTTTGGCTTGGCCATCCATTTGCGGATGAAAGGATGTGCCGAGCATAACTTGAGTCCCAAGCCCCTCCGAAAAGACCGCCAGAACAGGGAGGTAAACTAACTACCTTGATCTAAAATAATAGACAAGGGCACTCCATGAAGTCAAACCAACTCCCGAATATACAATTTGGCATAGTCATCCATTGAATCTATAGTTTTCACTGGCAGGAAATGTGTCGCCTTGGTCAACCTGTCGACCACCACCCAAATGGAGTCATGTTGCTGGCGAGTACGAGGCAACCCAGTTACGAAGTCCATATTGATTTCTTCCCACTTCCAAGTAGGAATGCTAATATCCAAAAGTACGCCTCCCAGCCTTTGTGCTCGACCTTCACTTGCTGACAGTTCGGGAACTTGGCTACGAATTCTACAATATCCCTCTTCATGCCATTCCACCAATATATTTCCCGCAAATAATGATACATTTTGGTGGAACCCGGATGGATAGAGTACTTGGATCCATATGCCTCATGAAATATCTGGTCCCTCAAATCATCTATGTCTGGAACTCATTGATGACCTTGGTACCACAACACACCATCTCCCCCTTGGGAGAAAACCTCCACCTTCTGACTCTGGACGCCTTCTTTCAGCTTTACAACCATTGAATCCTCATGTTTGCTAGCCTTCACATCAGTCACCAAGAAAAATTAAGATCCATTTTGCACCACAACACCGCCATTGGTCTAGTAAACAAATGTAACACCCAACCTTGCAAGTCGATGGGCATCTTTCACCAACTCCTTCTTTCCCACATCCATGTGGAACACACTCTACATTAGAGAGCCTACTAAGTGCATCCGCTACCAGATTAGCCTCACCCGAGTGGTAAAGAACACTCATATCATAGTCCTTAAGTAGTTCCAACCACCTTCTTTGATGAATATTGAGATGTTTCTTCGTAAACACATATCGTAAGATCTTGTGGTCCATAAATACATCCACATGGACCCCAAAAAAGTAGTGCTGCCATATCTTCAATGCAAACACCTCTGCGGCCAACTTAAGATCATGGGTAGAGTAATTCTTCTCATGGATTTTCAACTATATTGAGGCATACACTATCAGTTTTCCATGCTGCATCAACACACACCCAAGTCCGATTCTCGAAGCATCAAAATATACTACAAAACTATCGGTACCCTCGAGTAGGGTCAACTCTAGTGCTGAAGTGAGTCGAGTCTGGAACTCTTGGTTGCTTTTCTAACAAGCCCCTGGCCATTGGAACTTTACCTTTTTCTGAGTCAACCTGGTCAATGGTGCTACAATTGATGAAAATCCCTCAACTAACCTCCGATAGTAGCCTGCTAGGCCTAAGAAGCTCCGAATTTCTGAAGAATTCACCAATCTGGGCCAATTCTTTACCGTTTCAATTTTCTGAGAATCTACCTTAATCCCCTCACTCGATATCACATGGCCTAAAAATGCCACGGAGTCTAACCAAAATTAACACTTGGTGAACTTTGCATACAACTGGCGATCCTTGAGTGTCTGAAGCACTATTCTCAAGTGAGCGGCATACTCCTCCTTGCTTCGAGAGTATATAAAGATATAATCGATGAACACGATCACAAACATGTCTAGATATTTCCTGAACACCCTGTTCATCAAGTCCATGAAAGCTGCAGGGGCATTGGTTAGTCTAAAAGACATAACAACAAATTCATAGTGACCATACCGAGTCTTGAAAGCGGTTTTTGGGATGTCACTCTCCCGAACCCTGAGATGGTGATACCCGGACCCGAGATCTATCATTGAGAAACATCTGGCACCCTGAAGCTGATCAAACAAGTCATCAATCCTAGGTAAGGGGTACCTATTCTTGAGGGTGACCTTGTTCAATTGTCGGTAATTAATACACATGCGAAGGGATCCATCCTTCTTTCGAACAAAGAGAACTGATGCACCCCATGGAGACTTGCTCGGTCGAATGAAACCTTTATCCAACAAGTCCTTCAACTCCTTTAGCTTGGCTGGAGCCATCCTGTTTGAAGGAATAGAGATAGGCTGCGTATCGGGTAGAAGATCAATACCGAAATCAATTTCCCTCTCAGGGGGAAAACCTGGCAAAGCATCAGGAAACACCTCCGGATACTCACACACCACTAAAACTAACTGGATAGTCCGGGTCTCGTACTCAACATCCTTAACCCTAACTAGGTGATACATGCAGCCCTTAGAAATCATTTTCCTGGCCTTAGATATAAAATAAACTGACTGGTAAAGCTAAATTTCCTTTCCACTGTAAGACTGGCTCACTCGAATACCTGAAATGTACTGAACGGGTTCTACAATTATAGAATCATAACATGCAAACAACTAATCCATGCCTAAAATGAGGTCAAAGTCAGTCCTAGATAACTCTACTAAGTCTTCGGAGGTAACCTTATGCAACACTGTGATGGTGCAACCTCTATACACCCGCCTAGCTACAACTAATTCACCAACTGGGGTAGAGACCAAGAACGGTTCTGACAGAATTTTAGGGCTAACTCCAAATCTACTAGCAATATAAGGGGTCACAAAAGACAAAGTAGCTCCTGGATCTAACAAGGCATAAGCATCAATATGGAAGACTTGCAACATACCAATGACTACATTTGGTTAAGCCTCCTGCTTCCAGCGTGGTACTAAAGCATAAAACCTATTTTGGTGCTGACTGCCTGCTGAACTAGTAGAGGCACCCCGCTGAGGGGGACTTGATACTGGAGTGGCAGAATTAGTAACTATAACACAAGCCCCACCAACCCTTGACCTGGCTAAGGGGAAATCCCTAAGTCTATGCCCGGGTTTTCCATACCTGAAACACACATCTAAGCCGACTAAGCACCTCCCGTGATGATTCTTACTGCAATTCGCACAAGTTTGAAAGGTGCGCTCCACCTGCATGCTACACTGATCCCTTGAACCTGAAGCACTACTCCTCTGATCTCCTCTAAACATAAAAGGCGTGCTGGCTGATGATGGAGCAGTACCGATAGACCTATGTTGGGGCTGCTGACTCTGTCCACCCCTTGACCTTACTTGACAAACCCCATTGCTGTCAGTCCTAGCCCTCTTGGACTCCCTCTGCCTCCAGTAGACCGACTCTATTGGCTGACCATGCAAAACGATCGAGGAAAGTCGATATCCCGATATAGCATGGAGATCCTGCAATCCTTGTCCAAATAATGTGC
Organism: Datura wrightii; assembly: GCA_035772735.1. Lineage (NCBI taxonomy): Eukaryota > Viridiplantae > Streptophyta > Magnoliopsida > Solanales > Solanaceae > Datura > Datura wrightii. The sequence continues at coordinate 150,183,225 of JASDFA010000001.1, read as the reverse complement.
CACCCTATGCACGAAATGACTCATACGTGCCCTTTGGTCTAACACCAATTCAGGAGCATACATAGATAATCGAGTGAACTCTAATGCGTACTCCTAAATGGACATGTTACCCTGCTTCAAGTTAACAAACTCGGCCGCCTTCTGCTCCCTCATCTCCCGAGGGAAGAACCGATCCATAGAGGCTGCGTGGAACTCCTCCCAAACCTATCGGTCCTGCACCCACTACCCTGGCATCTCGCCACTACTTGAACCATATATGAGCCAGCCCTTTTAATTGATAGGAGGTAAAGTCGACACACTCCCCATTGTTCACCCTTATAACCTGGGTGATCTTCGGAATTTCCTCGATGAAATCATGTGGATCCTGGTCCACCCTCGACCACGTGAACTCAGGAGGGATCATCCTTAAGAAATCCCTCACCTTGGCTTCCGCCGCATTCCCATTTTGTGGATAATGTGCCACTGTCTAACCTGGGTCGTCATCGCCTGTGCTAGCATCTGAATCGTTGCCCTAAACTCAGCGTGGGCAGCTGGCTCTAGTGCGTGCTCCTCGTGAACAGGTAGGGCTGGCTGATGCACCTCACCATTGGCACCCTCATGATCATTACCGTTACCATTTCTTCTGGTGTTCTCTCGACGTAGAGGAAAGATGCTGCAAACGTGAATAGCTCAAATTAGAAGGGTAGAGGACTTTCATCGCGCGACATAGATCATGAAATAAGGGAACTTTCCTAAACGTCTAGTAGCCTCTTGGTCATAAGTGTGGCATGCTTCCCACCCATGAAAAAGACTCTACTTAACATGACCTTTAGACACCCTAGGACACTTCAAATCTATGGCTCTGATACAAAGTTTGTCACGACCCGAACGTACACCTGGATCATAGACATGGGACAAGGAGCCCCAAGAGACCCCATGTCAACCCACGACATAAGCGTACATCTAATTCAATCACATAAGCGGAAGACCTAACATAAGAAAATGTAAAAATTTCAAAATTATAGAGAAAGGACAATACACAATCCATACATGATTGCTGAATACAACTTGTAGTCCGAAAAGCCTCTAATAATGAAAGACGGGTTGATGGGACAATTCCCGAACTAACTTAACAATTCTGACACTGAAAGAAAAGCATAGAGTCTGAGCATATGGCCCTCAGAACATGAGGACTCCCCAAATAAGCTGATAGCGAACTCTGAGGAGCTACTGAGGAGGGTGAGCCTGAGCACCGGGTTCGGTATCATGAAATGATACAACATAGAAAGTATGCGGTCAGCACTTGGAATGTACTATGTATGCAAGGTAAGTAAAACAGACAATTAAAATATAGAAATCTCAAAAATGATCATAAGAGTGGTATATCATGCTCATGTCATAAAATATCGTATTATAACATAAGGCTCAAGGTTTTTAAAACATTCATAATACAATCGTAATCATAATTGTAAGAGAAAATCCTTATTTAACATGACTTGATCCCATATACATGATCATAAACATGCATAAATCATGAGGAACAGTGGGAGATTCTCTTAACCTACATACCCCATATGAGCACACATGATGCCCGACTTTTAACCCTAGTCAGGAGGGTGTCTGTACCTTGCCAAGGTTAGGAATATGAAAGTAGTCTACCACTATGAAAAAGGCCATTTGGTCTGGGGACAGTCACATAGGAGGTCCCAACATACCTATGGTGGCATGTAGTTTATGGGATCCGGGGCAGAACCTAGGCCCCGAACCCACTCGGTGTTCGATACTACTCCCAAGACATATATAGTGCTCATAGAATAACATGCATGAATTCATGGGCTAGTAAAATCATGATAATCTTTAACATGCTTGTACATACGTGAACCAGCCACGAGACTAGGCCCCTGAGTCGTCCAAACCATAATTCATGATTTATAAGATTCATACATACTTTTAAATCATACATATAGCTTGAAATTCATAAAATCATGATGGGTAATAGATTAAATGCATAATTTAACTCATAATTCATAATGGGCTTGTAAGTATCAATAATACAAAATTGTATCATAAATCAATAAATCATGGATCATGCATAATTAGGGCTAATCGAAATGGATAAAATTATAGATAAATTTAAATAATAAAATTTTATAAGAACCCATAGATTATGATGAGAATCTAAAATCACAAAACCCATTATCAAATCATTAGACTTTTATATAAAATAAATCATCTTCAAAACCCCATGAGCTTTTAACGAGATCTTTGTAAAAATCATAGAGGATGTGCATGGGTTTGGAAGAAATCATCCATTGATAGCCTTACATACCTGAGAATAACTGGTTCTTAACTTCCCTAGATTTCCCAAGAGGAAATTGATGAAGAACACCTTGAAATCACCTAGATCACCCTTCTATAACCTTCCCAAACCTTTACATGTATGAATAAGGACTTAGGCTAGTCTATTCCCTCTTAAACCACCATTTTTGATGTTAAAACGACGTAGTATAGGCCCCTAGGACTTAGGAATTATGGAAAAACCCTTACTAAAATCGCAAAATTTTGCAGACTACCAATCGCCAAGAGGGACTGGACGACTCGCTGCCAGGGCTAATGACACGTGGCCTGGAGTCATAGAGTCTACTACCCAAAATTCCCTTAGGGGATCCCACCAGGGACCCCACGAATCGCGGTGGCTGACCACGACTCGTGGTCACCACCCATGATCCCTATTGCCCAGAACCTTAACTGACTTTTCAATCAACGCCACAGATGACCTCACGAGTCATGAGGTCTAACCACGACTCATGGTCACTCCTCACTAGTCATACTGTGATCTGGTGCAAGATTTTAACTTTTCACCGTATTTACTCCTGAGTATGATTCTTGGGTTTTCGGGGTATAACAGCTCCTCATAGGCTGGTGGGGCCTGCTGGTGTCCATCTCCATTGCCATCCTCATTGCCATTTCCATTTATGTTTCTTCTTCCATTAACTCTGTGGGAGGTATGATTCTTCATACGCGTATAACACGAGTTAGAAGGATAGACAGACATTTCATCACACGACTTAGATCATGAAAGAAGGGATCATTTCCTAAACATTTCGTATCCTCTTCATCATAAGTGTGGAGCGCTTCACACCCATGAAAAAACACTACTTAACACGGCTATTAGTTACCCTAGGACACTTCAAAACGTAATGCTCTAACACCAAGTTTGTCACAATCGGAGCATAAGCCTGGATCAAGACACAGGATAAAAAAAACCATGAGAGACTCCAAGTCGACCCATGGCATGAAAATAACATCCGACTCATTCAAATAAAGGGGAAGATCAACATAATTAACGTAGTAGAAGTCTGAACATAACATAACATCTGAATACATACATAAGTTTGAAGCTGCACATGTACTATGTCTAAAAGACTCTACTACTGATGAATTGATGGGACAAGACCCCAACTAACTCACTAAAGTCTGGAAATGAAACTAATGGATACAATTAAAATGAAGGGCCCTCAAATGATGAGGACTCACCACTCTAGATAATAAGTCTAAAGCTGCAGGTCTGACTAATGACGAGGCTGAGTATGAATATCCGTTCCTGTATCATAAAATGATAAAACATAGAGTATGCGGTCAGTACGTGAAATTTACCGAGTATATAAGGTAAACCGCTAAGTAAGAAAAATCATAAAACATGCATATTATAAAACATAATCAAGATAAGATTCTGAGAGTAGGGATTGCATCCTATTTTCTAAAATCATGATCTAAACATAACTAAATATCATAACTGAATTGAATGACGCAAAGATGAAAATTGAAATCATGAGTAAAACTGCACATAAGGTAAAACCTACTGAAAACATAATATCATGACTGATGAGCATGCATAATTGAGATCATGAGAAATAATGGGAGACTCCTCATATGACTGATATTACCATAATAGAGCTTACGTGGTCCCGACTATCATGCTCAATTGGGCAGAGCCGTCCAAAGCTTTTCTAAGGCTAAGGACGCTACTATAATATTGATATCAAGCTGAAAGCCCCTTGGGAGAAAGCTTACAAGTGAGGTCCCAAATAATCTGAACATAGTTTCATTGGCATGTAGTTTTTAGGCATAGGGTTTACTGACCTTTAGCCTACTCGGTGCTAGACACTACTCCCAAAAGATGCATATGCTCTCCATCGTTTTTCAACAAAGATGAACCATCGTCTAGTGATGAAGCTAACTCAATACATACATGTATAAATCTAAAATCATAACATAAGGAGCCTTGGTCAAACCATACCACAAGCTGAAAATAGTGGGAGTCAAGAATCCAAAAACCATGTGGTAAGCTAATATAGGAAATTTAGATAAATCAGGAACCATGCTGGATCATATAGGCTTGCCCAATACTTAAACATTCTTGACATAGACTTGATCATTCGAAAACATGAACATAGACATGGGTATTTCAAAATCATACTTTCTTCATAAACTTCGCATTATACTTGAACACATTCATGGATGGGCATCATAATTTATAAAACTTGAAAACATAATTTACAATTTAAAACATTGTAAAATTTTCCTATTTATCATAATTCAACCTTGGAAACATGCTTAGATCATACCCATGATTGAAACTTAGAGAATTCACACATTGGGTAAAAACCCCATAGATTCATCAATTAGAATTTCATGAATTGACAGAGGATTGGGAATGGGTGTGGACTATTGCACCCATTCATAGCCTTACTTATCTGAAGAAATCTAATTTCACAACTTCCTTAATTGCCCAATGAGAATTTGAGGAAGAACCTTGAAGAGACTAGGCTTGATCACCCTTAAACCACTAAGCTTGCATGCATGAATTAGAATAGGCTTTGAATGACTTAACCCTTCTTAGAACACACTATTATGAGCTTAAAATGATGTAGTTTAGGCCTTAGGAACTTAGGAATTACAAAAAAGCTCTTAATAAATTCGCAGGGAAAAACACACTGCCAGTCTAAATGAGGGATTGTATGACTCGTGCCCACTGACCTTGACTTGTGGTCTACACTCGTTACCTACACTACCAAATAATTTATGAGGGTCACCACGAGGGACACCACGACTTTTGGTGTACCCGACGATTGGTGGTGATGACCCGTTAGGTACACTGCCCCTTTTCTTCATCCTTCAAACAGCCTTTGACTATGAATGACCTAACCAATTGTGGGGCTGACCACGACTCGTGGTCACCCCAAATATGAAATTTCTAATTATAGTCAAACCCCTCCCCATGAGTCACTTAACGACTCATGGTGTTCTTGACGAGTCACTGGATGACTCGTCCTGTGACCTGGTTCAGAAAATTTTGTTTTCTCTGTTTCAACTCCCGGGTTTAATCTTAGGGTGTTTGGGGTATTACATTAGGGTTATGAATTGGAGTATTCCTTCACTTCCATGCCTAAATCCTCTTCTAAATTCATGAAATTCAAGGTTGATGAATTTATAGGGTTTTACCCAATTTTGGGAAATTCTATAAGTATCTATCATGGGTAAATTCTATTCATGTTTCTAATATTGTTTTAATATAGATGGGCATATTTGATAATGATTTCAAGTACAAGTTATGATTTCAAAGTTTTACAATTATGATGCCAAATTTAAAAAGTTCATGAAGAGTTGAGATTTATGATTGATGTTTCAAGTATGAAGAAATGTCTATGATGAAAGTATGATTTTGAATTACCCATATTTATATCCATGATTTTGACAATCAAGTTTATTTCAAGCATGTATAAGATTGGGCAAGCCCCTATGATCAACAATGTTTCATATTTATATCCATGTTTTTGACAATCAAGTTTATTTCAAGCATGTATAAGTTTGGGCAAGCCCCTATGATCAACAATGTTTCATAATTTACTTCAATTTCATGTTATTAGCTTACAACATGGTTTTGAAGCCTAGACTCCTCCTTTTTCAACTTGTGATATGGTTTGAACCAAGGCTCCTCGTGTTATGTTTTGAGATTATGCATGTACTATTATGATTCAACTTTATCGAAAGATGATGGTTCAACTTCATTGAAAATGATGGAGAGCATATGCATGTTTTGGAAGAAGTGTCTAGCACTGAGTAGGCTAAGGGTTCAATTTACATTATGCCTCAAAGCTACGTGCCAACGTAGGTATGTTAAGATTCTTTGGGACCTCCCTTTAGAGCTTTCCCTGCCCCCGAGGGGCCTTCATCTTGATATCGGTATCATGGTAGTTCCCTTAGACCTAGCAAGTCTTTGGATAACTCTGCCTAATTGAGTGTAATAGTTAGGACCACATAAGCTCTATCGTAGTAATGTCGGTTATATGAAGAGTATCCCATTGTTCCTCATGATATCAGTTATGCATGTTCATCACTTATGATATTATGTTTTTAGCAGGTTTGACCCAATGTTCATTTTACTTATGATTATCAGTTTTAGCTTTGGGTCATTCAATTCAATTATGATATTCAGCTATGTTTAAATCATTATTTTATATAATAGCATGCAAGTCGTACTATTAGAATCTTATGGTGAAATGTTTTATGATATGCATGATTCTAGTTTTCCTTAGTTAGCAGTTTACCTACCTTGCATACTAAGTACATTCCAAGTACTAACCGCATTCTCTACGTTGTATCGTTTCATGATACAAGCTTAGAAGCTCAGATTCAGTCCCATCGCTAGCCAGTTTATTGGAGTTCTAGCATACCCAGCTTGTTGGTGAGTCCTCATTCTTCAAGGACCTTCTTATCGGCTCATTATTAGTGTCTTCGGTTTCAATTATTAGTGAGTTAGTTGGGGTCTTGTCCTATCAACTCGTTCGATTGTAAAGGCTTATCAAACATATTATGTATTCAGTTTCGTATTAGTGTTATGTATTCAGTTGTTCATACATTATAGTTATTCAGACTTCCACTATTTCAAATGTTAGATTTCTGCATTTTTTATGTTGAGCTTTAGTTTTCATGTTCATGCCATGGGTCGTGTTGAAGCCATTTATGGTTCTAGGTTCCGTGTCTAGATCCAGGACTATGTTCGAGTCGTGACATTGTCGGCGGTTCACAGATTGATATCAGCGTTCTAATGGAAATTCATCGACCACCTCTCTACTCTCCCCTTATACTGCTCATCACCGATGGTAGACTGGCGCCTTGCACTTTTGCATCAGTGTCCACCAGTCTAACGCTATGCCTGCCCAAATTCAAAAATTAAAATGCTCAATCAAAATGCTCAAAATAAAACATTTGGGTTGCCTCCCAAGGACTGTCTTATTTAACATCGTGGCACGACGCATATCTCATTCACATTCCATTTTCCGGAGGATTATCCTCCAACTCGTCCTCTTCCATATCAACTCCTCCATTTTCACTTTCATCATTCAACACTTCAATCACCTTACATTCGTTTGGAGGTTCAGCGGTTTGGCATACTTTGAAGGTAACCTTTTCACCTCCCATATGGAACTTGAGCTCACCTAGTTCTACATCTACCAAGGCTCTGCCGGTGGCGAGAAATGGTCTGCCTAAGATGATTGGGACTTCCACATCCACCTCACAATCTAGAAACAAGAAGTCAGCTGGTAGAACAATCTTATCTACCCTCACCAATACATCCTTCAAAGCACCCACTGGTTTCTTGATAGAGAGATCAACCATTAACAATCTCATTGAGGTAGGTTTGGTGTTTCTAGGCCCAAACTTTTGAAGATTGTGAGGGGCATCAAATTTATACTTTCCCTTAGATCACAATGGGCTTTCTTGAACACAACCAACCCCACGGTGCGAAGATTTGTGAATCTCCTAGATCCTCCCGTTTCGGACCAAGGTTCTCATCATCACGATGTTGCAATGATCTGTTGTCTCTCCGGTGCCAACATCCACTAACTTCTTCTTCTTCAACAACTATTTCATTAACTCGGCATATGTGGGCATTAGAGTAAGGTATCCACCAGCGGTATATTTATGGACAATTTGCTGAACATACCTATAAACTTGCTGAATTGATCATCCTTTTTCTTTTTGGTTAATCGTTGTGGATAAGGAGGTGGAAATCTTGGTTCTTGTTCTTTCTTACTCGAGGCTTTCATGCCCACATCTCCTTCCTCAACATTTGAGGGAGTCTCATCAGCATCTCCTTCGCCTTGATCCACAACATCGCCACAACCATGTGGTCTTGTGGTATCTTATTCGATTCTTTCACATTATTTGACACTGGGGCAACAAAATTCTTGGGTTAAACACCCGCATCTCCTATCATCTTTCCACTCCTAGTGACAATATCCATGCACTAATTATCCTTTTTTGGATTTGGCATTGTATCACTAGGGAATGTTCCCTTTATCTAAGGGTTCATTTGAGTAGATAAGTGGTTCATTTGGGCCTCTAAATGCTTGATAGAAACCGAGTGGGAACTTACTGTTTGGGAAAGGTTAGACACCTCCCTTTTAAGTTCTTTGACCATGCTATCTGTTGACTCAACTTTCTTGAGAACTCTTGCCAATATTTCTTCAAACTTTGTGTTCCCTGCATCACTCACACCTGGTTGGGAATGGGCACTCTCAGCTTTAGGAGGACGAACATATGGATTTATGCTTCTACGATAGTAGTCTCCCTCACGGTTTTGCTCTCTATTATCCCACATCTCACTCTGATCAGGTCACCCTTATTCATCACGATTCCTCCAACCTTGGTTCTTTTCCCTTGGTTCCTAGCTTGAAAAACCCCTATTTGATTTTGCCATATATTGGCACTCCTCCGAGTACCTTGGTGGGGAAGACTCTACCTCAAAATGCATTGGACCTTGCATTCCCACAACATTTACACCTTTAGGCCCCGCTCCTATCACATGTTTAGTCATTAACTCTAGCTGAGTCATCAGTTTGGCAAGATTTTCAACTCGATCTTCCTCTTTCCTTCTCATTTCAGTTGTTAGCAAGCTAGAACTCGCATCATGTGAAGATATAATCCTCTCCCTTGTATGGCACGCCCTGTTCGTCTTCGTCATTCTATCCAAAAGGGATTTAGCTAGACCATACATCTAGTCCATGACTGAGCCTCCGGCAAGGTTAATGGTGACTGATTTATTGATGGATTCTAAGGCTCGATAAAAGCTTTGAAGTAACTCTCTATCGGGAAGACCATGGTTAGGACGAAGAGACACCTTCTTCTTAAATCTCAGGAATGCTTCATGCAAAGGCTCACCTCGCTCTTGCCTAAAGTTTTTAATTTCATCCCTTAGCTGCAACATCTCTGACGGAGGGAAGAATCGATCCAAAGATGCTTCTTTCAAGTCTTGCCACGAGGTGATGCATCTCGGAGGCAACTATTCTAATCACATAGTTGCTTCACCTGTTAAGGAGAATGGGAAGACCGTCAACCTAATAGACTCTTGTGTACCGCCCCGCCAGCAAATCTATTAAAATTTTCCCATTTTTCCCACTTGACGGATGAGCCGATCCCAAATATTCAGATCGATAAGCCACCAACGTCGGGCACCAAAAGCAAGGCAATAAAACACCTTTGAACAGCCAAAACACATGCCTTGATGCCTGACGCAGCATGCTTGACACGCCAGACAAAGCATGCCTACACGCCTGACACAGCATGCCTGGCACGCCTGACACTGCCTGCCTGCATGCCTGACCCTGTATGCCTGCTTGCCTGACACAACATGCCTGACATGCGTGGCACAGCAAGCATGCCAGCCTACCACAGCCACATTGACACAACCACATGGCATATAGAGTAGGGACTTGTATGTACTATAAATAGGCCTCAAGGGGCATAATATGTAATCATCCACACTTTTCAGATTTCTCATACTTAGTGGAATCAAAAGAGCTCTTTGCCTCCAATACCTGTCTTCTTTAATTCTAATTTACTTCTTACCTTCTTTCTTCATTTGCCATCCGATCCTTAGCACGTTTTATGCCTTGTGAGCAGTAAGAAGACTAAAGCTTGGGTTGAAGTTAAGCCATCTTAGTTGTCCCATGGCCTTAGGAAAGACAAGCCCGTGACAAGTGGTATCAGAGCATCGTTCATGGAAACCACAAAGAGGAAGAAGCTACATTACATGGAGACAACTAGGACAATGAGCCCTAAAAGAAGCCCAAATCAAGCAGAAGGGACAAGAGCCGAGGAAGGGATCCCTCCCTTATTCCGATCAGCGAGGGGCTTACACATGAGGAGACCGAGGGTTTGGGCACCAGCCAGCTTGATGAACGAATCACTCATGCAGAGGCTGGCATGGTGGCCTTGAACCGAGACATTGAGGTTCTTGAAGCCAACTTCTCTTCCCTTGAGAACATAGCTTTTGAGGGGCTAGAAGAAGTTAAGGATAATATCTTGGAGCAGGTAGAGGAGCGCAAAGAGGGGATGACAAGCCAAGAGCAGAGGCTCATGGAGGCACTGGCAGTGCTGCAGAGGCAGGTTGACACCCTTAGGCAGCAAGTGGAGGTAGCCAGAGGCATCGGTGGAGGCGCTGGACCGGCCACGGTGAGAGAAGCCCGTATAGACGCTCCTAAGCCCAAGGAGTTCAAAGGAGAGCGTAATGCCTAAGAGGTTGAGAACTTCATTTGGCAACTAGAATCCTACTTCGAGAACGTTGGCATTAAGGATGAGTCTGCAAGGTTAGGACAATGGCCATGTACCTGACCGACACCGCCATGCTATGGTGGCGGCGAAAGAAGGCCGATATAGATCGAGGGACGTGTGCCATAGCCTACTGGGAACAGTTCAAGGAGGAGCTAAAGCGGTAGTTTTACCCAAAAAATGTTGTGCATGAGGCTCGTCGAAAGTTGAGGGAACTCAAGCAAACATCCACCATCCGTGAGTACGTGAAGGAGTTCACCAAGCTCACCCTACAGATCCCAAACATGACCAGCGAGGACTTGCTGTTTTATTTCTTGGATGGCCTCCAAAATTGGGCCAAACAATAGTTGAATCGGCGACAAGTGAAGCACGTGGACGAGGCCATTATTGCGGCCAAGTCCTTGACAGATTTCCACTCGAAAAGCACCAAGGAAAAAGAGGGCACCTGACGGCAGGTTGCTGCCAAAGTAGACCGAGGAGAAAGGGATAGAGCAAGTCTAATGCCAATCGGGGTCCTGATATCAATAGAGACTGCAACCGATTATCACAATTCTGCAAGGACTATGAGGAGCGGAAGAGGGGAGTCAATCACCGAGATGGATGGTATTTGTGCAGTGACTCCTCTCATATATATCAAAACTGACCAAAGTTAGGGAGACTTGGGGCCTTTACTTCTACCTACAAGCAAGCAGCCCACGCCTGTCCGCCAGCCACGGCCCAAACCAGCGGACAGAAGGAGCGAGGGGGCGGAGCTGTCTGATCTTGGGCAAATTTATATGCCCAAGTGATACTCAAAAGTACCATTTTAGCCTTGTTTATCTATCAATGTGTATATATTCTCATGTAATTGGTAATAAAATGTGAATTTATACTAACCAACATGATTAGCATTGTTTTGTAGGTAAAATGTAATTTCGGGAAGCTAAAATGCATGTTGGAGGATATCGGGGTTGGACTTGGATGCGGGCAAGGGGACAAGACATTGGACAGCATGAAATAAAGGGGCTCCGCGATGGAGCCATGTCACGCTGCCATCGCGGAGGCCTTCTGCCTGGATAGGGAAATTTCGCCCAAATTCCAGAGAGGGTACGCGATAGGTCCGTGGCACGGTGGCATGGCTCCGCGTTGGACGTCGTGCCACGTTGGGATTTATTTCCTGGACCCCCAGTTCCAGTGAAGGTTCGCGTCCGTAGCGTGTCACGGAGGCAGTGCTCCGTGATGCACTCCGTGACACGTTGCTTGTTATTCCGGGAAAAATTTCCACCAGTATAAATAGAACACTTAGGTTCATTTTTCAATATTCTGACTTGGTGGAGCAAGAACGTGGGTTACAGGCAGTTGAGGGGACGAAAATATCAGGGTTTTTCTCTCTTTCCTTCTTCTTTAATTCAATTGCCTGTATGTTTAACACTAATTTAAAGATGTTTAATCCACAAATGAGTGGCTAAATCCTCTTCTTGCTGAGGTTATGAACAATTGTAGTGAAATGGATTGTTGATCATAGTGGTTTTTCATCTTTTCTTCCATGTTGTTCTATTAATTCTTGTTCTTACTGCATTAATGTGTGGCCTACGTTAATATATATCTAAAAAGTCCGGTTTCACTTGATAGAGCAAGAAATTGGAAAGTTGTGAATTAATAGGATATGATCTTTTCTTGGTTTGGGAAAATTGGGAATGGATTTACTTTCAGGATAGAAATATACCTGAAAGTTGTATTAGTCAATTTAGGAACCGGGTTTGTATGGCTAGAACATGAATTGCATTTAATCACAGAAATGTAGGTGGATGGTTCATGATTCTTAAGTGAGGTTAAATACGAGAGTTTTAATCTCATGGCAAATGTTCTTGGCTAGCAACTGGAGGAAAAGACTAACCAAATTATGTCGATAATTAATTTCATTACATGTTCGTTTAACCTCATCATGCTCTCATTCATAGTTCAGACTCAAATTAGATAGTTGTTTTAGATTTAGCATAAAAATTATAAAACTAAATATCAAACTTTTGGTTACACTGTTGTCTGCATTTTTAGAATCAAAATATAGTACACTTGAGAAAATTGCACTTCATCCCAGTCCCTGTGGGATCGATACTTGGCTTACTAAAGCCACTTTACTACTTGTTCGACCATGTGCACTTGCGTGTGAGTTATATACCCATATAACAGACCCGAACAAGTTTTTGGCGCCGTTGCCGGGGACTGGCATTGGTGTAATTTTCTTAAGTGTAAATTTACTATATTATTTTCTAAGTGCTGACAACTTGGTCTTAGTGTTTGTTTTAATTTTTTTTTTTTTTTATTTTTCTTCTTTTTCGGATACCCTTATTGACATGACATCATGGAATACAAATGGTTTAAATGGTGGATACTCATATTTTGGTGAATCTTGTCTGAATTGCGGAGAACACCACTCGTGGCAACTCTGTAACACGTGCAATATATGTGGTGGTCAAGATGGCCATTGGGATGGTTGTACGAATGCATATTCCCCTCCCCCAAGCCCCTGCTATGATCCTTCTGTTGTTTTTGCTGAATATAGGCATGCTGAAAATGCAGACTTGGGACGCCAAGCTCAAATAGAAGACATGCTGAAACAACTCCTGGAGCAATCAGAAGCAATGAAGGAGGCGATGGCAGTATTGAGAATTCAGCAAGAAGAGAATGCAGAGGCTCTAGAAAGGATGAGCGTCAAATTCATGGAGATGATTGCTGAGGCTGAAGCTTGTGATAAATTGCAGGTAATAGTTTTAGCCGATATTCAAGAGGAACTACAAGAGGAAGACAAGGGTGAATTTTTGGATGAAGCCCAACAATTAGAATCTCTTAAGTGTCCTTGTGATGGGCTCACACTTATGGAAAATCCATTCATAGAATAAGAGATAGAGTATCCCCCAGTTGACATTAATGGAGAGATAGATGTCGATGCTGAGAAGGTGTATACAAGTAAGGAGGTCAAGCACAATGCATTTTCAGAGTTGAGGTTTATTGGACCACACTCGAAGCATTTTTCGACATTAAGTTTGGTTGAAAACATAGAAATAGAGTCTTCCAAGCTTATAGAGAAATGTCTAGAGGAGGACTAAGCCCTGTATATTTTGAAATTTGCTAACTCGGAGAGACAAAATGACTTCGCTTACTTAAGGTCCAATAAGTTCAAAAGACAACATCTACTGCTTGGTCCTTACAATTTTTCACCACCACCCCTGGAGCATAAGAGGAAATTAGAGAAGAAATTAGGGGTGAGATTCATATCTTCAAGGTGGAGGAAAAAGCGGTGAAACTTGATACGTCGTGCTGCTACGGTAAAGCAGGCGCTGCACGGGAGGCAACCCGTGAAAAATTTTTCTTTCTTTTTGTAAAGTGTAAATAGATTTTTCTTTTTCTTTCTCTTGATTTACTACAAAATTTTTCATTTTAGTTTTTCTTTTATTTTTAATGTGGGTGAAACCTATAATTCTAACCAATTTTGTATAGTGAGATTAATTTCAGGTCAAACGGAGGAAAATATGCACGGAATCACAAAGGAAAATTCGAGGTATGAAAATTAACAAAAAGTGGCAAAACAGTGAGCTGGGGCGATAGCTCCGTGTCACGGAGGTGGACCTCCGCGTTACCCTCCGTGACACGTTGAGGTATAATCCAGATTTTTTTAAATTTCCAGAAGAGGCTCACGATGGCTCCGTGTCATGGAGGCAGTGCACCGCGATGCACTCCGTGACACGTTGACGTGTATATTGCGACGGGTCACACCGGGTCGCCGGGTGACCCGCGTGATTTTACTACTTTTTAACCCCGAAAAACCCTCCCTTTCCCTTAATTTTCAATCACTCCGCGACCAAAACACCCCGAAACCCATCCCCCTTCAACATGATACGAAGTAGGATAAGAAAATCATCAAGTTTGCGCAAATTCTTCAACTTCAAGGTATGTTCGTCGATTCCATCTCATTTCTTATCGATTTTCTTCGATATTGAGCATGTAAGGTGAGATAAGGTTGCCCTAAGTAGAAATTAATCATGAATTCAATTTAATTGTAGTTGATGAATGTTTGGAATGTCATTAAGATTGCTTGAACTCGTCAATTGCATAAGTTAATCGAAATTTCTTGATAATATCATTTCTAGGGCTTGTTTTTGAATTTGAAGTTGAAAATGTAGTGAACTTGTGAATTTCATGACGGGATGTACATGTTGAATGAGATGAGTCGATGTACTAATTGTTAGGATGTTAATAGAACGACGGATTCTCGAGTTAAGGGAATGTTGAAATTTGCAAGAATTGGGTTGGTTGTATAGGTTTGTGTAGATAAATTTTTGTTGTTGTTTTCGTTTCTTTGTTTTTCCTTGCTAAGTGCGATGGATAAAATGTTAGCGATGGTAGTGATTGTGATTAGCTGTACGAAGTCTGAGTAGTACACAGAAGATATACCGTCGAATTCTTCGAACGCACTAAGGATGATTGTATAGTTGGTTATTGTGTGTAAATAAGTATGATCTTGCCGTATTGTTGTAACTGTAGCTAAGGACTAAGTGTGGGGTAACCTAGCTTAACCCAACCTTAGCCGAAGTTAATATCCGTTAGCTTAACATTGATCTTTTCTACTTGGGTTGACAGGTAAAATGGCAAGCAGGCAAGAGAAAGGGAAAGGCGCATCAACTTCGGGCGACGGAAGGAAGCGAATTGGACTAGGCACAGCAGTCCCAGCAGCACCAGCAATTCCACGCGGCCAACGCCGCCAATACGGAACAAGATGGGTGACGGATGAGGGGAAAAAGTGGTACGCAAAGCACAAAGAAAACAAATACTTCCCTGAGGAGCATATAGCACGGGAACCATTGGCACAAGAGTTCCCTAGGATGGTCCACCTGATCGTGGCAGCTGGGCTCAACTTCATCTTTGAAGAGCCCAAGGAATGCAATATGCACTTGGTTCTGGAATTTTATGCCAACTGGAACCCGACGATCAGAAGTCACACCATCAAAATCAGAGGGCAAATAGTCACTTTGGAGCCCCACCACCTCAATGCCATCATAGGAGCGCGGGACACAGACGCTCATGTGCTCTGACAGCTAAACATTACCCCACCGTATGCGGACATCAGACGCACCTTGTGTGGGACCCGATCGACAGCTAGATGGAGCAGGCACAAAGAGAGGGGCTACCACCAGACTTTGCCCTATTCACAGATGAACATGGAAGCCACAATATGGCTAAAGATTGTCTGTTCCTGCCTCATCCCGGGGTTACATATGACAGATGTAACACGGGATCGTGTATGCCTAGTGTACACTCTGATGAAAGGGCTGGAGATCAACGTGGGGGCGGTGATTATCTCCGCCATGAAGAGAGCCCGGTTGCATCAGGGGCACAGGTATGGCTTTGGTGGACTACTCACCACCTTCCTCAGGGGCCTAGTTGTCGAGGAGGAGGCCCTTGACTATATCCCGCAGATGGAGCGGTAAGCCTTAAATGTTACTAAAACTAAGGCACCCGACACCACCCGCGGGCCAGTGCTTACACTTGGCGAGCGACATGCTCGTGATGATCAGTATATGGCTTGCATATATGAGATGCAGATGCTCCAGCTGAGGATAGGCGGGAGGCCGGCGATAGAGGAGGAGTTATGGCAGCTCGAGCTAGACTACCCCTTCGGCAAAAACGCCAGGGCTCTATGCCGAGTGGGGCCAGTATTTGTAGATCCCACGGATGATGATGTCCCCACAGACGAGGAGACACGTTGGGAGGACTCCGATGTGGAGTCCGATGAAGACGACGGGGGCAATTGAGACATGGGAGATGAAGTAGCAGCACCCGATGAAGAAGTGGAGTACTTTGACTAATCAGGGAGTTCCACCGCCTGATTTTGTGCTATTTTAATTTTTATGAACACTGGGGACAGTGTTCGAGCTAAGTGTGGGGTGGGAGTAGTTAGGTACTGGGCTATGCTGTTTTGTATGAATGCTCTAATCTGTTGTCGTGCATGTGAAATTTCGTTGTTCCCTGTGATGTATGAATTGTTAAGTTGTTGTTCTGTATTTGTAAATTTATGTGAAATTGATGTGTGTTGCTGAATGTTGCTAGCTGATTTTGTATATATTTTTGTTATCGAAATGATCGATATTTTTAAAATATTTTGTACATATTTTTCTATCGAAATGATCGATATTTTCAACATTTTTTTACTTCTTGGGTTTCTCGGCGTTTGTTTTCGATTCTTTTACCGAGAATGGTCCCATTAAACCGAAGTCATAGTAGTGACTGTTCCCTATGATAGATGGATGACGACCGTCTTAAGGGAAATGTAGTCGTTAGGAGTAGTTTTTTCAATTATTTTTCAGTTTTTTTCTTTGGGGGTTGCATCCCAAAACCTGTAGTTACTGTATGGTTGCGAAATTCTGGTTGCGTGTTGTACATGATATTTAAAATGCAAAGGTGATTCGTTGAAAACATGCAACTTTGTAAATATATTGAGATACCTAAGTCATAGAGTTCAATTCAGTGTGATTGAGG
Source organism: Datura wrightii (assembly GCA_035772735.1). NCBI lineage: Eukaryota > Viridiplantae > Streptophyta > Magnoliopsida > Solanales > Solanaceae > Datura > Datura wrightii. Next base: position 150,166,116 of record JASDFA010000001.1, on the reverse strand, counting down.
ATTAATGTTTGAATTCCTGTAATTTGCTGATTGAAGAGTCTGTGAATACATGAAGAATTGAGCATGTGCAAAAAGTGTGAAGTGAGGTGTTGTTATTCCATGCTATTGTGAAGTGTCTAGAACTTGCCTAGTGTGTGTGCATAACGAAATGAAGGAGGTGTATTGTAGGAAAGGATGTAGGCATTTCTTTGTTTTAACCGAGAGTTTCTATTTTTCCTTTTCGTACCCACCTTGATTGTATACCCTAGTCAGCCCGTTGAGCCTTTAGCCTATTATTTTTTTTCTTTTGTCAAAAAGTGTAAACCGAGCTTAATCCCTTCTTTTCATTAGCCGTAAAGTCTATACAAAACTCTTAAGCGCTTAAGAAGAGAAAATCATTTTCCCAAAGTGTCAAAGAGTGAGAATGGTGAAAAGAAATAGAAAAGCAGAGCGATAGAAGAAAAGAAAAGGTTGAAGGTGCACTTGCTATAAATAAACTATAATGAAGGTGCATGAATAATCTTTGTTGTTGTGTCAAGTGTGCTTAATACGATGGGCAAAACTAAAGAAAAACATCAAGAATGGGATGATGAAAAGAAGAAACAATATCCATGAGTTGATGGGATGTGTTGAAAAGGCACTTAAGGATGCTAGTGGCTATTATTGGCTAACCCAATATTTACTAGTTCCGTAGCTTCCATTACAACCAGTTAAAGTCCTACGTGATCTTACATCACACTTCTTTATATTAGTGGAGTAATACACTAAGGGCAAGCTTATGGGTCATGACATGATGCATGTGAATTCTTTTGGGAGAGAGAGCGAAATTGTGTTTACATGCCCCTGCTTAAAATTTTGTGAGTCATATGAGCAAAAAGGGGAAGATTCTCTTGTGTTGTGAGGGCACATGCTTGATGAGAGATTAATTTTCGTGTTGGATATCTTGATCAGCTGATTTGCATGAGTTTGCCAATATCGAGAGTCGATTGTTGAAGTCTAGGAGGTCTTGATGTATTGAAGGTCATTGCATTGATAGGACCACGCATGTTTTCTTGATGATTTGCTGTATTGAATAATCGGTATGACGGTAGCCTAAATTATCGAACCAAAGTAGCGAGGTTGGGATGTAAATTGCATGAAGTGTAGGATTGTTGTTCGAGGACGAACAAGGATTTAAGTGTGGGGTAAGTGATCTTGGGCAAATTTATATGCCCAAGTGATACTCAAAAGTACCATTTTAACCTTGTTATCTATCAATGTGTATACATTCTCATGTAATTGGTAATAAAATGTGAATTTATACTAACCAACATGATTAGCATTGTTTTGCAGTTAAAATGTAATTTCGGGAAGCTAAAATGCATGTTGGAGGATATCGGGGTTGGACTTGGATGCGAGCAAGGGGACAAGACATTGGACAGCATGAAATAAAGGGGCTCCGCAATGGAGCCGTGTCACGCTGCCATCGCGGAGGCCTTCTGCCTGGATAGGGAAATTTTGCCCAAATTCCAGAGAGGGTACGCGATAGGTCCGTGGCACGGTGGCATGGCTCCGCGTTGCATGCCGTGGCACGTTGGGATTTATTTCCTAGACCCCCAGTTCCAGTGAAGGTCCGCGTTCGTAGCGTGTCACGGAGGCAGTGCTCCGCGATGCACTCCGTGACACGTTGCTTGTTATTCCGGGAAAAATTTCCACTAGTATAAATAGAACACTTAGGTTCATTTTTCAATATTCTGACTTGGTGGAGCAAGAACGTGGGTTACAGGCAGTTGAGGGGACGAAAATATCAGGGTTTTTCTCTCTTTCCTTCTTCTTTAATTCAATTGCTTGTATGTTTAACACTAATTTAAAGATGTTTAATCCACAAATGAGTGGCTAAATCCTCTTCTTGCTGAGGCTATGAACAATTGTAGTGAAATGGATTGTTGATCATAGTGGTTTTTCATCTTTTCTTCCATGTTGTTCTATTAATTCTTGTTCTTACTACATTAATGTGTGGCCTACGTTAATGTATATCTAAAAAGTCCGGTTTCACTCGAGAGAGCAAGAAATTGGAAAGTTGTGAATTAATAGGATATGATCTTTTCTTGGTTTGGGAAAATTGGAAATTGATTTACTTTCAGGATAGAAATATACTTGAAAGTCGTATTAGTCAATTTAGGAACCGGGTTTGTATGGCTAGAACATGAATTGCATTTAATCACAGAAATGTAGGTGGATGGTTCATGATTCTTAAGTGAGGTTATATACGAGAGTTTTAATCTCTTGGCAAATTTTCTTGGCTAGCAACTGGAGGAAAAGACTAACCAAATTATGTCGATAATTAATTTCATTACATGTTCGTTTAACCTCAGCATGCTCTCATTCATAGTTCAGACTCAAATTAGATAGTTATTTTAGATTTAGCATAAAAATTATAAAACTAAATATCAAACTTTTGGTTACACTGTTGTCTGCATTTTTAGAACCAAAATATAGTACACTTGAGCAAATTGCACTTCATCCCAGTCCCTGTGGGATTGATACTTGGCTTACTAAAGCCACTTTACTACTTGTTCGACCACTTGCACTTGCGTGTGAGTTATATACCCATATAATAGACCTGAAAACTGTCCGGGAGAAAGACAAGGCAGTGGGCTTGTTTAATCATATGGCCTTGTTCAACCACATGGAACTTGAAGCTATATCAGCCCAGCTGCCTCGTGTGAGGCCACGGGAGTCATTATTCATGAATGCTTGGGTGAACGACAAACCTGTCCGCATATGGTGGACACCGGAGCGACCCACAATTTTGTGACAGAGGCGAAGGCCAGGGAGCTCGAGCTAACTTTCATGTATAGTGACATATTGCTGAAAACAGTCAATGCCCTCCCCACTCAGTTTAACGGATTTGCTCCCAACGTGCCCATTTCTTTAGGGGCTTGGCACGGCATGACAAACTTCACCATAGCACCCATGGACATGTTTGATATAGTGCTCGAGTTAGACTTCGGGTAGAAGATCAATTCCTTCATTTCACCACGCCTTAACCAATTGCACATCAGTGACCAATGAGGCTCCTGTATAGTGCCGCTAATCTACGTGCCCCAAAAGGGCATGCAATTGTCGGCCATGCAGCTGATGAAAGGATTCCAGAAAGGGGAACCGACCTTCCTTTCCACCGTTTTGGAGGTGCCAGCAAGCCATGAGGCGGAGCCTATCCTGCCATGCATTCAACATGTCCTAGGTGAACACAAGGACATCATGCCAGAGGAACTCCCAAAAAGTTTGCATCCCCTCCGGGAGGTTGACCACCAAATAGAGTTTATTCCAGGAGCCAAGACGCCTTCCATGTCCCCATATCGCATGGCGCCCTCGGAGCTAGGATAACTAAGGTTGCAGCTTACGGAACTACTAGAGGCAGAGCATATTCGCCTTTCAAAGGCACCGTTTGGAGCCCCGCTACTATTTCAGAAAAATAAAGAAGGGACATTGCGGTTATGCCTTGATTACCAGGCCCTGAACAAGGTGATAGTGAAGAAAAAGTATCCCATACCATTGATAGCAAATTTATTTGATCGGTTAGGGCAAGCCAAAGTATTCTCAAAAATGAACTTGAGGAAGGGCTATTATCAAGTCTGCATTGCCGAGGGAGATGAGCCCAAGACCACATGCGTCAACTGGTATAGAGCTTTTGAATGGCTAGTCATGCCATTCGGCCTTACCAACGCCCCTGCCACATTCTTCACCCTCATGAGCTGGTTGTTCCATCCATTCTTGGATAGATTTGTGGTCATCTACCTAGATGACATTGTGGTTTATAGTAGAATACTGGAGGATCATGTAGAATAACTCTGGCTAGTCTTTCAAGTACTAAGGGAAAATGAGTTGTACGTCAAGAAAGAAAAATGTACATTCGCTCAGCCATACATGCAATTTCTTGGCCACACCATCTCCCAAGGAGAAATAAGAATGGATCGTGGCAAGGTAGATGTCGTAAGGGACTGGGAGGCATCGACACGAGTAGCCGAACTCCGATCCTTTATTGGCCTCACCAATTACTACTGGCGGTTCATTACAGGCTACTCAAAGATCGTTGCACCTCTCACCGACTTATTTAAGATGGGTCGGGAATGGAATTGGAGCAGTTCATGCCAAAAAGCTTTTGATGAGCTTAAGATTTCCATAACAATGGAGCTGGTCCTTGCTCTTCCTGATTTCAGCAAAACATTTGAGGTTCACACAGACACATCAAATTTTGCCATCGGTGGCATCCTAATGCAAGAAGGCAACCCCATAGCTTTCTAGAGTTGAAAGTTGAATGAAGCAGAGCGGCGGTATACTATCCCAGAGAGGGAGATGACTGCCATAGTCCATTTTCTAAGGACTTGGTGCCATTATTGTTGGGCTCCCACTTCACCGTCAAGACTAACAATGTGGCCAAAAGCTATTTCCAGTCCCAAGAAAAGTTGACAACCAAGCATGCCCGTTGGCAAGATTTCCTAGCCGAGTTTGACTTCACTTTAGAGTACGATCCGGGCCAAACAAATGTTGTTGCAGATGCCTTAAGCCGGAAAACAGTCCTAGCGCCCCTTGTTAGCACGAGCAGCAAACACATTTTTGACATCATTAAGGAGGGAATGCAACATGACCTAGTTGCAAAGCAGCTCCTTTCCTTGGCCAGTCAAGGAAAAGAAAAGAAATTTTGGGAAGAAGATGGCTTGTTGTATACTACCGATAGGCGGGTCTATGTGCTGAAGTGGGCCAATCTGAGGCGCCTCCACACCTGCCACAGCTAGTTTCAAAGCCCGGGAGGTAGTGAGGTTATTCTTGCGGGACATGGTAAAGTATTGGGGAGTTTTGAGACACATCATCAGTGACCGATACCCAAGGTTCACCGGTGCCTTCTAGAACGAATTGTTCAAATTATTAGGGTCCGAGTTGAATTGTCTCCACCATTTTTCACCTGCAAACTGACGGCCAGACGGAGTGGGTAAACTGCCTTCTAGAGTGCTAACTAAGGCACTTTGTCAGTGACAACCAAAAAGATTGGGCAAAGCTGCTTGATACAACCCAATTCTCATACAACTTGCAGAGGAGCGAATCAACGGGTAAAGTCCATTTGAACTTGCAACGGGGTAGCAGCCTAATACTCCACAGTCCTTGCCTACCAATGCCGGACTAAGGAATCCCGGTCCTTATCACTTGGCGAAGGTGTGGGAGGAGCAGGTGGATATGACAAGGTCCTACTTGGACAAAGGAGCCCGCAAAATGAAAAAGTTTGCTGATAGGAAACGTCGGCCAGTGCACTATCAGATTGGGCATAAAGTAATGGTAAAGCTTAACCTATGGCAGTTTAAGTCCCTGGGCGGCGTCAACCAAAATCTTATCAAACGCTATGAGGGTCCTTTCGAGATTGTTGCCAAGGTGGGCAATATTTCTTACAAACTAAACATGTTGCATCAATTAAAAATATACCCAGTCTTCCATCCCAGTCAGCTAAAGCCATATCATCAAGATACAGAAGAAATGGAACGGGGCCGGATGGGTCGTGCACAGATTTTCATCACTCGGTCTACCATGGAGAAACAAATTGAGGCCATTCTTGACCACCAGCTAGTTCGGGGCAAAGGCTGGGGAAACTCAAGTGCCCAATTTCTTGTGCACTAGATGAGGTCCACAAGTACTTGCAGACGTGCGGCGCCACAATCGTTGCCAAATTAGGTGGGGGAGAGTGTACCGCCCCGCCAGCAAATCTATTGAATTTTTCGCATTTTTCCCACTTTAAGGATGAGTGGATCCCAAATATTCAGACCGAAAAGTCACCAACGTCGGGCACCAAAGGCATGGCAATACAACACCTTGGAATAGCCAAAACGCATGCCTGCACGCCTGACGCATCATGCTTGACACGCCAGACAAAGCATGCCTGCACGCCTGACACAACATGCTTGGCACGCCTGACACTGCTTGACACAGCATGCCTAACACTGTCTACCTGCATGCTTGACACAGCATGCCTGACATTCCTGGCACAGCAAGCATTCCTGCCTGCCACAGTCAGCCCGCCACAGCCACATTCACGCATCCACATGGCACATAGTGTAGGGACTTGTATGTACTATAAATAGGCCTCAAGGGGCAGCATTTGTCATAATCCACACATTTTAGATTTCTCATACTTCGTAGAATCAAAAGGGCTCTTTGCCTCCAATACTTGTCTTCTCTAATTCTCTTTTACTTCTTACCTTCTTTCTTCATTTGCCATCCGATCCTTAGCACATTTTGCGCCTTTTGAGTAGTAAGAGGACTGATGCTTGGGTGGAAGTTAAGCCATCTTACTGTCCCATGGCCTTAGAAAAGACAAGCCCGTCACACTTGGCTTATATTAGTTTTATTAAAAGGTTGGCAAATCTCGAGGAAGTTCCTCAAATGGTGGTTTGCATCCTCACTCATTTTACCCCTAAATAGCCTTTCATCTGCAATAGGTGCAACATCGTACTAGTGACATGAAACACCGCATTCCCTACTGTAGCTGTTAGGAGAATGGCACCTATGACCTAAGGCATGACGGGGTTATCCTCTTTATGTTCCATGTTTCCTTCCACCGATCTATCACCCGTTTGCGAATGATGGCTCATACGAATACACCCCAGATGACCAACAATAAGAACAATGTCAAAATAAATAAGATGCTTAATCAGTTCAAATTAACAAACAACTCAAGGATATCAAATGCTACTCCCTGAAAACATTTCCATTTTTGATAACACGCAAATTAACCTCCTCGTTTAGAGAGAATGTAAGATATCTTTGTATCAAAATAAATAACCCAATGGGTATCGGGGTCGAATCCCATAGAGAATAGAGAGTGATTTTCATAAGAGTTTTTTAGTGAGGGGTTGAATGCAATAATATTGTGGGCTCTAAAATTAGCTAATCAAGAGAGCAAGATAACCAAAATCGAAAAACAAAAATGAGCAAAGGCTAGAGGTTTGGTGTATATGGGATGACAACCAAATCAAGATTTACTAGACAAGAAAATTATTACTAATATGTGTAAATAACCTTGGAAAAAGATGGAGCCCGATGTTTTTCAACAACTTGGGCTCCTTATCCTCAAGTCCTTTCGAACCTCAAGGTACAATTCAACAATTCCAATATAGTTTGGGTTAGGGGCTTAGCTATTTCTAGCCATCAACCTCTAAAGCGATTATGATAATGAGTTTTTGCTTTTTCTAGCCCAACCCACATAATCAAATCTCAATCCACTATTAAATTCTCCCCCATTACTTAATTATTCTTTTTCAAGCCAAAATAAAGTAACAAAATAATACCAATATTTCAACTATAAGCAATCATCTATAATTTGAGGAGAATTCAATAGATTTACACTAATTAAGTAATAACAAGACAAATCTAGCAATACCTAATCAAATCAAACACCCATCATCACATAACTCTAGCTATAGATTTAGCTACTCATAATTGAGACACACGAGAGCATATTTATCAATAAACTCAATAATTTCATCATTAAGAGTAAGCAAAATTAAGCTCAAAATATCTCTACAATGGTGATTATACCTTATTGAAGAAGATGAAGATGAAAAAGAAATATTCAAAATAATTTTTTCCTTATGCAATGGAGTTCTCTCTCTCTCAAAAGTTATGGGAATATTCAATAATACGTTCAAAGTACTTTTTCTAGAATATGTAAAAAAGTAGGTCATAACATTCTCCTCTTTTTTCAGGGCTAGACATTTTTGTTCCTTTCAGGCGTCTTTCACTTGCGATGGAACCGACAACTCACTAATGTCTATCCACGGACTACCGATTGGTTGAGGCTCATGTCTGGTGAAGTCCAAGTCAGTTCTGCATTGTGCACCGGCGGTTCGCCGAGTGCAATTTCGCGAGCCACCAGTTGTATTTGTTCTTCACTCTAGTGGATATCTGCGGTTCACTAGCATTTTGCTGGTGTCCTTTGGTGGAGTGTTGGTTTTCACCTGAATTTCCTCCTTTTTGCTCAACATCATGCCCCTTCTTTTCAATCAGATCCCTATTATATCCAAAGGATAAAGGCCATAAAATCCACTAAAAGAATTGAAAACTAAGCTAAAGTTCATACTTTAGAGCCTAATGAGTTGGTATATTACCAACTCATGGGCTTCCTCCTCATAAGTGTTGCGCACTTCACACCCATGAAAAAGAATCTACTTGATGCGGCTTTTAGACATCCAACCTGATGCTCTTAGACCAGGTTTTTTACGACCTTAGTCTAAACCCTAGATGCGACTGATCTTAGGCAGATTTATATGCCCAAGTGATACTCAAACGTATCATTTTCACCTTGTTTATCTAGCAATGTGTATACATTTTCATGTAATTGGTAATAAAATGTGAATTTATACTAACCAACATGATTAGCATTGTTTTGTAGGTAAAATGTGATTTCGTGAAGATAAAATGCATGTTGGATGATATCGGAGTTGGACTTGGATGCGAGCAAGGGAAAAAGCATTGGACTGCACCAATTAAAGGGGCTCCGCGATGGAGCCGTGTCACGCTGCCATCGCGGAGGCATTCTGCCTGGAGGGTGAAAAATGCATCAATTCTAGTGGAGGCTCGCGACAGCTCCGTGGCACGGTGGCAAGCCTCCGCGTTGCACGCCGTGCCACATTGATGCTTTATTCCCGGACCCCCAATTTCCAGTGAGGGTCCGTGTCCACGCCGTGTCACGGAGGCACTGCTCCACGATGCACTCCGTGACACGTTGCTTGTTATTCCGGGAAAAATTCCCACTAGTATAAATAGAACACTTAGGTTCATTTTTTCATAATTCAGACTTGGTGGAGCAAGGACGTGGGTTACAAGCAGTTAAGGGACGAAAAGTTCAGGGTTTTTTCTCTCCTTCTTTCTTCTCTAATTCAATTGTTTGTATGATTAACACTTGTTTTAGGATGATTAATCCCCAAATGAGTGGCTAATTCCCTTCCTTGCTGAGGTTATGAACACTTGTGATGAATTTTGATTATTGAATTATATGGTTTTTCATCTTTTTCTTCCATGTTGTTCTATTAATTCTTGTTTCTACTACATTGGTGTGTGGCCGACATTAATGTATATCTAAAAAGTCCGATTTCATTCGAGACAGCACGAAATTGGAAAGTTGTGAATTAATAGGATATTGTTCTTTACTTGATTTGGGAAAATTGAGTTTTGATGTGCTTTCCTGATAGAAATATACTTGAAAGCCGTATTAGTCAATTTAGGAATCGGAATTGTATTGCTAGGTCATGAATTGCATTTGATCACAGAAATGTAGACGGATGGTTTATGATTCTTAAGTGAGAATAAATACGAGAGTTTTAATCTCTTGGCTAATGTTCTTGGCTAGCAACTGGAATAAAAGATTAACCAATTTATGATTATAATCAGTTTCATTACATGTTCTTAACCTCGGCATGCTCATATCCATAGTTTAAATTCAAAGTAGACAACTGTTAGTAGTTTTAGTATAGGATTTATAAAACAAGTTATTCAATTTTTGGTTACGTTGTTGTCAGCATATTTAGAAGTGAGATATAGTATAGTATACTTAAGCAATTTTCACTTATCCAGAGTCTTCGTGGATCGATACTTGGCTTACTAAAGCCACTTACTACTTGTTCGACCACGTGCACTTGCGTGTCGGTTTTTAACCCAACAAACGCACCGAACAAGTTTTTGGCGCCGTTGCCGGGGAGACTTGGCAAGTGGTGAAATTGTATTAAGTGTAAATTTACTGTATTTTTATTTTCTTTTCTTAAGTGTTGACAACTTGGTCTTAGCCTGTATTTTGCAGACTTAATTGCTGTGAACACTGGCAAGAGACAAAGAGCTGGTGGAATCTTATATAGAGCCTAAACATATATTTCATAGTAAACGGAGAGAAGCTCTACAAAGAAAGCTGCAGTTGCTCAGACAGACTATTATGGAGCAACAAAATCCACCGGTTGTTAGGGCAGTGTTAGTGCCCGAAGAAGCAGAGGCAAGGCCGGTTCGCGAGGTGGCAATCCCACATGCCAACAATGTTACATCAAGTATCTGCAAACCAGAGCCTGGAGGGAGATTTGAACTAAAGCAAAATATGGTGCAATTGTTGCAAACAAGCGGGCAATTTACCGGTCTCCCTAATGAGGACCCACAACAGCATCTCCAAAACTTTTTGGAGATAAGTGACACTTATATACCCGTTGGAGTGTCACTTGATTATGTCCGGCTTACATTATTTCCGTTCTCATTACTCGGTGAAGCCAAGAGGTAGTTGAAAGCTGAGCCACCAAATTCTATTTCAACGGGGGATGATCTTGCACGAAAGTTCTTGATAAGGTTTTTTCCCTCTGGCAAAACAGCAAGACTTAGAAGTCAAATTATAAGTTTCAAACAGAGGGAGGGAGAAAATTTATATCAAGCCTGGGAAAGATTTTAATCCATGTTGCGGGACTGTCCTCATCATCATCAGTCCAATGACGTGTTGGTGCACACATTTATTGAGGGTTTGGAACCCCATACCAAAATTTTGGTAGATTCAGCAGCTGCAGGGCAAGCGCTGGAAAAGACTTATGAGGAGCTGTACACCTTGCTAAACCGGATTTCAAAGGGCAATCCAGAATGGAATGCTGATTCATCGCGAGGTGGGGCAAGGAAAGTAGCGGGAGTGCTTGAAGTGGATGGATATATAGCTATCGCTGCACAGATAGCTGCTTTGCAGAATCAATTGAACAACCACTTTAGCAATATGACTTTGAACCAGCCGTCAGCTCCAGTTAATGAGGTCCAGCAAATGTGGTGTGAAGTGTGTGGAAGCAGTGAGCACTCAGCTGAGTGCTGTGGAGCAAATCCTGATTCGGTTAACTTTGTGGGTAATGCACAAAGAAATCATCAGCAGTATGGTAGTGGCTACAATTCAAATTGGAGGAACCATCCAAATTTTTCATGGGGTAGCAACAACCAACAAGGCCAAAGTGCGGGCAGGGTATGCAAAGGAATCAAGGAGGGCAATAGAACTACCAATCTCAATTCAGAAATAACAATGCCCCTCCTCCACCACCATCACCCAACATTGAGGAGATGTTCAAGACCATGATCGCTAATCAAGCCCAATTGCAGGCTGACTATGTTAAATTGGCAGCCGAAGTGAAAAATAACCAGTTAGCGACAAAGGCTCTTGAGTATCAATTTGGGAAATTTGCTAGTGCCCAAAATACAAGGCCCAGAGGAGGACTGCCGAGCGACACGGATCCGAATCCGAAGCAGGTAAATGCAGTGACCACAAGGAGTGGTTTGCAGCTGAAGGAGGTGGAACCAGAAAGACCACCTCAAAATTCAGGAGCAGCAGAAGTCGAGGGGGAGCAAAGTTCGGAAAGGCGGAAGACCAAAGAAGCTAAATCAGAAAGACCTCCACCCCCATTCCCTCAACGACTCAAGAAACACAAGGAGGAAGCGTGTTTCAAGAAATTCATGGAGGTGCTTAAACAGGTACATGTTAACTTACCTCTTGTTGATGTCTTGCAGGGAGTGCCTAAATATGCCAAATACATAAAGGACATCGTGGCCAACAAAAGTCGTTTGACTGAGTATGCCACGATGGCTTTGACGGAGGAGTGCACTTCTCGGATCTAAAATAGACTGCCCACAAAGCTAAAAGACCCTGGAAGTTTTACTATCCAGCTTACTATTGGGCAGAGCATCCGAGCTCGTGGATTGTGTGACCTGGGAGCGAGCATAAATCTGATGCCATCTTCGGTATTCAGAAAGTTGGGTCTAGGTAGTCCTAGACCTACAACCGTAATCTTGCAGTTGGCAGATCGATCCTTAGCTAGGCCGGATGGCATTGTTGAGGATGTTCTAGTGCAAGTGGGCTCACTGATTTTCCCGGTAGATTTTATTGTTCTGGATTTTTAACCAGACGCGGAAGTCCCATTTATTTTGGGACGACCCTTCTTGGCAACCGGGAAAGCATTAATCGACTTAGCTGCAGGTCAACATACAATGCGAGCACATGACAAGGTAGAGGTGTTCGATGTGTACAAAGCACCCAAGCTCCCGATGGTGAATGAAGAACTCTCGGTGATCAATGTAATTGATTACGGTAATGCTAAGCAAATGAATGATTCCCGAGAGTTGATGGGAAGACCACTGGATAGGTGTAAGCACTACTGGGGGGAGGACAATGATCGTGAGAAATCGTCCATCACCCTAGCGGACAACTGAGCGTAAATGACATCGAGCCGCGTTGGTAAACCAGGTGCTGCACGGGAGGCAACCCGTGAAAAAATATTTTTTCTCTCATTTTGTAAAGTGTAAATAGATTTTACTTATCTTTTTCTTGATTTAGTAAAAAAATTTTGCGTTTTAGTTAGTTTTTTTATTTTAGTTAGGTGAAACCTATTATTCTAACCAATTTTGTTTAGTGAGAGGATTTTCAGGTCAAATGGAGAAAAATGTGCACGGAATCGTGAAGGAAAAGGCGAGGTATGAAAAAATTAATAAAATGTAGAAGACAGTGAGCTGGGGCGATAGCTCCGTGTCACGGAGGAGGACCTCCACGTTACCCTCCGTGACACGTTGAGGTGTAATCTGGAAATTTCAAAATTTCCAGTAAGCTATCGCGATGGCTCCGTGTCACGGAGGCAGTGCACCGCGATGCACTCCGTGACACGTTGCCATATAAATTGTGATGGGTCACACCGGGTTGCCGGGTGACCCGCGTGTTTTTCTACATTTTAAACCCCGATTTCTCCCCTTTTCCCCTCATTCTTATTTTCCTCCGCGACCAAACATCCTAAAACCCCTCCCCCACCAACGTGCCACGGCTTAAGGCAAAGAATTACCAATTTTTCTTCGATTCTTCAACTTCGAGGTATGTTTTCCGATTATCTCTCAAGTTTTTGTCAATTTTATTCGAAATTAAGCATGAGAGGTGAACTAAATCACCCTAAGTTGAAATTAAGCATGAATTCAAGTATTTATTGATTGATAAAAGTTCGGAATGTTGTAATGATTGTTTGAACTTGTCGATTGCATGAATTATTCGAAGTTGATTGCGAAATTCAATTCTAGGGCTTGGTTGTTGAATTTGAAATTGGTAATGTGTTGAATTTGTGAATTCTATGTCGGGTTATACGTATTGAATGGGATGAATCGTTGTAAGAAGTGGTTGAATGTTAATAGACGACGAATTCTCGGGTTGTGGGGAAAATGTTGAAATTTGTTCAAATTGGGTTGGTTGTATAGGTTCATGTATATAGAATTTTTGTTGTTGTTTTTGTTTCGTTGTTTCTCTTTGCTAAGTGCGATGGTTGAATTGCTAGCGATGGTAGTGATTGGGATTAGCTGTACGAAGTCTGAGTAGTACGCAGAAGTTATACCGTCGAATTTTTCTTTGTGAACGCACTAAGCATGAATTGTATCGCTGGTTGTTTGGTGTAAATAAAGTTATTCTTGCCGTAGTATCATAACTGTAGCTAAGGACTAAGTGTGGGGTAATCTTAGCGTAACCCGACCTTAGCCGAAGTTAATATTCATTTAGCTTGACATTGCGATTGTTTACTTGTGTTGACAGACAAAATGGCAAGAAGGCAAGATAAAGGTAAGGGTGCATCAACTTCAGGCACCGGGAGGAAAAGACTTAGACTGGGCACAGCAGTCCCAGCTGCACCAGCAGTTCCACGCGGCCAGCGTCGCCAATACGGAACGAGATGGGTGACTGATGATGGTAAGAAGTAGTATGCTAAACACAAAGAAAAGAAATACTTCCCCGAGGAGCATATAGCACGGGAATCATTAGCACAGGAGTTCCCCCGAATAGTTCAAAAGATCGATGCAGCTGGGATCAACTTTATATTTCAGGAGCCCAAGGAATGAAACCTACACCTGGTCCGGGAGTTCTATGCTAATTGGAACCCGGCAATCAGAAGCCACACCATCAAGATCAGAGGGCAGATAGTCACTCTGGAACCCCAACAGCTAAATGCCATCATTGGAGTGCGGGACACAGACGCCCACATTCTCCACCAGCTGAATATTACCCCACCGTATGCCGATATCAGACGCACATTGTGTGGGGCTCGATCCACAACTAGATGGAGCAGACATAAAGAAAGGGGCTACCACCAAACTCTTCCATACTCTCAAATGAACAGGGAAACCCGAATCTGGCTGAAGATAGTCTGCTCGTGCCTAATCCCGGGGGTACACATGACTGATGTGACCTGGGACCGTGTTTGCCTGGTGTATGCCCTGATGAAAGGGCTGGAGATTAATGTTGGGGCGGTCATCATATCCGCCATGAAGAGAGCCCGATTACACCAGGGCCACAGGTATGGGTTCGGTGGACTACTCACCACCTTTCTCCGGGGCCTCGACGTCGAGGAAGAGGCTTTGGATTATATCCCGCAGTTGGAGGGGCGGGCCTTGGATGTGACCAAAACTAAGGCCCCCGACACCACCCACGGGCCAGTGCTGACGCTTGGCGAGCGACATGCTCGTGATGACCAGTACATGGCGCGGATGTTTGGAATGCAAATGCTCCAGCTTAGGATCGGTGGGAGACCATCCACGGAGGAGGAGCTATGGCAGCTCGAGCTGGATTACCCGTTTGGCGAAAACGCCAGGGCTCTATGCCGAGTGGGGCCAGCCTTTGTAGAGCCCACTGACGATGATGTCCCCACGGACGAGGAGACACATCGGGAGGACTCTGATGTGGAGTCCAATGACGATGACGGAGGCGACTCGGACATGGGAGATGAGGCAGCAGCACCTGATGAAGAAGTGGAATACTTTGACTGATCAGGGAGTTCCACCACCTAATGTTGTGATTTTAAATTTTTGTGAACACTGGGGACAGTGTTCAGTTTAAGTGTGGGGTGGGGAGTAGTTAGGTGCTGGGCTGGGCTGGTTTGCTTGTATGCTTTCCTCTGTATTCTTGTATGTATGTTTCCCTGTGTTTGTGAATTTGCAAATTGTTCTATATTTGTAATTATTTGTCAAATTGATGTGTGTTGTGGAATGTTGATGTTGCCAGCTAAGTCCGTAAAATTTTAATAAATATTGTTTCTTATCGAAATGATCGATATTTTTAAAATTTTGCGAAAATATTTTATTCATATTTAAAATATTTTGCAAATAATTTTTCCATCGAAATGATCGATGTTTTGCAAAATTTTTCAATTTTTTTTTGGGTTTCTCGGTGTTTGTTTTCGGTTCTTTTACCGAGAATGGTCCCATTGAACCGACGTCATAGTTAGTGACTATTCCCTATGATGGATGGATGACGACCGTCTTAAGGGAAATGTAGTCGGTAGGAGTAGTTATTTTAATTTATTTTCAGTTTTTTTCTTTGGTGGATTGCATCACGGAACCTGTAGTTACTATATGGTTGTGAAATTTTGGTTGCGTGTTGTAACTGATATTCAAAATGCAAAAGTGATTCGTATGAAAGCATGCAATTTTGTAAATATGTTGAGATACCTAGGCTGTAGAGTTCGATTCGGTGTGATTGAGGCTTAATGTTTGAATTCATGTAATTAGCTGATTGAAGAGTCTGTGAATGCATCTTGAATCGAGCATGTGCATAAAGTGTGAAGTGAGGTGTTGTTATTCCATGCTATTGTGAAGTGTCTAGAACTTGCCTAGTGTGTGTACAAAACGAAATGAAGGAGGTGTAGTGTTGGAAAGGATGTAGGCATTTCTTTGTTTTAACCGAGAGTTTCTATTTTTTTCTTGTCATACTCCCCCTTTATGTGATTGCATACCCTAGTCAGCCCTTTGAGCCTTTAGCCTATTATTTCTTTCTTTTGTCCAAAAAAGTATAAACTGAGCTTAATTTTTTCTTTTCATTAGCCGTAAAGTCTATACAAAACTCTTAAGCGCTTAAGAAGAGAAAATAATTTTCCCAAAGTGTCAAAGAGTGAGAATGGTGAAAAGAAAAAGAAGAGCAGAGAGAGGGAAGAAAAGAAAAGGTTGAAGGTGCACTTGCTATAATTAAATGATAATGAAGGTGCATGAAAAACCTTTGTTTTCGTGTCAAGTGTGCTTGATGAAATAGGCCATACTAAAGTAAATCATCAAGAATGGGATGATGAAAAAAAAAAAGAAAAGAGAGAAACAATGTCCATGAGTCGATGGGAATGTGTTGAAATGGCGCTTAAGGATGCTAGTGGCTATTATTGGCTAATCCAATATATACTAGTTCCATAGCTTCCATTACAACCCATTAAAGTCCTACGTGATCTTACATTGCATTACTTTATATTAGTGGAGTAATACACTAAGGGCAAGCTTATGGGTCATGACATGATGCATGTGAATTCTTTTGGGAGAGAGAGTGAAATTAATTTTTACATGCCCCTACTTGAATGTTTGTGTGTCACATGAGCAAAAAGGGGAAGATTCTCTTGAGTTGTGAGGGCACATGCTTGATGAAAGATTGATTTACGTGTCGGATATCTTGATTAGCTGATTTGCATGAGTTTGCCGATATCGAGAGTCGATTCATAAAGTCTAGGAAGTCTAAATGTATTGAAGGTCCTTGCATTGTTAAGACCATGCATGTTTTCTTGATGATTTGAAATATTGAATGATTGGTATGACCGTAGCTCAAATTGTCGCACCATAGTGGCGAAGGTTGGGATGTAAATTGCATGAATTGTATGTTTGTTGTTCGAGGACGAACAAGGATTTAAGTGTGGGGTAAGTGATCTTGGGCAAATTTATATGCCCAAGTGATACTCAAACGTATCATTTTCACCTTGTTTATCTAGCAATGTGTATACATTTTCATGTAATTGGTAATAAAATGTGAATTTATACTAACCAACATGATTAGCATTGTTTTGTAGGTAAAATGTGATTTCGGGAAGCTAAAATGCATGTTGGATGATATCGGAGTTGGACTTGGATGCGAGCAAGGGAAAAAGCATTGGACTGCACCAATTAAAGGGGCTCCGCAATGGAGCCGTGTCACGCTGCCATCGCGGAGGCATTCTGCCTGGAGGGTGAAAAATGCATCAATTCCAGTGGAGGCTCGCGACAGCTCCGTGGCACGGTGGCAAGCCTCCGCGTTGCACGTCGTGCCACGTTGATGCTTTATTCTCGGACCCCCAATTTATAGTGAGGGTCCGCGTCCACTCCGTGTCACGGAGGTAGTGCTCCGCGATGCACTCCGTGACACGTTGCTTGTTATTCCGGGAAAAATTCCCACTAGTATAAATAGAACACTAAGGTTCATTTTTTCATGATTCAGACTTGGTGGAGCAAGGACCTGGGTTACAGGCAGTTGAGGGACGAAAAGTTCAGGGTTTTTTCTCTCCTTCTTTCTTCTCTAATTCAATTGTTTGTATGATTAACACTTGTTTTAGGATGATTAATCCCTAAATGAGTGGCTAATTCCCTTCTTTGCTGAGGTTATGAACACTTGTGATGAATTTTGATTATTGAATTATATGGTTTTTCATCTTTTTCTTCCATGTTGTTCTATTAATTCTTGTTTCTACTGCATTGGTGTGTGGCCGACATTAATGTATATCTAAAAAGTCCGATTTCACTCGAGAGAGCATGAAATTGGAAAGTTGTGAATTAATAGGATATTGTTCTTTACTTGATTTGGGAAAATTGACTTTTGATGTGCTTTCCTGATAGAAATATACTTGATAGCCGTATTAGTCAATTTAGGAACCGAAATTGTATTGCTAGGTCATGAATTGCATTTGATCACATAAATGTAGACGGATGGTTTATGATTCTTAAGTGAGATTAAATACGAGAGTTTTAATCTCTTGGCTAATGTTCTTGGCTAGCAATTGGAAGAAAAGATTAACCAATTTATGATTAAAATCAGTGTCATTACATGTTCTTAACCTCGGCATGCTTATATCCATAGTTTAAATTCAAAGTAGATAATTGTTAGTAGTTTTAGTATAGGATTTATAAAACAAGTTATTCAATTTTTGGTTACGTTGTTGTCAGCATATTTAGAAGTGAGATATAGTATAGTATACTTAAGCAATTTTCACTTATCCAGAGTCTCCGTGGATCGATACTTGGCTTACTAAAGCCACTTACTACTTGTTCGACCACGTGCACTTGCGTGTCAGTTTTTAACCCCAACAAACCCACCGAACAGCGACCCGATACTTAGGATCACAAGTGACCCTAAGAAAACACTTGGCATAGCATAATTGTATAACAATTGAACTACTGAAAAAGAATCTTAAGCAGAAGCTACTATTGAAAAAATAACCAAATACTTATAATCTGAGTACATTTGAGAAGGAATTTAATCAAAACACTAAACTCAAGCTAAAACTAACATAATCATTCTGAAAGCCTTCTAAAATATTATTGATTAATTTCTGGGACAAACCCCCAGCTAACTCTAAATTCTGAAAAACTAAAAAACAATTAATTGAAGTCAAACTCCAATCCTTGGAAGATGAGGACTCACTATTGTCAAATGTTGAAAATCGCCAATAGAAACTAGTTGCGATGGTGAGGCTAGGTACTTGAGCATATACAATAAAATGATATAGCGCTTAAAGATTATGCGATCAGCACTTGGAATGTACTATGTATGTGCGATATAAATAAAACATACATATATTGATAGCTCATAAAATAAACAGAAATAACATGGAAAAAATCTATCAAAAATTATGAATACAAAAAATAGTCTAACATATCTAAGAATACTATATGAACTGATAAGCATATCCTCAAATTTGATACATTGGTCTGGATTAAGGACTCTAACTATACTGTATTGTGTGAATGTTTTTTAACCGACATGTAACCATGTAAGCTAGATGTGGAGTTTGATATTTACTCCCTATCGATAGGGACCAACTGTACCTTGCTAGAGTATCATAACTACTGACCTTAAAACCCATTTGGGTCAAATCCTATGGTGGCACGAAGTTCCAAGAGCCTGGGTGCGCTTATCCCCGGTCCACTCGATGCTAAGTACTACTCCAAACTGAAGAATCGTAATAAATATATGTATCTATAAAACACTGATAGCTCGAGTTTATTGTCCGAAGACTAGGTCAAGACTACTTTTCTAGAATTGCCCTAAACGTCTAAAGGATCTAAGAGAAATTGGTGTTCTACGACTTTTCAGAGATACTTTATCTAAATAATGAACATACTAAGCATACAAGAAACATACAAGAAACATTAACTTTCAAATAATGAATTCATACTCAAGTGAAAATATCATGAAAGTAAAATATTTTTAACCATAATCTAAATAATGCAAGTGCTTCTCATAGATGATGCTAAAGGTCAGGGCCAATAAGCATACTGTATAAATGAAACTAAGGCATGATTTTCAAGTAGTAATAATCCTGGAAAACTTGATGAATTTCTGATCTCCTATAAGGCTGGAAACTATCAGGTTTTATGAAAGTAATTTGGAACACACGGGTGAAAGGAAACCCTTTTTGAAGTCGCACATACCTATAAAAGAATTTATCTGAAGAAGCTCTTGAAATTTGGAGAAGAAGCAGAACCCTAACTCTTGCCCTGAGAAGCCTATATGAGTTTTTTATGTATTTTTCTTGAGAGCTAATTTAGAAAAGAGGGAAGAGGATCAACTAATCCCCATAATCCCCTTGTAATATACCCAAAAATTATGTAGCTTAGTAACTAATGTAGTATAAAGTTATAAAAATTCCCCTTGATAAAAGTCTAAGAAACTGCTCATACTAATTCAATGGGTCACATAACGAGTCGTTGGTGGTTACCATGACTTGTTGGGGCAAGTAGTTGGTCCTAGGTCTTTAAAATCCAGTTTAT
Organism: Datura wrightii; assembly: GCA_035772735.1. Taxonomy (NCBI): domain Eukaryota; kingdom Viridiplantae; phylum Streptophyta; class Magnoliopsida; order Solanales; family Solanaceae; genus Datura; species Datura wrightii. The sequence continues at coordinate 150,146,322 of JASDFA010000001.1, read as the reverse complement.
GGACTTGAACAATAGATGTGAACAATGACTTGTTAGATGGAAAAAAGAGTTGTGGGTTCGACTTATTGTCACTAGAAGGATTTTGAACAAATTTTGGATATCCCCCAATGGACGAACAGAATGACACATTATCTGAAATAGTGGGTTGTTGTTTCTATCCATTGTCACTAGGGTGACTTTAGCATTTTTCTAGATTTTGGTCAACGACTTCATAGGACGAGTCGTTATATCAAAGAACGACTCGTCGTCTAGCTTGTTGTTTGGGAGAAGATTTTTTATCCCATTCTGGACTTGATAGAATAGGCAACACAATGACTTGTTACCACAAATGATGGGTCATTGTACCGCTTGTTGACTATAAGGGAGGAATCTACTAGAAAATTTAATGATCAACTTAATGTGTTATCATCTCTAACAACAACTCATTTGACGAGTCATTCTAAGAAAATTATTTTGGTTTCTTTCTAGTTTTTAATTTGAAGTCCGGTGTTTGGTATGAGGAACTTTTGCGGTGTTCAAGATATTATACATCCTAGCTCCGATTTAGAATGATTTTGGGTAGAACTTTGTATGATTTAAAATCTAGTCTAAATTGTTATCTTTACATTAGTTATTATCTGATTATAATTTTCATCACATATGCTTAAATTAATGTTGGCAATTTCAGATTCTGACTATACTTGTTGTTTTTCAAAAAGGGTTAGTTTATCAGCTTATCACTTATCAATCTATCAGTACTTTCTAGTAAATTTAGATGGCAGGTTCTTTAGGCTCTCAAGACACTTCCAGGTAAATAGTTCTAGGTTAGCCTTAGAACATCCATATCAAGCTAATTAGTTCAATTAGGTTTTTTTATAAATTCATTTGGGAGTAGTAATTAGCATCGAGCGAATCAAGGTTTCAATGTTCCTAGAATTACATGCCACCATAGGTCTTTAGACTAAATAGGCATCAGTTGAGTGATCACACAGCCACGCCTTTATACCCTAGCAAGGTATATGGGATCCTATCGATGGGGCATATATATCGAACTCTACATCTAGCTCCCATTGTTGTATGTCGGTTAACAGGCATTCCCACAGTATAATCCACTCTTAAATCTTAGAAGATGTGTTGGATCTTTAATATGTTTTTACTAGCTTTATATTATTTTTAGATTTCAGGTTGTTTACAACATTTAGTTTTTACAATAGGGTCATTCCATATTATTTCAATGGTTTTACTTATACATTCTTATAAGCATGATAATGCTATTTACTGCATGGCTTCACATACTCAATATATTCAAAGTATTGACGCATACTTCCTATGCCATATCATTTTATGATATATGTTTAGGTACCTAGACCCTGCATTGCAGTTAGTCCCCGCTAGCGATATCTAGCAGTTGATAGTGGTGAGTCCTCCTCTTCCAAGGGCTGGAGTACCTTTCTTCTTTTAGTCTTGCTATTATTTTAGTTTCATATTTTGGAGTTAGCTAGGGACTTATCCCAGCAACTCATCATATCTCTTAGAAGGCTTTCAAATAAGGTGTATTAATTTCAAATATAGCTCTTAATGTCTTTGAAATTTCAGTATCTTATCAGATGTTTTGTTACTTATTAAAATATTTTCTTTATTTTTACTATCCAACAACTTTCTCTTAAGATTATGTTAGAGTAGTTCAGTCATATTAGAGTTATGCTATGCCACAGATTAGCTTGAATCCATTTGTGGTTCTAAGCACCTTGTTGCATCCAGGGTGCAGACTCGGGTTGTGATATACATGGTATTAGGGCCCTAGGTTTATAGTGTCCTAGGGTGTCCGAAAGCCACATCAGGTAGAGTATTTCTCATGGGTGTGTGATGTGTCGTGGTTTTATTGCACTTTCGGTGCTTAAAACTAAGAAAACATGCTAATCCCAGGTATATTTATATAGCTATAATGTGTCCTGGGTTAAGTGTTGCAGGGAACAAATTCAGAAAGTGAAATGGGGAAAATAAGACAAATATGGGGAAAGTTTAGAATATGAGGCAGGTCACAGGTTGTCACCTGTGGCAACAACTCATCCAGAGAACCGTTGTTTGTAGAATGGCCTGACATCAAAGGAAGGATTTTCATAAATGTTGGCGACGGGCAGATAGAACGACCCATCAAGCCTGAAAATGAACCATTATATGAGTCATTGGAACTAGAAGCTGAAATTAATCAAATAAGTGAGAGACTTGATGAGAGAAGCAACGAGTCATCACACGACTTAACAACCCATCATGAGAAATTTTCAACAGAAGTCTAGAAAAGGAGAAAAATGCTAAGTGTCAGGATGAAAGGAGTAACGAGTCATCATGATACTCAATGACTCATCATGAGCAGACATGGTTAGATATTCAGAACACTGGAAATTCATGTCCCATAGGCAACAGAAGACCTAAAGACTCATCCCATCACTTGACAAGTCCTTGGTTGAGCCGTCTTCAAGAATGAAGATTTGTTGGGAATGACCTGCCATGAATCATAACGACTCATTTAGCTACCTAATGATTCGTCATCACTGTCGGCCTATCTTCCTTGTTTAGTTAGAAAAAGATTTATTTTATGTCTATAAATACCTTATTTAGGTTTATCTTTATAGTTTACGACTTTTTACGATAATTTGAAGTTTTTGTTCGATATTCAAAATTCAAGAAAACACTTTTTCTAATTTTGTTCTTGAGTTTTTGAGATCCAAAAAACCTTCGATTAGTGATTTTGGGCTCTTGTTGATTAATTCAAGAGGTTTGATTCCATCAATGATTACCTGTAAGTGTATAATTATGATTCTACTACAACTATAAATTATAATTCTTCTAGCACGAATAGCTAAATTTCATAGCTATGGTTGTGAGAACCATGATGAATTAACAAATGTTGGCAAAATACGTAGTGATTCTTAAATGGGGTTTATACATGTATTGGTTTTCCCTTTGTTTTAATTGATTCTTAATGGTCGCGAATGTTAGAATTCGCCTTGTTCTTACTCACTTGACGAAGGGGGTAAAGGGAAAAGGGATTAACAATGGAGATTTGAGGCTATCAACCCTATCTAATAGCTTGATCTTGTCTGAGATTAGCTAATTCAATATCTAATATAAGAGTAAGTCAAGTGAAGACCTACATACGGATCAAGTTCCATGGTGATAATAATCTAATTAGGGGACCAACCATTTAGTTGAACTTAATTTACCAATATTTTATGCTAAACACGAGAATATATCACTAGTATAATTAAGCCTGCATAGTTATGAAATCATGGGGAGCACGATCCTAGTCACTTCACTAATTGAATAGAATAAATTTTAACCAAGAATCTACTCACTGCTTATGTACTGTTTTCAATTATTCCTTGTTACAAACCTCCCCATAGGAAATAAGTAGATTCATAGTAATTGTAAATGTATTCATCGAGGTCCTCGCCATATTCCACATGGGATTGGACCCAACCTTGTTGAGTTCTTTAATTGAACTTTGACCACTTTATATCTCATTTAGAGGTGTAATTTGGGCGACTTCAAATTTCGTGTCGTTTCTTGGGAATATAACTTAGGCTTTAGTTAATTGTGTTTGCTTTTCTGTTGGTCCATATTTCTATTTTATTTTTCTTTGTTGTTTTTGTTTTCTTTCTAGGTCTTAGGTTCATTTATGACCAGTACTCGAAGCTAAGGAGAGTCTCTGGTTCAAATAGATCATGAACTTGAGTGAACTTTGAGGATGTTGCCAAAGCGCACACAGGTACACGTGGTCGTCAAGTAATATAGGACTGAAATTCTCAATTATTGATCCCTCATAAATGTGTTAGATCATTCGTTTAAAGGTTATTAGCTTATTTTTCTATTCTAACAAAACAAATATAATTTGGGAATGGTTTTGAGAATTAAACTACTAAAAACTTGAAATGTAAAATTAAGTAAAGGCTATGATTGCTGTAGACTTGTTTGTACTACTAATGATGATGAAAATCTAGGGAATTGACACTTTAGTATCAGATTTAGTCCTCAAGATGTGATTATACTAGATTGATTCCTCATAAGGTTGCTATTTTCAAGTTACTATCCCAACTCTTACCACTCTTCCGAGCATCCAAGAACTATCTCATGAACCCTAACACCTATATCCCTATGGTCGCAGGAGAAACATGAAATGACGATTATGCCTACTTGTATTTCAACTAAACAGGGTTGAAGAGTGTATCCATATCCTCAACAACAACTTCTAATATTCAACCAACGGGAAAAAGGATCTTTGAATTCCTATTTTATATTTACTTTTAACTATTTCAATTCCCTTTCCCATGTTCAACTAAAAGCCAACAAATTTACTCACAAGTTGATCAGGCTAGTCAATAAGCAACTAAAACTATTAAATATTAATAACCTTTATGAAAGAATCAAAACTAGCAATCAACATTATTTTATACTTAAAGCATCATCTATGGCCAAAACCCTAGAATGGGCGTTTAGCCACTCATAGACAAGCAGAAAAACTTTCAAAGGTAACATCATCATTCTAAGTAAAACAAGAAAGAAACTAAGAAACCTAAGTAGATTTTGTCTCTTTCAACCTTCAAAATAATGAACGATATGATAATCGATACGCTAAACATACCCTAGATGTTATATATAGGTGATCCTTCAAATGATGCTTTTTGCCTCAAGTAATTGTCTTAAAACTCAGCAAAAATTTGTCCAACAAGGTCTGGCGTACCTCCCCACGTATAGCACCACAGAGTTAGTGGAACTTCCACTGAAGATTAGCTCTAAGTGCCCCACTCTCACCATAGCTCCAAGGACATAACAAATTTTCTACTCTTCCAACACCTCTGGCGCCCCACTCTCACCATAGCACCAGAGTGCTAGTCAAATTCTTGAGCTTGAAGACCCTTCTGGCGCCCCATTCTAACCATAGCACCGGAATGTTAGGAAAATTTCTTAAAGTCTAGAGTGGTTCTGTGGCTCAATTCCTTCTATCTAACCAAGGTGTTAGTCTAATTTTCATCTCCGAAGTTGAGGTACCTGGCATCCCACACTATCTATAGCACCAACTTTGATGCATTTTCTCTAAAACAAGTGTTGGGCACGCTACGCTAGCCATAGCCCCATGCTGACTTTTACAAACTCTTCTTCTTCACACCTTGAGTCATTTTCGGGTATTTTTTTCCTTGATTTCCTGCTCAAAACATCTAGAAACATTCATTACCTCACAAGACACACAAAAAAATTAATTCATACATTTGTAAGAATTGTGAACTCAAAACATGAAAAAATAAGGGTAAAAACATGGAAAATGGGCATAAGAATGTGCCCAACATCACCACCCACCACTTAAACCATTGTTCGTCTTCGAACAATCCTCAAGTCCATGCACAAACTCATATTTTCTCATCACCTGTCATCTCAATCAATTTACACTCAAATAACTAGAAGAGAGCATGCGATTAAGTGGTTCATCAACTTAATCCATTTCACATCAAACATATGCAGAGTTATTCACATTCAAGACTACAAAACTTCTATAATGGACTCACTTTTCAAAACAAGGCCAACAACATTAAATACAAAACATGCAACATATAGTACAGTGACTTAAAACCTTATGCCCCTCAGTTTTAGTGATGTTCCTCTCTCAATTTACCAATGCAAAGAATGGAACATGATAAGTAAGGCTCAATCACACTAAAAAATGATGTATCATACATTTGAAACATACCATAAGCTTTCCCTTTATGTACACTTAGACTACTTAGTCATTTTAAGAGATTAAGAACATAAGGACCTTTATTGGTTATAATATAGGCTAAGGGACAAGTAGGAATGATATTTCTTTTATAGTGACTACATATCTTAAGCACTTTTAACTCATTTTTTATCTTTCAAGTCCACCACATTTTCCTTTGTTGTTCACCCTTCACTTTACTCACCCTTTTTCTTTCTTTTCATGCCCATTTATTCACTACTTGAGTGATAGTCTTTTGCTTATAGAATCATTTAGAATTTTCATTCTTAAAAGTCTTTCTTTCGTTGTCCTAGCAGCAAGCAAACAACACATTTTTATGGGCACCCCCTTCTTCCTATTTTTCTTTACTCACTTCCAGACACTTTTCTTTCTTTCTTTTCCCTTATCCTTCATGCATTGGTGGACATTCTCTTTCAAGCCTCAAAGTGCCTAAGACTACTTTGGATCTACAATACTGGATGTCTCACAAGAAAAGGGAATAAGCTAATTTTGTGGCTAAGAAAATAAAAAGGCTTATGGCTCAAGGGGGTTAACTAGGAAAAATGTTCAAGAAAGTATAAACAAACATGGGAAACATGGAAAAAAATCCTTGATCATCTCTTAACTCTCTAACAACTAGCCATCCAACATACACTAAAGCAAGTTGTAGATGCTACAATATATACAAAACAAAATAATTAATCTCACCTCACATGGCAGTAAGACTCTAGTCAGTTTCCTATAGCTACACATTCATACGATCACATTGAATTACATTTTTTCATTATTAAGCCCTACAATTACATTGAATAGAATTAAAGAATTTTGTATGTCTTTCATGGAATTCTCACTTATGATGACCACTTCATTCCCTGTAGCTTAGAGTCTAAGTGGAATGTCAAAATAGCACACAAATGACTTATGTCTAACTCCAACAAAAAAAAAAATTTTAACATGACTAAATTCCCTTTAGATGGTCATCATCCATCTATCATAGGGAAGGGTCACTACTATACAATAACAATGACTCCTAAAAAATGAAAAATATTACCCGTTTCAAAAGTCTCCCATTCGAAAAAGAACCGAGGCCATAAAAAGAAACGAAGGGTGGATGAGATATGCTAATTTGAAAAGATTTTCACACAAAACATTAAAGCATACTCCCACTTAACTGAAAAAATTTAGACTCGAAAATTAAACTAACAAAAACTAGCAAACTCTAACAATCTCAACTATCAGTGACAAACAGATTATCCAACATCACAAGGCATCAAAGTCAGCAGTCATCATCAATACTAACTATTACAAAACAAGACCAAACAGATCATAGAGCTACTACCACAGGGAATTACACTATGCTACTGCCTACTATAAGTATAGTAATCAAAGAACAAAGAGGAATCTTTCCTCCACCCTACACTTAGACGATGCATTATCCTCAGTGCACACACAATCATATCAAATAGGTAGAGAAAAGGAACTTCGTGGGCCACTATGTATCATCATTAGGATTGTACTCCTTATCATCGTCATCTTGATCATTATCTTCGCCATTAATCTGCATGACTTGCATAGAAATACCATCCTCTTCATCATTATTATCAAGATCATTTACTCCATCAGTGAACACTGTGGCCTCATCACCGTTCAGCATCATCCTCTTCATCATTATTATCTGTGCAGCAATAGTTGTAAAACCATCCACTTCTAGAACTCCTGCTGCTTTCCTTGTCCCTCCTCTTGATGAATCAGCATTCCACTCTGGATTGCCCTGTGAAATACAGTTCAACAAGGTATACAGCTCCTCATAAGTTTTCTCCAGCGCTTGTCCCCCAGCTGTTGAGTCCAGCAATATTTTTGTATGGGGTTCCAAACCCTCTATAAAAGTGTGCACCAAGACATCATTGGATTGATGATGATGAGGACAATCCCGCAACATGGACTTGAATCTCTCCCAAACCTGATATAGATTCTCTCCCTCTCTCTATTTGAAACCTAGAATTTGACTTCTAAGTCTTGCTGTTTTACCGGATGGAAAAAATCGTATCAAGAATTTCCTTGCAAGATCATCCCAAGTAGTAATAGAATTTGGTGGCTTAGCTTTGAACCACCTCTTGGCTTCTCCCTATAGTGAAAATGGGAACAATGTAAGCCTGACACAATCTGATGACACTCCAGCGGGGATGTAAGTGTTACTTATCTCCAAAAAATTTTGGAGATGCTGCTGCGGATCCTCATGAGAGAGACCTGTGAACTGCCCGCTGGTGTGCAGCAATTGCACCATGTTTTGCTTGAGCTCGAACCTCCCTCCTGGCTCAGGTTTGCGAATGCTAGATGTGACATTGTTAGCATTTGGCATTGCCACGTCGCGAACCGGCCGAGCTGCTACTTCCTCGGGCACTAACATTGCCTGTACTACTGGTGGATTCTGTTGTTGCTCCATGATTGTTTGTCTGAGAAACTGCAGCTTTCTTTCTATACCTTCTCTCCGCTGACGATGAAATAATCTTTCAGGCTCTAAATACGAGTCCACCAGCTCCTTGTCTCTTGCCAGTGTTCAACATAGATTAAATCTGCAAAATACAGGCTAAGACCAAGTTGTCAACACTAAGAAAATAAAAATACAGTAAATTAACACTTAAGAAAAATTCACCAGTTGCCAGTCCCCAGCAACGGCGCCAAAAACTTGTTCAGTTGTTTGTTATATGGGTATATAACTACACGCAAGTGCACGTGGTCGAACAAGTAGTAAAGTGGCTCAAGTAAGCCAAGTATCGATCCCACAGGGACTGGGATAAGGTAACAATCTTCTCAAGTGTACTATATTTTAATTCTAACAATGAAGACAACTGTGTAACCAAGAGTTAGATATTTTGGGTTCTAATTTTTATGCTAAGTCTAAAACAAGTATCTAATGTGAGTCTGAACTATGAATGTGAGCATACTGAGGTTAATTGAACATGTAAAGAAATTAATTATCGATATAATTTGGTTAACCTTTCCTCCGGTTGCTAGTCAAGAACTAATGCCAATGGATTAAAACTCTCGTATTTAACCCAACTTAAGAATCACAAACCGCCTACCTAAATTTCTGTGATTAAACGAAATTCATGCTCTAGCCATACAAACCCGATTCCTAAATTGACTAATACGACTTTCAGGTATATTTCTATCCTGAAGGTAAATCAATTCTCAATTTTCCCAAACCAAGAAAAGATCATATCTTATAGATTCACAACTTTCCAATTTCTTGCACTCTCGAGTGAAACTGGACTTTTTAGATATACATTAACATAGGCCACACATTAATGCAGTAGGAACAAGAATCAATAGAACAACCATGGAAGAAAAGATGAAAAACCAACTTAATCAACAATCACATTTCAATGCAATTGTTCTTAACCTCAGCAAGAAGAGGAATTAGCCACTCATTTGTGGATTAAACATCGTTAAATGAGTGTTTAACATACAAGCAATTAAATTAAAGAAGAAAGAGATAGAGAAAAACTCTGATAATTTCGTCCCCTCAACTGCCTGTAACCCACATTCTTGCTCCACCAAGTCAGAATAATTAAAAATGAACCTAAGTGTTCTATTTATACTAGTGGGAATTTTTCCCGGAATAAAAAGCAACGTGTCACGGAGTGCATCGCGGAGCACTGCCTCCGTGACACGCCACTGACGCGGACCCTTACTGGAAACTGGGTGTCCAGGTAATAAGGCCCAATGTGGCATGGCGTGCAACGCGGAGCTAGGCCACCGTGCCACGGACCCAACGCGCACCCTCACTGGAATTTGGCCAAAAATTCCCTATCCAGGCAGAAGGCCTCCGCGATGGCAGCGTGACACGGCTCCATCGCGGAGCCTCTTTATTTTGTGCCTTCCAATGCCTTGTCCTTTGCTAACATCCGAGTCCAACCCCGATCTTTCCCAACACGCATTTTAACTTCCCAAAATTACATTTTACCTGCAAAACAATGCTAATCATGTTGGTTAGTATAAATTCACATTTTATTAACAATCACATGACAATGTATAAACATTGCTAGATAAACAAGGCTAAAATGACATATTTAAGTATCACTTGGGCATATAAATTTGCCCAAGATCAAGCTCCCCCGCCATGAATGGGCCTTTAGCTTGATATTGATATCATGGTTGCACCGATATCCTTGGCCAGGCTTTTGACGGCTCTGCCTTCTTGATTGTAATAGTTGGGATCAAATAAGCTCTATCCTGATAGTGTCGGTTATATGACGAGTCTTCCATTATTCCTTATTGTCTTTGTTATGCATGTTTATCACTTATGATATTATGGTTTTAGCAGGTTTGACCCAATGATATGGTTATCAATTTTTACATATGAATCTTAGTTTCATCTTTGGGTCATTTGATTCAGTTATAAGATCTCGTTTATGCATATTCATGTTTTCAGATATGACCATGCAGTCCTTAATCTTAGAATCTTATGATATGATTTATGATATGTATGATTTTAGTTTATACTTACTCAGCCTGTTTTACTTACCTTGCATACTCAATATATTTCATGTACCGAACGCATACTCTATGTTGTATCCTTTCATGATACTGGTCCTAGCGATGTGACTCAGACACACCGTTAGTTCTGTTCTTGTTCCAGTTAAGACCCTGCCTTAGGTGAGTCCTTATATTCGTGGGCATATATCTTTTAGTATTGTTATGTCTGTTGGTTTTAGAATTGGAAATAGCTGGGAGCTTATTGCAACATCTCATCAGTTAGTAGTAGCTTTTTAGTCATAGATTTGTATATTTAGATTCAGACTCAGTGTTATGATATTACAATTGGTTGGAAGTTTTGTTATTCAAATTTCCTCCATTTCAGAATTTAGTTATCAGTTATTCTTATGTGGATCTTTAGTTACCATGTTCATGCCATGGGTCGACTTGGAGCTATTAAAGGTTCTAGGTTTTGTGTCTAGATTCGGGCCTATGTCTGGGTCATGGAAAACATGGTATCTGAGAATTAGGTTTCCAAGTGTCCCAGGGTGTCTGAAATCCTCGTCAAGTAGAGTCTTTTTTATACGTGTAAAACATTCCACACTTACGACAAAGAGGCTACGAAATGTTTTAGGAAACTTTCCTTCTTTCATGATTCTATCTCGTGCTATGAGTTCAACTCCATCTGTTCCTCTAACTTCTACTTTACGCATTTGTAGAATCATGCCTCCATGCGGAGTTAACAAATGAAGAAATGACATCGAAAATAGAAATGGCAATAAGGATGGCAATGGAGGTGGGCACCAACAAGTCCCACCAGCCCCAGTGAATCCCCTGCCTGAGCAGGTTTCTTATACTGAGTATAGGGCATCCATTTAGATGTTGGCACAAGCGTTGACCGCTCAGGTCAATCAGCAGGCAATGGCTCATGTTCCCCAGAATGGGAACGCAGCAGCGGCTAGAGTCCAGGATTTTCTCAGGAAGTATCCCCCTGAGTTTCTTGGGCCAAGAGTGGATGAGGACCCACATGAGTTCATTGAGGACATCACAAAGATCACCTAGATTATGGGGGTGATCGGAGAGGAGTGTGTAGACTTAGCCTCCTATCAGTTGAAGGTGGTCGCTCATATATGGTATAGGTAGTGGAAGGATAGCTGGGGAGTCAGAGCGGGTCCTATTGGTTGGAATGAGTTCCTCAACGCATTCTTAAAACGATTCTTTCCCCGAGAGATGAGGAAAATCAAGGAGGCCAAGTTCATTAATTTGAAATAGGAAAACATTACCGTCCAAGAGTATTCTAAAACGTTCACCTGGTTGTCCAAAATATGCACTAGAGATGGTAGCCGATCAAAGGGCTTAAGTGAGTAGATTTGTGAATGGATTAGTGGATTCCTTGATAAAGGAATGCACGAGCGCCATGATACATCAGGATATTCACTTCTCCCAATTGGTCTTGTATGCCCAACAAATAGAGGTGGTGTAGATGAGGGAGAGGGAGAGAGAGGCCAAGAAGGCCAGGACAGACAACTCTGGGTTTTCCCAGCAAAGGTCTGCTGGCGGACATCATGAGCAGTCCCACTAGAGATCATCGGTCTCAGCACCATCATAAGCTAATGTGCTATCTGTGTTAGGCGCAATTAGAGGCGAAAGACATTAGGATCTGACGGTTCGGGGAGCAGGTCAGTAGAGCCCAACATTCTAGTTTGTAGTAAGTATTGAAGGAGGCACACCAGGCAATGCTTAGCAGGATCAGGGGCATGGTTTGGGTGTGAGAAGCTCAGCCACATGCTTAAAGATTGTACAACGGCCAGAGAGGGCCACGGTTGGAACCGTGACCCAGTTACTAGTTCAGCAGGTCCACCAGCACACTTATCTCAATAGGATGCATCAACTAGTGTAGGTGGTGGTCAGTGTCAGAATAGGTTTTATGCCCTATCATCACGTCAAGAGTAGAAGATTTCCTTGGAAATGGACACTGGTATGTTATGAGTATTTCATCTTGATGTTTATGCATTATTAGATCCAGGGTCTAACCTATATTTTATGGCCACTTATGTTGCCTTAGTTTCGGAGTCAGTCCCAAAACCTTATTAGAACCCTTCGCAGTCTCTATTCCAGTTGGTGACTCAATTATAGCTCGACAGGCATACAAAAATTTCCCTGTCATAGTCCTCCTGAAAGTCACCTTAGTTGATCGTAGAGTTAGACATGACTGATTATTTTGTTATCTTTGGTATGGATTTGTTGCATGCATGTTATGCCTCAGTGAATTGTAGGGCCCGTATGGTAGAAAGCTGGTTTCCTGGTGAGCCAGTCCTAAAATGGAAGGATAGTGCAGTTGTGCCTGTAGGTCGCTTTGTTTCCTACCTTAAGACTAGAAAGATGATTTCCAAGGGTTTCATGTACGGTCTATTTTGGGTTAAGGTTGATACATCTAAGACCCCGACTTTTCAATCTGTCCCTGTTGTATGTGAGTATCTGGAGGTTTTCCTAGATGATCTACCAGGATTTCCTCCTGAGTACGAGATTGACTTTGGTATTGACCTTCTTCCTGATACGCAACCTATATCTATTCCTCCATACTGAATTGCTCCAGCTGAGATAATGGAGTTGAAAGAACAGTTGAAGGATCTCTTGGATAAGGGCTTCATCAGGCCTAGCTAGTCCTCGTAGCGTGCATTAGTTCTCTTTGTTTGGAAGAAGAATGAGTCTCTTCATATTTGTATTGACTATCGACTGTTGAACAAGGTTACAATTAAAAACAGATATCCCCTCCCCAGAATTGATGACTTGTTTTGCCAACGTTAGGGTGCTAAGTGCTTCTCAATGATAGACCTTAGATCCTGCTATAATCAGCTCAGAGTTAGGGAGAGTGACATTCTGAAGACAGCTTTCAAGACTCCATATGGTCACAATGACTTTGTGGTTATGTCATTTGGACTAATGAAAGCTCCTGTAGCTTTTATGGACTTGATGAACAGGGTATTCAAGCCATATTTGGACATGTTCATGATTGTCTTCATGGGTGACATTGTCATATACTCTCAGAGTGAGGAGGAGCATGCCATTCATTTGAGGGTGGAACTACAGACCGTTAAGGATCACCAGTTGTTTGCTAAATTCCGCAAGTCTATGTTTTGGATGGATTCGATAGCATGTTTGTCCCATGTGGTTTCAAGTGAGGCTGTGAAAGTTAACTTCAAAAGATAAGGGCGATGAAGAATTGTCCTAGCCTTGTAAATTATTCGGATATCAAGAGTTTGTTAGGTTTAGCTGGCTATTATAGGAGGTTTGTTGAATGTTTTTCATACATTGCAACACCGTTGACTAAATTAACTTAGAAGAATAGATGTTGCATGAGGATCATGGATCGCGGTATTGTATCCACCCAGGTGCCAAAAAGATGTACCGTGACCTACGGGAAGTCTATTGGTTTAATGTCATTAAGAAGGACATAGTAGAGTTTGTGGCTAAGTGTCCGAATTGTCAGCAAGTGAAAGTGGAGCATCAAAGATCTGGAGGCGTGCTGCAAGACATCAGTATCCTTACATGGAAGTGTGAGGAAATCAATATGGACTTCATTAATAGGTTGCCTCGCACTCACCAGTTGTATGACTCTCAATGGGTGGTGGCAGACAGGTTAACAAAGGCAGCCCATTTTCTACCAGTCAAAACTACTGACTTAGCGGAGGATAATGCTAAATTGTACATTCGAGTGTTAGTTCTATTGCTTGGAGCTCCCTTTTCCATCATTTCAAATAGAGTAACTTAGCTTACCTCACAATTTTTGAGATTATTTTAGAAGGGACTTGGTACTTAGGTCAAGCTTAGCACAACTTTTCACCCGTAGACAGATGGTCAGGCCGAGCGAACCATTCAGACTCTTGAGGACATGTTCAGCGTGTGTGTGATTGACATCAAGGGTAGTTGGGATGATCATTTACTTCTTATTGAGTTTGCTTATAAAAACAATAGCCACTCTAACATCTAGATGGCTCCGTTTGAGGCTCTTTATGGTTGGAGATGTTGATTGCCTATTGGTCGGTTTGAAGTAGTTGAAGGTACATTGATAGAGTCAGATTTAGTTCAACAGGCTATGGAAAAGTTCATCTTATAAGGAAAGGCTGAAAACAACTCAGAGTCATCAAAAGTCATAAGCAGATGTTAGGCGGAGAAAATTCGAGTTTGAAGTTGATGATAGGGTGTTCTTGAAGGTCTCTCCCATGAAGGGAGTGATGAGGTTCAGAAAGAAAGGGAAGCTTAGTCGCCAATATATTGGTCCATACAGGATTGTGAGACGTGCTGGCATGGTTGCCTATGAGTTGGAGCTACCAGCGGAGTTGTCTTCGATGCATCCAGTTTTCCATGTATCATTGTTAAAGAAGTGTGTTGGTGATCAAACTTTGGTTGTCGTGGTGGAGAGAATAGATGTGAAGGATAACCTTAGGTATGAGGAGATACCAGTTGAGATCCTTGAGCTCAGGTTTGAAAGTTGAGGAACAAAGAAGTTGCTTCAGTAAAGGTTCAGTGGAGAAATCAACTTGTTGACGGAACCTTGTGAGAAGCCGAAGCAGATTTGATGGCTAAACACCCATACCTTTTCGCTACTGACTAAGTTCCAGCATGAGGTATTAGTTTCCTCTCTAATACCCTCTTCAATTTCATGTCAATTCCATTTGTCGCAATTCATTTTATGTCAGTGCATATATGTGTCATTCATGAATTCAGTTTAATCATATGTATCAGTCCAGAGTCAGTCACTCCATCAGTTTTCAGCTTAGATGTTTAGTTTTTGAGATTTTAGTTCCTTTCCGTAACTTTTCAGTATGTTTAGCCACATTTGAGGATGAATGTTCCCAAGGAGGAGATGTTATAATACCTCAAAAGCCCTAAGATTAGACCTAAGGGTTTAATCAAATAAATTAGGAAAAATCATCTAGGCCATAGAATGACTCGTCAGGTGACTTGTCAGGTCATCAACCGTATCATTAAGTGACTTGATAAGGGGTGCCAGGCTAGTAAGGAGTCGTTGCTAGGAGGTGACCTTGGATGGTGTAACGACTTGTCATTTGACGAAATGACCCGTTAGGGTGCCCGTTATGTGCCGAGGAAGTTGCTGAATAGGAGACATAATGAGATATGGAATGAATCATGGTGTCATCTAATGACTCATCAAGTTGGTCAATGTCGGGATAATTGAGACTGAAGGATGGGATTTCCAGTGGTGACAATGATAAAAGGTAACCAGTCGTCGTCCTTGTTAGCGACTCATCATGTCAGTCGTTAGTGAAGAAGTTCAGCAATAGAAGATTTTTCTATTAATGGTAATGAGTGAGGACCACGAGTCTTTAGTGGTCCCAACAACTCGTTAGGTCTCTCGTGGTGACTGCCAGCACCAGTCTACTGCGAAATTAGTAAGGTTGTTTTCATCATTTCTAAGCTCCTAAGCCCTAAACTAAATCATTTTAAGCACTGTTAGAAGCAATTTAAAAGTGTTAAACCTATTCTAAACTATTCCTCTCCCATGCATGCAAGAGTTAGACCTCTCCACTGAAGATCAGCCTAAAACCCTTCAAGTCCTTCTTTAAATTCTTTAGGCTTTCTAGAGCAAGTGTAGATTCAGTTCTTCCAGGTATATAGGTCCATGAATGAGATTTTCCTTCCACTCTCATGTAAAAATTTCACCTGAAGTTGATGAAATCAAGTGTTAATTCATGTGTATGAACATATAGGGTTTCAACCCAAATTTATGAAATTCTCTATGATTTATTTCGAGGTCAATACCCTTCATGTTTCAAAGCAATTTTTTTGGATTCATGGAAAAATTTTATGTAGTAATTTATTACAAATTCATGTTTTCAAGTTTTAGGAAATTATGGCCAGTTATGCAAGTTTATAAAAATTTAAGTCTATGATTGATGATTTAAAGTATGATGGAGTCTCTAGCATGTATGTATGTTTACAAACTAACCATATATGAGTCTATGATTGTGACTAGTGAAGTCTATTCCTAGTATGCATGATCTTCAGATTTTGGGTAATCCCACTCAGATTTAGCATGTTTTCATGATTCAGTCTAGTTCTATAAATCAACTTACAATATGATTTTGGAGTTTATACTCCCATTTTTCCGCTTATGGTAAGTCTGGAGTCACGACTCCCCCTATTAAAATTCAAAACTATGCACGTAATTACATTATCAGCTTCATTGAAAAATGATGGCTTCAGCTTCATTGAAAAACGCTGTAGAGCACCTTGCATGTTTTTGGGAGCAGTGTCTAGCACCGAGTAGTCTAGGGGTCCTTGAAAACCCTGGGTCTCTGAAGTACATGCCAACATAGGATTTCACATTTTACTTTGGGACCTCCCTTGTGAGCTCCCCCTCCCCCTTCAGCTTGATATCAATATCATGATAGCGCCCTTAGCCCTGACAAGGATTTCGACGACTCTGGCTACTTTAGTGTAATAATAGGGATCATGTAAGCTCTATCTTGATACTGTTGGTTTAATGACGAGTCTCCCATTGTTCCTCATGATCTCAGTTATACATGTTTCTTAGTTACGATAATATGTTTTAGCATGTTTGACCCAATGATCAGGTTATCAATTCTTACTTATGAATCTCAGTTTCAGCTTTAGGTCATTCAATTTAGTTATCAGTTCTAGTTTATCCCTATATATGTTTTTAGATATCAGCATGCAGTACTTACTCTCAAAAACATATGATGTCATGATATATGATATGCATGATTTCAGTTTATACTTACTCATCCTATTTTACTTATCTTGCATGCTCAGTACATTCTAAGTAGTAACCGCATACTCAATGTTCTATCATTTCATTATACAAGTCCTAGCTATCAGACTCAGATGCGCCGTTAGTTCTGCTCTCATTCTAGTTCAAACCGTCTCTTGGGTGAGTCCTCATACACGGAGGACATATATCATTCAGTATTGTTATTTCAGTTGGTTTCAGACTTAGAAATAGCTGGGGGATTGTCCCAAAATCTCATCAGTTAGTGGAGGCTTTTCAGACATAGATTTGTATATTTAGCTATGGACTCAGTGTTATGATATTAGCATTGGCTAGACGCTTTGTTATTTAGATTTACTCTATTTTAGAATTTAGTTATTAGTTTTTATTATGTTGATATTTAGATATCATGTTTACCCCAAGGGTCAATTTGGAGCTATTCATGGTTATAGGTTCTGTGTATAGATTCAGGCCTATGTTCGGGTCATGACACCTAGTTATAGCTGTTACCTACAAAACACCCACGACGACCCTGTTGTCCCATAAAAAATACAGATTCTAGGTTATATGGACAACATGAGTATGCGTGGCCTTCTCCAGTGTTACACCCCAGGAACCCAAAGATCAGACCTGAGAGCCAAAATGGTTAAAAACTGAAATTTCGCACCAGGTCATAGAAATAATCGTGAGAAGGATCGTGAGGAGTGACCACGAGTCGTGAAGTGACTCGTGGTCCAGCGGGATTGGTAGGTTGTGTTGAGAAGACCACGGGCATGACCACGAGTCGTGGTCAGGCCTCACGACTCGTGAGGTCTCCCATGGCCAAGACTGGTTGTTTGGAAAGGAGACATTGGGTAGTAGAAGCCATGGATGGTGACCACGAGTCGTGGTAACCCACCATGAGGTGCGGTGTCTTCCGTGAGGTCCCCTAGCTGTTTTGAGCAGTGAACCAGACGACTCATGTCCACGAGTCATGGCCTGTGAGCACGAGTCGTCCAGTCCCTCATGGGGACTAGTAGTCAACCAAATTGTATGATTTTTGTAAGCGCTTTTCTGTAAATCATAAGTCCTAGGGGCCTATACTACGTCGTTTAAGGCTCGTTTTAGTGGGTTTTAAGAGGGGAAAACCTATTCTAAGTCATTCATTACATGTATGCACTGTTGAGAGATTGAAGAGGTGATTCAAGACTAGTATTCAAGGTTTCCATCAAATTTCCTCTTGGATAATCAATGATTTGGTGGAATCAATCCCTTCCAAGTATGTAGGGTTATGCGTGGGTGTTTCTTTCCTCACCCATGCCCAATCTCTATCTATGTATGAGAAATTCCTATGAACAAGTTATGGAGTTTTTACCCAATTGAATTATTCTTCAATTTCTTTACATGGGTACGATTAGATTATATTTCTATTGATGAATTGTGAACCTTGGGCAGATAGTGAATTGTTTTCAATCAAAATTGTGTTCTCTAAATTATGAAATAAAATGCCCATGGATGAGAAGTTCATGAAAGAAGAGAATGATGATGAATGATGATGATGAGATTTGATGATGAAAAGCATGTTTCTAAATCAACACATGATTATGAAATAGTTTTCAAAATGAATTGACTAGATCCAAGCATGATAATGATTTGGGCAAGACCCTTATATTGAGTATGATGATGTCGTATTTGCAAAGTAAGCTTACCACATGGTTTTGGAGTAGATGCTCCCACTATCTTAGAGCTTGTGGTATGTTTTAAATAAAGCTTCTCATATGCATGAATTCATAATTGAGTTGTATGTTATCATTGAGCTTCATTTTCATATGATGTCGGTTCTATGCATGATTTCATTGTTGAGCTTTGTCAAACGACAATGTTGAGTTTATGCATGTCTCCATTGTTGAGCTTCCTCATAGAGGATGTTGAGCTTCGTTATATATGATGTAGAGCATTGCATGTCTTGGGAGAAAAGTCTAGCACCGTGCAGGCTAAGGGTCAACTGCCCTATGCCCCAGAACTACGCGCCAATGTAGGTTGATACAATTATGTTATTGGGAACTCCCTTGTGAGCTATCCCCAGCTTGATGGCCCATGATCTTGATATCGATATCATGGTAGCGTCCTTATCCCTGACAAGATTTCTGATACTTCATCCCACTTGAGTGTGATAGTCGGGACCACGTAAGCTCTATCATGGTATGTCGGTTAAGTGACGAGTCTCCCTTTGTCTATATGATTCAAATTTTCATATTTATTACTCTCGGTTGTTATTTTACACATGCATATTCCAAAATAAAGGTTTGACTCATTGTTCAACTTTTCTTATAAATGTCATGTTTCATCTTTGAGTCATTCTAGTTAGTTATGATGTTATGAAGCTATGCTTTGTCATATTATGAAAAGAACATGATTTCATAATGAATGCATGCAGTCCCTCCTCTCACTTTTGGAAGCTTATGATATGTTATGAAATGTTTTAAATGATTTACTTTACTTAAGAGGTCTTACTTACCTTGCATATGCGGTACATTCCACATACTGACCATATACTTTCTATGTTGTATCATTTCATGATACCGGACCTAGCTTCCAGGTTCATCCCCGCTCATAGTCGGTTGTCAGAGTTAGCACATAATTTGTTGGTGAGTCCTCATTGTTTGAGGGCTAGACTTTCAGTTTCCTTATTCAATTTCAATTTCAGTATTGTTTAGTTAGTTGGGGTCTTTTCCCATCAACTCATCCGGATTAGTGGATTTCCAGACATTGTATGTGTTTAGCTTCGGATGCTTATCTTGATGTGGTGTTGAGTTAGACTTCCGCTGAGTTTATATTGATGATTTCTTCAGTTTATCGAATGAGTTAGATGTATGCTCCTGCCATGGGTCGACTTGGGGTCTCTCGGTGTCCCTTGTCTCGTGTCTGTGATCCGAGCCTCTGTTTGGGTCGTGACAAACTTGGTATCAGAGCCATAGGTTTGAAGTGTCCTAGGGTTTCTGAAATCTGTGTTAAGTAGGGTCTTTTTCATGGGTATGAAGTGTGCCACACTTATGATAAAGAGGTTACGAGACGTTTAGGAATTGTTCCCTTCTTTCATGATCGATGTCGTGCTACGAAAAGTCTTTCTATCCTTCTAATTCGTGCTATTTGCGATTGCAGAATCATGGCTCCTAAATGAATGAACCGAAGACGGAATGGAGGTGGTGAAGGCCACGGGGATGGCAATGGTTACGTGTATCAGCCAGCACCACCATCCAGGAGCCTCAGGCCCCGAAGCCAGCCGCTCATGTTGAGGTTTGGGCCGCTATTTAGATGCTTGTGTAGGCCTTGACCGTTCAGGTCAATCAGCAGGCCGTTGCACATGTTCCGCAAAATGGAAATGTAGTGGCAGCTCGAGTCAAAGACTTCTTGATGATGAACCCACTGGAGTTCTTGGGGTCGAAGGTAGATGAGGACCCCTATGATTTCATTGATGAGATTGTCAAGATCACCCAAGTCATGGGAGTTAGTAGTGTTGACTGCGCAGAGTTGGCTTCCTACCCGTTAAAGGGGGGTGCGCATATCTGGATTCCCCGATGGAAGGATAACAGGGTCGCGGGACCAAGTCCATCACGTTAGAGGAGTTTTAGGTTGCATTCCTAGATCGGTTCTTCTCTCGAGAGATGAGGTAGCTGAAGGCAGCTGAGTTTCTAAACCTGAAGCAGGGAAGAATGGCAGTGCAAGAGTATTCCCTTGAGTTCACTCGCCTATCGAAATATGCCTCGGAGATAGTGGCTGACTAGAGGGCGTGGGTGAGCAGATTTGTCCACGGTATAGCAGGGTATTTTCACAAGGAGTGCTAGATTGTTATGCTTCACCATGA
Organism: Datura wrightii; assembly: GCA_035772735.1. NCBI lineage: Eukaryota > Viridiplantae > Streptophyta > Magnoliopsida > Solanales > Solanaceae > Datura > Datura wrightii. The sequence goes on along the minus strand of JASDFA010000001.1, from coordinate 150,125,517 downwards.
TATGGATTTCCCTCGCATAGTGTTGTATGCCCAGCAGATGGAGGCGGCACATTCGAGAGAGAGGGAGGCCAAGAGGGCTAGGACTGAGGACCATAGGTTCTCTTAGTAGAGGTCCAATGGTGGGCATTGACAACAAACTCAAAAGAGATCATCAGCCCTGGCATCTTCGGCATTGAGTAGGCCATCTAAGCCTAGATATTTATCAGAGAAGGCGAGCATTAGGATCGACGGGTCAGAGCAGCAGACCCCCGATTTTAGCATCTCAGCTTGTTGCAGGTGTGGTCGAAGGCACAAAAGCCAGTGTTTGGCAAGTTCAGGTGTTTGTTTTTTGTATGGGCAGCCCGAACACATGCTTCGAGATTTTCCAACTGCGTGGTAGGATCAGGTTGGGGGCCGAGGCCCATCTTCTAGTTCAGCAGCCCCTCCCCCATGCTCAGCACATCATGGGGCATCTACTAGCACAACTGGTAGTCAATGCTAGAACAAATTCTATGCTTTAGCTTCCCATCAAGAGTAGGAGGTCTCCCTGGATGTAGTCACTGGTATGTTGCAGGTTTTCCATATTGATGTGTATTCTTTGCTAGACCCGGGGGCATACCTTGTCTTTTGTGACCCCATATGTGGCTAGTAGCTTCAGAGTCAGTCCCGATGTCTTGTCAGAACCATTCTCAGTTTCCATTCCAATAGTGACTTAGTTATAGCTAAACGGGTGTATAGAGGTTTCCCAATCTAAATCCTTCATAAGTTTACCTCAGCAGACATGACAGAGTTACCCATGACCGATTTCGATGTTATTCTCGGCATGGATTGGCTATTTGCATGCTATGCTTCAGTTAATTATAAAACCTGAGAAGTAGAGTTCAAATTTTCGGTTGAGCCAGTCTTTGAATGGAAGGGTAGTTCAGTTGTGCCTGTAGGTTGATTCTTTTCTTACCTTATGGCTAGGAAGATGATTTCTAAGAGTTGCATGTACCATCTAATTAGGGTTAACGATGTCGAGTGCGAAACCCAAACTATCCAGTCAATTCCAGTAGTTTGTGAGTATCCAGAAGTCTTTTATGATGATTTTCCAGGTGTCCCTCCCAAGCGGGAGATAGATTTTGGTATAGGTCTTCTTCTCAACACGTAACCTATATCTATTCTGCCCTACAGGATGGCTCCAATAGAGCTAAATGAATTAAAGGATCAGTTAAAGGACTTGTTAGATAAGGGTTTCATTACACCAAGTAAGTCTCTATGGGGTGCACTAGTGTTATTTGTCTGGAAGAAGGATGGTTTGCTTCGGATGTGCATTGACTATCGGCAGTTAAACAAGGTCACTATTAAGAACAGGTATCTTTTGCCCAAGATTGATGATTTGATCAATCAGCTTCAGGGTGCCAAGTGTTTCTCCAAGATTGATCTCAGATCCGAGTATCACCACCTCAGAGTTCGGGAGAGCGACATCCTGAAAACCACTTTTAGGAGTCGGTATGGTCACTACGAATTGGTTGTTATGTCCTTTGGACTAACCAATACCCCTGCAGCTTTTATGGATACAATGAACAGGGTGTTCAAGGCATATTTGGACATGTTCGTGATTGTGTTCATGGATGACATCTTTATATACTCTCGAAGTGAATAGGAGCATGCCGCTCACGTGAGAGTAGTGCTTCAGACCATCAAGGATCGTCAGTTGTATGCAAAGTTTAGAAAATGTGAGTTTTCGTTGGACTCTGTGGCATTTTTGGGCAATGTGGTATCGAGTGAGGGCATAAATGTTGATTCTCAAAAGATCAAGGCGGAGAGGAATTGGCCCAGACCGGTGAACCCATCAGATATCGTGAGCATTTTGGGCTTAGCGGGTTACTATCAGAGGTTTGTTGTGGGTTTCTCCTCCATCGCAGCACCTTTGACCAACTTGACTCTAAATAAGGTAAAGTTCCAATGGTCGGAGGCTTGTGAGAAAAGCTTCCAAGAGTTGAAGACTCGACTCAGTTCAGCACCAATGTTGACACTACCCGAGGGTACCGATGGTTTTTGGTGTATTGTGATGCTTCGAGAATCAGACTTGAGTGTATGTTGATGCAGCATGGGAAAGTGATAACATATGCCTCAAGACAATTGAAAGTCCATGAGAAGAATTACCCGACCCATGATCATGAGTTGGCCGCGGTGGTGTTTGCATTGAAGATATGTCAGCATTACTTGTATGGGGTCCATGTGGATGTATTGACGGATCACAAGAGCATGCAATATGTTTTCACGCAGAGAGATCTCAATCTTCGGCAAAGGAGGTGGTTGGAGCTACTAAAGGACTACGACATGAGTGTCCTTTACCACCTGGGAAAGGCTAATGAAGTAGCGGACACACATCGTGTGCTCTCTATTGAGAGTGTGTCCCACGTGGATGAGTGAATGAAGGAATTGGTGAAAGATGTCCATCGACTTGCAAGATTGGGAGTTAGATTGGTCGACTCGATCGATGGCGGCGTTGTTGTACAAAATAGATCATAATCGTCCTTGGTGACTTATGTGAAAGCTAGGCAAGACGAGGATCCGATGTTGGTTAAACTGAAAGAAGCCGTTTAGAGTTAGAAAATGGAGGTTTTCTCCCAAAGGGGAGATGGGGTGCTGTGGTACCAAGGCTATCTATGCAATCCAAATATCAATAATTTGAGGGACCAGATATTGCATAAGGCACATGGATCCAGGTATTCTATCCATCTACGTGACACCAAGATGTATATGATTTGTGGGAAATATATTGGTGGAACGACATGAAGAAGGATATTGTAGAATTCGTAGCCAAGTGCCTGAACTGTAAGTAAGTGAAAGTCGAGAATCAACAACCGGGAGGCGTACTTCAGGATATTAGCATTCCCACTTGTAAATGGGAAGAGATTAATATGGATTTCATTACAGGTCTACCTCGCACTCGCCGACACTATTATTCTATTTGGGTGGTGGTAAATAGGTTGACCAAGGCTACACACATTCTACAGGTCAGAAGCACAGATTCGGCGGATGATTATGCAAAACTGTATATCCGGGAGTTGGTGCGACTACATGGAATTCCCTTTTCTATTATCTCAAACTGAGGTACTCAGTTTACCTCCCAATTTTGGCAATCTTTCCAAAAAGGTCTTGGGACTCAGGTTAAACTCTACACAGGATTTCATCCACAAACGGATGGTCAGGCGGAGCGGAAAATTCAACTATCAAGGACATGTTGAGAGTTTATGTGATGGACTTTAAAGGTTGTTGGGATGATCACGTTTCCTTTATCGAGTTTTCTTACAATAACAGCTACCACTACAACATACAGATGGCATCATTTGAGGCTCTTTATGGGCGGAGGTTTAGATCGCCAGTCGGGTGGTCTGAGGTTGGTGAGGTAGCTATGATAGGACCTGATTCGGTTCATTGAGCTATGGTGAAGGTTCAGTTGATAAGGAACCGGCTGAAAACTGCTTAGAGTTGTCAAAAGTCATATGCTAATGTGAGAAGGAATGTTTTGGAGTTTGAGGTGACGATTGGGTGTTTCTGAAGGTATCTCCCACAAAGGGAGTCATGCGGTTCGGAAATAAAGGAAAACTCAGTCCCCGATATGTTGGTCCCTAACGGGTTATGAGAAGAGTTGGTAAGGTAGTATATGAGTTGGACTTGCCATTAGAGTTATCATCGGTTCATCCCGTCTTTCATGTATCGCTCTTGAAAAAGTGTGGGTGACCAAGCTTTAGTTATCCCGGTGGAAAGTGTTGGTATGAGAGATAGCCTTAGTTATGAGGAAATTCCAGTTGCAATCATGGATCATCAGATTCTAGGGTCGAGGAACAAATAAGTAGATTCGGTAAAGGTGTTATTGAGAAATAAGCATATTGAGGGAGCTACGTAGGTAGCCGAAGCGGCTATGATGGCTAAATACCCTCATCTATTCCTTACCGGCTCAATTCCAGTTTGAGGTATCCAATTTTAACCTAATTCTCAAATCAGTTTCCATGTTCAGTTCATGTGCGCAAGTTTTCTTTAGGTTATGATAGATGTATGTGATGTCTGGATTCAGTTCAGCTGTGTAGTTCTTTTTGGAGGTAGTCATTCCATCAGTTTTTGGCTTAAATTTTTAGTTTTTGCATATAATTGTTGCATGTTTATGAGTTTTCTATGAGTTTCTAACATTCGATGACAAATGTTCCCAAGGGGGAAATATTGTTATACTCCGTGAACCTAAGGATCAAACCCGAGAGTCAAAATGGTGAAAAATTGAAATTTCACAGCATGTCACAGAACGATTCGTGAGGAGACTCGTGAGGAGTGACCAAGAGTCATGAAGTGACTCGTGGTCTAGTAGGGTTTGTAGGGTGTGTTGAGAAAACCATGGGCATTACCAAGAGTCGTGGTTAGGCCTCGCGACTCCTGAGGTCTCCTGTGACCTAGACTAGTTGTTTGGTAAGGAGGCATTGCGCAGTACAAGCCACGGATGGTGACCACGAGTCGTGGTGTCTTCCATAAGGTCCCCTAGTTGTTTTAAGTAGTGAACCAGACGACTCATGTCCACGAGTAGTGGCCTATGAGCATGAGTCGTCTAGTCCCTCGTGGGGACTGACTGTCAGCCAAATTCTACGATGTTAGAAAGGGCTTTTCCATAATTTCTATGTCCTAGGAGCCTATTATACATCGTTTAAGGCTCGTTTTAGTGGGTTTTAAAAGGGGAAAACCTACTCTAAGTCATTCATTACATGCATGCAAGCTTTAGAGGTTGAAGAGGCGATTCACGGCTAGTATTCAAGGTTTCCATCCAATTTCCTCTTGGGTAATCAAAGATTTGGTGGAATCAATCTCTTCTAGGTATGTAGGGTTATGAGTGGGTGTTTCCTTCCTCACCCATGTCCAATCTCTATCTAAGTATGAGAAATTCCTATGATCAACTTATGGGGTTTTTACCCATTTGCATAATTCTTTAATTTATATACATGGGTACAATTAGATTATGTTTCTAATGATGAATTGTAAAACTTGGGAAGATTTTGAATTTTGTTTCAATCAAAATTATGTTTTCTAAATTACGAAACAAAATGCCCATAGATGAGAAGTTCATGAAATAAGAGAATAATGATGAATGTATGATGATGATGAGATTTAATGATGAAAAGCATGTTTCTAAAGCTACCCAAGATTATGATATTGTTTTCAAAATGAACTGAGTAGATTCAAGCATGATAAAGTTTTGGGAAAGACCATTATATCGAGTATGATGATGTAGTATTTCTAAAGTAAGTTTACCACATGATTTTGGTGTAGATGCTCCCACTATCTTTGAGCTTGTGGTATGTTCGAAATAAAGCTTCTCATATGCATGAATTCATAATTGAGATGTATGTTATCATTGAGCTTCATTTTCATATGATGTCGGCTCTATGTATAATTTCATTATTGAGCTTTGTCAAATGACAATGTTGAGCTTCGTTTCATACGATGTTGAGTTTATGCATGAATCCATTGTTGATTTTCGTTAATAGATGATGTTGAGCTTCATTATATACGATGTATAGCATTGCATGTATTAGGAGAAAATTCTAGCACCAAGACGGCTAAGGGTCAACCACCCTATGCCCCAGAACTACGCGCCAATGTAGGTTGACACTATTATGTTATTGGGACCTCCCTTGTGAGTTGTCCCCGGCTTGATGGCCCATGATCTTGATATTGATATCATGGTAGCGTACTTTTCCCTGAAAAGATTTTGGACAGTTCATCCCACTTGAGTGTGATAGTCGGGACCACGTAAGCTCTATCAAGGTATGTCGGTTAAGTGCCGAGTCTCCCATTGTCTATATGATTCGTATTTTCATATTAATTACTCTCAGTTGTTATTTTACACATGCACGTTCTAAAAGCATGGTTTGACTCATTGTTCAACTTTTCTTATAAATGTCATGTTTCATCTTTTAGTCATTCGAGTTAGTTATGATGTTATGAAGCTATGCTTTGTCATATTATGAAAAGATTATGATTTCATAATGAAAGCATGCAGTCCCTCCTCTCACATTTGGAAGCTTATGATATGTTATGAAATGTTTTAAATGATTAACTTTACTTAAGAGGTCTTACTTACCTTGCATACTCGGTACATTCCACATACTGACCATATACTTTCTATGATGTATCATTTCGTGATACCGGACCTAGCTTCTAGGTTCATCCCCGCTCGTAGTTGGATGTCAGAGTTAGCACCTAATTTGTTGGTGAGTCCTCATCCTTTGAGGGCTAGACTTTCAGTTTTCTTATGTAATTTCAATTTTAGTATTGTTGAATTAGTTAGGGTCTTGTCCCATCAACTCGTCCAGATTAGAGGATTTTCAGACATTGTATGTGTTTAGCTTCGGATGCTTATCTTGATGTGATGTTGAGTTAGACTTCCATTGAGTTTATATTGATGATTTCATCAGTTTATTGAATGAGATAGATGTATGCTCATGCCATGGGTCGACTTGGGGTCTCTCGGGGTCCCTTGTCTCGTGTATGCGATCTGAGCCTCCGCTCGGGTTGTGACTGTTCGGGCCAAACTACATGCAAGTGCACGTGGTCGTACAAGTAGTAAAGTGGCTCTATTTCAAGCCAATTATCGATCCCACAGGGACTGAACTACGATAGTAATTAACTTAAGTGATAGTGAACGATATCTCTATGAATGTAGACAACCAAACAAATGATGTTTTATGAGGCAAGATTAATGAGTAATAAGGATCTAAGTCAAGATTATAATTTGAAGTCTACAAAATAGCAATGAACAAGTTGAGGTTAAGGCAAGCATGCAAGGATGTAATTTCTTAATTCAAATCAGTTGATCTTCTCTTCGGTTGCTAGTCAGGAATTAATCGCCTATGGATTTGATCTTTCGACTCCTATCCAATTAAAGAATCATGAGACCTTATTCTACATTTATGTGATATAAGAACCTCATGCTCTATCCATACATAACCGATTCCATAAATGACTAATAAGACTTTTAGATATATTTCTATTCTGAACGTAAATCTATTCTCAATTTTCTCAACTAAGAAAAGATCATATCCGACCAATTCACATCTGTCCAATTACTTTTCTTTTCATAATCAAAATTGGATTTCTAAGATATACATTAACATTGGCCAAACATTAATGCAGTAAAAACAAGAATTGATAGAACAACCATTGAAGAAAAGATGAAAACTGAAATGATTAATGATTACATTCCTCTACAATTATCATTAACCTCAACAAGAGGTGAATTAGCCACTCATTTGTGGATTAAACATCTTCAAATAAGTAGAATTCATACAAGCAATTGAAATTAAAGAGAAAAAGGAAGAGAATTAACCCTAGTATTTTCATCCTCTCAACTGCCTGCTACCCACGTTCTTGCTCAAAAAAGTCAGAATGTTTAAAATAAAACCTAAGTGTGCTATTTATACTAGTAGGAATTTTTCTCAGAATAACAAGCAACATGGCACGGAGTGTATCTTGGAGCACTGCCTCTGTGCCGCGGTGCTATCTGTTCGGGTGTTTGCTATATGGTATATAAAATCGACACGCAAGTGCACGTGGTCAAACAAGTAGTAAGTGGCTTAAGTAAGCCAAGTATCGATCCAAGGAGACTCTGGATAAGTAAAAATTGCTCAAGTATACTATATTATATCTTACTTCTATATATGCTGACAACAAAGTAACCAAAAGTTAAATAATTTGTTTATAAATTATATACTAAAACTATTAACAAATATCTACTTTGAATTGAAACTATGGATATGAGCATGCCAAGGTTAAGAACATGTAATGAACTTGATTATAATCATACTTTGGTTAATCTTCTCTTCCAGTTGCTAGCCAAGAACATTAGCCTAGAGATTAAAACTCTCGTATTTAATCTCACTTAAGAATCATAAACCATCCGTCTACATTTCTGTGATCAAATGCAATTTATGACCTAGCAATACAATTCTGGTTCCTAAATTGACTAATACGGCTTTCAAGTATATTTCTATCAGGAAAGCACATCAAAACTCAATTTTCCCAAATCAAGTTAAGAACAATACCCTATTAATTCACAACTTTCCAATTTCGTGCTCTCTCGAGTGAAATCGGACTTTTTAGATGTACATTAATGTCGGCCACACACAAATGCAGTAGAAACAAGAATTAATAGAACAACATGGAAGAAGAAGATGAAAAAACATATAATTCAATAATAAAAATTCATCACAAATGTTCATAACCTCAGCAAGGAAGGGAATTAGCCACTCATTTATGGATTAATCATCCTAAAACAAGTGTTAATCATACAAACAATTGAGTGAAAGAAGAAAGAAAGAGAGAAAAACGCTGAGCTTTTTCGTCCCTCAACTGCCTGTAACCCACGTCCTTGCTCCACCAAGTATGAATTATGAAACATAAGCCTAAGTGTTCTATTTATACTAATGGGAATTTTTCCCGGAATAACAAGCAACGTGTCACGGAGTGCAACGTGGAGCACTGCCTCCGTGACACGGCGTGGACGTGGACCCTCTCTGGAAATCTAGGGTCCGGGAATAAATCTTCAACGTGGCACGGCATGCAACGCGGAGGCTTGCCACCGTGCCACGGAGCTGTCGCGAGGCTCCACTGAAATTTGACTAATTATTTATCCTCCAGGCAGAATGCCTCCGCGATGGTAGCGTGACACGGCTCCATCGCGGAGCCCCTTTAATTGGTGCAGTCCAATGCCTTTTTCGTGCTCGAATCCAAGTCCAACTCCGATATTGTTCCAACATGCATTTTAGCTCCTCAAAATCACATTTCACCTACAAAACAATGCTAATCATGTTGGTTAGTATAAATTCTCATTTTATTACCAATTGCATGAAAATTTATACACATTGCTAGATAAACGAGGCAAAAATGATACATTTGAGTATCACTTGGGCATATAAATCTGCCCAAGATCACTTACCCCACACTTAAATTTGAGTATCACTTGGGCATATAAATCTGCCCAAGATCACTTACCCCACACTTAAATCCTTGTTCGTCCTCGAACAACAAACACACAATTCATGCAAATTACATCCCAACCTTCGCCACTATGGTGCGACAATTTACGCTACGGTCATACCGATCATTCAATATTGCAAATCATCAAGAAAACATGCATGGTCTTAACAATGCAATGACCTTTAATACATTAAGACTTCCTAGACTTTAAGAATCGACTCTCGATATCGGCAAACTCATGCAAATCAGCTAATCAAGATATCCGACACGAAAATCAATCTTTCATCAAGCATGTGCCCTCACAACTCAAGAGAATCTTCCCCTTTATGTTCATGTGACACACAAACATTCAAGTAGGGGCATGTAAAAATTAATTTCACTCTCTCTCCCAAAAGAATTCACATGCATCATGTCATAACCCATAAGCTTGCCCTTAGTGTATTACTCCACTAATATAAAGAAATGCAATGTAAGATCACATAGGACTTTAATGGGTTATAATGGAAGCTATGGAACTAGTATATATTGGATTAGCCAATAATAGTCACTAGCATCCTTAAGCGCCTTTTCAACACATTCCCATCAACTCATGGACATTGTTTCTCTTTTTTCTTTTTTTTTCATCATCCCATTCATGATGGTTTACTTTCGTATGGCCCATTTCATCAAGCACACTTGACACGACACAAAGGTTTTTCATGCACCTTCATTATCATTTAATTATAACAAGTGCACCTTCAACCTTTTTCTTTTCTCTCCTCACTCTGCTTTTCTTTTTCTTTTCGCCATTCTCACTCTTTGACACTTTGGGAAAATTTTTTGTTCTTCTTAAGCGCTTAAGAGCTTTGTATAGACTTTACAGCTAATGAAAAGAAAGAATTAAGCTCAGTTTATACAATTTTTGGACAAAAGAAAGAAATAATAGGCTAAAGGCTAAATGGGCTGACTAGGGTATACAATCACATAAAAAGGAGAGTATGACAAGAAAAAATAGAAACTCTCGGTAAAAACAAAGAAATGCCTACATCCTTTCCAACACTACACCTCCTTCATTTCGTTTTGTACACACACCAGGCAAGTTCTAGACACTTCACTATAGCATGGAATAACAATACCTCACTTCACACTTCATGCACAGGCTCAATTCAAGATGCATTCACAGACTCTTTAATTAGCGAATTACGTGAATTCAATAATTAAGCCTCAATCACACCGAATCGAACTCTACAGCCTAGGTAACTCAACATATTTACAAAACTGCATGCTTTCATACGAATCACTTTTGCATTTTGAATATCAGGTATAACACGCAACCAACATTTCACAACCATATAGTAACTACAGGTTCCGTGATGCAATCCACCAAAGAAAAATTTGAAAATAAATTGAAATCACTACTCCTACCGACTACATTTCCCTTAAGACGGTCGTCATCCATCCATCATAGGGAACGGTCACTAACTATGACTTCGGTTCAATGGGACTATTCTCGGTAAAAGAACCGAAAACAAACTCCGAGAAACCCAAAAATAAAAATCGAATTTTTTTTGCAAAACATCGATCATTTCGATGGAAAAATATTTACAAAATATTTTAATATGTACAAAATATTTTCGCAAAATCTTAAAAATATCGATCATTTCGATAGAGAAAAAAAATATGAAGAAAATATTTACAAAATTTTTTACAGACTTAGCTGGCAACCACAACATTTCACAACACATATCAATTACCACAAATATGTACAGATACAAACCAGTTTGCAATTCACAAACAAAGGGAAACATACATACAAAACAGAGGAAAGCATACAAGCAAACCAGCCCAGCCCCAGCACCTAACTACTCCCCACCCCACACTTAAATCGAACACTGTCCCCAGTGTTCACAAAAATTAAAAATCACAAAATTGGGTGGTGGAACTCCCTGATTAGTCAAAATATTCAACATCTTCATCAGGTGCTGCTGCCTCATCGCCCATGTCCGAGTCACCTCCATCGTCGTCATCGGACTCCACATCGGAGTCCTCCCGACGTGTCTCCTCGTCCGTGGGGACATCATCGTCAGTGGGCTCTACAAAGGCTGGCCCCACTCGGCATAGAGCCCTGGCGTTTTTGCCAAATGGGTAATCCAGCTCGAGCTGCCATAGCTCCTCCTCCGTGGCTGGTCTCCCACCGATCCGAAGCTGGAGCATTTGCATTCCAAACATCCGAGCCATGTATTGGTCGTCACGAGCATGTCGCTCGCCAAGCGTCAGCACTGGCCCGTGTGTGGTGTCGGGGGCCTTAGTTTTGGTCACGTCAAGGGCCCTCCGCTCCAACTGCGGGATGTAGTCCAAAGCCTCTTCCTCGATGTCGAGGCCCCGGAGAAAGGTGGTGATAAGTCCACTGAACCCATACCTGTGGCCCTGGTGTAATCGGGCTCTCTTCATGGCGGATATGATGACCGCCCCAACATTAATCTCCAGCCCTTTCATCAGGGTGTACACCAGGCAAACACGGTCCCGGGTCACATCAGTCATGTGCACCCCCGGGATTAGGCACGAGCAGACTATCTTCAGCCATATTCTAGCCTCCCTGTTCATTTGAGAATACGGCAGAGTCTGGTGGTAACCCCTTTCCTTATGTCTGCTCCATCTGGCTGTGGATTGAGCCCCACACAGAGTGCGTCTGATATCGGCATATGGTGGGGTGATGTTCAGCTGGCGGAGAACGTGGGCGTCTGTGTCCCGCGCTCCGATGATGGCATTTAGCTGCTAGGGTTCCAGAGTGACAATCTGCCCTCTGATTTTGATTGTGTGGCTTCTGATTGCCGGGTTCCAATTAGCGTAGAACTCCCGGACTAGATGTAGGTTGCATTCCTTGGGCTCCTGAATATGAAGCTGAGCCCAGCTGCCTCAATCCCTTGCACTATGCGGGGGAACTCCTGTGCTAATGGTTCCCGTGCAATATGCTCCTCGGGGAAGTATTTGTTTTCCTTGTGTTTGGCATACCACTTCTTCCCCTCATCAGTGACACACCTCGTTCCGTATTGGCGGCGTTGGCTGCGCGGAACTGCTGGTGCAGCTGGGACAGCTGTGCCCAGTCTAAGTCTTTTTCTCCCAGTGCCTGAAGTTGATGCACCTTTACCCTTATCCTGCCTACTTGCCATTTTACCTGTCAACACAAATAAACAAGCGCAATGTCAAGCTAAATGAATATTAACTTCGGCTAAGGTCGGGTTAAGCTAAGTTTACCCCACACTTAGTCCTTAGCTACGGTTACGATACTACGGCAAGAATCACTTTATTTACACCAAAAACAAACAACTATACAATTCATGCTTAGTGCATTCGCAAAGAAAAATTCGACGGTATAACTTTAGCATACTACTCATACTTCATACAGCTACTCCCAATCACTACCATCTTTACCAATTCAACCATCGCACTTAGCAAAGAAAAAACAACAAAACAAAATCAACAACAAAAATTCTGTATACACATGAACCTATATAATCAACCCAATTTGAACAATTTTCAACATTTTCCCAAAAACCCAAGAATTCGTCGTCTATTACATTCAAACAATATTCTACCACGACTTATCTCATTCAATACATACAACCCGGCATATAATTCACAAATTTAACAAGTTACCCATTTCGATTTCAACAACCAAGCCCTAGAATTGAATTTCGCAATCAAATTCGAATCATTCACACAATCGACAAGTTCACACACTCATTACAACATTCGAAACATTTATCAATCAAGGAATAACTCAATTTCATGCTAAATTTCGACTTAGGGTGATTTATCTCACCTCCCATGCTTAAATTCGAATGAAATCGACAAAAACTTGAGAGAGAATCGGAAAACATACCTCGTAGCTGAAGAACCGAAGAAAACTTGATAATTCTTTGCTTTATACCGTGGCACGTTGATGGGGAAGGGAATTTTGGGTGTTTTGTCGTAGAGAAGAGTAAAAAATGAGGGGAAAAGGGGAGAAATCGGGGGTTTAAAATGAAGAAAACACGCGGGTCACCCGACAACCCGGTGTGACCCGTCACAAATTATATGGCAACGTGTCACGGAGTGCATCGCGGTGCACTGCCTCTGTGACACGGAGCCATCGCGATAGCCCTCTGGAATTTTTGAAAATTCCAGTTTACACTTCAACGTGTCACGGAGGGTAACGCGAAGGTCCTCCTCCGTGACACGGAGCTATCGCCCCAGCTCACTGTCTCTGCATTTTATTAATTTTTTCATACCTCGCCTTTTCCTTCACGATTCCGTGCACATTTTTCTCCGTTTCACCTGAAAATCATTTCACTAAACAAAATTGGTTAGATTAATAGGTTTCACCTAACTAAAATAAAAATACTAATTAAAACAAAAATTTTGTACTAAATCAAGAAAAAGAAAAAGAAAATAAAATCTATTTACACTTTACAAAATAAAAAGAAAAAATTTTTCACGGGTTGCCTCCCGTGCAGCGCCTGGTTTACCGTCGCGGCTCGACGTCCTTTATGCTCAATTGTCCGCTAGGGTGATGGATGATTTCTCACGATTATTGTCCTCCCCCCAGTAGTGCTCACCCTTATCCGGTGGTCTTCCCATCAACTCTCGGGAATCATCCATTAGTTTAGCATTCCCATGATCAATTACATTGATCACTGAGAGTTCTTCATTCACCATCGGGAGCTTGGGTGCTTTGTTCACATCGAACACCTCTACCTTGTCATGTGCTCGCATTGTAAGTTGACCCGCAGCTACGTCGATTAACGCTTTCCCGGTTGCCAAGAAGGGTCATCCCAAAATAAATGGGACTTCCGTGTCTGGTTCAAAATCCAGAACAATAAAATCTACCGGGAAAATGAGGGATCCCACTTGCACAAGCACATCCTCAACAATGCCATCCGGCCTAGCTAAGGATCTGTCTGCCAACTGCAAGATTACGGTTGTAGGTCTAGGACTCCCTAGACCTAACTTTCTGAATACCGAAGATGGTATCAGATTTATGCTCGCCCCCAAGTCACACAATCCACGCGCTCGGATACTCTACCCGATAGTAAGCTGGATAGTAAAACTTCCAGGGTCTTTTAGCTTCGTGGGCAGTCTATTTTGGATCCGGGTAGTGCATTCCTCCGTCAAAGCTACCGTGGCATACTCAGTCAAACGACTTTTGTTGGCCATGATGTCTTTAATATATTTGGCATATTTAGGCACTCCCTGCAAGACATCAACAAGAGGTAAGTTAACATGTACCTGTTTAAGCACCTCCATGAATTTCTTGAAACACGCCTCCTCTTTGTGTTTCTTTAGTCGTTGAGGGAACGGGGGTGGAGGTCTTTCTGATTCAGCTTCTTTGGTCTTCCCCCTATCTGAAATTTGTTCTCCCTCAACTTCCGCTGCTCCTGACTTTTGAGGTGGTCTTTCTGGTTCCACCTCCTTCAGCTGCAAACCACTCCTTGTGGTCACTGTATTTACCTGCTTCGGATTAGGATCTGTGTTGCTAGGCAGTCCTCCTCTGGGCCTTCTATTTTGGGCACTAGCAAATTGCCCAAATTGATACTCAGGAGCCTTAGTCGCTAACTGATTATTTTTCACTTCGGCTGCCAATTTAGCATAGTCAGCCTGCAATTGTGCCTGATTAGCGATCATGGTCTTGAACATCTCCTCAATGCTAGGTGATGGTGGTGGAGGAGGGGCATTGTGATTTCTGAATTGAGATTGGTAGTTCTGTTGCCCTCCTTGATTTCTTTGCATACCCTGACCCGAACTCTGGCCTTGTTGGTTGTTGCTACCCCATGAAAACTTTGGATGGTTCCTCCAATTTGAGTTGTAGCCGCTACCAAACTGCTGCTGATTTCTTTGTGCATTGCCCACAAAGTTAACAGAATGAGGATTTGCTCCACAGCACTCAGCTGAGTGCTCACTGCTACAACACATTTCACACCACATTTGCTGGACCGCATTGACTGAAGCTGAAGGCTGGTTCAAATTCATGTTGTTGAAGTGGTTGTTCAATTGATTCTGCAAGGCAGCTATCTATGCAGCGATAGCTGTAAATCCATCCACTTCAAGCACTCCTGCTGCTTTCCTTGCTCCACCTCGTGATGAATCAACATTCCATTCTGGATTGCCCCGTGAAATCCGGTTTAGCAAAGTGTACAGCTCCTCATAAGTCTTTTCCAGCGCTTGCCCTCCAGCTGCTGAGTCTAGCAAAATTTTAGTATGGGGTTCCAAACCCTCAATAAATGTGTGTACCAACACCTCATTGGACTGATGATGATGAGGACAGTCCCGCAACATGGATTTAAATCTTTCCCAGGCTTGATACAAATTTTCCCCCTCCCTCTGTTTGAAACTTTGAATTTGACTTCTAAGTCTGGCTGTTTTACCAGAGGGAAAAAATCTTATCAATAACTTTCGTGCAAGATCATCCCACGTTGAAATAGAATTTGGTGGCTCAACTTTTAACCACCTCTTAGCTTCACCAAGTATTGAGAACGGAAATAGTGTGAGCCGAACATAATCAGGTGACACTCCAGCGGGTATATAAGTGTCACTTATCTCCAAAATGTTTTGGAGATGCTGTTGTGGGTCTTCATGAGGGAGACCGGTAAATTTCCCGCTTGTGTGCAACAGTTGCACCATGTTCTGCTTGAGTTCAAATCTCCCTCCAGGCTCTGGTTTGCGGATACTTGATGTTACATTATTGGCATGTGGGATTGCCACCTCGCGAACCGGCCTTGCTGCTGCTTCTTCGGGCACTAACACTGCCCTCACAACCAGTGGATTTTGTTGCTCCATAATAGTCTGTCTGAGCAACTGCAGCTTCTTTTGTAGAGCTTCTCTGCATTTACTATGAAATATACGTTCAGGCTCTATATAAGATTCCACCAGCTCTTTGTCTCTTGCCAGTGTTCACAGAAATCAAGTCTGCAAAATACAGGCTAAGACCAAGTTGTCAACGCTTAAGAAAATAAAATAAAAATACAGTAAATTTACACTTAACACAATTTCATCAATTGCCTAGTCTCCCCGGCAACGGCGCCAAAAACTTGTTCGGGTGTTTGCTATATGGGTATATAAAACCGACATGCAAGTGCACGTGGTCAAACAAGTAGTAAGTGGCTTAAGTAAGCCAAGTATCAATCCAAGGAGACTCTGGATAAGTAAAAATTGCTCAAGTATACTATATTCTATCTTACTTCTATATATGCTGACAACAAAGTAACCAAAAGTTAAATAATTTGTTTATAAATTATATACTAAAACTATTAACAAATATCTACTTTGAATTGAAACTATGGATATGAGCATGCCAAGGTTAAAAACATGTAATGAACTTGATTATAATCATACTTTGGTTAATCTTCTCTTCCAGTTGCTAGCCAAGAACATTAGCCTAGAGATTAAAACTCTCGTATTTAATCTCACTTAAGAATCATAAACCATCCGTCTACATTTCTGTGATCAAATGCAATTTATGACCTAGCAATACAATTCCGGCTCTCAAATTGACTAATACGTCTTTCAAGTATATTTCTATCAGGAAAGCACATCAAAACTCAATTTTCCCAAATCAAGTTAAGAACAATACCCTATTAATTCACAACTTTCCAATTTCGTGCTCTCTCGAGTGAAATCGGACTTTTTAGATGTACATTAATGTCGGCCACGCACCAATGCAGTAGAAACAAGAATTAATAGAACAACATGGAAGAAGAAGATGAAAAACCATATAATTCAATAATCAAAATTCATCACAAATGTTCAAAACCTAAACAAGGAAGGGAATTAGCCACTGATTTGTGGATTAATCATCCTAAAACAAGTGTTAATCATGCAAACGATTGAGTGAAAGAAGAAAGAAAGAAAAAAAAACCCTGAGCTTTTTCGTCCCTCAACTGCCTGTAACCCACGTCCTTGCTCCACCAAGTCTGAATTATGAAAAATAAGCCTAAGTGTTCTATTTATACTAATGGGAATTTTTCCCGGAATAACAAGCAACGTGTCACGGAGTGCAACGCGGAGCACTGCCTCCGTGACACGGCGTGGACGCGGACCCTCTCTGGAAATCTAGGGTCCGGGAATAAAGCTTCAATGTGGCACGGCATGCAACGCGGAGGCTTGCCACCGTGCCACGGAGCTGTCGGGAGGCTCCACTGGAATTTGACTAATTATTCATCCTCCAGGAAGAATGCCTCCGCGATGGTAGCGTGAAACGGCTCCATCGCGGAGCCCCTTTAATTTGTGCAGTCCAATGCCTTTTTCGTGCTCGAATCCAAGTCCAACTCCGATATTATTCCAACATGCATTTTAGCTCCTCAAAATCACATTTCACTTGCAAAACAATGCTGATCATGTTGGTTAGTATAAATTCACATTTTATTACCAATTGCATGAAAATGTATACACATTGCTAGATAAACGAGGCAAAAATGATACGTTTGAGTATCACTTGGGCATATAAATCTGCCCAAGATCACTATCGCGAACCTTCACTGGAACTTGAGGTTCCAGGTAATCACACTCAACGTGACACGGAGTGCATCGCGGAGCACTGCCTCCGTGCCACGGAGGTAACGCGAACCTCCACTGGAATTTGACATAATTTATTCATCCCAAGCAGATTGCCTCGCGATGGTAGCGTGATGCGGCGCCATCGCGGAGCCCCTATTTTTGCCAACTTCCCTTGTCAACTTCCACTTCTTTCTTCCGAGTCCATCCCCGCACTTCACCAACTTGTAGATTAGCTTCCAAAAATTCCTTCTACCTGCAAAACAACACTAATCATGTTGGTTAGTATAAATTCACATTTATCTAAGAATCACATGAGAATGTACACATGACAATAGATAAACAAGTAGAAATGAAGCATTTGAGTATCACTTGGGCATGAAATTCTGCCTAAGATCAGTGACATCCACACACCTCACATGATGGTGGTGGAGTCTGGACCTGATTGACCTAAGTGAAGCTGACTTTCTACTGGTGTGATCATATGCTTTCTAATCATATTCACCAGCTAACTTATATCTGGTCTGATTGCCGCCACATCATCTACTTTGAGCTATCGCGACACCTTGGCTGCTGTGAATCCTCTTCTTGAGTCTTGATAATCTTTACTCCCTACTGACATAATATTCAAAAGAGCTTCAATTTCATTATAGCTCTTGGACAAGATCTGTCCTTGTGCAGTAGCATCGTGATACATGTTGGACTCTGGCTTCAGCTCTTCTGTAAAATTGTGCCCGATAATCTCCTTAGGCTGCATGTGGTGTGGGAAATATCTCAAGTAGCCCTTGTATTGTTCCCATGCTTGAGCCAAGGTCTTGCCACCTTTGCACAAAACCAGAGATCTTCCCTCTCAACTCATTCGTCCTTCTTAAAGAGAAGAGCCTGGTGATGAACTTTTTGGAAAGAACCTCCCAAGTGGTGATGGAACCTACTGGCTCATTTTCAAACCACTTGTTCGCATCACCAATCAACGAGAATAGAAAAAATGTGAGCTTTACATACTCATCTAACACATTCTAAGAGTGAAAGTTCTCACTCAACTCCAGGAATGTCCTCAGATGCCTGTGGGGAACCTCGTGTGGCTTTCCTTGATATTGGCAAGTGTTTTTAGCCAACCGCACAATCCCTTCCTTCAACTCGACGATCCTAGTGATTGCGTGCTTAATGATTGCTTTAGAAGCATTCTCCAAGTTTGGTCTAAAAAAATTCAATACTGGAACCCTCTCCTAGTTATTTCCCTGTGCTTGCTTGTTATTCTCCATGATTCTCCTTTGAAAGGTTCACTTAATTGTCGGACCAAGAGAAGCCAAAAGTAATTCTTCACTTCTCATATTTTGAATACACTCAGCGCACAACATATGTAACTTCACAAACAAACAAAAAAATGTAAAACACAGAATAACAGAATAAAAATACTAACCTACAAACGATCAATCACTCTTCATGTCCCAGGCAATGGTGCCAAAAACTTGATGTTGCCCAAGCGCCCGCAAGCGCACAAGATCGTCAAGTAATATAGGACTAGAAGTGCCATTTATTGATCCCTCGGAGACTTGTCAGATCAATCATTATAAGGTTATTACTTTATTTTTCTATTCTATCAAAACAAATATAATTTGGGAATGGTTTTGAGAATTAAACCACTAAAAACGTTAAACGAAAAATTGACTAAAGACTATGATTGCTGCAGACTTGTTTGTACTTCAAGCAAAGATGAAATCTAGGGAATTAACACTTTCATATCAAGTTTAGTTTTCAAGACGTGATTATGCTACAAGGATTCCTCCTAAGGTTTGTAGTTCCAAGTTACTATCCCATTTGTTGCCACTCTCCCGATCATCCAAGAACTATTTCATGAACCCTAATGGTGGGTTGGTGACTTACCAACTCATTAGGCTCTTAATAATGAGCTTTACGTTAGTTTTAAATTCATTTAGACAAATTTTATGCCCCTATTGCTTTTTTGTGTGTAGGTAGAGCTAAAGAGAAAGAGCAAGAAGTGGAGTAAAAAGGAAGAAGTCAGGTGAAAATTAGTGCTCCACCGAAGTACATCGGAGAAATACTGGTCACACATAGATAACCACTGAATTCAGGAGAGAGTGTAACTGGCAGTCGCGGACATCAACCAGTGACTCGCCGGTTAAATCACCTACAGGTTTTGAAACTTGCTAGATCAAGAGAAAAGTAATCGGCGGATTGCGGATGGAGGCCGGCGATTCGATGAAGGTGTCACCGAATGGTCATGAAACATCAGTGGATGTGCAGAAGATAACAGATGGTGGTTTGAGGATTGCAACCGGCGAACCAACGGTTTTCCTACAAGTGACAAAATGCCTGAACAAGGGAAATTACGTCTAACATTGAAAAAGAGGAGATTGGTTTCCCTATTTTTGTAAATAGTCTAGAAAAAAGTACTCTATACATGTTTCCCTATTTTTGTATATAGTTTAGAAAAAAGTACTCTCTACACACTTTTTAGCTTTTTGAACATTCCTTTTTCTTTGGAGAAAGAAACAGCTCATTGGAGGAGATTGTTGAATATTGCTTTTCCTATTTTAATTTTTTTCGTTAGCAAGGTATATGTTACACCTCGTAAGTTTCTAGCGTTTAGTCGGCCTATTCGCATGTTGGTTGAGAGTTTTAGAATGCCATACGTACAAGGAAAGGGTCCTGGGAATGGCCGAACGAGTACCAAGGGGGAATTTCACGAGAGGAGGTCGAACCATGATGCCCAGAGGGGCAAAGTCGGACGGAGCTGCTCCTCCACGTTAGCCAGCATGGCATGAAGCAGAATTAGTGCCTTGAGCAACGTGCCACGTTGCCTTGTCTGCAGCCTCAAGTATATAAGGGTCTCACACTTAAAAGATTGATTATATATCATAAAGCACGACCAGAAGAGGTGAGAACGTAGGAAAACATTTAATTTTCATTTGAGTACACCGCTAAACACCGTCCAAATCCAAATTAACTTCGGGTATCGAAGTATAAGGCTATAGGGAGGATTCTACGGAGTTAGTTTCATGAAATTCGCCCAGCGAATCGTCGTCCCACCGAGCCAAAGTTGTTGGTATTGCTTCAAACTGGTGTCAATACGATCCCAGGCTTAAGTAAGTATTCATCCCTTCTGTATTCCCGAGAAGTTACGAGTTTTTTATCGTCTTTCGATAAGTTGAAGTATAGTCAGTATATATATATATAAGTTATTGTTTTCTTCAAATATAGTAATGAAGTTAGCCCTATTCTTCTGTTAATATGATTACAGTTGGGAAGAACAGTTGAATACCAGTCGAACCTCGAGTTAATCGGTAAATAGCGAACGAGGTTCAAGTTAGTTTCTTTTGCATAGTAATCTAGTATTAATCCCAGTAAAGCATGTCGGGAGTATGTTATCATGTCTAGTTGTTATTGTCAGTCGAGACTCGTAAATTGTATTGTGATGGGCTGGATTACTCCTGTATAGCTTCTGTGACAACCCCAGGGTTAGTAGTTGTGTCAACTCGCCCGTCAGGGGCGAGGATACGTCACTCTACAGAGCGGCATGCCCTCCACAAGGGACGAAGATGGGGATCCAGATCCTCATATTTGTCGTGGTTCCCCTTATATACACCCCTGCCGAGCACTTATTCCTACGGTGTAGATATCAGGAGTCCTCCGAACTCAAGCACAACTATAGTCAGGGGTCGAGCGGGCCAGCTGCAGACCTAGGGGATTGGAAGGACGCTTATAGCTATTAGTTGACTCAGTATGACCTGGATAGGGGTATATAGATTGAGGTGTACTCACTAGTGCTAATAGGGGCCCAAGTGGGTTGTTCTGTGTTGATTGTACCTTCCGGCTTATGGGGGCCAGGTAAGGTTTATATTTGTTTTAGTTATTAATAGTTAGACAGTCAGACGCCTCGCTTGTCAGGTATGACCCCTACCCTCCTTATTATAGTTATGTTTAGCCCTGATTTCACTACTTCAGCTATTTTCAGTCTGTTTCCTTTACTTCAGTTATTGTCGGCTCTATTTCCTTACTTTTAGTTATTTAAACTTATTGCTTTACATACTCGGTACCTGTGGTACTGACGCTCTCTTCTGGGGCACTGCATTACCTTCCTGCATGTGCAGATAGACGAGGAGCATGTCCCTCGTAGTTCCAGTGGGCCGTACAGAGCCATCAGCTCCTTTCTTCCAGAGCTTGTGTGATAGAGTTTTACTGTTCTTGTTTGTACAGTATGGATAGATCGGGGCCCTATCCCCACAATCTTATTACTCCTATAGGCTTGCAGATTGCATTACTTCCCTTTGGTTAGATGATATCGGCCGCGTGGGGCCTATATGTGTTTTTTACTATATGTGTTGGCCGTGTGGGCCCCTATATAGCTGTTGGTTGGTGGTCTTGTTGGTCGGTGGCCTTGTCGGTCATAGCTCAGTTTAGCATCGGCTTTCACTTTCTAGTTAAAACTAGATATCATGGTGGCCTTGTCGGCCCGCATAGGACCCCTATGTTTGTTTGTCTGTCTCTGGTTAGCTGTTTATTTTCACAGGTGGCTATAGGCTTTCTCGGTCGGGGGTTGTATTTAAAGCCGCTATATAGACTGTTGTTTTTCTTGATTCTAGAGTTAGAGGCAGCCCTGCACCAGAGGTGCTTGGGCTCAGTCAGCTCAGCAGTTTAGGTCCTAGTAGGGCACCGGTGCCAATCTTGCCTCCCAAGGTGGGGCGTGACAAACTAGGTATCAGAGCAGGTCGTATCCCAGGGAGTCTGCAAACCGTGCTAAGTAGAGTCTTGTCTATGGATGTGTTGTGCACCACATACTATAGGCAGGAGACTTTAAGGCATGATAGGATAGTTACTCTTTCTTTTTATTCAGTCGTGCTGTAGAGCGGTACCGTATAGGGTTATGTCCCTAAGCTCATTATACTCTTTTATTTACAGAGAAATGTTGGACCAGCGATACCCTACTACAGGAAGGAGGTTAAATATAGCAGCAGGAGAGGGCACCAGCAGGGTGCCTTAACCTCGGTCAGAATCGGCCCGATCTGAGGACGATATGGAGGTATCATCTTGACCTCCCTAGCAGTCTCCACCACGTTAGGAGGCGCTTGGGACGGCCGGTGTGAAGGCACCGCCTCCAGCAGTTTCTATACCCTTACCATCTGACTAGGAGGCCAGGAGCGCGGTGGTTATGCTAGCACAATTGATGGCTGCTCAGCGCCAGCCAATGCCACCTATAGTTGTAGAATCCGTAGTAGGGCCTGGTAGTTCGAGGGTCCGATAGTTCCTAGCACTAAGTTCCCTGCAATTCATAGGGATATATCGGACCGAGAACCCTCAGGACTTCTTAGACCAGATGCAGAGGATTTTCAGGGTGATGCATTCTACACCCACAGAGTCAGTCTAGTTGGAGGTATTCCGACTACGGGACATCGCCGTACTTTGGTATGAGAGTAAAGAGAGGTCTCGAGGGAGAGATGTTTCCCCTCCGACATGGCCCATCTTCTCAGATGTTTTCTTGGATCATTACCTTCCGCGGGAGATTCAACAGGCCCGGGTTGATCAATTCCTACACTTGGAGCAGGGGTCAATGAGTGTTTAGGAATATGCCATGCAGTTTGATTCCTTGGCTCGATATGTTCCAGCCTTTGTGGACACAATGCTGACCAGGTTACACCGCTTTATTATGGGGTTTAACCCAGAATATGTTGAGACCTGCATCACAACCACACTATGGGAGGATATGGATATTGCCCGTGTGCAGGCTTTTGCTCAGAATATTAAGGGTATCAAATAGCAGTAACGGGAGATTAGGAGGACAAGTCAGGAGCAGCGCCGCAGGGACAAACCGGATGAATTCCAAGAGGAGTCTTGTGGAGTACCTAGGCCACAGTTATCAGATAGGCCGCCTAGACCCCCGCCTCCACCACAGTGGAAGAGGAGAAGGTCTAGTCATCGAGGGAAGCCAGAGCCCGATGAAGGTTCGCAAGCAGTAGGTTCATAGCAGCAGAGGAGAGTGGAGCAGAGAGGGTTTACAATACCACTTTGTCAGATTTGCAGTTGGCGCCACTCTGGAGCATGCAGGTATGGTTACACATCATGCTATATTTGTGGACAGGAGGGTCATTAGATGAGGAATTGTCTAGCTAGGGGTCAGGGTGATCGGGGTCGACAAGATAGGTCATTGGCAGGATCACAAGCTCCAGCATCCCCGGCAAGGTGTAGGCCCTTAGTTTCAGCTGGTAGAGGCCTGAGGCAGATCAGTGGCCTCTAGTTCAAATGCCGGCCCAGACCATACTTATTCACACCAGGGAGACAGGAGTTAGAGTCGTCTCCATATGTTGTGACAGGTATGCTGAACATTTTCTTTCATCATGCTTATGTGTTGATAGATCCAGGATCCACTTTGTCCTATGTTACACTATTGGTGGCTTGGAAGTTTAGTATTATGCCAGAATTGCTTCGGCGACCTTTCTCAGTGTGTACACCCGTTAGTGAATGTATTATAGTCAGAAGGGTCTATCGGCGGTGTACAGTAGAGGTTGCCAGTCGTCAGACTATGACAGATTTGATAGAACTAAAAATGGTTGATTTTTATGCTATTATGGGTATGGATTGGCTAGCTCCATGCTATGCCAATGTCGAATGTTAGACCAAGAATTTCCGATTTCACTTTCCAAGGGAGGTAGTACGTGAGTGGAAAGGTAGTATTGCCACGCCAAAAATGTAGGTTTATTTCGTATCTTCGGGAGATAAAATTGATAGCAAAAGGGTGCATTTATCATATTGTCAGAGTTCAGGATGTTGGGGCAAAGCCTCCGACCCTTTAGTCTATTCCAGTGGTTAATGAATTTCCCGATGTATTTCTAGATGAGCTTCCTATATTCCCCCAGAAAGCGAAATTTATTTTGCAATCGATCTATTACCAGAAACTCAGCCTATATCTATTCCTCCTTATCGAATGGCTCCTGCTGAACTCAGAGAACTAAAGGAACAATTGAAGGATATGCCAGACAAGGGCTTTATCAGACCGAGTACCTCAGCATGGGGTGCACCAATTCTGTTCGTGAGGAAGAAGGACGGCTCCCTCCGTATGTGTATAGATTATCGGCAGCTGAATAAAGTCACTATCAAGAATAAGTACCCACTTCCCAGAATAGACGACTTGTTTGATCAGCTACAGGGAGCGAGGTATTTCTCAAAGATTGACTTAAGATCAGGATATCATCAGGTCCGGGTTCATGAAAGAGATATTCCAAAGACTACCTTCAAGACCAGATATGGACACTTTGGATTTCTAGTTATGTCTTTCGGACTGACAAATGCCCCAGCAGTTTTCATGGACCTGATGAACCACATTTTTAGACCATACCTGGACTTGTTCGTGATAGTATTTATTGATGATATTTTGGTGTATTCTCATTCAGAGGAAGATCACCAGGATCATCTACGGATAGTGCTCTAAATTCTCAGAGATCGCCAACTATATGAAAAATTTTCTAAATGTGAATTTTGGCTGAATTCAGTAGCCTTATTGGGTCATATTGTGTCAGATGTTGGTATACAGGTAGATAGGCAGAAGATAGAGGCAGTGAAAACATGGCCTAGACCTACCACTCCGACGAGGCACGTAGTTTCCTAGGGTTAGCCGGGTATTATAGAAGGTTCGTGGAAGGATTTTTAACTTTAGCAGCACCTTTAACCAAACTGACGTAGAAGGCAACAAAATTCCATTGGACTGAGGCATGTGAGTAGAGCTTTCAGGAACTGAAACACAGATTTACATCGGCACCGTTGCTAGCACTTCCAAAAGGAACGGAGGGTTATGCAGTCTATTCTGACGCTTTGGGTGTTGGGTTAGGATGTGTTTTGATGTAGCATGGTAAGGTGATTGCCTATGCTTCTAGACAGCTGAGGAAGCATGAGAAGAACTACCCTACCCATGACCTAGAGTTAGCCGCGGTGATTCATGCTTTAAAAATATGGAGACACTACCTGTATGGTGTCCATGTAGATATTTTCACTGATCACAAAAACCTGCAGTATATTTTCACCCAGAAAGAGTTGAATTTGCGGCAGCGCCACTGGTTGGAGTTGTTAAAGGTTTGTGATGTGAATATTTTACATCACCCAGGAAGGGCCAAAGTTGTAGCAGATGACCTTAGCCGCAAATCCATGGGAAGCCTGGCATGTTTATAGCCTGAGTGGCAGGAATTGGCCTGAGAATTGCATCAGCTAGCAAGTTTAGCCGTTCGTACAGTAGAATTAGGAGACAATGGAGTGGTAATCCAGAATACTGCAGTGTCATCGTTGGTGGTGGAAGTGAAAGAAAGGTAGTATGAAGATCCTAGCCTGGTTCAGCTCAGAAATAGGTTCCAGTGAGGGGAAGTGACTGATTTTCAGGTAACTGAGGACGGAGTTTTCAGATATAGAGATAGCCTCTGAATTCCAAACGTGGCAGGGCTTCGCTAGGAAATTATGGGCGAGGTACACTATGCCCGTTACTCTCTCCATATAGGTTCGATAATGATGTACCATGACGTAAAAGAGATTTACTGGTGGCCGGGAATGAAATAGAGGATAGAAGAATTTGTAGCTCAATGTCCCAATTGCAACAGGTGAAAGCTGAACATCAGAAACGAGGCGGACTGACACAGGATATAGCTGTGCCTTTATGGAAATGGGAGGAAATTAATATGGATTTCGTCGTAGGGCTACCTCATACCAGGCATAAATGTGATTCTATCTAGGTAATCGTTGACAAGTTGACAAAATCAACTCACTTTCTGCCAGTAAGGGCTACCTTGTCAGCTGAAGATTATGCTGACCTGTATATTAGAGAAATAGTCTGATTGCATGGTGTTCTGCTGTCAGTTATCTCTGACAGAGGGGCGCAGTTTACAACTAAGTTTTGGCAATCTTTTCAGAGAGGCCTGGGGAAGCAGGTTAACCTGAGCACAACTTTCCATCCTCAAACAGACGGGCAGGCAGAACGTACAATCTAGACACTCGAGGATATGTTACGGGTGTGTGTGCTATATTTTGGAGGCAACTGGGATGAACATCTACCACTTATTCAATTTGCCTATAATAACAATTATCATTCAGCAATTCAGATAGCGCCTTATGAAGCGTTATATGGGCGGAAGTGTAGATCGCAAGCTGGTGGGTTTGAGGTAGGAGAATCAACTTTGATTAGGCCAGATATTATTCGTCAGTCAGAAGAGAAAGTAAAGCTTATCAGGGAACGTCAACTGATAGCTCAGAGCCACCAGAAATCTTATGCTGATGTGTGGCGAAGAAACCTAGAATTTAATGTGGGTAACTGGGTATTCCTGAAGTTTTCATCGATGAAGGGTGTGATGAGATTTGGTAAGAAAGGCAAGCTCAGCCCGAGGTTTATTGGGCCTTATCAGATTCGCTGAAGGATAAGTCAGGTGCCTTATGAATTGGATTTACCTCTAGAATTAGAATCCGTTCACCAGTTTTTCATGTATAAATGCTGAGGAAGTGCATAGGAGATCCCTCCCGGATTGTCCCAGTGGAAGAAGTCCAAATCACTAAGGAGTTAGCTTATAATGAAGCTCCAGTAGCCATACTAGATCTGGAGATCTGTAGACTAAGAACTAAAGATGTTGCTTCCGTTAAAGTGTTATGGCAAAATAAGAACCGCGTGGAAATGAACTGGGAAGAAGAAGATGATATGAAAACCAGATATCCTCAGTTATTTCATACTTAATCAGATTGTGCAGCCAGAGGTATGTGGTTATTGTTGTTTCATAAGTCGCATTATATGCATGTATATGTGGAGTAGTTGACTTCAGTCTATTGTGAAATGACTGCATAATCTTTTGTGGAGTACCTGTATTGGACTTTTCTGTGTTTCAGAATTTTTGGATATTCCATATTACAGGGGATACTCTGCCAAAATTTCTCCAGAATAAGTAATTGCAAGGTTAAGATTCTTGAAAGTAGAAGTTAATATTCGAGGACGAATGTTCTTAAGGGGGAAGGATGTTACACCCTGTAAGTTTCTAGCATTTAGTCGGCCTATCGCATATTGGTTGAGAGATTTAGAATGCCATACGCACGAGGAAAGGGCTCGGGGAAAGGTCGAATGAGTGCCAAGTTGGGATTTTGCGAGAGGAGGCCGAGCCAATCTACCAAGAGGGGCAAAGAGGCACGGAGCTGCTCCTCTGTGTTAGCCAACGTGGCAAGGAGTAGAATCAGCATGCTGGGCAACGTGCCACGTTGCCTTGTCTGTAGCCTCAAGTATATAAGGGTCACACACATAGAAGATTGATTATAAATCATACACCACGACCAGAAAAGGTGAGAACGCAGGAAAAAAATTAATTTTCATCGGATTATGCCGATAAACGCCGTCCAAATCCAAATTAACTTCAGGTATCAAAGTATAAGGCTGCAGAGAGCATTTCTATGGAGTTAGTTTCATGAGATTCACCCAGCGAATCGTAGTCCCACCGAGCCAAAGTTGTTGGAATTTCCACAAACTAGTGTCAATACGATCCCAGGCTTAAAGTAAGTATTCCTCCCTTCTAGATTCCCGAGAAGTTACGAGTTTCTGATCGTCTTTCAATAAGTTGAAGCATAGTCAGTATATATATATAAGTTATTATTTTTTTCAAATATAGTAATGAAGTTAGCCCAATTCTTCTGTTAATATAATTACAGTAGGGAAGAATAACTGAATACCATTCGAACCTCGCCAGTTAATCGGTAAATACCGAACGAGGTATGGTAAGGCATTTTCTTTCGGCAAGTTAGTGTATTTAGCATAGTAATCCAGTATGAATCCCAGTAGAGCATGTCAGAAGTATGTTATCATGTCTAGTTGTTGTTGTCAGTCGAGACTCATAAATTGTATTGTGTTGGGATGGATTACACTTGTATAGCTTCCGTGACCACCCCACGGTTAATAATTGTGTCGACTCACCCGCCAGGGTCGAGGATACGTCGCTCTATGGAGTGGCATGCCGTCCTCAAGGGACGAAGATGGGGATCAAGATCCTCATATTTGCCGTGGTTGGCCTTATACACACCCCCGCCGAGCGCTTACGCCCAGGGTGTAGATATCAGGAGTCCTCCAGACTTAGGCACAGCTATAGTCAGGGGCCGAGCGGGCCCAGCTGCAGACCCAGGCGATTGGCAGGACGCTTATAGCCATTAGTTGACTTAGTATGACCTGGATACGGGTGTATAGACTGAGGTGTACTCACTAGGGCTAATGGGGGCCCAAGTGGGTTGTTCTGTGGTGATTGTACCTTCCGGCCTATGGGGGCCAGGTATAGTTTATATTTGCTTTAGTTATTAATAGTTAGACAGTAAGACTCCTCGCTTGTCAGGTATGACCCCTACACTCCTTATTACAGTTAGGTTTAGCCCTGATTTCACTACTTTAGTTATTTTCAGTTCGTTTCCTTGACTTTAGTTATTGTTGGCTCTATTTCCTTACTTTTAGTTATTTAAAGTTACTGCTTTACATTCTCGGTACCTGTGGTACTGACATGCTCTTCTGGGGCACTCCATTACTTGCCTGCAGGTGCAGACAGACAAGGAGCAGGTCCCTCGTAGTTCCAGTCAGCCGTACAGAGCCATCATCTCCTTTCTTCCGGAGCTTGTGTGATTGAGGTTTACTTCTTTTGTTTGTACAGTATTGGTAGATCGGGGCCCTGTCCCGACCATCTTATTACTCCTATAGGCTTGCAGATTGCATTACTTCCCTGTGGTTAGATGATATCAGTCGCGTGGGACCTATATGTGTTTTTGACTATGTGACTTGGCCGTGTGGGGCCCTATGTAGCTATTGGTTGGTGGCCTTGTCGGTCACAACTCAGTTTAGCATCGGCTTTCACTTTCCAGTTAAAACTAGATATCATGGTGACCATGTCGGCCCGCATTAGACCCCTATATTTGTTTGTCTCTTGTTAGCTGTTTATTTTCACAGGTTGCTATAGGCCTTGTCGGCCGGGGGTTGTATTTACAGCCGCTATATAGCCCATTGTTTTCTTGATTCTATAGTTTGAGGCAGCCCTACACAAGAGGTGCTTGGGCTCAGGCAGCTCAGCAGTTCAGGTCCTAGTAGGGCACCAGGTGCCAGTCATGCCTCCCAAGGTGGGGCGTGACAGTATAACCATTGTGTAGACGTATTTTTCGTTTGATTTTTCTTGCTCTTAATAATGAAATCGTTGAATTTATTAATGAATATACTCTTTAGTTTCTTAATCATTAGTAGCTGAATCATCAACTAGAGTTGTGTGATGATGGGTGCTTAATTAGATTGGGTATTGCAAGATTCATCTCAATGTTATTTAATTAGTGTAAATCTGCTGAGTTCTCTCCATTTTATAATTGATGATTTATAGTTTCTGATGTGGGTCTACTTTTCTTACTTGAATTTAACTTTAAAAAGAAGAATCCAAGTATTGGGAAAAAATTTGATGGTGGGCATGTATGTGATTGTGTGGAGTTAGTCTAGAAATAGCCAAAACCTACATTCATAATCTTAATAAGTAGTTGATGACTAGAGTTAGCTCATATATTAACCAAACTCTATTGGGCTAATTGAATTGTGTTTTGAGGTTGGAACGGACTCGAGAAAAAGGCATCCATTAGGTTGAAAAAACATAGGGCGCAATCTAGTTCAAAGTTATTTGCACTTATTCACAATGATTTGATGAGTTAGCATATCCTTATTTGATTAACAGCCCATCTACACCACACCTCTAGTCTTCACTAATTATGGTGTATCAATTTTGGTTATTGTGCTATTTTTGCAGATGATTTAGAATCCACAATATTATTAACTTCATTTTCCCCCAAAAATTTACTGTTTTATTTCTCTTGACTGGTGCGAGTAAATACTAATTTTCTAAAACAATATTTGCAACGATCATTCACTAGTCTCTGCCCGATTCGATCCCAACACACGTTGGGAATATATGTTTTGGGCAATGATCCTGTACACTTTCTCGTTAATCGGAGTTTAATTTGGACATTATAAAAAATGGCGGCATTGCTGGGGACTAGCGCTTGATATCCTTGTTTTTTTTTAATTTGAGTTAGTCTTGCATCTTAGATGTTGACATTTATCTTGCTGTTTGTTATTAGGGTGAATTCATATGATCCAACATTTGCAAGCAGGGGATAGTTTGGTTGAAGGTCACATGGAGCATGAAGAGGATAATCCGGTTATGCCTGAAGTTGCAGGAGCCATTCTCCTACCAACCACGGTAGGAAGTGCAGTGTTTCATGTTACGAGTACTATGTTACACTTGTTACAGATGAAAGGGCTCTTCAGGGGTAAATCGAGTGAGGATGCAAACCGCCACTTTAGGAATTTCTTGGAGATTTTCCAACCCTTTAACATAACAAATATAAGTCGAGTCTATCAGGTTAAAGCTCTTTCCATTCTCCCTTATGGTAGAGGTGACAATGTGGTTGGAGGAGCTCCCTCCGGGTTGTATCACCTCGTGGAAAGAACTGACTAAAGATTTATTTGGATCACTTCTTCCCTCCCTCAAAAATGTTGCAGCTGAGGGATGATATTTCTAACTTTAGGCAAGAGCCAGGGGAGCCTTTGCATGAAGCATGGCTAACATTCAAGAAGAAAGTGTCCCTTTTCCCTAACCATGGTCTCCCTGATGGAGTGCTCCTTCAAAGCTTTTATAGAGCCTCAGACTCCATTAATAAATCTGTTGCCAATAATTTAGCTACAGGATTAATTATGGATTAGATGTATGGGTTAGCTAAGGCCCTTTTGGATAGAATGACATAGACGAATCGAGCATGGCATTTTAGGGAGAATAATGTATCGTCACATGATGTTAGTTCTAGTGCATTAGCAGCTAAAATATGAAACGAAAGGAAGAGTGAGATGAAAATATTGCTAAAATGATGACTCAACTGGAGTTAATGACTAAACATGTGATGGGGGTCAGGCCTAATGTTGTGAATGTTGTAGGAATGCAAGGTCCAATGCATTTTGAAGGAGAATCGTCACCACAAAGATACGAGGAGGAGTGCCAATACATGGAAAATTATATGGTGGGTTCTCGAGCTGCGTATCAAGGTACTAATCAAGGCCCTTGGCTCCCATGGGAAGAGTACCAAGGTTTGAGAAACTGTGACGCACAGGGATGGCTTGATAGAAATGAGAGATGGGGAAATAGAGAGCAAAATTGTGAGGGGGACTGCTATCGTTGAAGTTCGAATCCATACATTCCCCCTCCTAAAGCTGAGAATGCCCAAGCTCAACTAGGTGTGAGCGATGAAGGGAGCTCAAAAATTGAAGAGATGTTAGCAAATATTCTCAAGAAAGTGGAATCAACCGACATCGGGGTCAATGAATTGAAAGGGGAGGTGTCTAACCATGCCCAAACCATGAGTGCACACTTAGCTTCCATCAAGAATTTAGAAGCTCAAATGAAACACTTATCCTCTCAAATAAACCCCCGAATGAAAATAACACTTCTGAGTGATACAATGCCAAACTCCAAGAAAGATAGTCAATGTATGGCCAGTTTCAAGAGGTGTGGTAAAATTCTTGGAGACGCAGGTGTTAAGCCCAAGGAAGTTTTTGCTCCTAAGACAATTGATGAGAAATAATCTGAGGAGGTGCCTAAAGAACCAATTTGTTATGATAGTGTTGAGGATGAAGGTGATGGAGATGTTGCTGAAGTTCGCTCAAATGCTGATGAAGAAAAGGCAGGCATGAAAGCCTCAAGTGAGAAAGAACAAGAACCAAGAGTTCCACCTCCTTATCTAGAGTGGATAGCCAAGAAAAAGAAGGATGATTAGTTCAGTATGTTTATCAACATGTTCAGAAAATTGTCCATAAATATACCATTGGTAGATGCTTTACTTCAAATACCTGAATATGAAAAGTTCATGAAAGAGCTGCTGAAGAAGAAGAAACTTATAGATGTAGGCACCGGAGAGACAACTCATCATTATAGTGCGATGATGATAAGAAACCTTGCCCTATAACGGGAGGATCCAGGAGCCTTCAAAATTCCTTACACTATCGGGTTGTGTGTGTTCATGAAAGCCCACTGTGATCTTGGTGCAAACGTAAATTTGATGCATCTCATAAACTTCATGAAATTGGGGCGTAGGAACACAAAACCTACATCAATGATATTGTTAGTGGCTGATCAATATATCAAGAAACCTATAGGTGTTTTAGAGGATGTATTGGTGAGGGTAGATAAGTTTATTCTACCATCTGATTTTTTGGTTCTTGACTGTGAGATGGATGTAAAAGTTACAATCATTTTGGGGAGAGCATTTCTCTCCACGGGTAAAGCTTTGGTAGATGTGGAGCTAGGTGAGCTCAAGTTTCGGGTTGGAGGTGATGAGGTTACCTTTAAGGGCATCATAATTTGGAAAACTAGTAAACATGATTAGTAATTGAAAACATGATAAAACTTGCCCATGAAACATACTTTATCAATTAAAACATATTTAGATCATACCCATGACATAAATTTAGGAATTTCATGCATCGAGTTAAAACCCCATAGAATCCACTATAGATTTTCATGAATTAAAGAGGGATTGGGCATGGGTGTGAACGGATTCACCTATTCATAAGGCTACTTACCTGATTTAGGCTGATTCCTACACTTCTTGAATGCCCAAGAAGAATTTGAAGAGAACCTTGAAGGATATGCATTGATCATCTCTCTCGACTATTACTCTTGAATGCATAGGTTTAGAATAGGCTATAATGACTTAAAATATCTTAATACACCCTAAAAATAGCTAAAATGATATAGTTTAGGCCTTAGGATCATAAGAATTATAGAAAAGCCGTTACTAAATTTGTAGGAACTAACTGACTGCCAATCCCCATGAGGGACTGGATGACTCATCACTTCAGGCCACAACTATTGACATCATTAATCAAATACATTGCCTTATAAATCATCTGGGACTCATCACAAGGGACATCACAAATCATTACAGGTGACCACGACTCATGGTCATAACTAGTCGCATGGATTGCCTTAGTTCCTAATAATTTTCATCATGCTGACAATGACCCATCCAATGAAGCGTGGTTACTGACCATGAATCATGGGGTGCTTTTGTAGGGTACACTAGCATATTTCCTTCACCTTCTCAAAATCACTACCCACGACTGACTCAATGAGTCGTTGGGTCTGACCATGACTCGTGGTCATGTCCTTGGGGACCTTAACTACCAAAATCCAAATAACCCCCTGATCCTCACCATGAGTCAGATCACAACTCGTGGTATGCCCCACGGGTCACCGAACGACTCGTTCTGTGATCTAATGCCAGATTTCAAATTTTATCCATTTCAACTCCTAGGTCTGATCTTTGGGCTTCTGAGGTATTACAATATGAGGGAGAGAGAGGCCAAAAGGGCCCCAATAGACAGCTATGGGTTCACTCAATAGAGATCTGATGGTGGTCACCGCCCTCAAATTCAGCAAAGATTACTAGCTCCAGCACCATCATTTGCTAATGTTCCATCCAGACAAAAGGTGATCAGAGGAGCAGGGCCTTAGGTTCGAGGGGCCAGAGGGGCATGCAGGCAGAGAGCACATTTTCATCCTACGAGAGGTGTGGCAAGAGTCATGTCAGGGAGTACTCTCTTGGCTCTTATATAAGTTATGGGTGTGGTAGATCTGACCACGTGCATTGAGCTTGTCCATTGGCTATACAGGTTGATGATTGAGGTCGTGCACAAACTACCAGGTCAGAAGCAGCTCCAGCACCCTAAGCTCAGCAGGGTACATCCACTAGTGAGGGTAGCGGGCAGCGCCAAAATAGATTCTATACCCTCATCTCGCGTCAGGAGCAGGAGTCTTCACTGGATGTGGTTACTGGTATGTTACGATTTTTTCACCTTGAAGTTTATACGTTTTTAGGTCCAGGGATACCTTGTCTTTTGTTACACCTTATATTGCTTGTAGCTTTGGAGTCAGTCTTGAAATTCTATCAGAACCATTCTCAATCTCTACGCCTGTTGGTGATTCAGTTGTAGCTATGTGGGTGTATAAAAGTTTCCTGGTCATAGTATTGAAGAAACTCACCTCTACAGATCTAGTAGAGTTAGCTATGAATGACTTTGATATTGTTCTCGATATCGATTGGTTGTATGCATGTTGTGCTTCCGTTAATTGTAGAACCCATGCAGTGGAGTTCTGCTTTCCAGGTGAATCAGTTTTAGAGGTGAAGGGTAGTTTAGACGTGCCTGTAGGTCATTTTATTTCATATCTTAAAGCCAGGAAAATGATTTCTAAGGGTTGTGTATACCATTTAGTTAGGGTTAAGGATGTTGAGTCCGAGACCCTGACTAACCAGATAGTCCCGGTAGTAAGTGAGGTCCCAGAGGTCTTTCCAAATGATTTTCCAGGAGGTCCTCCTGAGAGAGATTGATTTTGGTATTGACCTTCTTCCTGATACGCAGCCTATATCTATTCCTCCATACAAAATGGATCCAGCCTAGCTAAAAGAGTTAAAAGGAGCAGTAGAAGGATCTTTTGGACAAGGGTTTTATTAGACCGGGAAAATCCCAATGGGGTGCACCAATTATTTTTGTACGAAAGAAAGATGGCTCTCTTCGTATATGTATTGATTATCTAAAAAGCTCACTATCAAGAACAGGTATCATATACCTAGGATTGATGATTTGTTTGACCAGCTTCAGGATGCCAAGTGCTTTTCAAAGATTGATCTCAGATCTGGGTACCATTAGTCAGGGTGTGGGAGACTAACATCCCAAAGACAGCCTTCAAGACGCAGTATGGTCATTTTGGAATTGTAGTTATGTATTTTGGACTAATGAATGCCCTTGCATCTTTCATTGACTTGATGAATAGGGTGTTCAAGCCATACTTGGATATGTTCATGACTATGTTTATTGATGACATCCTGATATACTTTCAGAGAGAGGAGGACCATGATGCTCATTTGAGGGTGGTGCTATAGACTCTCAAGGATCACCAATTGTATGCTAAATTTAGCAGATGCGAGTTTTGGTTGAACTTAGTGGCATTTTTGGGTCACGTGGTACCAAGTGAGAATATAAAGGTGAACTCTAAGAAAACAGAACCGGTGAAGAATTGGCCTAGACCGGTGAATGCTTCAGATATCTGGAGCTTTTTGGGCTTAGCTGGCTACTACAAGAGATTTGTTAAGGGCTTTTCATCTATTGCAGCTTCATTGACTGAATTGACCCAATAGAAAGTGAAATTCCAATGGTCGGAGGCTTGTGAGAGAAGCTTTCAAGAGTTGAAGACTCGATGGCCGAGTGTACGAGGACTGTCAAATAAGTGCCTCAACGTGGTGTAGCGACTACTTTTTACCTCAACACCGGTGTTAACTCTACCAGAGGGTATTGATGGGTTGTTGTGTATTACGATGCTCACGGGTCATCCTTGGTTATGTTTTGATGCAGCACAGTAAGGTTATAGCATATGCTTCTAGACAGCAGACAGTTCATGAGAAGAATTACCCGACCCACGATCTTGAATTAGGGGCGGCTGTATTCAGTTTGAAGATATGGATACATTATTTGTATGGGGTCCATGTAGATGTGTTTTCAGATCATAAGATTTTACAATACGTGTTTACCCAGAAGGATCTCAATCTTCGACAAAGGAGGTGGTTGGAGCTACTTAAGGACTATGACATGAGTGTCCTTTACCATATGGGCAAGGCTAATATAGTAGCAGATGCACATAGTAGACTCTCTATGGAGAGTTTGTCCCACGTGGATGAGGGGAGAAAGCAGCCAGTGAAGGATGTGCATCGACTTGCATGGTTGGGAGTTCAGTTGGTTGACTTGACCAATGGAGGCCTTATTGTTCAGAACGAATCAAAATCATCTTTTGTGACTGATGTAAAAGCTAGACAAGACGAGGACCCCATTCTAGTAAAGTTAAAGGAAGTCGTTCAAAATAAGAAGATAAAGGTCTTCTCCAAAAGGGGAGATAGTGTGCTTCGATACTAGGGTTGTTTGTATATGCTGAATATTGATGATTTGAGGAACCGTATGTTTCATGAGGCTCACAGTTGAAGATATTCAATCCATCCAGGGGTCACTAAGATGTACCGTGACCTACGGGAGGTCTATTGGTTGAATGATATGAAGAAAGACATAACAGAATTTGTACCTAAGTGCCCAAAGTGTCAGCAAGTGAAGGTTGACCATTAGAGACCCAGAGGTGTTCTCCAAGACAGTAGCATTCCTACTTGGAAGTGGGAAGAGATCAATATGGACTTCATAATAGGGTTGCCTTGCACTCGTCGGAAGTACGGCTCCATTTGGGTTGTCATAGACAGGTTGAACAAAGCCGCTCATTTTCTACCGGTCAAAACCACTAATTCAGCCTTGGATTATGTGAAACTATACATCTGAGAGCTAGTTCAGTTTCATTGAGTTCCCTTGTCCATCATATCATATAGAGATACCCAATTTAACTCTCAGTTTTGGAGGTTGTTACAAAAAAGATTGGGTATTCAAGTTAAGCTTAGTACAACATTTCACCCGCAAATGGATGGTTAAGCGGAGTAGATGATTCAAACTCTTGAAGATATATTGAGAGCATGTGTGATTGACTTCAAGGGTAGTTGGGATGACCATTTGCCTCCTATTGAGTTTGCGTATAATAGCAGCTACCATTCCAGTATTTAGAGGGCTTTGTTTGAGGCTCTCTATAGGCGGAGATGTAGATCGCCTATTGGCTGGTTTGAAGTTGGTGAAGCTGCAACGATAGGACCAGATTCAGTCCATGAGGCTATAGGGAAGGTTCAACTCATATAGGACAGGTTGAAGACAACTCAAAGTCGCCAAAAGTCCTATGACAATGTGAGAAGGAGAGAACTCAAGTTTGAAGTAGATGATTAGGTGTTTCATAAGGTGTCTCCCATGAAGGGAGTGATGCGGTTTGGAAAAAAAGGAAACTTAGCCCCCGTTATGTTGGCCCATACCTGATAGTTAAATGGGTTGGCAAGGTGGCATATGAATTGGAGTTTCCCTCAACATTAGCTTCTGTGCATCCTATTTTCCATGTAAAGCTCTGAAAGAAGTGTTTGGGTGATCCAGCTCTAGTTGTTCCGGTGGATAGTGTTAGTGTGAATGACAGCCTTAGTTATGAGGAGATTCTGTTGGGAATACTAGATCGTCAGGTTTGAAGGCTATGAAACAAGGACATAGCATCAATTAATGTTTTATGGTGGAATCAACAGGTTGATGGATCTACAAGGGAAGCCGAAGCAGACATGATTGCTAGATACCCACAATTATTCTCAGCCGGCTCAGTTCTATCTTGAGGTATAAGTTTTTTCCCTAGTACTCTATTTAGTTTTCATATTCAGTTCATGTGCCCCAGTTTCTTTCATGTATGTGGATGTATATATGATTCATGAATCCAGTTCAACCATGTACTTTGAATCGAAGTTAGTCATTCCGTCAGTTTTTATCTTAAATGATCAGTATTTGAGTATGATGATTTCATTCTCTATTTTCTATATGCTTTACCACATTGGAGGATGAATGCTACTAAGGGGAAGATATTGAAATACCCCAGAAAGTGCCTAAGACTTGACTTGGGAATTTAAAAATGAATGTTTGCAGAAATTTGGAAACTTATCACAGAACGGGTCATGCAACGGATTGTTGGTCCACCAACGATCCATAGGAGGTGTTCGTGGTAAGGTATAGGAGGGTTGAATTTGGGAGTAACGGGTCAAGGAACGTGGTTTGATGTCACGAGTCGTTGTTTGTGGTCGTGGTGAGAATGGTCCTTAGTCTAGGAGGAAGTAATGGGTCGTAGGATGACTTGTCCCAAGTAACAACGGATCGTGGTAAGTAACCATTGAAAAGAGTAGGAAAATCTCTAGTCGAGGTGATGGATGCAAACCAATACTCATTGGAAGGAGGCACAAGCCGTATTGTGGCTCATGGGAAAGCCCAGGTTCAGGTCATCAGGGGGAAGTAACGGGAGGATCAAATAGATCATTGTCTGATGTAATGACTCATCCTGTCGAGTTGTGGGATGAGAATCTTAGAAGTTAAGAATTGGCAGGAGATGTAACGGACGGACACAATGAGTCATGGTATGAAGGCACGACCCGTAGGATCGGTCGTTGTCAATGCCAGTGCAAAATTTTAAAGAAATTCATTAAGGGTATTTTCATAATTCTTAAGTTCTAGGGTTCTAAACTACATCGTTTAAGGCTCGAAATGCAGTTTTTTATGAGGGGAAAATCTATCCTAGGCTCATTCACATCCATGCATGCATATTGAAGGGGTTTAGAAGGTGATCAAGTTAGATTTCTTCAAGATTTCCTTTAATCTTTCATTAGGCTTTCAACGAGTGGTAAAATCAGATCTTCCCCAGGTATTTAGGGTTATGAATAGGTGAATTCGTTCACACCCATCCAATTTCCCCCTAAATCATGGAAATTCCTACGTTGATTCTATGGGATTTTAACCTAATGCATGAAATTTCTAATTCTCTACGTGGGTATGATCTAAATAATTTTTATTATTGAATTATGATCATGAGCATGTTTTGAGTTGTTTTCCATTAAAATCATGTTTCAAGATTTATAAATTTAAATGCCCATTCATGAGAAGTTATGAAGGTTGAAATTTATGGTAAATGTTCAGGTATGATGAGATATTATTGATGAAAAGCATGTTTCCAAGTTACCCTTGTGTATAATCCTGTTTTCATGGGAATTGGGTATCTTCAAGAATGTTAAAGTATTGGGCAATGCCCACATGTTCACGTATGACTAATATTTATGATATGAATTTCATGATTGATCGATTTATGACATTGGCTGATTCATTGTCCCTTGATTCATGGCTAAACATGTATGTAATTGGGGTTCAATGATGTTAATGTATATTTGGCCATGAATCTAATGAATGATGTTTATGATTTAAATACAAGCCTAATGTGCATGTTTTTGGGAGCAATTTCTAGCATCGAGTAGGTGACATTCAAAGGACTACGCCGGTGTCTCATAACTACGTGCCACCGTAGGTTCCTATTGATACATTACAATGTTAATGGATCCCCTGTTTCATGATATCACATACTGCACGTCCCTTGCCTAGCAAGCCTGGGATGACTCTACCCACTTGAGTGAGATAGTTGAGGCATCGTGTAAGGCTCTACCATGATGGTGTTGGTTAGGATGAGTCATCCCATTGTTCCTCATGATTTATGCATGGTTATGTTCATATTATTTTGGCTCAAGTCACGTTTAATGAAGCTTTTATCCTATTATAATGATTATGACTCATTTACAAATGTTTTGAAAACCTTGAGCCTTATGTTACATTATGATATTTATGTTATGAGCATATTTTCCTACTCTGATGAACTTTTATGTATTTTAAATGTCCATTTTACTTACCTTGCATACTCGGTACATTCCACGTACTGGTCGCATACTTTATATTGTATAGTTTCATGATACATGCTCAGATCTTCAGACCCAGAACTGTCATTGGCTTGTTCTCAGAGTTAGCATCCAGTTCATTGGTGAGTCCTCATCTTCCGAGAACTAGTTGATATTAGTTATCCTTTATGTTCAGTTTTCCAGACTTGTCGGGTTAGTTGGGGGTGTTGTTCCATCAACCCATCAAATATGTTAGAGGATTTCAAACTATATGTAATATCCAGCTTTCATGTATGAAGTGCATTTCGCTTTCTACATTATGTCATCATTATTCTTCCTCTATGTTATTATGATGACTATTCCGCTTTATTTGATTGAGTTAGATGTATGTTCATGCCATGGGTTGACTTCGAGTCTCTCGGGGCTCTTTGTCCCCTGTTGCGATTCGGGTCTTCGTTCGGGCCATAACATGGAACTTGCTAGATCGAGAAGTAAAGTAATCGGCGGATCACAGATTGAGGCCGGTGAACCATTGAAGGTGTCTCTGAATGGTCCTGGAACCTCGTTGGAAGTGTAGAAGATAACAGACGACGGTTCGCGAAATGCAACCGATGAACCGCTGGTTCCCCCTTAAGTGACAAAACGCCTAAACAGGGGCAATTACGTATAACAGTAAAAAAGAGGAGATTGGTTTCTCTATTTTTGTATATAGTCTAGAAGAAAGTACTATGTACATACTTTTTATCTTTATGAACATTCTTTTTAGTTTGGAGAGAGAAGAACCCCATCAGAGGAGATTGTTGAATATTTCTTTTCCTATTTTCATCTTTTTCCTTAGCAAGGTATAACCACTGCTGAGGACATATTTTGAGCTTGATTTTGCTTGCTCTTAGTTATGAAATCATTGAGTTTATTAACGAATATACTCTTTAGTTTTGTAATACCTTGGAAGTGCCTAAGACTAGATTCAGAAGCTGAAACAAAGTGCAACAAAAAGGTTTGGAAATCATCTCGGGATTACCCATTGTATGAATCATGGGAAGCTTCCAGGGATCGTTGGTCCCTGTCGTGGTGAGAATGTGGTTGGCAGGTCTAGGACCAATGATCCATGGAACGACTCACTGGTCAGTGTAATGGGTTATGGCAAGCAGTCGTTGTGACAGTTGTCTTTATCAAGGTGACTGGCACGAGTCGTGGTATGACCCGTTGTATAGGACAACGAGTCGTGGTATGTTTCTGTTAGGAGGACTTCTAGAAGGTGAGTAGTGGCGGGCAGTGGTGGCAACGGGCAAAAATTAAGAGTTGTTGGGACTAGTAATGACTCATCCTATCCAGTCATGGTAGCAGACCAGAGTTTGCAATGTGGAGTGAAACGAGAAAAGTAACGACCCATTGGATGAGTCGTTACTCCGGGTAGTATGTAATTTCCTACGAAGTTAGTAAGGGTAAACTCCTAACTTCTAAGCTCCTATGCACTATAGTACGGCATTGTAAGCTCAGATTAAGGGAGTCTTAAGAGGGTTAAGTCCATTCTAACCTATTCCCTCCCCATGGATGCAAACTAGAGGATTCATAAGGAAGAACAAGCTTAGAACTCTTCAATTCCTTCTTAAATTCCTTTGAGTTTTCAAAGAAGAGTGTAAATCAAATTTACCTAGGTATGTGTGTTTATGAATGGGAGAATTCCTTCACTCTCATTCCAAAATTCTCTTCTAAATCATGTAATTCTAAGTTGATGAATCTATGGGGTTTTAGCCCAATTTGTGAAATCTCAAAGTATCTACCATGGGTAAATTCTCCTCATGTTTCTAATGTTGTTTCTACACTCATGGTCATGTTTTATAATGTTTTCAATTACTAATTTATGATTTCGAAATATTACAATTATAATGCCCAATTATGAAAGTTCATAAAAGGTTGAGATTATGATTTATGCTTCCAAGTATGATGAAATGTTTATAATGAAAGTATGATTTCGAATTACCCATCTTTATATTCATGATTTTGACTATCTCAAAGCATGTATAGGTTTGGGCAAGCCCATTTGATCAAATATGATTCATGATTTATTTTAATTTCTTGTTATTAGCTTACCACATGGTTTTGGAGTCTATACTCCAACTTTTCAGCTTGTGGTATGGTTTGAGCCAAGGCTCCCATGATATGTTTTTAGATTTTGCATGTCCTATTATGATTCAGCTTTGTCGCAAGACGATGTTTCTCATGATATGTTTTTAGATTTTTCATGTCCTATTATGATTCAGCTTTGTTGCAAGACGATGTTTCTCATGATATGTTTTTAGATTTCTCATGTCCTATTATGATTCAGCTTTGTCGCAAGACGATGTTTTAGCTTTGTTGAAAAACGATGGACAACATATGCATTTTTTAGGAGTAGTGTCTAGCACTGAGTAGGCTAAGGGTTAAGTCAACTCTGTGCCTCAAAACTAAGTGCCAACATAGGTATGTTCCGATTATTTTGGACCTCTCTTGTGCCCCCGAGTGGCCTTCAGCTTGATATTGATATCATGGTAGCGCCCTGAGCCCTGTCAAGGCTATGTATGGCTCTGACCACTTGACTTTAAAATTTGAGACCATGTAAGATCTATCGTGGTAATGTTGGTGATATGACAAGTCTCCCATTGTTCCTCATGATTTTAAGTTATGCATGTTCATTAGTTACGATATTATGTTTTCAGCAGACTTGACCCATTGTTTATTTTACTTATGATTATCAGTTTCAGCTTTGGGTTATTCAAATAAGTTATGATACTCAGTCATGTTTAAATTATGTTTTCATATAATAGCATGCAAGCCTTATGTCACGCCCCATAACTGGGGGGAGGGCACGACTGGCTCCCCATACCTGACTGACTGGGAAGCTGACTATATGACATCTGTAACTGTAACACTTAGGTCGTCCAAGCCACTTGTCACAATCAACCGATGCACAAACTGGACCCATAATGTCTCAAAAATATAGGGTAAACAAATGAAATTCAAAAAAGGCTATAAGTATGCTAAACTAAAGAACAAAAAGCCGAAAAGGCCACAAACTGAATACCATTATACACACTAAGTCCACAGAGCCTCTAAAGAGTAAACTAACTGATGGTCGGAACAGGACTCCGACCTACCCATAACTGCATCTCAAAACTCTAACTGAAACAAAACCAGTATTAGCTGCAGAAAGAAAGGAGCATACGAACACATCCACTAATCTCACGAACTGCTACTACAACTGGCAATCCTGACCTCTACCTACACCTGTGGCATGAACGCAAGTCCCCAGGAGAAGGGACGTCAGTACGAATAAAATGTACTGGTATGTAAGGCAGAAAACTATCAACATGTAAGATAGCAATGATAACTGAGCCAAAAATAAGGAATAGTAACAACCTAGAATCCTAGAAACTGAAACCCGACAATAAGTAAATACTGACGTGCAAATGCAACCAAGAAATGCACAAGAAAAACTATAACTGTAATGCCAGCAACCAGCCAACCATAAATCCATGTATAAGATTCGTCCAGCTGGTGTACCATATCAGGGAAAAAAAATATCTTCAGCCGCTGTATCACACTGGGGTAAAATACAAATATCTCCAACCGATGTACCACACCAGGATAAAATGAAAATATCTCCAGTCGATGTACCACACCAGGTTAAAAAAAATATCTCCAGCCGATGTACCACACCGGGGTAAGATAAAAATATCTCTAGCTGATGTACCACATCGGGGTAAGATAAAAATATCTCCAGCCGATGTACCACATTGGGGTAAAATAAAAATATCTCCAGTAGATGTACCACACCGGGGTAAAATAAAAATATCTCCAACCGATGTACCACACCAGGGTAAAATAAAAATATCTCCAACCGATGTACCACATCGG
Organism: Datura wrightii; assembly: GCA_035772735.1. Classification (NCBI taxonomy): domain Eukaryota; kingdom Viridiplantae; phylum Streptophyta; class Magnoliopsida; order Solanales; family Solanaceae; genus Datura; species Datura wrightii. The sequence continues at coordinate 150,081,729 of JASDFA010000001.1, read as the reverse complement.
GGTAAAATAAAAATAATTCTCAATTGTAATCATAAATATGGCCGATATAGCTTATATTGAGTCAATTTAACGCGTATGGAATATAAATGAAAAATGTTATATCTGTGTACGGAATGGGCCTCTTTCGTAACACATAAATGCAACTGAGCACCCATATCATGTAAAGTTGGAAAATATGCATATATATCACGTAAAGCTGTAAAATTGTACATGTACATGTTGACTCAGTTACTGAAAGGACCTTCAAGAGGTTTTCACAACATAAGAACTTTTATAGGCTTACAAACAATGTCCTACAAATAATCCTACCAATTTAACATATTACTTGGATAGAAACACATAAAGCTCATTTCTACACAATTCTTTAACATTTCGGAACTGCAAATATATACTGTCTACCAGGTGGTCCCTTCACCTATATCGACAACTATACATTGGAATTTCAATGTCAAATTTATCATGTAGATAAGCACATATAGTTCATAATTCATTTGACTTATTTGCAGGAAAACATGGAAATTATAACTAGGAAGTCGGAGTTATTTGTCATATACATAGAGTTGAGAACTGAACTATAAACATACAGCATATGAGATTTCTACATAATATATAACTCGTATTTAGTTATCTGGGTGACCTCTAGGAGACTTCCTGGTATCCAAAATTCTGAGCTTAACTGATCATTATCATAGCCTGCACTTATACTTACTTAGGCATTAGGAACATTGGTACATGGGAGAATCTCTCCTCTGAATTTAGGAAATTTAACTGATAACTCAACAAGAGCTAAACATAAAGATGCATGACTTGAATATAACTTAAAGAATTCAACTGTACGTTATAACATGAAAATCATATATATTAAGACTTCGTACTGGAAAGACAAATAAAGACTTGAGTTCTTAGACTTGTATACAACATCAGATACTTGACTGAGACATTAGCATAATTCTCGAAATATGATCTCTCAAAAACTTCTTAGATCAGCTAGCATGTTTCAACATAAATTAGGGACATAAAGACATAACTTAAGGATCTGAGACTTGGAGCTCTATAACTTGGGAACTCGTGAGTAACTCTCTAAGTGATGCCTTATAGGCAAATAAAGATATATAGTCGTAATTCGGGTGATGCCGGATTGACTTACATAACCTTGCAATTATCTACGGAGCTTAAGAAAGCTTACATAATCATAAGTGTCTTAGAAGATCCTAGGATTACCCTTTTCAGACATGGTAGAAAGTTTCAAAACTTAGAATAGATAACTTAACATAATCGTTTAGGGGTATAGCAGAGAGCTTCTCAACTTAAGTTACTATTTTGCGGACGTTCAGTTCTAATTATTTCATAGAAGGTTAACACTTTAGTGGTTATTCATCAACATAACACATATTGAACATAAAAAAATTAATTTATAGCTCTTTTACAAAATGTGTTTAGAACAGGGTTAATCTTCCTAGTTGTTGCCTACCTCATTCACAATCGTAACCCATATCGTCTAATTTAACAAAATTTAGCTCTACTTTCCTTATTCATCTTAACTTCGTTGCCAAAAATTATTTACTCTACACTCAAGTCTTTAACCTCGTGTTCCATGTTCCATCAATTCTTATACGCACTTACCTCTTTGCCTAATTGACAACTTAACCATGCTTTCCCCGTTTACATGTATTGATTTAGCTTATTCGCTATGTGCCGCTTGCTTAGCTTTAAAGAGGAAAAACATAAAATCTACTTTTTACCTTAAGCACTTTAAAACATAAACATATAGGAGGGATTAACAATATTATTAAAACGTCATTTCAATAAGCTCATTTACCCTCAATCGGCTTAGCGTCATCTTCGTAGCTTAAGTTCAATTACATGTCGTCGTCTTAGCATTTCCTACCAATTTCACTAAGTGAACAGATATTAACATATATTCAACATCACATATATAGTATAATGCAAAAGCCCAGCTCATGATGCCCATGTTAAGGGGACTTCAGACTCGATCTAGAACTACGGAAACAATCGTATAAAAATTACTCCTTTCGCTTCACATTTGTTCTCTTCAAACATTCTTAACGATTAAAGCTTTATGCCAAGTATTTCCAACCCTTTGGAAAGGGTCATACATGCCTCAATATTATTTTAGAAACATAGGAATATTGATCCTTTGAATAACTTAGTTTCGTGCTTGAAAAACAAGTAAAGGGACGCCTTTACATACTTGGCACGTCGACTCTAATTTTGCCGAGAATCTTCCTTTCAAGCTTACTCCTTGAGGAACCTTCCAAGTCCAATTTACAAACCCAACAAGCAACAACTTCAATTCACTAAAGTTCTGGAAAAATTGGGTAGATATATTCCACAAAAACACACAAAGAAACAACAACACAACACAACAACATTCTCCAAGTTATAACTTAATAAAATTAAAGAAATCAAAAAGGAAATTACTTACCCTTTCTTGGATATGTTATCAGCTAAAGTAGGAGTAAGCTCCTACTCTTTCCTCTGCCTAGAATCATCTAAACACGCAGCAATACCACAATCAACCACAAGACAACAACAAGCCATAACATTCTTCCAAGGTTCTCTTTTCAAAGCCCAAAAGAGACAAGATTGGAGTTTCTTACCTAGGATATATTTTCACCATGTGATAGGGCTTTGAGTTCTCTGAATTCTGAAAAACAAATCAACTAAAACGGAGTAGAAATGAGCCTTCTAGCTCAATTTTACTTCATATAGGCGGGCTGGCCAAGGTATGGGCGCCGCCCGTGTGACATGCCCTCGCACGTGCGTGAGCGCGCCTGCTGCCTGCCTGTCTCGGCGACCGCACGCCTGGGCTCTTTCCCAGCCGACAATGTTGTCTTCAAATAAGCATAACTTGTTACTCCAAACTCCGATTGACGAGCGATTTTTTTCACTGTAAACTAGACTCAAATACCTTTCATTTGATAGGTTATGGGACTTCTGTATCATTATATGTTTGGAGATATGACCATTTAAATTTGACCCTTATTTTACAAAATTCACATACTCTTTGCTTTTCCCTTTGCACTTGTTTCCCTCCTCAGCTACGGATAATATACAACCCATTATTCCCTTAATATGACATATGACCATCAAATAATCATCAACAAAATTTTGGGGTGTAACATCCTCCCCCATTGAAAATCATCCGTCCTCGAATGACGGTTATACCTCGGTAGCCATAACTTTAGCCATAACATCTTTAACGTTTCCTTGCCTTGTGTCATAAACATACATTACATTTTTTGTAAGCACATCCTCTTTCTATTACCGCTTATTATCAAACCGTACTTACTCAACTCCATCTATTTGTCTAACGTATGATAGCCATGCTTTAGTACCATAAAATCGGTAACTTTTCTAACTTTAAGAAAATTAATACACTACCATGGGAGTTATGATTTACTCCAATACCGACTTTCCATTCATACCATTAGGAAATATCACATAAATAAAAATTAAAATCACAACTTAACCACTTAATATATAGAATCAGTGTCAATCCTGAAGTTGCCTTTTTACCTTTTCTTTTACCATGACCTGTCACTGCCCATCTTGGAAATGGGGGATAAAAGAAATTGTAGTCTAATATAGGGACAAAGTAGAGACTAATTCTAAAGGAGAAATTGAATGTATGGATGGCCGGGGTCTCCAAGCACTACGAGGGTCCTTAAATAGTCTTATCGACATGGTTTCCTTACTCTGTTCCACTACCTTTTCATTACTTGGGAGACGATGAATCAGATCGTTTGTCTTTTGAGAAAATACTAGCATCAAAGAAGTAAATAATTTTGTTAGGGTAGACATTCCCGAACACTCTCGGACCAAATGGGGTCCCAAACATAATACAATCGATATACAATATCCCTCATATTACGCACCCTTTCTGAAAAATATTAGGCTAAAGGATTAAACCTGAGACTATATTCGCAAATACTCATGTTGCCCTGCTCTCGGTACAAAACCTTATTAGCTGGAACCAATCAAGGTTACCATGGTAAGTACTGATTCGTGAAGGCTAGGGAATTTAGGCTCAAAAACCTTTGGGCACTAGAATTGTCAAATGTTCCCCTGGACCCTACTATTAATTTTAACTATTTATTTTGAAACGTCACTACTCGGGCTAACATATGAAATGCTTTATCAAAATATCATCCCTTTGATATGCCTGAAGGTACAACAGGTGCTGACGGATCAATAACTCTACATTCTCTTAACTCTACCAAATCTGAAACAATAGGAGGGGCTGAATCCCTTCCCATAGTAATTCCAACTGGAACTTGGAGGAACTGTGGTACGAGGAATGGGAAACTCGCTTCGAGCCTCTAATCTATTTCTTAGATCGATAGGAGAGTGACTAAGACCCTTTCGAGAATCAGTGTCAATAAATCTCATAGCCATCTTTCTTACTCTAGTTGAATTCTAAAACATAAGCACGATTTAGATTTCAAACAGCCCTTACATCATTGCTCTATAGCACGATCTATTAATGAACAAAGTGAAACAACCCCTAAATGCCCTGTAGCCTCCTAATTATAAGTACAGTGCACAACGTACCTATAAGCAAGACTCTACTAGACATGATTGTTGGACACCCTAGGATACGACTTCACTCTAATACCAAGTCTGTCACACCCCATAACTGGAGGGAGGGTGCGACTGGCTCACCATACCGGACTGACTGGGAAGCCGACTATATGACATCTGTAACTGTAACACTTAGGCCGTCCAAGCCACCTGTCAAAATCAACTGGAGAACAAACTGGACCCATAGGGTCTCAACAATATCGGGTAAACAACCAAAACTCAAACAAGGCTATGAGTATACTAAACTAAACAACAAAAAGCCGACAAGGACACAAACTGAATACTGTTATACACACTAAGTCCAGAAAGACTCTAAAGAGTAAACTGACTGATGGTCGGAACAGGGCTATGACCTATCCATAACTGCATCTCAAAACTCTAACTAAAACAAAACCAGTCTTAGCTCTAGAAAGAATAAAGCATACCAACACATCCACTTATCTCACGAACTGCTACTACAACTAGCAATCCCGACCTCTACTTGCACCTGTGGCACGAACATCGTTTTCCAGGTGAAGGGACGTCAATACGAATAAACTGTACTGGTATGTAAGGCAGAAAACTATAAACATGTAAGATAGCAATGATAACTGAGCTAGAAATAAGGAATAGTAACAACCTGGAATCTTAGAAACTGAAACATGGCAATAAGTCAATACTGACGTGCAAATGCAACCAAGCAATGCACAAGAAAAACTACAACTGTAATGCCAGCAACCAGCTAAATATAAATCCATATATAAAATTCGTCCAGTCGGTGTACCATATTAGGGAAAAATAAAATATCTTCGGCAGATGTATCATATCGGGGTAAAATACAAATATCTCCAGCCAATGTACCACACCGGGGTAAAATAAGAATATCTCCAGCCGATGTACCATACCGGGGTAAGATGAAAATATCTCCAGCCGATGTACCATATCGGGGTAAAATAAAAATATCTCCAGCCGATGTACCACACCGGGGTAACATAAAAATATCTCCAGCCAATGTACCACATCGGGGTAATATAAAAATATCTCCAGCCGATATACCACACTGGGGTAAAATAAAAATATCTCCAACCGATGTACCACACCGGGGTAAAATAAAAATAAGTTCTCAATCGTAATCATAAATAGGGCCGATATAGCTTATATTAAGTCAATTTAATGTGTATGGCATATAAATGAAAACTGTTAAATTTGTTGTCGAAAGTGGCCTCTTTCGTAACCCATAAATGCAAGTGAGCACCCATATCCTGTAAAGCTAGAAAATAAGCATATATATCACGTAAAGTTGTCAAATTATTCATGAACATGTCGACTCAGTTACATGAAGGACCTTCAAGAGGTTTAGACAACATAAGAACTTTTGTAGGCTTACAAACAATGTCCTACAAATAATCCTACCAATTTAACGTATTACTTGGATAGAAACACATAGAGCTCATTTCTACACAATTCTTTAACATCTGGGAACTGCAAATATATATTTTTTACCAGGTGGTTCCTTTACTTGTATCAACAACTATACATTGGAATTTCATTGCCAAATTTTTCATGTAGATAAGCACATATAGTTCTTAATTCATTTGACTTATTTGTAGGAAAACATGGAAATTATAATTAGGAACTTTGATTTATTTCTCATATACATAGAGTTGAGAACTGAACTACAAACATACAACATATGAGACTTCTATATAATGTATAACTCGTATTTAGTTAACTGGGTAACCTCCAGGAGACTTCCTGGTATCCAAAGTTCTGAGCTTAACTTATCATTATCATAGCCTGCACTTATAATTGCTTAGACATTAGGAACATTGGTACATGGGCGAATCTCTCCTCTTAATTCAGGATATTCAACTGATAACTCAACAAGAGCTAAACATAAAGATGCATGACTTGAATATAACTTAAAGAATTCAACTGTACGTTATAACATGAAAATCATATACATTAAGACTTCTTACTGGAAAGACATATAAAGACTTGAGTTCTTAGACTTGTATACAACATCAGATACTTGACTGAGACATTAGCATAATTCTCGAAATATGATCTCTCAAAAACTTCTTAGATCAGCTAGCACGTTTCATCATAAATTAGGGACATAAAGACATAACTTAAGGATCTGAGATGGAGCTCTATAACTTGGGAACTCGTGAGTAACTCCCTAAGTGATGCCTTATAGGCAAATAAAGATATATAGTCGTAATTCGGGTGATGCTGGATTGACTTACATAACTTTGCAACTATCTGCGGAGCTTAAGAAAGCTTACATAATCATAAGTGTCTTAGAAGATCCTTATTACCCTTTTCAGACATGGTATAAAATTTCAACACTTAGAATAGATAATTTAACATAATGGTTTAGGGGTATAGCAGATAGCTTCTCAACTTAAGTTATTATTTTGCAGACGATCAACTCTAATTATTTTGTAGAAGGTTAATACTTTAGTGGTTATTCATCAACGTAACACATATTGAACATAAAAAACTTAATTTATAACACTTTTGCTAAACGTCTTTAGAAAAGGGTTAATCTTCCTAGTTGTTGCCTACCTCAATCACAATCGTAACCCGTATCGTCTAATTTAACAATGTTTAGCTGTAATTTCCTTATTCATCTTAACTTCGTTGGCAAATATTATTCCCCCTACACTCAAGTCTTTACCCTTGTGTTCACTGTTCCATCAATTCTTATACGCACTTACCTCTTTGCCTAATTGACAACTTAGCCACGCTTTCCCCGTTAACATATATTGATATAGCTATTCGCTACGTGCCGCTTGCTTAGCTTGAAAGAGGAAAAACATAAAATCTACTTTTTACCTTAAGCACTTTAAAGCATAAACATATAGGAGAATTAACAATATTATTAAAATGTCATTTCAATAAGCTCGTTTACCCTCAATCGGCTTAGCGTCACCTTCTTAGCTTAAGTTCAAATTACATGTCGTCGTCTTAGGATTTCCTACCAATTTCACTAAGTGACAAGATTTTAACATATATTCAACATCACATATACAGTATACTCCAAAGGACCAGCTCACAGTGCCCACGTTAAGGGTACTTCAGACTCGATTTAGAACTACGGAAACAGTCGCATAAAATTTACTCCTTTCGCTTCACATTTGTTCGCTTCAACCATTCTTAACGATTCAAGCTTTATGCCAAGTATGTCCAACCCTTTTGAAAGTATCATACATTCCTCAATATTATTTAAACATAGGAATATTTATCCTTTCAATAACTTAGTTTTGTGCTTGAAAAACAAGGAAAGGGACGCCTTTACATACCTTTGCACGTCGACTCTAATTTTTTCGAAAATCTTCATTTGAAGCTTACTCCTTAAGGATCCTTCCAAGTCTAATTTACAAACCCAACAAGCAAAAACTTCACTTCACTAATGTTCTGGAAAAATTAGGCAGCTACATTCCACAAAAACACACAAAGAAAAAACAACACATTACTACAACATTCCCCAATTTATAACCTCATAAACTTAAAGAAATAAAAAAGGGAATTACTTACCCTTTCTTGGATATGTTATCAGCTAAAGTAGGAGTAAGCTCCTACTCTTTCCTCTACCTAGAATGATCTAAAAACGTAGCAATACCACAATCAACAACAAGACAACAACAAGCCATAACTTTCTACCAAGGTTCTCTTTTCAAAGCCCAAAGGAGACAAGAGTGAAGTTTCTTACTTGGGATATATTTTCACCATGTGATATGGCTTTGAGTTCTTTGAATTCTGAAAAAAAATCAACTAAAACGGAGTAGAAATGAGCTTTCTAGCTCAATTTTACTTCGTATAGGTGGGCTGACCAAGGTCTGGGCGGCGCCTGTGCGACATGCCCTCGCGCATGCCTGCTGCCTGCCTGACTCGGGGCCCGTGCACCTGGGCGCTTTCCCAGCCGACAGTGCTGTCTTTAAACGAGAATAACTTTTTACTCCGAACACTTATTGACGAGCGATTTTTTCACTGTAAACTAGACTCAAATTTTTCATTTGATAGGTTATGGGACTTTTGTATCATTATATGTTTGGAGATGACCATTTAAAGTTGACCCTTATTTACAAACTTCACATACTCTTTTCTTTTCCCTTTCCACAGGTTTCCCTCCTCAGCTACGGACAACATACAAACCATAATTCCCTTAATATGACATATAACCATCAAATAATCATCAAAAAATATTTCAGGGTGTAACACCTTACTCTCAGAATCTTACATTTAATATGTTTATTGATATGCATGATTTCAGTTTCTACTTACTTAGCGGTTTTACTTACCTTGTAAACTTAGTACATTTCAAGTATTGATCATATACTCTATGTTGTATTGATTTATGATATAGGCTCAAATATATAGGTTTAATCCTGCTACTAGCAAGATTCTTAGAGTTAGCATTTCTCAGCCTCTTGATGAGTCCTCATCCTTCGAGGACCTTTTATCATCTTGTTATTAGAACTTGCAGTTTCAACTTGTTAGTGAGTTATTTGTGGTTTTGTCCCATCAACTCATCGGGTTATAAGGGCTTATTATACATAGCATGTATTCAGGTTCGGGTCAGCATTATGTTTCTCATTTTTCAGATGTTATGGTACTTTCAGACTTCGCTATTTAAAATGTTAAGACTTTCCACATTTACTTATGTTGACTTTAGTTATCAAGTTCTTGATATGGGTCGACTTGGAGCGTCTCAGGGTTCTTTGTCCCGTATCTTGATCTGGGCCTATGTTCATGTCATGACAAATATGGTATCAGAGCATTAGGTTTTGAGGTGTTCTAAGGTGTCCGAAAGTTGCATTAAGTAGAGTATTTTTCATTTGTGTGAAGCGCACCATACTTATGATGAAGATGATACAAAATGTTTTAGGAAACTTCCTTTCTTTCATGATCTATGTCATGCAATGAAATGTCACTCTATCCTTTTAACTCGGGCTATACATGTTTGAAGAATCATGCCTCCTCACCAAGTTAATGGAAGAAGGAATGGGAATGGAAATGGCCATGACAATGGCAATAGAGATGGATACCAGCAAACCCCACCAACCCTCAAGGATCATTTGCCCGAGCAGGTTACCTGTGAGAGTTTAGGGTAGCCATCCAGATGTTGGCACAAACATTGATTGCCCAGGTCAACCAACAGGCCATAGCACATGTTCCCAAGAATAGGAATGCGGCAGCGACAAGAGTTAGGGATTTTCTTAGGATGAATCCTTTGGTTTTTCTAGGATTGAAGGTGGATGAGGATCTACATGAGTTTATTAATGATATTCAAAAGATCACTCAAATCATGGGGGTGACGAGGGAGGAGTGCATAGACCTAACCTCTTATTAGTTGAAAGGGGTTGCAAATATCTAGTTTAGACAGCGGAAGGATGGAAGAGAAAGTTGATCGGGTCCCATTAGCAGAGATGAGTTACATAGTACATTCTTGGATCAGTACTTTTCCAGAGAGATGAGGGAGATCAAAGCAATTTAATTTATGAATCTAAGGCCGAAAAACATGAGATTCCAGGAGTATGCTTTAGAGTTCACCCACTTGTCCAAATATGCACTAGTGATGGTGGCTGATCTGAGGGCTAGCGTGAGCAGGTTCGTACATATGATAGCGGACCATCTGGTCAAGGATTACAGGACTGCTATGCTTCACCAGGATATGGACTTCTCGCAATTAGTTCTATATGCCCAGTAGATAGAGGTGGTATAAGTGAGTGAGCGGGAGAGAGAGGCCAAGAGGGCAAGGACCGACAATTTTGGGTTCTCCCAATTGAGACATGGTGGTAGGCATCATCAACAATCCCATCGGAGATCATTATCCCTTGGGCTATCAGCAGCAAGAGTGCCATTAAGATCTCGTGGCGATTAGAGGGGACGAGCATCAGGCTCTCAAGGTCAGGGGAGTGGATCTATAGAGCCCAGTATTCCAGCTTGTGACAGGTATGGCAGAAGGAACAATGGCCAGTTCCTAGTAGGTACAGGTGCTTGTTCGGGTGTGGGAAGCCCAGACAGATGCTTAGATATTTTTTAGCAGCTAGATAGGGCCATGGTAGAGGCCGAGACCCAGCCACTAGTTCAGCAGCCCCACCTGCATGCGCAGCTCAATGGGGTTCCTCCATTAGTGCAGGTAGTGGTCAGCGTCATAACAGATTATATGCCATCGCATCTCGTCAGGTCCAGGAGGCCTCTTCAGATGTAGTCACTAGTATGTTACAATTACTCCACCTTGATGTATATGCTTTGTTAGACCAAGGGGCTACCTTATCTTTTGCGATGCCCTATGTTGCTAGTACGTTCGGAGTCGGTCCGAAAATCCTATCAGAACCCTACTCAGTCTCTACTCAGCTGGTGATTCAGTTATAGCTTGACGGTTATATAGAAATTGCCCTGTCACGATCCTTCAAAAAGTCACCTCATTAAATTTAATAGAGTCGACCATGATACATTTTGATGTTATCTTTGGCATGGATTGGCTACATGCATGGTATGCCTCAGTGCATTAAAGAACTCATGTGGTAGAGTTCCGATTTTAGAGTGAGCCAGTCCTAGAGTGGAAGTGTACAACTGTACCTATAGGTTACCTTAAGACTAGAAAGATGATCTCTAAGGATTGCATGTACCATCTAGTTGGTGTTAAAGATCCTACATCTGAAACCCCGACTATCCAAATAGTTTCTGTAGTATGCGAATATGCAGAAGTGTTTCCAAATGTTCTACTGGGAATTCCTCTTGAGTGGGAGATCGATTTTGCTTTTGACCTTCTTATCAATACGCAACCTATATCTATCCCTCCTTATATAATGGCTCCACGTGAGATAAAGGAGTTGAAGGAATAGTTGAAGGATCTTTTACACAAGGGTTTCATCATACCTAGAAAATCCCCGTGAGGTGAACCAGTTCTCTTTGTCAGTAAGAAGGATGGTTCCCTTCGGATGTGCATTGACTATCGACAATTTAACAAAGTAACAATCAGAACAGGTATCCCCTCCCATGAATTAATGACACGTTTTACCGTATTTAGGGTGCCAAGTGTTTTTCAAAGATAAACCTCAGTTTCAGATATCATCAGCTCAGGTTTAAAGAGAATGACATCCCCAAGACAGCCTTCAAGACTCGGTATGGTCACTATGAGTTTGTAGTTACGTCTTTTGGACTAACTAATGCTCCTGCAGCTTTTATGGATTTGATGAATAGGGTGTTCAAGCCTTATTTGGACATGTTCGTGATTGTGTTCATAGATGACATTCTCATATACTCATGGTGCGAGGAGGAGCATGCTACTTATTTGAGGGTGGTGCTACTGACTTTTAAGGATCGCCAGCTATATGCTAAATTTAGCTAGTGTGAGTTTTGGTTCAACTCGATAGTATTTTTGGGTCAGGTAGTATCAATTGAGGGTATATAGGTGGACTCTCAAAAGATAGAAGCTATGAAGAATTGGCCTTGACTAGTGAGTCCTTCGGATATCAAGAGTTTGTTGGGTTTAGCTGGTTACTACCAGAAGTTTTTCAAAGGGTTTGCATCCATTGCGGCCCCATTAACTATGTTGACGCAAAGGAAAATGAAATTTCAATAGTCGAAGGACTGTGAGAAGAGCTTCCAAGAGTTGAAGACTCGACTCACCTCAACACTAGTGCTGACTCTACGTGAGGGTACCGATGGGTTTATGGTATATTATGACGACTCGAGAATCAGCCTTAGTTGTGTATTTATGCAGCACAGAAAGGTTATAGCTATGCCTCTAGGAAGCTACACGTCCATGAGAAGAACTATCCGAATCAAAACCTCGAGTCGGTAGCGGTAGTATTTTCCTTACAGAATTGGAGACACTATATGTATGGGGTAAATGTGGATATGTTTACAGACCATAAAATCCTACAGTATATATTTACTCAGAAGAATAAAAATCTATGTCAAAGAAGGTGGTTGGAGCTTCTTAAAGATTACGATATGAGTGTCCTTTACAATCCGGGAAAGGGTAATGTGGTGGCAGCCTCTCTTAGCAGACTTTCCATGGAGAGTGTTTCCCATGCAAATAAGGAGAGGAATGAGTTAGTGAAGGATGTGAATTGGCTTGCACATCTAGGAGTTCATCTTGTCGACTCGGCAAATGGTAGTGTCGCTGTTTAGAATGGATCAGAATCTTCCTTGGTGACCGAAGTCAAATATAGACAAGACGAGGATCATATTTTGGTAAAGTTGAAGGAATTTGATCAGAATCAAAAGGCATAGGTTTCCCCTCAAGGGGGGGATGGTGTACTATGATATCAAAGTCATTTGTGTGTTCCGGGTGTTGATGACTTGAGCGAGCGGATGTTGCATGAAGGCCCCTTGTGGGTGTGAAAACTCTCTTAAGAGGCCCCAAATATACATATATAAACCTACGTTGGTGCGTAGTTGTGAGATTGTGGAACCTTGGAACACCAAACCTACTATGCCCTAGACACTACTCCCAAAAATATACAAGTGCTCTCCATCACTTTTCAAAGAAGCTGAAACCATTGTTTCTCAATTAAGCTTATAATAATAACATGTACAGTCTAAAATCTAAACATGGGGAGTCTTGACTCAAAAACATATCATAAGCTGATCATATTAGCCTTGGCTAAATCATGAGAACATACTTAACTTGTGTGGGCTTGCCCAAATCCTTGAATCATGAATACTTGAAATATACTTAATAAGTCAAAATCATAGATTTATACACGGGTAATAAACATTAAATCATGCTAGATATCTTATCATTCTTTAAATCATGGATCATAAAGTTGACTTTTCATGAAACTTGCACAATTGGGCATAATATTTCTAAAGCTTGAAATCATGAATTTATGATCAAGTAGTATATAAAATCTGCCAATGAATGTCTAAAAAGGCTTTTAAACATGAATGGAATTAACACATAATAAAATCATAGAGAATTTCATGAACTTGGACTAGAATCCCATAAGATCATACACTTGAATTAAATAATTGAATTCATGAACTTGAGGAAAATTTGAGCATGAGAGTGAAACGAAACTCTCATTCATAGCCCTACATACCTAGGTGAACTGATTCTACACTTGACCTTGAAATTCCAAGAGATCTGGAGAAGAACGTAAGGAATACTAGGCTTGATTTTCAATGGGGAATTTCTAATCTTGCATGCATGGGATGAGAATGATTTACAATAGGTTAAACTCCCTTAATACATTTCTTTCTTGGCTTAAAATGACGTAGTTTAGGGTGTAGGATTTACGAAAACGCCCTTAATGAATTAGTAGGAAAACTAATCCTGTCATCTGTCACGATTCATTCCACGAGTCATACAACCCTCCAACGGCTCGTGGTATCTTCCCATACTACCGAAGTCTAAAACCTCCAATCCTGTGAATATTTCCACGAATCCTACTATGACCTGCAATAGACTATCACGAGTCATACCAACTCTCATACAATAAGCATATGAAAAATCCCAATTGCATGTTACGATCTGTACCACGACCTGTACCCACATACTACGAGTCATAATGGGGACTCGTGGTCTGGGGAAAGATATATCTGAACTAAACCACATGTCTTCCTATGATGTGTACCACAAACCTACAACTCGTAGATTGAGTCGTACTGAAGAAATTCTCCAACTTTTTCCTACTAATCACATTTCGTTCTCAAGTCTAGTCTTAAGAACTTTTGAGGTATTGAAATATCTCCCCCTTGGGAGCATTCATCCTTGAATGTGGGGTAAACATATTGAAAGATGGGAGAAAGGAAATGCAATCCCAAATACTTAACATATGAAGCTGAAAAATAATGGAGTGACTAACTCCGGACTGAAAACATGATTGAACTAAATTCTTGAAATATACATACATGCAATGACATGAAAGGAACATAGAGATATGAACTTAACATAAAAATGAATAGAGTACTAAGGAGGAAACTGGTACCTCAAGCTGAGACGAAACTAGAAGGAAATAAATGCGGGTATTTTGCCATCATATCTACTTCAGCTTCCCATATACCTCTCTCAATGAGTTGATTCCTCCACAAGACTTTCACTAAAGATACTTCTTTGTTCCTCAAAATCCAAACCTGATGATCAAGGATTTCAATGGGTACTTCCTCATAGGTAAGGCTATCCATCATGCCTATTCTCTCCACCAAAATAACAAAAATTGGGTCACCAATGCACTTTTTAAATAATGATACATGGAAAACTGGGTGCGCTGATGCTAACTCCACTGGCAACTCCAACTCAAATGCAACCTTGCCAACACACCTCAAAACCGGTATAGGCCTACATATCAGGGACTGAGCTTCTCTTTCTTTTCGAACCTCATTACTCCCTTCATGGGAGACACCTTCAAGAATACCTAATCATCAACTTCAAACTCGAGTTCCCTCCGCCTAAGATCCGCATATGACTTTTGATGACTCTGAGGTGTTTTCATCCTTTCTCTTATAAGTTGAAGTTTCTCCATTGCCTCATGAACCGAATGTAGCCCTATCAACGTGACTTCACCTACTTCAAACCAACCAATAGGCGACCTACACCTCCACCCATAAAGAGCCTCAAATGGAGCCATCTAAATGCTAGAATGGTAACCGTTGTTGTAAGAAAACTCGATTAGAGGAAAATGATTATCCCAAATGCCCTTGAAGTCAATCACACATGATCTCAACATATCCTCTAGGGTTTGAATTGTCTGCTCGGCCTGACCATCTATTTGCGGGTGAAAAACTTTGCTAAGCTTTACCTGAGTAAAAGTCCTTTTTGAAATGATCTCCAAAATTGTGAGGTAAATAGAGTATATCTATCTGAAATGACGGGCAAGGGAATCTTGTACAACCAAAGAAACTCTCGAATGTACAATCTAGCATAGTCATCGACTGAATCAGTAGTTTTTAGCTGGTAAGAAATGAGCTACTTTAGTCAACCTATCTACCACTACCCAAAGAGATCCATACCATGGGAGAGTATGAGGCAACCCTGTAATGAAGTCCATATTGATCTCTTCCCCTAAGTGGGGATATTGATGTCTTGTACGATACCTCAAGGTCTTTGATGCTCCACTTTCACTTGTTGATGGTTCAGACACTTATCCAGAAACTCTGCTATGTCCTTCTTCATGTCATTCCACCAATAGACGTCTCGTAGGTCATAATATATCTTGATTACACCTGGATATAAAAAATATCAAGAACCATGAGCATCATGCAACATCTGTTCTCTCAAATCATCAACACTCTAGATACATAGATGACCCTGATATCAAAGCACACTATTTCCACCATGGGAGAAGACCTCCACCTTCTCGTTCAGGACAGCGTCCTCTAGCTTTAAAAAAATAGTGTCCTCGCCTTGACCTCGGTCACCAATGAAGATTCTAACTTATGCTGAACAATGACACCACCATCCACCGACTCAACAAGGTGAACTCCCAAACGAGTGATCCTATGCACCTATTTCACCAACTCCCTCATTTCATCCTCAATGTGAGACGTACATTCTCCATGGATAACCTACTAAGGGCATCCTCCACTACATTGGCCTTGCCCAAATAATAAAGGGCACTCATGTCATAGTTTTTGTGAAGTTCTAGCCATCTCCTGTGTGGCAAATTAAATTCCTTCTAAGTAAACACATATTGTAAGATCTTAAGGTCTGTGAACACATATATGTGCACCCATACAAGTAGTTCCTATAGATCTTCAATGCAAACACCACCACCTCTAAGTCTAGGTCATTCGTCGGATAATCCTTCTCATGAGTCTTGAGCTTTCTAGAGGCATACACAATAACCTTACCATGTGGCATCAACACATATTAAATACCAATGCTAGAGGCATAACAATACATAAAAACTCCATCCATGCCCTCTAGTCGAGTCAGCATTGGGTCTGATGTGAGTTGAGTCTTTAGCTCCTGAATACTCTGCTCACAGGCCTCTGACAACTAAACTTTGACTTTCGTTTGGGTCAAGTTAGTCAATGGTGCTACAATGGATGAAAATCCTTCAACAAACCTTCTATAAAAGCTAGTTAAACTCAAGAAACTCTTGATAACTGAAGGATTAACTAGACTAGGACAAATTTTCATTGCCTCCATGGTTTGAGAGTCCACTTGCACAACCTCGTTTGACACTACATGGCCTGAAAGTGCTATTGAGTTAAGACAATACTCACACTTGCTGAATTTAGCAAACAATAGTCCATTCTTTAGTGGCATGCTCCTCTTCGCTCTAAGAATATTGGGAATATCATCTATAAAGACAATCACGAAAATATAAAAATACGACTTGAATACCTTGTTCATTAAATCCATTAAAGTTGTAGGAGCATCCGTTAGTCCAAAAGACATGACTACAAACTCATAGTGACCATACTGAGCCCTGAAGGCTATCTTCGGAATATCACGTTCCCTAACTCTGAGCTGGTAATAACCAGATCTGAGGTTTATCTTTGAGAAGCACTTAGCACCCTGAAGTTGATCAAACAAGTCGTTGATTCTGGGAAAGGGATACTTGTTCTTGATCGTAACCTTGTTCAACTGCGGATAGTCAATGGATATTCGAAGAGACCTACTATTCTTTCTAACAAATAGAACCGGTGCACCCCATGGGGATTTTCTATGTCTGATAAAGCCCTTATCTAGAAGATTTTTCAACTGCTTTTTCAACTCCTTTAGATCAGCTGGAGCCATTCTATAAAGAGGAATATATATAGGCTACGTATTAAGAAAAAGGTCAATACCAAAGTCAATCTCTCGCTCGGAAGTGACTCCTGATAAATCATTAGGGAACACCTCTGGATACTCACATACTATAAGGATAGCCTGAAGAGTCGGGGTCTCCAATGTAGCATCAATAAACCAAGCTAGATGGTACACGCAACCCTTGAAAATTATCTTTCTAGCCATAAGGTAGGAAACAAAGTGACCTACAGGACAACTGAACTACCCTTCTGTTCTAGTACTGATTCACCTGCAAATCAGAACTCTACTATTCGGGTTCTACAATTCACTGAGGCATATCATCCATGCAACAAGTCCATGCCAATGACACCTTCAAAATTAGTCATGTCTAACTCTACTAGATCTGTTGAGGTGACTTTCTAAAGTACTTTGACTGGGCAATTTCTGTATACCCATCGAGTTATAACTAAGTCACCAACTGTAGTAGAGACTAAGAAGGATTCTGATAGGATTTTGGGGATGACTTTGAAACTAATAGCAACATAAGGAGTCACAAAAGATAAGGTAGCACCTGGATCTAACAATGCATATACATCAAGATGAAACACTCATAACATACCATTGACCATATCTGGAGAGACCTCCTTCTTCTAATGAAACTAGAGGGCATAATATCTTTTCTAATGCTGAGCATCACCTGCACTAGTGGATGCACCCTGCTAAGCTGAGCATGCCGGTGGAGCTACAGAACTGGTGGCTGGGTCACGGTCTCTACAATAGCCCTGTGTTGTGGAAGAGCAATCTCTAAGCCTATGTTTTTGCCTTCCGCGCACAAAACATGCACCTGAACCTGCTAAGTACTCTATGGTGTGCCTCCTAGCACACCTACTACAAATTGAAAAGCTAGGCTCTACTAACATGCTCCCCTGACTTCAAGAGACTGATGCATGTCCCCTCTGATCACTCCTAGATCATGATGAAACACTAGTTGATGATGATACGGGGGTTGATGACCTCTAGTAGGACTGCTGATGATGTCCTCCACTGAACCTCCGCTGGGGAAACCCAAAGTTTCCTGTCCTAGCCCTCTTGGCCTCTCTCTCCCATTCCTTCATTTGATCTGCCTCTATCTATCGGGTGTATATAGTCTATCGAGAGAAGTCTAGATAACTGTTTGATACTGCATTCCTACACTCCTTGACCAGTGAATCTGACACACCATACACAAATCTCTTCATACGAGCTCTCTGATCCACAACCATCTCCGGTGCATACTTGGACAACCGGGTGAACTCCAAGGCGTACTCTTGCACAATCATATTGTTCTGTCTCAAGTTGATGAACTATGCCGCCTTTGATTCCCTCAATTCCCTAGGGAAGAATCTGTCTAAGAAGGCAATCAGAAATTTATCTAGCTCATGGGAACAACACCCACTGCTCTTCCATCCCTCCACTAACTGTACCAAATTTATGCAACCCCCTTAGGTTGGTAGGAGGCTAAATCTGCGCTCTTTTCTCCCATCACCCCTATAATCTGGGTGATCTTTTGTATCTCTTCATGAAACTAAGTGGATCCTCGTCAACTTTTGACCCAAAGAACTCAGGTGGATTTATCCTGAGAAAGTCCCAAACTCGAGCCGCCACTGCATTCCTACTTTGAGGGACATGGGCCACTTCCTGTTGGTTGTCCTGAGCAGTCAAAGCCTAGGCCAACATCTGAATTGTCTCTCTAAACATGACATGAGAGACCTATTCGGGAAATAGACCTGCTGGTGCTAGAGCGGCTTGCAGGTGCCCATCTCTATTTACATCTTCATGGCCATTTCCATTTCCTTTTCTTCTACCATTTACTTAGCGTGGAGGCATAATTTTGCAAATGCATATAGCACAAGTTTAAAGGATATAGAGATACTTCATCGTACGACATAGATCATGAAATAAGGATGAGTCCAAGTCAACCCATGGCATGTACGTTGTGGCTAAAGAGCATACATTAAAAAGATTGATAAACTAAACATGAATAAGCAGACGTCTGAATATATATCAACCATTCAGAGTCAGCACTTTATGTAACTTCTGTAACTTAACTGAAGAGCTGATGGGACAATATCCCCGACTTTCTCACTAAAAGTATGAAACTGAAAGTAACACAACTCAACAATTTAAAGGTCCTCAAAGGATAAGGACTCACCAAAGAAAGAAGTGGACTAAGCACTAGTGACAGGCTAATGGTGGGATTAAGTTTGAGCATCTGAAGTTGTATCATGAAATGATATAATATAGAGTATGCAGTCGGTACTTTGAATGTACTGATTATGTAAGGTAAGTAAACAGGCTGAGTAAGTATACTGCAATCATGCGCATAAAATAAATCATAAGATCATGAGAATAAGGACTGCAAACTGATATTTGAAAACATGCACAGTCATAAATAGAATCTCATATCTAAATCAAATGACTAAAAGTTGAAAGTAAAATCATATGTCTTGCCAAAACTGAAATCATTAGCAAAAGTTTATAAAGTGATCATTGGGTAAAACCTACTGAAAACATAATGTCATAATTCATAAACATGCACAACTGAAATCATTCGGAATAATGGGAGACTCATCACAACCGACAAAATCATGATAGAGCTTACGTGATGCCCCAACTATTACACTTAAATGGGCAGAGTCGTTCGAAACCTTGCCAGGGCTAAGGACATTACTATGATATTGATATCAAGCTGAAGACCCCTTACGAGTAGGGAAACTCACTTGAGAGGCTCCAAATATACATTCATAAAAATATGTTAGTGTGTAGTTTTGAGATCGAGGAACCTTGAAACCCCAAGCCTACTCGATTCTAGATATTGCTCCTAAAACCATGCGAAGTTCTCTTTATCATTTTTCAATGAAGCTGAAACCATCGTTTCTCAATGAAGCTGATGCTATAATTACATGCATTGTCTAGAATCTGAACATGGGGAGTCTTGACTCCAAAACATATCATAAGCTGATCTTATTAGCCTTGGCTAAATCATGAAAACATACTTAACTTATGTAGACTTCCCAAGTCATAGAATCATGCATATTTTAAACGGACTTCATAAGTCAAAATCATAGATTCATGCATAGGTAGTTTATAAACATTCAGTCATTCTAGATATCTCATCATACTTGAAATCATGGATCATAAACTTGACTTTTCATGTAACTTGCATAATTGGATGTAATATTTCTAAAACATGAAATCGTGAATTTATAATCAATAAGTATATAAAATTTTCGCGTTAATCTTAAAACATGCTTTGAACCATGACGGGAATATATCCATAACAAAATCATAGAGAATTTCATGAAATTGGGCTAGAACCCCATAAGATCATACACTTGAACTAATACTTGAATTGATGAAATTGAGGAGATATTTGGGCATGAGAGTGAAAGGGAACTCTCATTCATAGCCTACATACCTTGGTAAACTAAATCTACACTTGACCTTAAAGCCCAAGTGATTTGGAGAAGAACATGAAGAATTCTAGGCTTGATCTTCAATGAGAAATTCCTAATCTTGCATGTATGGGAGGGGAATGATTTAGAATAGGTTAAACTACGTTAATACACCTCTTTCAAGGCTTAAAACAGTGTAGTTTAGGGCTGAGGGGCATAGGATTTATAAAAATGCCCTTAATTATTTAGTAGGAAAGCTAATCCTGTCAGTTGTCACAACTCGTACCACGAGTCATAAAACCCTCCAACGACTCATGGTATCATCCCGTACTACCCAAGTCCAAAGCCTCGAATCCTTTAAATATTTCCAAGAATCCTACTATGACCCGTAATAGACTAATAGAGGCATACTAACACTCATACAATCAACATATGAGAAATCTCAAGTGCTTGTTACTATTTGTACCACAAGTCATACCCACACACTAGAACATATAATGGGGATTCATGGTCTAGGGTAAGAAATCTCTGAACAGAACCACGGGTCTTCCTACGACCCGTACCACAGACCTAAGACTCGTAGGTTGAGTCATACCAAAGAAATTCTCCAACTTTTTCATGGTAATTATATTTTAAATCTCGGATCTAGTCTTATGAAATTTTGGGGTATTACACTCTTAACCCTTTTTATTCCCTTTCTCATGTTCAACTGAAAGCCAATAGATTTACTCACAAGCTGATCAGTCAAGTGAATAAGTAATTAAAACAAGTAAATATAAACAACCTTTATGAAAAAATCAAGACTAGCAATCAATAGTCTTTCAAACTTCAACCATCAACTATAGATAAAACCCTATAATGGGTAGTTAGCCACTCATAGACAAGAAGAAAAACAAAGATGTCAAACAAGAAAGAAAAGAAGAAACCTAAGTAGAATTTGTCTCTCCTCCCAAATGCTGAGTTTACAACAATCAAAATAATGAATGATAAGATAATCAATACGCTAAAAATTCTCTATTTATATAAAGATATATATATATTTGTTTGTGTGTGTATGTTAACCTTCAAATAACGCTTTTTCCCTAAAGTAATTGACTTAGAACTTAGTAAAATCTCTTCCAGCAAGGTTTGGTGCGCTGCCCCATGCATACCACCATAGAGTTAGTCAAATTTCCTTTGATGATTGGCTTTGGGCGCCCCACTCTCACAATTACACAAAGCACATAGCAAAATTCTACACATATAACACCTCTATCACCCCACTCTCACCATATAACAAGTGTATTAGTCAAATTATAAAGCTTGAAGACCCTTCTGGAGCCCCACTCTCACCATAGCACCAGAATGTTAGGAAAATTTCCTAAGTCTGGAATGGTGCTGGGGCTCCTTGCCATCCATCTCGCCGAGGTGTTATTCAAATTCTCATCTCTGAAATTGAGGTACCTGGTGCTTCACACTATACCTAGTACCATATTTGGTGCATTATCTCTGAAACATAATTGTGGCCACGCCACGCCAGCCATATCCCCAGGTCGACTTTTGCAAACTCTTCTTATTCACACCTTGAGTCATTTTTGGATTTTTTCCCTTGATTCCTTCTCAAAACATCTAGAAACATTCACTATCTCACAAGACACACAAAAACATGAATTCATACATTTCGTAAGGATTATGAGCTCAAAATAAGGCAAAATATATGTAAAACATAGCAAATGGGAAAAAGAATATGCCCAACATTAGCCAATGTTCATAGGCAAGAGATAGTGGAAGAAGCTACGGCCCGAATATTGGATCAAGAATAGGCTCATAAACAGGAAAAAGAGGCATATAGGCTCGCTGAATTGCAACGCCATGTTACCGATGTTGAGAGAGCTAGAAGGAATAGAGGTTCAGACAAGTAGAGGCACCGGTACTTTGATGACAATGATGATGCTGATATTGATAAGGCTAGTGCCATGGGTGCTATTGTCTCTCCCGTTATACTTACTTGGTCAAACTTTGATAATACTAGTGCAATGATCCAATTTCTCAATATGAAGGAGATGTTCGCTGGTCATGCTAATTATGATGCACGTACTTAATAGACAATTTTTTCAAATATTTGCAAGCCATACAAACAACCGGGGGTGAGTTAGATGCAATAATGCTGAGGTTATTTCCCTTTTCATTAGGGACTGAGACAACACTTTACCTAGCTGAATTGCCAAATGATTCTATTACTACATGGAGAAGCTCAAAAGGGCTTTATTTGAGAGGTTCTTCCCACCTTTTGGAGTATTGTATCTTAAAGATTAGATTTACAACTTCAGATAGTTGAATTCTGAGGCACCACATGAGACTTGGTTAAGATTCAACAAAAATCTGATGAAGGGGCCCAACCACAGGATTCCAAATGATACACTGTTAGGGATCTTTTATAGGTCTCTAAATGCTAATACAAATGTTGTGGTAGATACCGTGTCTGTGGAACATTCATGAGTCACACATATGCTGAGGCTATTCAAGTACTTGATAGCATCAACGAAACCAACTGCGCATGTCACATACGGGAGGCAAAGGTTTCTGTTGGTACATAAGTAGTAGGTATTTCTGCAAAGCAAAGAAGAAAATATGAAGAGAGAGATCATGATATTTTTAAGATCAAAACCACAATAGTGCTACTTGGCAAGCATAATGTGGGAGCCGGGATAGAAAAGGTAAATGTTGTTGGTTCTCAAGGTAAAGCCCCAACAAATGATAGAGGAGAGTTAGAGTCTAAGAAGGAAGTAAATTATTTGAAAGATCAAGGGGTGAGTTTCCAGGACAACGCAAAAGGGTCTAATTAAGGTTGTTGGCACCAAGGTCAGAGCTATTACAGTGATAACAATTACAATCGGGGTCAATACAGGGAAAGGAGAGAGATAGAGACAATGGTGACTGAGAATAGCGTAATGAGTACAAAAATCATAGAAGTGGCATTTATATTCCTCTATGGAACCGTGAACTAGTATCTAGTGGTTCGAGGGTTGAAGATATGTTAGCCAAAGTCTTAAAGAAAATGGAGGCGACTGGTGGCCATTTTAAGGAACATCATGCTGATATTTCATGGATGACCCAAAAGGTGGAGTCACATCATGTTGCCATTAAGTAGATTGAGAAGCAGCTTGGTCAGATATCTGCTGCTATGAATCAAAGGCAGAAGGGCACACTTCCTAGTAACACAGTGCAGAAGACAAAAAAATGATAGTCATTGTATGGTTGTTCCTACTAGAGTGGAAAGGCGACAGGTGATCCTCCAGTGCCGGTTATAGTTGATGAGAAATTTTAGCCCGAGTTGATAGGTGATGATATGATGCCAGATTATGAGGATTAGGTCGTGGTAGATGATGAAGCTGAAAAGACAACTCCTTGTATTGAAAGTAGTTTGTGTTTGAAAGATAGAAGAATAAGGAGGTTTCTCAAAAGTTGACTCCCATCCCTAGTCCTCCTCCACCTTTCCCATAGAGGTTAAAGAAGATGGTCAAAGAAGGAAAGTACCAGAAATTTATTTCAATGCTAAATAATTACTTGTGAATATCCCATTAGTTGAGGCACTTGAGCAGATGCTTGGCTATGCAAAATTTATGAAGGATCTCATCACTAGGAACAGGATAGTGAGCTTTCATCTTGTGGATAATTTGCACCATTCTAGTGTAATAGCATCTCAATACCTTATGTAGAAAAAGGAAGACCCTGGAGCATTCACAATATCGTGCATAATTGGCCCTTTCAATTTTACTAAGGCTCTATGTGATCTGAGATCTAGTATTAATCTTATGCCACTAGCAGTTTTCCGACAATTTGGCTTGGGAGCCCCCAAATCGACTACAATGCAGCTCCTGAGGTAGATCATACAGTGAAAAATTTTGTGGGGATTCTTTATAATGTACCGATGAAGGTTGAGTCCTTTATATTTTTGGCCAATGTTTTAATTCTTTATTGTGAGGTGGATTTTAAGGTCCCCATTATCTTGGGGAGACCATTCCTTGCCAATGGTCGTGCTCTTATGGACATGGAAACCAAACAACAGATGTTCCAACTAAATAACGAGGAAGTGACATTTAATGTGTGTTGGTCTATGAAGTAGTTGAATAATATGCAAGTGGTTTTAGTGATTGATATTATGAAGGCTGAGCTTCCAATGATCCCTATTAAGGAGAGATTGAGTATTAAGGACTTAGCAATACTGTTGATGAATGTTGATGCTGATGAGATAATGGGGGGTGATGAGATAGTTAATGCACTTACTAATATAGGATCATACACTTATGCACCGAAAAGGACTGATCTTAATCTGAAGAATTGTGTAACCCCACCGGCCAAGCCATCTATTGAGGAGCCTTTAGTCTTGGAGCTCAAGGAACTCCCATCTCATTTATGATATGTACTTTCTGGAACCTAAAACTCATTACCGTTCATTATAGTAGCTGCCTTGGTGGAATGGAGAGTGGAGGCTTTGGTCTTTGTTCTGAAGAGGTATAAGAAGGCTATTGGATGGACCATGGAGGATATTATTGCGATCCCACCAGGTATTTTCACACATAAAATCCATCTTGAGTGAGACTGTATTCCGAATATTGAGCATCAGCATAGGTTGAATCCACCTATGAAAGAGGTGGTGAAGAAGGAGATTATTAAGTTGTTGGATGTAGGTGTGGTTTACCATATTGTAGATAACAAATGGGAGACCCAAGTATATTGGGTGCCAAAGAAGGGTGGAATCACTATGGTTCCAAATGCTAACAATTAGCTTTGTCCGTTGAGGCTAGTCGCAAGTTGGAGAGTATGCATCGACAATCGGAAGCTAAACCATCGGACATAGAAAGATCATTTTTCGATGCTATTCATAGATCAGATGCTGGATCGATTTTCAGGTAAGGTGTGGTATTGCTTTCTTGAGGGTTATTCAAGGTACAGTCAGATCTCTATAGCCCCGAAGACCAACAGAAAACCACCTTCACCTACCCCTATAGGACCTTCGATTTCAAAAGGATGCCATTAGGTTTATGTAATGCACCCCCCACTTTTAAGCATTTTATGATGTCTATATTCTCTAATATGGTGGAGGACACCATTGAAGTTTTTATGGATGACTTTTCGATGGTGGGTGACTCTTTTGATGATTTTTTAGCTCATTTAAGCAAAGTGTTGCAAATATGTAAAGAGACCAACTTGGTGCTTAACTGGGAAAAGTGTCATTTTATGGTCAAGGAGGGTATAATCACAGGATTTCGGGTATGGGCATTGAGGTGGACAGAGCAATGATCGATGTAATAGCTAGCTTACCGCCTACAATTTCTGTGAAGGGTGATCAAAGATATTTGGGTCATGCAGGGTTTTATCAAAGGTTTATCAAGGAATTTTCAAAGCTTGCATGTCCCTTGTGCAAAATATTTGAGAAAGAGGTGAAGTTTGTATTTGCTAATTCATGCTTGAAGGCTTTTAAGTGCTTGGAGAAGAGATTGACTACTGCTCCTATCATAGTTGCACCTGTGTTATACCTTGGAAGCTCAAACATCTAACACGAGAGTTGAAATGGGAAAATTGTGAAATTGATGTTCTAGGCTCAGGACGAGTTATGGGACGACTTGTGAGGGAACCCCACGAGTCGTTAGGTGGCTCGTGGGGAGGCCGAGAGGAAATGAAGGATTAAGGTCCCCACGAGTAAGGGAACGTCTGTGGTCAACCACTACATGTCGTCATTTCAATCACGGGGTTGTGTGGGAAAATAGATGGAGGAGCTGACCAGTGTACTCAATGGAAGGGACCCCAATAGTCGTGGCTTGTGCTGACAACTCCTGAGGTGATTCATGAGCAACAGGTTGAATTTTGTTGGAGAAAGGGAGAGTGTACCTGATGGAAGGTGACCACGAGTCATCATGTCCCCTGTTACGAGCTCTATCAGAGTTATTATCCAGTGTACTTGACGAGTGACTCGATGAGTCGTTGCCCGTCCTGACGAGGCATCAGGTCACCCATTAGGGTCACCGGGCAGTAATTTCCTGCGAATTAAGTAAGGGTCTTTTCATGAATCCTAAGTTCCTAAGACCTATCCTACATCCTTTAAGGCTCATTTTATAGGGTTTTAAGAGGGGAAAACCTATTCTAAGCTAGTTCATTCCATGCATGCAAACTTTAGAGCTTGAAAGGAGGATTTAGAGCAAGTTTTGAATGTTTCCAATTGGAATCTCAGCTGGGCAATTAGAGAAGTGTTAGAATCATTCCTCCCAGGTATGTATGGCTATGAGTGGGTGTCTTCATCCACACCCATGCCCAATTCCTATAAAAAATGTGATAATTTTTCTATGATCAAGTATGGAGTTTAACCCAATTTCATAATTCTACAATTTCAACACAATGGGTATGATTAGATTATATTTATATTGATGAATTGTGAATCTTGGGCAGATTTTAAATTTGTTTTCAATCCAAATTGTGGCTTCTAAATTATGAAATTGAATGCTCATGGATGAGAAGTTCATGATAGAAGAGAATGATGTTGAATGTATGACGATGATGAGATTTAATGATGAAAAGCATATTTTTGGTACTACCCATGATTACTTTCTGGTTTTGATTACAAAAGAATGCGTGTATGCCCTTCCTCTCATGTTGAAAGCTTATGATATATATGAAATATTTTAGATGATTTACTTTACTAGAGCAGTTTTACTTACCTTGCATACTCAATACATTTCACGTACTTACCGCATACTTTCTATGCCGCATCATTTCATTATGCAGGATCCGTTTCCTATGTTTAGCCCCGTTCGTGATCGCTTATTAGAGTTAGCAACTGCATGAGTGGTGAGTCCTCATCTTTTGAGGACTAGACTTTCAGTTTCATGTTGTATTTCAGTTTTATGATTTTGTGGAGTTAGTTGGTGTCTTGTCCCATCAACTTATCTTGACTAGAGGCTTTCGAACTTATGCATGTATAGCTTCAGATATTATTCTGATGTACTATTGTATGATACTTCTGCTTAGTTTATAATTATTCTTTCATCATGTTATTTAATTAGTTAGTTGAATGCTTATGCCAAGGGATGACTTGGGGTCTCACGAGATCCCTTGTCCCATGTCTATGATCCGGGTCTACGCTTGGGTCGTGACAACCTGACTAGTGTTTACAATTTCAGGTGATATGTGATGCTAGCAGAGTGGCCCTATGGGCTATTTTGGGCCAAAGGCATGAGAAGATTTTTCATGCCTTAGCCACTCGTCAGGTGTAGGAGACTTCACCAGATGTAGTCACTTGCATGTTGAGAGCCTTTCATGTTGATGTATATTCATTGCTAGATCTTGGGGTTACCCTATCTTTGGTGACACCATACGTAGCTAGTAGTTTCGGACTCAGTCCAAATGTCTTGTCAGAGCCCTTCTCAGTTTCTACTCCAGTAGGTGACTCAGTTATAGCTAGACGGGTGTATAGAGATTGCCCAGTCTCAGTTCTTCATAAGTTCACCTTACAGACTTGATAGAGTTACCCATGACCAATTTCGATGTTATTCTCACCATGGAATGGCTATTTTCATGCTATGCTTTTGTTAATTATCAGACCCGGTCAGTAGAGTTCAGATTTCTGAGTGAGCCTGTCTTAGAATGGGGAACACACACGCTCGCAACATATCCTCGAGCGTCTGAATAGTGCGTTCTGCCTGCCCATCTATCTGAGGGTGAAAAGTTGTGCTCAGGTTAATCTGTGTTCCCAGGCCTCTCTGAAATGATTGCCAAAATTTGGTTGTAAATTGTGCCCCTCTATCAGAGATAATGGACTCTGGAACACCGTGCACTCTGACTATTTCTCTGATATACAACTCAGCATAATCTTCGGTAGAGAAAGTAGCCCTTACTGGCAGAAAATGGGCTGATTTTGTCAGTCTTTCAACAATTACCCCAATCGAGTCATGTCTATGCCTGGTACGGGGTAATCCTGCTACAAAATCCATATTTACTGCTTCCCACTTCCAAAGAGGCATAGCTATGTCTTGAGTCAATCTGCCTGGTTTCTGGTGTTCAACTTTTACTTGCTGGCAGTTAGGACACTAGGCTACGAATTCTACTATTTCCCTCTTCATACCTGGACACCAGTAGATTTCTTTGATATCATGGGACATTTTCGTCACGCCTGGATGGAGAGAATAGAGGGTGTAATGTACCTTGCCCATAATTTGCTGGCAAAGCCCGACAATGTCTGGAACACCAAGGTAGCCCTTACATCGCAACACTTCATCCTCAGTTACTTGAAAATCCGATGCTTTTCTTTGCTGAACTCTATTTTTAAGCTAAACCAGGTTAGGATCTTCATATTGTCATTCCTTTACCTCCACAACTAATGATGACACTGCGGTGTTCTGAATTATCGCTCTGTTGTCCTCTGTTTCTGCTACACGAATGGCTAAACTGGCTAACTGGTGTATTTCTCAGGCCAATTCCCGCTGCTTGGGCTACAAGTACGCCAAACTCCCCATAGACTTACGGCTAAGGGCATCTGCTTCTATATTGGCTCTTCCTGGGTGATACAAAATATTTACATCATAATCTTTCAACAACTCTAACCAGCGACGCTACAGCAAATTCATCTCTCTCTGAGTGAAGATATACTGTAGGCTCTTATGAT
Source organism: Datura wrightii (assembly GCA_035772735.1). Lineage (NCBI taxonomy): Eukaryota > Viridiplantae > Streptophyta > Magnoliopsida > Solanales > Solanaceae > Datura > Datura wrightii. Next base: position 150,052,373 of record JASDFA010000001.1, on the reverse strand, counting down.
CAGTGAAAATATCCACATGGACGCCATACAAGTAATGTCTCCACATCTTTAGGGCGTGGATCACTGCGGCTAGTTCCAGGTCATGGGTAGAACAATTCTTTTTGTGTTTCCTCAGCTGTCTGGAAGCATAAGCAATTACTTTACAATGTTGCATCAACACACATCCTAACCCAACACCCGAAGCGTCACAATAAACTGCATAACCCTCTGTACCTTCTGGCAATGCTAACACTGAGGCGGAGGTTAACCTGTCTTTCAATTCCTAGAAACTCTGCTCACATGCCTCCGTCCACTGAAACTTTACTGCTTTTTGCATCAGCTTAGTCAGAGGTTCCGCTATGGTGGAGAATCCGTCAGCTGAATGGGGAAGGCCTAGACCACTACTTCAGTCGCTTCGATAGGTCGTGTAGCTTAGGGTACTAATATAGGTATAGGTGGCAGTTAGTACCATAATCATTTCTATGACCTATCCTCCCATCAGGACAAACAGAGCTCGCTTAATGTATTCACTCGTATGTTACGCCTTTTTCACATAGATGACTATGCATTACTAGATCCAAGAGCCAAAATTTCCTTCGCGACTGTTCATATAGCAGTTCAGTTTGATGTTAGTTCAGAAGTTTTGTCAGAACCATTACCAGTATCTAGCTCTCTCAGCAAGTCCATCATAGGGAGTCAGGTATACTAAAATTTCTCGATCACAGTCTTGTAGAAAATCACCGTTGTGGATATAGTTGAGTTAAACATGGTCAATTTTGACCTCATTCTTGGCATGGACTAGTTACATTCTTGTCATGCCTTAGTTGATTATAGAACTAGAGTGGTTAAGTTCCAGTCTAATAAACCAGTCTTCGAGTCAAAGGGTAGTACTTTAACACCTAATGGTCGATTTATCTCTTACCTTAATGTTAGGAAAATGATCTCAAAGGAGTACATTTATCACTTGGTTTAGGTAAAGGATTCTAGTTTCAAAATGCCAATTCTTCAGTCAGCTCTAGTCATCAGTAAGTTTATAAATGTTTTTCCTGAGGAATTTTTGGGAGTCCCTCCCGAGCAGGAAATTGACTTCGGCATAGACCTTCTATCAAATACCCAGCCTATCTCATTTCCCCTTACACAATGGCTCTAGCTGAGCTTAATTTGTCAAAGGAATAGCTAAAGGACCTTTTCAACAAGAGTTTCATTAGATCTAACATATCTCCCTGGGGTATCCAGTCCTATTTGTGTGAAAGGATGGTACGCTCAGAATGTGCATCGACTACCGCCAGCTGAATAAGGACAAATTCAAGAACAAGTATCCTCTCCCAAGATAGATGACTTGTTTGACCAGCTTCAAGGTGCTAGTTTCTTTTCAAAGTAAGACCTTAGATCAAGCTATCATCAGCTTCGAGTAAGAGAATGTGACATTATGAAGACAACCTTCAAAACTGGGTATAGTCATTATGACTTTGTTGTTATGTCTTTTGGACTAACTAAAACTCCTGTAGCTTTTATGGACTTAATGAACAGGGTATTCAAGTAGTACCTGGACATTTTTGTTATTGTTTTCACATATGATATTATGGTTTGTTTCATAATAGAGAGGAACATGCAGACCATCAAAGGATAGTTTTGTAGACTCTCAAGGACCACCAATTGATTACCAAGTTTAACTAGTGTGAATTCTAGCTAAAATTAGTGGCGTTCCTATGTTATGTTTTGTTCAGTGAGGGTATTCAAGTAGATCCTCAAAAGGTAACAGCAGTTAAGGACTGGCTAAGACCCACTTCTCTATCAGACATCAGGAGTTTCTTGGCCCTAGCCGGTTATTATAGACAGTTGGTGAAACGATTCTCTTCCATTTCCTCTCATTTAACTAGACTGGCTTCAAATAAAGTAAATTTTCAATGGATTGATGCGTGGAGAAGAGTTTTTAGGAGTTAAAGATTCATCTCACAATAGCCTAGTCTTGATCCTGCCGAAAATTTTTGATGGATTTTTAATCTATTATGATTCCTCCAAATTAGGCCTTAGGTGTGTTCTGATGAAATGTGGCAGAGTTATAGCATATGCCTCTAGATAACTCAAAATTGATAAAAGGAACTATTCGACTCACGATCTCGAGGTGGCGGCGGTAGTATTTTCATTGTTAATTTAGAGTCACTATCTTTATGGCAATCATGTCTATGTATTCACTGACCACAAAATCCTATACTATGTTTTCACCTAGAAGTATTTGAATCTTCGTCAGAGAAGATGGTTGGAGTTGTTGAAAGACTACGACCTGAGTGTCTTTTACCACCCTAGTAAAGCCAATATAGTGGTCGATGTCCTCAGTATATTATCAATGGATAGTGGTTCTCATGTTGAGGATGCTAAGAAAGAATAGGTTAGGGATGTTCACAAGCTAGTTCGGTTAGGTGTTTGCTTATTTGACTCAACTGAAGATGGAGTTGTAGTCTAGAACGGGTCAGAGTTCTTCCTTATCATGAAGGTTAAGGAAAGACATGATTCTGACCCAATATTACCTAAGGTGAAGGAAGCAGTCCTAAGGAAAGAGGTAGAAGTATTCTCCAAAGGGGGAAATGGTGTGCTCCGTTACCAGGGAAGGTTGTGTGTTCCAGATGTAGATGATTTAAGGCAAAGGATTCTAACAGAAGCTCAAAGCTCCAGGTACTGTATTTATCCAAGTACCACCAAGATGTACTGTGAACTACAGGAAGTCTATTGGTGGAATGGAATAAAGAAGGACATTGCAGTATTTGTGACTAAGTGTCCTAATTGCAAATAGGTGAAGGTTGAACACCAAAAATCAGGAGGTATGACTCAGGATATTAGCATCCCTACTTGGATGTGAGAATAGATCAACATAGATTTCATTATAGGTCTACCTTGTATGCTCAAGCAGTTTGATTCTATTTGGGTGGTGGTGGATCGGATGACCAAGGCAACTTACTTCCTACAAGTCTAGACCACAGATTCAGTAGAGGATTATGCTAGGCTATACATCTGGTAGTTGGTCAAGTTGCATGGAGTCCCTTTATCCATCATTTCGGACAGGGGTACTCAGTTCACCTTGCACTTCAGGAAGTCCTTTCAGAATGGACTTGGTACTCTGGTTAAGCTCAGCAAAGCTTTGCATCGATAGATAGATGGTCAGGCTGAGCGGACCATTCAGTCTCTAGAGGATATGTTGATGGCTTGCATGATGGATTTCAAGGGCAGTTGGGATGATCACCTACCTCTCATCGAGTTTGCATATAATAAGAGTTATCACACCATCATCCAGATGCCCTGTTTGAGGTCTTTATGGTTGAAGGTGTAGGTTTCCTATACGGTGGATTGAGGTTGGTAAAGCCACTTTGAAAGAGCCTTATTTAGTTCACATGGTTATGGAGAAAGTTCATCTTATTAGTGAAATGCTAAAAGTAGCTCAGAGTCGTAAGAAGTTGTATGCAGATGTGAGGAGAAGAGAACACGAAATTTCTATTGGTGACTAGGTGTACTTGAAGATTTTTCCCATGAAATGGGTAATGAGGTTTAGGAAGAAATGAAAACTCAGTCTCCGCTATGTCAGTCCTTACAGGATTATGAGGGCATTGACAGTATGGCTAATAAGCTTGACCGACCTATAGAGCTAACATCGGTGTGCCCAGTCTTTCATATTTCCTTGATGAAGAAGTTCATTTTTGATCCAGCCTCAGTTGTACCATTGGAACGTGTAGGTGTGAAAGACAGCCTCTCTGACGAATAGGTCCTAGTTAAGATTCTCGACCGACAGGTTCATATGCTGAAGTATAAGGAAGTCACCTCAGTAAAAGTTCTTTTGGAGGAATCTTCTTGTAGAGGGAGCTACTTTGTAAGCCGAAGTAGATATGATGACTAAATACCCTCATCTTTTTCCTTCTAGCTCAACTTCAATATCGGGTACTAGCTCCTTCCTTAGCACTCCATTCAAATTGATGTCAGTTTCATGTTTGTCAATCCTTTTCTTTTCCTAGCTTGTATGCGTGGTTCATGAATTTAGTCAGTATATGTCTATACTAGTTCAAATTAAGTTATTCCCTTAATACTCAGCTCATAGTATTTAGTATTAGAATTATAGTTCATTCCCTAGACATTTAGCTTAATTAGTCTCTATTCGAGGACAAATGTTCCCATGTGAGAGATATGTAACATCCCAAAAGTCTCTAGACCAAACCTCAGACTTGGAATGAAAACAAGAAGGAAACCGAAAAACATTCCGTAGAATGACTCGTCAAATGAGTCATTGTTGGAACCAATCACCCATTAGTATAGTCATCGTTTTCAATAGATCTTTCTTCCTCCAGACTTAACGAGACATAGAACAACTCATTGGATGAAGTAACGAGTCATCATATTTCCCGTTCTAACAAAGTCCAAAAACTTGTCAAAATTTTTCCCCGAACCAACAAGCTAGATGAGTCACTGGAAGAAGTAACGACTCATCCTAACGAACTGTTAGATGGAATTTAGAAAATTTTCAAGATCACTCCAGTGACAACAAGCTGAAACAATGACTGTTTGTATCTCCTAATAGGTCATCCTTCTCACCTATTGAGAGAGACCTAGATATTGGAATTTCAGACCCAGAACCAACAACTGGTCCTAATGAGTCATGCTCACAACTAATGATTCATTGTGACCCGTTAAATTTGGATGGGAAGTTTTTTAGACTACTCTCCGAGGACATTTTTGTAACGTCTTACTATTCTAATTCCTAAACTACGTCACTTTGAGAATATTTTCAGAAGATTTAGAAGAGTTAAATGGTTCTCCTCCCTCATTCTCAACTTAGACCTTCAGAACATATTCGTAGAATTCAGAGCTTCTCTCTTAAGCAAGAACTGGGTTTCAGCTTCTTCTCCAGGATTTCTTCTACATGTATGTGGTAACATAACAAGGGTCCTAGAGTATTTCTTAAAAAAAATTAATCATTTCCATCCCCATAGGAAATAGTATGTTTGGGTTTTTTAGTCAGCTTACGAATTCCTTCATCTTAATAACTCTTAATGTTTTCCATGACTATTATTATTATCTAAAATTTATGTTTTGATTTCATTTAGATAATATACTTCCCAGCCTTGATTTAGCATGATTTTGGGTTGAACTTTGCATGACTTAAAAGCTGATATAAATTGCTATCTTTACATTTGTTGTTATCTTAATATAATTTTCATCACGTACACTTAAATTAAGGTTAGCATTTTCAGATTCTAATTTACTTAGTATTTTTCGAAAAAGGTAAGTTTATCATCTTATCGCTTATGAGTCTACTAGTATTTTTTAGTAAATTAAGTTGTTAGGTTTTTTTGGCTCTCAGGACACTTCTAGATAAGTAGTTCTGGGTTAACCTGAGAACATCAGCTCCATAACCTAGCTGCCCTTGACTCTTCATCTCTGTGATGTTGATCATGATGGTCCGTCGGATAGGTAACCTTTTGTCACCTAGACCATCACTTTAACATCATTTTGTTCTACTTCTATTTGGGCCTGATGGAGGAGGGGACGGTTCATCACATTTGTAACGGCTCGCCCCAGTGGTGACGGCTAATTAGATAGGCCGTCACATTGTTATTTGAGCTTGTTTCATACCATTTCTTTTCTTTTCTTTATGTTCCTGTATAATACACAAAAAAACCATCAAAATAACAAAAAGTTGCTAAAGAACATGCATCAATTAATATTTAAAAGCATCCAATGCATCGTCAAATCTGGGCGTATCAACATCCTCAACTTAGAATATTCACTTGTCCTCAAGCATCATACTAGACACCTTATTAAAGAAAAAGAAAAATTGGGATAACTACAGCAGTTGTCATACTCAATGTAGATTATTTTTCATTTAACACTCCTTTTTTTCTAACAAGACATGAACGGACAATGTTGACATTATGATATCAACATAGAACTTTACATATACCAACAACACCTATCCCAACAACTAGCCATCGCTAATGCTTTTGTAGTGCCCTTACCACAATGATGCCCCAACTGACATTCGATGTTATTCTCATGGGGACTAGAACAAGACACTCATTCTCACAAAAATAAATTCATAACAATGCACTTGCGAAACCATAAGCTTGCCTTTATCATCATTGTTTCAGGTTTTTTGGACACTTGATTAGGATCACTATAGAACTTTATTGGCTTGTAACGTAGGCTTTGGGACAGGTATGGTACATATAGATAAAAGTGACTTGACCCTCCTTGGTGCTATGCTATTTCTCTTGCTCTGCTCTTATTCTCTTTTATTCATTTCCCTTCTCAACTAATGATTTTGATTTTCATTTAGATTTCCCTTTTCGTCATCACATCAACACCATTTTTTATTATAATTGAAACTTTGTTCTCTTTTCTCCATCAACCACACCACACTCGTTTATTTTCAATCAGCTGATTGTACCTTCCATACCTAACCTTTTATGCACCCCTACTATAGTCACACTTAAATTAGGCAATTTGTCTGAGTTGAGGTACACAATGTCCAAGGAGGGACTAGGGCCAAAATAGGTTCATTATAATATTATAGGTTGGTCAATATGCAAATGAAATGAATGGGTCAATCAGGCTCAAAATCAGGGATCAAAGGATTATTTACATTGTTTTGATAGTCATATAGGCTTAGTAGACTAATTACAAATATTACCTATGATCCTTTTCTAGTCAGTTATCCTACAACCTTAACAAGGTAAACAAGGGATGTTCTAGATGCATGCATAATGTAAAAACACATCAATAAATCTCACAGACACTTAGCGCAAATTTGCACTATTAGTGAAGACTGATTTCCATCATATGCCTTAGCTTAAGCACAGTTTCTATATCAATATACAAATAATGTCGAGCAGAGATCCTTCAAAGTGACTATGTTATGGAAATACACCCATGCCACATCAAAGGATTATAAAGGTCTCTATTTCCAACAAGATTAATGAAAAAGATGTTCATTTCCACAACTTCTTTAATTTTTCCCAAATTTTCTTTTACAAATCAAAGAACACAATTTCAAAGTCAACCATTGTGACAGACTCACAGGTACCCCCACTCCCTAACAAAAAATATTACATTGTGGCACGACCCAAACATAAACTCAGATCGTAGACACGGGAGAAGAGACCACGAGAGACCCCAAGTCTACCCATGGCACATGCATACAACTAACCATATTCAAATAAGTGGAAAGATAGTCATAAAAACATAGAGAAAACGTAATTATAGAATGAAATCAGGAAATACTCGGCGTATACACAGTGGAGCACCACATACTATTCTTAAAGCCTATAATAGATAGGATGGGTTGATGGGACAACATCCCCAACTAACCCAATCAAAATTGAAACATAAACAACATGAAAGTCAATCAACGGCCCTAGGAACATGAGGACTTACCAATATGCTGAGATGGACAAAAGATGAGGATGAGCCTGGGATCTGAACCCTGTATCATGAAATGATATAGCATAGAAAGTATGCAGTCAGTACATGGAATGTACCGAGTATTCGAGGTAGGTAAAACGAACATTATAAAGTAAATTAAAGCTCATAAAAAGTTATAAGAGACAGACATCATGCTTGCATCAAAATCTTCGTAACAAAACATAGGGCTCAAGACTTTCAAATTATTCATAATCATTCATTATAATAATTATAAGTAACTTTATCAAAATATAACATGAGAAAATATCATAAACATAACAATGAATAAAACATGCAGAACAATGGGAGGACTTGTCTTAACCAACACTATCATGTGAGAGACTTTTATGATGCCCCATTGTCTCACTCAAGTGGGCAAAGCCGACTCTGGCTTGCCAGGCGAGGGTCGTGCATAAGGCGTGCTATCACATTGGAGGGGATCATTATCAATACAACATATCATAAGAAAATCACGGTGGCGCGTAGTTATGAGACACCGTTGTAGTCCTTTGACACCGGGCTGCTCGGTGCTAGATACGGCTCCCAAAAACATGCATATAGGCTCATACATAAATCAATAACATCATGCATTAAAATTCAATGGCTAAGATATAAAATTTATCATCATTGATCCCCATTAAAATATCCTTAGCCAAGAATCACAGGCCCTTTTCATCAACCAACATCATAAATCGTTAAATCATGGAATTCGCTTCATAAATCATAAATCATGGTTCAACATCATTGCCCAAAACTTCATCATATTCAATTCTTTCAAAACATGTTCGTAAATAAGGGTAGCTTGAAAATCATGCTTTTCTATCATAAATAAACTCAAATTATAGAGTATTCATCATAAATGATAACATCCATGAACTTTCATCAAGTGGGCATTATTAGATTTTAAAAATTAAAACATCATTTGAATAAAATAATAATAGAACCTGCCCATTTGATAATTAATACTTAATCAAATCAGACCCATAAAGAGAAAACAAGTTTTCATGCATTTCAGTAAAACCCCATAGACTTGGATAGGAGGATTAATGATTTAAACGGAAATTGGGCATGGGTGAGGAAGAATTCCACCCATTTTCAAACCCTACATTCCTAGGAATGGATGGACTTAAAGTTCCTTGAAAACCCATAAAGAAATTGATGAAAATTTCGAGAAGAAGACCTTGAATCTCCGAAAAACCTCTCTAAGCTTTTGCATGAGAATGGGAATGCATAAAGGGCTTAACCCATCATATCTAACTAAGAAACATATCCAAAACGATGTAGTTTAGGCCTTAGGGACTTAAGAAATTATGAAACCACCATTATTAAAACGCAAGAAATTTCTGGTCGCTAGCCCCCACGAGGGACCTAACGGGTCGTTGCTACAAGGAACGACTCGTGGCCATGGTCCGTTGAGTCCACTGCCCAAACATCCAAGGGAACCCCATGGGTGAATTCTTGAGTTATGAGGTCAAACCACGACTCGTGGTAACATTTCATGGCCTACACTGCCCATCCCGACTAGCCAAAACATCCAAGGAAGACCAGGGCTAACGTCATGAGTCGTGAGGTCTGACCACGACTCGTGGTTAGGCCCATCGCCTCCTCACTCAGACTTTGCCAATCCATGTAGACCATGAGTCACCTCACGACTCGTGGTCACTCCTCACGACCAACCTCATGGGTCGTTTGTGACCTGGTGTGAATTTTCAGTTTTTCTCCATTTTTACTTCCGGGTCTGATTCTTGGGTTCCCGGGGTACAACAATATCTCCCACTTTGGGAACATTCTTCCTCGAATGTTAGAAACATGCAGAAAACTCAGAAACAAGCTAACACCATATACAATTACCAGTCATTTAAGTCTAAAAGGGACGAAATGACTACCTTCGAAAAGGACTACATAGATGAACCGAATTAAGACATCACATACATTTACCATATCATAAAACAAACTTGTACACATGAAGTAAATGGGAAAAGTTGATTAAGGGTTTAGAGAAAAATTGATACCTCAAACTAAAACTGAGTCGGTAGGGAACAATGTGGATATTTAGTGATCATATCTGCTTCGGCTTCCCACGTAGCTCCCTCAACATGCTAATTTCTCCATAACACCTTTACTGAAACTACTTCTTTGTTTCTCAACTTACGAACCTAACGATCTAAGATTTCAGTGGGGACTTCTTAATAATTGAGGCTGTCTTTCACCCTAATGCTGTCTACCGGAACTACCAAGGTTGGATCACCCAAAGATTTCTTCAAAAGTGACACATGGAAGATGGGATGAACCGAGGACAACTCCGAGCGCAAGTCTAACTCATATGCTACCTTGCTAACTCTTCTCATGACTCGGTAAGGACCAATATAGCGGGGACTGAGTTTTCCTTTCTTTTCGAACCGCATAACTCCCTTCATGGGAGATACCTTTAGAAATACCCAGTCGTCCACATCAGACACCCAATCTCTTCTTCTCACATCAGCATGAAACTTCACCATCGCCTCATGAACCGAATCTGGTCCTACCATAGCTACCTCGCCACCTCAAACCATCTGATGGGAGATCTACACCTCTGCCCCTATAGAGCCTCGAACGGTGCTATCTAGATACTGGAGTGCTAACTGTTATTATAGGCAAACTCGATCAAGGGAAAATGATCATCCCAACTACCTCTAAAATCCATAACACATGCCCTCAACATATCCTCAAAAGTCTGAATGGTTAGTTCTGCCTGGATGTCTTTTTTCAGATGGAAAGCTGTATTGAGGTTAACTTACGTCCCAAGTCCTTTTTGAAAAGAACACCAGAATTGTGAGGTAAACTGAGCACCTCGGTCTGAAATAATAAACAAGGGCACTCCATGAAGTCGAACCAACTCTTTAATATAAAACTTAGAATAATCATCCACTCAATCAATGGTCTTGACACGTAGGAAGTGTGCAGCCTTGGTTAACCTATCGACCACCACCCAAAAGGAGTCATAGTGTCGGAAAGTACGAGGTAGGCCTGGAACAAAATCCATATTAATCTCTTCCCACTTCCAAGTGGGGATGTTGATATCCTGAAGTATGCCTCCCGACCTTTGATGTTCGACTTTCACTTGCTGGCAGTTGTACATTTTGCTACGAACTCCGTAATATATTTCTTCATACCATCCCACTAATAGATTTCTTGGAAATCCCGATACATTTTTGTGGATCCTGGATTAATAGAATATCTGGTACCATGTGCATTATGCAATATTCGAACTCTCAAATTATTGACGTCCAAAAAACATAGTCAACCCTAGTATTGTAACACACTATCTCCCCCTTGGGAAAAGACCTCCACCTTCTGACTTCACACTGCCTCCTTCAGCTTCCTCAATATTGGATCCTCATCTTTCCTAGATTTAACATCAACCACCAAGGACAATTCTTACCCGTTATGCACAACGACACCACCATCGGTCGAGACGGTCAATCTAACTCCCAGTCTTGCAAGTCGGTGGACATTCTTCACCAACTCCGTCTTTCCATCATCCACGTGGGACACACTCTTCATAGAGAGCCAATTAATTGCATCCACAACCACACAGCCTTGCTTGGGTTGTAGAGGACACTCATGCCATAGTCCTTAAGTAACTCCAACCACTGCCTTTGTCGAAGATTTAGATTTTTCCATGTGAACACATATTGCAAGCTCTTATGATCCATAAATACATCCATGTGGACCCCATACAAGTAATACCACCACATCTTCAATGCAAACACCACCGCAGCCAACTCAAGATCATGAGTCGGGTAATTCTTCTCATGAACTTTCAGCTGTCTCGAGGCATATGCTATTACCTTCCCACGCTACATCACCATACATCCCAACCCGACTCTCGAAGCATCACAATACACTACAGAGCTATCAGTACCCTCGGGTATGTTCAAAACTGGTGCTGAAGTTAGTTGGGTCTTCGACTCTTGGAAACCTTTCTCACAAGCATCCGACCATTGGAACTTCACCCTTTTCTGAGTCAACTTAGTCAAAGGTGCTGCAATGGATGAGAAACCCTCAACAAACCTCTGGTAGTGACCTGCTAGTCCCAAGAAACTATGAATTTCTGAAGGATTCATCCGTCTAGGCCAATTCCTCACCACTTTGATCTTTTGGGATCTATCCTTATGCCTTCACTTGATACCACATATCCCAGAAATGCTATCGAGTTTAGCCAAAATTCACACTTGCAAAACATTGCATACAACTGATGATCCTTGAGGGTTTGCAGAACTATTCTCAAATGAGTGGCATGCTCCTCCTCGCTCCGAGAGTATATCAAGATGTCGTCAATGAATACAATCACGAACATGTCCAAATATGCTTTGAACACCTTGTTCATTAGATCCATAAAAGTTGCGGGGGCATTTCTTAGTTGAAAAGACATAACAACAAATTCGTAGTGACCATACTGAGTCCTTGGTCTTTGGGATGTCACCCTCCCACACTCTGAGTTGGTGATACCCGGACTTGAAATCAATCTTTGAGAAGAACTTAGCACCCTGAAGCTGGTCAAACAAATCATCGATCCTGGGTAAGGGGTACCTTTTCTTGATGGTAACCTTGTTCAACTGCCGATAGTCAATACACATGCAAAGGGAACCACCCTTCTTTCGAACAAATTGAACAGGCGCACCCCATGGAGACTGGCTCGGCCTAATGAAGCCATTATCCAATAGATCCTTTAACTGATCCTTCAATTCCTTTAGTTCAACTGGGCCCATCCTGTAAAGAGGGCAAGAAATAGGTTGCGCATCTGGCAATAGATTAATACCGAAGTCAATTTCCCTCTCTAGTGGAACACTGGGCAAATCGTCAGGAAACACCTCCGGATATTCACACACCACCGAAACTAACTAGATAGTTGAGGTCTCAAACTCCACATCCTTAACCCTAACTAGGTGGTACATGCAACCATTAGAGATCATTTTCCTGGGCTTAAGATATGAAATAAACCAAACTGCTCGTACCACTGAACTACCCTTCCACTCCAACACTGACTCACTCGGAAAAAAAAATTCTACTGTACAAGTTCTACAATTAATCAAAGCATAATGATTTTGGGCAGAATTATATGCCGAAGTGATGCTCAAATGCTCTATTTCGTCTTGTTTATCTATCTTTATGTGTGCATTCTCATGTGATTTGTACTTAAAATGTGAATTTATACTAACCAACATGATTAGTATTGTTTTGCAGGAAAAATGTAATTTTAGGAAGCTAAGATGCATGTTGGTAAAAATCGAGAATGGACTCGGAAGCGAGCAGTAGAAAAGGTCAAGGAAGAGCAACAAAAATAAGGGCTCCGCGATGGAGCCGTGTCACGCTGCCATCGCGGAGGCACTCTGCTTCGGGTGATCAACTTTGGCAAATTCCAATGAAGGTCCGCGTTGCCTCCGTGACACAGAGGCAATGCCACACGATACAAGTCGTGGCACGTTGCCTATATTTACCTGGAACATAAATTTCCAATGATGGTCCGCGTTTGCACCATGGCACGGAGGGAGTGCTCCGCGATACACTCCATGCCACGCTGCTTGTTATTCCGAAAAAAATTCCCACTAGAATAAATAGCACACTTAGGTTTATTTTTAATTATCCTGACTTGGTTGAGTAGGAACGTGGGTTACAGGTAGTTGAGGGGACGAAAATTCTAGGGTTCTTGTCTAGCTCTTTCTCTTTTATCTCAAATGTTTGTATGATTTACACTCATTTGATGATGTTTAATTCACAAATGAGTGGCTAAATTCACTTCTTACTGAGGTTAAGAACAATTGTAGTGGAATGTAATTGTTGATCAATTTAGTTTTCATCTTTTCTTCAATGGATGTTCTATCAATTCTTGTTCTTACTGCATTAATGTTTGGCCAATGTTAATGTATATCTAAAAAATCCAGTTTTATCTTGAAAAGGAAAGAAATTGGAAAGTTTTGAATTGGTTGGATATGATCTCTTCTTAGTTTGGGAAAATTGAGAATTGATTTACATTCAGAATAGATATATATCTTAAAGTCGTATTAGTCAATTAAGGAATCGGTTTTGTATGGATAGAACATGAAATTCTTTTATCACTGAAATGTAGGTTGAAGGTTCATGATTCTTAAGTTGGGTAGAATACAAAAGTTTCAATCCATAGGCAATAATTCTTGACTAGAAATCGAAGGAAAGATTAACCTAATTGTATCGATAAATTACCTCCCTGCATGTTTGTTTTAGCCTCAGCTTGCTCATTACTATAGTTCAGACTCACTTTATAATTTTGTCTTAGATTAGTATAAATTAGGAAACAAACTCTCAAAAATCCTATTTAAATTGTTGTCTGCACTATTAAAGTTAGAGTTCATTAACACTTAAGTTGATTATTACCTTAGTTCAGTCCATGTGGGATCGATAATTGGCTTACTTAAGCCATTTTACTACTGGTTCAACCATGTGCACTTGCGTGTAGTTACCACAGAAGCCCGAACATGTTTTTGGCGCCATTGCCGGGGACTGGAAATTGGTAAAATTGTTTTCTTAGTGTTAGTTTACAATTTCTATATAAGTGCTGACAACTTGATCTTAGCTTGTCTTTTGCAGATATTGAATTCTGTTGAACGCTGGCAAGAGACATGGAGCTGGTGGATTCATACTTAGAGCCGGACAGATAGTTCCATTGTCAAAGAAGGGAAGCTCTTGGGAGAAATCTATGGTTGCTCAGACAAACAATCTTGGAGCAATAGCAAAATCGACCACTTGTAAGGGCAGTGTTAGTGCCCGAGGAAATGGCAGCTAGGCCGGTTCGCGAAGTGGTCATCCCACATTCTAACAATGTTACATCAAGTATTTGCAAACCTAAGCCAGGAGGGAGGTTTGAGCTTAAACAGAATATGGTGCAATTACTGCACAGCAGCGGGCAATTCACAGGTCTCCCTCACGAAGATCCACAACAACATCTCCAAAACCTTTTGGAGATAAGTGACACTTACATCCCTGCTGGAGTATCATATCATTACGTAAGGTTTACATTATTCCCATTTTCACTATTGGAAGAAGCAAAGAGGTGGTTGAAAGCTGAGCCACCTAATTCCATCACCACTTGCGATGATCTTGCAAGAAAATTACTGATACGGTTCTTTCCGTCCGGGAAAACAGCAAGACTTAGAAGTCAGATTCAAAGTTTTAAACAAAGAGGGGGAGAATCTGTATCAAGCTTGGGAAAGGTTCAAATCATTTCTGAGGGGTTGTCCTCACCATCACCAGTCCAATGATGTGCTGGTGCATACTTTCACAGAGGGTTTGGAACCCACACAAAAATTTTGTTAGACTCAGCAACTGGGGGGCAAGCATTAGAAAAGACTTAGGAGGAGCTGTATACTATTTAAATCATATTTCGTAGGGAAATCCAAAGTGGAATGCGGACTCTTCTAGGGGAGGAACAAGGAAAGCGGCAGGAGTCTTGGAAGTGGATGGTTTTACAGCTATAGCTGCACGGATAGCTGCGCTGCAAAATCAACTTAACACTCACTTCAGCAATATGAGCTTGAATCAACCTCAAGCCCCAGTTAATGTAGTGCAACAGTTTTGGTGTGAAGTATGCGGTATTAATGAATACTCAGCTGAGTGTTGTGGTGCAAATCCTGATTCAGTGAACTTTGTGGGGAATGCACAGAGAAATAATCACCAACAGTATGGCAACAACTACAACTTGAATTGGAGTAATCATCCAAATTTCTCTTGGGGTAGTAACAGCCATCAAGGGCAGAGTTCAAATCAGGGTGTGTAGAGAGAACAAGGAGGGCAGCAGAACTATCAGATTCAATACAGAAGCAACAATGCACCTCCTCCACCACCACCCAGCATTGAGGAAATGTTTAAAACAATGATAGCTAACCAAGCCCAATTGCAGGCTGATTATGTGAAATTGGCAGCAGATGTAAAGAACAATCAGTTAGCTACAAAGGCGTTGGAGTACCAGTTTGGACAACTAGCTGGAGCTCAAAACACCAGGCCAAGAGGAGGACTACCGAGTGACACTGACCCGAATCCCAAGGAGGTGGAACCAGAAAGACCACCTCAGCAGTCAGGAGCAGTGGAGAAAGAATGGGAACAGAATGATGAGAGGGGGAAGGAGAAGGCAGCTGAAGCAGAAAGACCACCACCCCCGTTCCCTCAAAGATTAAAGAAACACAAGGAGGAAGCTTGTTTCAAAAAGTTCATGGAGGTGCTTAAACAGGTACACATTAATTTACCTTTTGTTGATGTTTTGCAAGGAGTGCCGAAGTATGCAAAGTATATCAAGGACATTATAGCGAACAAAAGCAGATTGACGTAGTATGCTACGGTGGCGCTGACTGAGGAGTGCACTTCCCAGATACTGAATAGGTTGCCAACAAAGCTCAAGGACCCTGGGAGCTCTACAATTCAAATCACAATTGGGCAAAGTATCTGAGCTCACAGATTATGCGATTTGCGAGCGAGTATTAACTTGATGCCGACATCGGTGTTCAAGAAGTTGGGGCTGGGCAGTCCTAGACCAACAACAGTGATCTTGCAGTTAGCAGACCATTCTTTAGCCATACCAGGTGGCATTGTGGAGGACGTGTTGGTGCAAGTGGGCTCCCTTATCTTCCCCGTAGATTTTATTGTTCTGGATTTTGAGCCGGATGCGGAAGTCCCATTTATTTCGGGATGTCCTTTCTTGGCAACTGGGAGAGCTTTGATTGATGAAGCTGTAGGGCAGCTGACTATGCGGGCGCATGACAAAGTGTAGGTATTTGATGTATATAAGGCCACGAAGCTTCCGACCATGTATGAGGAGCTTTCAGCAATCAATGTGCTAAATCAAGTAGAAATTTTTCCAATTGTTGAATCTCGAGATTCATTGGGAAGAGCATTGATGAGCTCCGATCATTTCGGAGATAGGGATACTCATGAGAGGGTGCAAATGTTGAATGAACCACAATGGTATATCGGGAAGCATGACTTTCAGCCGTTCATGAGGTTCCTAGAACCGTTGTCGAAACAATCGATTAAGGAAGCACCAAAACTGCAGTTGTGGCCAGAAGATCGAAGTGCCACGTTCTTAGTTAATGGGCAGCGGTGTAAGAATTACTGGGGTGAGGACGTTACTCGAGAGAAAATTTCCATAACTCTAGAGGAGGATTGAGTGTCAATGACGTCGAGCCGCGACGGTAAACCAGGTGCTGCACGGGAGGCAACCTGTGAAATTGTTGTAATAGAAGAGTAGAATTAGTTTAAAAAATATAATAATAATAAAAATAAAAATAAAAAATAAAAAAAATGGTGTTTGTGTTTGACACCTATGAATTCTAACCAATTTCTTGTTGTGATATGATTTTCAGGTGGAACGGAGGGCAAAAATGCAAAGAATCGCAAAGGAGAAAAATCGAGGTGAGAAAAATAAAAAGTGGCAGGACAGTGAGCCTACGCGTTGGCTCCATGTCACGGAGGGGTTGCTCCGCGTTACCCTCCGTGACACGTTGAAGACAATTTTGGAATTTTTACAAATTCCAGAACACCTACGCGATGGCTCCGTGTCCGGAAGGGGGTGCTCCGTGTCACGGAGGGGGCGTCAGGTCACACCGGGTCACTTGGTAACTTGCGCGAGAAACACCATCTTAACCCCGAAATCCCCTCATTTTTTCCCCATTTCCCATTCCCTCCACGACAAACTCCCTAAATTCCCCCCTCCCCCAATGTGACACGGACCTAGGCACGAATTGTCTTCAACTTTTCTTTGATTTCATCTGATTAAAGGTATGTTCTTGAACTTAACCTCAATTTTTGCTTAAATTTTCAATTTTTGAGCATGTGAGGTGAGTAAACCTTGCCCTAAGTGTAAATTAAGTTTGAATTCACTTAAATGTTGATTGATTGATGTTCATAGTATCGTTGTGAGTATGTGACCTCGGTGAATGCATGTTTGATTGAATTTTTGCGAAATTGGTAGCTAGGGTTAGAATTTGAAAAGAAAGAACCTAAATTTTGTTGAAAATGTTAAAAAAATTGGGTTGTGCATGTTGGGTGATGCGAATTATGTCGTGATTAAGGTTGAATATGCTAAGTAGACAAGGGAATTGTCGGAAAAATGAAATTGGTGAATTGCATTGGTTTTGAGAATTTTTTTTTTTGCTAAATGCTATGTGATGTAATGGAATCAATGGTGATATTTTGATTCGTTGTACGAAGTCTGAGTAGTACATAGTAAGTATTCCATCGACTTAGCTGAATGCACTAAGCAATGTGATTGATAAAAATTTGAAAAGCATGATTGTCTTGCCGAATTGTTTGAATTGTGGCTAAAGACTAAGTATGGGGTGGCCTAACTCAACCCAACCTTAGTCGAAGCTAATTTTGACTTGAATAACATTGGGATTGTCTATTCGATGTTACAGGAACAATGTCAGGCAAGCAAGACAAGGGAAAGGGCGCATCTATATCGGGCGCCGGTAGAAAAATAATCAGGTTGGGAATAGCAGTTCTAGCAGCACCAGCGGTTCCGCGCAGCCAATGCCGTCAATATGGAACCCGATGGGTGACTGACGAAGGGAAGAAATGGTACGCAAAGCACAAAGAGACCAAATACTTCCTTGAGGAGAACATTGCAAGGGAGCTGCTGGCATAGGAATTCCCCAGAATCGTACACCGAATTGACACTGTCGTGCTGAACTTCATCTTCGAAGAGCCCAAGGAGTGCAATCTCCATCTGATTCGGGAGTTCTATGCTAATTAGAACCCGACACTCCGCAGTCACACCGTCAAAATAAGGGGGTAGGTTGTCACATTTGAGACCCATCACCTGAATGCCATCTTGGGGGCGCGGGACACAGACACCCATGTACTGCGGTAGCTAAACATAACTTCACCTTATGCGGAAATCATACGCACTCTGTGTGGAGCCCGTTCGACAGCACGGTGGAGTAGGCACAAGGAGAGGGGCTACCATCAGACACTGCCTTACTCTCAAATGAATAGGGAAGCCAGGATTTGGCTCAAAATTGTGTGTTTCAGCCTGATCCTGGGGGTGCACATGACAAATGTCACTCAGGATCAGTGTGCTTGGTTTATGCCCTGATGAAATGGCTGGAGATAAATGTTGGGGCGGTGATCATCTCCGCCATGAAGAGAGCCCGACTCTATCAAGGGCACAGGTACGAGTTCGGTGGTTTACTTACCACGTTCCTGAGGGGCCACGACATCGAGGAAGCAGCCCTGGACTACATCTCGCAAAATGATAGGCGTGCCTTGAACGTCACCAAAACCAAGGCACCCGACACCACTCACGGGCCAATTCTCACACTAGCCGAGCGACATGCTCGGGATGATCAATATATGGCCCGCATGTATGGGATGCAGATGCTGCAGTTGCGCATAGGCGGGAGGCCAGCAACAGAAGATGAGCTGTGGTAGCTCGAGATAGATTACACCTTTGGCGAGAATGCTCGGGCTCTATGCCGAGTGGGTCCATCTTTTGTGGAGCCTGTAGATGACGATGTCCCCACTGATGAGGAGACCCACCATGAGGATTCAGATGTTGAGTCAGATGAGGACAGCGGGGGCGATTCAGATATGGGAGACGAGGCAACGACACCTGATGAAGAAGTGGAATACTTCGATTGATTAGGGAGTTTTACCACCCACCTTTGTGATATATTGAATTTTGTGAACACTAGGGACAGTGTTCGGTTTAAATGTGGGGTGGGAGTAGTTAGGTGTTGGATATGTCGTTGTTGTTTTTGTTTTTGTTTATGTTTCGTGTTGTTGTGCCTGTGAAAAATGTGACCCTGTGATTTTGTGCGTATGTTCTGTACTGTAATTCGGTGTTGTAATGAATGTTAATCTTTTGTGTGCTGTGGTGAGTTGTTGTTGTTGGTTGGTTGTGTAAATATTTTTTTTCTATCGAAATTTTCGATATTTTTAAAATTTTTTATTGAATTGTTTTATGATTGGGTTTCTTGGCCTTTTTTTTTGGTGCTTTTACCGAGAATAGTCCCATTAAACCAAAGTCATAAATAGTGACCGTTCCCTATGATGGATGAATGACGACCGTCTTAAGGGAAATGTAGTCAATAGGAGTAGTTTTTTTTTCTTTTATTTTCTTTCTTTTGTTTGTTTCCCAAACATGTCGTTACTTCACGGTTCGGAATTCTTGTTGCATGTTGTACATGCTATTGAGATGCAAAGATGATTTGTATGAAAGCATGCAAAATGTGTAAACATGTTGAGATACCTAGGCCATAGAGTTCGATTCGGTGTGATTGAGGCTTAATATTGAATTCTTGTAATTAGCTGATTGAAGAGTCTGTGAATAAGTCTTAAGTTGAGCATGTGCAATGAGTGCGAGGTGAGGTTTCGATTATTCCATGCTATTGTGAAGTGTCTAGAACTTGCCTGGTGTGTGTGCGAAATGAAATGAAGGATGTGTATTGTAGGAAAGGATGTAGGCATTTCTTTGATTAAACCGAAAGTTTTTTTCCATATCATATCTACCTTGAATGTACATCCTAGTTAGCCCCATTGAGCCTTTAGCCTATTTTTTTCTTTCTTTGAAGAGGTAGAAACCGAGCTTAATCCCTTCTTTTCATTAGCCGTGAATTTGATCCAAAACTCTTAAGCGCTCAAGAAAAATAATTTTCCCACAGTGTCAAGGAGTGAGAATTGTGAAAAGGAAGGAAAAGCGGAAGTGGTGAAAGTAAAGAAAAGGTCAAGGGTGCACTTGTGGAAATTAAAGAAAATAAAGATGTATAACTAATCTTTGTTATTAAGTCGAGTGTGCTTAAAGAATTGGGAACAAAAATAAAGAAAAAAATTCAAGAATGAGAGGATGAAGGAAGAAACAATGCCCATAATGATGGTGGGATGTATTGAAAAGCGCTTAAGGAGGCTAGTTGGTTAGCCCAGTATTTACTAGTTCCTTAGCTTACATTACAACCCGTTAAGTCCTACGTGATCTTACATCACGCGTCCTTATATTAGTGGAGTAATACACTAGAGGCAAGCTTATGGTTCATGACATGATGCATGTGAATTCTTTGGGAGAGATAGTGAAATCGTGTTCATATACCCCTACATGTAATGCCTTGGAAATCATATGATTGAAAAGGGGGAAAGTTCTCTTGTGTTGTGAGGACACATGCTTGACAAGAGATTGAATTTCATGTCGGATGTCTTGATCAATTGATTTGCATGAGTTTCCCGAGATCGAGAGTTGATTCTTGAGTTTAGGAGGTCTTAATGTGGTGAATGTCATGGTATAAATGGGACTATGCATATTTTCTTGATGATTTGCTATATTAAATAATCGGTATAGCCGTAGCTTGAATTGTCGAGCCAAAGTAGCTATGCGTGGGTGTCAATTGCATGAGATGTGAGAGTATTGTTCGAGGACGAACAAGGTCTTAAGTGTGGGGTAAGTGATCTTGGGCAGAATTATATGCCCAAGTGATGCTCAAATGCTCTATTTCGTCTTGTTTATCCATCGTTATGTATGCATTCTCATGTGATTTGTAGTTAAAATGTGAATTTATACTAACCAACATGATTATTATTGTTTTGCAAGAAAAATGTAATTTTAGGAAGCTAAGATGCATGTTGGTAAAAATCGGGAATGGACTCGGAAGCGAGCAATGGGAAGGGTTAAGGAAGAGCAGCAAAAATAAGGGCTCCGCAATGGAGCCGTGTCACGCTGCCATCTCGGAGGCACTCTGCTTCGGGTGATCCATTTTGGCAAATTCTAGTGAAGGTCTGCGTTGCCTCCGTGACACGGAGGCAAGACCACGCGATAAAAGCCATGGCACGTTGCCTATATTTACCTGGAACATAAATTTTCAGTTAGGGTCTGCGTTTACACCGTGGCACGGAGGGAGTGCTCCGCGATACACTCCGTGCCACGTTGCTTGTTATTCCGGGGAAAATTCCCACTAGTATAAATAGCACACTTACGTTTATTTTTAATTATTCTGACCTGGTTGAGCAGAAACGTGGGTTATAGGCAGTTGAGGGGACCAAGATTCTAGGGTTCTTCTCTATCTCTTTCTCTTTTATCTCAATTGTGTGTGTGATATACACTCATTTGATGATGTTTAATTCACAAATGAGTGGCTAAATTCACTTCTTGCTGAGGTTAAGAACAATTGTAGTGGAATGTAATTGTTGATCAATTTAGTTTTCATCTTTTCTTCAATGGTTGTTCTATCGATTCTTGTTCTTACTGCATTAATGTTTGGCCAATGTTAATGTATATCTAAAAAATCCAGTTTTATCTTGAAAAGGAAAGAAATTGGAAAGTTGTGGATTGGTAGGATATGATCTCTTCTTAGTTTGGGAAAATTGAGAATTGATTTACATTCAGAATAGAAATGTATCTGAAAGTCGTATTAGTCAATTAAGGAATCGGTTTTGTATGGATAGAACATGAAATTCTTTTATCACAGAAATGTAGGTTGAAGGTTCATGATTCTTAAGTTGGGTAGAATATAAAAGTTTGAATCCGTAGGCAATAATTCTTGACTAGCAACCGAAGGAAAGATTAACCGAATTCTATCGATAAATTACCTCCCTGCATGTTTGTTTTAGCCTCAGCTTGCTCATTACTATAGTTCAGACTCACTTTATAATTTTGTCTTAGATTGGTATAAATTAGGAAACAAACTCTCAAAAATCCTATTTAAATTGATGTCTGCATTATTAAAGTTAGAGTTCATTAACACTTAAGTTGATTATTACCTTAGTTCAATCCTTGTGGGATCGATACTTGGCTTACTTAAGCCATTTTACTGCTTGTTCGACCACGTGCACTTGTGTGTAGTTACCACAGAAGCCCGAACACATAACATGCAAACAACCAATCCATGCCAAGAATAATAACTGATGCTCACCATGATGATCATTACCATTACCATTTCTATTGGCGTTTACCCAACGTGGAGGCATGATTCTGCAAACGCGAATAACATGAATTAGAAGAGTAAAGGACGTTCACCACATGACATAGATCATGAAAGAAGGGAAAATTTCCTAAACGTCTAGTAGCCTCTTCGTCATAAGTGTGGCGCGCTTCCCACCCATGAAAAAGACTCTACTAAACACGGTTTTCGGACTCCCTAGGAAACTTCAAAACCTATGGTTCTGATACCAAGTTTTTCACGACCCAAACGTATACCCGAATCATAGACATGGGGCAAAGAGCCCCGAGAGACCCCATGTTGACCCATGGCATGAGCATACATCTAATCAATTCACATGAGCGGAAGACTTAACATATAAGAACGTAATCATAACATAGCGAAAGGGAAAATTAGTACAAGACTTATACAATATGGCTAAATGAAACCTGCAATCTGATAAGCCTTTAAACATGAAGGACGGATGATGGGAAAACTCCCCAACTAATACAACATCCAAAAACTAAAAGAATGACATAAAGTGTGAACATACATCCCTCTAAACATAAGGAATCACCAAGAGCACTAAGAGCAAATCTGAAACTATCTATGGGTGAGGATTAGCTTGAGAACTAGGAATTGTATCATAGATGATATAGTATAGAAGGTATGGGGTCAGTACGTGGAATGTACTAAGTATGCAAGGTAAGTAACTTGAGCCGACATACATAATCATAACATGCATAAATCATGAGCATTAGTGGGAGATTCTGTTAACCGACATAGCCCATATGAGCACACATGAAGCCCGACTTGTAACCCTAGTCGGGAGGGTGTTCATACCTTTCCAAGGGTAGAACCATGAAAGTGTGATATCATTATGAAAAGGGACATTTTGGCCGGGGACTAACATGAAAGGGGTCCCAACATACCTGCAGTGGCACGTAGTTCATGAGATCCGGGTCTGACTTGACGGCTGACTTGACGACTCATGGTTGCTGACCACAAGTCGTTCGCTCGCCCATGAGGACCTTCAACCATCCTTTCATACAAGTCTCATCACAAGTCACCTGATGACTTCCACGTTATCCTTCACCATATAAAAGAATATTGACATCATACACCATTGAAAAGTTCCAGGTGCACTACATAACCTGAACGGCATGAGTCGGAAAGCAAAAGTCACATAAGGACAAGTAAAAGATTTCTTCTCCTGATCCTCTGGTGCGATTGATATTTTGTTATTTATAGAATAAAAATCTAAGAAGCAATACCACCCTTTGCCTAGCAACCTATCTAGCATTTGATCCATGAACGACATTGGGGAGTGATCTGATCTTGGGCAAATTTATATGCCCAAGTGATACTCAAAAGTACCATTTTAACCTTGTTTATCTACCAATGTGTATACATTCTCATGTAATTGATAATAAAATGTGAATTTATACTAACCAACATGATTAGCATTGTTTTGCAGGTAAAATGTGATTTTGGGAAGCTTAAATACATGTTGGATGATATCGGAGTTGGATTTGGATGCGAGCAAGGGAAAAGGCATTGGACAGCATGAAATAAAGGGGCTCCGCGATGGAGCCGTGTCACGCTGCCATCGCGGAGGCATTCTGCCTGGATTGGGAAAATTCGCCCAAATTCCACAGAGGGTCAGCGTCTGCTCCGTGGCACGGTGGCCTGGCTCCGCATTGCACGCCATGCCACGTTGAGCCTTAATTCCTGGACCCCCAATTCAAGTGAGGGTCCGCGTTCGTAGCGTGTCACGGAGGCAGTGCTCCGCGATGCACTCCGTGAAACATTGCTCGTTATTCCGGGAAAAATTCCCAGCAGTATAAATAGAACACTTAGGTTCATTTTTCAATATTCTGACTTGGTGGAGCAAGGACGTGGGTTACAGGCAGTTGAGGGACGAAAATATCAGGGTTTTTTCTCTCTTTCTTCCTTCTTTAATTCAATTGCTTGTATGATTAACACTCATTTTAAGATGTTTGATCCACAAATGAGTGGCTAATTCCTCTGCTTGTTGAGGTTATGAACAATTGTGATGAAATTTGATCATTGATTCTTTGGTTTTTCATCTTTTCTTCCATGTTGTTCTATTAATTCTTGTTCTTACTGCATTAATATGTGGCCTACGTTAATGTACATCTAAAAAGTCCAGTTTCACTCGAGAGAGCAAGAAATTGGAAAGGTGTGGATTAATAGGATATGTTCTTTACTTGGTTTGGGAAAATTGAGTCTTGATTTGCTTTCAGGATAGAAATATACCTGAAAGTCGTATTAGTCAATTTAGGAACCGGAATTATATGGCGAGAACATGAATTGCATTTGATCACAGAAATGTAGACGGATGGTTCATGATTCTTAAGTGAGGTTAAATACGAGAGTTTTAATCTCTTGGCAAATGTTCTTGGCTAGCAACTGGAGGAAAAGATTAACCAAATTATGATGATAATTAATTTCATTACATGTTCGTTTGACCTCAGCATGCTCTCATTCATAGTTCAGATTCAAAGTAGATAATTGTTTTTAGCTTTAGTTTAAAAATTATAAAACAAACTATCAAACTTTTGGGTAACACTGTTGTCTGCATTTTTAGAAGTAAAATATAGTACACTTGAGCAAATTGCACTTCATCCAAGTCTCTATGGGATCGATACTTGGCTTACCAAAGCCACTTACTACTTGTTCGACCACGTGCACTTGCGTGTCGTTTTATACCCCACAAATCACGCGAACATGATCTTTGAGAGTCCATAAGTTCAGCTTCGTATTGTCCATACAGATACGTCATCCCGTGACGGGTCTCAATGGAATCAACTCATTCTGCTCATTTACCACCACAGTCATGCCTCCTTTTTTGGGGACTCATTATACCGAACTCACCCACTTGCTGTTAGAGATTTGATATATGACACCTGTATCCAACCATTTAATTCTCTCCCTTTTTACCACCTCTTGACTTGGTGGATTGATTCTGCATTGATGTTCTCTACTTGGGACATAATTTTCTTCAAGCTAAATTTGGTGAGTACACAATCCCGGGGTAATCCCAATAATGTTAGCAATTGCCCATCCGATTTCTCTCTTATATTTCTTAAGCATAGCAACTAGAGATTCAACCCGCCATTCCACTAGATCAGCTGCCATAATGACTGTGAGTGTGTTGTTATCTCCCAAGAACTCATACTACTAGTTACTAGGTAGTGCTTTCAACTCCAATACTAGTGGTTCTTCAATAGAGAGTTTCTCTTGAGGAGTGGGTCTATTCTTCAAATCTAAATCTAGCTTCTTTGGAGCATAAGAATAAGACCCCATCCCTGCTAATGCATTCACTACCTATTCATACTCTTGAATATGATCATTAGAAAAATTCATCATCACCATAACTAAAATGTCTACTGCATAGTTCTCTTCTCCGGGTACTTCAACCATCCCTTCCTCGATAACATCAATAATGGAGACCACATTCAGGTCGCTTAGTTGTTTTATGGACTTGTAGACATTGAACATTACCTCATCGTTGTTCAATCTGAACATCATCTCTCCACTCTCCCTATCCCAACGCTCTTCCAATTTCTATGAATGGCCTACCCTAAATGTTAGGAACTTTAAAATCTACATCACAGTCCAAGATTACGGAATCTGCAGGAAATATAAAATGTTCCACTTTAAAAAACACATCATACAAAATAGCCACAAGCTTCTTAACTGACCGGCCTACCATTAACAACATCATAGTAGTCAGTTTAGAGGCTTTATATCCCAACTATCTGTATACGGCCAGCGGCAACATGTTGATGTTGGCACCCAAATCACATAGAGCTTAGGTGAAGTTGAAGGCTCCAATTGTGGATGGAATTGTGAATGCACCTAGATCCTCTTTCTTTTGAACCAGTGAACATGAAGTGATCATACTACAATGATGAATGTTGTCTGCCGTTCATAGATGAGAATTCTCTTCTTTGTGGTCAAGTCCTTCATGAACTTGGCATAACCTGGCATCTACTCAAGGGCTTCCACTAATGGAATGTTTATCGATATTTTCTTCAACATGGAGATGAAGTTGCGGAGTTTTCCATCTTCCACCTGCTTTTTCAACTTTTGAGGGAATGGAGGTAGAGGTCTCGAGATTTTAGTCAAAGGTTTATCCACCTCCTTTCCTTTTTCTTGACCATTATTTTCCTAACTATTCTCATTGTCTTATGGTCTTCCAGGATCATCTGGATTTATATTCTCGCCCTCATCCTCATGTATAGGCTCTATTTTTGAAGCTAACTCCTCAACTTGCTCTGCTCTGATAGGAATAGTTTCAAACAATTTCTCGCTATTTCTAGTTATAACAGCAATGCACTGGCTATCCTTTCTCAGATTCTGCACTATGTCACTTGGCAAGCTTCCACTCTTCCTCTGATAATGGCCTGCAGACATTTGCCCCATTTGGTACTCCAGCTGTTTAATGGCTGTTGAGTGTTTAATCTACAAGCTGACTCATATTGGAGAGGCCACTCTTCATCTTTTTAACTATCGAGTCATTTGATTCGACTAATTGCAATACATTGGCTAACATTTCCTCCACCTTTGAACTTCCTGCATCATTACTACTCCGCTCTTGGTTTCCAGGGGGCACATATACTCTGCTACGATCATTTTTGTTGCTTTCTTTGTTCTTCTAGTTTCCCTATTCTCTACCTCTGTAACTAGCTCTATCATAATAGTTGTCCTTTGGATAGTTCCAACCTTGGCTTTCTTGGCCATTGGCCTGGAAACCCCCTATGTTGTTCAAGCCCTTAGCTTCTTCTTCCAAGTCAGATCCATGTTCCTCTTGTCTGGCAACTTTAAGCACAACATTCACTTCCTCAGTACCCCTGCAAGAAAATGCTTAGTAATCAACTCTAATTGATTTTTCATGTGAGCCATATCTTGATCTCTCTCTTCTTTTTTCCAGCATTGCTCATAGTTGACTCTACTGCTTAGGAGTTACCTGAGACTTCAGAGTCTCTAGTGTGCCAAGCCCTGTTGGTCTTAATGACTCTATCTAGTACAGCTGTCGCTACGGTGTAGGATTGGGGCATGAATGACCCTCCATTCATAGTGTCAGCAATCGGCTTAGTTGGCGAATTTAAGGACCTGTAAACAGTGTCTATCAAATGCTCATCAGGCAGCTTATGGTTGGGACACTGCTTGAGTTTCTTGTTGAATCACAACAATGCCTCATGCAATGCCCCGCAAGGTAGCTGCCTAAAATTGTTTATCTCATCTCTCATTGCATCATCTGGAAGGTGGAAAGAATCTCTCTAGGAAAGCATCTTTCTGTTGTATCCATTTAATAATTGAGTCATGTGGAAACTCATTCAGCCACATTGTTGCTTCCCCAGGTAGAGACAATACAAACAATCTCAGTTGAATAGCATTCTGACTAACCCCTGGCAGTTCGAATGATTTGCAAATGCCCATGAAGTTCATCACAAGCAGATTTGGGTCATTGCCAGCTACACCTCTAAACAAGCCTTTCAAGTTCAAATGGATCATAGTTCTTGTGATGTTGAATCTCACTGGAGCTAATGGGGAAGGGACAATGACCAACATGATGTGATGTTTTGTGAGTTTACAACACATCTGACACTTAAAATTAAGGAAACACCATTGACTTAGGTATGTTTGTTTTGACATGAGGCACATCAATTGTGATTTCAGGGAAAATAAGTGTTGGAGCAATGATGTGCAAAAGAAGCCTTAATATAAAGAAAATCAGCCAATATACCAGTCTAAGTATAAGCGGTACCTTGATTATACGAACCGTACTGAGAATCATGATGAAGTTAGAAGGATGAAGTGAGAAGAAAGAAACATATGACTTTGAGTATGAGATGTACAAAGATGGTATGAGCCATAACTGGGGTCGTGGAATTGTTCAGAGGAAATTGCACAAAGGCAGGCTCCTGGTACAGATGGACTCATGAATCATGGCATCAATGTACGAACTATACCATGAGATGCGGTAAGCTTCAGAAGATTCATTGATACTTGGCAGAACATCGGACACTACAGACAGTATGCGTTGTAGGAAGAAGGTAAGGGTCGTACCACAACACTCGTGGAGAATTTAAGAAGATGTTAGAGTTCTCAGGGCCAAACCATGGAAGCAATGTACGAAAGATTGGATTAAGGTACGAGTCATAACATCCTACCAACACTTAGCCAAATCTGCAGCAGCCAAGGACTTATGAGTAGCAGGTACGACCCGTACAATCGTGCTACGGGTCATAGGTCCATTTGTGACACAATCGATAGTAGATATGGAAAATTACCTATTAGCTTAGGAAAAGGTTTCTAATGTTAGTATAAATAGCCTATTTGTTTTATTTTAGTTAGAGAAGGATATAATTGAGTTAGTAGGCATGAGAAGAATTATTTTTGTGAATTTTTTTCATGTTTTGAGGAGAAATTCTTCGGACCAAAGTATTCATGTTCTACATTGTTCTTGAGATTCTTTATTGATATTCCAATTTGATTTTCTTCAAAATATTGTTGTAAGTATTTAATTATGTGTTTGTCTATGAATCCAATTTATAATCTTACAAACATTAGAGGATAAAACCTCTACAACTAGAGGTTGTGGGGATCATGGTGGATTAATAAACTAGGGTTACACAAAAGTGATTCAAAACCAATGCGGAAAAGCTTGAATTGTATTCTCTTACTCTTTAAACGTTTCATAATAGCGTACAATTTAGTACTTGCCCAAATTCTTCACTTGTTTGAACCTAGAGAAGTAGAGATTAGGAAAAGATAATTGTAACAAAGCCTTGATCTTTACGGTCATTGTATTAACTTGAGTTGTGGACACAAGATAGTTAAATTTGGAACATATTGATAACGATTAGTTTTAAATCACTCATGAGACCTGAGCTTATGATTGAGTATAGTCATCCAATAAGGATGAACTAGTCATTTTGATAAACCCTAGTTATTAGTTCTATAAGTAAGCATTAGGATTGATCATGTGTGTATACCCGAAGTAGTTATGGACCAATTGGGCACACTTATCCTAGTTGTTTGCAAGTCCTTATTTAAATCACAATAATAATATTTTCTTTAATATTGTTTTCTTGAAACCCTCTAATTTTGAGATAACTCAGCAACAAGTTCAATTACCGGCATTAGTCTAGATCTTACCCTATTCCTTGTGGGTTCGACCCCAACCTCTTTGTTGGGTTCATTATTGATAACAACCGCTTCATACATTGTCAGAAAGTGTGAGTTTGAGCACTATCTTAAAGTGGTACCATTGCTGGGGAATATGACTAAGATTAGATTAATTGATTGTATTTGACTTTTGGTTGTTATTTCCTGAATTATGTTTTCTTTTTGTTTTTTGATATCCACATGTTATTTTTGGGTGAATGCTATGTACTCGTCGAAGTGGACACCCATGATTCGATTGGATCTTGAACTTGAACAAACACTGAGTAAGATAGAAAACCAGGTGCAGAGAGATGCACTTCAGGATGTAGAGGATGCTTGAGATGAGGTCGTTAATGCTGGTCGACATGGGAGGAGCAACAGAGGCCAAAGATATGCCCCTCAGTTCTTCAATGAAGATGACCTAGACATCAATGGAGTCGGGTCAACTAGAGCCATTATACCACCACCACTACCTGCTGGGGCCAAATTTGATATCACTAGCCCCATTATTTAGTTATTGAACATGAAAGGGCTGTTTAGTGGTCATGCAGCTGACGATGCCAACCTACACCTGATGAACTTCGTGGAAATATGCAAGGGGTACAGGTTGCTTCGAGTTAGCCAAGATGTTATAAGGCTGAGACTCTTCCCCTTCTCTCTATCTGGGGAGGACACATTATATTTATCGGAGTTGCCCAACTACTCTATTACCAACTGGAGGGAGCTCAAGCAAGCCTTCTTAGAGACATTCTTTCCACCCTCCAAGATGCTACTGCTTAAGGATGAGATCTACAGTTTCTGACAATTGAAGACTGAGACACTTCATGAGACCTAGTTGAGGTTCAAAAAGAAGTTGACCAAGTGCCTAAACCACAAAATTCCTGATGGCAGTCTGTTGGATAAATCAGTAGCAGACATAGTGGCGGTAGGAGCACTGATGATTCACACATGGGAGCAAGTTGCTACTATTCTTAAAAGGGTGACAAAAATAAATAGAGCATGGCACACTCGAGAAGTAGATGCAGAAGCCGGTACATATGTTGTTGGTTTGAATGCAGACCAACGTAGGAAAGAAAAGGAGCATGACCAGGAATTGGATCATATGTGGACATCGTTGGATTTTCTTACTAAGCACATCATGGGAGTTAGAGCCAAAAATGTGAATGTAGTTGGGACACAGGGATAGGAACCAGGGCTAGGCCACTCAAAAATCGAGGAGGAGGCAAACTTCGTGGACAACCAGGTGGTGAGTTTTTGAGCAAATGCCAAGGTTCTAATCATGATATTTACTGCCAAGGTTCTAGAAACCAAGGTCGGAACCAATATAGAGACAACTATAACTGGAATGGGTATAGGGGTTGAAGTCGTGGTCATGAGCGCGAGTGAGTTTGCAGTAAGAATAATGGTTACCACAACGATTGAGCTGAATTGTACATGCCTCCTAATGCACATGAGGGGGAGGCTGGATAGTTAAAGTTAGAAAGCATGATGGCTAAGATGCTAAAGAAGGTGGGGTCCATAGATGATCGCTTGAAAGACATCCATAATGATATATCAAGCATGGGTCAGAGAGTGGAGTCACATGCGACGGCTATCAAGCAGATCGAGCAACAGCTATGGCAACTATTAGCATCTGTGAACCCTAGGCAAAAGGGTACACTACCTAGAAACATAGTCCATAATCCAAAGAATGATGCTCACCATATGGCTGTGATGACTAGGAGCGGAAAGACCATTGTTGATCCTCCTCTACCGATTGTAGTTGAAGGGAAGAAAGAAAGCATGATGGAAGATGACAAGGATGTTGTTGAGAAGGAACATAATGAGAATGATGAGTTGACTAAGGCCCCAAGTAGTGAAAACGGGCCTGAAGCTAAACAAGGAGCTACGCGAATTTACAAGGCTATTCTACGACTACCGCCACCATTCCCCAAAGAATAAAGAAGAAGGTGGAGAATGGTAAGTTTCAGAAATACTTTTCAATGCTCAAACAGTTATCTATAAACATACCATTGGTTGAGGCATTTGAAGATATGTCGGGATATGCCAAGTTCATGAAGGACCTTGTGATGAAGAAGAGACCCGTGAGCTATTAGCTAGTTGATAATGTACACCATTGAAGTGCTACTATAGCTTCATGGGTCCTATCCCCGAAGCAGGAAGATTCAGGTGCCTTTACTACTCCATGCACAATTGGCATTGTTGAATTCGCAAGGGCACTCGGTGATTTAGGAGCAAGCATCAATCCGATGTCACTAGCTGTGTTTAAGCAGCTGGGCTTAGGAGCCCCTACACCGACTACTGTACAAATATTGATGGTTAATAGACTAGTTAAGAAGCCTTTGGGGATCCTGTTCAATTTGCTTGTCCAAATTGATAGATTTATATTCCCAGTGGACTTCGTGATCCTTGATTGTAAGGTTGATTTTGAGGTCCTGATTATTTTGAGGAGACCATTCCTTGCCACTACGAGGGCCTTAGTAGATATGGAGGCTAGCTAGTTGAAATTTAGACACAGTAAAAAAGAGGTCACCTTCAATGTCTATTGATCAATAAAGAAACCGAAAGAATATAGAGTTGTCTCAACAATAGAAGATGCATATGAGTTGCTTGACGAAGTCTAAGTAGTCAAGAGACTTGCATCATACCGCGACATTATATCAGGCGCTTCTTGGTAGGCAACCCAAGTGGTGGTCTGGTGAGTTCTGATTAACTTGCATAGTGTCGCGAGATCAAATCAAAAACTTCTTGGAAGGCAACCCAAGTCAATTAATTAATGTGTGTTTAGTGTGCAGGCGAGACAAAAAACAGGTGGCAGAAAAATTGCTGAACAGGCAGGTGGTATGGTTCTCAGTACAACTCGTGAGAGAGTTGTATGAGTCATAGCATGTGTCATAGTGAGAATCATATAGGTAATTCAGTGTATGAGTTTAGGGTACGGTTGGTCCTATGAGTCATAGCCTCATTACACAGGTCATGGCACTTACTATGGCTATGACCTATGAAAGGCATGGACCGAAACGAAAAGAAAAGGCCCACAAGTTATAGTAAAAATCTTACCCCAATTGTACGAGGCGTTTGATGTGCTCATAGGTCCACATAGTTAGTTTCTCTATTTCTCTGTTACAGGTCTAAGGGATGAGTCATAGGATATGGTATGAGTCGTGATGCGTAAAAAATTATAAATCTACCCAACTTGACCCAAATTTTTAAAAATTGGCCATAGGACCTATATAGGCCTAAACAAATCATACCCTTCTCCCATGGTCAAAAAACCGAAACTCATGACTCCCTCACACCTGTAACCCACAAACAAGAATCAGTGAACAAGTTCTAGCTCAAGATTACATCAAAAACCCCAATTCAAACCCTAGTCTTGATTGACAGTTGAAGTACCAGCATTCAAGTATATGTATTCTTTTAGAATTGATAAATATAACTTGTATGCTTGCTGTAAATTTGCTAAACCCCCTGAGAGTCCTCTCATTGTTTGAAATATTGGGAAAGGAAAATGACCACGAGAGTAACTGAGCTGTGTGTGATTGAATAGGAGATTGAACTTGATTAAATTGTGCATTGAACTGTTAAAAATCGAGTTACGGGTCGTGATTAAAAAGGGGAGTAATGAGTAGTTGTAAAACTAGTTAGATGCATGCCTAGACCTGGGGAATTTCGAGTACCCAAACTTTAAATAAAAGCCCCTACGAACTGAACAAAAATTGAGGCAGGGAAAGGCTTCACAAACCTTCCTTCGACTCATGGTTTCATAGTACGACTCATAGGATGGCTAATTGGGACCGTTCCAAGCCAAATTTGAAATAATCACAAGGTACAAATCCAAGTACAACTCATGGTATACTGTTGTGTGTTTACTTGGCAGTGGTACCAATAATCTGAAAAGGGTCAAGCCCATAAGTGACAGTACGATTTCCTACGACTCATGGAATCGACTTACGAGCCGCACAATGAGTCATGGAAAAATATAGAAAAATAGTTTTAAAGGGCATTCTCATACAACTCGTGGCCTTCATGGTACGAGTTGTACCTCAAAGGAGTGACACTGTCTAGAGATAACATGGGTCTAAATATGAATCGTACCTCCAAGGTACGACTCGTACTGCTGACCCGTGATAAACAATAGAGGAATTCGTTCTTGCTTTCTTTTTCTCAGATGTGGAATTCTAACCCCTTTTCTCCATAGGTACAATGATGATGAAGAGTAAAGCATCAAAGGAAACTTCATGGAGGACATTACTTGATGAGACCTCTGAATTCGATCAAGCTTGCAACTCCCCTATTGGTTCATTAGTGGAATAAAGGGTCGACACATTGGACACTGACGTGACCCAAACCACTAGGGCGAAGGCCAAAGCCCAAGTCATGGTTGTTATTGGCACATCTATTGTTGCTCCTCAGTCTGAGGAGGGAGATAAGGAAAAAGATCAAAATGAAGAAGTGGGGTCCGAGGAAACCCAATACGGAGATACAAGCAGCGGTGTTGGATTAGAGAAGGAGCAGACTCTGCCTAGGGAGAACAGTATCTGGTGGAGAGCACCAGGAGCCCAAGAGATATATGAACAGGGCATTACTCTTACCGCCAAAAACAAACCTAGATGGAGCATTCAAGAAGAGCCATGCATGCTCACAAATTCATTCAACAAGGTGGAGGAGATGAAGCAGATATTTAGTTTCTTTGGATTCAATTGGATGGATAGGGCCCTGGACCAATACACTCTAGAAATTTTCTGGGAGTTCTACGCCAACTATTTAGCAACCATTGAGCAGAAGGCTAAAGAGGGGATAAAATTGAAAGATCAACCCAAGCCGGAGAGCGTCCTGGTTAGAGGTTGATATTTTGATATATCAGAGTAAACTATTACTAGGATATTATATGGACCCCAGTTCATCCGACCACATGCTACACCAGAATATGAATATCAGGTGGAGGCATTAAAACAAATCATGAAGCTCAGCTTTGATTAGAGGAGGAGGCATATATTATGATTGTCTAACATAATCACTAAGGACAAAGAAGAGGTAGAGTGGGTCACAAGGAGGAAGAAGGTCATGAAGAATTCCCTAGATTTCATCAGAAAGCCCTGCTGGACATTAATGCTCCATCGGTTGGCACTGATAGTTAATGAGAATACCCTCAGTGCAGATAGACTAGCTTTGGTGGCCTGTATTATGTCCAGATACCCCATCAAAATTCCAAGGGTCATTCTAGAGGAGATCCGAGATCGAGCTATGGGATTGAGCACTACCATCCCGTTCCCGGAAGCAGGCATCACAGTGCACCGAGGTGAGGAGCACCTGATTGGAGGACATAGGATCACTGACATTGACCTAATCTGGGATGAGATGAAACCGGTAATTCGATCCCTACTTTCCATCGTAGTTCTACTGACTCGGCCAGTTGGGGGCGTACAGCTGAATGCCCCCACCTCATAGGAATAGGGCGAGACACCGGCTATAGATATCGATTATTTAGATGTAGCTCCCAGTACTTCTGTTGCACTACCTACTAGCTTCCCGATTAGACTCCAACCAGATACATCCTAGTGCCCTAGGAATATCTCCAAAACCTGGCAAAGAGACTAATTATGGCCAAAAGAAAGATTCAATCAATGACGGAGAATGTCAAGCCTTGGGTGAAGGCTGAGATAGAGACAGCTAGGTAGGCCTTGCATGCTAGTTTAGACGGGTTAAAAAGTAGATTCAATATATGCTTGGCCGAATAGACCAATATGGGCAGCCTCCATGTGGAGTTGGGGGCTCTTCAGAGACAAGCGACTGAGCTATCATCATGGCAGCCGGCAGTCATAGCAGCCCCCACTCTTCTTAATCTCGATGCTAACATAAACGTGGAGCTTGATCTCTCGGCCTATTGGGAGCCTATAGCAACAAGGAATGAAAAAGGGAAAAAGACGGTCTTAGAGGATGTTGAAGATGAGATCCCGAAAAAGAAGAAGGAGAGAGAGAAAAGAGAGCGCAAGCAAACAAGATTAGAGAGCCCGCAAACACATGACACACACTTGTCAGAGCTGCGAGAACGAGCTAGAGGAGCAGGCAGCTTCACCATGGCCCAGAGAGTGCTTTCTAGTTTCAGGGAACCTTCGGGCATGCCACTTTTAGTCCCAACTATTCTAGAGACCATAGAGACGGCCGCGACTGCTGAGGGGGTAGCCACTTCCCCTATTGATCCACCATTTGAGTGCACTAGCCACTGCCACAATTGCAGCGGAGGCACCTTCTTCACAGAATGACAGTAGAGCTTAGTGCGCCATAGGTACATTCGCTTCCCTCAATTCTTACACTCTATGCTTCAAGGACGATGCATGTTTTTTAAAAATGGGAGGAAGTTTACTTGTATTTTTGGGTTTTTGATTCGTCCGAGGATTTTTCTTGCCATGATTCTTTTCCATCGGGCATGATATCTAGTAGAACCGACATGTTTAGGATTTAATTTTTTTGATTTTTATTTAATTTAAAGTATCTTAGGAATACTCAGCAAATAAATTGAACTAGTTTTTATATTTTGGAAAATTGACCCTATTTAAATTTTTTTGATGATTAGCTATGTACTTGTGAATGCATGAATGATTGTTGTGAATCTTTTTACGCCATTTAGTATATTAGCATGTATAGTTTTTTTACCATGCATACTTTTTATGTGTATAGCATGTATAGATTTTGTATAGGTGGAGTGAATGCAAATCATGTACCATGAGTTAGTGAGTTCTGATACTTAGTTCAATACTCTATGTAGAGGATCTAGAACTTGCCCGATTGGTCATTGCATAGGTTTTAGGATGGTTGGTTACAAAAGGATCATAGATTGTTCTTGTTTAGCCCATTTTTAGCTTAAATAGTCCTACCAAAATGATATGATTCCCTTGATTCAAATTTTTGAGCCTTAAAAAGAACATTTTTCTTTGATTAACCAATTAATCATAACCATTTTTATAATGAACCTGTTTAGGACCTGGTCCCTCCTTGGACATTATGAACCTCAAAATAGGCAAAATTCCTAAG
Organism: Datura wrightii; assembly: GCA_035772735.1. Taxonomy (NCBI): domain Eukaryota; kingdom Viridiplantae; phylum Streptophyta; class Magnoliopsida; order Solanales; family Solanaceae; genus Datura; species Datura wrightii. The sequence goes on along the minus strand of JASDFA010000001.1, from coordinate 150,015,804 downwards.
TTGAGGGTGGCTAGAGTAGGGGTGCATAATAGAGGGAAGGTGAAAAAAGGTAGAGAAAAAGAAAAAGGTGAAAAATAAGGTGTGGTGTGACCAAAGAAAAAGAAAAGAAAAATTGGAAAAAAAAATTTAAAAAGAGAATGATCCATGAAAAGCTTGAGGAAACATACAAAACTCATATAAGTGTATAAAAAGGGTGAAAAGGGAGGAAAAAAAAAGGAAGTGAAAGAAGCATAAGGAAAAAAAAAGGATGTGAAAGGATGTGTTGTGAGTTTACAACACTTTTGATGCTTAAAATTGAGAAAATAGTATGGACTTAGGTATGTCTTTATGGATATGAGGCACTTTTAATTAGATTTCAGGAAAAAAAGTGTTGGAACAAAGATGTGCAAAAGAAGCCTCAAAATGAATAAAATCAACCAAAGTACCAATCTTAGTACGAGCTGCACCTTGATTGTACGATCTGTACTAAGAACCGTGATGAATGCCAAAAGGCTGAAGTGAGAAGAAGGCAACATAGGACTCCTAGTATGAGCCATAAAAGGATGGTACGAGCCGTAGGAAGAAGGTATGAATGGTACCACAATTGTAATACCTCGAAAACCCTAAGATCATATTTAGGAGTTGAAATGGAGAAACCAAAAATTTCTGCACCAGGTCACAGGACGAGTCATCCAGTGACTCATCAGGAGTACTAGGAATCGTTAAGTGACTCATGGGGAAGGGCTGGGACTTGGTTGAAAATTTCAAGTTTGGGGCGACCACCGGTGTGACCACGAGTCGTGGTCAGTCCCATGATCCGTTAAGTCACCCGTGGTTAAAGGTGCTTGAAGTATGAAGGAAATTTGGACAGTGTAACTAACGACTAGTCACCACGAGTTGTGGTCAATGCCACGACTCGCCGAGTTGGTCATGGTCAGTAGTTGGTTAAAGATTGAATGTTTTTTTGTAGTGTCCCTAACGGGTTGTCACCACGAGTCATGGTGTCCCTCGTGGTGATCCTCAGAAGTAAGTTGGCAGTGAAGGTGACGGGAGGTGACCACAAGTCTTGGTCAATGGCAACGATCCGTCTAGTCCCTCATTGGGATTGACAGTATGTTTTTCCCTACAAATTTATTAAGGGCTTTTTCATAATTCCTAAGTTACTAAGGCCTAGACGACGTCATTTACAGCTTAGAATGAAGTGTTTTAAGAAGGCTTAAGTCATTCTAAGCCTATCCTAATTCATGCATACAAGATTAGTGGTTTGGGAGATGCTCAAGGCTAGTTTCTTCAAAGTTCTTCCTCAATTCTCTTTGGGCAATGAAGAATGTTATGAAATCAGGTCTCTTCAGGTATGTAAGTTTATTAATGGGTGCAATTGTTCACACCCATGGCCCATTCCCTCTCAATCCATGATGTTCTAATTGATGATTCTATGAGAATTTTTACCCAATGTGTGAATTTCCTATAACTGAAGAAATGGGTGCCACGACAAAGCTCCCATGGCTACCCTAAGCTCTTTAGAATAAATTAGTCGACAAGAATGGGACTCTCCGGATGTAGGAGGCCACTCTAACAACTAGATGAAGTGAGATCCTAATGAAACATCTATTGTCGATCCTGTCTACCTGAATCTGCATCATAATAAGATGCAGTGCCAAGTGGCGTTAGTACATGTAATGTACAATATGTAATAAGGATGAATGAAATAATAGTTATGGAAGAATATATGAATTGAATAAATAAACAGACCAAAATAATCTGATTGAAACTACTTCTCTGAATGATGCGCAAAACACAATGTGATCCATGTGTAAAATAGTTATGCAATAAAATTGTGCATCAAAACAATCTCTTAAAATACATAAATAAATGCATTACTTTAACTTGGGGACTTATGAGTCGTTGGCACCACCCACGATTCGTTACTACTACTAGAAAATTTCATCTTCAGATCAATTCCCTGACCATGACTCACTTCACAGGTTGTGACGTGACCCCACAACTCGTGGATCCATCAGTGGTCACCCCCTGACAAAGGCTACTGACTAGCCTGCCACCCTCTTCATGACCAACTTCAAGACTCGTGGAGTACCTCATGGGTAACTAGATGAGTTGTCAAATGACCTCATGCAACATTTCTTGTTTTCTCCGCTTACATCCTCTGGTTTGATCATACAGACTTTTGGGGTATTATATCTCCCCCTTAGGAACATTCAACCTCGATGTGGATAAATATACTAAAAGTATGTGAAATAGAACTGCTATCCCAAATACTAAACATTTGAAGCTGAAAACTGACGAATTGACTGACTCTTAACTGAAATACATGACGAAACTGAATCCATGGATCACACATGCATGCACTAACATAAAAGAAAATAGGAGACATGAACTAGACATGAAATTGAATAGATTACTGAGGAGGAAACTTGTACCTCAAGATGGAACTAGGAAACTTGTACCTCAAGATGGAACTGAGCCATATGGGAAATGATGCGGGTATTTCACCATTATATCTTCTTCAGTTTCCCACATAGCTCGCTCGACAAGCTGATTTCTCCATAGAACCTTTACTGAAGCTACTTCTTTGTTCCTCAACATTCGAACCAGACAATCTAGGATCTCAACTGGAACCTCTTTGCAGGTAAGGCTATCTTTCACATTTATGCTATCCACTGAAACATTCAAATTCGGACCACCAATGCACTTCATCAAGAGCGATACATGAAAAACTGGATGTACTAAAGGCAACTTTGAGGGCAACTCCAACTCATAGGCCACCTTGTCAACACATCTCACAATCTTGTACAGGACAAAATATTGAGGACTAAGCTTCCCTTTCTTTACAAATCTCATCACCCCTTTCATGGGAGATACCTTAAAGAACACCCAATCATCAACTTCATATTCAAGTTCTCTTCTCCTCACATCCGCATAGGACTTTTGATGACTCTGAGATATTTTTATCCCTTGCTTTATAAACTTAACACTCTCCATAGCCTCATGGACTAAATCTAGCCCTAACAACATAGCCTCACCTACTTCAAACAAACCAATAGGCGATCTACATCTCTTCAAATAAAGAGCCTCAAATAGAGCCTTTTGAATGTTGGAGTGGTAACTTTAGTTGTAAGCAAACTCGATAAGAGGCAAATAATCCTCAAGAGTCTGAATAGTTCACTCGGCCTGACCATCCTTCTATGGGTGAAAAGTTGTTCTAAGTTTAACTTATGTACCAAGTCCCTTTTGAAACGTCCTTTAAAATTGGGAGGTAAACTGAGTACCTCTATTTGATATGATCAGCAAGCCAGCTTCGTGCAATTGAACTAACTCCCGAATGTACAATTTGGCATAATCTTATGCTGAGTTGGTAGTTTTGGTAGGTAGAAAATGAGTTGCCTTAGTCAACCTGCCTACAACCATCCAAATAGAGTCATACTATCGATGTGTACGAGGAAACTCACTAATGAAGTACATATTGATTTCCTCCCACTTCCAAGTAGGGATACTAATGTCTTGTAGCACACCTCCACGTCTTTGATGCTCAACATTCACTTGATGAAAATTTCGGATACTTAGGCATAAATTCTGTTATGTCCTTCTTCATACCATTGCACTAATAGACTTCCGGTAGGTCACGGTACATCTTGGTGGAACCTGATATATAGAATATCGAGAACCATGGGCCTAATGCAACATTGGCTTCCTCAAATCATCAAAGCCTAAAACACACAATCGATCCTGATATCGTAGTATACCCTCTCCCCCTTGGGAGAAGACCTCTACCTTCTGATTGTAAGCTGCTTCCTTCAACTTTACCAAAATAGGATCCTCGTCCTACCTAGCCTTGACCTCAATAACCAAAGAGGATTTTTAACCATTTTGAACAATGACACCACCATCATTAGAATCAACAAGATGAACTCCTAACCATGCAAGCTGTGCACATTCTTCATCAACTCCTTCCTTTCCTCTTCTACATTAGAAACACTCTCCATAGAAAGTCTACTAAGAGCATCTGCAACCATGTTGTCCTTGATCGGATGATAAATGACACTCATGTCATAGTCTTTAAGAATCTCTAACCACCTTCTTGTTGTGTATTTAGGTCCTTTTGAGTAAATACGTACGTTAGTATTTTGTGGTCCGTGAACAAATCCAATGGACCCCATACAAATAGTATCTCAAAATATTCAATGTCAGCACCACCTCTACCAATTCTAGGTCATGCGTCGGGTAATTCTTCTCATGTGTTCTAAGCTTTCTAGAGGCATACGCAATGACCTTATCATGCTTACCAATACACAACCAAGACCAATCCTCGAGGCATCACAAGACACCACAAATCAATATGTATCCTCCGGTAGGGTCAATACTGTGGCTAAAATTAGTTGAGTATTCAACTCCTAAAAACTTTTCTCATAGGCATCCAACCACTAACACTATACTTTCTTCTAGGTCAACTTAGCTAACAGTGCTGCAATGGATGAAAATCCTTTGACAAACCTTTTGTAGTAGCTAGCTAAACCCGAGATACTCCTAGTATTTGAAGTATTAATTTGTCTAGGACAATTCTTTATAGCATCTACCTCTTGAGAGTCCACGTGTACACTCTCATTTGACACCACATAGCCCAAAATGCTACCGAGTCCAGCCAAAACTCACACTTGCTAAGTTCAGAAAACAACTAATGATCCTTGAGGGTTTGTAGCACCACCCTCAAATGAGCGGCATGCTCCTCCTCGCTCCGAGATCATATGAGAATGTCATCTATGAAAACAATTACGAACATATCCAAATATTCCTTCAACACCTTATTCATCAAATCAATAAAAGTCAGGATCATTTGTTAGTCCTAAAGACATAACTACAAACTATAGTGACCATATCGAGTCATGAAAGCTTTCTTCAGAATGTCACTCTCTTTAACTCTGAGCTGATGATATCCGCATCTAAGGTCTATCATTGAGAAATATTTGGCCCTCAAGTTGGTCAAACAAATCATCAATCTTGGGAAAAGGATACTTTTTCTTAATTGTAATCATGTTCAACTATTGATAGTCAAAGCACATCCAAAGAGAACCATCCTTCTTCCCGACAAAGAGAATTGGAGTACCCCACGGGGAATTGCTAGGTTTGATAAAACCCTAGTCTAGGAGATCCTTCAACTATTCTTTCAACTGCTTTAGGTTAGCTGGACCATTCTATAAGGAGGAGTAGAGATAGGATGCGTATTGGGGAGAAAGTCAATACCAAAGTCTATATGCCGCTCGTCTGGGAATACCTCTGGATATTCACACACTATAGGAACTGACTAGAGAGTCGGGGTCTCGGAAATAACATCCTTAAACCAAACTATATGGTAAACATATCCAATCGAAATCATCTTTCTACCATAAGGTGTGAAACAAAGTGACCTACAAGCACAACTAAACTACTCTTCCACTCTAGGACTGGCTCACACTGAAATCGAAGCTATATCACATAGGTTCTACAATTCACAAAGGCATAACATGCGTATAATGAACCCATGCATAAAATAACATTAAAATCTATAATGTCAAACTCTACTAAATCTGCTGAGGTGACGTTCTGAAGGACTATGATAGGGCAATTTCTGTATACCCATCAAGCTATAACTGAGTCACCAACTCGAGTAGAAACTGAGAATGGTTCTGATAGGATTTCAAGACTGGCTCCAAAACTACTAGAAACATTGGGCATCACCAAAGCTAAAGTAGCCGCTGGATCTAACAATGCATAAACCTCAAGATGAAATACTTGTAACATACTAGTGACCACATCTAGAGAGACCTCCTTCTCCTGACAAGATGAGAGGGCATAAAACTTATTCTGACGTTAACTACCACCTACACTAGTAGATGCACCCTATCGATCTGGGCGTGCTGGTGGAGCTGTTGAACTGGTGGCTAGGGGTCGACCTCTACCTTGGCCCTATCTAGCTTCCGAGCCATCTCTAAGCATATAACTAGGCTTTCCATACCCAAAACTTGCACCTGTTCTTGCTAAGCGCTAACCAGTATACCTCCTACCACACCTGTCGCAAACTAGAATACTGGGCTCCACCGACTGGCTCCCCTAACCTCGAGAGCCTGATCTCCTTCCCTTTTAATCATGTCTAGACCTAGATGGCACACTAGCTGACAATGGCGCTGGGTTTAATGACCTCTGGTTGGACTTCTAGCAAGGTTCCCAACCAGACTTGTGCTGGGAGAACCCAAAATTGTCTGTCCCAGCCCTCTTAGCGTCTCTCTCCCTTTCTCTCATTTGCGCTGCCTCCATCTGTTGGGCATACAAAACCAATCAAGAGAAGTCGATGTCATAATATAACATAGCAGTCCTGCAATCCTTGACCAAGTGGTGCGCTACCCCATTCATAAATCTGCTCTCCCGAGCCCTCTGATAAGCCACCATCTCCATTGCATACTTGGACAAGCGGGTGAACTCTAGAGCATACTCTTAAATTGTCATGGTGTTCTAAACTCTCCTGCCTTGATATACCTCATCTCTCGAGGAAAGAATCGGTCCATGAATGTAGTGAGAAACTCATCCCAATCAATGGGACGCGCTCCGACTCCCCGACCATCCTTCCATTGGCTATATCAAATATGGGAAACCCTGTTCAACTGATAAGAAGGTAGGTTTGCACACTCCTCCCTTGACATCCCCATAATCTGGGTGATCTTCTTAATCTCGTTGATGAACTCATTTGGGTCCTCATCCACATTCGACATAAAATTTCAGGGGGATTCATCCTGAGTAAATCCCTAACTCTAGCCAGCATTGTATTCCCATTCTAGGAATATGTTCTACTACCTGTTGATTGACCTAGGTGGTCAACGCCCTAAACTTGGAATGGGAAACCTGCTCAGGCACATGATCCTCCTGGGCTTGTGGGGGTTACTGGTGCCCATCTCCATTGTCTTTCTCATGGCTATTTCAGTTTCCATTGTTGTTCCTTCTTCTATTAACCCGGCGTGGATGCATGATTCTAAAAATATGTATAGACCGAGTTAGAAGGATAGAAAGATACTTAATCACAAGACATAGATCATGAAAGAAGGTAAATTTCCTAAAACATTTCGTAGCCTCCTCGTCATAAATGTGGAACACTTCGCACCTATGAAAAAGACTCTACTTAATGCGACTTTTTGACACCCTAGGACACATTGAACCTTTGCTTTAATACCAAGTTTTTGACAACCCAATCATAAGACTAATTCTACACACGAAACCTTGAACCATAAATGGTTCCAAGTCGACCCATGTCATGAACATGAAAACTAAAGCTCAATTTTCACAGAGTGGAAATATATATTTTGAACATGTCGAAATAATAGAAACATATAATCAATGGAAAATCTCAAATGCTGGGTCCGAAGCTAAATATACAAATTATGTCCGATAAGCCTCTATATACTGACAAGCTGAAGGGACAACACCCCCAACTAGCTCCCTAGAAGTCTGAAACTAAAAAATGACATCAACACAACTAACTGAAGGTCCTCAAGGGATGAGGACTCACCATAATGCTGTCTGGGATAATCTCTGAAAACTATCTAGCGGTGGGGCTGAGTCGGAACGTATGAGCCTATATAATGAAAGGATACAACATAGAGTATGTGGTTAGTACTTGGGAATATAATATGTATGCAAGGTAAGTAAAATAGGATAAGTATAAACTAAAAGCATGCATAACATAAATCGTATCAATATAAGATTTTGAGAGTAAGGATTACATGCTGACACCTGAAACCATCAATAAACATAACTAAATCTTATAACTGAAATGAATGACCCAAAGATGAAATTGATGGTCATAAGTAAAACTAATAACGAAACATTGGGTCAATCCTGTAGAAAACATAATATCATAATTGATGAACATGCATAACTGAAAGCTTGAGGAACACTACGAGACTCGTCATATAACCGACATAATCACACTAGAGCTTACATGATCCGAACTATTATACTCAAGTAGGAAGAGCCGTCCAAAGCCATGCCTGGGCTAAGGGCACTACCATGATATCCATATCAAGCTGAAGGCCCCTTGTGAGCAGGGAAAGCTCACAAAGGAGGTCTGAATAAATCTGAATAAACCTATATTTGCACGTAGTTCTAAGGCTCGAGGTTTACTTGAAACCCTATCCTGATCGATGTTAAACACTACTTTCAAATACATGCATATGCTCTCTATCATTTTTCAACGAAGCTAAACCGTCATAGAATCATACACTTGAATTCATGAAATTGAGAAGAAGATTGGGCATGAGAGTGAAGAGAAACTCCAATTCATAACTCTACATACCTGGGTAATCTGATTCTACACCCTTCCTTGAAAGCCCAAGAGATTTGGGAAGAACTAGGAGAATTCTCAAGCTTGATTTTGAATAGGACTCTCTTATCTTGAATGTAGGAGAGGGAATGAGTTAGGATAGGATAATAACTCATAAAACCCTCCTAACAGAGCTTAAAACGAGATAGTTTAGGACTTAGGAGCTTAGGAATTATAAAAACACCCATTTGAAAAATTCTGAGCATACTTGTGGGGAACTAAGGTAGTAGTACATATTAAGCATGCTACACTAAGATACCTGATGACAAAAGAAGATGCTAAGACAAGGCATATTTGGTGGGTACTTTTGCTCCAAAAAATCGATTTTGAAGTCAAGGACATGAGAGGATGAGAGAATTTGGTAGTTGAACATCTCTCTAATCTAGAGATAGATGGTACGATGGGTGAAAATGAGGACATTGATGATGCTTTCCCTAATGAGTGCATCTTAGCCGCTTCCCAGAAACTTATGCCTTGGTTTGCGGACTTTGCTAAATTTTTGGAAAGCAACATCATTCCAACTGGGTTAAACATCCATCAAAAAAAGAAGTTTATGTATAGTGTGCGAAAATTCTACTGAGATGACCCATATTTGTTTCGTATTTATGCTGATGGCTTCATTCGTTGATGTGTCCCAGAAGTTGATATGATACCAATCCTCAAGGCATGTCATTCCTCACAAGTTGGTGGCCATTATGGGAGTGTGAGGACAACTACAAAAGTGTTGCAATATGGGTTCCACTGGCCCACTCTCCATCTTGATGCTCATGACATTGTCAAGCATTATGACCAATGCTAGCGTTCAGGAGGTATCTCACAGTGACATAGACTTTGACTCTAACTCTTGAGGTGGAGCTATTTGACGTATGGGGGATTGACTTTATGGGGCCCTTTGTGAGTACTTATGAGAATACTTACATTTTGGTAGAAGTAGAATATGTGCCTAAGTGGGTAAAAGTAGTGTCGTTGCCCAACAATGATGGAAGAAGTGTGATCTCCTTTCTAAAGAAGAATATTTTCTCAAGATTTGGCCCTCCTAGAGCTATTATTAGTGATGGAGGTTCCCACTTTTGCAACCGACTATTTACTGCTTTCCTTTTGAAGTATGGTGATAAATATAAGGTTGCTACCCTTTATCATCCTAAGACTAGTGGGCAGGCAGAGGTATCCAACCATAAAATAAAATCTATCTTGACTATAACAATCAACATAAATTGAACGGATTGGGCAAGGACACTTGATGATGCCTTATGGGCATACCAGACAACCTACAAAACACCCATTGGAAATTAGCTGTACTAGCTGGTATTTGGAAAGGCATGCCACCTACCTATAGAGTTAGAGCATAAGACCATGAGGTCCTTGAATAGTTTGAACCTTGATTGGGGGAGAGCCATCCATGGACGAGTGGAAAATCTGAATGAGTTGGATGAATTTAGAATGAGGGCATATGAGAATGCAAACATGTACAAGGCCCGCATGAAACACTACCACGATTTGAGAATCTTGAACAAGAATTTTGCCCTAGGAGAGTGGGTGCTGTTGTTCAACTCGATATTACGGTTGTTCCCTGGAAAATTAAAATCTAAGTGGTCAGGCCCATTTAAGGTGTCCCAAGTCTTTGGAAAAGGTTCTATTGAACTTGAGGGAGAGGATAAATTAAAATTCAACGTAAATAGCCAAAGGGTTAAAAAGTATTTGGGAGTTCTAGAGGAGATTGGCCGAGTTGAGGTTATGTACCTAGATGAGCCATAGCAGAAAAGGTAACCCTGTCGTGCCACGACATTAGATAAGGAGCTTCATGGAAATCAACCCAAGTTTTTTCAGCTTGAAGCTTTGATGTTTGTTTTGTTATTGATTTGTAGTTACATTGGATGAGAATCAAGTAGAAGAAAAATAGGGCAAGCCCCGCGTGAGACCTTTGAAACGTACGTACTCATGCACGAAGCGCAACCCAAGCTCGAAAGGGAACCCCAATGATTGGAAGAAAACAATGGTTTCTTCGCCTCACCTTCAAAACAAAGGTTCCAACCAGCGAAACGCAGGTCTGGCACAATCCACAAGTAGAATGCTTAGGAAAATCTGGAAAAAAGAGGATGACCCGCAAGCCACCTGTGAAACTTATAACGCTCAAACTCACACTTCCTAGCAAAGTATGAAGCGTACATTGTTAATAAAGAACCCAACAAAGATGTTGGGGTTGAACCCACAAGGAATAGGTAAGATCTAGACTAATGCTGGTACTTGAACTTGTTCGTAAGTTATCTCCAAATTGGAGGGTTCAAAGAAAAACAATATTAAACAATTGTGGTTGATAGCAAGATTTTCAAATAACTAGGGTAAGTGTTCCCCATGGATTCATAACTACTTCGAGTATTCATACATGATCAATCCCAATGCTTACTTATAGAACTGATAACTAGGGATCATCCAAACTACTGGTTCATCCCTGTTGGATGACTATTCTCAATCATTGGGTTAGCTCTCATGAGCGATTTCTTACTAAACTTTATCAATATGTTCTAAATTTAACTATCCTGCGACCAGAACATAAGTTAATACAATGATCTTAAAGACAAAGGCTTTGTCGTAATTCTCTTTTCCTATTATCTACTTCTCTAGGTTCAAGTAAGTAAAGAATTTAGGGAAGTCCTAGTATTGTAGACCATTAAGAAACATTTAAAGATGAACATAATATAATACAAGCACTTAGCATTTGTTTTGAATCACTTTTGTGTAACCCTTATTTCATTAATCCACCACGGTTCCCACAACCCCTAGTTATGGAGGTTGTAACCTCTCATGGTTGTAAGATTAAAATTTTCATTCATAGACAAACACACAATTAAATACTTACAGCAACAATTGGCGGAAAACAAAATTTGAATATCAAAGAACAATCTCAAGAACAATGTATGAATTCAAGAATTTGATCCCAAGAATTGCTCCTCAAAACTTGATAAAAATTAATAAATAATACTTTTCACACGTCTCTTACTTTGTTTCTATGTAGTCAATACTAAAATAAAACATAAAGGCTATTTATATAGAAATTAGAAATCTTTTTCTAAGCTAACAGGAAATTTTCCATATCTGGCGCTGACTGTGTCATGATCGGACCTACGACCCGTAGCAGGATTTTATGGGTCGTACCTGTTTTTCGTAAGTCCTTGGCTGCTGTAGATTTTTCTAAGTGCTTTCATGTTGGTACGAATTGTACCATAGTCCGACGAGTCGTACAATACTTCCGTTGTTTAGACCTAAGAACTCTAACATCTTCTTAAATTTTCCATGAGTGTTTTGGTACGACTTGTACCTTCCTCCTACGACTTGTAGTGTTTATTGTGTCTGAAGTTCTGCCAGGTATTGAAAATCTTCTGATGTTTACCATGACTCATGGTACGGGTCGTATGTTGGTGCTACGATCTGTGGGTCCATCCGTACTAAGAGACTGCCTTTGTGCAAATATTTTTAACTAATTCCACGACTCCAGTTACGGCTAATACCATCTTGGTACGACTCGTACTGAGAGTCGTTTTATTGCCTTCTCCTCGTTCCGGTCTTCTAACTATCATCATGGTTCTCTGTACTGCTCGTACAATCAAGTACGGCTCGTACTGAGACTTGTACTTTAGTTGATTTTCTTCATTTTTAGACTTCTTTTGCACATTTTTGCTCCAACACTTTTTTTTCTTGAAATCAAAGTATAAGTGCCTCATATCTATATAAAAATACCTAAGTCCATGTTATTTTCTCAGTTTTAATCGTCGAAAGTGCTGTAAACTCATAACACATCAACCCCCTCAACTTATGACTTGTGCATGTCCTCAGGCAAAGAAAATAATAAACTAAACACGACACTTAACTAGAAAATAAACCTAGGATACTACAACCAACATCAACCAAAACTTGCACAATAAACTTAAAAAGGTTTTGACCTTTTTCCCATGAACCAAATCAACACATGCAGTACAAGAAAACATAGAACATAATAAATAGGGATCGGGATATGTCATCTAGCCATTAAAAGATAGTAAAGTCATCACCAATGCTTTTTACACAGACCACTAGTAGAGTTAAACACAAACCATGTACCCTTCTGACATATGAAGTCCCCAACTCACAGATATAATAAAATATGAAACATTGGACTGATCAAGTAAGACTCTCACTGTCACAAAGAAGTTCCAAATACTACATATCGAAAACCATAGGCTTGCCCTTATTTACTCTACTTTTGTTTGTCAGATGGTCTGCCTAGGATCACTATAGGACTTGCTTTGGCTTGCAATGTAGGCTTTCAGGATGGGTATGGTAGATATGAGATCTTTTTAAGTGACTACACCCTTCCTTAGAACTACATACATGTGGCTCCATTTTTTCACTTTTTTCCACCCTTTTTGCTTCTTTCTACTTTTTACTCCCTTTTCACCCTTTTTATGCACTTGCATGAGTGTGGTGTGTTTCTTCAAGCTTTTCATGCATCATTCTCTTTTTATATTTTCTTTTTCTTTTTTTCTTTTGTGACACCACACCTCATTTTCACCATTTTTCTTGTCTCTCCCTTTTTCACCTTCCTACAATTTATGCACCCCTACTCTAGCCACCCTCAACTTAGGCATTTTATCTATATTGAGGTTCACAATGTCAAAGGAGGGACTAGGGCCAAAAAAGATTCATTATAAAAATGGGTACGGTTAATTTGTTAATCAAATAAAAATAGTCTATTTAAGGCTCAAAATCTGGATCAAAGGAATCATATCATTTTTGGTTGAGTCATTTAAGTTAAAAATAGGCTATATAAGAATGGCATGTGATCCTTTCCGAACCAACCATTCTAAAACCTATGCAATGACTTACCGGGCGATTCTAGTTCCTCTATGCAGTATCAAACTAAATATCAGACCTCACTCACTCATGGTACACGTCTTGCATTCACTCTAATTGCCGGTTTATTCATGGCATAACAAAAAATATTCATGCTAATATACTAAGTGACATAAGAAGATCTATAGAAATCATGCCTGCAATCACAAAAAGATCCACATAAATCATGCTTCCAATAAAAAGTACACAACTAATCATCAAAAAGTTTTAAAATAGGGTCGATTTTTTTAAACTCCAAAACTAATGCAATTTATCGGCCGAGTACTCCTAAGCTTCTTTATAATTTTAAAAAATCACAAATATAAAATTTTTAACATCCCCGAGGGAAAAGAAACATAGAAAGAAAAACCCTCGGACGAATCAAAAACCCAAAAAATGGCTAGTACACCCCCTCTGCTTTTTTAATAAATCATGCTTCATCCCTGATGCATAGAATGTAAAAATAGAGGTAAGGGAACATACCTGTGGCACTCTAAGCGCTCCTGTCGTCTTGCAGAGGAGGTACCTCCGCTGCATTCATGGCACTGGCAGTACCTAGTGAACTTAATGGTGTATCAATAGGGGGAATGGTTACCCCCTCAACAGTATCGGCTGTCTCTATGGCCTTTGGAATCATCGGGGCTGAATGTGGCTCACTCGAAGGGTCAGTGCAACTTGGAAGCTCTACTTGGGCTGTGGTGGAGCTACTAGCTCCTCTGGCTCTCTCAAACAGATCTGACTAATGCATGTCATGAGTCTGCTGACTCTGTATTCTTGCCCACTTGCACTCTCTTTTCTCTCTTTTCATCTTCTTCTTTGGGGTCTCATCACCAACATCCTCGAAGACCCTCTTTTTGCCTTTCTTTTTATCTGCTCCTTTGGGCTCCCAATAAGCTGCAAGATCAAGCTCCTCCTTAATACCATCATCGAGGTTAGGAAGAGTGGGGGCTGCAATCATGCCAGCTGCGGTGATGACAACTCGGCCACTTGGCTCCGAAGAACCCCAACTCCTCTTGTAGGTTGCTTGTGTCGGTCTACTCAACCATACGCATGTTGAATCTGGTCTTAAAACCATTCAATATAGCATGTAGGTCCTGCACAGTTGTCTCTATATCAGCCTTTACCCAAGGCTTGACATTTGCCATTATTGACTAAACTTTCTTCTCAGCTATGGTTAGTCTTTTGGCCAGCTTTTGGAGAAATTCCTGAGGCACTAGGATGTACCTAGCTGGAGTGTAGCTCGGGATGCTCATAGGTGGTGTGGTAAAGGTGCTAGGAGCTACATCTAAATGACCAGCATCTATAGTCGGTGCCTCGCCCTGCTTATGTAAATTGAAGGCAATCACCTGTGGGTCCCCAACTACCTATGATAGTGGGACTGCGGTGGAAAGTCAGGCCCTACTTACTGGGTTCATCTCATCTTAGATTAGGCCAATGTTAGCGATCTGCTGTCCTCCGATCAGGTGCTCCTTACAATAGCGCACCTTGATGCCGACCTTTGTGCACAATCAAAAAATGAGGTTCAGGAATTATCATGACCTGAGCATAGGCCCGAATTGAGATATGGTACAAATTACCCCGAGAAGCTCTAAGTAGACCAATGGCATGAACATGATATCTAACATCAGCATACTTAAGCGAAACTCTAACATGAATAATAAAGAGGATGTTTGAGAATATCATAAACTCTGAATATATAACACACAGCTAAAACTGCATACACGCTATGTATGAAAAGCCTCTACTACTGACGGGTTGATGAGACAAGACACTAACTAACTCACTATAGTCTATAACTTAAAATACTAAATACAACTAAAAGGAAGGGCCCTCAAAAGATGAGGGCTCACCAACTCTAGCTAGGAAGTGCTAATACTGCAGATCTAGCTGATGACGGGACTGAGCCTGAATATCTGATCCTGTATTCATGAAAGGATACATCATAGAGTCTACGGCGAGTATGTCGAATGTACTGAGTATGCAAGGTAAGTAAAATCGCTATGTAAGTAAAATCATAAATCATGCATATCGTAAAAAAATAATCAAGATAAGAATATGAGAGTAAGGCTTGTATGCTATTTTCTGAAATCATGATCTGGACATAACTGAATGTCATAACTAAATCGAATAAACCAAAGCTAGAAACTAATAATCATGAATAAAACTAAACATTGTGTCAAAACTGCTGAAAACAAAATAACATGACAGATGAACATGCATAACTGAAATCATGAGGAACAATAGGAAACTCGTTATATAACTGATATTACCACGATAGAGCTTACGTGGTCCCGACTATCACACTCAAGTGGAAAGAGCCATACATAGCCTTGCCAAGGCTAAGGATGCTACCATGATATTGATATCAAGCTGAAGGCCTATGCTAACAAGGGAGATACCAAATAATATGAACGTACCTACGTTGGTGCGTAGTTCTGAGGCATAGGGTTGACTGACCATTAGCATAGTCACTGCTAGACACTACTCTCAAAAACATGCATACGCTCTCCATCGTTTTTCAACAAAGCTGAACCATCATATAGTAAAGCTGCCTCATAACATACATGCATAAATCTAAAATACTAACATGAGGATCCTTGGGCTCAAACCATACCACAAGATAAAAATAGTAGGATTCTAGACTCCAAAATCCATGTGGTAATCTAGTATATGAAGTTTAGATTAATCATGAAACATACTTGATCGTATGGACTTGCTCAATATGCAAACATGCTTGACATACACTTGATCATTCGAAAACATGAACATAGACATGGGTAATTTGAAGTCATACTTTCTTCATATACATCTCATCATGCTTGAATACATATATCATAAATCTTAACGTTCATGAACTTTCATGGATGGGCATCATAATTTGTAAAACTTGAAAACATAATTTATAATTGAAAACATTGGAAAATATGCCCATTAATAATAATTCAAGATTAGAAACATTATTAGATTATACCCATGATTGATACTTAGGAGATTCAAATGTTGGGTTAAAACCCACAGATTCATCAACTAGAATTTCATGAATTAGAGAGGGAGTAGGCATGGGTGTGGATGGATACACCCATTTATAGCCTTACATACCTGTAGAAATCTGATTTCACAATTCTCTTGATGGTCCAATGGAAATTTTGTGAATAATTTGATGAAGCTAGACTTGATCACCCTTAGGAGCTTCTAGACTTGCATGCATGGAAGTGAATAAGCTTACAAGGAACTTACCCCTCGAAAAACACACCACTATGAGCATAAAACGACATAGTTTAGGCTAAAGAAACTTAGAAAATTATGGAAAAGCCCTTAATAAATTCACAGGGAAAAGCACACTGCCAGTCCCAATGAGGGACTGCATGACTAGTACAACATCACCACGACTCGTGGTCCTCTTCTCGTTGCCTGCTCTGGAAATATACGTTCTGAGGGTCACCACGAGAGACAGCACATTCGTGGTGTGCCTGATGACTCATGGTGACTGGTCCTTAAGTGCACTGCCTAAATTGTCCCTGTGTACCCACTGTGTAGCCTTTCTGGCTCTAGCTCCATTATGTGCTTAGTAAGCAAGTCCAATGATGTGCGAATATGAGCCAATTCTTGGTCACATTCTTTTTCCTTCCTTCATTGGTCTACCGTCTTACCAACATCATATGTACCAGCCGTTACTTCTGCTTCTTGGGTGTGCCATGATCTGTTTGTCTTGGTTACTCTGTCTAGAGTTGTGGTAGCTTGCTCCAAGGTGTTTCTCATTAGTGCTCCTCGCACCACTGTGTCTTCTACTTCTTTTGTACTATTATTCCATAATCTATAGAAAATCTCCACCAAACTGTCATAAGGAATTTTGTGGTTCGGGCACTTGGTGAACTTCTTCTTGAGCCTCAACCAAGTCTCATGAAGTGCGTTAGTATTCAATTGTCGGAAATTATAGATTTTGTCTTTAAGATGAAGCATCCTGGAGGGTGGAAAGAATCTCTCTAGGAAAGCTTTCTTGAGCTACCTCCAGTTGGTAATGGAGTCGTTGGACAGCTCTAATAACCATATTGTGGTTTCCCCAGAAATAGAAAAGGTGGACGATTTGGAGTTCAAGGTGGACGATTGGGTATTTCTGAAGATATCTCCCATGGAGGAAGTCATGCGGTTTGGGAAGAAAGGAAAACTCAATCCCCATTATGTTGGTCCCTACCGGGCTATAAAAAGAGTTGGTAAGGTAGCGTATGAGTTAGACTTACCCTCATAGTTATCTTCCGTGAATCCAATGTTTCATATGTTGCTTATGAAGAAAGGTTTTGAAGACATAGCCTTAGTAGTCTCGATGGATAGTGTTGGTGTGAAGGATAGCCTCAGTTATGAGGAAGTTCCAGTTGAAATATTGAATCTTCAGGTTCGGAGTCTAAGGAATAAGGAAGTAGCTTCAGTAAAGGTGCTATGGAGAAATCAGCATGTGGAGAGAGCTACGCGGGAAGTCGAAGCGAATATGATGGCTAAATACCCGCACTTATTATCTACCGCTCAATTTTGACTTGAGGTATCAATTTTTCTATATGAATCCATTTAGTAATCATGTTCGTTTCATGTGTTCAAGTTTCTTTTATGTGTATGGATGTGTATGTGAAGCATGAGATTAGTTTAGCTATGTGATTGAACCAGAGGTAGTCATTCCGCTAGTTTTCGATTTAAATGATCAGTATTTGAGTATGATAATTGTCTGTTTCTGTTTTCTACTTGATTCCTACATTCGAGGACGAATGTTCCCAAGGGGAAGATATTGTTATACTTGGGGAGCTCAAAAATTTGACCTGGGAGATGAAATGACAAAAATGTAAAAGTGATTTTGTAGACTCAAGACGAGTTGTGGGACAACTCGTGAGGATAGCCCACGAATCGTCAGGTGACTCGTGGGGGAGGCTAGTGAGAAATTAGGTGGTTTGGAGAAAAGGACCCCTACGGGCGTGGAGACAACTCATGGTCAGTCACCACGAGTCATTAGGTCAATCATGGGGTGAAGGAGAAGGAAAAGAGAAGGAAGAAAATAGTGTACACCACGGGTGGTGACCCCGAGTCGCGGTCAGCCACCACGATTCGTGGGGTTGCTCTTGGGGTCCCTAGGGATATTTGGGCAGTGTATATCATGACTCAAAGCCAGGAGTCGTGGCTAGTGGGGATGAATCGTTGGGTCCCTCGTTGCGACCCCCTAGCAGTTAATTTTCTGCGTATTAGTAAGGGCCTATTCGTAATACCTAAGTTCCCAAGGCCTAAATTGAGATGTTTTGGGGTATAAATAATGACCTTTTTTATGGGGTTAAGTTCAGATTACTCATTCTTCTCACCCATGCATGCAAGTTAGAATAATTTTAGAGAGATCAAACTATTCTTCAAGCTTTTCCCTATTATTTCATCTTTGGGCATTCAAGAACTTTTGAATCTAATCTCACCCAGGTATGTAAGGTTCCAAATGGGTGTTTCCATTCACACCCATGCCCATTCTCTATGAATTCATGAAAATCTATCAAAAATCTTATGGGGTTTTAAGTTATGTTTTGATAAAAACTATTGAATTTCTAATGGGTTTTAGTGATTTATGCTATATATCATATTTTATGGATTTAGATAAGATTCAACCATTAATTTCAATTAAAAATTCTTTGATTTCGATCTCTACCAAATCAAGCCTAATTGTGCATGATTTGTGATGAACGATTTATGATCTACTATCTAATTATTGATATTTACAATCCCATCATGACCTATGATTTGAAATATGAATTTATTCAATTACCCATCATGATTTGAGGATTTACAAGTTATATGTATGATCTACAAGTATGCACAGATCCTATGATTTGTGTTATGTTTTGGACGACTCACGGGCCTTGATTCATGGCTAATTCACGTATTTACAAACATGTTTATGATTATAATGGATTAACTATACCATGAACTCATGCATGATATATCATGAGCACTATATATGTTTTGGGAGTAGTATGGAACACCGAGTAGGTTCGGGGCCCAGGTTCTGCCCTAGATCTCATCAACTACGTGCCACCGTAAGTATGTTGGGACCTCTATTATGACTATCTCCGACCCAAATGGCCCTCTTCATGGTGATATCACACTTTCATGGTTCTACCCTTGGCGAGGTACGAACGGCCTCCCGACTAGGCTTATAAGTCAGGCTTCATGTGTGCTTATATGGGGTATGTCGGTTAAGAGAAGTCTCCCACTGTTCCTCCTGATTTATGCACGATTATGTGTATGTATATTGGCTAAAGTCATGCTTAATAAAGCTTTTCTCTTATGATTATGATTATGATTGTATTATTAATGTTTTGAAAACCTTGAGTCTTACAATATGTTATGTTACGAAACTTATGGCATGGGCATGTTGTCCTACTCTTATGATGTTTTATGAGCTTTTATATATTAGAATGTCTATTTTACTTATCTTGCATACTCGGTACATTCCACGTACTGACCACATACTTTCTATGTTGTATTGTCTTATGATACAGGTTCCAGCTCTCAAGCTCATCCTCATATCTAGACCCCTTCAGAGTGTGCATTCAGCTTATTGGTGAGTCCTCATGTTCCGAGGGCCATTTGATAGACATTCACGCTCCTTTCACGTTTCAGTACTTGCCCCGGGTTAGTTGGGGGTGTCGTGCCATCAACCCATCGTATGTAGTAGAGGCTTTTAGACAGTGTGTAGTACTTAGCCTGTGGATGTGTAGTGATTTCGTATGTCATGATTTGCTATGTTACGTTTACGTTTCCACTATGTTTTATGTTTAGTCTTCCGCTTAATGTGAATGATGCTAGATATGCTTATGCCATGGATTGACTTGGGGCCTCTTGGGTTCCTTGTCCCATGTTTACGATCCAGGTGTACTGTCGGGCTGTGACATGCTCGTCCCCTCAAGTTACGCCTAGATATGGATGGCACACTTGTTGCTGACGGTGCTAGGGCTAATGATCTCTGGTGGAAATGCTCATGATGTCCCCAACCTGACCTCTGCTGGGAGAACCAAAAAGTATTTTCCCTAGTCCTCTTGGCCTCTCTATCCCTCTCCCTCCTTTATACTGCCTCCATCTGCTGGGCATACAAAACCAACTGGGAGAAGTCGATGTCCTGATATAGCATAGCGGTCCTGCAATCATTGACCAAGTAGTCCTATATCCCATTCACAAATCTGCTCACCCGAGCCCTCTAATCAGCCACCATCTTTGAGTGAACTCTAGAGCATACTCTTGAACAGTCATATTGTTATGTTTCAGATTCACAAACTCTACTACCTTGATATCCCTCATATCTCGGGGAAAGAATCGATCTAAGAATGCATTTAGAAACTCATCCCAACCAATTTGTCCCGATCCAACTCCTCGGCCATCCTTCCATTGTCTATACAAAATGTGAGCAACGCCCTTCAACTGATAAGAGGCAAGGGCTACACACTCCTCCCCGATCACCCCTATAATCTAGGGGATTTTCTTAATCTCCTCGATGAACTCATATGGGTCCTATTCCACTTTCGACTCGAGACACTTAGAGGGATTCATTTTGATGAAATCCCTGACTCTAGCCACCGCTGAATTCCCATTCTTGTGAACGTGAGACACTACTTGCTGATTGACCTAAGTGGTCAATGCCTGTTCAAACATCTGGATGGCTGCCCTAAACTTAGCTTAGGCAACCTGCTCGGTCACATGATCCTCGGGGCTAGTGGGGCTTGATGGTGCCCATCTCTATTGCCATTCCCATGGAAATTTCCATTTCCATTGCCATTCCTTCTTCCATTAACTCGGTGTGGAGGTATGATTCTGCAAATGCATATAGCACTAGTTAGAAGGATAGAAAGATACTTCATCACACAACATAGATCATGAAAGAAGGGAAATTTCCTAAAACATTTCGTAGCATCTTCATCATAAGTGTGTCGCACTTCACACCCATGAAAAAGACTCTACTTAACATGGCTTTCAGGCACCCTAGGACCCACTGAACCTTAGCTCTAGTATGTAGTTTGTCACGACCCGAGCATAGGCCTAGAATGAGACACAAAATGTAGAATTGTAAATGGCTCCAACTTGATCCATGGAATGAACATAAATTCAAAGCTTAACATAAGTAAAGAGGAATACTATATTATGAAATAGTGGAAGTCTGAATAATAAAGCATGTAATGCACTAAAATCTCACAACAAAAAGTCGTAAGCTAGAAATAAGAACTATGTCTGATAAGTCTCTGACATACCGATGAGTTGATGGGACAACTCCCCCAACTAGCTCACTAGAAGTCTGAAACTAAAAATGACCATAACTCGACTATCTAACGATCCTCAAAGGATGAGGACTCACCAACAAGTTATCTTGACTGAACTCTGAAAATGGCTAGCGGCGAGTCTGAACCTAAACGTTCTGTATAAGGAAATGATACAACATTAGAGTATGGGGTGAGTACTTGGAATATATCGAGTATGCAAAGTAAATAAAATATTCTAAGTAAGTAAAACTAAAATCATTTCATCATAAGGTTCTAAGAGTAAGGATTTGCATGCTGATATCAAAAAAGATGTTTAAATGTAACTAAATCGAATGGCCCAAAGCTGAATCTAATGAACATAACTGAAATTAATAAACTGAACATTGGGTCAAAACTATTAAAAACATAATATCATAACCGATGAACATGGATAACTAAAATTATGATGAACAATGGGAAACTCATCATATAACAGACATAATCATGATACAGTTTACGTGATCCCAATAATTATACTTAAGTGGGCAGAGTCGTCCAATGCCTTGCCAAGGATAAGGGCGGTACCATGATATCTATATCGAGATAAAGGCCCTTTGGTGGAAGGGGAAAGCTCACAAAGGAGGTCCCAATGAATCTAAATAAACCTATTTTGGCCCATAATTCTGAGGCTCTGGGCTTACCTGAACCTCTAGCTGACTCGATGCTAGACACTACTCCAAAACCATGCATATGGTCTCCATTATTTTTCAATGAAGATGAACCATTGTTTTTCAATGAAGCTGATCATGAAATTACCTACACAGTCAATGAAGCTCAAAATATACCACAGGCTGAAAGTGGGAGTCTAGACTCCAAAACCATGTAGTAAGCTAGCATCACAAAATTGAGCTAAATCATCAAAACATACTTAGGTCATGTCGGATTTACCAAACTTAAACATGCTTAAAATAGACTTGATAGTCAAAACTCATGGATTCATACATAGGTAATTCATAAACATTCTTTTATGCTAAACATATCATCATGCTTTAAAACATGGATCATAATCTTAACCTTTCATGGAACTTGCATAATTGGGTATAATATTTTCAAAACTAGAAATCATGAATTGTAATTCAAAATATGCTTAAAACATTCTATTAATTTTAAAATATCATTTAATATATGAAGGAAATTGACCCATAATCAAATCATGAGAAGTTCATGAAAAATAGGATTAAAACCTCATAAGATCATAAACATGACTTTAAGTCTTGAATTAATAAAGTTGAGGATATTTTGGGGAATGAGAGTGAATGTAATCTCTAATTCATGGCTCTACATACCAGGGTAATCTGATTCTGCGCTCTTCCTTGGAAGCCCAAGTGAATTGGAGAAGAACTTGAAGAATTCTATGCTTGATCTCCATAGGAATTATCTAATCTTGCATGCATAGGGAGGGACTAGGTTAGAATAGGCTAAACCCTCCTAAAACCCTCCTAACTGAGCTTAAAATAACATAGTTTAGGTTTTATGAATTTGGAAATTACGAAAATACACTTAATAAAATCGTATGAAAAACTAAACTGCCAGCTGCTATAACTCGTACCATGAGTCATACAATCGACCTATGACTCGTGGTATCTTTCCATACTGACCAAGTCCTAAACACCACTCCTCTGAAAAATTCCATGAATCCTACAATGATCCATAACCTCATCGTACGAGTCTTACCCTCACTCGTACAATCAGCACCTAAAAGAGTTCCCAGTTTTTGTTATGATCCATACCACGAGTCGTACCCACACACAATGACTCTTAGTGGGGACTCGTAGTTTAAAATGCCAACTGTTGAACCGTATTACAAGTCATTCTATGAGTCGTGCAATCCTCATACAACACTTACCATCGATTGTATTGAGATAAAAAATGCAGGTTTCTCCTGCTGAACACTTTTAAAAAAATCTTGAACATAGTCTTAGGAACTTTCAGGGTATTACAGTTTCTTAGGGGAAAATGTCGAGATAGAGTCTTTTGGTATTGGTTGTTGGACTTGATTTTGATAGGCACCACCAAAAATCTTTTTTTTTAATGGCACTGAAAATGGAGTTTGAGGATAAAGGGAGCATTTGAATAAATAATTGGAGCAGTCTTTTTGTCATAAGTTGCACATTCTATTTTTAGACTTCATAAGTCCTACTCTCAAGAAAAAGGCTAAGAGAGCTTGTTCCACTTCTATCTCATTAGGGATGGGATTCCTAAGACCAACAAAAAGCATTCAACATAAATAAAAAAATTCTTTCTTAGGAAGGAATGCCTTTCTGATTCACATGCTATGTTGTCTAAAGTCATATTCTTGATATAGTTGTAAGAATTGTGTGAACACTTTGGAATTTGATGCCTTTTGTGGTAAGGATCTTAGCTTAATTTTCATTCAAGAATGGTTGTCTAGACTTTCCCTAAGTATGACTCAAGGAAAGATCTTAGAGGTAGTTTCACTTACAACATGATTTTAGGCTTTCTTTTTATAGTAACTTAACCAATATAACCTTCTTGAACGTTCATTCTTGCTAGCCAATATTGAGGCTTTAACCCTTTTTAGTGAAAACCTTATTACAAGCCTATTAAACATTTGAAACCCCTACTCGCACCTAGCCTTCCTACTACTAATTGTGTAAAGAAGTGAAAATTTGAGGCTTGATGCCCAAAATTTTTGGGGGATGATAAGAGAGAAATGAGGCAAAAGACTAAGTTTGGGGGTTTTCAAAAGGAAATGGGAGAAGTATCAGAGCTCCAATGTGAGGTAGAACCAATGTGTAAAGAAATGAATGAATTAAAAGAAAAAGAATAGTTGAAAGGTGCTACCTCTTGCTTAGATAAGGCTAAAAGTGGAAATCGTGAAGATAAAATGGTGGATCTTGAGAAAAAAATATGTTGAAGATGTTGATCAAGGAGATATAAGGTGAAGTAATATCAATTAAAAATTGAGTGTGCAAAAGTGCTCACAAAAAGGCATTAGAGAGGTTCTAGTCACTAGAACTGAAAGGATATACTACTTGTACCCGTAGCCTTCATTATAAACACAAGTACTAATTGATTTTGAGTGTAGTAACTCTACATTAGCAGTTAGTTACATGAAGGGAAAGCCTACATTAGTCTTCATTACTCTCTTGACGTGAATGGCATCACTTCCTTGGGGAACATGCTTGAATGTGTTCGATGTAAAAGATGTGATTGAGACAAGAGTGTAATGAGCTTTAAGGAAAGATTTGAATGTGAATTTGTAATGAATTAAGATGCTACATGACCTTGTTATATAGACCATGCACCTTATTTTGAATGAACGAAACACTTATGAATCATGTCCATTGTTTATGGTTAACACTTAGAGTAAGTGAAAAATTCTTGAGTCTTTTCCTTTCACTTAGCCGGAGTCTGATTTTGGGGTTGTCTTACTCTAAGTAGTCCCTTGTGTCCAACTTTTGTGGTGTGACGAGCTTAATTTAATTTTTGCAGCTGTGACGAAATGCCTTGCTTAAGGACAAGCAATGATTCAAGTTTGGGGATTTGATGAGTTGATAATTTACCAACTCATTAGGCTTTTAAGAATGAGATTTTTCTTGGTTTTCAATTCATTTAGGAGGATTTTATGCCCTTTCTCTTCAGTTTGTCCTGGTATTTAACTCAAATAGGTAAAGCAAAAGAATTGAACAAAAAGCATGTTATTGGAAAAAGAGGACCTACGCTTTGCAGGATGACACCTGTGAAATGTAGGAAAAACGCAAGATGCACTGGTCTAAGGTGGAAAGAGTACCTGTGAAATGCAGGTAAGCACCTGCGTAACAAAAATTGCAAATGCGGGTGCCTCACAAGTAAGGCTGTGCTGAAAAGGGTAAAATAGTCCAGATCGGACACAAAGATATTTTGGAAGCTACTAAGAGCAAAATGGGAAAAAAGCACTAGAAATAAGGAGTAGACTTTCCCTAATTAGCATACCTTTTGTAAAATAATAGTATATTCATGTCAGCTGCATTCCATATTGTATTGTTTTTTTAAAATTTCTAGAGAGAGAAAAACAATAGAGAGTTTTTCTTCATCTTATTTTTCCTCCTTAAGGTAAAAACCTCCATTAAAGAACAATCTTGAGCTTGAAATTTACTCTCAATGATGAATGACATGGTTTTATTTCTTAGTATAATCTCCTGTTCTACATCTATGGGTAGCTAAGAATCTTGGTAGGGGTGTGTACATGATAAGGGCTAAATTGGATTTGATGTTGCTATTTTTATCTTAGAATTACTTATTTAGCATAAATATATTGTTTTCTCTGAATTATAATTGAAATATCCATAGTTGCAAATATGGGTTGTGCTTACTTATTCTATTGTTTCTTGAAAAAGAGGAATATAATATGGGTGAGAAAACAATGGTGAGTGACTAGGTGGTTGATATTTTAGGCTTGGGCTAGAGATAGCCAAAATAAATTTTCACATACCCATTAAAGGATTGAGGATACAATAGTTCAATCTTTGCCCATGTCATAGTGGTTGATGTGTATGGGACCTTGGGTTTGGAGAAAACCCAAGGCAAAGATGCTTAAGTGGTTGAGAAACATAGGGTATCTCCTTTTCCACAATTATTTATGTTTGTAAGTAATGCTTTGATTTCTTTGTTAACACCAATCCTATAAATGCCCCGTCAATAACACACTCCGAGTACTTGCTCCTATTGTTGCTTTGAGGTTGATTTCCTTGTTTTGTGGATTGAATTTGAATTCATAGTTTGATCTTACAAACCCGAATATTTACTTTTTTATTTTTAACATGATTATGCGACTTAGTTCAATTTGATAGACAACTTTTGTGCCATCAATCTCTATTCCCTAGGGATTTGAGCCCGACTCACGAGTTGGATAATTATATTGTTATGACCGTTTACCCTTTCTTCTAGCGAGAAGTGGATTTAGATGTCATGAATCTTTTGTTCTGCTGATGGGACCAAAGTCTAAAGAAATTAATGAACTAAAAGAAAAAAAATGGTTGAAAGGTGCTACCTCTTGCTTAGATGTGGCTAAAGGTTGAAACCAAGAAGATAAAAGGGTGGCTCTTGAGAAAAAATTGTTGAAGATGTTGATCGAGGAGATATAAGGTGGAGTAATATCAATAACAAAATGGAGTGTACAAAAGTTTTCACAAAAGGGCATTAGGGAGGTTCTCGTCACTAGAACTAAAAAGTTATCCGACTTGGACCCCTAGCCTTCATTATGACCCCTAAGTCCTAATTGATTTTGAGTGTAGCTACTCTACATTAGTGGCAAGATACATGAAGGGTAATCCTCTGGGTCAACTCCTATGCATGAGAATTTCTCTATAAGAGTTATGTTGGGCAATTTCTATGCCCATTTGCCATGTTTTTACCCATATTTGATCATATTTTGAGTTCATAAGCCTTATTTTATGCTTAGATTCATGCGTGTGTGTGTTTTATGAGCTAACAAATGATTTGAGTTGATTTGAGCAGGAAATAAAGCAAAATGGCTCAAAATGATGCAATGAGTGAAGATTTGAGGAGCTGAAGGGCCTGGTGCTACAGCTTGTGCCCCACACAATGTCCTGAACTTTAGAGAAAAAAACTTTAGGTTCGGGCTATTGCTTGCATGCCATGCTAACCCATCAACTTCAGAGAATTGCACTTCACAAATGTTGCGATATGAGTGGCGCCCCGTGCCAGAGGTGTCTTGACATTGAGAAATTTTACAAACACCTTTGCAAGATAGAGGGTGCTGCGCCAAACCTTGTCTAGAGCTGAAATTGTTGGAAATTATACTGTCTGTGGTGAGATACAAGGGGAAGCATGCCAGCTCTATTTCATGGCAGAAAGTGTTGATTTTAATTCCATGTTTTGAAAGGGAAGAAGCATCATTTGAATGTTCATCTATAAATACATGCCTTAGGTCATTTGTAGAGGGGTGAAATCACCTTTTATCAGTCATTTATAATATTTTACCTTCCATAGTTCATTTATGAAAGCTTTTAAGCCGTTTGTAATGAAGAAACAGTTCTACAACTATGTTTTTCTATTCTTTATTCATATTTTCATATGATGATGACTAACTATTCATTTTTTTGCTTGTATGAGAGGCTAAACTTAAATTCTATGGTTTTGTCCAAGTTGAATGGTTGATTTTTTGAAAGACTAATTAAATTTGGTTTTTATTCTTCATTTATGCTTATTTGGATTTATTTGTGTTAATTTATTATTTATGGGATTGATCACCTTGTAAGTAATCTGTTGGCTTTCAATTGATCTTGGGAATTGAAATTGAAAGGGTTAAATATAAATACATAACAGGAATTTAAAGGCCCTTGAACTCGTTGGTGATAGGAAGAAGTTGTTGTTGAGGATAGGGATATACTCCTTCGAGCCCGTTTAGTCAAAATAAAAGTAGTCATAATCGTTATTTCATTATTCTCCTGCAACCAGATGGATATAGGCATTAGGGTTCATGAAATAGTTCTTGAATGCTTGGGATAGTGACAAGAAATTGGATAGTAACTAGCAAGTATCAACCATAGGAAAAATCCTGCTAGTTTAATCACGTCTTGAAAACATAACTTGAAACCAACCAAGTACCATTACTATAGTCTTTCGCCATCATCGAAATATAATCAACCTTACAATTATTTTTAGTTGATTTTATATTTGCAGTTTTACTAGTTTAATTTTTCAAATGAATCTTCATTTTAACTGTTTTATAGGTTAGTGAAATTAAAGTGACAACCTTATAATGATTAAATTAACAAGTATCTGTGGGAATGATATCTTGACTTGACAATCCTATATTACTTGATGACCACGTGCGCTTAGGCGACATCAAGTTTTTGGTGTCATTGTCGAGTACTTGAATATTGTTTAATAATTTGTAGGTTAGAAATTTATTTCACTAGTTTGTATTTTACACTTGTTTCTTGTTTTCATTGAAGTTCACAGGGTTGTTTGCGTTAGTGTATGCCAAGTACGAGTAGTTAGGGACCACCTTTAGCTTCTCTTGATCCTGAAATAAAGAGAACCTTTTGATGCTAGCCATGGAAAACATCCGGCAGGCAGCAGGTGAAAAGAATGATAGAGTTCCAATGATGAATTTTTCTAGGCCTAATTTGGAGAAAGCTTATAAAGCGATTGTCAAACCGTCCATCACTAGGAACTTTGAGCTGACAGAAGGGACCGTGCGGTTGATCCAAAATACTTGCCATTATCAGGGGAAGCCGCACGAGGATCCCTACAGGCATATGATGATGTTCGTAGAGCGAACTAAATATTCCACTAACAGAACATGTCAGATGAATATGTCAAGCTGATTCAATTTCCGTTCTCACTGATTGGGGAAGAGAAGGAGTGGCTTCAAAATGAGCCTGCGGCATCATTGCTTGGGAGATCCTCTCCAATAAGTTCATCAACCTGCTTTCCTCTTCTAGAAGAACTAAAGAACTGAGGGGAAAGATCTTCGGATTTGTACAGAAAGATGGAGAAATGCTAGCTCAAGGATTGGAACGTTACAAGGGTTACTTGAGGGATTGTCCACACCACATGCAACTTAAGGAGATAATTGGACACAAATTCATAGAGGATCTGACGCCTGAGTCAAAGATACTCCTAGATGCTACCGCATGGGGACAGATTCTATCAAAAAGTTCAGATGAAATTGAGGTTCTCTCGAACCTCATATCTGTGGGGAATAAGGATTATCAAGACTCTGGCAGAGGATTTGCAGCTCAAAGCTACGGGGAAAGCATTAGGTGGATGGTGTTGCGATAATTAGTTGGTGACCACACCAGCAGGAAGCCAAGTACAGCAGGTAGAAATCCCACCACCATTGTGTGAGGCGTGTGGATAAAGCCACGCCTATTCAGGTTGTTCTCTTAATCCCGAGAATGTATATTTTTTGGGACACAAGGTCATGGTGGAGGTTTTGTCGGTAATGGCTATAATCAGGGGTATCGAAATGGAGCAAATCCCTCATAGGGAGGGAATCAACACTTCCAAAGGCCCTAGAACATTTATCAAAGACCAAGTGCTAGCAGTAGAGCAGTTATCTTAAGGAGACAATAAAGCGATGGATGGTGTAGCAAACGCAAGTGGTTATTGAAACGCAAAAGTCCATCTATAAGCTTGAGAGGCAAATGAGGCAATTGTCGCTACAGCAGAACAATAGACCACAGGGGCACTCCCGAGTAACACCGAGAATAACCCCAAGGAAAATGAAAATTCTATTTCCTTGAGCAGTGATAAGGAGTTAACTGATGTGATCCCTAGAGAGAAAAAGACTTATACGGAGCAGACTGAGATGGTTAGATTGGAAGTGGGTGAGTCAATCCAACCAAAATCAAAAATTGTAGTAGCTAGACCACCTTCTCTATTCCCTCAATGATTTATGAAGAAGAAATAGGACATAGCTTGTCAGAGATTTCTTGATATTTTAAAGCAAGTACATATTAACTTACCTTTGGTGGAACTTTTGCAGGATGTTCCAAAATATGCCAAATATTTGGAAGATATTGCAGAAAAAAAGAAGAGGCTAATTAAATTTAAAACTGTAGCATAGAAAGAGGAGTGTAGTTCTCTAGTGCAGAGTAAAATTCCTAATAGGTTGAAGGACCTTTGGAGTTTCACTATTCCTACGATCATCGGATGTATAGAAGTTGGGTCAGCCTTATGTAATTTGGGCACTAGCATCAATCTGATGTCTGCATCCTTGTTTAGAACATTGGTGCTAAGCGAACCAATGCCAACCATAGTGACCTTACAACTGGTAGAAAAGTCCATTGTTTACCCGGAAGGAATCATTAAAGATGTCTTGATATAGGTGGGACCTTTCATCTTTTCGGTGGAAAATATAATTCTAGACTACGAGGTAGATGCAAAAATTTCCCTCATTTTGGGTGGAGGATATTTGGCAATTCTGTTGATGTACTTTATAATCCTGGACTACGAGGTAGATGCAGTAGTTTCCCTCATTTTGGGGAGAGGATTTTTAGCCACTGCAAAGGTTGTAATAAAGGTGAAATTAGGACAGGTGACCATTATAGTGGATGGTCAAGAAGACATGTTACAGTGAATCAGGTAGAGAGCACTATTCAGATGCTCGAAGATATGTTACGGCCGCGTGTGCTAGATTTTAGAGGAAGTTGGGATGAACACCTACCTCTTATAGAGTTTGCATATAATAACAACTACCATTCTACTATTAAGATGGCACCATATGAGGCTTTATATGGATGGAAGTGCAGATCCCCCATAGGATGTTTTCAAGTAAGTGAGGCATGGATGATTGGACCAGATACGATTCATTAGTTTGAAGAGAAAGTTAAACTCATTAGAAAACACTTAATGACATCCTAGAGTCGTCAGAAGTCCAATTCCAGTGTATGGAGTAGGGATTTAGAGTTTATGTTAATGACTGGGTATTCCTGAAAGTTTTGCCAATGAAGGGTGTTATGAGATTTGGCAAGAAGGGCAAGCTTAACCCTAGATTCATTGGGCCATAATGGATTCTCTAGAAGATAGGCCAAGTGGCTTATGAGTTAGAATTGCATTTAAGGCTAGAATCTGTTAATCCAGTATTTCATGTATCAATGTTATGAAAGTGCATAAGAGATCCCTCTTGAATTGTTCTAGTGGAGGACGTCTAGAATATAGAAGAATTGCCGAACGAGGAAACTCTAAGAGCTATATTAGACCAGTAGGTCTGCAGATTAAGGACCAAAGATTTAGCCTCCATTAATTCCGTATGCAGGAATAGAAATGTAGAAGAGATGACTTGGGAAGCCGAGGATAACATGAGGTGTAGATACACTCACTAGTTTCGGAGATGGCATTATACGGACTTAGACAGTCATAGTTATGAGGTAGTCCTTGAATGATATTTGGTTGTTTTGTTACTATTATTGTTCGTTGCTTATGTGTAAGTTGTAGAATTGTGTTACTCGATTGGCTGTGCCATCCTGTGAGATTCCTATGTTGGACATTTCTGTGCTTTAGGTTTTCGGATAGTCAATATTTTAGGAGAGAGTATACTGAAATTTTTGAGGAAGCTTAAGAATTATGTATCCTAAGATTAGATTAATTCGAGGAAGAATGTTCCTAAGGGGGAATGATGTTACACCCCAGGAAAATTTTGCCATTGCCATAATGCTAGTAGGTGTATGCTTGGTATGTGTAGTGTATGTATCCAGGGAAGGGGGCCAAGGATGGCTTGTCGAGGGAGTCGGAAAGTCCGAGCGAGGCTAGGCTACAAAGGCTTGCGCGACGCAGCAACCCTGCTATGCAAGGGCCTGCATGCCGATAGCCTTGCAGTGCAAGGAGCTACTCGACACGGCAGCCCTGCAGCGCAGGGAGCTATGCAACATGTCCCGGCCTCCACCGATCCACTATATATATATATATATGTTAAGTGATGAAAATTTAACTCATTTGAAATATTTCCCAAATCAGGAAGTTGACCCAGGTAGGGATTCTCTCTATTTCTTCTTAGATATAAGGCGAATTAAGCTACTGAATCTCATGTAATTGCAAATTCTTCATGGGTGATGATTCCTGGGCCTACGAAGAATATATCTAAGGAGTTATTTCTTGAAATCTAGGTTGGATTGTTGGAGTCTCGCCTAGTAGATGATATAAAATCACTTCTGAATGAGTCCTAAACATCTACAAGTGATAAGTAAGTACTTCTACCTTCAAAACTCTCAGGAGTATATAAGCCTTCGGCCGAATTAAACGTGTTAAGAATTATGGTTGTTATGTTTATAAATGAAGTTTCCTAGCGTTAATCGCTACGCGTAAGGGCTACAATTGGAAGTAGTTGTTGATTCTCGAACTATAATAGGGTTAATTGTGCAGAATTCAGCGGCTAAGGTCTGTTAAGGCTAACTCCTCTCGGCAAATTAATCCTATTGTTTAGCAGATACAATCAATACCTTGTAGTAGCTTATTCTTATAGTGTTATGGTTAGCTGCTAGATGACAAATTGAGGTTATAACATAGTATCCCTTGGTGGGAAGTTTGTATTAAGTTTTGATTGTCACCAGAGGCGACAAAGGGATTCCTTTCAGTTATTTACTGGTTAAGAAGACCAGTAAATGCTTTGTTACCATATTAAGGCCACAGAGGCCTGAGGGTAGCTATTATAATACCTTGCTATGTTAGGCAGCATAAGGCATAGTTGGGCAATACAATATATTGTTCTACGTCTATACATATACAGTACAACTCGTTTACAAACCATTAGTGTATCTTGAAGCCTATAGGACTAGAATTATGATAGAATGACCTTATCTTCCCATTAGTGGCACCAAGGTTGCCAAATGGACAGGGTGGTACTTTTCTATGTAAACTACGTACTGTTAGCGACCATATAGCTTCTTCCCACTTATAGAGATAGTTACAGGAACCTATATGGCTCATATATAGTTACAGGAGCCCAAATGGAATAGATATAGTTACAGGAGCTCAGGTGGCTTAGATACAGTTATAGGAGTCCAGATGGCTCAGTTACAGTTACAGGAGCCCAAATGGTTCATATATAGTTATAGAAACCCAAATGGCTCCGATATATCTACAGGAGCCTAGACAGCTCAAACAGAGTCACAGGAGCGTAGAAGGCTCAGCTACAACTTCATAGGTCAAGTATACCATAGTTACAACTTCCTTACGGGCCTATAATTGTACAGATAGGAAGAGTACCTATTCTTTGTACTTACTTGGGCTTATGGGGACCCAAGTAGGTTATTCTTTGTTGTTTGTACCTTCCAGGCTTATGGTGGCCAGGTTAGGTTCTTGTTTATACATTACCTGGTAGCTATAGTATATACTATGAGAGCATGCAGGTTGACTCAATCATTATTTACTATATTACATATTCGGTACATATTGTACTGACGCCCACGCATGGGGTGTTGTATAATTGCCTGCAGGTCCAGAAAGACAGGGTTCGAGACCATCTCAATAGCTGTTCAAAACCAGTAGGTTGGCTATCTCCTTTCTTTCGGAGTTGCTAGACATTTATGGTTTGATTGACTTTTGTTGAATAGTTTTGGGTTGGGGGGGCCTGTCCCGACCAATATTCTATTCTTAGGGGCTTGTATTGAGTCAATTATGCATTATTTGCCATGCGGGGCTTATATATGATACGATATGTGGCTTTGGCCATGTGGGCCGAGTTATGTTATTGGTTATGACAATGGTGGTCTTGTCGACTCATATAGGATGAAATTACTATTGCTGTTGGGTTAGCTGATTTACAACAAATGTTGTGCAGTGTCCTTGTCTGCCTACAACTATGTTTACAACTAAGATATAGCTAGTTGTTTTCTTTATTATGTGCTACTGGCATGCAACAGAAGTGCAAATTTCCAACCAGATCAGCTCAGAGTCCATGGTGGCATGAGGTGCCAGTTATGCTTCCTAAGGTGGGGTATGACACTATCTATGCTATATTTGAATCTAAGGCAAGAAAATAATTCCCATTGTAGTGGTAACCCATTTGTACCATACCCCTGGCAAGTTCACTTGTGATTGCAACAATAGGAATTCCCCTAACTTAGTGGTTAAATTGTATTTGATATGATTTTTCTTTTTCCCCATTCTTACTTTTCAGAAGTTGAACAATGATGCATTCTAGTTTGAGTTCGCTTATAAATTTTTTATTGTCAACTCAATTCCTTGTGGGATTCGACCTCGACACCTGTTGGGTATATTAGTTTTGCAAATGATTGGGTACACTCTCTCCTAGCGAGAAGAGGATTTGGACGTTATCATCAACACCAATTCTAACTATTACAAAAACAAGATCTGATGAATCATAGAGCTACTACCACAGGGAATGACACTATGCTACGACATTCTTCAAATATAGCAATCAATGAACAAACAGGAATCTTTTCTCCACCCCACACATAAACAGTGCACTGTCCTCGGTGTACATACAATCATATTAAATAGGTAGAGAAAGGGACTTCCTAGGCCGCTATGCATCATAATCAGGAATGTACTCCTAATCATCTACATCTTCATCATCATCTTCACCAACAATCAGCATGGCTCCCATAGCAGCATCATCCTCCTCATCATCATTATCCAGATCATCAACTCCATTAGTGAGGATTGTGGCCTCATCATCATCAAGAAGCTCCTCAAAGGTAGGTCCCACTATACACATCTTCATAGAACTCCCCGTGAGTTGGTTTCTATCCTCTATGGCCGCCATCTCATCATTTATGGCATGTCGGGCTCCAATTCTCAACTGCAAATCAAGCATGCAGAATAAACAACCTCTCCAACTATCATCATGGGCCTGGCGATCAACTATAGTAATAGATGGAGTTGTGGAAGTGATGGGCTCCTTTACATTTGTCACATAAATCACCTTGCCTACTAGGGGCCTTGCTCTCGATAGATGAAGGTCTACCACTTCCTTCTTAGTGCCTTTGCCTCTCAAAAACTGAGTCAATAGTCTACCACAGCTGTATTTCCACTAGCAATTGTTCCTCACTTTCCTCATATTTCATTTAAGCGCTGCACAAAAATTAAGTGGTAGCTCTTTCATTAGCATGTACACCGATGATGTGCTATGGGTTTATAGCAAATCCGATGCTTAAAACTAATTAAATAAGCATGGTATTAGGTGTGTTTATATGGATATGATTCACATTTTTCTTTATTTTTAGGGAATATAGATGTTGGAGTTGAAAATTGCAAAAGAAGGACAAAATGCAGAAAAAGAGTAAGTACGGACCTCAGTATGAGTTGTACCATTCTGGTACGAGCTGTATTAAGAGTCACGGAAAAGTCCAAAACATTTGTTTGAGGCAAAGGCAAAGTACAAGTTACAGTATGAGCCATACCACAACAGTCACTGAAAAGTTCAGAAGATGTTGCACATGACAAGTCTCCCAGTAAGGGTAGTAACCACGGTTCGTCATATCTACCTAAGACCCGTACCAAGGAGTCGTGGTAAAGTTCAAGAGAATTGAAGAATGAAAGATCTCAATGTACGACTGGAAGTCACAAGTTGTAGGATGTAGGTATAAGTCGTACCGAGCCACTTGTGAAAATATTCAGAGGATGCCAAAACTCTCACGATCAAACCACAACAAGACAGTATGACTCATTGGTTTAGGATACGAGTTGTACCAACTTCCAACATTTAGAAAAAATAGACGTTTCCAAGTATTATATGAGTGAAGGCACGACCAGTATAATCCTGTTACAAGTCATAAGTGAAGTCGGCGACAGTTCAGTAGTTTTCCCTATTTACTTGGTAGAGGGTTCTAAATATTTGTATAAATACATTTTAGGTTATTTTCAATCAGAAAAAGTAAGGAGAAGTAATTCAGAAGTCACAGAAGTTAGAGAGAGTAAGATTTGGAGAGAGTTGTTGATTTTCTATTCAAGTTTTAGGACACCTTTTTGAATTGATTTTGTCATTGTTCTTGAATTTTCCTTCCTTAATTCTTGCAATAACCAAGTGAATTTTCATCCAATCATCTTTGTAAGTTTTAAATTATGTGTTTGTCTATGAATTCTTATAATTCTCTTACAACGAAGAGAGTCCAAAACCACCACAAATAGGATTGTGGGAACCTTGGTGAATTAACGAACTAGGGTTGCATAAAGTGTATCTAAACCAATGATAAATGCTTATATTGTATTCTCTTCATCTTTAATATTTCTTAACGGAGTGCAACGTCAGGACTTGCGTAAACTTTTTACTTTCTTAAACCTGGAGAAATAAACATTAGGAAAAGAGAACTACAACAAAGCCTTGATATTTATTGGTCATTATATGACTTGAACTGCGATAGCAAGACAGTTAGTTCAGAACAAACTGATAACGGTTGAATTGAAATCACTCATGAGACCTGATTCGGTGATTGAGTATAGTAATCCAATAGGGACTAACCAGTTGTTTGGATGAACCCTAGTTATCATTTCTACAAGTAAGCATTGGGATAGATTACAAGTGCAAAACCCAAAGTAGTTATGAATCCATGGGGAACACTTACCCTAATTATTCAGATAAACTTGATAAACAATAATTAATTTTCAGCATAGTTACATTTCTGTTTTTAAAAAATCCCCCTTTAGGAGTTAACAAACATAAAAGCTTAAATATGAGTGTTATTCTATACCTTGACCATATTCCCTATCGGATTGACCCCAAACTTTATTCGGTTATATATTGATAATGTTCGCTTCATACTTTCTCAGGAGTGTGATTTGAGCATTATCAAAATTGGTGTTGTTGTCGGGGAATACGGCTTAGGATTAGAGTAATTGATGTGTTTAACTGTTAGTTGTTATTTCCTCATTTATGTTCTCTTTTTGTTTTCGACATCCATAGGTTGTGTCTTGGTGAATTCCAAGTACTTCACCGAGCGAAAACCCCCTAATTCCTCTTAATCTTGAAATAGAGTGAACTTTATGAAGAATGGAGAATCCTGAGTAGAAAGAGGGTCATATGGCTGAAGAAGTTTGGCAAGCTGAGCTAGCTCGAAAAGTTGCAGTTTAGGAAGTCGAGGATGCTCGAGATAAGGTAGTGAATGTTAGCCTCCATGGAAAGGGAAATAATGGCCAAAGATACGCTCCTTAGTTCTATGGTGATGACGATCCGGATGTTGATGAAGTAGGGTCAACTGAAGCCATCATACCACCACCTTTGCTTGCTAGGGCGATGTTTGATATCACTAGCACCATAATAAAACTGCTGAATATGAAAAGGAATTTTAATGGTCACGTGGCGGACAATGCTAACCTGCACTTGATTAACTTTGTTGGTATATGCAAGGCATACAGGTTACCTGGTGTAAGACGGGATGCCATAAGGTTGAGATTCTTCCCGTTGTCTCTCTCAGGAGAGCCATATTATGGTTATCGAAGTTGCCCAACGAATCCATTACTAATTGGAAGGAGCTTAAATATGTCTTCCTACAAAGGTTCTTCCCACCTTCTAGGATGCTACAGTGGAAGGACGAATTGTATAACTTCCGACATTTGAAGTTTGAGACATTGCATAAGACATGGTTGAGATTTAACAAGAAGCTGATCAAGTGACCGAGACATAAAATTCTAGATGACAATTTGTTGGAAATTTTTTATAGGTCCTTAAACCACATCACAAAAGTTGTAGAAGATACTATGGTGGGGGAAGCATTGATGAGCCACACGTGGGAGCAAGCTACCATTATTCTTGATAGAGTGACTAAGACGAATAAGGCCTGGCATACTAGGGAAGTGAAAGCAGTTGCATGTACGCATTCTATTGGTATGTCTATGGATAAACTCTGAAAGAAAGAGGAGTGTGATTAGTAGCTTGCTCATATGCGGATATCATTAAAACTGCTCACAAACCATAACATGGGCGCTGGTGTGAGAAAGGTAAACGTAGTTGGAATTGATGGTTAGGAATCAGGGCAAGAGCATTCATATTTCGAGGGGGAGTCAATCATCTTGGACAACCAAGTTGCTGGTTTTCGGGCCAATGCCCAAGGGTATGGACAGGACACTTGGCGCCAAGGTTTCGAAAATTAGGGTCAAAACCAATATCAGGACAACTATAACCGGAATGGGTATAGGGATAAGATCCAAGGTCATGAAGTGAGGGGGAGAATTGATATGGAATGATGGTTATCTTAACGATCGCACAGGTTTGTATGTGCCTCCTAATGTATGTGAGGGTGACACTGGACCCTCAAAATTGGAGAAAATGATGGTTGAGATACTCAAGTAGGTAAAATCCACTGATGATCTATCACACCCTGCCCTGGGGGGTATGACTGGCACCTGGTGCCCTACTAGGACCTGACCTGCTGGACTGTTAAGCCTGGGCGCATCTGGCGCCTGGCTGGCTCTAACTCACATTTCTGGAAACAAAGGGCTATATAACGGCTGTAAATACAGCCCCCGGCCCATTGGCCTATAGCCTTATGTACCTGTACTAACAGCTGACCAGAAACATCTCAATTCAGGGGAACCTATACGGGCCGACAAGGCCACCATGCTGTCTAGTTATCTGTAACTCAAACATAACATATGGAAAGCTACGTGACCGGCAAGGTCACCACTACTGACAAACTATGGCCGCACACGACCAATATAAGAAAGCGAGAATACTGATAACGAAACAACTGCACAGCCTCACACGACCGGCTCAACTGACCACAGGGAATATTTACAGACTGCAAGCCTCTAGGAATAACAATAGAACTGATCGGGACAGGGCCCCGACCTACCCATAATATACAACAAAAGGAACTGAACTACACCTCTGAATTCAGCCTCTGGATGACTGGAGCTGAATACTCGACCGCTGACAGGAAGTCACGTAGAATCGCCTGCGCGTCTATGAGTACCTGCAGGCAAGTAATGTAGCGCCCCACCGGGCGTCAGTACCACTGGTACTGAGTATGTAAAGCAATAACTGAAAAAGCTATCTAAAATCAATAGCATAACTGACGAAACTGAAATAGGAAGAACTAGATTGTCTGTCTGATGATGTAAATCGTACCTGTTCTCAATCATACTGGGAGGAGTAGGTGTCATATCCGGAGACGTATCGTTCTACTACTAATCCCCTCATGTCTAATGTAACATAGCATGACATACATAACATAACATGGCACACACAAACCTTACCCGGCCCCCATAAGCCGGGAGGTACAATCAACACAGAATCTATGACCCTACCCCGGTCATCCCATCTCCTATAGTGGCTATAAGCATCCTGCCGGTCCCTGGGTATGCACTTGGGCTCACTGAGCCCCTGACTATAACTGTACCTGAGTCCGAAGGACTCTAAAATCAACACCCCGGGCGTACCCGCTAGACGGGGGTGTATAAGGGCCGACCAAGGCACAATATGGGGAAACTGGCATCCCATCTTCGTCCCCTTGCGGGATGGCATATCACTCCGTAGAGTGACGTATCCTCGTCCTCTGGCGGACGAGTCGATACAGCTATTAACCCTGGGCGGTCAGGGATGCTAGGTAATCCAACCCCAATCAATACAACGGTCTCAACTAGTCATGTTGTCTGTGTATCTCATAAGCTAAGGCTAACAGGTGTAAGGTATCATATAAATCACATACTGAGCTAATAATAGTAATCTATAAGTGTCTGATACATGCTGAGACAGGTAAGTATAAATATAAATATAGCCTCCTGTCAAACTGTACTGGGGCAAAGGTTATACAAGATGGTGTTTCTGCTGAAAGCTATACTGTTTACTGAGTTTCTGTATTAACATGATTTCCTATTTCTAACATGCTTTCTAAACTTTATTTAGTTACTATTCTATGTCTGGAATGCTTTACGGATATTGTACTACTTCACGAGGCTTTAGCTAAACACAACCATATCTTAACATGGCATATTACATCACATACTGAATATACTGGGCAATCTTAATTACTTACGTCTGAATCTATATCATACGGATAGGTCTCGTACATGTTACAACCCAAAACTTCTCATATTGTACCAATATTCATAATAACACAATAATCGACTTCTGAACATTCTACTGGTCTGTAAATTACTATACTGCTTCAATGTTACTCAACTTGCCGAGGAAACTTAACTTTACATACCTTATCTTTGAATTATTCGTCCGTCGGACGAGGCTCGGCCGGTACTTCAACTATTTTCTCCCAACTACATTCATAAATACGTTAATCAATACTAAATACAGCTTTATTGTAAAGAGCAACGTTGCTTTCGATATAGTTTATAGCCTAAACTTAGGCTTATCGAAAGACGGTCGAAAACTCGCTATTTTCCAGCGGCCCAGAAGGGAGAAGTATTCACTTCTCAGCTAGGAACACATAGACATTAACTTAGAGCAATTCTACTTACTTTAGTTCGGTGGCTCGCCGATTCGTCGGTTGTATTTCGTGAAACTAATTCCGTAGAAATGCTCTCTACTGCTAAATACTCGGGTATTTGGGATTAATTTGAGTTTGGGCAGCGTTTGGCAGCGTAATCGGACGGAAATATTTAATTTTCCTTCGTCTTCCTCTGTTTACTGCGCTTTTCTGGAAATTTTCAAGTGATATTTGATTTTAAACCGAAGTGGGGGCTTATATACTTGGGCCTGAACCTGGGCAACGTGTCACGGAGCCATCGCGGAGGCCTCACCTCCGTGACACGCTGCCATCGCGGAGGGGCTCTGCCTCGGCTCCTCCCGCGATGGTTCGACGGGTTTCTCGTCTGATCTTTTCCCGGGCCTTTCCCTAGAACGTATGGCCTTCAAATATGCTTAACCAACGTGGGAATAGGTCATCTAAGTGCCGGGAATTCTATGGGGTATAACATGATCTTCTAAGGACATTCGCGGAGATATATCTGGCATGATCTAGATAGTTTAATCGCATGCCATAGCGATCAAACAGATCGACCAACAACTTAGTCAAATGTCGGCTTCCCTAAACCAAAGGTAGAAGGAACACTTCTTAGAAACACAGTGCAGAATCTAAAGAATGATAGTCATTGTATGGTTGTAATGACTAGGAGTGGAAAGACCAAAGGTTATCCCCCTTTGCTAGTTGTAGTTGAGATGGAAAGATGCCAGGAGATTGAGCTTAGTGATGAAGATAATGTTGTTGAGCATGAGCTTACT
This sequence comes from Datura wrightii, assembly GCA_035772735.1. Taxonomy (NCBI): domain Eukaryota; kingdom Viridiplantae; phylum Streptophyta; class Magnoliopsida; order Solanales; family Solanaceae; genus Datura; species Datura wrightii. The sequence continues at coordinate 149,974,679 of JASDFA010000001.1, read as the reverse complement.
AGTGAGGCTGAGTTGATAGAGGCTCTAGGTGGTGGAAAGGAGTCTGAAGCTGATAAAGGTAAGAAGCAATGGGCCACGTAAATTTATGAGGATATCCCTCAACAACTACCACCATTCCTTAAAGGATGAAGAAAAAGGTGGAAGATGGTAAGCTCCATAAATTTCTCTCTATACTTAAACAGTTATCTATGAACATACCATTGGTCTACGCATTGGAGAAAATGCCCGGATATGCAAAGTTCAGAAGGATCTTATGACCAAGAAGTGGTCCATGAGCTATGAGAGAGATTGTAACTTGCATCATTGCAGTGTTATAGCCTCACAGGTCCTTTCTCAAAAGGAGGATCCAGGTGCCTTCAATCTGACCTATTATATTTCAATCAAAATTTTCTAGACTTTAAATCCCTGCAATCATAACTTCAATTCACGATTCTCACCCCCATTCCTCAGACCCGTAACTTAAACTAAAGATTGTTCAAGCTCAAATCAGTGCAACTAATCTGCATGATCACTTTGAATTCCTAACTCAAAATTGAAGCATGATAGAGTCGAGCAAGAACTTAACAAAATCAAGTAAGTAAATGTGGTAAATTTGAAATTCTTGCTATGGGACTAATGAACTACACTATGATGCCTCAGAACTCATGAAAATAAGGGTTAGGAGAGTGATTAGATGGTAGTTTTGTTGTGTACTGAATGGGTTCGAATTCAAAGTTCTTGAACAATAATTTTGATGGTTAATAATGAGTAATGGGTTGTGAAGCATATTGGGGTTTAACTGGGTAGATGAAAAGAACCGAAATTGCATACCTAGGATGGGGAATTCTAAGTACCTATCTACGAACTTCTTTCCCTAAACAGATGAACCAAAATAAGGTAAGGATAGGCTTCACGAGTCCTCCTACAACTCGTGGTTTCATATCATGACTACTATGATAACTTGTTAGGATTGTCCTAGGTCACTAAAAATGTAAGTGTTTGTACGACACCAGTACGATCTATTGCATCCTACTACAAATCATACCTGGTGACCGTACCATGAATCTAAAAGAGATAAAGCTCAAAAGTAACAGAACGATCCTTCATAAGACTCATGGAATCTAATTATGATTCATGATGTTGTGCATATTTTTATGCCTATTTGCCATGTTTTTACCCATATTTGATCATATATTGAGTTCATAATTCTTAATTTATTCTTAAATTCATGTGTGTGTGTTCATGTTTTTTATGCACTAACAAACGATTTAAATTGATTTGAGAAGGAAATAAAGCAAAATGGGGTCAAAATTATCCATTAAATAAATATTTGACGATCTGACGGGTTTTGTGCTGTTGCTGGCGCCCTGCACTAGCCCTCAAATATAAGATGAAATGTGACGACCCGAATGTAGACCAGAATCGTAAAAAGGGACAAGGAACCCTGAGAGGTCTCAAGTCGACCCACAGCATGCACACAAGCAGAGTACTACCTGGGTGCATTAAAGATGAAGTCCATACCCAAGGCGTGTATCTTGTGCAGTATCCGGGGGAATTCTTGTGCCAAATGGTCCTGCTCAATTTACTTTTCGGGGAAGTATATTGACTCCTTATGCTTTCCATACCACTTTTTACCTTCCTCCACCACCTATCTAGTGCGGAACTGTCTTCTCTGGCCCTTGGGAACTGGTGGGGCCGCTGGAACAGCTGAGCCTATTCTGTACATTTTTCTGCCCGTGCCAGATGTTGAGACACCTTTGCCCTTATCTTGTCGAGCCGACATCTTTCCTGTTCAGCCAAAATCATACATTAACATTGTCAGTAACAAACATGGCTAGCCAATACTAAGGCTGGGCTTCAGTTGGTCACCCCACACTTAGCTGCTAGCGTGGTTTCACAAGTCATAGTCAGTCGGGTACTCAAACTTCCCTTTCTTTACACTTCCATGACTAGCTACTCCCAAAATTAATCTGAATCACCACTTTGACAAGATAAAGCAATCACAACATTATACAACATCTTCCAATAGGGCGCATTACATCAGAAATATTAGATGGAGAAATTTTCTTGTACTACTTAGAGTTCGTACAATTAAATTATCATGTTCATTAGTCTAGCAATTTCATGAAGTTAATATTGCTTGACTCTGCCTTAAGGCAGTTGGAAACTTACACTGACGAACACTAGCCTTTTGGATTTTACATGCCCACATTTATAGAGACCATCATTTCAAACACCTCATACTCAATTTCTATTGCCAATTATAAGGACACAAGAATTAATGGTCCAATTTCTGTTTTTTCCATCTCTTTCCTCTTCTTTCAACTCATCAAGCAGCCCCAACATGTAGATAACATATGAAGTGCAAAAAATAATCATGTCATTATTGAGTGTACAGAGCAATTACTGTCCTAACTGCATTATTTACCCATAAAAACTTGATTCAATAATGTTCCCATAACTTAGGGTGGAATTTTGACTTACAATGTGTTCATGCTAAGAAATTTGCATTGAAATGGAAGAAGAACACTCAAACATACCTGTTACTCTTAGTTGTGAAGAAGAAGGGATGATTTGTTGATGCTCCGGCGTGGCACGCTCAAGGGGAAGGGGAAATGGGGGTTTTGTCGAGGAGGATTGGAGAAAAATGAGGCCAATGTGCAAATTTTGGGGTTAAAAGGGAGTTTTTTAAGTGAACCCGTCATCCTTATAACGTCAACGTGTCACGGAGGCCATTGCGGAGCTTAGGCTCCGTGCCATGGAGCCATCGCACAGGCTTACTGGAAATGGGCACCTCTGTATAAAACCTCAACGTGGCACAGAGGCCATCGCGGAGGCTAGGCTCCAAGCCATGGACCCAACGCGGAGGCTATCTGTCTCTTGGTCTTATTCTTCCAACATCTTACCTTGGCTCACGCTTCTGCAAATTTTGTTTGGGCTCCGTACATCCTGAAAATCATCCAAAAACACTAATTAATTAGAAAAAAGTGGGTTGCCTCCCACCTAGCGCCGTAGTTTTAGTCATGGCATGACTTTTTTTTTAATAATTTCTAACTATTAAATTCACGGGTTGCCTCATGCGCAGCACCTGATTTACCGTCGCGGCACGACGCCTCTCACATTCATTCCTCCGCTAAGGTGATAGACGTCTTCTTTCGATTCACGCCATTACCCTATTAGTGCTTACACCTTTGACCATTTACTAAGAATGTGTAACTTTTATCTTCTTGCCACAATTCAACCGCCCCGTACGGGGTAATCCTCACTACCTCAAATGGTCCAGACCACTTAGATCTCAGCTTTCCCGGGAATAACTTCAACCTGGAGTTGAATAGCAGCACCATCTGGCTAGGCTCAAATATTCGATGCACTATATTCTTGTCATGCCACCTCTTCGTTTTTTCCTTGTACAATTTAGCACACTCATATGTGTGCTATCGAAACTCATCTAACTCACACAATTACAGCAACCGCTTTTTTCCAGCTAACTCGAGATCCATGTTCAACTTCCACACAGCCTAATAGGCCTAATGTTAAAGCTCTACGAGTAGATGACATGTCTTCCCGTAAATTAACCGATACGGTGAAGTCCCAATTGCCATCTTATAAGAAGTTCTATATGCCCAAAAAGCATCATATAACTTGCTTGCTTAATCCTTACGTCGAGCATTCACAGTTTTCTTCAAAATTTGCTTGACTTCTCGGTTTAACACCTCTACCTGCCCGCTAGTTTGGGGATGATATGGTGTAGCCTCTTTATGCCGCACCCCATATTTAGCCAACAAATTTTGGAACCAGGCATTAACAAAGTGTGAACCTCCATCACTGATAATTGCTCGCGGAATTCTAAATCTGGTAAAAATCTTCTTTTTCACAAATTTAGCCACCACCTTAGTATCATTCGTGGGACAAGCTACTGCCTCAACCCATTTAGACACATAGTCTACGACTACCAGAATACATTGATTACCAAAGGATGGTGGAAAGGGCCCCATAAAATCTATCCCCTACACATCAAATACCTCAACTTCCAAGATGTTATGAAATGGCATATGATATTTCCTTCTGATTGTCCCCGTTCTTTGACACTGATCACAGGACTTGACATATGCTGCTGCATCCTTGAATAATGTTGGCCAAAAGAACTCGGATTGGAGCACTTTATGAGCGGTACACTCTCCTCCATGATGGCCGCCATACGGTGATGAATGACAGCTTCTCAACACCTCACCTATCTGACTCTCTGGAATGCACCGTCTCATTACTTGATCTGGTCCTTGCTTGAATAAATAAGGCTCATCCCACATATAGTACCGGGACTCATGCTTCAGTTTCTTTCATTGTTGAGCAGTTGCCTCTTGTCGGTATACTCCACTTACTATCAGGTTTACTATATCTGCATACCAAGGGAACTCCGCCTCCTTCAGTGCCAAGAGTTGTTCATCAGGGAACTCTTCTCGGATGCGCTCAACCTCATTCACATTTGACTTGTCCTCTAGTCGTGACTGGTGATATGTAACCTGATTTTCACTTCCCTTCCTATCTCCTATTTCCAAGTCAAACTCTTGCAGCAATAATATCCACTTGATTAACCTGGGCTTTGCATCTTTTTGACAAATAAGTACCGTATTGCAGCATGATCTGTGTGTACCACGACTTTTGTCCCAACAAGATAGGACCTGAACTTGTAAAATGCATAAACAACTGCCAGCATCTCCTTCTCGGTGACTGTGTAGTTCACCTACGCGGCATCCAGCATTTTTTTTGCATAGTAGATGGAGTGAAAAATCTTTTCCTTCGCTGCCCCAATAAAGACCCCACAGCAACATCACTAGCATCACACATCAGTTCTAAGGGGTGTTCCCAGTCAGGAGAAATGAGAATGGGAGCTTCCACCAGCTTCTTCTTCAGCTCCTCAAATGTTTTCACACATTCTGTGCCAAACTCAAGCTTCACATCTTTTTCTAATAGTCGGTACACTGGTCTAGAAATCTTTGAGAAATCTCGAATGAACCGTCTATAAAAGTCAACTTGTCCTAAGAAACTGAGGACACCCCTAACCGATACTGGTGGAGGTATCTTCTCAATCACCTCAATCTTTGCGCGATCAACCTCCAAACCTCTGTGAGACACCTTAAGGACAAGAACAATGCCCTCCTTCACTAAAAGGTGACACTTCTCACAATTGAGCACCAGGTTTGATTCTTCACACCTCGCTAAAACCCTGTCTAAATTTTGCAAACACACAACAAACGAGTTACCACAAAACAGAAAAATCATCCATAAATACCTCAACATAGTCTTCCACCATATCATGAAATATTACCATCATGCATCGCTGGAAGGTGGCTGGTGCATTGCATAACCCAAAGGGCATACGCTTGAAGGCGTATGTCCCATAGGGACAGGTGAATGTGGTCTTCTCCTAATCTTCTAGGGCTATAGCTATTTGATTATAGCCAGAATAACTGTCCAGAAAGCAATAATACTCCTACCCTGCAAGCCTACCAACACTTGATTGATAAATGGTATGGGATAGTGATCTTTATGAGTGGCCTCATTTAGTTTCCTATAATCCATGCAAATCCTCCAACCTATGACTGTTCACGTGGGAATTAACTCATTTTCTCATTAGTGACAACTGTCATACCCACTTTCTTTGGGACACATTGAACCGGGCTGACCCACTGGCTATCTGAGATCGAATACACCACTCCTACACCTAGCCACTTAATCACCTCCTTCCTAACTACATCTTTCATCATCGGGTTAAACCTCCTTTGATGTTGTACAGTTGGCTTAGATCCTTCCTCCATCAATATCTTGTGCATGCGGAAAGTTGGATTGATTCCTCGGATGTCTGACATCTGCCATCCCATAGCTCTTTTTCGCCTCCTCAAGACCACTAACGCTTCTTGAACCTGTGAATCTGTCAATTCTACTGAAATAATAACTGGAAATGTGTCATCTTCTCCCAAAAATACATACTTCAGGTGTGGAGGCAATCCTTTTAGGTACAATTTGGGTGCCTCCTCTATTGATGGCTTTGGTGATGGTTCTAAGGACCACTGCAAGGGCTCAAACTCCTGTTTTCAGAAAAAAAATTTTGACTCCTATTTTCAGAAGAACATTTTTGCCTCATTAAGAGCTTGAACCATTTCATATGTTACACCATCCCCTGACTGACCATGTCCCACCAATGCTCTCTCCAAGGGATCCTTTGGGCCAATAAGATGAAGTGCGGACTCTTGGTCCACAATAGTGATGGCTGACAACTCTTCATAAATAGTCGGTAGCTTCATAGCCTTGTAGACGTCAAATAGTTATACCTTATCATGAGCTCTCATGATTAGCTGCCCAGCAGTTACATCGATTAGAGCTCACCCATTTTCCAAAAAGGGACGTCCCAAAATAAATGGGACTTTTGAATTTGGGTCAGAATCAGGAATTATGAAATCCACAGGGAAAATAAGGGAGCGCACCAGCACTAGCACATCCTCCACAATTCCATCTTGCCTAGCCAATGAATGATCAACTAACTTCAAGATTACTGTAGTGGGTCTGGGACTACCCAACCCCAACTTCTTGAATACAGATGTAGGCATTATGTTAATACTCGCTCCCAAATCACACAAACCACAAGGACGGATGGACTGCCCAATAGTAATCTAGATAGTAAAACTTCTCGAATCTTTGAGCTTTGTCGGAAATCTATTCTTTATTTGAGAGGTGCACTCTTCAGTAAGTGCAACTGTAGCATATTCCGTCAGTCTCCTCTTGTTTTCCACGATATCCTAGATGTAGTTTGCATACTTAGGAACTCCTTGCAAAACATCTACCAAAGAAAGATTAATATGCACCTGCTTCAACACTTCCATAAACTTCTTGAAACATGCTTCCTCCTTATACTTCCGCAATCTCTGTGGGAAAGGGGGTGGTGGTCTTTCATTATTTGCTGCCTTTACACTCCCCCTCACATTATCCTTCTCTTCAACCTGCTCTGTTGTTTCAGCTTGCTGTGGTGGCTTTTCATGTTCCAACACTTTCAGTTGCTTTCCACTTCTAGTGGTGACAGCATTCACCTGCTTGGAATTTGTGTCTGTATCACTTGGCGATCCGCCCCGTGGTCTAGTATTCTGCACGCCAGCTAACTGTCCCAACTGAATCTCCAAAGCCTTTGTGGCCAACTGCTGGTCTTTCATGTCAGCTATCAATTTTACTTGGTCAACCTGCATCTTAGCTTGGTTAGCTATAATGGTCTTCAGCATGTCCTGGATGTTGCTAGACTGAGGAGGTGCATTGTTCCCTCTGAATTGAGGCTGGGAATTCTAATGAGCCCCTTGGTTCCTGTGCAATCCCCAATTTGAACTTTTCCCCTGATGACTATTACTACCCCAGGAAAAATTCAGATGGTTCCTCCAATTCGAGTTGTAACTATTGTCGTACTGCTGACTATTACCCCTTCGTGCATTCCCAACAAAATAAATTGAGTCTGGAGTAGCACCACATACATCAACTGAGTGCTCACTACTACCACAAACTTCACACCATACCTGCTGGACTGTATTAACCGGAGCTCGTGACTGCCCAAAGCTCATGCTACTAAAATGAGTGTTGATCTGATTCTGCAATGCAGCTATCGGTGCAGCAATAGATGTGAATCCATCTACCTCCAAGACCCCTGCCGCTTTCTTCACCATACCTCGGGTTGTGTCACCATTCCATTTAGGATTACCTTGTGAAATACGGTTCAATAATGTATACAGCTCATCATACGTTCTTTCCAATGCTTGTCCCCCAGCTGCAGAATCTAACATAATTTTTGTATGAGGATCCAAGCCTTCTATAAAAGTATGCACCAACATATCATTTGAGTGATGATGGTGGGGACAATCTCTCAACATTGACTTGAACCTCTCCCAAGCCTAATACAAGTTCTCACCATCACTCTGCTTAAAACTTAGAATGTGGCTTCTAAGCCTGGCTGTCTTCCCTGACAGAAAGAACCTTATTAAGAACTTCTTTGCTAGATCATCCCATGTGGTAATAGAATAAGGTGGTTCAACCTTTAACCACCTCTTAGCTTCCCCTGACAATTAAAATGGAAATAGTGTAAGCCTCACATAATCTGATGATACTCCAATGGGTATGTACGTGTCACTGATCTCAAAAAAAATTTGTAGATGCTGCTGTGGGTCTTCATAAGGAAGACATGCGAATTGTCCGCTTGTATGTAATAACTGCACCATGTTCTGTTTCAGCTCAAATCTACCTCCTGGCTCTGGCCTGCAGATGCTGGATGTCACATTATTTGCATGTGGAATTGCCACCCTGCGTACTGATCTTACTGCCATCACTTCAGGCACTAACTCTTCCCGTCCAACTAGTGGATGCTATTGTTGGTCTATAATTTCCCTCTGTAACAACTGCAACTTCCTTTCTAAAGCTTCCCCCTATTGTAAATGAAATTGTTTCTCTGGCTCCAAAAATGGATCCACCAATTTCTTATTTCTTGCCAGCGTTTAGAAAAGACTTAGTACCTGCAAGAGTAACCGCTAAGATCAAGTTGTCAATACTTGCATAAAACTTGCAACTAACACAAAAAGTTTAATCCACCAATTATACTAGTTCCCAGCAACGACGCCAAAAACTTTCTCACGCCCGATGCACGCAAGTTCACGTGGTCGTACAAGTAATATAGTAACTCTTTCAAGCCAGGTATCGAACCCACAAGGACTCTAACTTAGAGGTAAACCTTTTACTTTAGTAGTCATAATTTCTTTATGAAAGTATATGAATAGCACACCGAATTAAAAGTTGTCAAAGAGTACTATTTAATGTAACACTAATTAAAATAAGAAAATATGATTTAAACAATAGCACGAACAATCTAAGGTTAAGGCGTAACATGCAGGAATGTATATTTATATTATTTTTCAGCTAACCTCTCTCTTAGGTTGATGGTCGGGAAAGAGTAAAATATAGCTCTGGTCTTTTGAACCTCTAGCCAATTACTGAATTATGAGCCCTGCACTTACATATTTCTGTGATGCAATAACTCATCTTCTGGCAATCAAAAATAGTTTCCCTAGATAACCAAATATGATGTTGCAGGTATATTTCTATCATGCACGCAAATCTTACCTTTAATTCACAACAAAGATAAGAACATATTCCCCTATTCCAAGTCTACCCTAATAATTTTACTCTCAGAATCAAATTAGGATTCTAATTTTACGTTAATGCTGGCCAAACATTAAAGCAATGAAAAGCAAGAATAGCATTACAGCCTTTCATGAAAGAAGAGAAGTAAGCTGAATTGATATAAAATTACACAATCTTGCAATTAGCCTCAACCTCAGAATGAGTTAATTTAGCCACTCATTTGTTGATTAAACACCTTCAAACAAGTTGTAATCATACCAACAATTGAAATTTTGAAGAAAAGAGAAGAGAAATAACCTTAGAATTTTCTTCAGCTCAACTGCCTTCCTCCCATGTTCGTGCAAAATGTCAAATATCCCAAAATAAAAGCCTAAGTGTTCTATTTATACAAGTGGAAAATTTCCCAGAAATAAACTAGAAATGTGGCACGAAGCTCAATGCGGTGAAATAGCTCCATGCCATGGAGCCATCACGAGGGCTCACTGAATCTAGGCAAGGCTGGAATTTCCTTCAATGTGGCATGGAGGCCATCGCGGAACTCAAGCTCCGTGCCACGGAGCCATCGCACTCTTTCATTGTTTTGCGCCTTCCAATTTTTCATAATTTTCTTCCTCCAACCATGTACTGTGGCATGTTGTTCAACGCAGACCATCCTTAACGTGACATGGTGGGGAACTTTCATCTCTCTCTTTATGCCCTCTAAATATTAGCCTATTCCCCCTCGGAGTTTAAGTTGCTCCTCCAGTTGACATCTCTGTCTTCTCCAGCAGCAAATAGTCACCACACAATTATTAATATGAAAAAAGAAAAACAACCTTAATTTACTCAAAGCATGCATGAATACATTAATATTCTCCCTATCCAGGCTCAAAAAGGGTTGAAAATATGGAGTTTGGTCATATACATAAGCCCAAGATCAGTGATGAGATTTGGGAAGAGAAGAAAGCTTAGTACAAGATATGCGGGACCCTACAGAATTTTAAAACAAATCGACAAGGTAGCTTATGAGCTAGAATTACCTTCAGAGTTCGCATCTGTGCACCCAGTATTCCATGTGTCATTATTGAAGAAGTGCATCGATGATCAAACCTTAGTTGTGCCATTGGACAATGTGGGAGTGAAAGATTGTCTCTGGTACGAAGAGGCCCCAGTTAAGATCCTTGACCGCCAGGTTCGTAAGCTGAGGAACAAGGAGGTAGCTTCAGTCAAAGTCTTGTGGAGGAATCAGCAGGTTAAGGGAGCTAAGAGGGAGGCTGAAGTAGATATGCTGGCTAGATACCCATATTTTCCCTCTTCCGACCCAGGTTCAGTTTAAGGGTATCAATCTCCTCCGTAAAAACTCTCTTCAATTGATGTGTTCCAGTTTCTTTCATGTAAATGAATATGTGTATGATTAGAGAATTCAGTTCATTCTTGTGGTTCAATTCGGAGGTAGTCATTCAGTTAGTTTTCAGCTTCCATGATCAGTATTAGAGTATAATGATTTCCATTCTCTGCTTTCCTATGTGTTTCCTAACATTCAAGGATGAATGTTCCCGAGGAGATATTGTAACGCCCCAAAACCCTAAGACCAGACCTGGTAGCTGAAACGGAGAAAATAGGATTTTTTGCACCAGATCACAGAAGGAGTCATCCTGTGACCCATGAGGTAGGCCACGAGTAATGAAGTGACTCATGGGGAAGGGTCTGGACTTTGTTGAAAATTTGAAAAAAAATAGTAGGGTGATGATGGGTGTGACCACGTGTCGTGATGTGATCCATGGTCAAGAATAAATTAAAGTTTGATAAAAAATAGGAAGTGTACCTAATGACTAGGCACCACGAGTCGTGGTCCATGCCACGACTCGTTAGGTGACTTATGATTTAGTATGGTTTAGGGAGTTGAGAATTTGGCGGTGTAGTTGAGGAGTGGGTCACTACGAGCTACAGGGTACACCAAGAGTCATGGTGTCCCTCGTGGTAACCAACAGGAGGTTCTTGGGAAGTTCACTCGATGACTGTGACCATGAGTCATGGTCACTAGGCACGAGCCATTGAGTCCCTCATGGGAACTGGTAGTCAGTTTTCCTACAAATTTCTTAAGGGTGTTTCAGTAATTTTCTAACCTACTATACCCTAAACTACTTCATTTGTGGTTATTTTGAGGGGATTTGGAGGGACTAAACGATTTCCCCCCTTATTCTCTCTTATATTTTCAGAAAAGTAATGGAAGTTCTCTCTCAAGAGCTCTCAATCAAGGTCTAGCATTCCTCATCCATTGCAGCAATTCAAGCATCCTTCTCCAGGGAATTTTTAGCCAGGTATGTGGGAATTCAATAAGGGAATAGTTCTTCCCTGTCTTCTCTATTAGTTCTAGCCCTGAAGCTTTCAAATGTGAAGAAATTACTTATCAGTCTTTGTTTAATTCATGAGGATTATTATTTACGTTAATTGTAGATATTTATCCACCAGTTTGTGACAATGTTATTGCTTGTTGTTGTAAAGTGAATTCCAGCCTTAGTCCTTGAATGTAGAAAGACTAGAACCTTTCAATAGTCATTAAATATCGGAATTTGCTTGATTCTACCAGTCTTGGGGATTCCCATATCATTGGTTGTATTGAAATCTCGGTCGGATTATTGTCAATTCATTTCTAGACAAAATGATAGAATATCCAATGTTAGTCAGAAATGTCAGCTGATCTATTTGACTACAAAAATTCTCGAGGTGTTAGTAGTGCCTCCCAGTTATCAAAATTAGACTCGGTATTAGTTTTAGTGGTTCTTTAGGCGCTCATGACACTTTCAGATGAGAAGATCTGACTAGCCTTAAGACCCCAGCTTCGGATTTTAGTTTGTTCTTTAGACGGCTAGGACGCTTCCAAATAAGCAGCTCTGACCAGTCTTAGAACCCAGTTACAGAATATGATCCGATAGGACTCTCAAGGTGATTCCAAATAGGTAACCCAGACTAGTCTTAGATCCTAGTTTCTAGTTATCAGCTTAGCAGTCAGCGTAGGACTATCCAGTGGGAGTAGGACTTAGCACCGAGTGAATCGGAGTTCCAGCACACCTAGGTTCACAGAACTACATTGCCACCGTAGGTTATATTTTATTGGCATCATGGCCCAAGATATGTGATCACCTAGTTCATGCCTTTATACCCTAGCAAGGTATATTGTCTCCTACCGATGGGGTGTGCATATCAAACTCTACGTCTAGCTCACATGGTTATATGTGAGTTATAGACTCTCCCACCAGTCAGCTCAGTTCAGTCTCAGATAAGTTAGTTCAGATCAGTTTAGTGCAGTATTTCAGATTAGTACCTCAAATTTAGGGCATGTCCTTGACCATCAGATAGGGTCTTTCAGACCATCTCAGTAATTGCATTTATTTAGTTCAGTAGTTTCAGTTAGTCATTGCTTTTCTTTTTAGTTCAGCATTTTATCCCTTGTGTATGGTTTCTCTCACTTACTCAGTACAATCAAAGTACTAACGTTTATGTTGTATCATAAAATGATACAGCTGCAGGTTCTCAGACACAACACTGTTATTCGACCTTTCTTATAGTTTAATAGCGGCAATTGTGGTGAGTCCTCATTTTTCGAGTACGGAGATTACTCTTTCAGTTTTGTTTCTTTTATTTATACTTATACTTAGCTGGGGGCTTGCCCTTGTAACTCATCAGTTGTTGTTGGATTTTAGACCTATAGCTTTGTTTCAGTTGGTCTAACTTTATGATTCAACTTTATCTTTATAAATGTTTTATATCATTATTTTAAAGATTCCTCTATTTATGGTTACCTAGAATGCCGGTGTATGATAGAACAAGAGTTGACTTCGTCTATCATGTCCCGTCTAGGGTGTAGACTTATGGCATTACATAAAATAAATACATAACGGGAATTCAAAGACCCTTGAACCCATTAGTGATAGGAAAAAAGTTATTGTTGAGCATAGGGACATACCCTTCAACCCCATTTAGTTGAAATATAAGAAGGTATAATCGTCAGTTTGTTGTTCTCATGTGACCATAGGGATATAGACGTTATTTTATTTATGAAATAATTCTTGGATGCTAGGGATAGTGGAATGAAATGGAATAGTAACCTATAACTAACAACTATAGGAAAAATCATGCTTGTCTAATTACTTCTTGACAACTCAACCTAAAACTAACCAAGTGCTGCTACCCTAGTCGTCAGCATTATCGAAATACAATCAAGCTTGCATACGTTTTAGTTAATTTTTACATTTGAAGTTTTAGTAGTTTAATTTTTCCAAACCAATCTTCATTTTACGTGTTTCATATATTAGTGAAACAAAACTACAACCTTATAATGGTTAAATTGACAACTCCTTGTGGGTATGATATTTGGACTTAACAATCCTATATTACTTGACAACCACGTGCGCTTGTATCATGACCTGAACATAGGCCCGGATCGAGACATGGGACAAGGAGCCCCTAGAGACTCCAAGTCGACCCATGGCATGAACATACATCTAACTCAATCAAATAAAGCGGAGGACTTACCAAAATAACATAGTGGAAGTCTAATGATAATATAGCATTGGTACCGGAATTTACTTCATATATGACAGGCTAATTACTACATATAGTCTGAAAGCCTCTAAAATATCTGATGTGTTGATGGGAAAATGCCCCCAACTAACCTGACAATTCTAAAAACTAAAAATACAAGATAATTCATAATGAGTAGTCCTCGAGAGATAAGGACTCACCATTGAAGCTGAATGCTAACTCCGGAGAACTGGCTAGTGATGGGGATGAGTCTGAAGATCAGAGCCCGTATCATGAAATGATAAAGCATAGGGTATGCGGTCAATATGTGGAATGTACTGAGTATCTAAGGTAAGTAAAAAAGACATTTAAAATACATAAAAGTTCATAAGAGTAGGACGACATGATCATAACATAAATATGACAATGCAAACGTAGGGCTCATAGTTTTCAAAACATTCATAAATCATTCGTATTCATAATCATAAAAGAAAAGCTTTATGAAACATGATCTGAGCCAAAGTATATAGTCATACTCATACATAAACCATGAGGAAAAGTGGGAGATTCTTATAACCAACATACCCCATCTGAGCACACATGGAGCCTGACCTGTAAACCCGTAGTCCGGAAGGCGTTCATACCTTGCCAAGGGTAGAACCATGAAAGAGGTGTGGTATCACAATCGAGGGCCCATTTTGGCAAAGGGGACACTATCTTGGAGGTCCTATCATGGCTACATTGTCTTTTAGTTCTAGTGTCTAAACCATATATGGGCCACCCCTTTCAACTGATAAAAGGCTAGGTCTGCACACTCCTCCCCTGTCACCCCGAAAATATGGGTGATCTTCTTGATCTCATCAGTAAACTCGTGTGGATCCTTGTCCATCCTCGATCCAAGAAATTTCGGGTGGCTCATCCTAAGAAAGTCCCTGACTCTTGACGCTGTCGCAATCTCATTCTTGGGAACATGTGGTAGCGCCTGCTGGTTGACCTAGGCGGTTAATGTCTGGGCCAACATTTGGATGGTTGCCCTAAACTCTATATGGGCAATCTACTCGAGCACCTGATCCTCGGGGGCTGGTGGAGCCTGTTGGTGCCCATCCCCATTACCATTCTCATGGCCATTTCCATTTTCATTCCTTCTTCCATTAACTCGGCGAGGAGGCATGCTTTTGTAAGAGCATATAACACGAGTTAGGAGGATAGAGAGACATTTCATCGCATGACATAGATCATGAAAGAAGAGAAATTTTCTAAAACATTTCGTGGACTCTTCGTCATAAGTGTGGCGCGCTTCACGCCCGTGAAAAAGACTTTACTTAACACGCCTTTCAGACACTCTAGGACACTTCAAAACTACTCTGATACCAAGTTTGTCATGACCCGAACATAGGTCTTGATAGAGACATGGGACAAGGAACCCCAAGAGGATCTAAGTCGACCCATGGAATGGTCATAGTAGCTAAGAACATATGACAAGTGGAAACTGAAATAATAAAACATATTTAAGCGGCAGTATGCATACATATCAATCAAAAATAGAATCAACACTGACAAGCTAATTTTCTACATATTGTCTAAAAAGCCTATAACATAACTGATGAGCTGATGGGACAGCATCCCCAACTTGCTAAACAAAAGTATGTAACTAGAATAGCATAATAATGGATAACTGAATGTCCTCAAAGGATGAGGACTCACAAACACTAGCTAAAGCATATTTGAGAGGAAAGTAGGACTAATGATGCAGCTGAGACTGATCCCTTAGACCTGTATCAAGAAACGATACAACATAGAGTATGCGATCAGTATTTGGAATGTACTGAGCATGCAAGGTAAGTAAAAATGAACAGTTAAAACAAATAAGTGTTCATAAGAATAGGACGGCATGAACGTGAAGTAAATATCATAATATAAACATGAGGCCTCAAGATTTTAAAACCATTGATAATCTAATCATAATCATATTCATAAGAGAAACCTTATAAAACTTAACTTGAGCCAATGTAAAAAACATAACCACGCTTAAATCATGATGAACAATGGGAGAACTCATTTTAACCAACACCATCATGATAAAGCTTACATGATGCCAAACTATTTCACTCAAGTGGGAAGAGCCGTCCCAAGCTTGCCAAGCAAGGTATGTGCATGATGTGATATCACAAAGGAATCCAACAATATATATATATATACCTATGATGGCACGTAGTTCTAAGATCATGGGGTTTACTTGAGTGCCTGATCTACTTGGTGTAAGATACTACTCCCAAAAACATGCACATAAGGGTTCATATAGAAATCATGGAATCATTCATGAAGTTCTTGGCCAATAAATCATAACATAGTTGATCATACTTGAAATATATGATTTACCATGAATATGGGCCCGTGAGTCGGCCAAAAGTCATGAATTCATAAATCATAAAGAACAAGCATATTTGTGAAAATTCATATATTTGATATTCATAGATCCATGAAGAGTACTTGAAGAGAAATCATAACATCAATCATAAACAATAATTTAGGCTTAGTAAGATCAAAATCATAACAAAATCATAACTTGACTTTTCATGAATCTTTGCATAATTGGGAATAGATTGACTTGGATTTGAAATCATAAAAATTATAAAATATAAATCTGCCCATATATCTTAAAACAACGTTTAAAACATAAAGAGAAATTCACCCATAATAAAATAAAAGAGAATTCCACAAATTTGGGGTTAAGACCCTATAAAATCATCAAATTTACTTTAATACTTGAGTTCATGAAAATGAAGGGAAATTGGGGCATGAGAGTGAAGAGGGACTCTCATTAAAAACCCTGCATACCGGGGTAATCTGATCTTACACTCTCCCTTGAAAGCCGAAGAGAATTGGAAAAGAAATTGGGGAGTTCTAGGGTTGATCTTCCCTTAGAAATCCTCTAGTTTGCATGCATGGGGAAAAGAATAGGATAGAATAGGTTGAGAACACCTAAAACCCTCCTAACTTATAATAAAGCAACATAGTTTAGAACCATAGAGCTTAGGATTATAGAAATTCCCTTAATAAAAACTCTGGAAATTGAAAACTGCAAGTGACCACGACGCATACCATGAGTCGTACCTCGTTCCCACGACTCGTGGTTACCATCCATTACTTCCCTCTAAAATTTCCTTTTTCAAACCTTCAAATGATGGCTCTTTAGGATGACTCGTTACTCCACACAATGACGTATTGTGTCCTCTCATCATCACCTATGACTCCACAAGGACGATTTATGAAACTCCTACCACGAGTCAACCAACGAATCGTACCTCCAAACCACAGGTTGTTTGACCAATTCATTGCCTCTATGCTAATTTCTACTACAGCTCCTCACGGGTGTTTACCATTATGCGTTGTTCCTTACAACGAGTCATACCAAGACTTGTAACATCTAACCCTATTACTTTAGAGACAAACGACGACCTCAAACTAGGACCTAATACATCACCCAATAGGTTGTCCCTGAACTCATTACCACTGTGTCTCTTGCTGCAAATTCTGACTACAAGTGGTTGCCACTGGTCATTACTCCTTCCTACGAGTTATTCTAAGTCATAATCTCATTTTTTTCTATTGTTCTCATTTCAAATTCTCAAGTCTAGTCTTCGGTACTCCCGGGGTATTACAAGAATCCTTTCCCAAGAATGAGGGCAACTGCTGCATCTGGTTTATAATCTAGGATTATGATGTCGATAGTTAAAATGAAAGGTCCAACCATAATAAAGAAGTCCTCTATGATTCTATCAAGATAAGCAAGAGGCTTGTCGGCAAGCTGCAGAGTTATTGTGGTCAGACGTGATTCACCTAAGCCCAAGGTTCTAAAGAAGGATGCAGGAATCAAATTAATTCTTGAACCCATGTCACACAATGTAGAACCTACTTCCTTGTTTACAATCACTGCTCGAAGGGTGAAGCTCTCGAGGTCCTCAACTTTTTGGGAATTTTGTTTTGAACTCGAGAATTGCACACTTCCGTGAGAGCCACAATTTCAAACTTTGTTAATCTTCTCTTACTGGCCACAATTTTGTACAAAACTTAGCATATTTTGGAGCTTACTACAAAAGCTCCACCAATGGTAAGTTAACATGTACCTGCTTCAACACCTCATGAAATTTCTGGCAAGCTGAGTCCTCCATCTGCTTCTAAAATATTTGAGGAATTTGAGGGGGTGGCCTAGTTTCTACAAACTTTGTCTTTGGGATTCCTGACTCACCAACCTCTATCTTAGACATCACAACCTGTTCCTTGTTAGTTTTCTTTTCTTTGGGGATCACCTCAACTAGGTCTTTACCGCTGCGCAAAGAGATTGCACTCACATTTTCCATGATGTTCTTCTCGGTGTTACTCGGAAGTGTCCCTTGTGATATATTTTTCTACTGCATGCATGTCCAGTTTTCCCATCTGTCTTTCAAGCGCATGAATGGACTTCTGCTTCTCGTTCACCACTTGGGTCTAATGCACCATCCATAGCTTCATTGTTTCATCAAGTGAACTCCCAAGCTGCTGGCCCTATGGTCTTGGATATGTGTTCTGGGGCCTTTGGAAATTCTGATGCCCTCCTCATGAGGGATTGGCTGCTTTCCTGTACCCCTAGTTGTAACTATTATCTACGAAACAACCACTACGACCTTGTTATACCACAAAAAATATAGATTCGGGATTAAGTGGACAACCTGAATAAGCGTGGCCTTCTCCACACACCTCACACGATGGGGGTGGAATATGGACCTCATTGACTTTTTGTACCTAACTTCCTGCTGGTTTGGTTGAGCATGCTAATCACATTCACCAACTGACTTGTATCTGCTCTGATTGTCGCCATGCCATCTACTTTGAATTTCCTTGGAACTTTGGCTACTATGAATCCTTTGCCTGAGTCCTAATAGTCTTGACTCCCTGTTGAAATAAGATTCAAAAGAGCTTCAATTTCTTCATATCTCCAGAACAACACTTCTCCCTATGCCATAGCGTCAAGATAGATTTTCGACTCTTGCTTTAGCCCTTCTATAAAGTTGTGCCCGATAATTTTCTTTAGCTGCATGTGCTGTTTGAAATCTCTCTAGTAGCCCTTGTATTGTTCCCATGCTTTAGCCAATGTTCCACCATCTCTTTGCAAAAAACTAGAGATCTTCCCTCTCAACTCCTTTGTCCACCTTGAAGAGATGAATCTATTGATGAACTTATAGTAAAGAACCTCCTAAGTGGTGATGGAACCTTCTGGCTTGTTTTGAAGCCACTGCATGGCCTCACCAATCAATAAGAATGAAAACAACGCGAGCTTTACATACTCATCTGACACCTTCTGATAGTGAAAGTTCTCACTCATCTCCATGAATGTCATAAGATGCCTATGAGGATCCTCATGCGACTTGCCCTAATATTGGCAAGTGTTTTGGACCAACCGCATGGTCCCTTCCTTCAACTCAAGTTCCCAGTGATTGTTGGCTTAACAATCACTTTAGAAGCATTCTCCATGTTCGGCCTAGCAAAATTCAAAATTGGAACCCTCTCCTAGTTGTTGCATTGTTCCTACTCCTTATTCTCCATGATTAACCTTCATAAGGTTCTCTCAGTTTTAGGATCAAGAGAAGCCAAAAGTAATTCTTGACTTCTTGTATTTGGCAAATACTGAGCACTAAATACCAATAACTTCACAACAAAACAAATAAAAGTGTAAAATACAAAATAGAAAAAAAAATCCTAACCTACAAATGATCATTCAATTTTTAAGTCCCCGACAACGACTTCAAAAGAATGATGTCACCCAAAAGAATGCAAGCGCATGCGGTCGTCATGAAATACAGGACTTAATGTCCCGATTATTGATCCTTGAGATACTTGTCATTTCAAAATTTATAAGGTTATTACTTTATTTTTCTATTCTAACAAATAAAATGGAGATTGGTTTGAAGAATTAGACTACGAAAACTTGAAATATAAAATTAACTAAAACTAAGATTGTTGCGGATTTATTTGTACATCAAATAATGATAAAAATCTAGGAAATTGGCACTTCGTATTAGGTTGAGTTCTCAAGACGTGATTACGCTAGATAGATTCCTCCTAAGGTTGCTAGTTGCAAGTTAATATCCCATTTCTTTCCACTCTCCTGAGCATCAAAGAACCATCTCATGAACCTTAATGCTTATATCTCTATTGCCATAGGAGAAGCATGAAACGTCGGTTATGCCTACTTGTAATTCAACTAAATCGGGTTGAAGGGTATATCCATATGCTCAACAAAAACTTCTAACCTTCAACCAACGGGTCAAAGGATCTTTGAATTCCTATTTCATATTTACTTTTAACTTTTTTGGTTCCCACTACCAAGTTCAACCAAAAGCCAATAGATTTACTCACAAGTTGATCAGGCTAATGAATAAGCAATTAAAACAAGTAAATATAAACATCCTTTATGAAAGAATGAAAACTAGCAATCAACAATGTATAAAACTTCAACCACTAACTATGCCCAAAACCCTAGAATGGGCTTTTAGCCACTCATAGACAAGCAAAAAAACAAAGATAACATCATCATTCTCAGTCAAACAAGAAAGAAAAGAAGAAACCTATGTTGAACTTGTCTATCCTCCAAAAGCTGCATTTACAACCTTCAAAATGATGAACAATGTGATAATCGATATGTTAGAAATGCCCTAGACATTTATATATATGTATAAGTGAGCCTTCAAATGATGCTTTTTTCTCACAAAATTGACTTTAAAATAAGCAAAATCTCATCCAGCAAAGTCTGGCCCGCTACCCCTGTATAGCACCATAGAATTAGTCAACTTTCCTCGTAAGAATAACCTCTGGCGCTCCACTCTTACCATAGCACCAAGGACATAGCAAAATTTCTTCACTTCAAACACCTCTTGCGCCCCACCCGCACCATAGTACTGAGTGTTAGTTAAATTCTTGAGCTTGAAGACCCTTCTGGCACCCCATTCTCACCGTAGCACCATAATGTTTGGAAACTTTCCTAAGTCTGGAGTGCTTCTGGGGCTCCACGCCATCTAACACGCCCAGGTGTTAGTCAAATTCTCATCACCGGAGCTAAGGTACCTAGCGCCTCATGCCTTTTATAGTACAAACATTCATGCATATTCTCTGAAGCACAAGTGTTGGGCGCGCCCCGCCAGCCATTGCCCCAGGTTGACTTTTGCAAACTCTTCTTCTTCACACCTTGAGTCATTTTGGGGTCCTTTCTCCTTGGTTTCCTGCTCATAACAACTAGAAACATTCATTAGCTCACAAGACACATGAAAACATGAATTCATACATTTCATAGGTATTATGAACTTAAAATAATGCAAAATATGGGTAAAAACATAGCAAATGGGGATAGATTACGCCCAATATCAATATCCTAAGTCATACCTCTAGGTCTCTGATGCTCAACCTTAACCTATTAGAAATACAGACACACAACTACAAATTCAATATCTTTCTTTATGCCATTCCACCAATAGACTTTCCATAGATTACGGTACATATTGATGGCACCTAGATGGATAGAACACCGTGAGCTATTAGCCTCTGTCAACATTCACTCTCTCAAGCCATTCACATCTGGAACACACAATGGGTTAGCGGAGTACACCATCTCCCCTTGGGAGAAAACCTCCACTTTCTAATTTTGGATAGCTTCCTTCAGCATTACTAAGATTCGATGCTTATCTTGTGTTTCCTTATCCTCCATCACTAAAAAAGATTTTGATCCGTTTTGAACAATGACATGACTATTTGCTGATTCTGTAAGGCGAAACACAAAGTGAGAAAGCCTATGGATAAGATTCACCGATTCTTTCCTCCCATCCTCAACATGAGACACACTCTCCACGGACAACCTACTAACTGCATCTGCTACTATTTTGGCCTTGCTTGGATAATAAAGGACAATCATATCGTAATCTTTGAGAAGCTCAAGCCATCTCCTTTGTCGCAAATTCAGATCATTCTGAATAACCATATATTGAAGGCTTTTTTGGTCCTTGAACACATCCATTATACCCCACACAAATAATGCCTTCAAATCTTCCTGGAAAATGCCACCATGGCTAGCTCAAGGTCATGCGTCGGTTAATTTTCTTGTAAGTTATAAGTTGTCTCAAGGCATATGCGATGACCTCTCCATGCTTCATCAATGCACACCCTAAGACCACTTTAGAGGCATCACAATACACTCAAAACTATTCGTGCCCTCTAGTCGGGTCAATATAGAGCTAAAGTGAATCGAGTCTTTAACTCCTGAAAGGACTTCTCACAAGAATCGAACCACCAAAACTTCACCTTCTTTCGAGCCAAAATGGTAAAAGCTAAGGCAATTTATGAAAATTTCTCTACAAACCTCCCGTAGTAGACAGTTAAACCCAAAAAGCTTCTAATATTTGTAGGATTGACAAGTCTACTGCAACTCTTCACTGCATCTATCTTCATATAGTCTACATGCACACCCTCACTAGTCACCACATGACCAAGGAACACAACTGATTTCAGATAATAATCACACTCAGTAAACCTAACAAATAGTTGACTGTCTGTAAGAGTCTGCAACACAATCTTGAAATGGGCAGCATTCTCCTCCTCACTCCAAGAGTATATAAAGATATCATATATGAAGACAATGACAAACATATCCAAGCACCGCGTTAACATCATGTTCATCAAATTCATAAAAGCTGTAGGAGCATTTGTTAGTCCAAAAGACATTACTACAATTTCATAGTGACCATATCAAGTCTTGAAGATTGTCTTCGGAATGTCACACTTTCTAACTCTGAGCTGATGATAGCCAAATATGAGGTATATCATTGAAAAACAACTAGAACCATTAAGCATGTAAAACAAGTCACCAATCATAGGAATGGAATATTTATTATTGATTATCACCTTGTTCAACTGGAAATAGTAGATTCACATCTAGAGAGAACCATCTTTCATCTACACGAAGAGGACTGGAGCACACCACGGGGACTTACTAGGCTTGATAAAACCCTTATCTAAGAGTTCCTTCAACTTTTTTTCAACTCTTTAAGCTCGGTTGGAGCCATTCTATAAGGAGTAATGGATATGGGTTGCAAATAAAGAATGAGATCCATCCCAAGATAAATCTCCCCTTGTGAAGGACTCCCGGTAGATCATTAGGGAACACCTTTGGATACTCACATACGATACGAATTGATAGAAGAGTCAGGGCCTCAAATGTAAATTCCTTAACCCAAACTAGATGCTATACATAACCCATAGAAATAATCTTCTTGGCCTAAAGGTAGGAGACAAAGCGACGTACTAGCACTGTTGAACTACCTTTCCACTTTAGGACTAGTTCACCCAAAAATCGAAATTCTACTTTTCGGGTTCTACAATTAACAGAAGCTTAACAAGAATACAACCAATCCATATCGAAGGTAACATACAAGTTGATCTTGTATAACACTTCTAAGTCTGTTGAGATGAGTTTTTGAAGAGTTGTAATAGGTCAATTCATGTATACACTCCGTACTAAAACTGACTCACTAATAGGAGTCGAGACTGAGTAGAGTTTAGAGAGGCTTTTTGGACTAACACCAAAATTGATAGTGGCATAGTGAGTCATGAATGATAATGTGGCTCTTTGATCTAGAAATGCATAAACATCTAGACAGAAAACTCGTAACATACCTCTGACCAATCTTCTAAGCTCTCCTACTACTAGAGAGATAATAGGGCATAGAGCAGTTTTGGAGTTGTCCCCCACCTGAACTAGATGATGCACCTTGCTAAGATAGGCGAGCTGCTAGATCTACTGAGGAGGTGTCTAGGGCATGGCCTCTACCGTTACCCTCTCTAGCTGATGGATTGTTACACCCCAAACATTGAGGGCTATGACTGGCACCCTGTGCCAAAACTGATCAAGCATATTTTGCCACAAACCTAACTACAACAAGCCAGAACTAATGAGTTTTGGCATCACAACACAATCCAAATTAGCGTAAATGACAAACTATAACGGAAGTTGGCTCACTAACCAACCAACTAATATCTAATAGGTCATCAAGGCCATATAATGGAAAAAAACTCTATATTTTAAGGCCCACCTGGTCTACAAGAATAATACTACATCCACAACAGACATCTACGAGCCTCTATGAGTACAACAAAAACAACCTATCCGTGGAAGGGCCCTAAACAACCCATAATACAAACATCTACAAACTCTGACTCAGCTGGAACTCCACTCTGCAACTAAGAAACACAATCTAGCTTCCGATCAGTGATCGCGCCTAAATTACACCCGCCAATTAAAGTATAAAGCGGTCATTATCAAATATAGTAACCCAAATAGGTTGGGGTTGATCCCATAGGGAATAGGAAAGAAATAATATGTTGATGATGATTAAATTAACCTATACTCAATATTTCTAAAAAGGGGTTTCCAAAAATGAAAAAAAGAAATCTTAAAGTATGATTGAGTTGTTTATCAAATTATAGAGACAAAACTAGAACTGTGTTCACCATGATTTCATAACATATTAGTCTTATTTAATTAGTGATTTATCCTAGTGAATTTTGTGTGAGACCGAAAATTAAGTTCATTTGTCATCTATCAACCTACATAGATGAACTTAACCTAAATATTCTCGGAGTTTTGGTGTGTATATTTTGCCTCGCCATAAGTCTTGGTTTTGCTATCCTCGGTTAGAGCTCAACTTAATTAGATGAGGGTTGCTAGCCTCAAATTACAACTATTATTCTCTTTTACTAAGTTCAACCTCCTTGATCGGGCAAGTTGAAGATACAAACAATTAAATATTAAGATGAGAGAACCACTCAATTTACCATTCAAGTAACACTATTTTGTTATTGCCTACTTTCATTAATCTATTATGATTCCCACAATCCTAGCTTAAGACATTTAGTCGCTCGTGTTTATGAAAAAACAATATAAGATATATAAGAAATCAAAATGAAATACTTACTATAACATAAATTGTTTAATAAATCCCTGAAGCTAAATTGAATCACAAGAACTTGATGAATTCTCCAACAAATACTCAACTAACTCGCACTAAATTTCACAATGTTTGTAATCCAAAATTGCACACTATGACCATGACTTAATAATGCCTAAAACATGTTAAAAAGGGTTTTATATAGTAGTAGATTAAGCATACATCATTCCTTCTTAGATTGAAATTGGCTTTTGCAGCTTTTGTTCCTAGTCGAACTGGGATTTGATTTGGTTGGCCACCCTACCGGACCTGTGCTTCGCATTGCCCATAGTGACATAGGTGTGGTGTGCCACATCGCTGGATGCGCTAGCTTTTCCTGTGCATTGTGCAGGCACATACCTTGTCATGCCGACTCAATGCCAACGTCTATCACACTTGCTTCGTGAACCCCGTTTTACCATGCTTGTTCTTTTTAGCTACACTTAAGACCAAATACATCACTTTAATTTATGAAAGCATCTAATCATGTGTGTTAGATCTTTTTAACAAATATAACATAAAATAAAAGAAACCACAGATGATATGTTCTCAAAACACACCTAAATATGGGAAAAATATGATTAATAAATGTGTAAATACGCCCTACATCACCACCCCGCACTTAAATTATTATTCGTCCTCAAACAATCTACTACATCTCTTCTCCAATTCAACCATAAAATTCACCCTATGAACAGGTCTACTTACACTTAGGATCATTGGACAAATCAATAATGCTCCAACAACTCACTCAGCATGCATATAAAATCAATATTCAAAAGTCAAAGTTTGAAATAACTTAGCTTCTAGAACTAATTCAACAAGATATATTTGGACCAACATGAATCATATAGAATTTAGCAATAAAAATATACCAAAGTCTTACTATTATTTTCTCCTTACTAATTAGGAGAGATGCCCTTTAACACAAGATATATAATAATATGAACTTGGGAATAGATAAAAAATTTCCACTCACTCTCCCAAAGAACTCGACAGGAATGCCAAAGACTACCAATAGGCTTGCCTTTAGAATAATACTCTACTAATATAGAACACCGAATATAAGATAAATTTGGACTTAAAATGGTTGTAATGTAGGTTAAGGGATGGGTAGAAATTATTTGGCCAAGATAGTAACTAATCTTCCTAGGCACTTTAATACATCACAATTCTTTTGTTTTTTAGCACATTCTTCAATCCTCCAATTTTTTCTCCTTATACCTTCCTTAATTTCAATTCTACTTAGGTGACTAGTAGGGAATTATTAACTTTAAGCTCATTCGTAATCTTTTCATTCTTGATTCATTATTTTCAAACTTTTCTTCCCCACTACAACACTCTGCTTGTTATTCAATTTTCACCTTTTTCTTTTCCCCTAATTTTCACATTTTAGCTTTTCCCTTTTTTTCTCCACTTATACTTCTTTGATGCAAAAATTTTAACTAAAGTTCTCTAGGAGTTATTTGGATCAAATAAAATTTAATAAAACAAAAGGGATGAAGCTTGTAATATGGATATCCAAATAATAGGCTAAGGCTAAAAAATGGCTAACTAGGATAATAACATAGAGGTAGGTAAAAATCGGATATAAATAGGCTACCGAAGAAATGCGTATATCACTTCTAGATTCAACATCCTCATTTCATTTTGCACATGCGCCAGGCAAGTTCTAGACATGATATTCCAAGCATGGAGTATACACTAACACCTCACCCATACAATGACACAAATGGTTCAATAATGGAAATTAAGATTACGTAAAGACAAATATTCATATAGTATGCATAACATAATTAAGACGAATTTTTCAAGTATAGGAGTGAAGTCCCAAAAGTCTAAGTGATTCAACATTTTCATGCATTTTTGTGTGAATTACACAAAGTCTCAATGATAACTAGGTGAAGCACCTAGCATTTGCAAGGTTCAAGTTCTTATTCACGTTCACTAATTTTTCATTAATACGGTCGTCATCCATCCATCATCGGAAAAAGTCATGACTCTATTACTAAAAAAACTATACTCTCTAATCGATTATAAGGGACTATCCACCAAAAGTACTGAAAATAAATGTTGGGGGAACCTAAATAAAAACAAAACATCACACCAACAAAAGAAAATTACTACAAGCTAACAGGATAAGTCATAAATCACAAAAAAAAAACTAGGCCCCCACACCATGAAAAATTTTACCAATGAAAGCATGCATGGTGTAATGAAATTTACTACCCACATATAATTTGTAGCATTGTTCTCAGTGATTAAAAAATAAAGCATAAGTATAAGAGTGAAAGAAGAACATTCTGAGCCTCTAGTCCTCATCGTCTGTGGGGGCAAAAGCAGTTTCCCCCATCTCAAAATCATCTCCATCATCATTAGACTCTAAGTAAGAGTTACCTCTAGCCTGATCCTCGTCTATGAAATCAACATCATCTAGGTGCTCATCAAATCAAAGCCCAATCATAACATAAAAGCTACACTTCTCTTAACGAGAAAGCGTACATATTCGTTGCCCAAAAAAAATATTCCCGTTGGATA
Source organism: Datura wrightii (assembly GCA_035772735.1). NCBI lineage: Eukaryota > Viridiplantae > Streptophyta > Magnoliopsida > Solanales > Solanaceae > Datura > Datura wrightii. The sequence goes on along the minus strand of JASDFA010000001.1, from coordinate 149,947,485 downwards.
TCGGGGTCAAATCCCTTAGAGACTAGTGAATTATTTGCGAAAGCTTTGATATAGGAAATTTGGATTAACTCACACCAATCAAGAGAAATAAAATAGTAAATTTTTAGGGGGAAAATTAAGTTAAAAATATTTTGGATTTTAAACCAGCTTGCAAAAATAGCAAAATAACTAAAATTAATAGACAATAATGACTGCAGACTAGAGGTGTGGTGTAGATGGGGTACTAATCAAATAAGGATATTCTAGTTCATCAAATCATTGCAAATAAGTGTAAATAATTTAGATGAGATGGCACCTTCTGTTTTTCAACCTTATGGATGCCTTAATCTTGCGTATTTTCGAACCTCATGACACAATTCAATTAGTCCAATAGAGTTTGGGTTAATAGTTGAGCTATTTCTACTTATCAACTAATAATTAGGATTATGAATTTGGGTTTTGGCTATTTCTAGCCTAACTCCACAAAATCACATCCATTCCTACCATAAATTTCTCTCCCAAAACTTGAATTCTTCTCTTTCAAGCTAAAATCAAGCAAGAAAAGTAAACCCACATTTGAAACTATGGATCATCAATTAAAAATTGGAGAGAACTCAACATATTTGCACTAATTATTAAATAATTAGATGAATCAAGAAATACCCAGTCTAATTAAGCACCCATCATCACACACCTCCAGTTGATGATTTACCTATTCATGATTAAAAATCTAAAGAGTATATTCATTAATAAATTCTACTATTTTATTACTAAGAGAAATCAAAATCAAACTCAAAATATGTCTGCATCAATGTTTATACCGTTCAAAGGAAAAAGATGAAAATAAGAAAAGCAATATTCAACTATCTCCTTCGATGGGGTTCTTCTCCCTCCAAAAAGTAAACGAAATGTTCAAAAAGCTAAAACGTATGTACGTAGTACTTTTTTATAGACTATAGACAAATATAGGGCAAAAAATCTCCTCTTTTTAAGTTTTAGATGCAATTGCCCCTATTCAGGCATTTTGTCATTTGCAAGGGGAACCGATGGTTCGTCGGTTGTATTCTACGAACCACCGTCCATTATATTTTGCACTTCCAATGATTTTCAAGGACCATTCGGTGACACCTTCGACGGTTCGCCACCTCCATTCGCAATCCACCGATTACAATACTCCTTGGTCCATCAAATTCAAGCACCTGTAAGCAACTTAACCAGTGAGTTACTGGTTAATGTCCGCAGTTGCCGGTTCATTTGCTTCAGACTGGCGTTTCAGCAGTGTCCTATGGTGGAGCGCCAATTTTCACCTGATTTCATCCTTTTTACTCCACTTCTTGCTCTTTCTCTTCAACTCAGATACCTACACATAAAAAGGCAAAAAGGGCATGAAATTCATCTAAATGACTTGAAAATTAAGATAAATATCATACCCAAGAGGGTAATAAGTTGGTAAATTACCAACTCATCAAACCCCTAAACTTGAACTATTGCTTGTCCTCTATTAACAAAACTTTTATCAGTTGAGAAACATGCCACTCCACAAGAGTTTAGACATCAATGACCACTTAATCCATGACAATAAAAAAAACAGCTCACCAACTCACCAAAAAAGAGAAGCAAATTCCCAAAAAAAACAAAGAAAAGTATATGGAAAAGTTTCAAGAGTGTTACACCCCATAAAATGTTAACAGTTATTAGGCGTACACGTGGATTTTTGATGAGTAAGGAGAGCTCGATGAGTGTGGTAAAAATCCTCAGAAGTAGGGTCGGGCGAGGACGGAACGCAAAGGACCAGCGCGGCGCACCAACCTGTCTGCGCACTGGGCAGTGTGGCACGCCAGGCAGGACAGCGCATTAAGCGGTGCGGCACGGCGGGGTGTTTGGTGCAATGGGCGGAGTGGGGAGCCACCCATGCCACCGCCTATGCATATATATAAATCCTTGGCTCATTTTATTTCATTCTTAACATAAGACCCACGACCAAGTGAGAGAGAGCACGCAACTTCTGATCGTTTTTCTCTGAATTACGCTATCAAACGCTGTGCAAACGTGAAGTAAATTTAGGTAACAAGTTCTAGGCCTACGGGAAGCATTATTAAGGAGTTATTTCTCAAATATTCTCTCGGCATATCGGAACTCCATCAAGTAGAAGTTGTACGAATAACTCCAAATTGAATCCTAATCAGCCATAGTAATTAGGTAAGCACTTCTTCATTCTGAATTCTCGAGAAATTGTGGGTTTTCACTGAGTTATTCAGAGTTGAATTGCAGTTGATATTATTGTTGAAAGTTATTGTTGTTTTTCTGAATTTAGTATTGAAGTAAGCCCTAATTCTCTAAGTATAAAGCCTGTAGTTGGATAAAACCGCCATTTACAAGTTGAAACGCCATTTACAAGTTAGAAAAAAGTCGGCATTCGAGGTATGTAAGGCTATCTTTTTTGGAAAGTTACGTTCATCGTAAAGTTAGCATGCCTCGTGTATCTATAGTACTTCAGAGTAAGCATATTGTCGTCAGTTGTTATGGATTGAGTTGAGACAATAACGATGATATAGTATCCTTGTTAGAGTTAAGTCTAGTCAGCTTGATTGTTGTATACAATATTCGGGGCTTGGATGTTTTAGCCTATATGGTTATGCTCGCAGGAGTAGTATGTTGTTCGGTGGGGCCAGATTGAGGCCGTGAGGGCCGTATCCAATTTTCAGAGCTTCTATTATGACCCATTGTCGAGCCAAGGCTCGGGGTCCAACCACAACTATTACATTAATACCCCATATTCGATCCAAGGGTCTGGACCTAGACACAACAGCTACAGTATAATCCATAGTCAAGCCAAGACTTGGGATCTAGTAAACAGCAGTCACACGATGACCCATAGTCGATCCAAGGCTCCCAAACGGATCAGTCACAGGCACAACTACAGGAGCCTATCAGGCTTAGATACAGTTTTAGAGAACGAGCAAATCCTGAGTGACAGTATGCTTACGAACCTTTAGTAGTCAGGTAGCAGGATAGTGCATTGTTTTTACTTGTTGGGCCTTATGGGGGCCCAGGTAGTTTTTCTGTGTTGTTTGTACCTTCTAGGCTTATGGGGTCTCGGTTAGTTTCTTGTTTGTATTTCTATACTTGTTACTTAGATATTTCAGATGGTAAGGTTACTCAGGTCAAATACTTACCCTCCTTCTTGATTACTTCAGTTTTACCAATCTTTAGTCAGTTATTATTTTACTACCTTGCATGTTTGGTACATATTGTACTGACGCCCAACCTTGGGGTGCTGCATTACTTTCCTGCAGGTGCAGATAGATGTGGTTAGGACTATCTTAGTCATCAGTCAGAGCTAGCAGTGCATTCAGCACCTTTCTTCTGGAGTTCATAGTTAGAGAAGGTTTGTTCTTTTTTTGTACAATTTATGGGTAGGTCAGGGCCCTATCTCGACCATTACGCCACTTTTAGAGGCTTGCAAGCTATAGATTTCTAGTGATTAGCTATTATTGTTAGTCGTGTGGCGCCTATGTATGTTTTATTTCATGTGATAGCCATGTGTGGCCTTGTTTAGCTGTCAGTTAGCAGCATTAACGGCTATAGTATTGTCACACCCCGCCTTGGGGGGTATGACTGGCACCTGGTGCCCTACTAGGACCTGAACTGCTAGACTACTAAGCCTAAGCACATCTGGTGCCTGGCTGGCTCTAACTCAGATTCAAGGAATCAACGGGCTATATAACGGCTGTAAATACAGCCTCCGGCCGACTAGGCCTATAGCCACCTGTACTTGTAATAACAGCTAACCAGAAACATACTCATGACAAGGAACCTATGCGGGCCGACAAGGCCACCATGCTGTCTAGTTATCTATAACTTAACAATGGAATACTACGTGACCGGCAAGGTCACCACTACTATCAGATTATGGCCCCACACGGCCAACATGGTCAAAAAATGCTAAGCAAACGCACGGCCTCACACGACCGGCACAACTAACCACAGGGAAAATATAAAACAATCTGCAAGCCTCTATGAGTAACAATAGAAATGATCGGGACAGGGCCCCGACCTACCCAAACTGTACATCAAAAGAAAAGGGGCTACACCTCTTGGAATCAGACTCCGGATGACAGGAGCTAATGACTCAATAGCTGACTGGAATCACGAGGGATTGCCTCCTCGTCTATGAGTACCTGCAGTCAAGTAATGCAGCGCCCCACTAGGCGTCAGTACCACTAGTATCGAGTATGCAAAGCAACTGAAATAATACAACTGAATATAGATAACATAACTAATAAGTCTGTAAGCAGAAGATAACTGAATCTGAAGAGCTGATAGAAACTAGATCAAACCTTTCTGCACTGATAAGCAGGAGCGTGTCTGTAGTCACGGCGGCCTGCTGTCTATTAACTAATATATATAAAGCACATAAATACATACACATTTAGCAAGCAAGAGCCAATACCAACCCCCATAAGCCGGATGGAGCCAAGCAAGAAAACAATCTATATACCCCTACACGGGTCAAAACCGGCCAAAAATAAGTCACTCCACTCATCTGCTCACTTCGGAGCTCCTCTACCGGCCCCTTGGGTCTCCGGCTCGGGCCATAGCCTCCGATATAAGCAACCGTGTTTGTGTCCGGAGGACTCCTGTGTAGACAGTAACAGATAGGGTCTGGATCCCTAGACACAAACTCAACGGGGCTATTAGAAACCAGAGCTACACCTATAATAACTGAATGTACAGATAGTAACAGATAGGGTCTGGTTCCCTGGACACAAAACTCAACAGGGCTATCTGAAACCGGAGCTGCAGCTATAATGCTGATCAGACTGCTATCGGGAAAGCTTCATCCCATCTTTGTCCAAGCTGAGGACGGCATGCCACGCCTCGGAGTGACGTAAAACCCACCCGCTCAGTGGGCGACACTATTACCAACCCAGGGGCAGCGAGGACGCTCAATAAGGTGCCCTCACGCCACATCAAGTCTCAACAAACAAATAGCACATATAAATAGCAAGCATGTATAACTAAAAAAGACTATCTGAAAGCTGATTTCTTATTCTAATTTGTTTCTGTAAACTGATTCTTTACCGATTATACTGATTCTGAGATCTTTCTTTAACTGTTGCTAAACTGTAGCTAGGGTACTATCTGTCTGAATGGCTAATCTGTAGCCAATATCTCGTCTGCTTGAATGGCTAGTTTGTACCCATGAAACTGCCTGTCTATCTGGAATAACTTTACTAACTTTTATTCTGAAAATCTGTCTCTTTTTAATTCTACAACATGCTTTCTAATCATACAATAAGCTATACTGAATCTGGAATGCTAACTCGCCCTCTGGCACATACTTTACTAACTTCAGACTGAATACGATACGGAAACACAACTCAGAATCTACTAGACTTACTTAATTCTCAACATTCTACTGTGAGAGTTTCGAATACGGAGTTTACTATGATTCACAAAGCTAAGACTTACTAACTTGCCGAAGAACAACTTCACATACCTTAACCTCGAGTTATCCGACTGTTGGACGAGGCTCGGTTAGTATTCCAGCTAAATCTCCCAACTGCATTCATAAACACATCAACTAGTACTAGATACAACACTATTCTGAAGGACGGCATCACTTTCGACATAATTATAGCCTAAACTTAGGCTTATCAAAAGATGGTCAAAAACTTGCTATTTTCCAGAAGTCCAAAAGGGAGAAGTATTCACTTTACGGCTAGGAGCACATAGACACTAGTTTGGAGCAATTCCACTTACCTTAGCCCGGTAGCACGACGATTTGTTGGCCAAATTTCGTGAAACTAAATCTGTAGGAATGCTCCCTGCTGCTAAATACTTCGGTATCTGGAGTTAATTTAGATTTGGACTACGTTTGGCAGTGTAATCGGGTGATAATATATAAACCCTCCTCGTCTCGCTCGGTTTTGCTGCGTTTTCTTTGGAAATTATAATGAGTAATTTGATTTAAAACCGAAGTGGGGATTTATATACTTGGGCCTGCACAGGCCCAACATGTCACGGAGCCAACGTGGTGGCCCCGCCTTCGTGACACGCTGCCATCGCGGTGGGGCTCTGCCCCGGCTCCTTCCGCGGTGGTTCGACAGGTTTTACGTTCGATCTTTTCCCGTGCCTTTCTCTAGCACGTATGGCACTCAAATATGCTTAATCAACGCGCGAATAGGCCATCTAGGTGCCGGGAACCTTACGGGGTATAACAAGTATAGTTTGAGTTGTGTGATTTCATTCAGTTATAGCTCGTCAATCTCTTGAATTAAGTTATAGGCGTGCACGAGAAGTCCACCAGGATGGTCAGGTTTGTCTAGATCCCAGTGTAGCAATAGGTGTCAGTCACGTCTCCAAAGGTGGGGCATGACAAACTTGGTATCAGAGCAGGTTGTATCCCAGGGAGTCTGAAGGTCCTGTCAAGTATAGTCTGGTCTATGGATGTGTTGCGCACAACATTTTATAGATAGGAGGCTACGAGTAATAATAGTGTGGTTACTCATCTTTCTCCTCCAGTCGTGCTATAGAGTTATGCGGTGTAGGGTAACTCCATGATCTTATGTTATTCTATTTATTTATAAAGAAATTTTTGACGCACGGCGAACCGTGACTGGTCGAGAATCGGATGTGGCTGCAGGAGAGGGCACTAGTAGGGGGCCCCAGGTAGAGTCAGTCTGTTGAAGGCAATAGGAAGACATCACATCAATCTCCCCAGCACTCACCACTGCACTCAGAGCCTGCTAGGGCAGAAGATATACCATTATCACCCCGCTATTCCTGTGCCATCAAATCAGAAACTCAAGGGTGCATTCTATATGTTGGTTCAGATGATGGCTGTCCAGCGTTAGCCTTCACCAGTAGTACCATTTGTCGTTAAGCCCACTGAGGGTCCCAGTAGTTCGAGAGTCTGTGAGTTCCTTAGTTTGAGTCCCCGTAGTTTATAGGGATGGATTGTACAGAGGACCCCTAAAAATTCATAGATCAGCTGTAGAGAATATTCAGGGTTATGCATGCCTCATCCACAGAATTAGTTGAGTTAGTAGTATTTTGACTGCGAGATATAGCATTCCTATGGTACGAGAGCTGGGAAAGATCCCGAGGCATAGATGCACATCCACCTACATGGCCTAGCTTCTCTAAGGTTTTTATAGACCACTATTTTCCCCGAGAGGTCCGACAGGCCAGAGTAGAGTAGTTTTTACATCTGGAGCAGGGAAAAATGAGTGTCAGAGAATATGCATTAAGATTTGATTCTATAGCCAGATATGCGTCCTCATTTTTTGACAATATACCAGCAAGGGTGCATCGGTTTATTATGGGGATTATGCTGGAATATATGGAGTCTGGCATTATAGCCACACTTTGAGAGGATATGAATATCTTGCGGATTCAGGGCTTTTCTCAAAATATAGAGGAGCTCAGATAGCGGTAGTACGCCATGGAAAGGGCAGTGCAGGAGCAGCGTCAGAGGGCTACCTGCAGATTTTCAGGCAGATCTTCAGGGTAGGCCTAGGCCACGTTAATTAGGTAGGACACCTAGGCCCCCATTCCAGTAGAAGCAGGGAAGCAGATTAGATCATCACAGGTAGTTAGGCCCCCACAAATTTCACGAGTGCCAAGCTCACAACAGCATAGAGGGCCAAATCAGATGGGACCAGTGGTACCACGTTGCAGTACCTATCATAGGCTGCATCTGGGGAGGTGAAGGTATGGTTCCACCGCCTGTTATACCTGTGGACAGGAGGGACACATAATGAGAGATTGCCTGACTAGCACCTTCTGCAGGGCGTCGGCCCTCAGCTCCAGCCGGTAGTGGCTGAGGTAGGTCAGGGGCATCAAGTTCAAGTAGCGTTTAGGATTGCACATATGTAGTATCAGGGCGACATAAATCAGAGTCGTCACCAGATGTTGTGACAGGTATACTATATGTTTGCTCTCACTTACTTTATGCTTTGATAAGTTCGGCCTCTACATTGTCGTATGTTACTGCGTTACTAGCTTGAAAGTTTAATATTATGCTAGAATTTCTTCAGTGACCCTTCTCAGTGTCCACACCTATTGGTGGCTCTATTACTGCAAACAAGAATATACCGGGGTTGTACAGTAGAGATTATTGTTCGTCAGGCCTTCGAAGATCTAGTAGAATAAGAGATGATTGATTTTGATGTAATTATGGGTAAGGATTGGGTAGCACCATGTTACGCCACTATAAAGTGTAGGACTAGAATTTTTTGATTTTATTTCCGGGGAGAGATAGTGAGAGAGTTGAGAGGTAATACAGCTACGCCAAAAGGTAAGTTTATATCCTATCTTCGGGCGAAAAAATTGATACCAAAAGGTTGTATCTACAATATTTTTAGGGTTCGAGATATGCAAGCAGAATCCCCGACTCTCCAGTCTATTTCAGTGGTTAATGATCTCTCAGATGTGTTCCCAGACGAACTTCCTAGTATTCCTCCGGAGTGTGAAATAGAATTCTCTATAGACTTGCTACCAGATACTCAGCGTATATCAATTCCCCCATATCGAGTGGCCCCTATTGAGTTAAAAGAATTGAAAGAACTATTGAAAGATTTGTTATATAAGGGTTTCATCAGGCCGAGTACCTCACCATGGGGTGCACCAGTTCTATTTGTAAGGAAGAAAGATGGTTCCCTACATATGTGTATAGATTTTCCACAGTTGAATAAAGTCACTATTAAGAATAAATACCCTCTTCCAAGAATAGATGATTTGTTCGATCAGTTTCAAGGGGCTAAATATTTTTCTAAAATTGACCTGAGATCTGGGTACCACCAGGTTCAAGTTTAGGAGAAGGATATCCCAAAGACAACTTTCAGGACCAGGTATGGTCATTTTTGAGTTTCTAGTTATATCCTTCGGGTTGACCAATGCACTAGCAGTGTATATGGACTTAATTAATTGTACCTTCATGCCATACTTAGATCTATTTGTCATAGTGTTCATTGACGATATTATGGTATACTCCCGCTCAAAAGCAGAACACAGAGATCATTTGCGAGTGGTATTTCAGATCCTCAGAGATTGCTAGCTATATGTAAAGTTTTCTAAACATGAGTTCTGGTTAAATTCTATAGCTTTCTTGGGCCACATTGTATCAGATACTGGTATTTAGGTTGATTAACATATAATTGAGGTAGTAAAGACATGGCCTAGGCCTACAACTCCAATAGAGGATCGCAGCTTCCTGGGATTAGCTAGGTATTACAAAAAGGTTGTGGAAGGATTTTCTACCTAGTCAGCGTCTTTGACTAAAATAACTCAAAAAGTAACTAAGTTTCAATGGACCGAGGCCTGTGAGAAGAGTTTCCAGGAATTGAAAAAAGGATTGACATCAGCACCGGTGTTAGCTTTGCCGAAAGGTTTAGAAGGTTATGTTGTATATTGCGAATCTTTAGGCATTGGGTTAGGGTGTGTTTTGGTGCAATATGGGAAGGTAATTGCATATGCTTCAAGGAAATTGAGAAAGCATGAAAAGAACTATCCCACCCACCATCTAGAGTTAGCTGCAGTGGTTCACGCCTTAAATATACGGAGGCATTACTTGTATGGTGTACATGTGGACAATTTTACTTATCATAAGAGCCTCCAGTACATTTTCATGTAGAAAGAGCTAAATATACGATAGGGCCGTTGGCTAGAGTTGTTGAAAGACTATGATGTGAACATTTTGTATCACCTAGGAAAGGCCAATATTATAGAAGATTCCCTAAGTAGTCGAACCATGGGCAATTTGGCACATTTGAGAGCAGAACAGCGAGAAATGGCCTAAGAATTGCACCGGCTAGCCAGTTTAGTAGTTCAAATCATGGTTTTAGAATATACTGGTGCTATAATTCAGAATACAACGATATCATCCTTGGTGGTAGAGGTAAAAGAGCAGCAGTATGAGGATTTCTATTTAACACAACTTAGAGATCAGGTTCAGCAAGGTGAATTATCAGCTTTCAAGGCAACTAGAGACGGGATTTTGCGATACAAAGGTCGCCTCTCTATTCCAGATGTAGCAGGGCTCCACAAGAAGATTATGGCAGAGGTAAACTACTCTCGTTACTCTCTTCATCAAGGTTCAATGAAGATGTACCACAACATAAAAGAGATATACTGGTGGCCTAGGATAAAGAAAGGTGTAGACAAATTCGTAGCACAATGCCCTAATTGCCAATAGGTGGAAGCTCAACATCAGAAACCTGGCGGCCTAACTCAAGAGATGGCTATACCTATGTGGAAATGGGAGGCAGTTAATATGGACTTTGTGACAAGACTACCCCATAATAGATGCAAGTTCGACTCTGTTTGGGTTATAATTGATAGGTTGATGAAATCAGCTCATTTTCTACTAGTCTGGACTACGTTCTCAGCCGAAGATTACGCCTAGCTAAATATTAAAGAGATAGTCTGTTTGGATGGTGTCCCAACATCTATCATCTTAGACAGAGTGGCACTAGTTACAACTACATTTTGGTAGTCATTTCAGAAAGGTCTGGGGACACAAGTTAATTTGAGTACAACCTTCCTGTCATACCCCACCTCGGGGGGTATGACTGGCACCTGATGCCCTACTAATCCCTGACCTGCTGAACTGTTAAGCCTGGATGCATCTGGCGCCTGGCTTGCTCTAACTCAAATTTCTGGAAACAAAGGGCTATATAGCGGCTGTAAATACAGCCCCCGACCCATTGGCCTATAGCCTTCTGTACCTGTATTACAGCTGACCAGAAACAAGGTAATTCAGGGGAACCTATGCGGGCCGACAAGGCCACCATGCTGTCTAGTTATCTGCAACTCAAGCATAACATACTGAAAAGCTACGTGACCGGCAAGGTCACCACTACTGGTAAACTATGGCCCCACACGACCATTACAAAAGAAAGAAGTAGTAAAGGCAACTATACAACTGCACGGCCCCACACGACCGGCTCATCTGACCACAGGGAATATATACAGACTGCAAGCCTTTAGGAAGGATAATAGAAATGATCGGGACAGGGCCCCGACCTACCCATACTGTATAACAAAAGAAACTGAACTACACCTCTAGAAATTCAGTCTCCGGATGACAGGAGCTGAATACTCAACCGCTGATGGGGATCATGTGGTATCGCCTGCTCGGCTATGGGTACCTGCAGGCAAGTAATGCAGCGCCCCACTGGGCGTCAGTACCGCTGGTACTGAGTATGTAAAGCAACTGAAATAGTATAACTGAAAACAACATCTGAAAGCAGTAACATGACTAATCGAGCTGAAGTAAAAGGAATAACTTAACTATCTGATAATGTAAACCTTATCTACACTCAGTCTTTACTGGAAGGGACAAGAGTCATACCTGGAACATATCGTGCAACTGCTGATCTACTGGTATCTAGCATAACATGACATAACAGGAAATAACATAACATAGCACACACAAACCTTACCCGGCCCCCATAAGCTGGGAGGTACAACCAGCACAGAATCTATACCCCTACCCCGGTCATCCCATCTCCTATAGGGGCTGTAAGCATCCTGCCGACCCCAGGGTATGCACTCGGGCTCGCTGAGCCTCTGACTATAACTGCATCTGAGTCCGAAGGACTCCTGAATCTGCACCCGGGCGTATCCGCTCGACTGGGGTGTGTAAGGGCCGATCAAGGCACAAATATGGGGAAAAACTGACATCCCATCTTCGTCCCCTAGCAGGACGGCATGCCACTCCGTAGAGTGACGTATCCTCGTCCTCTGGTGGACGAGTCGATACAGCTATTAACCCTGGGCGGTCATGGATGCTAGGTGATCCAACCCCAAACAATACAATGGTCTCAACTGGTAATACTATCTGAGTATCTCGCATGCTGAGGCTAATAGGGGTAAAGTATCACCTATATTACATGCTGGCTAATAGTAGTAATCTGTACGTATTTAATACGTGCTGAGGCAGGTAAAGATATATAAATATGAAAATAGTCTCCTACCGGCTATACTCGGCTAATACTATATAAATAATGTTTCTACTGAAAGCTCTGCTGTTTACTAAGTTTCTGTATATACTATATGCTGGACCCGTGATAGAAATAAGTACATACTCCATACATGCTGAGGCTGGAAATACTATAGATGTATGTACGAATATAATCTTTCTTCTGAACTACACGGGATACTGGCTTTCTATAGTAACATGATTTACTAGTCCTGACATGTTTTCTGAACTTAATTTTAGCCTGCTATTCTGTTTCTGAAGTACTTACGGATATTGTATTTTAGGCTTATCGAAAGACGGTCAAAAACTCGCTATTTTCCAGCGGCCCAGAAGGGAGAATTATTTACTTCTCGGCTAGGAACACATAGACATTAATTTGGAGCAATTCTACTTACTTTAGTTCGGCGGCTCGCCGATTCGTCGGCCGTATTTTGCAAAACTAACTCCGTAGAAATGCTCTCTGCTGCTAAATACCTTGGTATCTAGGATTAATTTGGGTTTGGGCAGCGTTTCGCAGCGTAATCGGACGAAAATATTTAATTTTCCTTCGATTCTCTCTGTTTGCTGCGTGTTCTGGAAATTTTCAGGTGTAATCTGATTTTGGACTGAAGTGGAGGCTTTATATACTTGGGCCTGGACACGGGCAACGTGTCACGGAGCCATCGCGGAGGCCTCACCTCCGTGACACGCTGCCATCGCAGAGGGGCTCTGCCTCGGCTCATCCCGCGATGGTTCGACAGGTTTCTCGTCCGATCTTTTCCCGGGCCTTTCCCTAGCACGTATGGCTTTCAAATATGCTTAACCAACGTGTGAACAGGTCATCTAAATGCCGGGAATTCTACGGGGTATAACATTCTCCCCCCCTTAGGAACATTCGTCCCCGAATATATGCTGCTGTCTAGAGAGCTGTTCACTCTAGTTTCTGGGAAAATTTTGGTAGAGTTTCCCCTGTAATATGGACTATCGCAATGACCTAAAACGCAGAAAAAGTCCAACACAGGCACTGCACACAATATTCTACAATCCACTGGACAACTAAATATCACTTCTTTCTTTATCATTTACAACATACATACTAAAAAGTACTGTGTAAATAATGATACGGACATACCTGTCGTCTGACTAGGCCTGAAATAAGTGAGGATATCTGGTTTTCATATCTTCTTCAGCCTCCCACGTCATTTCTTCCCGATTTCTGTTACGCCACAATACCTTGACAGATGCAACATTTTTAGTTCTCAGCCTGCGAATCTGTCTGTCTAAGATAGCTACGGGAACCTCTTCATAGGCTAACTCCTCTGTGACCTGAACATCCTGGACTGGAACTACTGTAGAAGGGTCCCCTACGAACTTTCTTAACATGGAAACGTGGAATACTGGGTGTACTGACGCTTATTCTGGAGGCAAGTTCAACTCGTATGCCACGCGGCCTATTTTTCGCCGAATCTGATATGGCCCAATAAATCTGGGGCTAAGCTTGCCTTTCTTGCCAAACCTCATTACCCCTTTCATCGGGGACACTTTCAGATATACCCAGTCGTTTACCGAAAATTCTAGATTTCTGCGCCGTCTATCTACGTATGACTTCTGGCGGCTTTGAGCGGTCAGTAAATGTTCCCGGATAAGCTTTATCTTTTCTTCGGACTGCCGAACAATGTCTGGGCCAACTAATGCTGATTCTCCTATCTCAAACCAGCCCACCGGCGATCTACATTTTCGCCCGTATAATGCCTCGAAAGGCGCCATCTGAATAGCTGAATGGTAGCTGTTATTATAAGCAAATTCAATTAACGAAAGATGTTCATCCCAGCTACCCCCAAAATCTAACACACACGCTCGTAACATATCTTCGAGCGTCTGAATTGTACGTTCGGCCTACCCATCTATTTGAGGATGGAATGCTGTGCTCAAATTAATCTGCGTCCCCAAACCTTTCTGAAACGATTGCCAGAATCTAGCTGTAAACTGTGCTCCCCTGTCTGAAATGATAGATACCGGCACGCCATGCAATCTAACTATTTCTCTGATATACAATTCGGCATAATCCTCAGCTGAGAAGGTAGCCCTTACTGGCAGGAAATGAGCTGATTTTGTCAGCCTATCAACTATTACCCAAATGGAATCATTTCTGCGCCTAGTACGGGGTAACCTTGTTACAAAATCCATATTTATTGCTTCCCATTTCCACGTAGGTATCATTATTTCTTGCGTCAAACCACCCGGTTTCTGGTGCTCTGCTTTCACCTGCTGACAATTAGCACATCTAGATACAAATTCAGCTATTTCAGTTTTCATACCTGGCCACCAATAGATGTCTCTGATGTCGTGGTACATTTTTGTCGCCCCCGGATGAAGGGAATAGCGAGCGTAATGTACCTCATGCATAATCTGCCCACGAAGGACTGAGACGTTCGGGACACAAAGGTGGCCCTTGCAGCGTAGTACACCATCCTTGGTTATCTGAAAATCTGGCTCCTTACCCTTCTGAACTTTATCTCTGAGCTGGACTAAATCGGGATCCTCATACTATCGTTCTTTTACCTCTGCAACTAACGATGATACTGCAGAATTCTGAATTACGGCCCCATTATCTCCTGTTTCCATTACTCGAACGGCTAGCCCAGCTAACTGATGAATTTCTTTAGCTAATTTCTGTCTCTCGGGTCGCAAATACGCCAAGCTCCCCATTGACTTTCGACTCAGAGCATCTGCTACAACATTAGCTTTTCCCGGATGGTACAGGATGTTCACATCATAATCCTTCAACAATTCTAACCAGCGATGTTGCCGCAGATTCAACTCCCTCTGAGTGAAAATGTACTGCAAGCTCTTATGATCTGTATATATATCAACATGGACGCCGTACAGGTAATGCCTCCACATCTTCAAGGCATGAATTACTGCGGCCAACTCTAAGTCATGGGTGGGGTAATTCCTTTCGTGCTTTTTCAGCTGCCTGGAAGCATATGCAATTACTCTACCATGCTGCATCAATACACAGCCCAATCCGACACCTGACGCGTCGCAATAGACTGAATAACCTTCTGTGCCTTCCGGCAGTGCTAATACGGGAGCGGAGGTCAGTCTATCTTTTAGTTCCTGGAAACTCTGCTCACATGCCTCCGTCCATTGAAACTTGGCTGCTTTCTGTGTCAATTTTGTTAAAGGTGCTGCAATGGTTGAGAATCCCTCAACGAACCTCCGATAGTATCCTGCCAACCCCAGAAAGCTACGAACTTCAGTCGGGGTGGTAGGCCTAGGCCATGACTTAACTGCTTCTATCTTCTGCTTGTCTACCTGTATACCAGCGTCTGAGACAATATGCCCTAAAAAGGCTACTGAGTTAAGCCAGAATTCACACTTCGAAAATTTAGCATTCAACTGGCGGTCCCTAAGAATTTGGAGCACTGTCCGCAAATGAGTCCGGTGATCTGCTTCAGAGCGAGAATACACCAGAATATCATCAATGAATACTATCACGAACAAGTCCAGGAAGGGTCTGAATATACTGTTCATCAGGTCCATAAAGACTGCTGGGGCATTTGTTAGCCCGAAGGACATAACCAGAAATTCAAAATGTCCATATCGGGTCCTGAATGTTGTCTTAGGGATGTCCCTCTCACGTACTCGGACCTGGTGATATCCGGACCGCAAGTCAATCTTAGAAAAGTATCTGGCTACCTGTAACTGATCAAATAGGTCATCAATCCTATACTGTACAGCTCTATAGGACGACCGAATTAGAATAAAAGGACAACCATCCTATCATGCCTTGCAGCCTCCTACCCATAGTATGTGGTGCACAACACATCCATGGACAGGACTCTACTTAGCACGGCTTGCAGACTCCCTGAGATACGACCTGCTCTGATACCAAGTTTGTCACACCCCACCTTGGGGGGTATGACTGGCACCTGGTGCCCTCCTAAGCTCTGACATGCTGAACTGTTAAGCCTGGACGCATCTGGCGCCTGGCTGGCTCTAACTCAAATTTCTGGAAACAAAGGGCTATATAGCGGCTGTAAATACAGCCCCCGGCCCATTGGCCTATAGCCTTCTGTACCTGTATTACAGCTGACCAGAAACAAGGTAATTCAGGGGAACCTATGCGGGCCGACAAGGCCACCATGCTGTCTAGTTATCTGCAACTCAAGCATAACATACTGAAAAGCTACGTGACCGGCAAGGTCACCACTACTGGTAAACTATGGCCCCACACGGCCATTACAAAAGAAAGAAGTAGTAAAGGCAACTATACAACTGCACAGCCCCACACGACCGGCTCATCTGACCACAGGGAATATATACAGACTGCAAGCCTCTAGGAAGGATAATAGAAATGATCGGGACAAGGCCCCGACCTACCCATAGTATATAACAAAAGAAACTGAACTACACCTCTAGAAATTCAGTCTCCGGATGACAGGAGCTGAATACTCAACCGCTGATGGGGATCACGTGGTATCGCCTGCTCGGCTATGGGTACCTGCAGGCAAGTAATGCAGCGCCCCATTGGGCGTCAGTACCGCTGGTACTGAGTATGTAAAGCAACTGAAATAGTATAACTGAAAACAACATCTGAAAGCAGTAACATGACTAATCGAGCTGAAGTAAAAGGAATAACTTAACTATCTGATAATGTAAACCTCATCTACACTCAGTCTTTACTGGAAGAGACAAGAGTCATACCTGGAACATATCGTGCAACTGCTGATCCACTGGTATCTAGCATAACATGACATAACAGGAAATAACATAACATAGCACACACAAACCTTACCCGGCCCCCATAAGCCGGGAGGTACAACCAGCACAGAATCTATACCCCTACCCCGGTCATCCCATCTCCTATAGTGGCTGTAAGCATCCTTCCGGCCCCAGGGTATGCACTTGGGCTCGCTGAGCCCCTGACTATAACTGCATCTGAGTCCGGAGGACTCCTGAATCTGCACCCGGGCGTATCCGCTCGACTGGGGTGTGTAAGGGCCGATCAAGGCACAAATATGGGGAAAAACTGACATCCCATCTTCGTCCCCTGGCGGGACGGCATGCCACTCCATAGAGTGACGTATCCTCGTCCTCTGGTGGATGAGTCGATACAGCTATTAACCCTGGGCGGTCATGGATGCTAGGTGATCCAACCCCAAACAATACAATGGTCTCAACTGGTAATACTATCTGAGTATCTCGCATGCTGAGGCTAATAGGGGTAAAGTATCACCTATATTACATGCTGGCTAATAGTAGTAATCTGTACGTATTTAATACATGCTGAGGCAGGTAAAGATATATAAATATGAATATAGTCTCCTGCCGGCTATACTCGGCAAATACTATATAAATAATGTTTCTACTGAAAGCTCTGCTGTTTACTAAGTTTCTGTATATACTATATGCTGGATCCGTGATAGAAATAAGTACATACTCTATACATGCTGAGGCTGGAAATACTATAGATGTATGTACGAATATAATCTTTCTGCTGAACTACACGGGATACTGGCTTTCTATAGTAACATGATTTACTACTCCTGACATGTTTTCTGAACTTTATTTTAGCCTGCTATTCTGTTTCTGAAGTACTTACGGATACTGTACTACTTCACGAGGTTTCAGCTAAACATAACAATATCTTAACATGGCATATTACATCATATACTGAGTATACAGGGCAATCTTAATCACTTACGTCTGAATCTATATCGTACGGATGGGTATCGTACACGTTACAACCCAAAACTTCTCATCTTGCACCAATATTCAAAATAACACAATAATCGATTTCTGAACATTCTACTGGTCTGTAATATATTACACTATACTGATATTACTTAACTTGCCAAGGAAACTAACTTTACATACCTTATCTTTGAATATTCGTCCATCGGACGAGGTTCGGCCGGTACTTCAACTATTTTTCTCCCAACTGCATTCATAAATACGTCAATCAATACTAAATACAACATTATTGTAAAGAGCGACGTTACTTTCGATTTAATTTATAGCCTAAACTTAGGCTTATCGAAAGACGGTCAAAAACTCGCTATTTTCCAACGGCCCAGAAGGGAGAATTATTTACTTCTCGGCTAAGAACACATAGACATTAATTTGGAGCAATTCTACTTACTTTAGTTCGGCGGCCGTATTTCGCAAAACTAACTCCGTAGAAATGCTCTCTGCTGCTAAATACCTTGGTATCTAGGATTAATTTGGGTTTGGGCAGCGTTTGGCAGCGTAATCGGACGAAAATATATAATTTTCCTTCGATTCTCTCTGTTTGCTGCGTGTTCTGGAAATTTTCAGGTGTAATCTGATTTTGGACTGAAGTGGAGGCTTTATATACTTGGGCCTGGACACGGGCAACGTGTCACGGAGCCATCGCGGAGGCCTCACCTCCGTGACACGCTGCCATCGCGGAGGGGCTCTGCCTCGGCTCCTCCCGCGATGGTTCGACAGGTTTCTCATCCGATCTTTTCCCGGGCCTTTCCCTAGCACGTATGGCTTTCAAATACGCTTAACCAACATGCGAACAGGTCATCTAAATGCCGGGAATTCTACGGGGTATAACACTTCCACCCCCAGAAAGATGGCCTGGCAGAGCGCACCATTAAAACGTTCAAGGATATGTTACGAGCGTGTATGGTAGAATTTGGAGGAAGCTAGGATAAGCATTTACTCTTTATTGAATTTTGATATAATAACAGCTATCATTCTACAATACAGATGCCACCTTATGAGGCATTGTATTGGAGGAAATGTAGATCCCCCATCGGATGGATCGAGGTACGAGAGGCAGAGTTAGTCGCACCGGATATGATTCATCAGTCTGAAGAGAGTGAAATTTATCAGAGAGCGGTTACTGACAGCCAAAGTCATCAAAAGTCGTACTCCAATGTGTGGCGTAGAGACTTGGAATTTAATATTACCAATTGGGTATTCCTTAAAGTGTCGTCGATGAAGGGTGTGATGAGATTTGGAAAGAAAGGAATGCTGAGCCCAAGGTTTATTGGGTCGTATCATATCCTCTGAAGGGTAGGCTGAGTGTCATACGAGTTAGAGTTGCCTTAGAGCTAGAATCTGTTCACCCAGTTTTTCACGTATCCATGTTGCGGAAGTGTATAGGGGACCCGTCTCGAATTGTGCAAGTTAAGGATGTTCATGTTATGGAGGAGTTAGCTTACGAACAAATTCCAGTTGCAATACCAGATAGACAAGTTCGTAAACTAAGAACTAAAGATGTAGCCTTCGTTAAATTAGTATGGAGGAATAGAAATAAAGAAGAGATGGCCTAAGATGCTGAGGACGATATGAGATTTAGATACCTTTACTTATTCCAAGATTGACCCAAAATATGTAATTGAGGTTAGATCGTTATTCAGATGTTACTTTATTACTTATCTTGTTAGTACTGTTAAGATATATACTTCAATATTGTGCACTAGTTGATTGTAGCGTTCAGTGAGACACCTATGTTGGACTTTTCTGTGTTTTAGGTTTCCAGACAGTCCATATTACAGAGTAGACTCTGCCGAAATTTTTCTATGTGCAAGTTAAAAGAGTTAACTCCTTTAATCTTGAAGATGACAATCAAGGACAAATGTTCCTAAGGGGGAGAGGATGTTACACCCCATAAAATATTAACGGCTAGTAGGCGTACACGTAGATTTGTGACGAGTAAGAAGATCTTGATGCATGTGGGAAAAAGCTTTGAAAGCAAGGTAGGGAGAGGCCAGACAAGAAAGGACCAGCACAAGCGCCAGCCTGACTGCGCGCTGGGCAGCGCGGCGCGCCAGGCAAGCAACACATTAAGGGGCGCGATGTGGCAGGGTGTTTGGCGAGATGGGCAGGTTGGGGCGCCATCCCTGCAACTGCCCATACAATACATGACTTGTATTATTTCATTCTTTATGTAAGACCCACAACCAAGTGAAAGAGAGCACACAACTTCTGATAATTTTTCTTCAAGTTACGCTATCAGATGCCGTCCAAATACCAAATTATCTTCGGGTAACAAGTTCTTGACCTGAGCAAAGCATTACTACGGAGTTATTTTTTGAAAATTTTCTCTGTATATCCAAACTCCATCGAGTAAAAGTTTTCAGAATCACTCCAAATTGAATCCTAATGGGCCATAGTAATTAGGTTAGCATTTCTCCCTTCTGAACTCTCGAGAAACTGCAGGTTTTCACGGAGTTATTCAGATTTGGATTATAGTTGATATTATTATCGAAAGTTATCATTGTTTTCTAAATTTAGTACTGAATTTAGCCGTAATTCTCTCAGCATAAAGCCTGCAGTTGGATGAAACCGCCATTTACAAGTTGAAACTCGCCAGTTAGACGAAAGTCGGTATGTGAGGTATGTAAGGCTATCCTTTTCTACAAGTTACATTCATTGTAAAGTTAGTACGACTCATGTATCCATAGTATTTCGGAATAATACTATTGTGGTCAGCATTTATGAATTGAGTTGAGACGATAACGATGATATAGTAATCCTCGTCAAAGTTAATCCTAGCCAACTTGATTGTTGTATACGATATTTGGGGCTTGGATGTTGTTGCCTATAGGGTTTTGCTCGCACGAGCAGCATGATGTCCGAAGAGGCCAGAGTGAGGCCATGGGGGTCGTATCCAGTTGTCAGAGAATCTATATGACCCATATTCGAGCCAAGGATCATGGTCCAACCACAACAGTTACATTAGTAGCCATAGTCGAGCAGAGGCTCGGGGCCCAGACACAACAACTGCCATATGATCCATTATCAAGCCAAGGCTCGGGATCTAGTTACAGTAGTCACACGATGACCCACAGTCGAGCCACCCACTTTTGTGCTATGCTGAATTTTGTGAACACTGGGGACAGTGTTCGATTTAAGTGTGGGGTGGGAGTAGTTAGGTGCTGGTTGTTGTTGTTATTAATGTCTATGTTCTGTTGTTGCGCTTGGAAAAACTTGACCCTGTGATTTTTGTGTGTATGTATGTATTGTAATTAATGTGAAGCTATTGTGTGCTATTGAATATTGTTAGCTAGTTTTGTAAATATTTTTGTTTTATCGAAATTATCAATATTTTTAAAATTTTTCGTGAAATTTTTTATTTTTGGGTTTCTCGGCGTTTGTTTTCGGTTCTTTTACAAAGAATAGTCCCATTGAACCGAAGTCGTAATTAGTGACCGTTCCCTATGATGGATGGATGACGACCGTCTTAAGGGAAATGTAGTCGATAGGAGTAGATTTCTTGTGGTCTTTTTAATTTTTTCTTTTTTCTGTGTGTATCCCAAACGTGTCGTTACTTTATGGTTGCAAAATTCTGGTTGCGTGTTGTACATGATATTTAAAATGCAAAGGTGATTCGTATGAAAGCATGCAACTTTGTAAATATATTGAGATACCTAGGCCATAGAGTTCGACTCGGGGTGATTGAGGCATAATGTTTGAATTCTAGTAATTAGCTAATTGAAGAGTCTGTGAATATGTCTTGAGTTGAGCACGTGAAATGAGTGTGTGGTGAGGTTTCATTTTTTCCATGCTATTGTGAAGTGTCTATAACTTGCCTGGTGTGTGTACAAAACGAAATGAAGGATGTGTATTGTAGGAAAGGATGTAGGCATTTCTTTGCTTTAACTGAAAGTTTTTTTTTTCATTACCGTACCTACCTTGAATGTACACCCTAGTTAGCCCATTGTGCCTTTAGCATTTTTTTTCTTTTGTCAAAAAGGTGTAAACCGAGCTTAACCCCTTCTTTTCATTATCCGCGAATTTGATCCAAAACTCTTAAGCGCTAAAGAAAAAATAATTTTTCCCACAGTGTCAGGGAGTGAGAATTTTGAAAAGAAAAGAAAAAGCAGAGTGATGAAAGGAAAGAAAATGTCGAAGGTGAACTCGTTATAAATTAAATATAATGAAGACGTATAACTACTCTTTGTTATTAAGTCAAAGGAGCTTAAAGATATGGGGTCAAAAATAAAGACAGACTTCAAGAATGGGAGGATGAAGGAAGAAAAAATGCCCATAAGGTTGATGGGATGTGTTGAAAAAGCGCTTAAGGAGGCTAGTTGGTATTATTGGTTAGCCCAGTATTTGCTAGTTCCGTAGCTTACACTACAACCGGTTAAGTCCTACGTGATCTTACATCACACATCCTTATATTAGTGGAGTAATACACTAAAGGCAAGCTTATGGCTCATGACATGATGCATGTGAATTCTTTTGGGAGAGAGAGTGAAATCTTGTTTATATGCCCCTGCATGTAATGTCTTTGAGTTCATGTGATTAACAAGGGGAACATTATCTTGTGTTGTGAGGGCACATGCTCGACGAGAGATTGAATTTCGTGTCGGATATCTTGATCAGAAGATTTGCATGAGTTTGCTGATGTCGAGAGTCGATTCTTGAGTCTAGGAGGTCTTAATGTGTTGAAGGTCATTGTATTGATAAGACTATGCATGTTTTCTTGATGATTTGCTATATTAAATAATCGGTATAACTATAGCTTGAAATGTCGAGCCAAAGTAGCCAGGATTGGGTGTCAATGCATGACGTGTAAGATTATTGTTCGGGGATGAACAAGGATTTAAGTTTGGGGTAAGTGATCTTCGGTAGATTTATATGCCCAAGTGATACTCAAATGTGTCATTTTTGCCTTGTTTATCTATCGATGTTTGTACATTCTCATGTGAATTGTAATAAAATGTGAATTTATACTAACCAACATGATTAGCATGGTTTTGCAGGAAAAATATAATTTTACGAAGCTAAGATGAAGGTTGGGAGAAATCGGGATTGGACTCGGAAGCTAGCAAGGGAAACAACACAAGGAAAGCACGAAGTAAAGGGGCTCCGCGATGGAGCCGTGTCACACTACCATCGCGGATGCATTTTGCCTGGATGCTGAAATTATGCCAACTTCCAATGAAGGTGCGCGTTGGGGACGTGGCACGTTGGCCTAGCCCCGCTTTGCACGCCGTACCACGTTGGGTGTTAATACTTGGACGACCGGATTCTAGTGATGGTCCGCGTTGGTAGCGTGTCACGGAGGCAGTGCTCAGCGATGCACTCCGTGACATGTTACTTGTTATTTCGGGAAAAATTCCCACTGGTATAAATAGAACACTTAGGTTCATTTTTAATAATTCTGATGGGGTGGACCAACAACGTGGGTTACAGGCAGTTGAGGGGACGAAAATCTCAGGGTTTTTCTCTATCTCCTTCTTCTTTATTTCAATTGCTTGTATGATTAACACTCATTTAACGATGTTTAATCCACAAATGAGTGGCTAAATTCCCTTCTTGCTGAGGTTAAGAACATTTGTATTGAAATATGATTATTGAAAAATTGGTTTTTCATCGTTTCTTCCATGCTTGTTCTATTGATTCTTGTTTCTTACTGCATTAATGTGTGGCCAACGTTAATGTATATCTAAAAAGTCCGGTTTCACTCAAGAGAGCAAGAAATTGGAAAGTTGTGAATTGATAGGATATGATCTTTTCTTAATTTGGGAAAATTGAGAATTGATTTACCTTCAGAATAGAGATATACCTGAAAGTCGTATTAGTCAATTAAGGAATCAGTTTTGTATGGCTAGAACATGAATTTCTTTTTATCACAGAGATGTAGGTGGAAGGTTCATGAATCTTAAGTTGGGTTAAATACGAGAGTTTTAATCCATAGGCAATAATTCTTGACTAGCAACCGGAGGAAAGATTAACCAAATTGTATCGATAATTTATTTCTCTACATGGTCATTTTAGCCTCAGCATGCTCATACTTATTGTTCAGACTCAAATTGTATATTTGTTTTAGACTTAGCATAAAATTAGGAACAAAATATCAAAATCTTCTTCACACTGTTGTATGCAGTTTAGAGTTAAAGTTTATTGACACTTGATTAGATTGATACCTTATTCTAGTCTCTGTGGGATCGATACTTGGCTTACTTGAGCCACTTTACTACTTGTTCGACCACGTGCACTTGCGTGTAGTTATACCAAACAAGCCGAACACCATCCATGCCCAAAATTAGGTCAAAGTATGTCATAGCTAACTCTACTAAGTCTGCGGAGGTAACCTTATGCAACACTGTGATGGGGCAACCTCTATACACCCGCCTAGCTACAACTGATTCACCGACTGGAGTAGAGACCGAGAACGGTTCTGAAAGAATTTCGGGGCTAACTCCAACACTACTAGCAATGTAAGGGGTGACAAAAGACAAAGTAGCTCCAAGATCTAACAAGGCATAAGCATAAATATGGAAGACTTGCAACATACTAGTGACCACATCTGGTGAAGCCTCCTGCTCCTGGAGGGGTACTAAAGCGTAAAACCTGTTTTGGCACTAACAACTTGCTGAACTAGTAGAGGCACCCTGCTGAGGGGGGCATGTTGCTGGAGCGGCAGAACTGACCGCTATCACATAGGTCCCATCGACCCCTGACCTGGCTGAGGGGCAATCCCTAAGTCTGTGCCCCGGTTGGCCACACCTGAAACACGCATCTGAGCCAACGAAGAACCTCTTGGGATGATTCTTGCTGCACTTCGCACAAGTTAGAAAAGTGCGCTCCACCTGCATGCTACCCGTATCCCTTGAGCCTACAGCCCTGCATCTCTAATCTCCTCTAAACCTAGATGTCGTGCTGGCCGATGGTATAGCTAGAGCGATAGACATGTGCTGGGACTGCCGACTCTGTCTACCCCCTGACTTGACTTGAGAAATGCTATAGCTGTCGGTCTTGGCCCTCTTGGACTCCCTCTGCCTCCAGTAGATTGGCTCCACCTGCTCAGCATGCAACACGATGTGGGGAAACTCAATATCCCGATGTAGCATGGAGATCATGCAATCCTTTTCCAAATAATCCGCCACCCCATGAACAAATGACTCACCCGAGCCCTCTAGTTCGCCACCAACTATGGAGCATACTTAGATAATTGAGTGAACTCTAATGTGTACTCATGAATAGACATGTTACCCTGCTTCAAATTACCAAACTCGGCCACCTTGAGCTCCCTTATCTCCCGAGGGAAGAACCTATCCATAAAGGTCACGTGGAACTCCTCCCAACCTATTCGGCCTACACCTACTTCCCTGACATCTCTCCACTACTTAAACCATATATGAGCCACCCTTTTTTCCTAATAGGAGGTCAAGTCAACACACTCCGCATTGTTCACCCCCATAACCAGGGTTATCTTCAGAATCTCCACAATGAAACTATGTGGATCCTCATCCACCATCGACCCCGTGAACTCAAGAGGGCTCATCCTTAAGAAATCCCTTACCCTGGCTGCTGCCGCATTCCCATTCTGGGGGTAATGCACTATTGATTGATTTGAACCTAGGTCGTCATGACCTGTGCTAGACTCTGAATCGCTGCCTTAAACTCAGCATGGGTAGCTGGCTCTCGTCCATGCTCCTCGCGAATGGGTGGGGCTAGCTAATGCTCCTCACCGTTGGCACCCTCATGATCATTACCGTTACTATTTCTTTTGGTGTTCACTCGGCGTGGAGGCATGATGCTGCAAACGTGAATAGCATGAATTAGAAGGGTAGAGAGCTTTCCTCGCATGACATAGATCATGAAAGAAGGGAACATTTCCTAAACGTCTAGTAGCCTCTTCGTCATAAGTGCGACGCGCTTTACACCCATGAAAAAGAGTCTACTTAAAGCAACTTTCAAACACCCTAGGACACTTCAAACCTATGGCTCTGATACCATGTTTTTCACAACCCGAACATACACTCGGATCGAAGACATGGGACAAGGAGCCCCAAGAGACCCCAAGTCAACCCATAGCATGAGCGTGCATCTAACTCAATCACATAAATGAAAGAATTAACATAAGAAAACATAAACATGTCATAAATACAGAGAAAGGACAATACACAATCCATACATGACGGCTGAATACAATTGTAGTCAGAAAAGCCTTTAATCATGAAAGACGAGTTGACGGGAAAACTCCCCAACTAACCCAATAATTTTGAAACTGAAAGAAAAGCAT
This sequence comes from Datura wrightii, assembly GCA_035772735.1. NCBI lineage: Eukaryota > Viridiplantae > Streptophyta > Magnoliopsida > Solanales > Solanaceae > Datura > Datura wrightii. The sequence continues at coordinate 149,921,515 of JASDFA010000001.1, read as the reverse complement.
AGAGTTTGAACATATGGCCCTCAGAACATGAGTACTCACCAAATAAACTGATAGCGAACTCTGAGGAGCTACTAAGGAGGGTGATCCTGAAAGCCAGGTCCTGTATCATGAAACGATACAATATAAAAAGTATGTGGTCAGTACTTGGAATGTACTGAGTGTGAAAGGTAAGTAAAAAAGACATTTAAAATATATAAATCTCATAAATGATAATAAGAGTAAGACATCATGCTCATTTCATAAATATCGTACCATAACATAAGGCACAAGGTTTTCAGAACATTCGTAATACAGCCGTAATCATAATCGTGAGAGAAAATCATATATAACATGAAATGAGCCAACATACATAATCATAAACATGCATAACTCATGAGAAACAGTGGGGAGATTCTCTTAATCGACATACCCCATTTGAGCACACATGAAGCCCGACTTGTAACCCTAGTAAGGAGGGTGTCCTTACCTTGCAAAGGATAGGACCAAGAAAGTGTAATATCACCATAAAAAGGGTCATTTGGGACGGGGACAGTCACATAGGATGTCCCAACATACCTACGGTGGCACATATTTTATGAGGTCTAGGGCAGAACCTAGGCACCGAACCTTCTTGGTGTTCGATACTACTCCCAAAACATATATAGTGTTCATAGTATACTTGCATGAGTTCATGGGCTAGTTAAGCCATCATAATCATAAACATATTTGTACATACGTGAACTAGCCATGAAATAAGGCCCGTGAGTCAGCCAAAACATAATTCATGATTCATAAGGTTCATACATACTTTTAATCATGAATATAGCTTGGAATTCATAAAATTATGATGGATACTATCATAAATCCATAATTCCAATTTGTAAATAATGCTGGGTTAATAAATATCACCATTTGAAGAGAGGATCATAACTCGATTCATCATGGGTCATGCATAATTATGCTTAATTTCATATAAATCAAAGATTAATAAAATTATGAATGATTTAAATAATAAAAACTAATCAAAACCCATAGATTATGATGATATTCTAAAATTACAAAACTCATTCTCAAATCATTAGTCTTTCATAAATTCATCTTCAAAACCCCATGAGTTTTTTTTGAATAAGTTTTTTTTTGTAACAATCATAGAGGATGGGAATGTGTGTGGAAGAAATTACCCATTGGTAGCCTTACATACCTGGGAATAACCGGTTCATAACTCCTCTAGATTTCCCAAGAGAAAATTGATGAAGAACACCATGAAATCACCTAGATCACCCTTCTATCACCTTCCCAAGACTTTGAATGCATGAGTGAGGACTTAGGATAGTATATTCCCTCTTAAACCACCAAATCTGATGTTAACACGACCTGGTATAGGCCCCTAGGACTTAGGAATTACGGAAAATCCCTTACTAAAATCGCAAAAATTTGCTGACTGCCAGTCCCTACGAGGGACTGGAAGGCTGGTGTATAACACCCCGTAGGGACTGGACTGCTGGTGTGTAACACCCCGAAAAATTTTTGTCATTATTTGATGTTTTATGCTAGGTTAAGGAAAGTACAGGTTGTATATTGGTCGTAGATGACAAGGGAAATGTGTGCGATAAAAGAAAACGAAAGAGTATGTGAAGTTCATAAGTAAGGGTAAATTTTAAGCAATCATATCTCCCAATATGTAATGAATTAGAAGCCCCACGACATATTAAATTAAAGATCTTTGAGTCTAATTTTCAGAACATCAAACCTCTTGTCAATCGGAGTTCGGTGTAAGAAGTTATGGGCATTTTACCAAAGCATCGCGAGCAGTGAGGTGGGCATGAGGCCCTAGTGCCTCCACCGCCCTATTTACTTAAAATCTACATTTTCACTTGTAGAAAACATTTTCACCTAAATCTAAATCGACCAACTTACTAAGGATTCCATTTCTCTCTCAATTTCAGCAGCTAGGACAAAGAAAATCAAGGAGGAACATCGAGCAACGTTCAAGAAAATCACAGGATAAGTTGAGATTACCTTGCCAAGTATATTAGGGGCTGTTTTGGAGCTCGTTCTGGAAAGGTTTTGAAGAAGTTTTTCTGCGTTTCAAAATCTATTTGGACTGCCTATATATCCATCTTTGATAGGTGTTGAAATCAGGAGAAAAGGTAGGGATTTCAAAATCTATTTGGACGTTCTATATACCCAAATAAACTGATAGCGAACTCTGAGGAGCTACTAAGGAGGGTGATCCTGAAAGCCAAGTCCTGTATCATGAAACGATAAAGCATAGAAAGTATGTGGTCAGTACTTGGAATGAACTGAGTATGCAAGGTAAGTAAAACAGACATTTAAAATATATAAATCTCATAAATGATAATAAGAGTAAGACATCATGCTCATTTCATAAATATCATACCACAACATAAGGCATAAGGTTTTCAAAACATTCGTAATGCAGCCGTAATCATAATCGTAAGAGAAAATAATATTTAACATGAAATGAGCCCATATACGTAATCATAAACATGCATAACTCATGAGAAACAGTGGGAGATTCTCTTAATCGACATACCCCATTTGAGCACACATGAAGCCCGACTTGTAACCCTAGTCAGGAGGGTGTCCTTACCTTGCAAAGGATAGGACCAAGAAAGTGTAATATCACCATAAAAAGGGCCATTTGGGACGGGGACAATCACATAGGATGTCCCAACATACCTACGGTGGCACATATTTTATGAGGTCTAGGGCAAAACCTAGGCACCGAACCTTCTTGGTGTTCGATACTACTCCCAAAACATATATAGTGCTCATAGTATACTTGCATGAGTTCATGTGCTAGTTAAGCCATCATAATCATAAACATATTTGTACATACGTGAACTAGCCAAGAAATAAGGCCTGTGAGTCAGCCAAAACATAATTCATGATTCATAAGGTTCATACATACTTTTAATCAAGCATATAACTTGGAATTCATAAAATTATGATGGATACTATCATAAATCAATAATTCCAAATTATAAATAATGTTGGGTTCATAAATATCACCATTTGAAGGGAGGATCATAAATCGATTCATCATGGGTCATGCATAATTATGCTTAATTTCATAGAAATCAAAGATCAATAAAATTATGAATGATTTAAATAATAAATACTAATCAAAACCCATAGATTATGATGATATTCTAAAATTACAAAACTCATTCTCAAAGCATTAGTCTTTTATAAAATCATCTTCAAAACCCCATGAGTTTTTTTTGAATAATATTTTTTTTGTAAAAATCATAGAGGATGGAAATGGGTGCGGAAGAAATTACCCATTGGTAGCTTTACATACCTGGGAATAACTGGTTCATAACTCCTCTAGATTTCCCAAGAGAAAATTGATGAAGAACACCATGGAATCACCTAGATCACCCTTCTATCACCTTCGCAAGATTATGCATGCATGAGTGAGGACTTAGGATAGTCTATTCCCTCTTAAACTACCCAATCTGATGTTAAAACCACGTAGTATAGGCCCCTAGGTCTTAGGAATTATAGAAAAGCCCTTACTAAAATCGCAAAAATTTGCTGACTGCCAGTCCCTACGAGGACTGGACGATTGGTGTATAACACCCCGGAAATTTTTTTTGATTATTTGATGTTTTATGCTAGGTTAAGGAAAGTACAGGTTGTATATTGGTCGTAGATGACAAGGGAAATGTGTGCGATCAAAAAAAAAACCAAAGAGTATGTGAAGTTCATAAGTAAGGGTCAACTTTAAGCGATCATATCTCCCAATATATAATGAATTAGAAGCCCCATGACCTATTAAATTAAACATCTTTGAGTCTAATTTTTATAACATCAAACCTCTTGTCAATCAGAGTTCGGAGTAAGAATTTATGGGCATTGTACCGAACCATCCCGAGCGGTGACGCGGGCATGACGCCCTAGCGCCTCCACTGCCCTATTTACTTAAAATCTACTTTTTTGTAGAAAACATTTTCAGCTAAATCTAAATTGACCAGCTTACTAAGGATTCCATTTCTCTCTCAATTCCAGCAGCTAGGACAAAGCAAAGCAAGGAGGAACATCAAGCAAAGTTCAAGAAAATCACAAGATAAGTTGAGATTACCTTGCCAAGTATGTTAGGGTTGTTCTGGAGCTCGTTTTGGAAAGGTTTTGAAGAAGTTTTTCTGCGTTTCAAAATCTATTTTGACTGCCTATATATCCATCTTTGGGTAGGTGTTTAAATCAGGAGAAAAGGTAGGGATTTCTCCCCTTTTAAACCTCTCTAATTGCAGAGCGAAAATCTGGAAATTGACAGCTAAGTGAGCTGCCTATGGACTGTTTGTTAGCTGCGTTTTGCTCGTTTTCCTAAGGATTTTTGTCTGTTTCTTTTACTGGAATTATACTTCAAATTTAGGGGTAGAATTACAGAAAAACTAAGGTAAAATTTCCCTCTTTTTTCACCCTCAAAAGTTCGTGAAAACTAGTTGAGAAAATGGCTAAATGCGTTTGATGTTGCTGTGTATTGTTGTTGCTATTGTGACTGCCTCTGGTTAGTTATTTTGGCTGTATTTTTTTCTATAGATTAAGCTTGTCATTGGCCTATAAACCACTGGATTAAGGCGTTTTAAGGCTGATCATTGAGGTAGGAAATCGGCTAGAGAAAAGTTCATCGGAGAAAGGTATGTAAGGCGCCCCATCTATCATTCTTTTAAGCACGATTTGTGTGTTGTGAATCGAATGAGACAGAAACCTATTTAAAATTCTTGAGGAAGTATGCTAAGCTTCATTTAAGATTTAAATTTCCATGTATTATTGAGGATAAATGTAAGTTAAGATTTTGCCTAGCTGAAGTGAGACATCTAAAGTGTGATATTGTGTTTATTGTTGTCGTAGTTGTACGTTGAGTTGGAGACCCCTCATCGTGGGCATCGTTAGCTGGTCCTTACTGTATGGCATGTGTATATATATGTTATGTTAAATGTGTTTAATGGTCTGGTTGCTAACTGAAATTGGTGAAAGAGCCTAGATGAAGATGTGTAAACAATTTTAAGCCACGTAAAGACGTCGCGAGCTATTGAGGGTAAACGAGCTAATCGAATTAGGATTACCTGGTTATTTTTGTCCTTTATCTTATGTGTATGTTATGAAATATGTCAGGCCAAGGGGAGATTTCATAATCACTTTCCCTTAAACTGAACGACAAGCTAGCGAGTTACTGAGCTCTATTGTCCCTTGAACACGATCTATAAATTTTGTTGAAACTCTTAGGTCATCCGTAGTTCCTTATGATTTATACAAGTTTTTAATACATGCATTTAAGTTCTATTTTCTAGCTTTATATGTTATATGTGCTCAGTTCATGTTATGCATTACGAAGGAGGCCTATGTAGGCCACATGTTTAGTATTTGTCATTTCTATGTTGTACGTATTGAGCTAGTCCAGTATACGCCATTTCAGCTCAATTTATGATTTTGTCTAAGATTTATTTATTTTACCCCGGTGTGGTACACCGACTGGAGGTCTTGTTATTTTACCTTGGTGTGGTACACCAGCTCGAAGAATTTTACCCCTGTATGGTACACCGACTGGAGGCATTTTTATTTTTACCCCTATATGGTACACAGGCTAGAAGAATTGTATATAGATTTTATGGTTGACTATCTACTGGAATTTCAGTTATAGTCTTTGTTGTGCATTAGATAGTTGCATTTACACTTCAATAATTAGTTATTTGTAGGTTTCTGTTTTTAGGATTCCAGGTTGTTACTACTCCTTATTTCTTGCCTAGTTATCATTTTTATCTTACATGTTTACAATTTTCAGACTTATATACCAGTATATTTTATTTGTACTGACATCCCTTCATCTTGGGACCCTTCCTGCAATCGTGCTGCAGGTACAGGCTAAGGCTCAGATCATCTGACGTAGTAGGAGCCAGATTTCAGCAGAATAGTGGTCGCTCCCTCTTCCAGGAGCCATGTCCTAGTTTAAACTATTTTCAGTTTTGTGTACAGCATCGGTAGGCCGAGGCCCTGTCCCATGCATTTCAGTTTGTTTACTCTGTAGAGTCTGATATGGACTAGTTTGTATAGTAGTGTGGGTTGTGTAGTCGTATTGGTTGTTCATTGCTTTGCTTAGCTTTATTGTAGCCTTGTTGGCTTTCCAGGTTGTATATTTATAATTTTCAAGGCATTATTAGCCCAGTATTTATCTTGGTTGGTTGTGACAAGTGGCGTAGTAAGCCTTAGTGTTACATATGTAGATGCTCTATAGTCAGCTTCTCGATCGACCATGAATCGAGTTCCAGTTGCGCCCTACCCTAGTTCAGGGGCGTGACAGACTTGGTATCAGAGCGAAGTCGTGTCCTAGAGAGTTCACAAAGTCGTGTCTAGTAGAGTCTTGCTAATGGATACGTTGTGCACCATACATATAATCAGGATGTTACAGGTCATTTAGGAATTGTTTCACTTATTTTACTAATAGTTCGTGCTATAGGTCGAGCTCATAAGTACTATGATATCTAAATTGTGTTATTGTTTCATAGTATGCCTATGACAAGGAAGATGACTACAAGGATGATTGGCACAGCTGTTGGGCAGGGTACTATTCTCCCTCCAGTGGATCAGAGAGACAGGTCAGAGGCTTAGAGTGAATCTCCTGCCCCAAGTATTACAGTTCCTCTCGCACCGGCCAGAACAATGGCGGGTAGACCTCCAGCTCCTCCCGCACCAGTAGTACTTGAGGGTAGTAGAGTGGCAGAACCTCCCACGCCTATGGTACCTCCAATTTTTCAAGAAGGAAAGGGTCTTGATGGAGCTGTTCAGCTGATGGCTCGTATAGCTGCAGGTCAAGAGTGACAATTGGAGGCGATGGAGAGACATAGAGGCCACACAACTAAGAGTTCCAGGGCCTGCAAGTTCTTGAGTTTGAACCCTCCTATATTCACCGGATCAGACCCGAGCAAGGATCCTCAAGACTTTATCGATCAGACTTATAGGGTGTTAAATGTGATACGAGCTACAACGACTAAGGAAGTAGAGTTGGCGGCCTTCAAACTACGTGATGTGGCCATATTGTGGTATGAGGCTTGGGCTTGATCAAGAGGAGCTGATACACCACCAGCTGAGTGGGAAGAGTTCTCCGAGGCCTTTATGCAGCACTATCTACCCCGGGAGCTTCGACAGGATCGAGCTGAGCAGCTTTTCCACCTAGAGCAAGGAAGTATGAGTGTGCGTGAGTATTGTATTTCGTTTAATTCTCTTTCCAGGTACGTTCCTCACATAGTTTAGACGATGGAGGATAGAGTTGGGGCTTCATATAGCTCTAGATTGCTTGGGGGTATCTACTCAGGAGCACATGGACATTTCACGAATTCAGGCTTTCACCTAGAGGGCAGAGGATTTGGTTCATCAATTACGGGATACTCGGAGACAGCAGGAGCAACGAAAGAGAGCTAGGACTGTGGGTCCTATTAGGGGGCCGTAGGGTGACCCAGGGGCTCAGTCATCCAGTCAGTCAATTAAGCCAATAGGGAGTGCCCCACCTCAGTTTCAGGGACAGAGAAGGGACCAAGGCCCAGCTCCATCTAGCTCTCGATGATAGGAGTAGGCGGGGAAGAGGTGACCACCATTGCCGCCTTGTCCCTAGTGTGGGAAATCTCATTCAGGTCATTGTCGTCTGGGGTAGAATGTATGTCATCGTTGTAGGTATCCAGGGCACTTTATAAGGGATTGTTCAAATGGGGTCGAGGCGGATCAGGCGCGATCAGCAGTAGCTTCATCATCCTCCCCTCGATCTCCCAGACCTGATCCTCAACTAGCAATAAGCCGTGGCAGAGGTAGAGGGAGAGAGGCTTCTAGTTCTGGGGCAACCCAGAATCAATTTTGTGCTTTGGGCGGTCGACAGGACCAGGAGGCCTCCCCTGATGTTGTTACAAGTACTTTGATTATTTATTCATGTGCAGTATTTGTCTTACTTGATACTTGTTCTACACTCTTTTATGTCACACCATTGGTTGCGAGGCAGTTTGACACAGTCCCTGAGTTATTATCTATACCATTTGTCATTTCTACGCCAATTGGCGAATCTGTATTAGCTAAACGGGTTTACCGAAACTGCATAGTATTGATATGTGATAGATCAACCTTAGTTGATCTAGTTGAGCGTGAAATGGTTGATTTTGATGTCATTTTGGGTATGTATTGGTTGGCGGAATGTTATGCTAATGTTTTTTGTTGAGCTAAGGTTATTAGATTCATTTTTCCTAGCGAGCCAGTCCGGGAATGGCAAGTTGATGCCGCTATGCCTAAAGGTAAGTTTATTTCATACGTTAAGGTTCAGAAGTTGATATCCAAAGGTTGTATTTCTCACTTGGTTCGAGTAAGAAACTTTGAATGTGAGGCTAAGACTCTCTAGTCAATTCCTATTGTAAATGAGTTCCTTGAGGTCCTTCTAGTCGATTTTCTTGCAATTCCTCCTGAAAGGGAGATAGATTTTTCTATTGATCTACTTCCAGGTACTCAGCCTATATTGATCCCTCCTTACAGAATGGCTCCAGCAGAGCTAACAAAATTAAAGGAGTAGTTGAGAGATCTGCTCGAGAAAGGATTCATTCGACCTAGTGTATCGCCTTGGGGTGCAGCAGTGCTCTTTGTCTGAAAGAAAGACGGGTAGTTAAGAATGTGTATCGACTATAGGCAGCTAAAAAAGGTAACAATTAAGAATAAGTACCCACTTCTCAAGATTGATCACCTATTTTATCAGTTACAGGGTGCTAGATACTTCTCAAAGATTGATTTGAGATCCGGGTACCATTAGTTACGGGTTAGGGAAGTTGATATCGCCAAGGCTTCCTTCAGGACTAGACATGGCCATTATGAGTTCTTAGTGATGTTATTTGGGCTTACAAATGCTCCAGCAGCTTTTATGGACCTGATGAATTGGGTGTTTAGGCCTTTTCTTGATGTATTTGTGATCGTCTTCATTGATGATATTCTGATTTACTCGCGACCCGAGGCCGAGCATGCAGGTCATTTAAGAGAAATATTACAGACTCTACAGGAGCACAAGTTATATGCTAAATTATCTAAATGTGAGTTTTGGCTAACATCTGTGGATTTCCTTGGTCATGTAATTATAGATGAAGGTATAAGAGTGGATAGTCTGAAGATAGAGGCCGTAAAGACTTGGCCCAGACCCTTGAATCCTACATAGGTTCACAGCTTTCTGGGGTTAGCAGGTTATTATTGCCTATTTGTAGAAGGTTTCTCTACTATCACTGCACCATTGACAAAGTTGACTCATAAAGCAACTAAGTTTCAGTGGACAGAGGAATGTGAGCGAAGTTTTAAGGAATTGAAGGATAGGTTGACTTCAGCACCTGTCTTGACTCTTCCAGAGGGTGTTAAGGGTTATGTGGTCTATTGTGATTCTTCGAGAGTTGGGCTAGGTTGTGTTCTGATGGAACACAACAAGGTCATTGCTTACGCCTCTAAAAATTGAGGAAGCACAAGAAAAGTTATCCTACCCATGATCTTGAGTTGGCCGCAGTTGTATTTGCATTGAAGATTTGGCGACACTACTTATACGGGGTATATGTTGATATCTTCGCAAATCAGCCTTCGGTATTTGTTTCAGCAGAAGGAGTTGAATTTACGCTAGAGAATGTGGTTAGAATTGTTGAAAGATTATGATGTAGCATTCTGTATCTGTCATGCCCCAAAATTAGGGTAGGGCGCAACTGGCACTCGATTCATGATTTATTGAGAAGCCGGCTATATGACATCTATAACTATAACACATAGGCCATCTAGGCCACCTATCACAATCAACTGAAGAATAAACTGGACCAATAAGGTCTCAACAATACGGGGTAAACAATTGAAACGCAACCAAGGAAATTAGTGTGCTACACCAAGCAACAATAAGCCAACAAGGCCACAAACTGAATAACACTGTACACACTAAGTCCACAAAGCCTCTAAAGAGTAAACTAACTAATGGTAGGAACAAGGCTCTGACCTACCAATAACTGCATCTAAAAATTCAAGCATAAATAACTAAGGCCTAGCTCCAGGAAGAAAGGAGCATACGAACCATCTATTGATTTCATGAATTGCTACTTAACTGGCCATCCCAACCTCTACCTGCACCTGCGGCACGAACCCAGGTCTCCAAGCAAGGGGACATCAGTACGAATGAAATGTATTGGTATGTAAGGCTGAAATAGTATCCATGAGATAACAATCCTGTAATAACTAACTTAGAACATATACAGATAAAGGATAAATATACCCTTGAACTCTACATCCTGTAATTGATAACAACTTAATATAACATAACTGAACTCAAGATAACTGAACCAGGAATAAGGAATGGTAACAACCTGGAATCTTGGAAACTGAAACCTGATAATAATTCTATAATAAGATGAAAATGCAATTAAGAAATGCACAAGAAAGAAACTATAATTGTAATGCCAGCGACCAGCCAACCGTAAATCCATATATAAAATTCGTCTAGTCGGTGTACCACACTGGGGTAAAATAAAAATATCTCTAGCCGATGTACCACACCGTGGTAAAATAAAAAGATATCTAGCCAGTGTACCACACCGGGGTAAAATAAAAATATCTCCAGTCGATGTACCACACCAAGGTAAAATAAAATATCTCCAGCCAATATACCACACCGAGGTAAAATAAAAATATTTCCGGCCGATGTACCACACCGGGGTAAAATAAAAAGATCTCCAGAAGGTGTACCACACCGGGGTAAAATAAAAAGAAATCTTAATCACCATCATAAATGGAGCTGACAAAGCTCATACAGACTATTTGAATACTGGAAACCATAAAATATGTTGATCAGTAACTATAACATGTGTAGGATCTTACCACGACCCCTAATACAACAATTATGCCATACACATATAGGTCTTTCATTTAGCACTTAAATACATATATATGCTGTGAATGAATTCTAGGGGAGTTCCCAGAACTGGAATATCATAAAGACATGTGTAGACTCACGTTCAAGATTTTAAACTTCTCCTATAAATTCTAACACAAGGAGCAGAGAGGAATCACTTAACCTAACATTTTGTATTAACAATCTTAGCATTTATTTCATGCTTATTCTCGTTTGACTTTCATACTTTCATACCAAGAATTGTGAGAATACCTCATTCATTGCACATCATATCATATCTCGAGGTAACTTATGAACAGGAAGACATAACTTGTGTATCTCAAACCTGGAGCTCTTTAATATACAAATGCTAGGCAACTGTCTAGGGGCTGCCTTAAGATAAATAAAGACTTATAGTCGTGCTTCAGACAACATAGGAAAAGCTCATGTGAAACATTGCAATATATGTGGAGTTTAAAAATGCTTAGCAACATTAATAACAGTTTAGAAACTTCCAAGAAAAATAAAGTCCTTTAAAACTTGAAAAAGTTAATCCAACTCTTAGAACAAATAATCAAAGATAATTGTTTAAAAGTACAATGAAGGACTTCTCTTTAACTTGAGTCACTATCTCAAAATATTCGATTCTAATTATTTCCTAAGGAGTTACTGGCCTTTCATTAGCTTAACACAACTGAACATAAACAACTTTATTTATAACTCTTTTGCCAAACCTCTTTAGATCAAGGTAAATCTTGCTAGCTATTTGCCTAATTTATTAACAATCGTAACACTTATCATCAAATTTAACAACCTTTAGCTCTACTTTTCGTATTCATCTTAAATTCTTTTCCAAATAGGATACGTCATTCCCTACCTAATTATTTACTCTCGTGTTCACTTTTCTAGCAATTCTTGTACGCACTTACCTTCTTACCTAATTGCCAACCATGTCTCTTAAACTCGTCTTGCTCATATTTTAACATCGCTCAAAGGTTCTTGAAATCAACTATGGACAGAAGGCATATACCTCACATATTACCTTAAAAGGTCTAATATTTACTCTTATCTCTCCGTTGCTACTAGCGCCTCAACTTTTACACTTAGGTTAATTTCCTTAAACATCTACAACTTTCAAAGAACATGTGACGTGTCTACTTAAATCCTTAAGCAATTCTCAGGAGGTTTAGATAACTCAAGAGCTCTAATAAACGTACAACGACTTTCTAAAGGAAATCCTTGCCGCTTTAGCGCGTAATTTGAATGTAAGCATAAACATATATATATATATTATGATTTTCCTCTATCATTTTAACATCAAGATATTGTGCATAACCTTCCAATAAAGACTGTCCCATAGAAATGTCAATAGTTTACCCATTCGGGTTCTATCTTCCAAGTTTAACGTATTGATTAATTAAGAAACGTATTAATTAGTCTCTTAGCTTAAGGGAGAGGGATCGAGGAATATTCTCATTCCCCTAGGCACCTTAAAACATGAATATAAGAGGGTAGGTAACTTTTTCAACGAAATTCCATTTTGTTACCCTCGTTAATCCTTATTGAGTTAAAACCGATTTCAACTATTAGGTATGCCCACGCGTCGTCGTCTTTCCATGTTTACCGATTTCCTTAGAAACCATAATGTGAAACAACTTTGAGACCAAAAACACATAATTTAATGTAAAGGATCAGCTCACAGTGCCCATGCCGAGGGGACTATAGAATCAATTTACAACTATGACCATAATCGAATGCAATTGCCCTCTCCGCTTTACATTCATGTGTTCCAAATCTTTAGAAAATACACAACTTAAGACCAAGTAATTCTAACAACTGGGAAGAACCATAATATGAAACTAAAGAAGCTCAAGTACAGGGGAATGCCAGATTAATCCTTGGCATTAATTCGGTCTTGAAAATCCAGAGACAAAGAGCGCCTTACATACCTTTTTTTCCGGCGAGCTTTCTTATGTCATTTCTTTCTATCAACAACCAGAACTTTAGCCTCTTAAATTACTTGAGCTTATCACCAAGTGATAAGGCTGTTTCAATCCAATTTATCCAGCCAAAATGTTACATCAATAGGCAGTCACAACACAAACAAATAAGGCAACACTTAGCATTTCTTATTTCAACTTGTTTCTACAACTTTGGGGGAAAATAGAGGTAGGAAATTACCTAACTTTTCTCATGAAAAACTCCCACAAATATATAGTATATTCTCAGAAAAACAAAGCTATTCTAACCTTCAAAAAACGAGCAGAACTTCAACAACAACATACCAACAACGGCAAACCAACATAATCTCCAACTTCTAGCTTTAGCTAGGATTTTTAGGCAAGTTAAGCAATTAGAAACACTTACCCTTGGCATGAGAATATTGTTGGAAATAATATGAGTATTTTCCTCCAAATTAATTCCCCATAACGCAGCAATCTTGCTGCCCAAAACACAGTAAAATAACAGCACAACAACTACAACAAGTCAACATAGAAACCATAAATTTCTTCTAGTTTTCCTTCAAAAATTCATACACTTATTAGATATTTCCAAAGAGAGAAGTGACTTACTATTTCTTATGAACAATTCCTACTAAGATGAAGTATAACATTAGCTCAAAATAGTCCCAAACACGCAGAAATAACACTGCCAAAACGAAGCTACAAGGCAGCAACAAATTCACCGCAATGTTGCCTTTACTTCTATCAACTTTTGCTTGAGTTTTGATGGTGTTTTCTTGAGGGATTTCCTCTTGGTTTCGAAGGGTTTGCTACTGTAAAAGAGATAGGATTTCATAGGGTAATAAAGCAGCTCAAACCTGGAAAATTTGAAAATTATTTCATAACCAAAAACATAAAATATAAAGGTGTTTTGGCGGTAGCCGTTTTTAGGGCAGTGGCCATGTCACTGCCCAATAGTGATACCATAAAACTCCTATAACTTTTTATTCCAAACTCTGATTGATGAGAGGTTTGATTTTTTGAAAACTAGACTCAAAGACCTTTAATTTGATAGGTCGTGGGGTTTCTAATTCATTATATATTTGGAGATATTGTCATTTAAAATTGATCCTAATTTATAAAATTTACATACTCTTTGTTTTTTTCCATTTTCACACATTTACCTTGTCATCTACGATAAATATACAACCCGTACTTCCCTTAACATAGCATACGAACATCAAATAATTTCCAAAAATTTTTCGGGGTGTAACAGTATCATCCGGGCAAGGCAAATGTTGTAGTTGATGTGCTAAGTCGCAAGTCTATGGGTAGCTTGAGTCATATTCAGGTTGACAGGATTGAAATGATGAAGGCTCTACGACAGTTGGCTGACTTACCGATTCGGTTACTGGATGTCGAATATGGGGTTGTTATTGTCAAAAACACAGCAAAATGTGTGGGTACATGCATAGAATTACACTTACTCTCACAAAGAATTCACATGCATCATGTAATGACCCATAAGCTTGCCCTTAGTGTTTTATTCCACTAATTTAAGGATGTATGAATGTAAGATCAAGTAGGACTTTTTAGGTTGTAATGTTACTCAGGTGCGGGTAAGTAGTATTATGATCAGTAATAGTGACTATCTTTCCAAAGCGCTTTTAATACATCACGCCTTCATTACAAACTTCCCTTCCTTCACTTCACCTTTTTCTCTTTTCATCTTTCTTTATCCTCTTTTGTTCCCCCCTTTCTTTAGGCACTTTTAGCTTATTAGTAAGGAGTTCTATAAGTAACTTTTCATTTATTTATTTTCTTACTCCCTACTAATACTCACCCATATTCAAACAAGTGCACCCTCGACCTTTCTCAACTCTTACAATTGCTACTTTCCCTTCTTTTTCATTCTTCTCACTCCTTTACTCTTTCGGATTTTTCCTTTAAGCGCTTAGGAGTTTTGGTTCAATTTCAAGGCTAATAAAAGAAAAAGGATTAAGCTTATGTTGCAACTGTCAAAGAATAGGCTCAAGGCTCAATTGGGTTAACTAGGATTAATTTTTCAAGGTAGGTATAATGAGGGATAAAAGTTTGGTTCATTCAAAGAAATGCCTAAATCATCTCCTATAATTCACATCCTTCATTTCGTTTTATATACACACCAGGCAAGTTCTAGACATTTCATAATAGCACAGAATACTCAAAAACCTTACACTCATGACACATGCTCAAATCAAGACACAATCAGTAGACTCTTACTCAGCTAATCACAAAAATTAAGAACTAAGCTTCCATCATATTGAGTCAAATTCAAGAGACTAAGTGTCTCAAACAAAGTTATACACTTGCATGCTTCATACTGAACATACTTGCATCTTACAACCATGTATAGCACATAAAAAGAACATCAAGCACCAATTAGTTGTGGTTTCAAAAACCCAAAACCTATCGACTAATTTTTCCTCAAGACGGTCGTCATCCATCCATCGTCGAAAACAGTCCCTAACTATGACTAAAAACACTATATACAGACAACGGAAAGAAAGAAAAAGAAAATTTTTATTCTTCGGTTCAAAGACCCCCCGTCGGAAAAGAACCGAAAAGAAAAACCAACAGGTGATGAAGTCATGCTTAAAAAAAATTCTTTTTTTTTCAAATATTTCTCACAAGCATTACATTCACCAAAAATCGTTAAGCACAAAAATTTTAAAATTTTCCTCACCCCACACTTGAATCATGCTATGTCCTCATAGCATCAACTTAACATTTAAAGAGGGTGCGAAATACTCCCTGAGGCCTTTAGGCCTAGCTACTGGCATGCCTTCCTTCAACTTTGCATAAGTGGGTGTTCGACCCCACACTTTTTCTCTTCCATGCTTGTTAGCTTCGTCCTCCACGGGTACTCAGACTTCCCCTCCATGTGCTTAACTTTCCACCAAAACAACACAAGATGAAAAATAAAGAAAATCAACTTAATGCAAGAATTTAAAATGGTACCCATGGTACCCTTGGGTTGCCTCCCAAGCAGCGCCTAATTGTACGTCGCGACACGATGTACCAAGTTTCACCACTTTTTCCTCCACCTTGAGGATATGAATCTCACCCCTAATTTCTTCTCTAATTTCCTCTTATGCTCCAGGGGTGGTGGTGAAAAATTGTAAGGACCAAGCAGTAGATGTTTCCTTTTGAACCTATTGGCTCTTAAGTAAGCGAAGTCATTTTGTCTCTCTGAGTTAGCAAAATTCAAAATATAAGGGGCTTGGTCCTCCTCTAGACATTTCTCTATAAGCTTGGAAGGCTCTATTTCTATGTTTTCAACCAAACTTAATGTCGAGAAATGCTTCGAGTGTGGTCCAATAAACCTCAACTCTGAAACTGCATTGTGCTTGACCTCCTTACTTGTAAATACCTTCTCAGCATCGATATCTATCTCTCCATTGATGTCAAATGGGGGATACTCTATCTCTTCTTCCCTGAATGGATTTTCCATAAGTGTGAGCCCATCACGGGGACACTCAAGAGATTCTAATTGTTGGGTTTCATCCAAAAATTCACCCTTGTCTTCCTCTTGTAGTTCCTCTTGAATATCGGCTAAAACTGTCACCTGCAATTTATCACAAGCTTCAGCCTCAGCAATTATCTCATTGAATTTGATGCTCATCCTTTCTAGAGCCTCTGCATTCTCTTCTTGCTGAATTCTCAATACGGCCATCGCCTCCTTCATTGCTTCTGATTGCTGCAGGAGTTGTTTCAGCATGTCTTCTATTCGAGCTTGGCGTCCCAAGTCCTCATTTTCAGCATGCCTATATTCAGCAAAAACAACAGAAGGATCATAGTAGGGGCTTGGGGGAGGGGAATATGCATTCGGACAGCCATGCCAATGGCCGTCTTGACCACCACATATATTGCACGTGTTACAGTGTTGCAACGAGTGGTGTCCTCCGCAATTCAGACAAGATTCGCTAAAATATGAGTATCCACCATTTAAACCATTTGTATTCCATGATGTCATGTCAATAAGGGTATCCGAAAAAAAAGTAAAAAAATAAAATGAAAAAGAATTAAAACAAACACTAAGACCAAGTTGTCAACACTTAAGAGAAAAAAAATATAGTAAATTAACACTTAAAACAAATTCACCAATTGCCAAGTCTCCCCGGCAACGGCGCCAAACACTTGTTAGGTGGTTTGCTATATGGGTTAAAAACCGACACGCAAGTGCACGTGGTCAAAAAAGTAATAAAGTGGCTAAGTAAGCCAAGTATCGAACCAAGGAGACTCTGGATAAGTAAAAATTGCTCAAGTATACTATATTCGATCTTACTTCTATATATGCTGACAACAACGTAACCAAAAGTTAAATAATTTTTTTTTATAAATTATATACTAAAACTATTAACAAATATCTACTTTGAATTGAAACTATGGATATGAGCATGCCAAGGTTAAGAACAAGTAATGAACTTGATTATAATCATAATTTGGTTAGTCTTCTCTTCCAGTTGCTAGCCAAGAACATTAGCCTAGAGATTAAAACTCTCGTATTTAATCTCACTTAAGAATCATAAACCATCCGTCTACATTTCTGTGATCAAATGCAATTTATGACCTAGCAATACAATTCCGGTTCCTAAATTGACTAATACGGCTTTCAAGTATATTTCTATCAGGAAAGCACATCAAAACCCAATTTTGCCAAATCAAGTTAAGAACAATACCCTATTAATTCACAACTTTCCAATTTCGTGCTCTCTCGAGTGAAATCGGACTTTTTAGATGTACATTAATGTCGGCCACACACTAATGCAGTAGAAACAAGAATTAATAGAACAACACAGAAGAAGAAGATGAAAAACCATACAATTCAATAATCAAAATTCATCAACATTGTTCATAAACTCAGCAAGGAAGAGAATTAGCCACTCATTTGTGGATTGATCATCCTAAAACAAGTGTTAATCATACAAACAATTGATTGAAAGAAGAAAGAAAGAGAGAAAAACCCTTAGCTTTTTCGTCCCTCAACTGCCTGTAACCCACGTCCTTGCTCCACCAAGTCTGAATTCTGAAAAATAAACCTAAGTGTGCTATTTATAGTAGTAGGACTCTTTCTCGGAATAACAAGCAACGTGTCACGGAGTGCATCGCGGAGCACTGCCTCCATGACACGCTACGGACGTGGAGGCTCTCTGGAAATCACCCGAACTTGGCCCCGGCAGCACCCTGCCGCGTTGGCAGCGTGTCACGCTGCTTGGGCAGCGCGTTGCCACCTCTTGGTCGCGCAGCCAACCTGCCGTGGCAGGTTGCCAACGCGCAGGTGGGCTGTTGTGGTCGGCCTGCCTGCCGTGGCACGTTGCCAACGCGCAGGTGGGCTATTTTGTGCCTCCTCTTTGCCGACGTTCGCGTGTTAATTCCGTTTCCAAGCCTCTACTTCACCAACTCATGGATTAGTTACTCAAAAGTCACCAAAACCTACAAAACAAAGGCTAATCATGTTGGTTAGCACATATCTTCACTTCATATAAAATTACATGAAAATGTATACAATAACTTAGATAAACAAGACTAATTTAAGTCATAAAGCGTATCTCGGACATGCTATTTTTTCCCGTGATCAAGGCTCATGCGTAAATCAATAACTTCATGCATTGAGATTCATTATCTAAAACATAACATTTATCATCATTGATACTCCTTAAAACATGCTTAGCTGAGAATCAAGGCCCTTTTTATCAGCCGACATCATAAATCGATAAATCATGTAATTTGTTTCATAAATCATAAATCGCTCTTCAACATGTGGGCATTGCCCAATATTTTAACATACTCAATTCTTTCAAAAATATGCTCATAAATATGGGTAACTTGGAATCATGCTTTTCCATCATCAATAAACTCCAAATATTGAATATTCATCATAAATCATAACATTCATGAACCTTCCTCGAAGGGCATTTTAGATTTAAAAAGCTTGAAAATAATATAAAACCTGCCCATCATTCATAATTCAATAATTAAAACTCAATTAAATCATACCCATAAAGACAAACCACATTTTCATGCATTTGGGTAAAACCCCATAGAGATTAAATAGGAGAATTCGTGATTCAAAATAAAATTTTGTCATGGTGTGAAAGGATTCACCTATTCTAAACCTACATACCTGTAAATGGAATGATTTCAAATTTCCTTGAAAACCTACAAAGAAATTGGTGGAAACTTGGATAAGAAGACCTTGAATCTCCCCAAAACCCCTCTAAAAGCTATTGCATGGGAATGGGTATGCATTAGGGATTTAACCCATCTTATCAAACTCAGATGGGACAGTCGAAATTGCCATTAATGAAATTTCCCCTGAAAATTGGTCTAGACGAACCAAAGATCAATCCAATGGGTCGTTGCACGATACCACGACTCATGGTATCGAGTCGTTGGGTCCACTGCCTCATGAAAAACCTCAGGTTCTTCTCATGACTTATCAGGATGAGTCGTTGCTTCAATCAATGGGTCGTAATCGATTGTCATCAACTCCTTGACCAATCTGAACTTCCCTTACCACAAGTCTCATCATGACACTTGGTGGCTTCCAACGAGTCGTGGTCTTAATCTGTTGTATGCACTGGAATTCTCAACTCACAAGTAACGACTAGAAACAACGGGTCGTCACATCTCACCACGAATAGTGAGATGCCCCGTGGGTTCCCCATCAGGCTAAGTTCATCCCTTCCTACGACCAATAACAACAACTCATTGTTCTTGACAACAAGTCGTTACATCGTACATTATCACCACTGCTTCCCTGAACCCCCATACCATCACTGCTTCCCTGAACCCCCATACCATGACTGCTTCCATCGACTTGTGGTATCCAACCACGAGTAATTGAGTCACCCGTCCTGTGATATTTTTGCCAGTTTTTTTGCACTTTTCAAATTCAACTCCCGGGTCTATTCTTAGGCCTTCCTGGGGTATTACAATATCTCCCCCTTGGAAACATTCTTCCTCGAATGTAGGAAACAAGCAGCAAACAAAAACATACAATTTATCATAGCCATATGCTGATCATTTTAACCCAATTTTTCACGGAATGCCTACCTCCGAATAAAACAACATAGCTGAACTAATCTCATACATCACATACACATTTCTAGACAAAGAAGAAACTTGTACACATGAACTGCACATGAACACTAGATATATTCATAGGGCAAAAACTGATACCTCAAGTTGGAACTGAGCAAGTGGAGAACAAATGTGGGTATCTAGCCATCATATCTTCTTTGGCTTCCCACTTAGCTCCCTCAACATCCTGATTTCTCCACAATACTTTAACTAAAGCTACATCTTTAATCATTAGCTTACATACATGATGATCTAAGATTTTCACCAGAATTTCTTCATAGCTGAGGCTATTCTTTACACCAATGCAGTCTACCGGGACTACTAAAGCTAGATCACCAAAGCACTTTTTCAAGAGCGATACATGAAATGCAGGATGAACTGAAGCTAACTCTGAAGGCAAGTCCAATTCATACGCCACATTACCAATTCTCCTTATAACCCTGTAAAGACCCACATATCGGGAACTGAGTTTTCCCTTCTTCCCACACCGCATGACTCCTTTCATGGGAGATACCTTTAGAATTACCCAATCGTCCACCTCAAACTCCAAATCTCTTCTCCTCACATCGGCATATGATTTCTGACGACTTTGCGCGGTTTTCAACCGATCTCTTATTAATTTAACCTTCATCATCGCCTCATGAACTAAATATGGCCCTATCATAGCTACCTCACCAACCTCAAAACATCCGATGGGAGATCTACACCTTCACTCGTAAAGAGCCTCGAATGGTGCCATTTGGATACTAGAGTGATAGCTGTTATTTTAAATAAACTTGATTAAGGATAAATGATCATCCCAATTACCTTTAAAATCCATGACACATGCCCTCAACATGTCCTCAAGAGTCTGGATTGTCCGTTCTGCAAGGCCATCCATTTGCGGATTGAATGCGGTGCTGAGTTTAACCTGAGTCCCAAGCCCTTTGTGGAAAGACTGCAAAAATTTGGAGGTAAACTAAGTACCTCTTTCTGAAATAATAGACAAGGGTACTCCATGAAGTAGAACCTATTCCCGAAAATACAACTTTGCATAATCATCAGCTGAATCCGGGATCTTGACCGGTAGGAAGCATGCAACCTTAGTTAACCTATCTACCACCACCCAAATGGAGTCATAGTGTCAGCGAGTCCGAGGTAGGCTTGTAACGTAATCCATATTTATCTCCTCCAACTGCCAAGTGGGAATGCAAATATCCTGAAGTACACCTCCCGGCCTTTGATGCCCGACCTTCACTTTCTGACAGTTTGGACATTTGGCTACAAACTCTACAATATCCCTCTTCATACCATCCCACCAATATATTTTTCGCATATCTTGATATATCTTCATAGATCCCAGACGAATGGAATATCTGGTACCATGTGCCTCGTGCAATATCCGAACCCTCAAATTATCAATGTTCAGGACACATAGCCGACCTTGATATCGTAGAACACCATCTCCTACTTGGGAGAAAACCTACACCTTTTGACTCCGCACTACTTCTTTCAGCTTCCTCAAAGTCGGATCCTCATCTTGCTTAGATTTGAAATCAACCTCTAAGGATGATTCTGACCCATTCTACACAATAATGCCG
This sequence comes from Datura wrightii, assembly GCA_035772735.1. Taxonomy (NCBI): domain Eukaryota; kingdom Viridiplantae; phylum Streptophyta; class Magnoliopsida; order Solanales; family Solanaceae; genus Datura; species Datura wrightii. The sequence continues at coordinate 149,899,991 of JASDFA010000001.1, read as the reverse complement.
CCCTTAGTTGAGTCGATCAATCTAACCCCCAACCTTCCAAGTCGATCGACATCTCACACCAACTCCTTCTTTCCCTCATCCACGTGGGACACACTCTCCATAGTGAGCCTACTAAGCGTATTCACAACCACATTAGCATTGCCCTGATGGTAGAGGACACTCATGTCGTAGTCCTTTAGTAACTCCAACCACCTTCTTTGCCAAAGATTTAGATCTTTCTATGTTAACACATATTGCATGCTCTTGTGATCTGTAAATACATCCACGTGCACCCCATATAAGTAATGCTGCCATATCTTCAATGCAAACACCACCATAGCCAACTCAACTCATACGTCGGGTAATTCTTTTCATGAACTTTCATCTATCTTGAGGTATATGCTATTACCTTCCCATGCTGCATCAACACACATCCCAGCCCAACTCTTGAAGCATCACAATACACTACAAAGCCATTAGTACCCTCCGGTAAAGTCAACACTGGTTCTGAAGTGACTCAGGTCTTCAACTCTTGGAAGCTTTTCTAACAAGCATTCGACCATTGGAACTTCATCATTCTCTGAGTCAACCTGGTCAACGGGGCTGCAATTGATGAAGAGCCCTCAAGTAATCTTTGGTAGTAGCCTGTTAGGCCCAAGAAACTCTAAATTTCTGAAGGATTGACCAGTCTGGGCCAATTTTTCACCGCCTCAATCTTCTAGGAATCTACCCTTATGCCTTCGCTTGATACCACATGACCCAGAAATGCCACCGAGTCTAGCAAAAATTCACACTTACAAAAATTTTCATACAGCTGACGATCCTTGAGGGTCTGAAGCACTACTATCAGGTGAGCGGCATGCTTCTCCTCGCTCCGTGAGTATATCAAGATCTCATCAATGAACACAATCATGAACGTGTCCAAATACTCCTTAAACACCCTATTCATTAGATACGTAAAAGATGCAGTGGCATTAGTTAGTACGAAAGACATAACAACAAATTTGTAGTGACCATACCCAGTCCAGAATGCGGTCTTCGGGATGTCACTCTCCCGAACCCTGAGCTGGTGATACTCGAACCTGAGATAAACATTGGAGAAGTACTTGGCACCCAGAAGTTGGTCAAAGAAATCATCGGATCCTAGGTAAGGGGTATTTTTTCTTGACGGTAACCTTGTTCAACTGCCGATATGCAATACACATGCGAAGGGAATCGTCCTTCTTTCGAAAAAATAGAACTGGTGCACCCTACGGAGACTGGCTCGGCATAATGAAGCCCTTATCCAACAGATCCTTTAACTGATCCTTCAGTTCCTTTAGATCGACTGGAGCCATCCTGTAGGGAGGAATAGAGATAGGATGTGTATCGGGTAAGAGATCAATGTCGAAGTCGAGTTCCCTCTCAGGAGGAACACCTAGAAATTCGTCGGGAAAAACATCTGGATACTCACACACCACCAGAACTTATTGAATAGTCTTGTTCTCGGACTCAACATCCTTAACCCTAGCTAGATGATACATGAATCCCTTAGAAAACATCTTCCTAGCCTTAAGATAGGAAATAAATTGACCTACTGGTACCGCTGAACTACCTTTCCACTCCGACACTGACTCACCTGAAAAATGAAATTCCACCATATGGGTCCTACAATTAATCGAAGCATGACATGCAAACAACTAGTCCATTCCAAGAACAATGTAAAAGTTAGTCATGGCTAACTCGACAAGGTCTGCGGGGGTAACCTTATGCAACATAGTGACCGGGCATTCTCTATATACTCATCTAGCTATGACCGAATCACCAATAGGGGTCGAAACTTAAAATAATTCTGACAAGGTCTCAGCTCTAACTCCAAGGATACTAGCAATGTAAGGAGTCATGAAAAACAAGGTTGCTCCCGGATCTAGCAAGGGATAAACATCAATGTTAAAGAAACATAACATACCGGTGACCACATCTGGTGAAGCCTCCTGCTCCTGGCGCGAGGCAAGGGCATAGAATCGGTTTTGGCGTTGTCTGCCACACCCACTAGTCGATGCTCCCTGTGGACCAGAACGGGCTGGTGCACTGTCATCTTTTCCTACCTGAGGTTCACAAACTCCACTTCTTTCAATTCCCTCATCTTCTAAGGGAAGAACCTGTCGAGAAAAGTCATGTGGACTCATCCCAGCTAATAGGGCCCACTCCTGCTAACCTGTTGTCCTTCCATTGCTTGTACCAAATATGAGCGACCTTTTTTAGCTATTACGAGCCAAAGTCAACAAATTCCCCAATTTTTACCCCGATAACTTGAGTGACCTTCCAGATCTCTTCAATGAACTCGTGTGGATCCTCGTCCACCTTTGATCCCGTAAACTCAGGAGGGTTCATCCTTAAGAAGTCTCTAATCTGATCTGCCGCTGCATTGCCATTCTGTGAGACCTGCACAACAGCCTACTTGTTGACCTGAGCGGTCAAGGCCTGCACCAACATCTGAATAGTTGCTCGAAACTCAGCGTAGGTAGCTAGCTCTAGTGCTTGGGGCTCCTGAACAGGTGGGGCTTGCTGATGCCCATGGTAATTGCTACTCCCGTGGCCTTCACGTTTTCCGTTCCTCCTTCCTTTCATTATTCTGGGATCCATAATTCTGCAATTGCAAATCGCACGAATTAGAAGGATGGAGAGACTTTTCATCGCATGACATAAAACATGAAAGAAGGAAACATTTCCTAAACGTCTAGTAGCCTCTTCGTCATAGGTGTGGCGTGCTTCACACCACTGAAAAAGACTCTACTTAACGCGGGTTTTAGACACCCTAGGACACTCCAAACCTATGGCTCTGATACGAAGTTTGACACGACCTGAACGTACACCCGAATCGTGGACACGAGACAAGGGACCCTAAGAGACCCCAAGTCCACCCACGACACATGCATATATCTAATCTCATTTAATAAAGCGGAATACTTAGCATAAAACATAGAGGATACGTAATAATAGAATAACACCAGAAAATACTAGGCGTACACATAAGGTGAGTACTACATATTGTCTGAAAGCCTCTACTACATACGATGGGTTAATGGGACAACATCCCCAACTAACCCGAACAATACTAAAACACAAGGTAGCATAAAATTCTATCAAACGTCCCTTGGAACATGAGGACTCACTAATAATCTGAGAGCGTAAGCAGAGATGAACTAAGGATGAGGATGAGCCTGGATCCAGACCCTGTATCATGAAATGATACAACACAGAAAGTATGCGGTTAGTACGTGGAATGTACCGAGTATGTAAGGTAAGTAAAACAAATATTTAAAAGTAAAATAAAAGTTATAAGTAAATGTATGAGAAGGACATCATGCATTTATCATAAACTCCATAAGAAACATTAGGCTCAAGGCTTTCAAATCATTCGTAAATCATTCATTGTCATAATTGTATGTAAACTTTATCCAAACATAACTTGAGCTAATAACGTAAATATAACAATGCATAAAACATGCGGAACAATGGGAGGACTCATCACTACCGACACCATTATTGTAGATCCTTTCATGATGCCCCGACTATCTCGCTCAAGTGGGTAGAGCCTACCCTGGCTTGCCAGACGAGGGTCGTGCATTAGGCGTGATATCACATTTGAGGGGATCATTATCGATATAATATATCATTAGAAACCCACAGTGGCACGTGGTTATGAGAAACCGGCATAGTCCTTTGAACATCGGGCTACTCGGTGCTAGACACGGCTCCCAAAAACATGCATATAAGCTCATACATAAATCAATAACATCATTCATTAAGATTCATTGGCTAAAAGACAACATTTATCATCATTGATCCCCTTCAACACATGCTTATCCAAGAATCAAGGACCTTTTTATTGGCCGACATCATAAATCGATAAATCATGTAATTCGTTTCATTAATGGTAAATCATTCTTCAACATGTGGGCATTGCCCAATTCTTTAACATACTTAATTCGTTCAAAAATATGCTCATAGACATGGGTAACTTGGAATCATGCTTTTCCATCATCAATAAACTCAAAATATTAAATATTCATCATAAATCATAACTTTCATGAACCTTCATCAATGGGCATTTTAGATTTAAATAGCTTGAAACGTAATTTTAAAGAAAATAATATAAAACCTGCCCATAATTCATAATTCAATAATTAAAACTCAATTAAATCATACCCATAAAGATAAATCACATTTTCATGCATTTGGGAAAAACCCCATAGAGCTTGAATTGGAGAATTCATGATTCAAACCGAAATTTGGGCATGGGTGTGGAAGGATTCCTCATTCTAAACCCTAACATACCTGAAAATGGGCTGATTTCAAAGTTCCTTGAAAACCCGCAAAGAAATAGAAGGAAACATGGAGAAGAAGACCTTGGCTATCTTTATAATCCCTCTAAAAGATCTTGCATGGGAATGGGTATGCATTAGGGACTTAACCCATCTTATCACACTCAAAAAACACAAAACGCGTAGTTTAGGGTCTAAAAGCATGGGAAAGTTGAAATTGCCCTTAATAAAATTTCCCCTAAAAACTGCTCCGGACGGACCAATGACCGATCCAACGGGTCATTGCACGATACCATGACTCGTGGTATCGAGACGTTGGTTCCACTGCCTCACGACAAACCTCAGGTTCTTCCCATGACTCGTCAGGATGAGTCATTGCTTCAATTAATGGGTTGTTGGATCGACTGTCGTCAACTCCTTGACCAATATGAACTTCACTTACCACGAGCCTCATCATGACTCGTGGTGGCTTCCAATGAGTCATGGTCTCAATCCGTTGTATGCTTTTGAATTCTCAACCCATAAGTAACGACTAGAAACAAAGGGTCGTCATATCTCACCACGAATCATGGGATGCCTCATTGTTCCCCATCAGCCTAAGTTCAGCCCTTCTTACAACTGGTAACAACGACTCGTTGTTCCTAACAATGAGTCGTGGCACCGTCTGTTTTCACCACTGCTTCACTGAACCCCCATACCACGACTGCTTTCGACGACTCGTGGTATCAAACCACGAGTCATTGAGTCGCCAATCCTGTGATATTGTTGCCAGTTTCTACACTTTTCAAATTAAACCCCTGGGTCTATTCTTAGGCCTTCCCGGGTTATTACATTAATAAAATCAATGATTTAATTACTAAGAGAAAGAAAAATATAACTCAAAATATGTCTGCAATAATGGTTACACCTTGCTAAGGAAGAAGATGAAAATAACAAAAGCAATATTCAAGAATCTCCTCTAATATGGTTCTTCTCTCTCCAAAGAAAAAGGAATGTTCAAAAATCTAACAAGTATGTACAGAGTACTTTCTTCTAGACTATGTACAAAAATAGGGCAACCAATAGTTTTTGATGCAATTGCCCATGTTCATGGATTTTGTCACTTGCGAGGGGAACCGACGGTTCACCGTTAGCATTCCATGAATCGCCATCAGTCATCTTTTGCACTTCCAATGATTTTCTAGGACCATTTAGCGACACCTTCGGTAGTTTTCCAGCCTCCATCCGTGATTCACCGATTACTTTACTCCTCGGTCCAGTAAGATCAAGCGCTTGTACGCGATTTTACTGGTGAGTCATCAATTAATGTCCGCGATCGCCGATGGCATTTGCTCCTCATATCAGTGGTCATCTGTATTAGACTGGCATTTCACCAGTGTCATCCAATGGTGTGTCGTTCACCTGATTTGATCCTTTTTACGCCACTTCTTGCTCTTTCTCTTCAACTTAGATACGTACACATAAAAAGGCAAAAAGGGCATAAAATTCATCTAAACGACTTGGAAAATAAGCTAGAGCTCATGCTCAAGAGCCTAATGAGTTCGCAAATTACCAACTCATCACCCAACTCTACATGGAGCTCACAAACACTTATTCAAGGGTAGTACATGTTGAGCTGCTAAATTCGTTCCTTTGTCACTCTATTCATTCTTAAATTTAGCATTTGTATGTGGTGTGGGTGACTGAGAACATCATAATTTGCGCATAGCACTCACTAAGAGACAACCCAATACCATGTATGCGCTCAGGATCGTTAGTTTTCATTACATGAATCCTCGTCGGGTCATACCTAGGTCTATAATCAACCATCTCTGCATCTATTTGATTCCCTCTCAGAAATTGAGTCAAGAGACCCCAAAACTAAATATATACCCTTCGTTCACCCTTTTCCTTCTCAACACATCCTTAATAATTAAACCAACAGTTATTAGCATCCCAATCATCAAACATATAAAAGACATACCCTCTCCCTCATAATATGAGTCAGGTACTTCTCAGGCACCAAACAAGTACAAATAATTTTTAACCAAATTCTAGCTTCCCTAATCATATGCGCATAAGGGAAAGAAACATCATACTCGTACTGTTGGTGGAGGGCCCACCTTGTGACTGAGTTTGGGCCACTAAGTATCACAACCCAAACGGAGGCTCGGATCGAAAGACGTGACAAGAAACCCCGAGAGGCTCGAGTTGACCCATGGCATAAGCATACATATATAGCATTCATGAAACCAAATAATAGACAAGTAAAATAATGTGGAAGACTAAACTTAAACATATCATCATAAGAATCATAGTCTGAAGCTGAGTAAATACATATGTCAGAATTGCCTCTAATTACGACGTGCTGATGGGACTAGACCCCCAACTAGCTTAAACAACTAAACTGAAATACATAAGAAATCTGAGTATATCTAGTCCTCGAGAGATTAGGACTTACCCACAAGATGAGAGCTACACTGATAGACAATCTACGAGCGAGGCTGAGGCTGAGAGCTAGGCACTGTATCATAACAAGATATAACATAAAACGTACGCGGTCGGTATGTGGAATGTACCGAGTATGCAAGGTAAGCAAAACCGCTACACTAATAAAAAATCATTTAAGGGCAATATCAAGAAAACATGAGCATTAGAAAACTAAGAGTAGGGCTCGTACACATTCTTTCTGAAATCATGATCCCTTCATAAGATGACATAACATAACTTCATAACATCATAACTGAATCGACTGACTCAAGCTGAATTCTGACATTTATAAGTAAAAGGTGAACATTGAGTCAAACCTACTTTAGAACATGCATTTACATAAATCTCATAAGTAATGAATATGCATTTATGAAATCATGAGGAACAATGGGAGACTTGTCTTTTAATCGGCATACCACGATAGAGCTTACGTGGTCCCAACTATCACGCTCAAGTGGGTAGAGCCATCCAAGACCTTGTCAGGGCTAGGGACGATACAATGATATTCATATCAAGCTAAAGGCCTATTCAGGTAAGGGAAACTCACATGGGAGGTCCCAACTCATATGTAATAGCATAAACCTACATTGGCGCGTAGTTTTGAGGCATAGGGTGATCGACCCATAGCCTACTTGGTGCTAGAGAATAATCCCAAAAACATGCATATGTTCTACATCGTTTTATAACGAAGCTCAACATCGTCTATGGACGAAGCTGAATAGTCAACATATCTCAAATATGAAATCATGCATATGAGAAGCTTGAATTAAACATACCACAAGCTGATAAATATAATTGGGAGAATTCACTCCAGAACCATGTGGTAAGCTATGAATGGGGAAACTCAAACTTAAAACATACCACAAGTTGAAAATATAATTGAGAAGTTTCTCTCCAAAACAATGTAGTAAGCTTATTTCGGGAAAATCTTCATTTATAATCAACATGTGGCCATTTCCCAAAGCTTTATCATACTAGACGATGCTAAATTCATATCAAAATTATCAATTATAATGTGGTTAGCTTTAAAACATGCTTTTATTCATAATATCTCGTCCTCATCACTTATTCATTATAAATCTCACTTTTCATGAACATCTCATCAATGGGCTATTGAATTATAAACTAGAAACATGAATTTGAATTGGAAACATTATAAAAATTTCCCATGCTTCATAATTCGATAATAGAATCATAATAAATGCATACCCATGTGTAGAAATAAAAAATTCATCCATTCGGGAAAAACCCCATATATGTATATTAGAATTTCATACTTTTGTAGAGAGGGATTGGACATGGGTGTGGAATAAACCACCCATTCATGACCCTAAATACCAGATGGAGGCTTAATCTCACTCTCCCTTTAATACCCAAAAGAAGATGAAGGAGAAAACCTTGAATCACCCTTGATCACCTCTCTATCACTCTTCTATTCTTTTGCATGCATGAATGAAGACTTTAGGATAGTTCCCCCCCTCTTAAACCCACCTTTCATACCCTAAAATGACGTAGTTTAGAACCCTAGACCATAGGAATTATGGAAAGACCCTTACTTAAATTGCAGGATTTTGCTGACCATCAGTCCCCACGAGGGACTGGAAGACTCATCCCCATAAGCCACGACTTATGGCCACAAACCGTCAAGTTCACTGCAAAAATTCCTTCAAGGGACCCCACGAATCATGGTAGTTGACCATGACTCTTGGTCTCCATCCATGATCCCCACTGCCCATAATCTCCTTCCCAAATCTCTAGTCTAGGCCACAAGTGACTCCACAAGTCGTGTGGCCTGACCACGATTTGTGGTCATGCCCGTGGTGAGCCCTTAAGACCACACTCCTCTTTCCTTGACCACGAGTAACCCCATGATGCGTGGTCCCTCTCCCGGGTCTGATCATTGGGCTTTCGGGATATAACAATATCTCCGCCTTGGGAGCATTCATCCTCGAATGTTGGAAAACACACAAATAAGCAGAGATATGCAATTATCACATTCAAATACTGATTATTTAAATTGAAATTTGAGGGAATGACTTCCTTTGATTCTAACTACATAGCTTAACTGAATTCACGAAAGGTACACACACTTGTAGACATAAAAGAACCTTGCACACATGAACCTAACATGAAACTAAAAAGAGTCATAGGGAAATATTGATACCTCAAGTCCAAACGGAGCTGCTAGAGAATAGATGTGGGTAGCTACCCATCATAACTGCTTCGGCCTCCCACGTAGCTCCTTCAACATGCTTATTCCTCCATAACACTTTAATCGAAGCTACTTCTTTGTTCCTTAGCCTTCGAACCTGTCGATCCAGTATTTCCACGGGAACATCTTCATAACTAAGGTTGTCTTTCACACCAACACTGTCCACCAGGACAACTTCAGTTGGATCTCCCAAACATTTCTTCAAAAGTGATACATGAAACACCGAATGTACGGAAGATAACTCTAGGGTCAATTCCAACTGATACACTACCTTGCCAACTCTTCTCACAATCCGATAGGGACCAACATAGAGGGGACTAAGTTTCCTTTCTTCCCAAACTGCATCACTCCCTTCATGGGAGATATTTTAATAAACACCCAATCGTCGACCTCAAACTCTAATTCTCTTCTTCTCATGTCTTCATAAGACTTTTGGCGACTCTGATAAGTCATCAGCCCGTCCCTTATAAACTAAACCTTCACCATAGCATCATGAACCAAATCTGGCCCTATCATAGCTGCCTCACCCACCTCAAACCTTCTGATGGGCGATCTACACCTCCGCCCATAAAAATCCTTGAACGGTGCCATATAAATGCTGGAGTGATATCTTTTATTGTAAGCAAACTCGATTAGTGGAAAATTCTCATCCCAACTACCATTGAAGTAAATCACGCGCTCATAACATATCATTGAGATTCTGGATTGTTCGCTCTACTTTCCCATCCATTTGAGGATGAACTGTCGTGTTGAGCTTAACCTGAGTCCTAAGCCCTTTTTTGGAATGACCACCAAAACTGAGAGGTAAATTGAGTACCTCGGTTGAATATTATGGACAAGGGCACTCCATGCAATCAAACCAATTCCCAGATATATATCATGGCGTAATCATCCACTTAATTTATGGTCTTAACTGGTAGAAAATGTGCAGCCCTGGTTAACTCGTCTACCACAACCCAAATGGAGTCATATTGTCGACAAGTACGAGGCAGACGTGTGATAAAATCCATATTAATTTCTTCCCATTTCAAAGTAGGAATACTGATATCCTGAAGTATGCCTCCTGGGTTTTGATGCTCAACCTTTACTTGTTGACAATTCGGGCACTTGGCTACGAACTCTGCAATATCCTTCTTCATGTCATTCCACCAAAAAATATCCCGTAAGTCACGATACATCTTGGTGTCAGCTGGATGGATGGAATATCTAGATCCATGACCTCCACGCAACATCTGCCTCCTCAAATCATCAACATCTAGAAAACATAGGCAACCTTGGTACCGATGCACACCATCTCCCCCTTGGGAGAAGACATCCACCTTTTTTCCTCGAACGGCTTCCTTCAACTTTACCAATATCGGATCCTCATCTTGCCTTGTATATAAGGATGTCATCAATAAATACAATCATGAACATGTCCAGGTATTGCTTGAACACCCTATTCATCAGGTGTATAAATGTTGCAGGAGCATTCGTTAGTCCAAAATACATAACTATAAACACATAATGACCATACCGAATCCTGAAGGCGGTCTTTGAGATATCACATTCCAAACTCTGAGCTGATGGTACCCGGACCTAAGGTCCATCTTTGAGAAACACTTAGCACCCTGAAGCTGATCAAGAAAATCATCGATCCTGGGTAAGCGATACCAGTTCTGAATAGTGACTTTTTTCAATTGTCGTTAGTCAATACACATGCGAAGAGAACCATCCTTCTTTCAGACAAAGAGAACTATGGCACCGCATGGGAGCTTGCTCGGTCTAATGAAACCCATATCTAACAAGTCCTTGAACTTCTCTTTCAACTCTTTTAGCTCGGCTGGTGCGATTATATAGGGAGGAATTGATATAAGATGCGTGTTGCGAAGAAGGTCAATACTAAAATCAATCTCCCACTCGGGAGAAACACCTGGAAAATCGTCAAGAAAGACCTCTAGATACTAACGTACTACTGGAACTAACTAGATAGTCGGGGTCTTAGACTCAACGTCCTTAATCCTAAGTAGATTATACATACAATCCTTAGAAATCATCTTCCTGGCCTTAAGGTAGAAAATTAAATGACCTATAGGAATAGCTGAACTACCCTTCAGATCTAAGACTTGCTCACTCAGAAATTTGAGCTCTACTGCCTGGGTTCTACAATTAACTGAAACATAAAAATCAAATAGCCAGTCCATGTTGAGAATAACATCAAAATCGGTCATGGCTAACTCTATCAAATCTACTGAGGTGACCTTTTGAAGGACTGAGACTGGGCAAAACCAATAGACTCGTCTAGCTATAATTTTGTCACCTATTGGAGTAGAAATTGAGAAGGGTTCTGAAAATACTTCGGGACTGACTCTAAAGCTATTGGCCATATAAGGAGTTACAAAAGACAAGGTAGCCCCGGATCTACCAAAGCAGAAACATCAATATGGAAAACCCACAACATACCAGTAACCATATCCGGGGAGACCTTCTGCTCCTGACGGGATGCTAAAGCATAGAATCTGTTCTAGCGCTAACAGCGAGCTGTGCTAGTAAATGCTCCCTAATGTGCTGTGCATGTGGGAGGGGCTGTTGCAGTAGAAGTTGGGCCCCCCAATTTGATCCTGTCTCGCTGTTGGGAAATCTCTAAGCATGTGTTCAGGCTTCCCACACCCAAAACAAGCACCTGAACCTTCCAAGAACTGGCCTGTGTGCCCCCAACCACATCTGCGACAAGATGGGATGCTAGAATTTGCGGCCCTGTTGCTCTGACCCCTCGAGCCTGATGCTTGTTCTCTCTGATCATGTATAGCCCTAGATGGCACACTCAATGCCGAAGATGCTAGAGCGGATAATCTCTGGTGAGTCTGCTATCGGTTCCCACCACCTGATCTCGGCTGGGAGAATTGGTGGTCATCGATCCTGGCCCTCTTTGACTCCCTCTCCCTCAGATATGCCGCCTTCGTCTGCTGGGTGTACAACACTATACGAGGAAAGTCCATATCCTGATGAAGCATGAAAGTCCTGCAATCTTTGTCCAAATAGCTCGCCATGCCAAGGACAAATTGGCTCACCCGCGCCCTCTGATCAGCCACTAACTCTGTGGCATACTTTGACAAGTGAGTGAACTCAAGAGCATACTCTTGAACCATCATCCTCCCTTTCTTCAGGTTCACGAACTGAGCTCCCTTTAGCTCTCTCATCTCTCGAGGGAAGAACTGGTCTAGAAATGCAACATGGAACTCTTCCTAAGTGACCGAACCTGCTCCTGCGATCTTGCTATCCTTCCATTGGTGAAACCAGATATGCGTGACCCCTTTTAACTGGTAAGAGACCAACTTGGTGCACTCAACCCCATTCACCCCCATGACTTGGATGATCTTGAAAACATCGTCTATGAACTCGTGTGGGTCCTCATCTACCTTAGACCCAAGGAACTCCGGCGGGTTCATCCTCAAGAAGTCTCTAACTCGAGCAGCCTCTGCATTACCATTCTGCAGAACATGCGCAACAACCTGCTGATTGACTTGAGCGGTCAAGGCCTGTGCAAGCATCTGAATAGCAGCATGAAACTCAACATGAACAACTGGCTCTGGCGCATGGGGCTCCTGAACTGGTGGGGCTTGTTGATGCCCTGACCATTACAATCCTCGTGGCCTTCACCATCACCATTGCTCCTTCCATTCATTCTTCGAGGAGGCATAATTCGCAATCACGAATAGCACGAATTAGAAGGATTAAAATATTCTTCATTGCTCGACATAGATCATTAAAGAAAGGAACATTTCCTAAATGTCTTGTAGCCTCTTTATCATACGTGTGGCGCACTTCACACCCATGAAGAAGACCCTACTCAACGCATCTTTCAGACACCCTAGGACACTTCCAAAGCTATGGCTCTGATACCAAGTTTTTCACAACCCAAACGGAGGCTCGAATCGTAACACGGTACAAGGAACCACAAGAGGCTCTAAGTCAACCCATGACATAAGCATACATCTATGAATTCATGAAACTGAATAATCGACAAGTAAAATAAAGTGGAAGTCTAAACTTAAACATATCATCAGAAGAAACATAGTCTGAAGCTGAGTAAACACATATGTCTGAATAGCCTCTATATACGATGGGCTAATTGGACATGACCCCCAACTAGCTCAAACAATAGAAATTGAAATACATAAGAAATATGAGTACATCTAGTCCTTGGGAGATGAGGACTGACTCACAAGATGAGAGCTACACTGATAGAAAATCTACGAGCGAGACTTAGGCTGAGAGCTAGTCCCTGTATCATAATGCAATAGAGCATAGAAAGTGTGCGGTTAGTACGTGAAATGTACCGAGTATGCAAGGTAAGTAAACCCACAAAAGTACTAAAAAAATCATTTAAGGGCAATATCAAGAATACATGAGCATTTGAAAATTGAGAGTAGGGCTTGAATGCATTCTTTCTAAAATCATGATCCGTTCATAACATGACATAACACAACTTCATAACATCATAACTGAATTGATTGACTCAAGATGAATTCTAAAATTTATAAGTAAAAGCTGAACATTGAGTCAAACCTACTCTAGAACATGCATTTACATAACTCTCATAAGTAATGAATATGCATATCTAAAATCATGAGGAACAATGGGAGACTATCTTTTAACTGACAGAACGCGATAGAGCTTACGTGATCCCAACTATCATACTCAAGTAGGAGAGCTATCCAAAACCTTTGCAGGGCTAGGGATGATACCATGATATCGATATCAAGCTGAAGGCCCATTCGGGAAAGGGAAGCTCACAAGGGTGGTCCCAAATCATATGTAATAGCATAAACCTGCATTGGCACATAGTTTTGAAGGATAGGGTGATCGACCCATAGCCTTCTCCGTGCTAGAAAATACTCCCAAAAACAAGCATAGACTCTACATCATTTTATAACAAAGCTCAACATCGTCTGTGGAGGAAGCTCAATAGTCAACACATCTCAAATATGAAATCATGCATATGAGAAGCTTGAATTAAACATACCACAAGCTAATAAGTGTAATTGGGAGCATTCACTCCAAAACCATGTGATAAGATATGCATGGGGAAACTCTAACATAATACATACCTCAAGCTGAAAATATAATTGAGAGATTTTGCTCCAAAACAATGTGGTAAGCTTAATTCAAGAAAATCATCATTTATACTCAACATGGGGCATTTCCCAAATCTTTATCATACTAGACGATGCTAAATTAATATCAAAATTATAAATTATAACACGGGTAGCTTTAAAACATGCTTTTCTTCATAATATCTCATCATACGCACTTATTCATTACAAATATCACTTTTCATGAACATCACATCAATGGGCTGTTGAATTATAAACTAGAAACATAGATTTGAATTGGAAACATTATAAACATTGTCCATGCTTCATAATTCGATAATAGAATCATAATCAATGCATAACCATGTGTAGAAATAGAAAATTCATGAATTCGGGTGAAACCCCATATATATATCATATAATGTTATACATTGTGGAAAGAGATTGGGCATGGGTGTGGAAGAAACTACCCATTCATGACTCTACATACCTGATGGAGGCTAAATCTCACTATCCCTTCAGTGCGCGAAAGAAGATTAAAGGAGAAAACCTTGAATCACACTTGATCACCTCTCTATCACTCTTCTATTCATTTGCATGCCTGAATAAAGACTTTAGTATAGTTTACCCCATCTTAAACCCACCTTTTATAGCCTAAAATGACGTAGCTTAGGATCCTAGAGCATAGGAATTATGAATAGACCCTTACTTTAAATCACAAGATTTTGCTCACTACTAGTCCCCACGAGGAAATAGACGACTCATCTCCATATGCCACGACTCATGACCACAAACCATCAAGTCCACTGCCAAAATACCATTATGGGACCCCACGAGGGACCCCGCAAATCGTGGTTGCTGACCATGACTCATGGACTCCACCTGTGATTCTCGCACCATAATATCCTTGCCAGATCTCCAGTCCAGGACACGGGTGACTCCACGTGTCATGTGGCCTGACCACGACTCGAGGTCATACCCGTGGTGACCCCTCATGACCACAATCTTCTTTCCTTTACCACAAGTCATCCCCCGACTCGTGGTCCCTCCCCATGGGTCACCTAATGTTCCATTAGGTGATCTGGTGTAGAATTTCAAATTTTCTCCGTTTCAGCTCCCGGGTCTGATCTTTCGGCTTTTGGGGTATAACACTAAGAGTGTTTCAAATTTCTCTATATGGGGAGTATCGAAATCAATTTTATGAATTTTTGTAGTCAATGTTATACCTTGAAAGCCCAAAGATCAGGACTCAGAACGGGTCGTAAGGTGACCAGTGAGAGCAGCCCACGAGTCGTGATGTGAATCGTGGTGATGCTCAGAAGGTGAATTGTAATTTGGGAACTTTGATCCCCACAGACGTGACCATGAGTCGAGGTCAGGCCTCACAACTTGTTAGGTCAGTATTGGGATGTGGTGATTGAGAAAGGATAAGAAGGCGGTAGTATACATGACGAGTGGTGACCATAAGTCGTGGTCACCAGTATCAAATTGTAAATTCACCCCTAGCAAGCCCAGATGAGTTATAAGTGGTGTACTTGATGGACGATGCCACGAGTGGTGGTCAAAGTTGACGAGTCGTCATGTCCATCGTAGGGACTAATTGGCAGTTATTTTCCGCAAATTTAGTAAGGGCTTTTTCACAACTTCTAAGATCCTAAGGCAAAAATTACATCGTTTTAAGTTATGAATGATGAATTTTAAGAGGGTTAAGTTCACTTTAGGCCATTCTCATTCATGCATGCAAAGATAGAAAGCTAGTGGGGGTGATAAAGCTTGTTCTTCTTCAAATTCTCTTCAATTCCTCTTGGGCAATCAAAGAAGTGTAAGAATCAACTATAATCAAGTATGTAGGGTTATGAATGGGTGAATCCTTTCACACCCAAGCCCGATCCCTCTCTAAATCATGAATTTCCTATGTCTAATCTATGGGGATTTAACCCAATGTATATACTATTGAATTATGATTCATGGGAAAGCTTTATGTTACTTACAATGAAAGCCATGTTCTAAGTTTATTTAATTAAAAATCCCATTGATGAGAAAGTCATGAAATGTTGAGATTTAGGGTGAATGTTAAAATATAATGATGTATTATTGATGGAAAGAATATTATCAATCTACTCATGTTTATAATCATGTTTCAAAATGAATTGAGCATTTTAAAGCAAGTTAAGGTATTGGGAAATGCCCACTTGTTCAAGTATGATTTATGATTTTCCCGAATTAAGTCTACCACATTGTTTTAGGGCGAACACTCCCAATTATCTTTCAGCTTGTGGTATGTTTTGAGCTAAAGCTTCTCATATGCATGATTTCAGATTTTAGATGTATTTGATTATTGAGCTTCGTTTATTAATGATGGTACGCTTCGTTGAAAAATGATGGAGAGTATATGCATGTTTTGGGAGTAGTGTCTAGCACCGAGTAGGCTATGTGTCGATCACCCTATGGCTCAGAACTATGCGCCAATATAGGTTTATTCTTATATATATTAAGGGACCTCCCTTGTGAGCTATCCCCTACCCTATTGGGCCAGGAGCTTCATATCGATATCATAGTATCGTCCCTAGCCTTGACAAGGCTTTCGACGGCTCTTCCAACTTGAGTGTGATAGTTGGGACCACATGAGCTCTATCGTGGTATGTCGGTTAAAAGACGAGTCTCCTATTATTCATCATGATTTCAGTTATGCATGTTTGTCCTTCATGAGATTTATATATCTATATATATTTTAAAACAGGTTTGAATCAATGTTGAGTTTTACACATGACTATTTGATTTTAGCTTTGAGTCAATCAATTCAGTTCTGATGCTATGTTATGTTATGATGAGATCATGATTTCAGAATAAATGCATGCAAGCCCTACTCTCGAATTCTTATTGTTTATTGTCACGCCCCGAGTTTACACCCTGGACGAGACATGGTAGTTGAAGCCACAAGTGACCCCAAGTCAACCCCTGGTCTATCATACACTATCTTTCTGAATAACATAAAAAGACACGTAGCGGAAATTTAAAACAAAATATATTAATATTTTAATGGGGTTACATGTTTAATAACATCAATATGAGTCTAAAAACAACTTTACAGCTAAAAGACACTATGACAAATGAGCTGCTGGGGCAAACCCCTATATAGCTCCAAAGCTAAATAAAGAGAATGAAAGCACAACCAAAGCAAATAAGCTATATCCTCGAAGGATGAGGACTCACCAACTGGATAGCTGAGTTCTTCAGTAAACAGTCGTCTAACGGGGTTGAGAGCATAAAAGTATTCATCAATACTTTGAATGTACTGAGTAAGCGAGAGGAACATAATACAACAGAATAAATAGTAAACGAAATGTTGAACTGAAAGACATGCAATGACCTACTAAAGTTGTTGAGCTGAAAAAAAACTATAATTTTAAGGTTTTCTAGACGACCCTGTCTGATGGTCAAGAATATTCTATGTTTGGAATACTAATCTACACTGCACTGGGCTAAGACTGGACTAAACTGACTAGTGGGAGAGTCTATAACCGATATGTAACCACGTAAGCTAGACATGGAGTCCGAAATTTACACCCCACCGATAGGACCTGATATACCTTGCCAGGGTATAAAGGCATGAACTAGGTTATCACAAAATTATGGGGCTAATCAGGACAATAAATACTGAAACCTATGCTGGCAACATAGTTTCGAGAACTTGGGTGCTCTGGAACACCGGTCCACTATGTGCTAAGTCCTACTCCCACAAGATAATCCTGAACTTAATACTAAGCTGATAGCTTGAAACTCGGGCCCAAGACTAGTCAGTGATATATAACTGAGAGTGCCCTGAGAGTCTTATCGGACGGATTCTAGAACTGGCTTCAAGACTGGTCAGAGCTGCTTATTTAGAAGCATCGTAATCATCTAAGGAAAAAATGACATCTGAACTGGGGTCTAGGGCTAGTCAGAGCTATAAGTATAAACTGTCATGACTGCCTAGTGGACCAATAACTAAATTCTGAATCTTATTTTGATAATTGGGAGGTGATACTGACACCTCAGTAGTTCGTATAGTCAAACTAATCAGCTGACATTTCTAACTGACACTGAGAAATTTCATACTTTGACTAAGGCAAGACAATCATGTATCTGACTTAGAACTTAGCATGTAAAATAATAAGGGAATTCACTACACTGGTATATCAAGAGAATTCCAAAGTTTATTATTTAAACATGACTTTCTCGTCTGTTCTACCCTCAAGAACTAGGGCTGAGGTCAAAGCACAGAGATAAGCATCAATACTACCATTAGCTGGTGGGAAAATACCCATAATTAATACACATGATGATTCTACATGGATTAAACAAGACAATATCAAGGCTTTCTCAACATTTAAAAATCTGTAGGGCCAGGATTCAATTTTGTGGAAATAATATCAATTTACTCATGAACTGATGGAAATCATGTTTAAAAATAATCATATATATCATTCTATGTGAATTCAAAGAAACTTTACATATGATCCCTTTGCATTCTAAAGCTAAGGGCTAATATTCATAAAGAAATTTGAGAAGAGTTTCGGGGGACATAAGGGAAGAACTATCCAACTAGTCCGCCACTCCTTGCACAAATTTGCTCATCTGAGCCCTCTGGTCTTCCACTAACTCTAGTACATACTTGGATAAGCGGGTGAAATCCAGAGCATAATCCTGAATTGACATATCACCCTGCTTCAGATTTACAAACCCGAAAGCCTTCTGTTCTCTTATCTCACGAGTGAAGAACCAATCTGGAAAGGTTGCATGAAACTCTTCCCAACCAATAGGGCCTGCACCCACATCCCTACTTTCTCTCTATTTCTTAAACAAGATATGCGCCACCCCTTTCAGCTGATAAGAGGCCAAATCAACGCACTCTCAATTTTTCACCTCCAGGACCTGGGTGATTCTCAGAATCTCATTGTTGAATTCATGTGGGTCCTCATCTACCTTTGAGCTAAGAAACTCTGGAGGGTTCGTCCTCAAGAAATCCTTGACTCGAGCTGCCGCTACATTGCCATTTTGTGGAACATGCGCAACCGCCTACTAATTGACTTGAGCGGTGAAGGCCTGAGCAAGCATCTGAGTAGCAGCCAGAAACTCAGAATAGGAAACTGGCTCCGGTGCCTGATGCTCCTGAACTGGTGGGGCCTATTGGTGCCCATTCCCGTTGCCATCCTCGTTGCCATCTCTATTTCCATTCCTCCTTCCATTCATTATTCGAGGTTCCATGATTCTGCAATCACAAATAGAATGAATTAGATTAATAGGAATACATTTCATCGCACGACATAGATCATGAAAGAAGGGAAATTTCTTAAATGTCTCGTAGCCTCTTGGTCATAAGTGTGGCGTGCTTCACACCCATGAAAAAGACTCTACCTAACATGGGTTTCAGAAACCCTAGGGCACTTCAAACCTATTGCTCTGCTACCAAGTTTGTCATGACCCGAACATAGACCCAGATCGTAACACGGGATAAGGAGCCCTAAGAGACTCCAAGTCGACCCATGACATGAACATTAATCTAACTCCATAACATTTAAGTGGAATAATTAATGTAAAAATTTAGTTGAAGCATAAACATAACATAGCATAATAAGTGAAACGTACAAAACACATAACAGTTGAGTACTACAATTAGTGTGAAAGCCTCTATCGTATCAGATAGGTTGATGGGACAACATCTCCAACTAATCCAGCAAAAACTGAACACAAAAAAGGAACATCAATATCTGAAACATTTGGTCCTCTGAGAATGTGGACTCACTAATCATAAGAGTAGGACAACATTCTCGTAACATAAATTCCGTAAGTTAACATAAGACTCAAGGTTTTCAATTCATTCATAAACCATTCATTCTCATAGTAATGAAAGAAATTTAATTAAATCATCACTTAATCCACATAATATAAACATATCAACGCATAAAATATGATGAACAATGGGAGATTCTTATAACCGACATGCCCCATATGAGCACACATGGAGCCCGATATGTAAATCCCTAGTCGAGAGGGTGTTCGTACCTTTATAAGGGTAGAACCATGAAGGGAATGATATCACACTTGGAAGGGCCCATTTGGGCAAGGGGATAGTCACAAAGGAGGTCCCATCATGTCCTACGGTGGCACATAGTTCTGAGATTTGGGGCAAAACCTGGGTCCCGGACCTACTCGGTGTTAAATACTACTCCCAAAATATATATAGTGCTCATAGGATAATGTACATGAGATTCACAGGCTAGTTAAATTATGATAATCATAAGCATGCTTGTAATTATGTGACTAGCCATGAGGGTAAAGTCCGTGACTCGTCCAAAACAAAATTAGTAAAACCATGAGGTTCATGCATACTTATAGATCATGCATAGGCTTTGTAAATCATAAATTCATAATGGTCATTTGAATAAATCTATATTACGAGTCATAAATCATGATGGGCTTATGAATATCAACAATAGTAGTAAAGATCATAACTCAATTCATCAAAGGACATGCATAATTAGGTATAATTTAGTAAAAATTGAAATTAATAAATTTTATCATTGAATTAGTTGTAGAATCTGATCATAATTCATAAAATATGGTATAAATCATGAAAAATCATAACCCACGGATAGATCATAATATATCCACACTATTTCAGATAAAACCCCATAAGATTTTTGAACAAATCTTCATGAATTAGGAGAGATTGGGAATGGGTGTGAACGAAAACACCCACTCATAACCCTACATACCTTATTATGACTGATTCTAACACTTCCTTGAATGCCCAAGAAGAAATTGAAGAATGACCTTGAAGGATTGGCTTGATCACCTCTCTAGACTATCACTCTTGCATGCATGGATATGAAAATGGCCTAAAACGAACTTAACCCCTTTAAAAGTCATTATTCTTAACTCAAAATGACATAGTTTTGGCTTTAGGATCATAAGGATTATGAAAAATCCCTTACTAAATTTGCAAAAAATAACTGCTAGATGGTCCCAACGCGGGACCTAACAACTCGTTTCCCTGGGCCATGAATTGGGGAGTCGTCCGTCAAGTACACTGCTCATCTGATCATCAGGGCTTGTCACTGGCAAGATCACGATCTGTTACTAGTGACTACGAATCGTGGTCACCACCCATTATGTACACTGCCTCTATGCCAATTAATTCATCAACTAGATGACCACAACCCTCCCCACGAATCGTGGGGACTGACCATGACTTGTGGGGTCCTTCTGTCTAGTCCACTGTCTCTTTCCTCTTCACTCAAACACCACTTGCTACAACTGATCTAACGAGTCGGGGGGCCTGACAATGACTTGTGGTCACGTCCGTGGGATCCCATTTCTCAAATTTCAGCTCATCACCTAGGTTTCCCCATGAGTCACATCATGACTCATTGGCTGCTCTAACGGGTCACCTCATGACTCGTCCTGATGCCTAGTGCCAGATTTTAACTTTTCTCTATTTTAACTCTCGGGTCTGATCTTTGGGCTTTCGAGGTATAACAAGGGCCTTGTTCAGCTGTCAATTAGCAGCCTTGTCGGCTATAACATAGTTTTAGTTGCCTGATTTAATTTAATTATAACTAGATGGCATGGTGGTCTTGTCCACCCGCATAGGATCCCTGTTGTTGCATTGTTGTTGGTCAGTTGTCTTCTTATACTGGTGTCCTTGTCAGCTAGAGGTTGTGTTTACAACTGAGATATAGCTAGTCGATCTCTAGAATTAAGTTACAGGCGTGCAGCAGAAGTGCATCAGGCCAGTCAGGTTAGTCCAGGTCCCAGTGTGGCACTAGGTACCAGTCATGCCTCCCATGGTGGGGCGTGAAAAAGAGGTCACCACAATTCCAAGGCATGATAAAAAAATGCTTTCATTTCGCAAAACAAGGGGATAACTTATCCAACGAAATACACATAGCATCTAAATTCATAATCACTGCACATTCAAAGCTTGCCTTAGAGCGCGCACCACTCATGCCTCAATCACACCTTTACCTTAATGCAAGTATGTCATCAAAAGGAATGACGCCATTGACCAAAGAGAGAATCCCTTTTTCTATCATAAATTAATGCACACACAAGGGATTTTTGTAAAAGATGATCACACTCACTCTCCCAAAAGAAATATTCATGCACACAACTTGACGCATAGGCTTGCCCATCATGTAATTTTCCACTAATGCAGAGTAACTACACTCAAAATCAATTAGCACCTATGGGTCATGCTGAAGCCTAGGGATAATGGTAAGAAAATTATTTGGCTCTAGTGATTAATATCCTCCCTAATGCCTTTATGTGAACAATTTTACCTTTCCCATCTAACTTTCTTATATCGCTCCACCTTGTTCCTCCTTTTACTACCATTTCCCTCTTTTATTATCCAAAGACCTTCCTTGTAGAACCTTTGGTTATCACAACAATCCTTGTCCAATCAACAGGTACCACTATTTCACTTTTCTTTTCTCTTTTGGTACCTTAAGGTTCCTCAACAGGTACTACCCGTAGCATATCTGATCTTTATATACCAGCAACAACTAACTCCAACATGTTTAATCACAACTTAATGCTAGGAGCTATCTACAACATATGAAATCGTCATTTTTATTCAAGAACATAAGTCGTAACACTATACGATTAGTATACTTGCTAAGGGTTAAGCCTTACATACCGCGATTGTCATTTCCTTAATAACCGCCGAGTTTCAACTTGTATTCGCCAGCTCTCTTCAGCTGTAACCATTATATTGGGAGAAAGAGACGATTCTCAATACCAAATTCCGTGTAAAATGATAAGTTTTAATACTAATATTGACTATACTTCAACTTAACTGAACACGACTGAAAATGTATTATTTCACAAGAGTTCAGAAGGGAGAAATGCTTACTTGAAGCCTCTGACCGTATAGAAATCAGTTTGAAGTAATTCGGACAACTTGGCTCGGCGGGGTTACAATTTGCCAGGGGAATTTCATGAAAATAACTCCCTAGTAAGCTCCCTGTAAGCTTAGAACTCAATACCTAAGTTAATTTAAATTTGGATTGCGTTTGGTACCGTAATCGGATGAAAATCATTAAAAACCCATGTTTCCTTTAACCTCTGGCTGTGAAAACATTTGATAAATGATTTAAATGAGAGAGGAAGGGGTTTATATACTACTTGGGTGGTGGAAGGGGGTGTTCCTCGTGCCTCCCATTGAGGTTTCCACTCTGGTGTGCCGCGGCAGGCCTGGCGCCCGGCACCTCTCAAAACGCCAGCAGGCCTGGCGCCCCGTGCTGGCCCTGTGCGCACGGGTCTCGTCCGACCCTACTACCTAGGCTTTTTCCACAAGCGTCAAGCTCTTATTTCTCGTCACCAATCCACGTGTACGCTTACTAATTGTTAACATTTATGGGGTGTAACAGAGATATTGATTCAAATCATTATAGCATGTGAATTCATAAGCAAAATAAGGAATCTATAATGTATGACAAAAAAATGTTGCATTTCTCATTTCAAATGCCCATTTTTCCATTTCTCATTTTCATGCCACATCTCAAAATTTTTTGAGATACCTCTCAAAATAGCTCCACGGAAGACTCAAGAAAGACATGGCATTTTCCTATAAGGGAGTCACCTTTAAATCTATCATCAAGAAGTATCAACCCAATTTGACAATGTCACGACCCGAACATAGTCCCAAATCGAGATATGGGACAAAGAACCCTGAGAGGATCCAAGTTGACCTATGGCTTGAACATGACATCTAACTCGGTCATAATAAAGCGAAATATCAACATAATTAACATAGCAGAAGTCTTATTATCTCATAACATCGAAATACATAACTCAAGTCAGGAGCTGATTACATTCTATGTCTAAAAAGCCTCTACTACTGATGAGTTGATGGGTCAAGACCCCAACTAACTCACTATAGTTTGAAACTAAAAATAATAAATGCGACTGAAAAGAAGGGCCCTCCAAAGATGAGTACTCACCAACTGAGATCAGGAGTACCGATGTTGAGCGTCTGGCTAATGGCGGGACTGATCCTGAATATCCAAGCCTGTATCATGAAATGATAGAACATAGAGTGTGTGGTAAGTACGTGAAATATATTGAGTATGTATGATAAGTAAAACTGCTAAGTATGTAAAATCATAAATCATGCATGTCATAAAACATAATCAAGGTAAGATTCTGAGAGTAAGGCTTTCATGCTATTTTCTAAAATCATGATTTGAGCATAGCTGAATATCATAACTGAGTCGAATGGCCCAATGTTGAAAACTGATAGTCATAGGTAAAATAGAAAATTCAGTCAAACCTGTTGAAAACATAATATCATGACTGATGAACATGTGTAATTGAAATCATGAGGAATGATGGAAGACTTGTAATATAACCAACATTACAATGATAGAGCTTACGTGGTCCCAACTATCACAATCAAGTGGGCAGAGCCGTCTAAAACCTTGATAGGGTTAATGACGCTACCATGATAAGATATCAAATTGAAGGCCCTTTGGGGGGCAGGGAAAGCTCACAAGGGAGGTCACAAATAATCTGAAAATACTTACATTGGCGTGTAGTTCTAAGCCATAGGGTTGACTGACCCTTCGCCTTCTCGGTTCTAGACACTACTCCCAAAAATATGCATAAGCTCTTTATTTTTTTTCAATGAAACTGAACCATCGTCTAGTGAAGCTGACTCATAACATACATGTGTAAATCTAAAATCATAACATAAGGAGCCTTGGGATCAAACTATACCACAAACTAAAAATTGTAGGAGTCTGGACTCCAAAATCCATGTGGTAAGCTAATAACATGAAATATAGATAAATCATGAAACTTACTTGATCAAATGGTCTTGCCCAATACTTAAACATGGTTGACATAGACTTGATCATTCAAAAACATGAAAATAGACATGGGTAATTCGAAATCGTACTTTCTTCATATATATCTCATCATGTTTGAATACATATATCGTAGATCTCAACTTTCATGATCTTTCATGGATGGGCATCATAACTTATAAAACTTGAAAACATAATTTATAATTGATAACATTGTAAAAGATGCCCATTATTCATAATTCAACATAAAAAACATACTTAGATCATCCCCATGATTAATACTTAGAGAATTCACATGTTAGGTTAAAACCCCATAGATTCATCAACTAGAATTTCATGAATTGAAGAGGGATTGGGAATGGGTTTGGATGGATACACCAATTCATAGCCTTACATACCTATAGAAATTTGATTTCACAACTCCTTTGATTTCCCAATGGAAATTTGGGGAAGAACTTACCCCTCTTAAAACACACTATTCTAAACTTAAAATGTCGTAATTTAGGCCTTAAGAACTTAGAAATTATGGAAAATCCTTAAAAAAATCAAAGGAAATTGCACCCTTCCATTCCCAACAAGGGACTCGATGACTCGTGCCCCATCAGTACGACTCATGGTCCTCTTCTCATCGCCTACATTGGAAATTGTCAACACTGGTCACCACGAGAGACACCAGCGATTTGTGGTGACTGGTCGTTAGGTGCACTGCCCAAATTCATCATGCTTCATTCAACCCTGGACCACAGACCACCTGACGACTCATGGTGGTGACCACGACTTGTTGCCCCACCTGTGGTCATCTTAAAATCCCAAAACTCAACCAAGTCCAACTTTCTTCCCACGAGTCACTCAATGACTCGTGGTGCACCCAATTAGTCAGTGGACGACTCATCTTTCAACCTGGTGGAGAAAATCCTATTTTCTCCATTTTAATTTCGGGGTCTAATCATAGGGTTTTCAGGGTATTACAAACAATAAAACAAAAGAAAAACAAAAATGCTCCTTGGGAAAGAACCTTGGTATGAAGAAAACCCTTAGAGTTAGATTACTATTCTAATATTTACACAGGTAAACAAAAGACTGATTTTTGGGTCACAATGCCATGTTTGACAATTTCAAGCAAGGACCCATTTTCATCACTAACATACAAAAATCATTCATTTCATTCATTCAAAATTTTATCCACACAACAAGCCTGGCAAGAGTAATCATCAAGAATACAAAAAATGAGCCAGACAAAGGCTCACAACTCTTCATCAGATAAAAACAAAAGCCTGACAAGGGCTACATCAAACCATTAACAAAATAATACACAAATGACCTTGAACTCATTCCACCCCCAACTTAAAGGATACATTGTCCCCAATGAAGGCATGAAAAATAAAGGGGGTGATAGACTCCCTGAGTGGGTCACTCCTCATTATCCACATCATCATCTGCACTTGCTCCTGCCTCACCAACAAAGCTCCAGATCTTCAGTTTTATCTCCTAATCCCTCAAACAAATCATCTAAAAGGCCTCAAACTGTAGAAGGGGAAGCCATTGCAGCATCAAGAGAACTAAAATCAGGCACCTCCATGCATGTCCAACTTTTTCACTCCCTTACTTCGGTCTAGAGAGAGGTGTATCCCCCTCCACAGCATCCATCCATTTGCACAATGTGGTAAGACTCTCATAAATCGACTTTATTTTATTCTTCACCATTTGGGTGATGAGGGCGGGGAGGCTCCTAGACAACTTTTGAAGCTGACTCTCGTGAGAGTTGATCATTTCCACCAGCTTGTGGAGACCGCTTGATCGGAAGGATGTTGGAGGAGGTGATTCTCCCAATGTATGTATGTCATTGGAGGTATTCCCCAAAGCTTCTGGGTGAGGCATATTCAAATCTGTGGCTTTTGGAGACTACTCAGAACCATGAGATAGAGAACCCTCCAGTGAATCAAAGGCTTGCATCCACTTCCAGTTGACCTTCGGTTCCTCATCATCCCTTTTCCGATCTATTATGATTACACTCGAAGCAGTACTAGGGGTCTCATCTGGGAACAACAGCACTCCTACTTGCCAGCATAGTTGAGAAATGGGCATGGCATATGGCATAGAGGTGCTGTCCTGCCTTGCTTTCCTCTTCATTTGTAGAGTTACTATATCCCCAAAGTTTATGGGAAACCCTGTCATGATGCAAGCTATAACGATAGCTTCTTCCAAGATGACCCGCTTCTCATTTTTGGAAAGTAGGATGCGGTAACAAATGAAGTCTATCCACAGCTTGGCTTCAAATTTTTGACCATAGCGAGAAATTTCACCGCCTATAGTAGCCTAGAAAGGTTTGTCTGTAGCAATGATAGGAGCTATCCATGAGAAGTGGTTCTCCATATAAGAAATGCTGGCTATTTATTCAAAGCTAGTGTTAATTTTGTCCTCCCTAAACAAATAATTAATGGCTACTAGAGTAATGCTAACCTCCATCCCTTGCACCATAACTGAAGTTAGGTAGGGAAATTCATCAACATGGCCTCTGTGGTTCATGATCTCCTTCCTATCCTGGTAGGAAGCGTAGAATTCGGCACTAAGCTCAGATGGTAATTTGGGATAGGATTGGAAAAAGCATGCCACTGTCTGTTAGTGAACTGAGTTGTGATGTTTGGAAGGTCACCATGCAGCCCCACCAAATCAAACCTATTTTCAATGGTGATTGATCGGCCCATGCAGATGGCATAGTGTCCCTATATGCAGGGCACATAAAACATGATAGTCTCCCAAGAGTTGGTGCATGTTGTAGATGCCTTTTCCATTCCATTGCCCTTTATGGATGAGGAGGCTGGGTACTCACCCTCAGCGGGATTCCTAGATGAAGTCATTTTATGCAAAGTTGATGCTAGTGGCATTCACAGTGTATCTTTTTGTATTTTTCCAATGATAAAGTGAATAAACTAGCAATTACTCTAACATTTCAAATAGAAACAAGATGAGGAATTAGAGACTAATGAACTGGAAGCACTGGTGAAACACCGACGCACCACAGGAGGTTATCCGCAGACCATCGATGAACTATTGGTGATACGCAGAGAACTAGGGTATCAAGTTATTCCACCGGCGACAGATCGGCGTATCACTAGTCTTCATCCCCAAATTGACGATGTAACGGGGGGTTTGGGCAGTGGCCTAAAGCCAATATTATCCCAAATCAGAATTTCATGGGCATTTCACCGAACCAGACCAATGAATAGCCGATGGTCATCGTCCCCAATGCTTCAATGTGGAATCCAATATCAAAACTCTCAAGAACTAACTCACATCATATTAAGGTATTTTCTACACATATGAAAAGGGACAAAATGATGATTTACCCTTAAGAATGGCATCACCCGATCCATCTTAGGTTAAATTATGTCTTTTTAATCCGTTGGGATTACTCGGACTTCACCCCACTCAACTACACAAGAACAACCATATCCCCCACACCCATTTAAATATCAAGCCTCTATTATCCCACTAATTTCACATTGTATCAACTAACTTCATTCAACAAGTATGGTCTCAATAATGAAAATATTGGGGAGATGGTTAGTAAAAACAAGGGAGATATATGTCATAACAACATACATATGCAACTATATTACCATTGATGAGAAGATAAGGAAGTTAAGAGTACCTTACCACAATCAGGAGAATGAATGCAATGAATATATGTGGAAGCTTCAGAGTTCTCAACATTGGTGAAATTTCGGAGCTTTCCTTGTAGAGTGGGAGAGTATGGTGAGAGTTAGATAGAATGTTTGGGGAGATTTTATAGGTGAGCAATTGTATTTGGTGTTGGTTGAGGAGGAGATGGATGGTTAGTGGTGCTTTAAATGTATAGGAAGTGGGAAGAGGGAGTTTCATAATATGGAAAGGTGGGAAGTTGGGAAATTAAAACATAGTGTGGGGAAGTGTTAAAAGGTGGAAAAAGGGAAGTCTAAGAGAATAAAAAGGAAATTTATCCAGATTAGGGCGGCTGCGAAAAGATTCTGGGTTGGGTAGGTCCATGACTTTGTCAAGATTTTAACACAAATCACGTACCTCCATTGGCTATCGCCATTTGGAACCGATGGTTCGCCTCCTTAACATCACAAGCCTGATATTGTTCCCAGTTCACTGTCTTGTACCAACAATAGACTGGCAGTTGGAAGATTGGGTTTTGCCTTATGTTGATGGATTGTCGTTTATGCACCCACTAATTAGGTATTCTATCTAGCATCAGCGTTCAAGTAGTGGTTCGCGACTTTCTATTAGCATTCTTTAGGTGCCTTTTCTAGTCTGACCATTTTGTTCTTAGTTTTTTGCTTTCATGATCAAGGGTGTGGCGGTTCGCGCTTCTGGATCGGCGATTCGCCGGTCTAGTGCTGTGCCTGCCTTGATTTCTGCTTCTTCCCCATGCTTCAAACATACTTAGTCATACAAATCAAAAACAACTATGACATTAAAAATATTCAAAAGAAGACACTTGGGTTGCCTCCCAAGAAGTGCCTTAGTTAATGTCGTGGTGTGATGTGATTTCTCATTTAACATTCATTCTTTGAAGGATCATCCTCCTACGCAGCCTCCTCCATATCAACTGCTCCATACTCATTCTCCTCATGCAACAAACTAATCACTTTGAATTCATTTGGAGGTTTAGTGGATTGGCACAACTTGAAGGTAACCTTTCACCTCCAACTTGAGACTTGAGCTCACCTAGCTCCATATCTACCAAAGCCCTACCCATTGTGAGTAAACAGCCTACCAAAAATAATTGAAACTTCTACATCCATATCACAATCAAGAACCACAAAATTGGCTAGTAGAATGATCTTGTCTACCCTCACTAAAACACCTATAGGTTTCTTGATAGAGCGATCAACCATTAATAATCTCACTGATGTAGATTTGGTGTTCCCAAGCCCCAATTTCTTGAAGATTATGAGAGGCATCACACTTATACTTGCCCCAAGATAACAGAGGGTTTTCTTGAACACACATAACCCAAAAGTGCATGGGATTGTGAAGGCTCTCGGATCTTCCCATTTTGGGGGAAGGTTGCTCATCATCGGAACACAACAATGATGTGTGGTCTCTGCAGTGCCCAAATCTACTACCTTCTTCTTCTTCAGTAGCTCTTTCATGACCTTTGCATATCCGGACATTTGAAGTAGAGCATCCACCAATGGCATATTTATGGACAATTTGCTTAACATGTTGATAAACTTACTAAACTGATCATCCTTCTTTTTCTTGGCTAACTGTTGTGGTTAAGGAGGTGGAACTCCTAGTTCTTGTTCTTTCTCACTTGAGGCCATCATGCCTTCATGTTCATCATTACTATTTGAGGGTAACTTCATCAGCATCTACTTTACCTTCATCATTAACATTATCACAACCATTTGGTGCTTTTGACACTGCCTCAGATTCTTTTTCATCATTTGTCTTAGGAGCAACAACTTCCTTGGGCTTAACATTTTCATCTCCAAGCATTTTACCACTCCTTGTGACAATGGTCATATACTGACTATCTTTCTTTGGGTTTGGCATTGTATAACTCGGAAATGTTCCCTTCATTTGGGGGTTCATTTGAGAGGATAAGTGGTTCATTTAAGCTTCCAAATGGTTGATGGAAACTGAGTGTGAACTCACAGTTTTGGCAAGGTTAGACACCTCCCTTTCAATTCCTTGACCTCGCTATCGATTGATTACACATTCTTAAGAATCCTTGCAAAAATCTCTTCACTCTTCATCTTTTTTTTGCATTTTAGCATCTAATGAACTAGAACCATCTTCATGTGATGATACATTAGTCTCCCTTGTATTCTATGCTCAATTTGTCTTGGTCATTCTATCCAAGAGGATTTAGCTAACCCATACGTATGATCATAATTGATCCTTTGGCTTAATTATTGGCAACAAATTTATTGATGGAGTATAGGGCTCGGTAAAAGCTTTGAAGGAGCACTCCATCAATGAGACAATGGTTAGGGAAAAGGGGACACTTTCTTCTTGAACCTTAGCCATGATTCATGCAAAGTATCCACTGGCTTTTGCCTAAAATTTGTAATTTCATCCAGCAGCTACAACATTTTTGAAGGAGGGAAAAAATGATACAGAAATGCTTCAGTCAGTTCTTGCCATGAGGTGATACAACCTGGAGGGAGCTCCTCCAACCTCTTAGTCGCCTCTCCCGTTAGGGATAACGTAAAGAGCCTTAACCTGATAAAATCTTGACTTATATTTATTGTGTTAAAGGGTTGGCAAATCTCCAAGAAATTTCTCAAGTTGCAGTTTGCATCCTCCCTCGGTTTACCCCCAAAGAGCCTTTTTATCTATAACAAGTGTAACATTTTACTTGGTACATGAAACACTGAATTCCTTACAATGGCTGGTAGGCGAATGGCTCTTGAAACTTCAGGCGTAATTGGGTTATCTTCTTCATGTGACCTTTACCTGAACTATACCCTTCTTGCGAATGTTGGCTCATATGAATTTACCCTAATAACCAACAGCAAGATCAACGTCGACAACTACGATGAAAGATTACCTCAAATTAACAAACAATTACAAGCATATCAAGCACTAATCCCTGGCAATGACACCATCTTTTATAACATCCAAACTGCACTTCTGTTAATGAGAAAACATACATAGTCATTGCTCAAAACAAATATTCCTGATGGATGTCAGGGTCGAATACCATATAGACTAGTGAATGATTTGCCAACCGTTGTTTTAGTAAATTTGAATTAACTCACACCAGTTAAGAGAAATAAAACAATAAATTTTTTTGGGGGAAATGAAGTTAATGATATTGTGGATTTTAAACCATTTTACGAAAATAGAAAAATAACAAAAATTGGTAGACAATAATGAGTGCAGACTAGAGGTGTGGTGTAGATGGGGTGCTAATCAAATACGGATATGCTATTGATAATGCTCAAACCACACCTCCTTTGGATGTATGAACTGGACGTTCTCAATAAAGAACCCAACTAGAGGTTGGGGTCGATCCCAAAGAGAATACGGAAGGATATAGAAGAACAGTAGTGCTTAAGCTTTTTAGTTAATTATTTCCTAATAGGAGGAAATTTATAAAAGTAACAAACAATATCGTTGAGAGAAAGTGAAGGTTAATTCCAAATTAATGCAATTAACTGGGGTAAATGTTCCCCGTGACTTCATAACCACAAGACATTTTATACTAGTGATCTGTTCTGATGCTTAGCATGCAATATCGGTAAGTTTGGTACACCTAAATTGTTGGTCCCCTATCTAGATGATTTTCACCATGCATCTTGGTCTTTCTATGGGTGTATTCTTGATTATCCTTTACCCTTAATATCGGATTAGCTATTCCCGAACAAGGTCAGGCTATTAGATGAGGGTTGATAGCCTAAAATCTCCTTTGTTAATCCCTTTTCCCATTCACTGCTTCCTTGGTCCGGTAAGTAAGAATAAGGCAAGTTCTAACGTTTACAATCGTTAAAAATCAATTAAAACGAAGGAAGAAACAATACATGCATAAACTCCGTTCAAGAATCAGTAAGTATTTTACCTATGTATGTTAGTTTGTCATGGTTCCCACAACCCTAGTTGTGGTGGTTTTAGCCTATCATGTTTCTAAGTAAATTAAAGATTTCATAAATAAAAGAAAAAATTAATAATTCAACGTTGATATGACGAAACTCACTTGATTATTGCAACAATAAAGAAGAACAATCGTCACAAAGTTCCAAACTTGTATCTAAAAACTTGAGACTTAAAACTCTAATCCTACTTGAAGACTTTTGAACTTGAAACTTCATTTCTTTAAGACATAAAAACAACATGCCTATTACATGAAAATAAAGAGGTATTTATAGTACTAGATTTATGTTTTTCCTTTTCCTTGATGAATTTGACTTGGGATTTAAATTTCGTTTTCCTAGTTGAAGTGGGAAACCCATTTTCGGGCCGTTTGGAGCCTTGCCACGTTGCACCTTCTTTTGTTCCCTCATGGATTTAATTTGGGATTTTTATCAACTTTTCCAACTTAAAAACGGACTCCAGGTCATCAGTGGTCGCAGACTAAGTAACGACTCGTTAGGACCTCAAACTAGTCGTGATCAATCAAGCACAGTGGTCCTCAGCATTTGGCCCAGTTGTGGCAACGGGTAACCTAACGACTCATTAGGACTGGGCACGAGTCGTTAAGTCACTCGTGGCCATGGATCATCACATCCTCCAGTGTACTTGACGGATGCTCACAGTGTCTGACAACGAGTCGTCACTTGACACGACGACTCGTTATGTCACTTGTTACCTTCACTGGACACTTCTTTAGATTTTCTCCTTCCAGTGTTCACTTTACTCCATTTTCTACAAATTAATTCCAAAGCATCAGATACACCACAATCCATTGCTTTTAGACCTGAAGACATCTAATCATGTCATAAATATATAACATAAACTCATGCAGACACACATAATTTGTCCTCAAAACATAGCAAAGTGTGGGAAAAATTATGTCTATGAAGTGCGTGAGTACGTCCTTCATCAGCTATCTCATCAAATCATTGCGAATAAGTGTAAATAACATTGGATGAGATGGCACCCTATGTTTTTCAACCTCATGGATGCCTTTTTCTCGAGTCCTTTCGAACCTCAAGACACAATTCAATTCATCCAATAGAGTTTGGGTTAATAGCTGAGCTATTTCTAGTCATCAACTACTAATTAGGATTATGAATATGGGTTTTGGATATTTCTAGCCCAACACCACGCAATCACTTCCATTTTCACCATCAAATTCTCTCCCAATACTTGAATTCTTCTCTTTCAAGCTAAAATCAAGTAAGAAAGGTAAACCCACATTTGCAACTGTGGTTCATCAATTATAAATTGGAGAGAACTCAATAGATTTGCATTAATTAAGCAATATTGAGATGAATCTAGCAATACCCGATCTAATTAAGCAACCATCATCACATACATATAGTGGATGATTTAGCTACTCATGATTATGAAACTAAAGAGTATATTCATTAATAAACTCAATGATTTCATTACTAAAGGCAAGCAAAATCAAACTCAAAATATGTCTGCAACAATAGTTATACCTTGCTAAGGAAGAAGATGAAAATAATAAAAGAAATATTCAACAATCTCCTCCAATGGGGTTCTTCTCTCTCCAAAGCAAAAGGAATATTCAAAAATCTAAAAAGTACGTACAAAGTACTTTCTTCTAGACTATGTACAAAAATAGGGCAACCAATAGTGTTAGACGCAATTGCCCATGTTCATGCGTTTTGTCACTTGCGAGGGGAACCAGCGGTATGCCGGTAGCATTCCACGAATCGCCATCAGTCATCTTCTGCACTTCCAATAATTTTCTAGGACCATTTGGCGACACCTTTGGTAGTTCGCCGGCCTCCATCCGCGATATGCCAATTACTTTACTCGTCAGTCCAGCAAGTGCAAGAGCTTGTAGAAGACTTAAGTAGTGAGTCGCCGATTAATGTCCACGAGCGCCGATTGCATTTTCTCTCCAAATCAGTGGTCATCTGCGTTAGATAGGCGTTTTTCCAGTGTCATTCGGTGGAGCACCAATTTTCAGCTGATTTCATCCTTTTTACTCCACTTCTTGCTCTTTCTCTTCAACATAGATACCTACACATAAAAAGGAAAAAAGGGTATAAAATTAATCTAAACGACTTGAAAAATAATCTAAAGCTCATGCTCAAGAGCCCAATGAGTTGGTAAATTACCAACTCATCACCCAACTCTACAGGGAGCTCTCGAACAATCATTAAAGGGTCGTACATGTTTAGCTGCTGAAGCTGCTCCTCTTCACTCTATTCATTCTCAATTGCAGCATTTGTATGCCATATATGTGACTGAGAACATTATAAATTTGCGCATGGCGCTCACTAATAGACAACACAAGACCATATATTCCCTCTGAATCCTTAGTTTTCATCACATGAATCTTCTTCGGTCATACCTAGTTCTATAATCAACTACCTCTGCATCTATTTGATGCCCTCTCAGAAATTGAGTCAAGAGACCCCCAAAACTAGATCTTTGCCCTTTGTTCACCCTTTCCCTTCTCAACACATCCTTAATAATTAAACCAACATTAATTGGCATCCCAGTCATCAAACATATACAAGACATACCCTCTCCCTCAAAACATGAGTCAGGTAATTCTCAGGCACCAAACAAGCACAAATAATTCTTAACCAAATTCTAGCTTCCCTACTCATAAGTGCATAGGGAAAAGAAACATCATACTTGTACAGTTGGTGGCGGACCCACCTTGTGACTGAGTTTTGGTCACTAAGTGTCACGACCCAAATGGAGGCCCAGATCGTAACACGGTACAAGGAACCACAAGAGGCTCTAAGTCGACCCATGACATAAGCATACATCTATGAATTCATGAAACTGAACAATCAACCAGTAAAGTAAATCAAAAGTCTAAACATAAACATATCATCAGAAGAAACATAGTCTGAAGCTGAGTAAACACATACGTCTAAATAGCCTCTAATTACGAGGGGGTAATTGGACAAGACCCCCAACTAGCTCAAACAATTGAAACTGAAATACATGAGAAATCTGAGTACATCTAGTCCTTGGGAGATGAGGACTCACCTACAAGATGAGAGCTACACTGATAGACAATCTACAAGTGAGGATGAAGCTGATAGCTGTGTCTTGTATCATGAGACTATACAGCATAGAAAGTATGCAATCAGTACATGGAATGCACTGAGTATGCAAGGTAAGTAAAACTACTAAAGTAATAAAAAAATCATTTTAAGGAATATATTAAGAAAACATGAGCATTAGAAAACTGAGAGTAGGGCTTGCATGCATTCTTTCTGAAATCATGATCCCTTCATGACATGACATAACATAACATCATAACATCATAACTGAATCGATTGACTCAAGATGAATTCTAACATTTATAAGTAAAAGCTAAACATTGAGTCAAACCTGCTTTAGAATATACATTTATATAAATTTCATAAGTAATGAATATGCATATCTGAAATAATGAGGAACAATGGGAGACTCGTCTTTTAACCGACATACCACGATAGAGCTTACGAGGTTCCAACTATCACACTCAAGTGGGTAGAGCCGTCCAAAACCTTGCTAGGGTTAGGGAAGACACCATGATATCGATATCAAGCTAAAGGCCCATTTGGGCAAGCGAAGCTCACAAAGGAGGTCCCAAATCATATGTAATAGCATAAACCTATGTTGGTGCGTAGTTCTGAGGCATAGGGTGATCTACCCATAGCCTACTCAGTGCTAGACAATACTCCCAAAAACATGCATATAACCTACATCGTTTTATAAGGAAGCTCAACATCGTGTATGGATGAAGCCCAATAGTCAACACATCATGCATATGAGAAGCTTGAATTCAAACATACCAAAAGTTGATAAATGTAATTGGGAGCATTCATTCCAAAATAATATGGTAAGCTATGCATAGGGAAAGTTTAACTTAAAACATACCACAAGCTGAAAATATATTTGAGAGATTCGCTCCAAAACACTGTGGTAAGCTTAATTCAGGAAAATGATCATTTATACTCAACATGTGGGCATTGCCCAAAGCTTTATCATACTGGACGATGCTAAATTCATATCAAAATTATCAATTATAACATGGGTAGTTTTAAAACATGCTTTTCTTCATAATATCTCATCATCATCACTTATTTATTACAAATTTCACTTTTCATGAACATCTCATCAATGGGCTTTTGAATTATAAACTAGAAACATGAATTTGAATTGGACACATAATAAAAATTTCCCATGCTTCATAATTCGATAATAGAATCATAATGAATGCATACCCATGTGTAGAAATAGAAAATTCATGCATTCAGGTGAAACCCCATTGATATATCATAGAATTTCATACTCTGTAGAGAGAGATTGGGCATGGGTTTGCAAGAAACTACCCATTCATGATCCTACATAACTGATGGAGGCTGAAGCTCACTCTCCCTTGAATTCCCAAAAGACGATTGAAGGAGAAAACCTAGAATCACCCTTGATGACCTCTCTATCACACCTCTATTCTTTTGCATGCATGAATGAAGACTTTAGGATAGTTCCCCCCCAACCCCTCTCTTAAACCCACCTTTCATAGCCTAAAATGATGTTGTTTAGGACTCTAGAGCATAGGAATTACGAAAAGACCCTTACTTAAATCGTAGGATTTTGCTGACTGCCAGTCCCCACGAGGGACTAGATGACTCGTCCCCATATGCCACGACTCATGGCCACAAACCGTCAAGTCCACTGTAAAAATTCCATCAAGGGACTCCACAAGGGACCCGACGAATCGTGGTGGCTTACCACGACTCGTTGTCTCTACTCGTGATCCCCACTGCCCATAATTTCCTTGACAAATCTCTAGTCCAGGCCACCAGTGACTCCACGAGTCGTGCCGCCTGACCATGACTCGTGGTCATGCCCCTGGTGACCCCTTAAGACCACACTCCTCATTCCTTGACCAAGAGTCGCCGCACGAATCATGGTCCCTCCCCACGGGTCACCTAACAATCCGTTTGGTGATCTAGTGGAGAATTTCAGTTTTTTTTCCATTTCACCTCCTGGGTATGATCTTTCGGCTTCTAGGGTATAAGAATATCTCCCCCTTGGGAACATTCATCCTCAAATGTTGGAAAGCACACACAACAGTAGAGATATCCAATTATCACATTCAAATACTACTTATTTAAACCGAAATTTGACGGAATGACTACCTCCAGTTCAAACTACACAACTGAACTGAATTCACGAATCATACACACACCCGTACACATAAAAGAAACTTCTCCACATGAACTGAACATGAAACTAGATAGAGTCATAGGGAAAAATTGATACCTCAAGTCGTAACTGAGCCATTATAGATTAGATGTGGGTATCTAGCCATCATATCTGCTTCTACCTCCCACGTAGCTCTTTCAACATGTTGATTCCTCCATAACACTTAAATTGAAGCTACTTCCTTGTTCCTTAGCATTTGAACCTGTCGATCCAGTATTTCCACCAGAACCACTTCATAACTAAGGCTATGCTTCACACCTACATTGTCAACAAAGACAAAAATAGCTGGATCTCCCAAACATTTCTTCAAAAGTGATATATGAGACACCGAATGTACGGAATATAATTCTGAGGGCAATTCCAACTCAGAGGCTACCTTGCCAACTCTTCTCAAAATTCGGTTAGGGAACAACATTGCAGAGACTATGTTTTCCTTTCTTCCCAAACCGCATCACTCCCTTCATGGGAGATATTTTAAGAAACACCCAATCATGGACCTCAAACTCTAATTCTCTTCTTCTCACATCTGCATAAGACTTTTGATGACTCTGAGCAGTCTTCATCCTGTCCTTTAGCAACTGAACCTTCACAATGGCCTCATGAATTGAATCTGTCTCTATCATAGCTGCCTCACCCACCTCAAACCATCCGATTGGCGATCTACACCTCCGCCCAGAAAGAGCCTCGAACGGTGCCATCTGAATGATGGAGTGATAGCTGTTATTGTAAGCAAACTCGATTAGTGGCAAATGCTCATTCCAACTACCTTTGAATTCCATCACATATTCTCTCAACATTTCCTCGAGAGTCTCGATTGTGCGCTCCACTTGCCCATTCGTTTGCAAATGAAATGTCGTGTTGAGCTTAACCTGAGTCGCAAACCCTTTTTGGAATGACCGCAAAAATTGAGAGGTAAATTGTGTACCTCAGTCTGATATGATGGACGAGGGTGCTTCATGCAATCAAACCAGTTCCCGGATATATAGCTTGGCGTAATCCTCTGCAGAATTCGCGGTCTTAACTAGTAGAAAATGTGCAGCCTTGGTCAGCCTGTCTACCACAACCTAAATGGAGTCATATTATCGACGAGTAAGAGGCAGACCTGTGATAAAATCCACATTAATTTCTACCCATTTCCAAGTAGGAATACTGGTAGTCTGAAGTACGCCTCCTAGCTTTTGATGATCAATCTTTACTTGTTGACAATTCAGGCCCTTGGCTACGAACTCTGCAATAGCCCTCTTCAAGCCATTTCACCAATAAATCTCCCGTAATCACGATTCATCTTGGTGGCAATCGAATGGATGGAATATCTAGATCCATGAGCTTCATGCAACATCCGGATCCTCAAATCATCAACATCTGGAACACATAGGCGACCTTAGTACCGAAGCACACCATCTCCCCCTTTGGAGAAGACCTCCACCTTTTTACATCGAACGAATTCCTACAACTTTATCAATATTGGATCCTCATCTTTCTTTGCTTTTACCTCAGTTACCAAGGATGATTCTGACCCGTTTTACACAACAACACCGCCATCAGTCGAGTCGACCACCTTACTCCCAATATTGTGAGCCGATGTACATCTTTCACCAGCTCCTTCTTTCCTTCATCCACATCGGATACACTCTCCATTGAGAGTCTACTAAGTGTGTCTGCCACCACATTAGCCTTACCCAGATGGTAAAGGACACTCATATAGTAGTCCTAGAGCTGCTCCAACCACCTTCTTTGTCATAGACTGAGATCTTTATGCGTGAACACATACTGTAAGCTCTTGTGGTCTGTAAACACATCCATATGGACCCATACAAGGAATATCGCCATTTCTTCAATGCAAACACCATCGCGACCAACACAAGATCATGGATCGGGCAATCTTCTCATGGGTTTTCAATAGTCTAAGGCATATGCTATCACTTTTCCCATTCTACATCGACACACACCAAAGTCCAATCCGTGAAGCATCACAATACACCACAAAACCATTGGTACCCTCGGGTAGGGTCAACACCGGTGCGGAAGTAAGTCCAGTCTTTAACTCTTGGAAGCTTTTCTCATAAGCCTTTGACCATTTGAACTTCACCTTCTACTGCATCAATTTGGTCAAAGGTGTTGCAATGGATGAAAAACCTTCAACGAGAGGTAATAACCAGCTAAACCTATGAAGCTCAGAATATCTCAAGGATTCACCGATCTAGGCCAATTCTTCAACTCCTTGATTTTTTTAGAATCTACCTTTGTGCACTCATATGATACCACATGGCCCAAAAATGCTACGAAGTCCAATCAAAAATTGCACTTGCTGAACTTGGCATACTATTGACGATCCTTGAGAGTCTGAAGAACTACTCTCAAATGAGCGTCATGCTCCTCCTCGCACCGAGAATATATAAAGATGTCGTCAATAAACACGATCACGAACATGTCCAGGTATGGCTTGAACACCATGTTTATCAGATCCATATAAGTTGCAAGAGCATTCGTTAGTCCAAAAGACATAACAACAAACTCATATCCATACCGCATCCTAAAGGCGGTTTTCGGGATATCACATTCCCAAATTCTGAGATGATGGTACCCGGATATGAGGTCTATATTTGAGAAACACTTGGCACCATAAAGCTGATCAAACAAATCATTGATCATGGGTAAGGGATACCTATTCTTAATTGTGACTTTGTTCAATTGTCGATAGTCAATACACATGCGAAAAGAACCATCCTTCTTTCGGACAAAGAGAACTGGTGCACCCCATAGGGACTTGCTCGGCCTAATGAAACCCTTAACTAACATGTCCTTCAACTGCTTTTTCAACTCTTTTAGCTTGGCTAGAGAAATTTTGTATGGAGGAATAGATATAGGTTGCGTGTCGAGAAGAAGGTCAACACTAAAATCAATCTCCCTCTTGGGAGGAACACATGGAAAATTGTTAGGAAAGACCTCTAGATACTCACATGCTATTGGAACTGACTAGATAGTCGGGGTCTCGGACTCAACATCCTTAACCCTAACTAGATGATACATGCAACCCTTAGAAATCATCTTCCTGGCCTTAAGGTAGGAAATAAAATGACCTACAAGCACAACTGAACCACCCTTGCATTTTAAGACTTGCTCACCTGGAAATCTGAACTCTACTACCAGGGTTCTACAATTAACTAAAGCATAGCATGCAAATAGCCAATCCATGCCAAGAATAACATTGAAATTGCTATGGCTTACTCTATCAAATCTTCTAAGTATGACATTCTGATGTACTAAGACTGGGCAACTTCTATACACCCGTCTACCTATAACTGAGCCACCTACTAGAGTGGAAGCTAAGAAGGGTTTTGACCAGACTTCGGGACTGACTACGAAGCTACTGGCTACATAAGGCGTCACAAAAGATAAGGTAGCCCCCAAATCTAGCAAAGCATAAACATAAATATGAAAAAAATAAAAACATACAAGTGACCACATACGAGGAGACCTCCTGCTCCTGAAGGGATACTAAAGCATAGAATCTGTTCTAGCGCTGACCGCCAGCTGTGTTAGTAGATGCCCCCTGATGTGTTGTGCGTGTGGGAGGGGCTGATGAACTAGAAGCTGGGCCTCGACCCCCAATCTGATCCTGTCTCGCTACTGGGCAATCTCTAAGAATGTGTCCAGGCTTCCCATATCCGGAACAAGCACCTGAACCTACAAAGCACTGGTATGTGTGCCCTCGACCACAAATGCTATAATCTGCAGGCCTGCTGCTCTTACCCCTTGAGCATACTGCTTGCTCTCTTTGATCATGTTTAAGCCTAGATGGCACACTCAATGTCTAAGATGCTGGAGCAGATGATCTCTAGTGAGTCTGCTGTAGGTGCCCACCACCTGACCTTGCTTGGAGAATCGGTGGTCATCATTCCTGACCCTCTTGGCCTCCCTCTCCCTCAAATGTGTCGCCTCCATCTGCTGGGTGTACAACACTATATGTGGAAAGTCCATATTCTGATGAAGCCTAGTAGTCCTACAATCTTTGTAAAAATAGCCCGTTATGCCATGGACAAATTGGCTCACCCGTGCCATCTGATCAGCCACTAACTTTGGGTCATACTTTGACAAGCGAGTATACTGAAGAGCATACTCTTACACCATCATCCTCCCTTGCTTTAGATTCACGAACTCAGTTGCCTTTATCTCCCTCATCTCTCGAGGGAAGAACCGGTCTTGAAATGCAACATGGAACTCTTCCTAAGTGACTGTACCAGCTCCTGCGACCCTGCTATCCTTCTATTGGTTAAACCAGATATGTGCCACCTGTTTTAACTGATAAGAGGCCAACTCAGCGCACTCAACCCAAGTCACCCCCATGACTTGGGTGACTTTGACAATCCATCTATGAACTCGTGTGGGTCGTCATCTACCTTGGACCCAAGGAACTCCAGCGGGTTCATCCTCAAGAAGTCTCTAACTTGAGCTGCTACAGCTTTTCCATTCTGCGGATCATGTGCAATGGTTGCTGATTGACCTAAGCTATCAAGGCCTGTGAAAGAATCTGAATAGTAGCCCGGAACTCAGCATGAGCAGTTGGTTCCGGTGCCTGTGCTCCTGAACTGTTGGGGCTTGCTGAGGTCCATGACCATTACCATCCTCGTGGCCTCCACCATCTCCATTCCTCCTTCTATTCATCCTTCGAGGAGCCATAATTCTGCAATCGCGAATAGCACGAATTAGAAGGATTAAAAGACTTTTCATTGCATGACATAGATCATGAAAGAAGGGAACATTTCCTAAACATCACGTAGCCTCTTCATCATAAGTGTGGCGCACTTCACACCCATGAGGAAGACTCTACTCAACGCGGCTTTCAAACACCGTAGGACACTTCCAAACCTACGGATCTGATACCATGTTTGTTACGATCCAAATGAAGGCCCGGATTGTAACATGGGACAAGGAACCCCGAGATGTTCCAAGTCGACCCATGGCATAAGCATACATCTATAGAACTCATGAAACTGAATAATCGACAAGTAAAATAAAGAGTAAGTATAAACTTAAACATATTATCATAAGAAATATAGTCTGAAGTTGAGTAAACACATAAGTCTAAATAGCCTCTAATTACGGCGGGCTAATGTAACAAGACCCCCAACAAACTCAAACAACTGAAACTGAAATACCTAAGAAATCTAAGTACATTTAGTCCTCAGGAGATGAGGACTCACCAACAAGATGAGAGCTACACTGATAGACAATCTACGAGCGAGGCTGAGGCTGAGAGCTGGGCCCTGTATCACAAGATGATACAACATAGAAAGTATGCAGTCAATATGTGGAATGTACCGAGTATGAAAGGTAAGTAAAACCGCTATAGTAATAAAAGAATCATTTAAGGGAAATATCAAGAGAACATGAGCATTAGAAAATTTAGAGTAGGGCTTGCATGCATTCTTTCTGAAATCATGATTCATTCATAACATGACATAACATAACTTCATAAAATCATAACTGAATCGGTTGGCTCAAGATGAATTCTGACATTTGTAAGTAAAATCTAAACATTGAGTCAAACTTGCTTTAGAACATGCATTTACATAAATCTCATAAGTAATGAATATGCATATTTGTAATCATGAGGAAAAATGGGAGACTCGTCTTTTAACCGACATACCATGATAGAGCTTACGTGGTCCCAACTATCACACCTAAGTGGGTAGAGCCGTCCAAAACCTTGCCAGGGCTAGGGATGATACCATAATATCAATATCAAACTGAAGGCCCATTCAGGCAAGGGAAGCTAACAAGGGAGGTCCCAAAGCAAATGTAATAGCATAAACCTACATTGGTGCATAGTCTTGAGGCATAGGGTGATCGACCCATATCCTACTCGATGCTAGACAATGCTCCCAAAGACATGCATATGCTCTACATCATTTTATAAGGAAGCTCAACATTGTATATCGATGAAGCTCAATAGTCAACACATCCCAAATATAAAATCATGCATATGAGAAGCTTGAATTCAAACATACCACAAGCGGGTAAGTGTAATTGGGAGCATTCACTCCAAAACAATGTGGTAAGCTATGCATAGCCAAAGTTTAACTCAAAACATACCAAAAGCTAAAAATATAATTGAGATATTCCGCTCCAAAATAATGTGGTAAGCTTAATTTGGGAAAATCATCATTTATACTCAACATTTGGGCAATGCCCAAAGCTTTATCATACTAGATGATGCTAAATTCATATCAAAATTATCAATTATAACATGAGTAGCTTTAAAACATGCTTTTCTTCATAATATCTCATCATCATCACTTATTCATTACAAATCTCGCTTTTCATGAACATCTTATCAATGGGCTTTTGATTTATAAACTAGAAACATGAATTTGAATTGGAAACATTATAAAAATTGCCCATGCTTCATAATTCGATAATAGAATCATAATCAATGCATACCCATGCGTAGAAATAGAAAATTCATGCATTCGGGTGAAACCCCATAGATATATCATAGAATTTTATACATTGTAGAGAGGAATTGGGAATGGGTGTAGAAGAAACCACCCATTCATGACCCTACATACTTGATGGAGGATAAATATCACTCTCCCTTGAATGCCCAAAAGAAGATTGAAGGAGAAAACCTTGAATCACCTTTGATTACCTCTCTATCACTCTTCTATTCTTTTGCATGCATGAATGAAGACATTAGTAGTTCCCCCCATCTTAAACCCACACTTCATAGCCTAATACGACCTAGTTTAGGACCCTAGAGCATACGAATTAAGAAAATACCCTTACTTAAATCGCAGGATTTTGCTTACTACTAGTCCCCACGAGGGACTGGACGACTCGTTCCCATATGCCACGACTAGTGGCCACAAACCGTCAAATCCACTGCCAAAATTCCATCACGGGACCCCACGAGGGACCCCTAGAATCGTGGTGGCTAATCACGACTCTTGGTCACCAACCGTGATCCCCACTACCCATAATTTCCTTGCAAATCTCCAGTCCAGGCCACGGGTTACTCCACGACTTATGTGGCCTGACCATGACTCGTGGTCATGCCCGTGGTGACGTGGTGACCCCTCAAGACCACACTCCTCTTTCCATGACCACGAGTCACCCCACGACTCGTAGTCCCTCCACACGGGTCACCTAACGATCTATTAGGTGATCTGGTGTAGATTTTCAGTTTTTCTCAATATCAGCTCTCGGGTCTGATGTTTGGCTTCCAGGGTATAACACTAAGAGTGTGT
The DNA here is from genome assembly GCA_035772735.1 of Datura wrightii. Taxonomy (NCBI): domain Eukaryota; kingdom Viridiplantae; phylum Streptophyta; class Magnoliopsida; order Solanales; family Solanaceae; genus Datura; species Datura wrightii. The sequence continues at coordinate 149,854,997 of JASDFA010000001.1, read as the reverse complement.
CGAATTTCTCTATATGGGGAGTCTCAAAATCAAGTCTAGGAATTTTTGTGGGTCAATGTTATACCTAGAAACCCAAAGATCAGACCCAAGAGTAAAGATGGAGAAAAATTTAAAATTGGCATTAGGACTTAAAACGGGTCGTGAGGTAACCCGTGAGAGCAGCCCATGAGTCATGATGTGACTCATGGTGAGGCTCAGAAGGTGAGTTGTAATTTCGAAACTTTGATCCCCACAGATGTGACCATGAGTCGTGGTCACGCCCCATAACTCGTTGGGTCAGTCGTGGGAAGTGGTGATTGAGAAAGGATAAGTAGGAGGCTGTGTATATGACAAGTGGTGACCATGAGTCATGGTCACTAGCAAAAAATCGTGAAGTCAACCTTGATGAGCCCAAATGACTTATAAGAAGTGTAGTTGACGGAAGAAGCCACGAGTAGTGGCCAGAGGTGACGAGTCGTCATGTCCCTTGTAGGGACTAATTGGCAGTTATTTTCTGTGAATTTAGTAAGGGATTTTCCATAATTCCTAAGATTCTAAGGCATAAATTACGTCATTTTAAGTTATGTATGATGACTTTTAAGAGGGTTAACTTCATTTTAGGTCATTCTCATTCATGCATGCAAAGATAGAAAGTTAGAGGGGGTGATCAAGCTTGTTCTTCTTCAAATTCTATTCAATTCCTCCTGGGCAATCAAAGAAGTGTAAGAATCAGCTACAATCAGGTATGTAGGGTTATGAATGGGTAAATCCTTTCACACCCAAGCCCTATCCCTGTTTAAATCATGAATTTCCTATGTCTAATCTATGGGGTTTTATCCCAATGCATGAAATTCCTAATTCTGTACATGGGTATGATTTGAATATGTATATACTATTTAATTATGATTCATGGAAAATTTTTATGTTTTATCCAATGAAAAATCATGTTCTATGTTTATTTAATTAAAAAGCCCATTGATGAGAAAGTCATTAAATGTTGTGATTTATGATGAATGTTCAAATATGATAAGGTATTATTTATGAAAAGCATGTTATCAAGCTACCAATTTTTATAATCATGTTTTCAACATGAATTGAGTATGTTCAAGAATGTTAAGGTATTAGGCAATTCCCACTTGTTAAGGTATAATTAATGATTTTCCCGAATTAAGCTTACAATATGGTTTTGGGGTGAAGACTCCCAATTTTCTTTCAATTGTGGTATGTTTTGAGCTAAAGCTTCTCATATGCATGATTTCATATTTGAGGTGTATTTGATTATCGAGCTTCATTAATGGACGATGGTGAGCATCATTGAAAAATGATTGAGAGCATATCTATATTTTGGGAGTAGGGTCCAGCACCGAGTAGCCTAAGGGTCGATCACCCTTGTTGAAATCCCACATATTTAACTAAAATTCCCTAGAGAAGGAAGCTTGAATTGTTGCACTGGAGGAGGAACCCTAGACCTTGCTTGAGAGCTCTTAAGTGAGAACTTGAATAATTTTTCTGTGAATTTTAGTGGGGATGAGGGGAAAAATGTTAACCCCTCTAAATTCCCTTGAAAATACCCAAAACGACTTAGTTTAGGATTTAGGAGGTTAGGGAATTATCGAAACACCCTTAGGAAAATCACAGGGAATAACTACCAGGTGGTCCTAACGAGGGACCTAATGACTCGTTAGCCTGGGCCATTACTCGTGGTCTGATCGGTGAAGTTCACTGCTCATCTGATCACCTGAGCTCGTCACAGCAAACCTAACAACTTGTTAGTGGTGACCACGACTCGCGGTCACCACTCGTTATGTACACTGCCTCCTTCCTTCCATTTCTCGATCATCCCCTTCCAATGACTGACGTAACCAGTCGTGGGACCTAACCGCGACTCGTTGTCATATCCGCGGGTAGGCAACTTCCCAAATCCCTTTTCACGAATCATCCAATGACCCGTTAGATCCTATAACGAATCATTAGATGAGTCGCTCTGAGGCAATTTTACAGGTTTTTTGCTGAGTTCATTTTAAACTCTTGGTTTAAAGCTTGGGGACTTTTGGGGTGTTACAATATCTCCCCCTTGGGAACATTAGTTCTCGAACGTTGGGAAACATACAGAAAAGCAGAGAGATAAAATTTTAATATTCAAATATTGATCATTAAACCAAAAACTGACAGAAAGAATATCTCTGATTCAACTACGTAGCTAAACTGAATTCACTTTTCACACATACTTCCATAAACACAAAAGAAACTTAAAACACATGAATTGAAAATGAAAACTAAATTGAGTTCTAGGGCAAGACTGATATCTCAAGATGTAATAGAGCTGGTAGAGAATAAGTGCGGATACCTGGCCATCATATCTGCTTCGGCCACCCACGTAGCTCCCTCCACCTGCTGATTTCTCCATAGGACCTTGACCAAATCTACTTCCTTGTTCCTCAGCTTATGAACCTGACGGTCAAGGATCTAGACTGCGACCTCCTCGTATGAGAGACTATCCTTTATTTCTACACTATACAATGGCAAAATTGAAGTTGGATAACCAATGCAATTCTTCAACAATGACGCATGAAATACTGGGTGCAAAAAAGCCATCTCTAAAGGTAATTCCAACTCATAGGCTACCATCCCAATTTCATGTGGGTATGATGATATCTTGAGTCATACCTCTCGGTCTTTGATGCTCTACTTTGACTTGCTGGCAGTTTGGGCACTTGGCTACAAATTCGGCAATGTCTCTCTTCAAGCCGTTTCACTAGTAAATATCCTACAAATCGTAGTACATTTTAGTAGCACCAGGGTGGATGGAGAACCTCAAACTGCGTTCTTTAGATAATATCTTTTGTCTTAGGTCACTGATGTCCGGTACGCTTAACCTTCCCTGATAACGGAGCACACCATCTCCCCTTTTGGAGAAAGCCACAACCTCCTTTTTGAGAACTGCTTCCTTGAGTTTAAGAAGAATGGGATCCTCATCCTATTTGTACTTAACTTCAACAACCGAAGAGGAGTATGACCCACTTTGTATCACCACTCCACCCTTAGTTGATTCAACCAATTTCACCCCTAACCGAGCTAGTCTGTGAATATCCTTGGCCAACTCTTTTTTGCCTTCCTCAATATGAGCCACACTGCTCATAGACACTCGGCTTAGGGCATCAACCACCATTTTGGTTTTTCCTGTGTGATATAGAACGCTCATGTCATAATCCTTTAGGAGCTCTAACCTCCTTCTCTTGCGAAGATTTAGGTCCTTCTGACTGAATACATACTGTAGGCTCTATTGATCAGTGAAAACATCCACGTGAGCCTCGTATATATAATGCCTCCATATTTTCAATGCAAACACTACTGCTTCCAACTCTAAGTCATGAGTTGGATAATTCCTCTCATGAACCTTGAGCTTCCTAGAGGCGTAGGATATTACTTTTCCCCGCTGCAGAATGCAACCGAGTCCAACTCTGGGAGCATCTTAATACACTACAAATCCATCCGATTCTTCTGGTAGAGTCAATACTGGAGCAGTAGTGAGTCGAGTTTTTAACTCTTGGAAACTCTTCTCAAACGCATCTGACAACTAGAATGTCACCTTCTTTTGAGTCAGCCTAATAAGTGGAGATGCTATGGAAGAAAAGCCCTCTACAAAGCATCAGTAGAAGCCGACGAACCGAAGAAACTTCTGATTTCGGTAGGGAGGTTGGTCTGGGCCAGTCTTTCACTGTTGCTATCTTTTGAGGACCAACCTGAATACCTTCACCAGAGAGCACATGACCCAGGAAAGTCACAGACTTCAACTAGAATTCACACTTGCTGAACTTGGCGAACAACTAGAGGTCTTTGAGTGTCTGAAGCACTATCCTTAGGTGATTAGCATGCTCTTCCTCATTTCTAGAGTATAGCTAAATGTCATCGATGAATACGATGATGAACATATTTAGATACTTCTTGAAGACTCTGTTTAGTAGGTCTATAAAGGATGCAGGGGCATATGTTAGTCCGAAGGACATAACTACAAACTCGAAGTGACCATACCGAGTCCGAAAATCTGTTTTAAGTATGTCACACTCTCTAACTCTTACATGATGATACCCCAACCTGAGAATTACTTTGGAGAAATAGCTGGCTCCCCGTAGTTGTTCGAACAGGTCATTAATCCTAGGTAGGGGATATCTATTCTTGACGATGACCTTGTTCAACTGATGGTATTCAATGCACATTCTGAGGGTGCCTTCTTTCTTTCACACAAAAAGCATTAGAGCACACAGGGAGAGATGTTGGGTCTGATAAAACCCTTATCAAGAAGATCTTTTAGCTGCTCCTTCAACTCGTTAAGTTCAGCTGGAGCCATTCTATAAGGAGGGATGGAGATAGGCTGAGTATCTGGAATAAGTTCTCTGCCGAAGTCAATTTCCTGTTCAGGAGGGACTCCGGGAAGATCTTCGGGGGATACATCTAGAAACTCTCTAACAAAAGGGATTGACTGGATAGTTGGGGCCTCCGAATTAGAATCCTTGACCCGAGCTAGATGATAAATATATCCCTTAGAAATAAGCTTCTTGGCTTTAAGGTAGGAAGTAATCCTACCCTTCGACACTAAACTATTGCCCGACCATTCTAGAGCTGGCACATTGGGGAACTAAAACCTAATGACCCTAGCTTTGAGTCAACTAAGACATAACTGGAGTGTAACCAATTCATGCCAAGAATGAGGTCGAAGTGGACCATGAACTCTACAATGTCAGTGGGAATGACTTTATTGCAGATTGAGATTGGATAGTTTCTATACACCCGGTTGGCTCTAACTGACTCGCCAACAGGGGTGGAAACTGAGAAGGGTTCTAGTACTTCTGGACTGATATTGAACTGAACTACTACGTAAGAGTCACGAATGATAATGTGGCACCCGGATCAAGCAAGGAATATACATCTAAGTGTAAAAGATGTAACGTACCCGTGACTACATCTGGTGAATTCTCCTGATCCTGAAGAGATGATAGTGCATAAAAACGGTTTTGACGTTGACTACCCTCCGTACCTGATGTGTTAGCTTGTTGAGCTGGTTGGCCTGCTGGAGCTATTGAGGTGGTGGACTGTGATCTCCTACGACCTGCTGACGGGCATTCCTTAGCCGATGCCCAAGCTAGGCACAACCAAAACAGCCCTCTCAGCCCCTGCAAACACTCTCTTGGGTGGTTCTTGCCACACTTGGGACAAAATGGATATCTATTCCTGCACTATAGCCCTGAGACTGAGAGCTAGATGCTCCACCCCTCTGGTCCTGGCAGGAGCGAAAAGTAGGGGTGCTGGGTAAGCTGGGCATTGGGGCCCTCTGCTGCTGCTGCTACTGTGCACAGTTGCTACCGCCTGTACTCTTATGACCATGATCTTACTGGCCAGTCCTTGCCCACTTATTCTTTCTTTCCATGTCCCTCAGTTTTTCAGTCTTGATTTGCTGGGCATAGACAATAAGACTAGAGAGGTCTATATCAATGATCAACATCACGGTTCTACACTCTTTTAGGACCAAGTTTTACACCCCATTCATGAATTTAAGCATGCGAGCCCTTAGGTCAGCCACCATCTCTGGAGCATATTTAGACAACCTTATGCACTCCAGAGAATACTCTTCCACAGTCCTGTTTCCTTGTCTAAGGTTCATGAACTATGCTACCTTGGCCTCCCTGAGCCCCTAAGGGAAGAATCTGTTTAGGAATGCTGTAGTGAACTCCTCCCATTCCACTAGTCGTGCATTTGATCTTGGGAAATTTATATGCCCAAGTGATACTCAAATGTGTCATTTTTGCCTTGTTTATCTGTCGATGTGTATATATTCTCATGTGATTTGTAATAAAATGTGAATTTATACTAACCAACATGATTAGCGTTGTTTTGAAGGTGAAATATAATTTTGGGAAGCTAAAATGCATGTTGGGAGAAATTGGGGTTGGACTCGAATGCTAGAAAGGGAAAAAGCACTTGAAGGCACGAAGTAAAGGGGCTTTGCGATGGAGTCATGTCACGCTGCCATCGCGGATGCCTTCTGCCTGGATATGGAATTTTTGCCAAATTCCAGTGAAGGTGCGCATTGGGGCCGTGGCACATTGGCCTAGCCCCGCATTGCACGCCGTGCCACGTTGGGCCTTAATACCTGGACGACCAAATTCTAGTAAGGGTCCGCGTCAATGGCGTGTCAAGGAGGCAGTGCTCCGCGATGCACTCCGTGACACGTTGCTTGTTATTCCGGAAAACATTCCCACTAGTATAAATAGAACACTTAGGTTCATTTTTAATTATTCTGACTTGGTGGAGCAAGAACGTGGGTTACAGGTAGTTGAGAGGACGAAAATATCAGGGTTTTTCTCTATCTCCTTCTTCTTGATTTGAATTGCTTGTATGATTTATACTCATTTAACGATGTTTAATCCACAAATGAGTGGCTAAATCCTCTTCTTGCTGAGGTTAAGAACAATTGTATTGAAATGTGATTATTGATAAATTTGTTTTTTCATCTTTTCTTTCATGGCTGTTCTGTTGATTCTTGTTCTTACTGCATTAATGTGTGGCCAACGTTAATGTATATCTAAAAAGTCTGGTTTCACTCGAGAGAGCAAGAAATTGGAAAGTTGTGAATTGATAGGATATGATCTTTTCATAGTTTGGGAAAATTGAGAATTGATTTACCTTCAGGATAGAAATATACCTGAAAGTCGTATTAGTCAATTAAGGAAACGGTTTTGGATGGCTAGAACATGAATTTCGTTTTATCACAGAAATGTAGGTGGAAGGTTCATGATTCTTAAGTTGGGTTAAATACGAGAATTTTAATCCATAGGCAAAAATTCTTGACTAGCAACCGGAAGAAAGATTAACCAAATTGTATCAATAATTTATTTCTCTACATGTTCGTTTAACCTCAGCATGCTCATACTTATAGTTCAGACTCAAATTGTATATTCGTTTTATAATTAGTATAAAATTAGAAACCAAAATATCAAATTTCTCTTAACACTGTTGTCTGCATTTTTAGAGTTAAGGTTTATTGACACTTGAGTAGATTGTTACCCTAGCCCAGTCCCTGTGGGATCGATACTTGGCTTACTTGAGCCACTTTATTACTTGTTCGACCACGTGCACTTGCGTGTTGTTGTGAAAACACCAAACAAGTTTTTGGCGCCGTTGCCGGGGACTGTCAATCGGTAATTTATTCTTAAGTGTTAGTTTGCTATTTCATCTTAGTGTTGACAACTTGGTCTTAGCCTGTATTTTGCAGATACTAATTTCTGTTGAACACTGGCAAGAGACAAGGTGCTGGTGTACTTATATTTAGAGCCGAAAAGACAATTTCATCGTCAAAAGAGAGAAGTTCTAGAGAAAAAGCTGCAGTTGCTCAGACAAACAATTAAGGAGCAACAACAGAATCCACCAGTTGTACGGGCAATGTTAGTGCCCGATGACATGGCAGCCAGGCCGGTTCGCGAGGTGGCAATCCCACATGCTAATAATGTCACTCTAGCATCCGCAAACCTAAGCCAGGAGGGAGGTTTGAGCTTTAGAAGAACATGGTGCAATTGCTGCACATCAGTGGGCAGTTTACAGGTCTCCCTCATGAGGATCCACAACAACATCCCCAAAGTTTCTTGGAGATAAGTGACACTTACATCCCCGCAGGAGTGTCATCAGATTATGTCAGGCTTACATTGTTCCCATTTTCACTTTTGGGAGAAGCCAAGAGGTGGTTGAAAGCTGAGCCACCTAATTCTATCACTACGTGGGATGATCTTGCAATGAAATTCTTGATACGTTTTGATCACGGGCAAAAATATATGCCCGAGACACGCTTTACGACTTAAATTAGTCTTGTTTATCTAAGATTATTGTATACATGTTCATGTAATTGTAGATAAAGTAAAGATATGTGCTAACCAACATGATTAGCCTTTGTTTTGTAGGTTTTGATGACTTTTGAGCAACTAATCCATGAGTTGGTGAGGTAGAGGCTTGGAAACGGAATCAACACGCAAACGTCGGCAAAGAGGAGGCACAAAACAGCCCACCGACGCGTCGACAAGATGCCACGGCAGGCAGGCCGCTCACAACAGCCCACCTGCGCGTTGGCAACGTGCCACGGCAGGTGGCCTCCGCGACCAAGGGCTGCCAACGCGCTGCCCAAGCAGCATGACACGCTGCCAACGCGGCAGGGTGCTGCCCGGGCCAATTTCGGGTGATTTCCAGAGGGCTCCGCGTCTGTAGCGTGTCACGGAGGCCGTGCTCCGCGATGCACTCCGTGACACGTTGCTTGTTATTCCGGGAAAGAGTCCTACTACTATAAATAGCACACTTAGGTTTATTTTTCATAATTCAGACTTGGTGGAGCAAGGACGTGGGTTACAGGCAGTTGAGGGACGAAAAAGCTAAGGGTTTTTCTCTCTTTCTTTCTTCTTTCAATCAATTGTTTGTATGATTAACACTTGTTTTAGGATGATTAATCCACAAATGAGTGGCTAATTCTCTTCCTTGCTGAGGTTATGAACAATGGTGATGAATTTTGATTATTTAATTGTATGGTTTTTCATCTTCTTCTTCTATGTAGTTCTATTAATTCTTGTTTCAATTGCCTTAGTGTGTGGCCGACATTAATGTACATCTAAAAAGTCCGATTTCACTCGAGAGAGCGCGAAATTGGAAAGTTGTGAATTAATAGGGTATTGTTCTTAACTTGATTTGGGAAAATTGGATTTTGATGTGCTTTCCTGATAGAAATATACTTGAAAGCCGTATTAGTCAATTTAGGAACCGGAATTGTATTGTTAGGTCATAAATTGCATTTGATCACAGAAATGTAGACGGATGGTTTATGATTCTTAAGTGAGATTAAATACGAGAGTTTTAATCTCTAGGCTAATGTTCTTGGCTAGCAACAGGAAGAGAAGATTAACCAAATTAGGATTATAATCAAATTCATTACTTGTTCTTAACCTTGGCATGCTCATATCCATAGTTTCAATTCACAGTAAATATTTGTTAATAGTTTTAGTATATAATTTATAAACAAAAATTATTTAACTTTTGGTTACGTTGTTGTCAGCATATTTAGAATTAAGATAGAATATAGTATACTTGAGCAATTTTACTTATCCAGTGTCTCCTTGGTTTGATACTTGGCTTACTTAGCCACTTTATTACTTGTTTGACCACGTGCACTTGCGTGTCGGTTTTTAACCCTATAGCAAACCACCGGACAAGTTTTTTTCCATCCGGTAAAACAGCAAGACTTAGAAGTCAAATTCTAAGTTTTAAACAGAGAGAGGGAGAGAATCTGTATCAAGCATGGGAGAGATTCAAATCTATGTTGTGGGATTATCCTCATCATCACCAATCCAATGAAGTGCTGGTGCATACTTTCATAGAGGGTTTGGAACCCCACACAAAAATCTTGCTAGACTCAACAGCTGGGGGGCAAGCATTGGAGAAAACTTATGAGGAGTTGTATACCTTGTTGAATCGTATTTCATAGGGAAATCCGGAGTGGAATGCGGATTCTTCAAGAGGAAGAACCAGAAAGGTAGCAGGAGTCCTAGAAGTGGATGTTACAGCTATTACTGCATAGATAGCTACGTTGCAGAATCAACTTAACACCCACTTCTGTAACATGAGCATGAACCAGTCTCAAGCCCCAATGGATGTAGTGCAACAAATTTAGTGTGAAGTATGCGGGAGTAGTGGACACTCAGCTGAGTGTTGTGGAGCAAATCCTGATTCGGTGAACTTTGTTGGTAATGTACAGAGAAACAACCACCTACAGTATGGAAACAACTACAATTCCAACTAGAGGAATCACCCGAATTTCTCTTGGGGTAGCAATAACCATGAAGGGCAAAGTTCGAGTCAGGGGGCGCAGAGGAATCAAGGAGGACAGCAGAACTATCAGGCACAATATAGAAGCAACAATGCACCTCCTCCACCACCATCACCCAGCATTGAGGAGATGTTCTAGACAATGATAGCTAACCAAGCTCAATTGCAGGCTGACTATGTGAAATTGGAAACCGAGGTAAAGAACAACCAGTTAGCTACCAAGGCACTGGAGTATCAATTTGGGCAATTTGCTAGAGCCCAAAACACCAGGCCTAGAGGAGGACTCCCGAGCGACACGGATCCCAACCCTAAGCAGGTGAATGTAGTGACCACAAGGAGTGGCTTGCAGCTTAAAGAGGTGGAACCAGAAAGACCACCTCAAAAGTCGGGAGCAGCCGAAAGTGAGAGGGAGCAAAGTGAAGAGAGGGGAAAGAAAAAGGAGGCTGAACCAGAGAGAACACCACCCCCGTTGCCTCAAAGATTAAAGATACACAAGGAGGAGGCGTGTTTCAAGAAATTCATGGAGGTGCTGAAACAGGTACATATGAACTTACCTCTTGTTGATGTTTTGCAGGGAGTGCCGAAGTACGCAAAGTATATTAAGGACATCGTGGCGAACAATATTTGGTTGACTGAGTATGCTACGGTGGCTCTTACGGAGGAATGCACTTCCCAGATACAAAACTGGTTTCCCACAAAGCTCAAGGACCCTGGTAGCTTTACAATACAAATTACAATTGGGCAGAGTATCCGAGCTCGCGGATTATGTGATTTGGGAGCCAGCATTAACTTGATGCCGACATCGGTATTCAAGAAGTTGGGTCTAGGAAGTCCTAGATCAACAACAGTGATATTGCAACTAGCGTATCGTTCCTTAGCCAGACCTGATGGCATGGTGGAGGATGTGCTGGTGCAAGTGGGCTCCCTTATCTTCCCGGTAGATTTCGTCATGCTGGATTTTGAGCCAGATGCGGAAGTCCCATTTATTTTGGGATGCCCTTTCTTGGCAACCGGGAAAGCGCTGATTGATGTAGCTGCAGGGCAGCTAACAATGCGAGCACATGACAAGGGGGAGGTGTTTGATGTGTACAAGGCCACCAAGCTCCCGGTTGTGTATGAGGAACTCTCGGTGATCAATGTGATTAAGCAAGCTGATTTATCCAGAGAGTTTAGTCACGGGAGTTATTGGGGAAACCATCGGAAAGATGTAAGCATTACTGGGGTGAGGAAGGTGGTCGAGAGAAAACGTCTGTCACCCTAGAAGATGACTGAGCTGAATGACATCGAGCTGCGACGGTAAACCAGGCGCTGCACGGGAGGCAACCTGTGAAAATTTTTTTGTAATATTTTATTAGATTTCGTAAAAATAAAAAAAAGAAGAAAAATAAAAATAAAAACAAAATTCGTATTTTAACTGAAACCTATAATTCTAACCAATTTCTTGTTGTGAGATGAATTTCAGGTTGAACGGAGGATAAATATGCAAAGGATCGCAAAGGAAAAATCGAGGTATGAAAAATAATAAAAAGTGGCAAAATAGTGAGCCCACGCGATGGCTCCGTGTCACGGAGGAGGGCCTCCGAGTTACCCTCCGTGACACGTTGAAGGTGATTCTGGAATTTTTTTCAAATTGCAGAACACCTGCGCGATGGCTCCGTGTCATGGAGGGATGCTCCGCGTTACCCTCCGTGACACGTTGAGGTGTATATCGCGACAGGTCACACCAGGTCGCCGGGTGACCCGATCTTCACTTCTTAACCCTGATTTCCCCTCATTTTTCCTCATTTTTCATTCTCTCTGCGATAAACATCCCAAAAACCCCCTTCTCCCTCAACGTGACACGGACCTAGGCACACATTTTTATCAAGTTTTCTTCATTTCATCGAATTCAAGCTATGTTCTTCAACTCTATCTCAATTCTTGTCGAATTTTTCGATGTTGAACATGTGATATGAGCAAAACTTGCCGTAAGTAGAAATTGAGCTTAAATTCAATTGAGTTATTGTTGATTGATGTTCGTAGAATCATTGTTATTGCATGAACTCGATAATTACATAGCTTGATAGAATTTTTTATAAAATCTTAGCTAGGGCTTGAATTTGAGTGTGAAAAAAAAATTTAGTTGAACTTTGAAATTCTTGCTGGGTTGTTTATGTCGGGTGAGATGAGTCGGTTGTGCTAACTGTTAATATGCTAAAAGACCGACGGATTTTCGGGTTAAGGAAATTGTGGAAATTGCAAGAAATGGGTGAATTATATGGCTTCATGTAGATAACTTTTCTTTGTTTCTCCTTGCTAAGTGCTATGGGATGAAAAGTGATCGATTGTAATGTTGTGGTTAGCTGTACGAAGTCTGAGTAGTACAAAAGAATTTATACTGTCGAATTCTCTGAATGCACTAAGCATACTTATTATGTTTTGTTGTTTGTTTTTGGAAATGAGTATGATTTTGCCGTAACGTGATGATTGGGGCTAAAGACTAAGTGTGGGGTAGCCTAGCTTAACCCAACCTTAGTCGAAGCTAATTTTAATTGGAATAACATTGGGACTGTCTTTTGGGTTTGACAAGAACAATGGAAAGCAGGCAAGACAAGGGAAAGGGCGCATTAACACCAAGCGCCGGAAGGAAAAGAATCAGAGTGGGAACAGCAGTCCCAGCAGCACCAGCGGTTCCACGCAGCCAACACCGTTAATATGGAAGCCAGGATATGGCTGAAGTTTGTTTGTTCCTGCCTGATCCCGGGGGTGCATATGACAGATGTCACCCGGGATCGTGTATGCTTGGTATACGCCTTGACGAAAGGGCTGGAGATCAACATGGGGGTGGTGATTATCTCCGCCATGAAGAGAGCCCGTTTGCATCAGGGGCATAGGTACGGGTTTGGTGGATTACTGACCACGTTCCTGAGGGGCCTGGATATCGAGGAGGAGGCCCTTGACTACATCCCGCAGATGGAGCAGCGGGCCTTAGATGTCACCAAAACTAAGGCACCTGACACCACTCACGGGCCAGTTCTTACACTAGCCGAGCGATATGGTCGGGATGATCAGTACATGGCTCGCATGTTTGGCATGCAGATGCTCCAGCTGCGCATAGGCGGGAGGCCAGAAACAGAAGAGGAGCTGTGGCAGCTCGAGCTAGACTACCCTTTTGGCGAAAATGCCAGGGCTCTATGTCGAGTGGGGCCAGCTTTTGTGGAGCCCACCGATGATGATGTCCCCACAGATGAGGAGACACATCGTGATGACTCCGATGTGGAGTCAGATGATGACGATGGGGGAGATTTAGACATGGGAGACGAGGCAGCAGCACCTGACGAAGAAGTAGAATACTTTGATTGATTAGGGAGTTTCACCACCCACTCTTGTACTATGCTAATTTTTGTGAACACTGGGGACAGTGTTCGATTTAAGTGTGGGGTGGGAGTAGTTAGGTGTTGGTAGCTGTTGTCTTTAATGTATGTTTCTATTCTGTTGTCGTGCCTGTGGAAAATTGTGACCTTGTGATTGTGATGTTTATGTTTTGTATTGTAATTAATGTGAAGCTGCTGTGTGTTGTTGAATGTTGTTAGCTGGCTTTGTACATATTTTTATTTTATCAAAATGATCGATATTTTTAAAATAATTTTTTTTTATGAATTTTTAAATTTTTGGGTTTCTCGGCGTTTGTTTTTGGTTCTTTTACCGAGAATAGTCCCATTGAATCAAAGTCTTAGTTAGTGACTGTTCCCTATGATGGATGGATGATGACCGTCTTAAGGGAAATGTAGTTGTTAGGAGTAGATTTTGTTTTCATTTATTTTTCAGTTTTTTCTTTTGTGGGCTGCATCCCAAAACCTATAATTACTTTATGGTTGCGGAATTCTGGTTGCGTGTTGTACATGATGTTTGAAATGCAAAGGTGATTCATATGAAAGCATGCAACTTTGCAAATATGTTGAGATACCTAGGCCATAGAGTTCGACTCAGTGTGATTGAGGCTTAATGATTGAATTCTTGTAATTAGCTGATTGAAGAGTCTGTGAATATGTCTTGAGTTGAGCATGTGCAATAAGTGTATGGTGAGGTTTTGTTGATTCCATGCTATTGTGAAATGTCTAGAACTTGCCTGGTGCGTGTACAAACTGAAATGAAGGATGTGTATTGTAGGAAAGGATGTAGGCATTTCTTTGCTTTAACCAATTTTTTTTTCTTTCATTATCATACCCACCTTGAATGGACACCCTAGTTAGCCCATTGAGCCTTTAGCCTATTATTTTTCTTTTGTCAAAAAGGTGTAAACCGAGCTTAACCCCTTCTTTTCATTATCCGTGAATTTGATCCAAAACTCTTAAGCGCTCAAGAAAAGAAAAGAATTTTCCCAAAGTGTCAAGGAGTGAGAATGGTGAAAAGAAAAGAAAAAGCAGAGTGATGAAAGGAAAGAAAAGGTCGAAGGTGCACTTGTTATAAACTAAATGTAATGAAGATGTACAAATAATCCTTGTTATTGAGTCAAGTGTGCTTAAAGATATGGGTCAAAATAAAGAAAGACTTCAAGAATGGGAGGATGAAGGAAGAAACAATGCCAATGAGGTTGATGGGATGTATTGAAAAAGCGCTTAAGGATGCTAGTGGCTATTATTGGTTAGCCCAATATTTACTAGTTCCATAGCTTACATTACAACCCGTTAAGTCCTACGTGATCTTACATCACACTTCCTTATATTAGTGGAGTAATACACTAAGGGAAAGTCTATGGTTCATGACATGATGCATGTGAATTATTTTGGGAGAGAGAGCGAAATTGTGTTTATATGCCCGTGCATGTAATCTTTTGAGTTCATGTGATTAAAAAGGGAAAAATTCTCTTGTGTTGTGAGGGCACATGCTTGACGAGAGATTAAAATTCGTGTTGGATATCTTCATCAGCTGATTTACATGAGTTTGCCGATATCGAGAGTCAATTCTTGAGTCTAGGAAGTCTTAATGTGTTGAAGGCCACAGTATTGATAAGACCATGCATGTTTTCTTGATGATTTTCTATATTAAATAATCGGTATAACCATAGCTTGAATTGTCGAACCAAAGTAGCCAGGTTGGGGTGTCAATTGCATGAGGTGTAAGATTATTGTTCGGGGACGAACAAGGATTTAAGTGTGGGGTAAGTGATCTTGGGCAAATTTATATGCCCAAGTGATACTCAAATGTGTCATTTTGCCTTGTTTATCTATCGATGTGTATACATTTGTTATACCCCGTAGAATTCCCGGCACTTAGATGACCTATTCCAACATTGATTAAGCATATTTGAAGGCCATACGTGTGGGAGAAAGGCCCGGGAAAAGATCGGACGAGAAGCCTGTCGAACCATCGCGGAAGGAGCCGAGGCAGTGCCCTCCGCGATGGCAGCGTGTCACGAAGGAGGAGCCTCCGCGTTGGCTCCGTGACACGTTGGCCTTGTCCAGGCCCAAGTATATAAAGCCCCACTTCGGTTTTAATTGATAAAATCTTAAATAAATTTCAGAGAAACAGAGTCAAACGCAGAGAACAGAGAGGGACGAAGGAAATTAATTAATTTCCGTCCGATTACGCTGCCAAACGCTGCCCAAACTCAAATTAATCCCAGATACCAAAGTATTTAGCAGCAGAGAGCATTCCTACGGATTCAGTTTCATAAAATACGGCTGACGAATCGTCGAGCCACCGAGCCAAGGTAAGTGGAATTGCTCTAAATTAGTGTCTATGTGTTCCTAGCTGAGAAGTAAATATTTCTCCCTTCTGGGCCGCTGAAAAATAGCGAGTTTTCGACCGTCTTTCGATAAGCCTAAGTTTAGGCTATAAACTATATCGAAAGTGACGTTGCCTTTTGAAATAAAGTTGTATTTAGTATTGATTGACATATTTATGAATGCAGTTGGGAGAAAACAGTTGAAGTACCGGCCGAGCCTCGTCCGACAGACGGATAGCTCAAGAATAAGGTATGTAAAGTTAGTTTCCTCGGAAAGTTAAGTAATATTGAGATAATATAGCAATTTTCCAACCAGTAGAATGTTCAGAAGTCGAGTATTGCGTTATTATGAATATTGGTACAATGTGAGAAGCATTGGGTTGTCATGTGTACGAAACCTATTAGTATGATATAGATTCTAACACAAGTGTTGGAGAGTGCCTAGTATACTCAGTGTGTGATGTGATATGCTATGTTAAGATATTGTTGTGTTCAGTCGAAACCTCGTGAAGTAGTACAGTATCCGTAAAGCATTTCAGAAACAGAATGGCAGACTAAAATGAAGTTTAGGAAGCATGTCAGGAATAGTAAATCAGGTTACTATAGAAAATCAGTATACCGCATCATTCAGCAGAAAGACTATATTGGTACATACATATATAGTACTTCCAGCCTCAGCATGTATTAATTATGTACATATTTTTATCACTAGTCCAGCATATAGTGTATACAGAAACTTAGTAAACAGCAGAGTTTTCAGCAGAAACATTATCTTATATAGCATTAGCCCAGTACAGTCCGGCAGGAGACTATATTCATATTTATACATCTTTACCTACCTCAGCACGTATTAAATACGTACAGATCACTATCATTAGCTCAGCATGTAATATATATATGACACTTTACCCCTATTAGCCTCAGCATGTGAGATACACAGACAGCATTACTAGTTGAGACCGTTGTATTGTTTGGGGTTGGATTACCCAGCATTCATGACTGCCCAGGGTTAATAGCTGTATCGACTAGTCCGCCAGAGGACGAGGATACGTCACTCTACGGAGTGATATGCCGTCCCACAAGGGGACGAAGATGGGATGCCAGTTTCCCCATATTGTGCCTTGGTCGGCCCTTATACAGCCCCGTCGAGCGGGTACGCCCGGGGTGTTAATTTTGGAGTCCTTCGGACTCAGGTACAGTTATAGTCAGGGGCTCAGCGAGCCCAAGTGCATACCCAGGGACCGGCTGGATGCTTACAGCCATTGTAGGAGATGGGATGACCGGGGTAGGGGTATAGATTTTGTGCTGGCTGTACCTCCCGGCTTATGGGGGCCGGGTAAGGTTTGTGTGTGCTATGTTATGTTATTTCGTGTTATGCCATGTTATGTTAGATACAAGTAGATCAGCAGTAGCACGATACGTTTCCAGGTATGACTCTTATCCTTCCCAGTAAAGATTGAGAGAAGGTATGATTTACATTATCAGACAGTTAGTCTATTCTCTCTACTTCAGTTTCTTCAGTTATATTATTGTATTCAGATTTTGCTTCAGTTATTGCTTTACATACTCAGTACCAGCGGTACTGACGCCCGGTGGGGCGCTGCATTACTTGCCTGTAGGTACTTATAGACGAGCAGGTGACACCACGTGATTCCTGTCAGCGATCGAGTATTCAGCTCCTGTCATCCGGAGACTGAATTCCAGAGGTGTACTTCAGTTCTTTTGTTTTATAGTACTGGTAGGTCGGGGCCCTGTCCCGACCAGTTCTATTGCTATTCTTAGAGGCTTGCAGTCTATATATTCCCTGTGGTCAGATAAGTCAGTCGTGTGAGGCCGTGCAGTTGTTTGGTTGTCAGTATTCTTGCTTTCTTTTACTTTGGCCGTGTGGGGCCATAGCTTGCCAGTAGTGGTGACCTTGCCGGTCACGTAGTTTCCTTTTGTGCTTTATGATTGAGTTGCAGATAACTAGACAGCATGGTAGCCTTGTCGACCCGTATAGGTTTCCCTGAGATAATATGTTTCTGGTCAGCTGCTAGTACAGGTACAGAAGGCTATAGGCCAACAGGCCGGGGGCTGTATTTACAGCCGTTATATAGCCCTTTGTTTCCAGAAATATGAGTTAGAGCCAGCCAGGCACCAGATGTGCCCAGGCTTACAGTCCAGCAGGTCAGGTCCTAGTAGGGCACCAGGTGCCAGTCATACCCCCCAAGGCGGGGTGTGACAAACTTGGTATCAGAGCAGGTCGTATCCTAGGGAGTCTGCAAGCCGTGCTAAGTAGAGTCTTGTCTATGGATGTGTTGTGCACCACATACTATAGGCAGGAGGCTGCGAGGCATGATATGATGGTTACCCTTCTTTTTCAGTCAGTCATGCCTTAGAGCGGTACAGTATAGGGTTGAGTCCCTGAGAACTTACCGTATTCTTTGATTACAGATACAAAGGCAGATCGACATTACCCTATCACAGGCAGAAGATCAGAAATAGCATCGGAAGAGAGTATCAGTCAGTTGTATGATAACTACAGCAGCAGGAGGAGGTATCAGAGGCCTCCCCGCGTGATACCTTTATTAGCATTATTCCTAGTATACGTTGATAACGTCAGAATAGGGAGTCAGAAGTATAATGTACATACGAGTTGATTTACTTATTAGTTATATAAGATCTGATTATGATTACAGATAAGGTCAGACCACCAGGTAAGTATTCGAAAATATAGAGAGCTCCTATGATTATGTAAGTTGGGCAGACCCTTATGACAGTAAGCCAGTAGAAAAAGTAAGATTATTTAGTTTGCCCGAAGCAGGGGTGAAAGATCTATTAGTAATAAAATGCTTAGTAATAGTCAAGTTTGAGCCAGAAAAAGGCCAAGCCCGCCATATTTGCTAATAGATAGCAAGACATACCTGTGAGATTATAGTTATGATCTAGTTGTGACATCGAGAGATATAGAGGTTATGTGAATCAGATGGGCTTGAGTATATGCCCAAAGAAGTATAGGCCGAGGCTTGATCAGTAATCGCATTAGCAATGAAAGGCAGGTACCTTGAACCCCAGAGTAAATGGTATAAGGAATGGGAATGGAGACGGCCACGAGGATGGTAACGACACGGTCACTAGCAGGTCCCACCAGTCCAGGAGCACCATGCAACAGAACTGGTTGCCTATGCTGAACTTAGGGCAGCTATTCAGATG
This sequence comes from Datura wrightii, assembly GCA_035772735.1. Classification (NCBI taxonomy): domain Eukaryota; kingdom Viridiplantae; phylum Streptophyta; class Magnoliopsida; order Solanales; family Solanaceae; genus Datura; species Datura wrightii. Next base: position 149,836,264 of record JASDFA010000001.1, on the reverse strand, counting down.
CTTGTGCTGGCCTTGACCGCCCAGGTTAATCAGCAGGCAGTTGCGCATGTCCCTCAAAATGGTAATGCGGTGGCGGCTTGAGTTAGGGATTTCTTGAGAATGAACCCACCATAGTTCCTTGGGTCAAAGGTAGAGAGTACCCGCATGAGTTCATTGATGAGATTGTGAAGATCACCCCTCTCATGGCGGTGAATGGAGTTGAGTGTGTGGAGTTAGTCTCATATCAGTTAAAAAGGGTTGCACACATCTGGTTTCGCCAAAGATGGTCCTGTCACTTGGGTAGAGTTCCATGTTGCGTTCTTAGATCAGTTTTTCCCTCGTGATACGAGGGAGCTCAAAGCAGTCGAGTTCATAAATATTAAGCAAGGGAGAATGACGGTTCAGGAGTATTCCCTTGAGTTCACTCGCCTATTGAAGAGTGGCTTATCAGAGGTTGCGGGTAAGTAGATTTTTTCATTGTGTGGCAGACAATTTGGATAAGGATTGTAGGACTGCTATACTCTATCAAGACTTGGATTTTCCTCGAATAGTCTTGTACGCCCAGCATATGGAGGCGGCGCATATGAGAGAGAGGGAGGCTAAGAGGGCCAGGACAGATAGTCATAGATTCTCACAGCCAAGGTTAGGTGGAGGGCACCGACACTAGACCCACTAGAGATCTTCAACCCGAGCATCTTCAGCATTGAGTGTGCCATCCAGGCCTAGGCACGATTAGACAGGGTGGGAAGCAGGCTCTAGGGGTCAGAGTAGCAGACTCGTAGATTCTAGCATCCCAGATATGGTTGGGGGCATACGGGCCAATGCTTGGCAGGTTTAGATGCTTGTTTCAAGTGTGGGAAGCCCAGACACATGCTTAGAGATTGTCCGACAATGAGACAGGATCTTTATGAGGGCAAAGGCCTAGTTTCTAGTTCAGCAACCCCTCCGGCACGCTCAGTACAATAGGGGGCATCTACTAGCACAGATGGTGGTCAGCGCCAAAACAAATTCTATGCCTTAGCATCCCTCCAGGAGCAGGAGGTGTCCCCAAATGTGGTCACTGGTATGTTATGAGTTTTCCATCCTGATGTTTATGCTTTGTTAGATCTGGGGGCTACCTTGTCTTTTGTGATGCCTTATGTGGCCAGTAGCTTCGGAGCTAGTCCCAAATTCTTGTCAAAACCCTTCTCAATCTCTACTCTATTAGGTGATTCTACTGTAGCTAGATGGGTGTATAGTGTATGCGTAGTCTTAGTCCTTTAGAAAATCACATCAACAGATTTGGTAGAGTTATCGATGATCGATTTTGATGTTTTCCTCAGCATGGAATTGCTATTTGGATTTTATGTCTCATCTAATTATATAACATGGGCAAAAGAGTTTAGATTTCCGAGAGAGCCTGTCTTAGAGTCGAAGGATAGTTCAGTTGTGCTTGTAGGTTGTTTCATTTCATACCTTAAGCCCAGAAAGATGATTTCTAAGGGTTGTGTGTATCAATTAGTTAGGGTTAAGGGTTTTGAATCCGAGACTATCCAGTAAGTTCTAGTAGTATGTGAGTATCTGGAAGTCTTCCTAAATGATTTATAGGGAATCCTTCTCGAGCAGGAGAGAGATTATGAGTTTGTAGTTATGTATTTTGGACTAAAAAATATTCCTGCATCTTTTATGGACTTGATGAATAGGGTGTTCAAGCCATACCTGGATATGTTTGTGATTGTGTGCATTGACGACATCTTGATATACTCTCAGAGTATGGAGTAGCATGCCGCTCATTTGAGGGTGGTGCTACAAACTCTCAAAGATTGCCAATTGAATGCCAAATTCAGAAAGTGCTAGTTTTAGTTGAACTCAGTGGCATTTTTGGGCCATCTGATATGAAGTGAGGGCATAAAGGTAGATTCTCAGAAAATAGAAGCAGTGAAGAATTGTCCTAGACCAGTGAATCTTTAAGATATTCGAAGCTTCTTGGGTTTAGCTTGATACTATTGGAGTTTTGTGGAAGGTTTTTCATCGATTACAACACCTTTGACCAAATTGACCCAAAAGAAGGTGAAATTCCAATGGTCGGAGGCTTCTGAGAAGAGCTTCCAAGAGTTGAAGACTTGACTTACTTCAGCAATGGTGTTAACCCTATCCGAGGGTATTGATGGGTTCATGGTGTATTGTGATGCTTCAAGGATCAGACATGGGTATGTGCTGATGTAGCACGGGAAGGTTATAGCATATGCCTCCAGACAGCTAAAGGTTCATGAGAAAAATTATCCGATCCATGATCTTGAATTGGCTGCGGTGCTATTCTCCTCGAAGATATGGTGACATTATTTGTACGGGGTCCACCTGGATGTATTTACGGATCATAAGAGTTTACAATATGTGTTTACCAAAAAGGATCTCAATCTTCGGCAAAGAAGGTGGTTGGAGTTACTGAAGGACTATGACATGAGTGTCCTATATCATTCAAGTAAGGCTAATGTAGTGGCAGACGCACTTAATAGACTTTCTATGGAGAGTGTGTCCCATGTGGACGAGGGGAAGAAGTAGCTAGTAAAGGATGTGCATCAACTTGCAAGGTTAGGAGTTTGGTTGGTTGACTCGACTGATGGCGGGTTGTTTTTCAGATGGATCAGAATCATCCTTGGTGACTAATGTATAGGCTAGACAAGCTGAGGACCCAATTTTGGTAAAGTTAAAGGAAGTCATTCAAAATCATAGGGTGGAGGTCTTCTCCAAAGGGGGAGAAGGTGTTCTTCGATACCAGGATCGCTTATGTGTTTCGAATTTTGATGATTTGAGAAGTTGAATGTTGCACAAGGCTCATGGATCCAGGTATTCTATCCATCCGGGTGCCACCAAGATGTACCGTGATTTACACGAAGTCTATTGGTGGAATGGAATGAAGAAAGATATCGTGGAGTTTGTAGCTAAGTATCTAAACTATCATCAAGTGAAGGTCGAGCACCAGAGATCGGGAGGTGTGCTTCAGGATATCAATACTCCTACTTGGAAGTGGGAAGAAAACAATATGGACTTCATCACAGGTTTACCTCATACTCATCGACAATATGACTCCATTTGGGTTGTGATAGACAGAATGACCAAGGCCGCTCATTTTCTACCAGTCAAAACCACGGATTCGGCGGAGGATCATGCCAAACTATATATCTGAGAGCAGATTCAATTGCATGGAGTGGCCTTGTCCATTATATCATACAAAGATACCCAATTTACCTCTCAGTTTTGGAGGTCGTTCCAAAAAGGACTTGGTACTCAGGTTAAGCTTAGCAGAGTATTTCATCTGCAAGCGGATTGTCAAGCAGAGCGGACAATTCAGACTCTCGAAGTCATGTTGAGAGCATACGTGATTGACTTCAAGGGTAGTTGGGATGATGATTTGCCACTTATCGAGTTTGCATACAATAACAACTACCATTCCAATATTAAAATGGCACCGTTTGAGGCTCTCTGTGGGCGGAGATGCCCATTGGATGTTCAAAGTTGGTGAAGCTACGATGGTAGGACCAAATTCAGGCTCAATGTTGCAAAAAGTCCCATGCCGATGTGAGAAGGAGGGAATTAGAATTCGAGGTGGCTGATAGGGTGTTTCTAAATGTGCCTCCCATGGAGGGAGTGATGCGGTTTGGAAAGAAACTAAAACTCAGCCCTCGTTATACTGGGCCTTACCAAATTGTGAAACGGGTTGGAAAGGTGGAAAATGAATTTGAGTTTCCCTCAAAATTAGCTTCCGTGCATCCTGTTTTCCACGTGTTGGTCTTAAAGAAGTGTTTGGGTGATCCAGCTCTAGTTGTCCCGGTGGACAGTGTTAGTTTGAAAGACAACCTTAGTTATGAGGAAGTTTCGGTGGAAATACTGGACCGTCAGGTCGAAGGCTGAGAAACAAGGACGTAGCTTCACTCAATGTTTTATGGAGGAATCAGCATGTCGAGGGAGCTACGTGGGAAGCAGAAGCGGATATGATGGATAGATACCAATATTTATTCTCTACCGGCTTAGGTCCAGCTTGAGGTATCAGTTTTTTCCCTAAGACTTTAATTATTTTTCATCTAACTTCATGTGCCCAAGTTTCTTTTAGGTGTATGGATGTATGTATGATTTGTGAATTCAGTTCAGCTATATAATTTAAATCGGAGTAGGCATTCCATCAGTTTTCATCTTAAATGACTAGTATTTGAATATGATGATTGCATATCTCTGCTTTTCTGTATGATTTTTCAACATCGTGGACTAATGTTCCCAAGGGGGAGATATTGTTATACCCCAGAAGCCTAAAGATCAGACCTGGGAGTTGAGACGGAGAAAAATTTAAAATTGGCATTAGTACTCAGAACGGGTCGTGAGGTGACCCGTGAGAATATCCCACGATTCGTGATGTGACTCATAGTGAGGCTCAGAAGGTGAGTGTCATGACCCGAACAGAGACACAGATCATAACATAGGACAAGGAGGCCCGAGAGACTCCGATTTGTCCCGTGGCATGAACAAACATCTACCTCAATTACTGAAATTGAACAGTCAACATTATAATCCTAGCGGAAGTCTGAACTAAACATAACATCAGAATACACGATCTGAAGCTGAATTCATACTTTTTCTAAAAAGCCTTTAAATATGATGAGTTGATGGGACAAGAATCCAACTAGCTCAATAAAGCTGAAACTGAAAATACATAGAGGGAATCTGAATAAGTCTAGTCCTCGGGAGATGAGGACTCACCAACAAGCGTAAGATGCTATTTGTGAAGACTGGCTTGGAAGGGGCTGAGTCTGAGTGTCAGGTCCTGTATCATGAAACAATACAACATAGAATATGCGATCAGTACGTGGAATGTACCAAGTATGTAGGGAAAGTAAAACCGCTTAAATAAGTAAAATCATTTAAAAACATGCATAATGTAAAGAATAAACAATAAAAATCTGAGAGTAAGGCTTGCATGCATTCATTATGAAATCATGATCTCATTGTAACATAACATAATATTATAACTGGATCGATTAACTCAAAGTTGAAATCTGATAGTCATGTGTAAAACTGAACATTGAGTCAAACCTTCTTTAGAACATATATATATATATATATATATATATATATATATATAGGTATGTATAAATCTCATGAATGATGAACATGCATAACTGAAATGATGAGGAACAATGGGAGACTCGTGTTTTAACTGACATACAAAGATAGAGCTTACGTAGTCCCAACTATTACACTCAAGTGAGTAGAGCCGTCCAAAGCCTTGCCAGGTCTAGGGACGATACCATGATATCGATATCAAGCTATTTGCCCAATAGGGCAGGGGATAGCTCACAATGGAGGTCCTAAAGTAATATATATAAAGTATAAACCTATGTTGGCGCGTAGTTCTGAGGCATAGGGTGATCGACCCTTAGCCTACTCGGTGCTAGACACTACTCCCAAAAACATGTGTATTCTCTCCATCATTTTTCAATGAAGATATATATCGTCTATTGATGAAGCTCAATAATCAAAAACATCTGAAATCTGAAATCATGCATATGAGAAGCTTTAACTCAAAACATACCACAAGCTAAAAGATAATTGGGAATCATCGCTCCAAAACCATGTGCTAAGATTAATTCGAAAATCATAAATCATACTTTAACATGTGGGCATTGCCCAATACTTTTACATGCTTAAAAATACTCAATTCATATCGAAAGCATGATTATAAACATGGGTAGCTTGATAAGATGCTTTTCATCAATAATACCTCATCATATTTGAACATTCATCATAAATCTCAACATTTCATGACTTTCTCATCAATGGGCTTTTCAATTAAATAAAGTTAGAACATGATTTTTCATTGGATATAACATAAAACTTTTCCATGAATCATAATTCAATAGTATATACATATTTAAATCCTACCCATGTAGAGAATTAGGAATTTCCGCCATTGGGATAAAACCCCATAGATTAGCCATAGGAAATTCAAGATTTAGAGAGGGATTGGGCATGGGTGTGAAAGAATTCACCCATTCATAACTCTACATACCTGATTATAGCTGACTCTTACACTTCATAGAATGCCCAAGAAGAAATTTAAAAGAACCTTGAAGCATTTGCCTTGATCACCTCTCTAGACTATCAGTCTTGCATGCATGAATGAAAATGGCCTAAAATAAACTTAACCCTCTTAAAAGACATCATTAATAACTTAAAACGGCGTAGTTTAGGCTTTAGGATCTTAGGAATTATGGAAAAGCCCTTACTAAATTCACAGAAAATAATTGCCAGTTAGTCCCCGAGAGGGACATGACGACTCGTCTCCTCTGGCCACGATTCGTGGCATGATCCGCTAGTTACACTGCTTGCCAATTCATCTGGGCTCGTCACGGTGAGTCAATGATTCGTTGATGGTGACCATAACTTGTGGTCACCACTCATCACGTACACTGCCTCAATCTCAATTAAACCTTACACGGCTGGTCATGACTCATCCCACGATTCATGGTTTATGACCATGACTCATGGGGTCCTTCCGTTATGCACACTACCTTCTTCTTTCTCTTTTCTCACTCCCACTCCATACGACTGACCTAATGAGTCATGTGGCCTGACCATGACTAGTGGTCATGTCCGCGGGGAGTCCAGTTTCCAAATTCCAAACTCATCTCCTCAGCCTCAGCACGAGTCACGTCAAGACTCGTGGGCTACACTCACCGGTCACCTCACGACCCATTCTGTACCTAATGCCAATTTTAAAACTTTTCTTCGTTTTAACTCCCCAGTCTGATCTTTAGGTTTTTGGGGTATAACAACATCTCCCCCTTGGGAACATTCTTTCTCGAATGTTGGAAAACATATAGAAAACAAGAAAATGCAATCATTATATTCAAATACAGATCGTTTAATTTGAAAACTTACCAAATGACTATCTCCGATTCAAACTATATAGTTGAATTGAATTCATGAATCGTACTTACATCCGTATACATAAAAGAAAGTTGGGTAAATGAACTGAACATGAAGACTAAATAGAGTTTTTAGGTCAAAACTAATACCTCAAGTTGGAGCTGGGCTGGTAGAGAATAAATATGGGTATCTGGCCATCATATCCACTTAGGCTTCCCACGTAGCTCCCTCTACATGCTGATTCCTCCATAGCACCTTGACTTAAGCTACTTCCTTCTTCCTTAGCCTTCAAAACTAGCGATCTAGTATTTCCACCGGAACCTCCTCATTACTAAGGTTGTCTTTCACACCAACACTGTCCACTGAGACAACTAGAGTTGGATCACTCAAACACTTCTTTAAGAGTGATACATCGAATACAGGATGCACAGAAGCTAATTCTTAGGGCAACTCCAATTCATACACTACCTTGCCAACCCGCTTCACAAGCCGGTAGGGGAAAACATAACAAGGGATGAGTTTTCCTTTCTTTCCAAACTGCATCACTCCCTTCATGGGAGATACCTTCAGAAGCACCCAATCATCCACCTCAAATTCTAATTCCTTCTTCTCACATAGGCATAAGAACTTTGGTGACTTTGAGCTATTTTCAACCTGTCCCGTATGAGCTGAACCTTCTCCATTGCCTCATGAACCGAATCTGGCCCTATCATCGCTGCTTCACCAACTTCAAACCAACCAATAGGCGACCATATCTCCGCCCATAGAGAGCCTCGAACGGTGCCATCTGAACACTGGAATGATAGTTGTTATTGTATGCAAACTCGATAAGAGGAAAATGATCATTCCAAATACCCTTGAAGTTAATCACGCATACTCTCAACATGTATTCGAGAGTTTGAATTTTCCGTTCCACTTGACTATCCATTTTCAGGTGAAATGCTATGTGATCTTGGGCAAATTTATATGCCCAAGTGATACTCAAATGTGTCATTTTAGCCTTGTTTATTTATCAATGTTTATACATTTTCAGGTGATTGGTAATAAAATGTGAATTTATACTAACCAACATGATTAGCATTGTTTTGCAGGTAAAATGTAATTTTGGGAAGCTAAAATGCATGTTGGAAGAGATCGGGGTTTGACTCGGATGTGAGCAAAGGACAAGGCATTGGAAGGCATAAAATAAAGAGGCTCCGCGATGGAGCCGTGTCATGCTGCCATCGTGGAGGCATTCTTCCTGGATAGGGAATTTTTGCCCAATTTCCAGTGTGTGTTCGCGTTGGGTGCGTGGCACGGTGGCCTAGCTCCGCGTTGCACGTCGTGCCACGTTGGGCCTTATTACCTGGACCCCCTGCTTCCAGTGAGGGTCTGCGTCGGTGGCGTGTCATGGAGGCAGTGCTCCGCGATGCACTCCGTGACACGTTGCTTGTTATTCCGGGAAAAATTCCCACTAGTATAAATAGAACACTTAGGTTCATTTTTCAATATCCTGATTTGGTGGAGCAAGAACGTGGGTTACAGGAAGTTGAGGGGACGAAATTATTAGGGTTTTTCTCTCTTTCCTTCTCCTTCAATTCAATTGCTTGTATGTTTAACACTCATTTAATGATGTTTAATCCACAAATGAGTGGCTAAATCCTCTTCTTGCTGAGGTTAAGAATGCTTGTAATGAAATGTGATTATTGATTCTTTGGTTTTTCATCTTTTCTTCCATGGTTGTTCTATTAATTCTTGTTCTTACTGCATTAATGTGTGGCCTACGTTAATGTATATCTAAAAAGTCTGGTTTCACTCGAGAGAGCAAGAAATTGGAAAGTTGTGAATTAATAGGATATGATCCTTTCTTATTTGGGAAAATTGAGAATTGATTTACCTTCAGGATAGAAATATACCTGAAAGTCGTATTAGTCAATTTAGGAACCGGGTTTGTATGGCTAGAACATGAATTTTCGTTTAATGACAGAAATGTAGGTGGACGGTTCATGATTCTTAAGTTGGGTTAAATACGAGAGTTTTAATCCATTGGCATTAGTTCTTGACTAGCAACCGGAGGAAAGGATAACCAATTTATATCGATAATTAATTTCTTTACATGTTCAATTAACCTCAGTATGCTCACATTCATAGTTCAGACTCACATTAGATATTTGTTTTAGACTTAGCATAAAAATTAGAATCCAAAAATATAAAACTCATGGTTACACTGTTGTCTTCATTGTTAAACTGAAAATATAGTAACACTTGATTAATTGTTACCTTATCCCAGTCCCTGTGGGATTGATACTTGGCTTACTTGAGCCACTTTACTACTTGTTCGACCACGTGCACTTGCGTGTAGCTTTATACCCAAAGCAAAAGCACCGAACAAGTTTTTGGCGCCGTTGCCGGGGACTGGCAATTGGTGAAATTTTCTTAAGTGTTAATTTATTATATTTTTATTTTCTTAGTGTTGACAACTTAGTCTTAGCCTGTATTTTGCAAATTTAATCTCTGTTGAACACTGGCAAGATACAAGGAGCTGGTGGACTCGTATTTAGAGCCAGAAAGATTATTTCATCGTCAGCGGAGAGAAGCTCTAGAAAGAAAGCTGCAGTTGCTCAGACAAACATTCATGGAGCAACAACAGAATCCACCAGTAGTACGGGCAATTTTAGTGCCCGAAGAAGTAGCAGCTCAGCCAGTTCGCGAGATGGCATTCCCACATGCTAATAATGTCACATCTAGCATCCGCAAACCTGAGCCAGGAGGGAGGTTCGAGCTCAAACAAAACATGGTGCAATTGCTGCACACTAGCGGGCAGTTTACAGGTCTCCCTCATGAAGATCCACAGCAGCATCTCCAAAATTTCTTGGAGATAAGTGACACTTACATCCCCGCTGGAGTGTCATCAGATTATGTCCGGCTTACATTGTTCCCATTTTCACTATTGGGAGAAGCCAAGAGGTGGTTGAAAGCTGAGCCACCTAATTCTATTTCTACGTGGGATGATCTTGCAAGGAAATTCTTGATACGATTTTTTCCCTCCGGTAAAACAGCAAGACTTAGAAGTCAAATTCTAAGTTTCAAATAGAGAGAGGGAGAGAATCTATATCAGGCTTGGGAGAGATTCAAGTCCATGTTGCGGGATTGTCCTCATCATCATCAATCCAATGATGTGCTGGTGCACACTTTTATAGAGGGTTTGGAACCCTATACAAAAATATCCCTAGACTCAGCAGCTGGGGGACAAGCGCTGGAGAAAACTTATGAGGAGCTGTATACCTTGTTGAACCGTATTTCGCAGGGCAATCCGGAGTGGAATGTTGGTTCATCAAGAGGAGGGACAAGGAAAGCAGCAGGAGTTCTAGAAGTGGATGGTTTTACTGCTATTGCTACACAGATAGCTGCCTTACAGAATCAACTCAACACCCCCACTTCAGTAACATGACAATGAACCAGCCTCAAGCCCCAGTGAATGCAGTGCAGCAGATTTGGTGTGAAGTGTGCGGGAGTAGTGAGCACTCAACTGAGTGTTGTGGAGTAAATCCGGACTCGGTGAACTTTGTGGGTAATATACAAAGGAACAACCACCAACAGTATGGCAACAACTACAATTCCAATTAGAGGAATCATCCGAATTTCTCCTGGGGTAGCAACAACCATCAGGGGCAAAGTTCGAGTCAGGGTGTGCAAAGGAACCAAGGAGGGCAGCAAAATTATCAAGCACAATTTAGAAACAACAATGCACCTCCTCCACCACCATCACCCAGCATTGAGGAGATGTTCAAGACGATGATAGATAACCAAGCTCAATTGCAGGCTAACTATGTGAAATTGGCAGCCGAGGTGAAAAACAACCAGTTAGCTACCAAGGTACTTGAATATCAATTTGGGCAATTTGCTGGAGCCCAAAATACCAGTCCTAGAGGAGGACTTCTGAGTGACATAGATCCCAACCCCAAGCAGGTGAATGCGGTGACCACAAGGAGTGGTTTGCAGCTGAAAGTGGTGGAACCAGAAAGACCACCTAAACAATCGGGAGCAGCAAAAGTCGAGAGGGAGCAAAGTGATGAGAGGGGGAAGACTAAGGAAGCTGAATTAGAAAGCCCACCACCCCCGTTGCCTCAACGATTAAAGAAACACAAGGAGGAGGCGTGTTTCAAGAAATTCAAGGAGGTGCTGAAATAGGTACATATTAACTTACCTCTTGTTGATGTTTTGCAGGGAGTCCCAAAGTATGCCAAGTATGTAAAGGACATCGTGGCAAACAAAAGTCGGTTGATTGAGTATGCTACGATGGCTCTTACGGAGGAGTGCACTTCCCAGATACAAAATAGACTGCCCACAAAGCTCAAAGATCCTGGGAGCTTTACTATACAAATCACTATTGGGCAGAGTATCCGAGCTCGTGGATTATGTGATTTGGGAGCGAGCATTAATTTGATGCCGTCATCGGTATTCAAAAAGCTGGGTCTAGGGAGTCCTAGACCCACAATAGTGATCTTGCAATTGGCGGATCAATCCTTAGCTAGACCTGATGGCATTGTGGAGGACGTTCTAGTGCAAGTTGGCTCCCTGATCTTCCCGGTAGATTTCGTCGTGCTGGATTTTGAACCAGATGCGGAAGTCCCATTTATTTTGGGACGTCCTTTCTTGGCGACTGGGAAAGCGCTGATTGATTTAGCTGCGGGGAAGCTAACCATGCGAGCACACGACAAGGTGGAAGTGTTCGATGTGTACAAGGCCTCCAAGATCCCGACTGTGTACGAGGAACTCTTGGTGATCAATGTGATTGATCGAGTTGATAATGCGCGGATAAAGGATTCACGAGAGTTATTGGGAAAACCACCTGAACGATGTAAGCACTACTGGGGGGAGGACGGTGGTCGAGAGAAAACGTCCATCACCCTAGAGGACAACTGAGCTGAATGACGTCGAGCCGAGACGGTAAACCAGGCGCTGCACGGGAGGCAACCCGTGAAATTTCTCTTTGTAAACTATGAATGGATTTTTTTTATTTATTTTTGTTCATTTTCTTTTATTTTCTTGATTAACAACAATATTTTTAGTTTTTATTTTTGTTTTTATTTTTATTTTGAGTGAAACCTATAATTCTAACCAATTTCTTTTAGTAGAATGAATTTTAGGTCGAACGGAGGGTAAATATACAAGGAATCGCAAAGGAAAATTTGAGGTATGAAAATCAAGAAAAAGTGGCAAAACAGTGAGCTGGGGCGATAGCTCCGTGTCACGGAGGAGGGCCTCTGCGTTACCCTCCGTGACACGTTGAGGTATAAATTCAGAATTTTAAAAGAATTCCAGAACACCCTCGCGTCAGCTCCGTGTCACGGAGGCAGTGCTCTGCGATGCACTCCATGACATGTTGCTGTGTATATCGCGACAGGTCACACCGGGTCGCCGGGTGAGCCGCGCGATTTTTCCACTTTTAAACCCCGAATCCCCCTCAATTTTCCTTATTTCTCACACACTCCATGACCAAACTCCCTAAAACTCCTCCCCCTTCAACGTGACATGGAATAGGCCAAGGATTTCATTGAGTTTTCTTCAATTCTTCAAAGTTAAGGTATGTTGCTAAATTGCATCTCATTTCTTGTCGATTTTCTTCGATATTGAGCATGTGATGTGAGCTAAACTTGCCCTAAGTAGAAATTAAGCGTAAATTTAATTGAATTGTTGTTGATGGATGTTCGGAGTATCATTGTGATCGCTTGAAATCGTTAATTGCATAATTTAATCCAATTTTTGTTGATACAATCATAGCTAGGGCTTGTTTTTGAATTTGAAGTGTAAAAATGTAGTGACCTAGTGAAATTAATGATGGGTTGTACATGTTGAGTGAGATGAGTCGATGTGCTAGTTATTATGCTAAAAGACCGACGGATTCTCAGGTTAGGGGAATATTGAAATTTGCAAGAATTGGGTGAGTTGTATAGGTTCGTGTAGATAAATTCTTGTTGTTTTCGTTTTTTGTTTTTCCTGGCTAAGTGCGATAAGATAAAATGTTATCGATAGTAATGATTGTGGTTAGCTGTATGAAGTCTGAGTAGTATATAGAATACATACCATCGAATTCTTCGAATGCACTAAGCATGGTTGTATATTTGGTTGTTCGTTTGTGTAAATAGGTATGATCTTGCCGTAATTGTCACACCCCGCCTTTAGGGGTATGAATGGCACCTGGTGCCCTACTAGGACCTGAACTACTAGACTGCTGAGCCTGGGCACATCTGGTGCCTGGCTGGCTCTAACTCACATTTCTGGAAACAAAGGGCTATATAACGGCTGTAAACACAGCCCCCGGCCCATTGGCCTATAGCCTCCTGTACCTGTAATAACAGCTAACCAGAAACAAGCAACTCTAAGGAAACTTATGCGGGCCGACAAGGCCACCATGCTGTCTAGTTATCTGTATCTCAAGAATAAAATACTGAATAACTACGTGACCGGCAAGGTCACCACTACTATCAGACTATGGCCCCACACGGCCAACATAATCAACAATGCTAAATAGCTAACAAAATGCACGACCTCACACGAACGGCTCATCTGACCACAGGGAAATATATACAGACTACAAGCCTCTAGGAATAACAATAGAAATGATCGGGACAGGGCCCCGACCTACCCGTACTATACAACAAAAGAAAATGAAATACACCTCTGGAATCCAATCTCCGGATGACAGGAGCTGAATACTCGATCGCTGACAGGAATCACATGGTATCGCCTGCTCGTCTATGAGTACCTGCAGGCAAGTAATGCAGCGCCCCACCGGGCGTCAGTACCGCTGGTACTGAGTATATAAAGCAATAACTAAAAGAAATATCTGAAAACAATAATATAACTGATGAAACTGAAGTAGAGAGAAATAGATTAACTGTCTGATAATGTAAGTCATAGCTTCTCTCAATTATACTGGAAGGAGTAGGAGTCATACCTGGAGACGTATCATTCTACTACTGATCTACTCATATCTATCATAACATGGCATAACATAACAGAGCATAACATTGCACACACAATCCTTACCCGGCCCCCATAAGCCGGGAGGTACAACCAACACAGAATCTATACCCCTACCCCGGTCATTCTATCTCCGATAAACCTGTAAGCATCCTGCCGGTCCCCTGGGTATGCACTTGGGCTCGCTGAGCCCCTGACTATAACTGCATCTGAGTCCGGAGGACTCCTGAATCAACACCCCGGGCGTATCCGCTCGATGGGGGTGTATAAGGGCCGACCAAGGCACAATATGGGGAAAACTTGCATCCCATCTTCGTGCCCTGTGGGGCGGCATGCCACTCCGTAGAGCAACGTATCCTCGTCCTCTGGCGGACGAGTCGATACAACTATCAACCTTGGGCGGTCATGGATGCTCGGTAGTCCAACCCCAAACAATACAACAGTCTCAACTAGTAATACTATCTGCATGTCCCACATACTGAAGCTAACGATAATAAAGTGTTTGTACATACTGCATGCTGAACTAGCGATAGTGATATGTACATATTTAATACATGCTGAGACTGAACATAGCATATGTACATAAATATAATCTTCTGCCATACTGTACTGAGTCTAATGCTGAACATGATATAGTATTTCTGCTGAAAACTATGCTGTATACTGAGTTTCTATAGTAACAGGATTTACTATTCCTAATATGCTTTCTAACCTCATTTTAACTTCTCATTCTGCTTCTGAGATGTCTTATAGATATTACATTGCTTTACTGGGTTTCAACTGAATAGGATATTATCCTAACATCCTGTGTCACATCACGTACTAAGCATGCTGTGTAGTTTCTAACACTTGTATCAGAATCTATATCGTGCTAGCAAGTCTCGCGCTGATCATAACATGACGTTTCTAATATCGTACCATCATTCATAGTAAACATCATACATGGCTTCTGAATATTCTACTGGCCTTTAAATTACTATACTGTACCAAGATTACTAACTTGCCGAGGGAACTAGCTTTACATACCTTATCCTCGAACTATCTGTCTGTCGGATGAGGCTCGGCCGGTACTTCAACTATTTTCTCCCAACTGCATTCATAAATATGCCAATTAATACTAGATACAGCTTTATTTTAAAGAGCAACGTCACTTTCGATATAGTTTATAGCCTAAACTTAGACTTATCGAAAGACGGTCGAAAACTCGCTATTTTTCAGAGGTCCAAAAGGGAGAACTATTCACTTCTCAGCTAGGAACACATAGACACTAATTTAGAGCAATTCCACTTACCTTAGCTCGGTAGCTCGACGATTCGTCGGCCGTATTTCATGAAACTAAATCCATAGGAATGCTCTCTGCTGCTAAATACCTCGGTATCTGAGGTTAATTTGAGTTTGTACAACGTTTACCAGCGTAATCGGACGAAAATTATATTATCTCTTCGTTCCTTTTTCCTTTTCTGCATGTTTGCTCTGTTTTCTGGAAATTATATGGGTGATTAATGATTTAAAACTGAAGTGGGGCTTTATATACTTGGTCCTGGACAAGGACAACGTGTCACGGAGCCAACGCGGAGGCTTCACCTCCGTGACACGCTGCCAACGCGGAGGGGTTCTGCCTCGGCTCCTTCCGCGATGGTTCGATAGGTTTCTCGTCCGATCTTTTCCCGGGCCTTTCTTTAGCATGTATGGATTTCAAATATGCTTAACCAACGTGCGAATAAGTCATTTAGGTGTCGGAAATTCTACGGGATATAACATTCTCCCCCCCTTAAGAACATTCGTCCTTGAATGTACACTGCTATCTGGAGGACTGCTTAACTTACTTTCTAGAAAAATTTTGGCAGAGTTTCCCCTGTAATATGGACTATAGCAAAAACCTGAAATGCAGAAAAGTCCAATACAGGTACTGTACACAATACTGTAGGATTCACTGGATGGCTACGTATCAATTTTCCTCACTTATACATATACAACCATAAGATACTACATATGCAATAATACGGACATACCTGTCAGCTGACTAGGCCTGGAATAGGTGAGGATATCTGATCCTCATATCTTCCTCCAGTTCCCAAGTCATCTCCTCTCGGTTCCTATTACGCCTCAATACCTTGATAAACGCAACATCTTTAGTCCTCAACCTGCGAATCTGTCTGTTTAAGATAGTTATTGGAACCTCTTCATAGGCCAGCTTTTTCGTAACCTGGATATTCTGGATTGGGACTGCTCTGGATGGGTCTCCTATGCATTTCCTTAGCATAGATACATGAAAGACCGGATGAACGGATTCTAATTCCGGAGGCAAATTCAACTCATGTGCTACTCGGCCTGTCCTTCGACGAATCCGATAAGGCCCAACAAACCTCGGGCCGAGCTTATCTTTCTTGCCGGACCTTATTACCTCTTTCGTTGGGGATACTTCAGAAATACCCAGTCATGCACATCAAACTCCAATTTTCTGCGCCGCACATCTGCATATGATTTTTGGCGGCTCTGTGCAGTCAGTAAGCATTCTTCGGATAAGCTTTACCTTTTCCTTTGACTGCTGAACAATGTCTGGGCCAACCAACACTGACTCTCAGATTTCAAACACCGTTCGGCGATCAGCATTTCCGCTCGTATAATGCCTCAAAAGGTGCCATCTGGATGGCTGAATGATAGCTATTATTGTAGGCAAATTCAATTAACGGTAAATGCTCACTTTGGCTACTACCGAAATCTAGCACACACGCTCGCAACATGTCTTCGAGCGTCTGAATTGTGCGCTCAGCCTGCTCATCTGTCTGAGGGTGGGAAGCTGTGCTTAGATTAATCTACGTCCCCAGCCCCTTCTGGAATAATTTCCAAAACCTAGCCGTGAACTGCGCTCCTCTGTCTGAGATAACGGATACTGGCACTACATGCAATCTGACTATCTCTCGGATATACAACTCCGCATAATCTCCAGCCGAGAAAGTAGTTCTAACTGGCAAGGAATGAGATGATTTAGTCAATCTGTCAACTATTACCCATATAGAGTCATGTCTGTGTCTGGCACGGGGTAATCCTGCCACAAAATCCATATTCACCGCTTCCCATTTCCAGAGAGGCACAGCTATGTCCTGAGTTAACCCGCCTGGTTTCTGATGTTCTGTTTTCGCCTGTTGGCAGTTAGGACACTGGGCTACAAATTCAGTAATTCCTCTTTTCATATCTAGCCACCAGTAGTTCTCTTTGATGTCATGGTACATTTTTGTCGTACCGGGATGAAGAGAATAACGGGCGTAATGTACCTCGTTCAGAATCTGCTGGTGGAGCCCTGAAACATCTGGAATATATAGACGGCCTTTACAATGCAACACTCCACCCTCTGTTACCTGAAAACCTGGCATTTTCCCATGCTAACCAGGTCAGGATTCTTATACTAGCATTCTTTTTATTTTCACAACTGATGACGACACGGTGGTGTTGTCGATTACCCCTCTGTTGTCCTTCATTTCTATTACACGAACGGCTAAATTGACCAATTGATGTATCTTTCTGACCAACTCCCGTTTCTCGGGCTGCCCATACACCACACTTCTAATAGATCTATAGCTAAGAGCGGTTGTTGCTCCATTACCTCTTCTTGGTTGATATAACATTTTCATACTTAGAGAGCTCGACATATAATTGATGGTTATACTGACTTGTCTTGCCGAAGAGATCGACCGGTAGTTTACAGGCGTAGCTAGAGCTTATCTGGCCCTCCGGCCACATGCTAAGGCTACTTGTTGCTGGGATAACCTGAACGACCGTCTGCGCACCTTGTGCCTTTATCTGATTAGAGGATCCTGATATTGACCATGACCTCTAATGATCTGGCTGCATAACCTTAAATAACTGAATAGTCGGGTTGAATGACCCGAATGTGGCAGTAGTCTAACAATGCTCGAACTGTTCTACTTGAGTACTTATAGTTCATGCATGACTGCAGACTTGTGGACATCTAATTGCTTTGTTATTTTGCTTGAACCACTGTAAGGCTGGGCTTAATCAAACTTACTCCCAGGCGATCAATCTCTGGGTCTTCACGGGGAGTCTACTGATCCCCTGGTCTGAGTAAACACTGTGCTAGCAGGGTACTATCAATTTCTTACGCCTTGTGTGTATCCACTTGGATTTATACTGCTATTCTGGGGAATTCTCAGTCTTATGAGCTATTCTATAAATACTGGCCTTCTGCTAAGGGCTCTATATCTGAATATCTTACGAGAACCAGCTGAAGTACTAGTCTGTCGCTGACTACTGATGTGGACCCTTCCTTGGGGTACCCACGGGTATTCTGACTGGGACGGCCGACTGTCTTATGGGGTGTTCCACATAATAACTGCTAGGTTGGTTAAGGCCGACTCTCACCTACAAGGCTGGAAAAATGACGTACGACCACTTAACATACTAGAACAATTCTGGTATTGCTAATTTCTAAAATTTGCCTATTCGGCCTCTAATCCTGGTTCTAGCACATACACTACTGTTACCGATCTTCAGGGATGCTTCCCTGCTAATGCAGGCGCCAGCTGGTCGGTAGACCATCTAACTGCGCCCTTATCATCTAGTCATCTGGTTTAGGCCATTAACTCTGATAAGCTCCTAGAGCCTAGATCTGGCAACAACACATAAGTCTATTAACTTAATAACTGAGAACTGAGATAGTTTCTATGACTTCATACGTAATTCACACTTTATCTGCCCTTTCTCTTCTCCTTTCCCTTTCCCCTTTCTTCTCTCCTTTTCTTTCTTTCTCCTCCTTTTCGGCAGGGGGGGTCCTGCAATGCAATCTGTACATGTTTTCTATTGCTAATCAGCATCTGTGATTGTACCCCTTATAGGCAACTACTCACAGCATATCTATTATCTGTATATATATATATATATATATATATATATCAATAACTACGTACAATATGTACTGAATTCTGCTGTAATACATAATCTCTGACATGCTCTGCTGAGTCTCATGCCGTACATGATACACCGCTTCTACGGCCTAATAATATCTCCTGCCCTGACTTATCATTTCATTGTATTGTCACCCCATTTTGAAAGTAACAAACATAAACACTTTAGTTATTGTCTGCTGTTTGAAATTCCGCCACTCTTGCGATGTGGGGTCAACGTTCGAATCTTGTGGCCTTACTAGGCATATATTAAGAGCCCATGACTGTCTGCTAGGCCTTATCTCTAGGCTACACTAGATTAGAATTGCTGTATCGGTAACTTCTTAACTTCTCCATAGCGGACATACTGCGGTATTCTGAACCGCAATCTTACTGTCAGTCCGAGGCTTAATCCTTAATACGATATTTTATCAATCCGGGGGTAATTCTAATTTCCCCACAAGATCTGACATTCCTGCTTCTTTCCCTCATCTTACTTAAGCTGAACTCTGGGTTTCAAGGTACCTGCTCTTCATTGTAAACAAGATTGCTGGTCCAATATCAGTTCATACTTCCCCTGAGTTGCAGTCAGACCTATCTGATTCACATGACCGCTCACCTTTTCGATATCACAACGGGATCATAACTACAATCTTACAGGTATGTCTTGCTATCTGTTAACATACGTGGTGGACTTGGCCTTTTTCTGACTCGAACTTGACTATTACCCGGCATTCATCACTAACAGGTCTTTTACCCCTGCTTCGGGTAAGCTATCGGTCTTACTTTCTCTACTGGCTTATTATCATAAGGGTCTGCACAACTTACTAAATCATAGGGGCTCTTTATACTTTCTAATACTTACTAGGATCAATCAGTCCATCTTTACTTACTGCTGGATTTGGCAACCCCATCTCAAGTCTTATGCCTCTTTACTATAGTGGCATCAAAATCAAGAGGTAGGACTAGCCCTTTTCTTATTGCAACAAATAAAAGCATCTAACTGTACCATATCCAAAAAGATGTATTCGCGATTCCTGCACTTCCCTCTCTTTCTTATACTTACCTGGTGGCCTGACCTTGTCTGTAATCTTAATCAGATCTTATATAGCTAATAAATAAATCAACTCGTATGTACATTACACTCCTGACTTCCTATTCTGATGTTATCAACGTATACTGGGGATAGTACCGTTAAAGGTATCATGCTGGGAGGTCTCGGGTACCTTCCTCCTGCTGCTGTAGTTATCATGTAACTGGCTAATGCCTTCTTCTGTTGCTATATCTGATCTTCTGCCTGTAATAGGGTAATGCTGATCTGCCTTTGTATCTGTAATCAAAGAATACGGTAAGTTTTTAGAGACTCCACCCTATATTGTACCGCTCTAAAGCACGACTGACTGAGAAGGAAGGGTAACCATCCTATCATGCCTCGCAGCCTCCTGCCTATAGTATGTGGTGCACAACACATCCATAGACAAGACTCTACTTAGCACGGCTTGCAGACTCCCTGGGACACGACCTGCTCTGATACCAAGTTTGTCACACCCCGCCTTGGGGGGGTATGAGTGACACCTGGTGCCCTACTAGGACCTGAACTACTAGACTGCTGAGCCTGGGCACATCTGGTGCCTGGCTGGCTCTAACTCACATTTCTGGAAACAAAGGGCTATATAACGGCTGTAAACACAGCCCCCGGCCCATTGGCCTATAGCCTCCTGTACCTGTAATAACAGCTAACCAGAAACAAGCAACTATAAGGAAACTTATGCGGGCCGACAAGGCCACCATGCTGTCTAGTTATCTGTATCTCAAGAATAAAATACTGAATAACTACATGACCGGCAAGGTCACCACTACTATCAGACTATGGCCCCACACGGCCAACATAATCAACAATGCTAAACAACTAACAAAACGCACGGCCTCACACGACCGGCTCATCTGACCACAGGGAAATATATACAGACTGCAAGCCTCTAGGAATAACAATAGAAATGATCAGGACAGGGCCCTGACCTACCCGTACTATACAACAAAAGAAAATGAAATACACCTCTGGAATTCAGTCTCCGGATGACAGGAGCTGAATACTCGATCGCTGACAGGAATCACGTGGTATCGCCTGCTCGTCTATGAGTACCTGCAGGCAAGTAATGCAGCGCCCCACCGGGCGTCAGTATCGCTGGTACTGAGTATGTAAAGCAATAACTGAAAGAAATATCTGAAAACAATAATATAACTGATGAAACTGAAGTAGAGAGAAATAGATTAACTGTCTGATAATGTAAGTCATACCTTCTCTCAATTACACTAGAAGGAGTAGGAGTCATACTTGGAGACGTATCCTTCTACTTCTGATCTACTCATATCTATCATAACACGGCATAACATAACATAGCACAACATAGTACACACAAACCTTACCCGGCCCACATAAGCCAGGAGGTACAACCAGCACAGAATCTATACCTCTACCTCGGTCATCCCATCTCCTATAAACCTATAAGCATCCTGCCGGTCCCCTGGGTATCCACTTGGGCTCGCTGAGCCCTTACTATAACTGCATCTGAGTCCGGAGGACTCCTGAATCAACACCCCGGGCGTATCCGCTCGACGGGGGTGTATAAGGGCCAACCAAGGCACAATATGGGGAAAACTGGCATCCCATCTTCGTCCCCTGTGGGACGGCATGCCACTCCGTAGAGCGACGTATCCTCGTCCTCTGGCAGACGAGTCGATACAGCTATCAACCCTGGGCAGTCATGGATACTCGATAGTCCAACCCCAAACAATACAACAGTCTCAACTAGTAATACTATCTGCATGTCCCACATACTGAAGCTAATGATAATAAAGTGTTTGTACATACTGCATGCTGAACGAGCGATAGTGATATGTACATATTTAATACATGCTGAGACTGAACATAGCATATGTACATAAATATAATCTTCTGCCATACTGTACTGAGTCTAATGTTGAACATGATATAGTATTTCTGCTGAAAACTATGTTGTATACTGAGTTTCTATAGTAACAGGATTTACAATTCCTAATATGATTTGTAACCTCATTTTAACTTATCATTCTGCTTCTGAGATGTCTTATAGATATTACATTGCTTTACTGGGTTTTAACTGAATAGGATATTATCCTAACATCCTGTGTCACATCACGTACTAAGCATGCTGTGCAGTTTCTAACACTTGTATCAGAATCTATATCATGCTAGCAAGTCTCGCGCTGATCATAACATGACGTTTCTAATATCGTACCATCATTCATAGTAAACATCATACATGGCTTCTGAATATTCTACTGGCCTTTAAATTACTATACTGTACCAAGATTACTAACTTGCTGAGGGAACTAGCTTTACATACCTTATCCTCGAACTATCCGTCTGTCGGACGAGGCTCGGCCGGTACTTCAACTATTTTCTCCCAACTGCATTCATAAATATGCCAATTAATACTAAATACAGCTTTATTTTAAAGAGTAACATCACTTTCGATATAGTTTATAGCCTAAACTTAGGCTTATCGAAAGACTATCGAAAACTCACTATTTTTTAGAGGTCCATAAGGGAGAACTATTCACTTCTCAGCTAGGAACACATAGAAACTAATTTAGAGCAATTCCACTCACCTTAGCTCGGTAGCTCGACGATTCGTCAGCCGTATTTCACGAAACTAAATCCGTAGGAATGCTCTCTGCTGCTAAATACCTCGGTATCTGAGGTTAATTTGAGTTTGGACAACGTTTAGCAGCGTAATCGGATGAAAATTATATTATCTCTTCGTTCTTTTTTCCTTTTCTGCTGGTTTGCTCTGTTTTCTGGAAATTACATGGGTGATTAATGATTTCAAACCGAAGTGGGGCTTTATATACTTTGGCCTGGACAAGGCCAACGTGTCACGGAGCCAACGCGGAGGCTTCACCTCCGTGACACGCTGCCATCACGGAGGGGTTCTGCCTCAGCTCCTTCCGCGATGGTTCGACAGGTTTCTCGTCCGATCTTTTCCCGGGCCTTTCTTAAGCACGTATGGCTTTCAAATATGCTTAACCAACGTGCGAATAGGTCATTTAGGTGTCGGAAATTCTACAGGATATAACAGTAATGTTGTAATTTTAGCTAAGGACTAAGTGTGGGGTAGCCTAGCTTAACCCGACCTTAGTCGAAGCTAATACTCATTAGATAAACATTAATCTTGTCTATTTGGGTTGACAAGAAAAATGGCAAGCAGGCAATAAAAGGGGAAAGGCGCATCAACATCTGGCGCGGAAGAAAGAGAATCAGACTGGGCACAGCAGTCCCAGCAGCACCAGCGGTTCCACACGGCCAACGCCGCCAATACGGAACCAGGTGGGTGACAGAAGAGGGGAAGAAGTGGTATGCCAAGCACAAGGAGAGCAAGTACTTCCTTGAGGAACACATAGCTCGGGAACCATCGGCACAGGAGTTCCCTAGGATTGTCCACAGGATCGAGGAAGCTGGACTCAATTTCATCTTTGAAGAGCCCAAGGAATGCAACTTGCACCTGATTCGGGAATTCTATGCCAATTGGAACCCGACTCTCAGAAGTCACACCAGCAAAATCAGAGGGCAAATAATCACCTTTGAGCCCCACCATCTCAATGCTATCATAGGGGCGCGGGACACAGACGCCCACGTGCTTCGACAACTGAACATCACTCCACCAAATGCGGACATCAGACGCACCTTGTGTGGAACCCGATCGATAGCTCGATGGAGTAGACACAAGGAGAGAAACTACCATCAAACTTTGCCCTATTCACAGATGAACAGGGAAGCCAGGATATGGCTTAATATCATCTGTTCCTGCCTAATCCCGGGGGTACATATGACAGATGTAACCCGGGATCGTGTATGCCTGGTGTACGCCCTGATGAAAGGGCTGGAGATCAACGTGGGGGCGGTGATTATTTCCGCCATGAAGAGAGCTCGGTTGCATCAGGGGCACAGATACGGATTTGGTGGACTACTCACCACATTCCTGAGGGGCCTAGATGTTGAGGAAGAGGCCCTTAACTACATTCCGCAGATGGAGCAGCGGGCCTTAGATGTCACCAAAACTAAGGCTCCCGACACCACCCACGGGCCAGTGCTTACACTAGGCGAGCGACATGCTCGTGATGATCAGTATATGGCTCGCATGTATGGGATGCAGATGCTCCAGCTGAGGATAGGCGGGAGGCCGGCAACAGAGGAGGAGCTATGGCAGCTCGAGCCAGACTACCCTTTTGGCGAAAACGCCAGGGCTCTATGCCGAGTGGGGCCAGCATTTGTAGAGCCCACGGACGATGATGTCCCCACAGACGAGGAGACACATCGGGAGGACTCCGATGTGGAGTCCGATGATGACGAAGGGGGTGATTCAGACATGGGAGACGAAGCAGCAGCACCTGATGAAGAAGTGGAGTATTTTGATTGATCAGGGAGTTCCACCACCCAATTTTTGTGCTATTTTAATTTTTGTGAACACTGAGGACAGTGTTCGAGATAAGTGTGGCGTGGGAGTAGTTAGGTGCTGGTTGTCCTGTTATGTATGTCCTAATCTATTGTCGTGCTGTGAACAAAATGTTCTGACCCTGTGATTTGTGAGTGTTAAGTTGTTATCCTGTATTGTAATTATATGTGAAACTGTTGTGTGTTGCTGAATGTTGAATGTTGCTAGCTGATTTTGTACATATTTTTGTTTATCGACATGATTGATATTTTTAAATTTTTTTTTCAATTCTTGGGTTTCTCTGCGTTTGTTTTCGGTTCTTTTACCAAGAATGGTCCCATTGAACCGAAGTCCTAGTTAGTCATCGTTCCTTATGATGGATGGATGACGACCGTCTTAAGGGAAATGTAGTCGTTAGGAGTAGACTTTTCATTTATTTTTTAGTTGTTTTTCTTTTGTGGGTTGCATCCCAAAACTGGTAGTTACTTTATGGTTGCAGAACTCTTGCTGCGTGTTGTACATGATATTTAAAGTGCAAATGTGATTCGTATGAAAGCATGCAAGTTTGTAAATATGTTGAGGTACCTAGGCCATAGAGTCAATTCAGTGTGATTAAGGCTTAATGTTTGAATTCGTGCAATTAGCTGATTGAAGAGTCTGTGAATACATCTTGAATTGAGCATGTGCAATAAATATGAAGTGAGGTTTTGTTATTCCATGCTATTGTGAAGTGTCTAGAACTTGCCTGGTGTGTGTACAAAACGAAATAAAGGAGGTGTATTGTAGAAAAGGATGTAGGCATTTCTTTGTTTTTAACCGAAAGTTTCTATTTTTCATTATTATACCCACCTTGATTGTGTACCCTAGTCAGCCCGTTGAGCCTTTAGCCTATTAATTTTTTTCTTTTGTCAAAAAGTGTAAACCGAGCTTAATCCCTTCTTTTCATTAGCCGCTAATTTGATCCAAAACTCTTAAGTGCTTAAGAAGAGAAAATCATTTTTCCAAAGTGTCAAACAGTGAGAACGGTGAAAAGAAAAAAAAAGCAGAGATGGAAGAAAAGAAAAGGTTGAAGGTGCACTTGTTATAAATAAACTATAATGAAGGTGCATGAATAATCTTTGTTGTTGTGTCAAGTCTGCTTAATATGATGGGCCAAACTAAAGAAATACTTCAAGAATGGGAGGATGAAGAAAGAAACAATGCCCATGAGTTGATGGGATGTATTGAAAAGGCGCTTAAGGATACTAGTGGCTATTATTGGCTAGCCCAATATTTACTAGTTTCGTAGCTTACATTACAACCCGTTAAAGTCCTATGTGATCCTACATCACACTTCTTTATATTAGTGGAGTAATACACTAAAGGCAAGCTTATGGGTCATGACATGATGCATGTGAATTCTTTTGGGAGAGAGAGCGAAATTATGTTTTTATGCCCCTGCGTGAAATTTTGTGAGTTCATATGATAAAAAAGGGGAAAATTCTCTTGTGTTGTGAGGGCACATGCTTGATGAAAGATTAATTTTCATGTCGGATGTCTTGATCAGCTGATTTGCATGAGTTTGCCAACATCGAGAGTCGATTCTTAAGTCTAGGAGGTCTTGATGTATTTAAGGTCATTGCATTGATAGGACCATGCATGTTTTCTTGATGATTTTCTATATTGAATAATCGGTATGACCGTAACCTAAATTGTCGAACCAAAGTAGCAAGGTTTGGGTGTAAATTGCATGAGGTGTAAGATTGTTGTTCGAGGACGAACAAGGATTTAAGTGTGGGGTAAGTGATCTTGGGCAAATTTATATGCCCAAGTGATACTCAAATGTGTCATTTTAGCCTTGTTTATCTATCAATGTTTATAGATTTTGATGTGATTGGCAATAAAATGTGAATTTATACTAACCAACATGATTAAAATTGTTTTGCAGGTAAAATGTAATTTTGGGAAGCTAAAATGCGTGTTGGAAGAGATCGGGGTTGGACTCGGATGTGAGCAAAGGACAAGGCATTGGAAGGCATAAAAAAAAGAGGCTCCGCGATGGAGCCGTGTCACGCTGCCATCGCGGAGGCATTCTGCCTGGATAGGGAATTTTTGCCCAATTTCTAGTGTGGGTTCGCATTGGGTCCGTGGCACGGAGGCCTAGCTCCGCGTTGTACACCGCGCCACGTTGGGCCTTATTACCTGGACCCCCAACTTCCAATGAGGGTCCGCGTCGGTGGCGTATCACGGAGGCAGTGCTCCGCGATGCACTCCGTGACACGTTGCTTGTTATTCCAGGAAAAATTCCCACTAGTATAAATAGATCACTTAGGTTCATTTTTTAATATTCTGATTTGGTGGAGCAAGAACGTGGGTTACAGGCAGTTGAGGGGACGAAATTATCAGGGTTTTTCTCTCTTTCTTTCTCCTTGAATTCAATTGCTTGTATGTTTAACACTCATTTAATGATGTTTAATCCACAAATGAGTGGTTAATTCCTCTTCTTGCTGAGGTTAAGAACACTTGTAATGAAATGTGATTGTTGATTCTTTGGTTTTTCATCTTTTCTTCCATTGTTGTTCTATTGATTCTTGTTCTTACTGCATTAATGTGTGGCCTACGTTAATTTATCTAAAAAGTCCAGTTTCACTCGAGAGAGCAAGAAATTGGAAAGTTGTGAATTAATAGGATATGATCCTTTCTTAGTTTGGGAAAATTGAGAATTGATTTACCTTCAAGATAGAAATATACCTGAAAGTCGTATTAGTCAATTTAGGAACCGGGTTTGTATGGCTAGAACATGAATTTTTGTTTAATCACGGAAATGTAGGTGGACGGTTCATGATTCTTAAGTTGGGTTAAATACGAGAGTTTTAATCCATTGGCATTAGTTCTTGACTAGCAACCGGAGGAAAGGTTAACCAATTTATATCGATAATTAATTTCTTTACATGTTCAATTAATCTCAGTATGCTCACATTCATAGTTCAGACTCACATTAGATATTTGTTTTAGACTTAGCATAAAAATTAGAATCCAAAAATATAAAACACTTGGTTACACTATTGTCTTCATTGTTAAACTAAAAATATAGTAACACTTGATTAATTGTTACCTTATCCCAGTCCCTGTGGGATCGATACTTGGCTTACTTGAGCCACTTTACTACTTGTTCGACCACGTGCACTTGCGTGTAGCTTTATACCCAAAGCAAAAGCACCGAACACTATGCTGAGCTTAACTTGAGTACCTACTCCTTTTTGAAACGACATCCAAAACTGAGAGGTAAATTGGGTACCTCTATGTAATATAATGGACAAGGGAACTCCATACAATCGAACTAGCTCCTGGATATATAGTTTGGCATAGTCTTCCACCGAATCTATGGTTTTGACCGGTAGAACATGAGCGGCCTTGGTCAACCTGTCTATCACAACCCAAATAGAGTCATATTATCGACGAGTATGAGGTAAACCTGCGATGAAGTCCATATTGATTTCCTCCCACTTCCAAGTAGGAATACTTATATCCAGAAGCACACCTCCCTTTCTCTGGTGCTTGACTTTTACTTGGTGATAGATTGGACACTTAGCTACAAACTCCGAGATGTCCTTCTTCACGCCTTTCCACAAATAGACTTCCTATAAGTCACAGTACACCTTGGTGGCACCTGGATAGATTGAATATCTAGATCCATGAGCCTCATGAAACATCCGATTCCTCAAACCATCAACATCCGGGACACTTAAGCGACCATGGTACCAAAGAACACCATCTCCCCTTCTTTAGAAGACCTCTACCTTCTGATTTTGAACCGCTTCCTTTAACTTTTCCAAAATAGGGTCCTCATGTTTCCTAGCTTTTACATCGTTCACCAAAGACCATTCTGATATGTTCTGAACAATAACACCACCATTGGTCGAGTCAATCAACCTAACTCCCAACCTTGCATGCCGATGCACATCTTTCACCAGCTCCTGCTTTCCCTCATCCACATGAAACACACTCCCCATTAAGAGTCTACTAAGTGTTTCCTCTACTATATTGGCCTTACCCAGATGGTAAAGCACACTCATATTGTAATCCTTGAGTAGCTACAACCACCTCCCTCGCCGAAGATTGAGGTCCTTCTAGGTAAACACATATTGTAAACTCTTATGGTTTCTGAACACATCCATGTGGATCCCGTACAAATAATGTTGCCATATCTTCAAGAAAAATACCACCACAACCAATTCAAGATCATAGGTCGGGTAATTCTTCTCATAAAATTTTATGTGTCTGAAGGCATATGCTATAACCTTCCCGTGCTGCATCAACACACACCCAAGTACGATTCTTTAAGCATCACAATACACCACAAACCCATCGGAACCCTCGGGTAGAGTTAACACAGGTGTTAAAGTAAGTCGAGTCTTCAACTCTTTGAAGCTCTTCTCACAAGCCTCTGACCACTGCAATTTCACCTTCTTTTGGGTCAGTTTGGTCAATGGTGTTGCAATCAATGAGAAACCTTCCATGAACCTTCAATAGTAGCTACTTAAACCCAAGAAACTTCAAATATCCAAAGGATTCACCAGTCGAAGCCAATTGTTCATCTATTCTATTTTCTGAGAGTCCACCGTTATAACTTTGCTTGATACCACATGGCCCAAAAATGCCACTGAGTTCAACCAAAACTCAAATTTGCAGAATTTGGCATATAATTGGTGATCCTTCAGAATCTAAAGCACTATTCTCAAATGAGAAGCATGCTCCTCCTCGCTCCGAGTGTATATCAGGATGTCATCAATAAACATAGTCACAAACATATCTAGGTATGGCTTGAACACCTGTTCATCATGTCCATAAAATCTATAGGAGCATTTGTTAGTACAAAAGACATAACGACAAACTCATAATGACCATACCGCATCCTGAAGGTTGTCTGCGGGATATCACACTGCTAACTTTGAGCTGATGGTACCCAGATCTGATATCTATCTTAGAGAAACACTTGACTCCCTGAAGCTGGTACAATAAATCATCAATATTGGGTATAGGATACCAGTTCTTTGTGGTGACTTTGTTCAATTGTCGATAGTCAATACATATGCGAAGAGAACCATCCTTCTTTCGGACAAAGAGGACTGATGCACCCCATGGGGACTTGCTCGGTCTAATGAAACCCTTATCTAATAGGTCCTTCAACTATTCCTTCAACTCCTTTACCTCAGCTGGAGCCATTCTGCAGGGTAGAATAGATATAGGTTGCACGTCGGGAATAAGGTCAATACCAAAACAGTCTTCTGCTTGGGAGGGATTCCTGGTTAATCATCAGGAAAGACCTCTAGAGACTCACATACTACTGGAATAGACTGGATAGTCAGGTTCTCGGACATCGCATACTTAACCCTAACTAGATGGTACACACAACCTTTGGAGATCATCTTTCTTTCCTTAATGTAGGAAATCAAACGACCTATAGGCACAACTAAACTACCCTTCCACTTTAAGACTGGCTCTCCCGAAAATTCGAACTCTACTGCCCGGGTTCTACAATTAACTGAGGAATAACATGAAAATAACCAATCCATGCTGAGGATAACATCAAATTTGATCATGGCTAACTCTATCAAATATGCTGAGGTGACTTTCTAGAGGACTAAGACCAGGCAACTTCAGTGCACTCATCTAGGTACAATTTATTCACCTACTGGAGTACAAACTGAGAAGGGTTCCGACAAGACTTCGAGACTAACTTCGAAGCTACTAGCCATAAAAGGTTTCACAAAAGACAAAGTAGCCCCCTATCTAACAAAGCATAAACATCAAGATGGAAAACTCGTAACAAACCAGTGACGACATCAGGGGAGACCTCCTACTCTTGGCAAGATGCTAAGGCATACAATAAGTTTTGGTGATGACCACCACCCGTGCTGGTCGATGCCCCATGATGTGCTAAACGTGCGGGTAGGGCTGCTGAACAAAAAGTTGGGCCTCAGCCCCTATCGTAATTCTGTCTTACTACTGGGCAATCTCTTAGCATGTGTCCAGGCTTCCCATACTCGAAACAAGCACCTGTACTTGCTAAGCACTAGCCCGTGTGCCCCTGACCACACCTATGACAAGCTGGGATACTAGAATCTACAGGTCCACAACTCTAACCCCTAGAGCCTGATGCTTGCACCCTCTGATCGTGCCTAAGACAGGATGGCATACTCAATGCTGAAGATGCTGGGGCTGAATATCTCTAGTGGTTCTACTATTGGTGCCCACCAACTGACTTTGGCTATAGAATCTGTGACTATCAGTTTGGGTCCACTTGGCCTCCCTCTCTCTCCTATGCGCTGCCTCCATCTGCTGGGCATAAAAAACTATTCGAGGGAAATCCAAATCTAAATGGTGCATAACAGTCCTACAATACTTTTCCAAATACCCCGCTACCCATTAACAAATCTACTCACCCATTCCCTCTGATCAGCCACTAACTCTGGGGAGTACTTCAATAGTCGAGTGAACTCACGGGAATACTCTCTCACCATCATTCTCCCTTGCTTGAGATCCACGAACTCGGCTACCTTCAGCTCCCTCATCTCACGAGGGAAGAACCGATCGAAGAATACAACATGGAATTCCTCCCAAGTGACAAGACCTACCCTTGCGCCCCTACTATCTTTCCATTGATGAAACTAGATGTTTGCAACTCCTTTAAGCTGATATGAGGCCAACTCTGCACACTCAACTCTATTAACCCCCATGATTTTGGTGATCTTCACAATCTAATCTATGAACTCGTGCGAGTCCTCGTCTACTTTTGACCAGAAGAACTCTGGCGGGTTCATTCTCAAGAAATCCCTTACTCGAGCCACTACTGCATCACCATTTTTCAGGACATGCTCAACTGCCTGCTGGTTGACCTGAGTGGTCAAGGCCTTCATGAGCATCTCAATAGCTACTCGAAACTCAGCATGGGTAACCGGCTCGGGTGCATGGTGCTCCTGGACTGGCGAGGCCTGGTGGTGCCCATTTCCGTTACCATCCTCGTGGCCTTCTCCATTTTCATTTCTTCTAGCAATTACTCTTCGGGGAGCCATGATTTTGCAATCGTGAATAGCATGAATTAGAAGGATAGGGAGACATCTAATTGCAAGACATAGATCATTAAAGAAGGGAACATTTCCTAAACATTTCGTAGCCTCTTCATCATGACTGGGGTGCGCTTCATGTTCACGTGATTTGTGGGGTATAAAACGACACGCAAGTGCACGTGGTCGAACAAGTAGTAAGTGGCTTTAGTAAGCCAAGTATCAATCCCACAGAGACATGGATAAAGTGCAATTCGCTCAAGTGTACTATACTTTACTTCTAAAAATGCAGACAACAGTGTAACCCAAAAGTTCGATTGTTTGTTTTATAATTTTTATACTAAAGCTAAAAACAATTATCTACTTTGAATCTAAACTATGAATGAGAGCATGCTGAGGTCAAACGAACATGTAATGAAATTAATTATCATCATAATTTGGTTAATCTTTTCCTCCAGTTGCTAGCCAAGAACATTTGCCAAGAGATTAAAACTCTCGTATTTAACCTCACTTAAGAATCATGAACCATCCGTCTACATTTCTGTGATCAAATGCAATTCATGTTATATCCATACAATTCCGGTTCCTAAATTGACTAATACGACTTTCAGGTATATTTCTATCCTGAAAGCAAATCAAGAGTCAATTTTCCCAAACCAAGTAAAGAACATATCCTATTAATCCACAACTTTCCAATTTCTTGCTCTCTCGAGTGAAACTGGACTTTTTAGATGTACATTAACGTAGGCCACACATTAATGCAGTAAGAACAAGAATTAACAGAACAACATGGAAGAAAAGATGAAAAACCAAAGAATCAATGATCAATTTTCATCACAATTGTTCATAACCTCAGCAAGGAGAGGAATTAGCCACTCATTTGTGGATTAAACATCTTAAAATGAGTGTTAATCATACAAGAAATTGAATTAAAGAAGGAAGAAAGAGAGAAAAACCTTGATATTTTCGTCCCTCAACTGCCTGTAACCCACGTCCTTGCTCCACCAAGTCAGAATATTGAAAAATGAACCTAAGTGTTCTATTTATACTGCTGGGAATTTTTCCCGGAATAACGAGCAACGTGTCACGGAGTGCATCGCGGAGCACTGCCTCCGTGACACGCAATGGACGCGGACCCTCACTGTAATTGGGGGTCCAGGAATTAAGGCTAAATGTGGCACGGCGTGCAATGTAGAGCCAGGCCACCGTGCCACGGAGCAGACGTGGACCCTCTCTGGAATTTGGGAGAATTTTCCCTATCCAGGCAGAATGCCTCCACGATAGCAGCGTGACACGGCTCCATCGCGGAGCCCCTTTATTTCATGTTGTCCAATGCCTTTTCCCTTGCTCGCATCCAAGTCCAACTCCGATATCATCCAACATGCATTTAAGCTTCCGAAAATCACATTTTACCTGCAAAATAATGCTAATCATGTTGGTTAGTATAAATTCACATTTTATTACCAATTACATGAGAACGTATACACATTGGTAGATAAACAAGGTTAAAATGGTACATTTGAGTATCACTTGGGCATATAAATTTGCCCAAGATCACTTACCCCACACTTAAATCCTTGTTCGTCCTCGAACAACAATCCTACACTTTATGCAATTTACATCCCAACCTCGCTACTTCGGTTCGACAATTTAGGCTACGGTCATACCGATTACTCAATTCAGCAAATCATCAAGAAAACATGCATGGTCTTATCAATGCAATGACCTTCAATACATTAAGACCTCCTAGACTTTAAGAATCGGCCCTCGATATTGGCAAACTCATGCAAATCAGCTGATCAAGATATCCGACATGAAAATTAATCTTTCATCAAGCATGTGCCCTCACAACACAAGAGAATCTTCCCCTTTTTGCTCATATGACTCACAAACATTAAAGCAGAGGCATGTAAAAACAATTTCGCTCTCTCTCCCAAAAGAATTCACATGCATCATGTCATGACCCATAAGCTTGCCCTTAGTGTATTGCTCCACTAATATAAAGAAGTGCGATGTAAGATCACGTAGGACTTGAACGAGTTATAATGGAAGCTACAGAACTAGCAAATATTGGGTTAGCCAATAATAGCCACTAGCATCCTTAAGCGCCTTTTCAACACATCCCATCAACTCATGGACATTGTTTCTTTTTTTTCCATCATCCCATTCTTGATGATTTTCTTTAGTATGACCCATTGCATTAAGCACACTTGACACAACAACAAAGATTATTCATGCACCTTCATTATCGTTTATTTATAGCAAGTGCCCCTTCAACCTTTTCTTTTCTTCTCTCACTCTGCTTTTCTTTTTCTTTTCACCATTCTCACTCTTTGACACTTGGGGAAAATGATTTTCTCTTCTTCAGCGCTTAAGAGTTTTGTATAGACTTTACAACTAATGAAGAGAAGGAATTAAGCTCGGTTTACACTTTATGACCAAAGAAAAAAAAATAATCGGCTAAAGGCTCAACGGGCGGACTAGGGTATACAATCAAGGTGGGTATGACAAGGAAAAATAGAAACTCTCGGTTAAAACAAAGAAATGCCTACATCCTTTCCTACAATACACCTCCTTCATTTCGTTTTGTACACACACCAGGCAAGTTCTACACACTTCACAATAGCATGGAATATCAACACCTCACTTCACACTTTTTGCACATGCTTAATTCAAGATGTATTCACAGACTCTTCAATCAGCTAATTACAGGAATTCAAACATTAAGCATCAATCACACTTAATCGACTCTATGGCCTAGGTATCTCAACATATTTACAAAGTTGCATGCTTTCATACGAATCACCTTTGCATTTTGAATATCATGTACAACACGCAACCAGAATTTCGCAACCATACAGTAACTACAGGTTTTGGGATGCAACCACCAAAGAAAAAAACTGAAAAATAATTGAAAAAATCTACTCCTAATGACTACATTTTCCTTAAGACGGTCGTCATCCATCCATCATAGGGAACGATCACTACTATGACTTCGGTTCAATGGGGATAATCTCGGTAAAAGAACCGAAAACAAACACCGAGAAACCCAAAAAGTAAAAAAATGTTGAAAATATCGATCATTTCGATAGAAAAAATATGTACAATTTAAAAAAATTTATAGATCATTTAGATAACAACAATATGTACAGAATCAGAATTAGCTAGCAACATTCAGCAACACACATCAATTTAACAAACATTTACAAATACAGAACAACTTAACAATTTACACTCACAGGGACAAACAACATACACGTCAACAGAAGAGAGCATACATACAGAATCAGCCCAGCCCAACACCTAACTACTCCCACCCCACACTTAGTTCGAACACTGTCCCCAGTGTTCACAAAAATTAAAATAGCACAAAATCCGGTGGTGGAAATCCCTGATCAGTGAAAGTATTCCACTTCTTCATCGGGTGCTGCTGCTTCATCTCCCATCTCCGAGTTGCCTCCGTCATCATCATTGGACTCCACATCGGAGTCCTCCCGACGTGTCTCCTTATCTGTGGGGACATCATCATCTGTGGGCTCTACAAATGCTGGCCCCACTCGGCATAGAGGCCTGGCGTTTTAGCCGAAAGGGTAGTCTAGCTCGAGCTGCCATAGCTCCTCCTCTATCGCCGGCCTCCCGCCTATCCTCAGCTGGAGCATTTGCATCCCATACATCCGAGCCATATACTGGTCATCACGAGCATGTCGCTCGCCAAGTGTAAGCACTGGCCCGTGGGTGGTGTCGGGAGCCTTAGTTTTAGTAACATCTAAGGCCCGCCGCTCCATCTACGGGATATAGTCAAGGGCCTCCTCCTCGACGTCTAGGCCCCTGAGGAAGGTGGTGAGTAGTCCACCAAAGCCATACCTGTGTCCCTGGTGCAACTGGGCTCTCTTCATGGCGGAGATAATTACCGCCCCCACATTGATCTCTAGCCTTTTCATCAGGGCGTACACCAAGCATACACGATCCAGGTTACATCTATCATATGTACCCCCGGGATTAGGCATGAGCAAACTATCTTCAGCCATATTTGGGATTCCCTGTTCATCTGTGAATATGGCAAAGTCTGGTGGTAGCCCCTCTCTTTGTGTCTGCTCCATCTAGCTGTCGATCGTGTCCCACACAATGTGCGTCTGATGTCCGCATACAGTGGGGTAATGTTCAGCTGTCGGAGTACGTGGGCGTCTGTGTCCCGCGCTCCTATGATGCCATTGAGGTGGTGGGGCTCCAGAGTGACTATTTGCCCTCTGATCTTTATTGTGTGACTTCTGATCGTCGGATTCCAATTGGCATAGAACTCCCGAACCAGGTGCAAATTGCATTCCTTGGGCTCCTCAAAGATGAAATTTATCCCAGTTGCCTCGATTCGGTGGACCATCCTAGGGAACTCCTGTGCCAATGGTTCCCGTGCTATATGCTCCTCGAGGAAATATTTGTTTTCTTTGTGCTTTGCGTACCACTTTTTCCCCTCATCAGTCACCCATCTCATTCCTTATTGGCGGCGTTGGCCGCGTGGAACTGCTGGTGCAGCTGGGACTGCTGTGCCCAGTCTGATTCGCTTCCTTCCGGCGCCTGAAGTTGATGCGCCTTTTCCTTTATCTTGTCGGCTTGCCATTTTACCTATCAACCCAAGTAAACAAGATCAATGTTAATCTCACAGATATTAACTTCGGCTAAGGTCGGGTTACGCTAGGTTACCCCACACTTAGTCCTTAGCTACAATTACAACACTACGACAAGATTATCTTTATTTACACCCAATAAACAACTATACAATCATGCTTAGTGCATTCAAAAAATTCGATGGTATAACTTCTGCGTACTACTCAGACTTCATACAGCTAATCACAATCACTACCATCGCTAACATTTTACCCATCACACTTAGCACAGAAAAACAAAGAAACAAAAACAACAACCAAAATTTATCTACATGAACTTAAACAACTAACCAAATTCTTACAAATTTCAACATTCCCTTAACCCGAGAATCAGTCGTTCTATTAACATCCTAACAATTTGTACATCGACTCATCTCATTCAACACATCCATCCCGACATGAAATTCACAAGTTCAATACATTTTCAACTTCAAATTCAACATACAAGCCCTAGAATTGATATTATCAATCAAATTTGATTAATTTAGGCAATTGACAAGTTCAAGCAATCATAACGACATTCCGAACATTCATCAACAACAATTAACTCGAATTCGTGATTAATTACTATGTAGGGCAATTTAGCTCAACTCCTATGCTCAATATCGAAGAAAATCGACAAGAATTTGAGAGGAAATCGAAAAACATACCTTGTCTTTGAAGAATCGAAGAAAAATCGTTGAATTTCTTGCCTTACTCCGTGTCACGTTGATAGGGGATGGGTTTTGGGGGGTTTGGTCGCGGAGAGATTAAAAAATGAGGGAAAAGCGAGGGTTTTAGGGGTTAAAAAGTAAGGAAATCGCACGGGTCACCCGGCGACCCGGTGTGACCCGTCGCGATATACAAGGCAACGTGTCACGGAGTGCATCGCGGTGCACTGCCTCCGTGACACGGAGCCATCGCGAGACTGTTCTGGAAATTTTTAAAATTTCCGGATTCTACCTCAACGTGTCACGGAGATAACGCGGAGGTCCACCTCCGTGACACGGAACTGTCGCCTCAGCTCACTGTCTGCCACTTTTTATTAATTTTTCATACCTCGACTTTTCCTTCACGATTCCGTGCATATTTTTCTCCGTTTGACCTGAAATTCATCTCACTATACAAAATTGGTTAGAATTATAGGTTTCACTCTAAATACAAATAAACAAAAACTAAAACGAAAATTTTTGTAGTAAATCAAAAAGAAGAAAAAAAATCTATTTACACTTTTACAAAAAGAAAGAAAAATTTTTCACGGGTTGCCTCCCGTGCAGCGCCTGGATTACCGTTGCGGCTCGACGTTGTTAAGCTCAATTGTCCTCTAGGGTGATGGACGATTTCTCTCGATCACCGTCCTCCCCCCAGTAGTGCTTACACCTTTCTGGTGGTTTTCCCATTAACTCTCGGGAATCCTTCATCCGCTTATCATCACCTTGATCAATCACATTGATCACCGAGAGTTCTTCATGCACCGTCGGGAGCTTGGGTGCCTTGTACACATCGAACACCTCTACCTTGTCATGTGCTCGCATTGTTAGCTGCCATGCAGCTACGTCAATTAGTGCTTTCCCGGTTGCCAAGAAAGGACGTCCCAAAATAAATGGGACTTCCGCTTCTGGTTCAAAATCCAGCACGACAAAATCTACCGGGAAAATTAGGGAGCCAACTTGCACCAGAACATCCTCTACAATGCCATCAGGTCTGGCTAAGGATCGATCCGCCAACTGCAAGATTACCGTTGTGGGTCTAGGACTCCCTAGGCCCAAATTTCTGAATACCGAAGACGGCATCAAATTTATGCTCACTCCCAAATCACACAATCCACGAGCTCGGATGCTCTGCCCAATAGTAATCTCGATAGTAAAACTCCCAGCGTCTTTTAACTTTGTGGGCAGTCTATTTTGAATCCGGGAAGTGCACTCCTCCGTTAGAGCCACCGTAGCATACTCAGTCAACCGACTTTTGTTTGCTACGATGTCCTTTATATACTCAGCATATTTCGGCACTCCCTGCAAGACATCAACAAGAGGTAAGTTAACATGTACCTGTTTCAGCACCTCCATGAATTTCTTGAAACACGCCTCCTCCTTGTGTTTCTTTAGTCGTTGACGGAACGGGGGTGGAGGTCTTTATGATTCAGCTTCCTTAGTCTTCCCCCTTTCGGTACTTTGCTCCCTCTGAACTTCTGCTGCTCCCGACTGTTGAGGTGGTCTTTCTGGTTCCACCTCTTTCAGCTGCAAACCACTCCTTGTGGTCACTGCATTTACCAGCTTGGGATTGGGATCCGTGTCGCTCGGCAGTCCTCCTCTAGGCCTTGTGTTTTGGGCACTAGCAAATTGCCCAAATTGATATTCAAGTGCCTTGGTAGCTAACTGGTTGTTTTTCTCTTCGGCTACCAATTTCACATAGTCAGCCTGCAATTGAGCTTGGTTTGCTATCATGGTCTTGAACATCTCCTCAATGCTGGGTGATGGTGGTGGAGGAGGTGCATTGTTGTTTCTAAATTGTGCTTGATAATTCTGCTGCCCTCCTTGGTTCCTTTGCACACCCTGACCCGAACTTTGGCCCTGATGGTTGTTGCTACCCCATGAGAAATTAGGGTGATTCCTCCAATCGGTGTTGTAGCTACTACCATACTGCTGGTGGTTCCATTGTGCATTACCCATAAAGTTTACCGAGTCAGGATTTGCTCCATAACACTCAGCTGAGTGCTCACTGCTTCCACACACTTCACACCATAGTTGTTGTACTGCATTAACTGGGGCTTGAGGCTGGTTCAATGTCATGTTGCTGAAGTGGGTGTTAAGTTGATTTTACAATGCAGCTATCTGTGCAGCGATAGCTGTAAACCCATCCACTTCTAGCACTCCTGCTGCTTTCCTTGTCCCACTTCTTGATGAATCAGCATTCCATTCTGGATTGCCATGTGAAATACGGTTCAACAAGGTATACAGCTCCTCATAAGTTTTCTCCAGCGCTTGCCCTCCAGCTGCTGAGTCTAGCAATATTTTGGTGTGGGGTTCAAAACCCTCAATAAATGTGTGCACCAGCACATCATTGGACTGATGATGATGAGGACAATCCCCCAACATGGATTTAAATCTCTCCCAGGTCTGATATAAATTTTCTCCCTCTCTTTGTTTGAAACTTAGAATCTGACTTCTAAGTCTTGCTGTTTTACCAGAGGGAAAAAACCGTTTCAAAAACTTCTGTGCAAGATCATCACACGTAGAAATAGAATTCGGTGGCTCAGCTTTCAACCACCTCTTGGCTTCTCCCAATAATGAGAATGGGAACAATGTAAGCCGGACATAGTCTGATGACACTCCAGCGGGTATGTAAGTGTCACTTATCTCCAAAAAATTTTGGAGATGCTGCTGTGGATCTTCATGAGCGAGACCGGTAAACTGCCCGCTAGTGTGCAGCAACTGCACCATATTCTATTTAAGTTCAAATCTCCCTCCTGTCTCAGGTTTGCGGGTACTAGATGTAACATTATTGGCATGTGGAATTGCCACCTCGCGAACCGGCCGAGCTGTTGCTTCTTCGGGCACTAACACTGCCCGTACTACCGGTGGATTCTGTTGTTGCTCCATGATCGTCTGTCTGAGCAACTGCAGCTTTCTTTGTAGAGCTTCTCTTCGTTTACTGTGAAATATTCTTTCTGGCGCTATATACGATTC
Source organism: Datura wrightii (assembly GCA_035772735.1). Classification (NCBI taxonomy): domain Eukaryota; kingdom Viridiplantae; phylum Streptophyta; class Magnoliopsida; order Solanales; family Solanaceae; genus Datura; species Datura wrightii. The sequence continues at coordinate 149,796,672 of JASDFA010000001.1, read as the reverse complement.
CCCCAGCTCCTGGTCCCTTGCCAGTGTTCAACAACAATTAAGTCTGCAAAATACAGGCTAAGACCAAGTTGTCAACACTAAGAAAATAAAAATACAGTAAATTAACACTTAAAACAAATTCACCAATTGCCAAGTCCCCGGCAACGGCGCCACAAACTTGTTCGCATGATTTATGGGGTATAAAATGACACGCAAGTGCACGTGGTCGAACAAGTAGTAAGTGGCTTTAGTAAGCCAAGTATCGATCCCACAGAGACTTGGATGAAGTGCAATTTGCTCAAGTGTACTATATTTTACTTCTAAAAATGCAGACAACAATGTAACCCAAAAGTTTGATAGTTTGTTTTATTATTTTTATACTAAAGCTAAAAACAATTATCTACTTTGAATCTGAACTATGAATGAGAGCATGCTGAGGTCAAACGAATATGTAATGAAATTAATTATCATCATAATTTGGTTAATCTTTTCCTCCAGTTGCTAGCCAAGAACATTTGCCAAGAGATTAAAACTCTCGTATTTAACCTCACTTAAGAATCATGAACCATCCGTCTACATTTCTGTGATCAAATGCAATTCATGTTATAGCCATACAATTCCGGTTCCTAAATTGACTAATACGACTTTCAGGTATATTTCTATCCTGAAAGCAAATCAAGACTCAATTTTCCCAAACCAAGTAAAGAACTTATCCTATTAATCCACAACATTCCAATTTCTTGCTCTCTCGAGTGAAACTGGACTTTTTAGATGTACATTAACATAGGCCACACATTAATACAGTAATAACAAGAATTAATAGAACAACATGGAAGAAAAGATGAAAAACCAAAGAATCAATGATCAAATTTCATCACAATTGTTCATAACCTCAGCAAGGAGAGGAATTAGCCACTCATTTGTGGATTAAACATATTAAAATGAGTGTTAATCATACAAGCAATTCAATTAAAGAAGGAAGAAAGAGAGAGAAAACCCTAATATTTTCGTCCCTCAACTTCCTGTAACCCACGTCCTTGCTCCACCAAGTCAAAATATTGAAAAATGAACCTAAGTGTTCTATTTATACTGCTGGGAATTTTTCCCAGAATAACGAGCAACGTGTCACGGAGTGCATCGTGGAGCACTGCCTCCGTGACACGCTACGGACGCGGACCCTCACTGGAATTGGGGGTCCAGGAATTAAGGCTCAACGTGGCACGGCGTGCAACGCGGAGCCAAGCCACCGTGCCACGGAGCAGACGCGGACCCTCTCTGGAATTTGGGAGAATTTTCCCTATCCAGGCAGAATGCCTCCGTGATGGCAGCGTGACACGGCTCTATCGCGGAGCCCCTTTATTTCATGCTGTCCAATGCCTTTTCCCTTGCTCGCATCCAAGTCCAACTCCGATATCATCCAACATGCATTTAAGCTTCCCAAAATCACATTTTACCTGCAAAACAATGCTAATCATGTTGGTTAGTATAAATTCACATTTTATTACCAATTACATGAGAATGTATACACATTGGTAGATAAACAAGGTTAAAATGGTACTTTTGAGTATCACTTAGGCATATAAATTTTCCCATGATCACTTCACACCCATGAAAAATACTCTACTTAATGCGGCTCTCAGACATCCTAGGACACTTCAAATCTATTGTTCTGATACCATGTTTATCACAACCCGAACATAGACCCGAATCGTAACACGGACAAGGAGCCCTGAGAGACTCCGAGTCGATCTGTCGCATGAACAAACATCTTCCTCAATCACTAAAACTGAAGAGTCAACATGATTATCTTAGCGGATGTCTGAAATAAACATAACATCATAATACACAATGTGAAGCTGAATACATACTTTTTTTGAAAAGTCACTAAACATGATGAGTTGATGGGACAAGACCCCAACTAACTCAATAAAGCTGAAACTGAGAAAATATAGAGGGAATATGAATAAGTCTAGTCCTCGAGAGATGAGGAATCACCAACAAGCAGAAGATGCTATCTCTAAAGACTGGCTTGGATCAGGGCCGAGTCTGAGTGTTGCGTCCTGTATCATAAAATATTCAACATAGAGTATGAGGTCAGTATATGAAATGTACTGAGTATGCAGGGTAAGTAAAACCTCTTAAATAAATAAAATCATTTAAGAACATTCATAATGTAAATCATAAACAATAAAAATCAAAGAGTAGGGCTTGCATGCATTCTTTCTAAAATCATGATCTCATCATAACATAACATAGTATCATAACTAAATCGATTGACTCAAACTTGAAATCTGATAGTCATGAGTAAAACTCAACATTGAGTTAAACCTTCTTTATTACGTATATATATATGTATAAATCTCATGAATTATGAACATGCATAACTGAAATAATGAGGAACAATGAGAGACTCCTCTTTTAACTGACATACCATGATAGAGCTTATGTGGTCCCAACTATCACACTCAAGTGGGTAGAGCCATCCAAAGCCTTTCCATGGCTAGGAACGATACCATGATATCGATATCAAGCTCGTGGAAAGGCTTGAATGTTCCTTCAGCTTGTTATCCATATCATGGTATCATCCCTAGCCCTGGAAAGGCTTTGGACGGATCTTCCCACTTGAGTGTGATAGTTGGAACCACATAAGTTCTATCGTGGTATGTTAGTTAAAGACGAGTCACCCATTGTTCCTCATGATTTTAGTTATGCATATTCATCATTCATGAGATTTACATATCTACATATGTTCTAAAAAAGATTTGACTCAATGTTTAGTTTTACTCATGACTATTAGATTTCAGCTTTGAGTAAATCAATTCAGTGATGACGCTATGTTATGTTATAATGAGATAAGGATTTCAGAAAGAATGCATGCAAGCCCTACTCTCATATTCTTATTGTTTATGTTTTACATTACGCATGATCTTAAATGATTTTTCTTATTTGAGCAGTTTTACTTACCTTGCATACTCAGTACATTCCACGTACTAACCACTTACTCTATGCTGTAGTGTTTCATGATACAGGATCCGATACTAAGACTCAACCCCATTCATAGCTAGTCATCAGAGCTAACATCTTACACCTATTGGTGAGTCCTCATCTCCCGAAGACCATGCTTATTCAGATTTCTCTATGTACTTTCAGTTTTAGCTTATTCGAGTTAGTTGGGGTATTTTCCCATCAACTCATCATGTTTAGAGGCTTTTCTGATAAAAAGGATGTATTCAGCTTCAGATTGTGTATTCTGATGTTAGGTTTATTTAAGACTTCCAATAAGATTATTATGTTGATTCTTCAGTCTTATTAGTTAAGTTAGATATATGTTCATTCCATGGGTGGACTTGGAATCCCTCGAGGTTCCTTGTCCTGTTTCTCGATCCGAGCCTCTGTTCGAGTCATGATAGTCCATGCACGGTGAACCAAGTAATCTATTCAAAACTACGGGCGAAAAATTACTAATTTGACCTCTAATTTTAACTTGGTTTGACCTTTCCTTTGGATCGTAATTTTCTAGAAATTCCCTTACCATGTTCAAAATACATTTACTTGAATCGTTAAATACAAAGTTTAACTCAAGAGTATGCAATCTTTCAACAGTGTTAGGAAATTCGGTTGCTAAGCTAACTCTATAAATAAATGATTCATGTGAATATTTTGATTCTTTGTGCTTATTAAACCACTTCTTAATGGGGTTGTGGTTGTGGTGGCATGCTTGCATCCTCATTGTGAGCTTCTTGACCAACTCAAGACCTCTTGTTTCCATGGCTTGAAAAAGCCACTCCCTTCCCCTTACTAGTTTTTGGTGCCATTTTTGTGGAATTTCAAGGAGAATGATGTTTTATGTGATTTTGGTTATGAAGTTTGGAGGAATTATTGAGAAATATGATGTTTTGGGGGAAATATTTGAGAGAAAAATGGCGTGTATGGTGCAGGTGAGAAGAAGTATGAGAGAAAACATAGGTTTTGCACTTTTTAAAGTACCCACTATTTTAGCTTTAACCAGCTTTAATTGAGAGATTTTCCTAAAAATACCCTCCTATGCAACGTGTCACACTGTTCGCCAATCTCCCTATGCTTTGTGCTAGCCCTGCGGCGTCAGGCCTGCCTGTCACACGAAGTCCTACACTATTTGGCCTGCACGTCACGCCTCTCTATTCGCTGCAGGGCCCATTTTTTCCAACCCCATTTCCATCATTCATGCACAAAAATTGTGGTTTGTGACTTAATTTCTGCAGACTTGAACAAACACATTAAACCAATAAAATATCAGAAATTAAAATTATCTTGGTTTGCCTCCTAAATAGCATTTGATTTAATGTTGCAGCACAATGTGGGTATATTTATTACTCAGACTTTATGAAGATACCCCTTGGCTAGCCTCTCAAGAAGCATTGATTTAACATCGGATCATGTCGCACTTCTCATCTTAAGATCCCTTCAACGTTTCCTCCTTCTTTTCAGAGCTAATACCAATTTGTCAACACCTGAAAGAACCAAAAACAACTAAAACAAAAATAAAATTTGAAATAAATACTACAAGAAAGATTCAAACACCAACAAAATCAATAAGAAAATTCAAGAACAAGGTTTTGGTCTCTAATGGAGTTTTAATACCTTTTCAAAGAAGAATATGAAGATTTCTCTCCCTACAATTCAATTCTCCAACTTCTCTCTACTTTCTATTCAATATTGAGTATAATGGAATAATGATATGGAATAGAAGATTCAGTTGTCCTTTTAAAAATGTAGAAAAGTAGAGTACAAAATGCTCCTCTTTTACTGAACCGGATGCTTTTGCCCTTCTCTAACGGACCTCACTTGTGAGTCATAAATGGTTCACCGGTGCGGATCAATGGTCCACCAGTCTGTCGCCTCTAGGTGCTAGTGGGTTCTAGATCAATTTGTTGTTTGCAAAAATGATTCGCTGGTAAGGATTTGTGGTTCGCCTATAGCCATTCTACTTCAGTACAGTAGGTATCTACGATTAGCCGGCGTTTCGCTGATGTCCTCCGGTGGAGCGCCGGTCCTCATCTCAATTTTCATGCTTTTTGCTCAATTTCATTCTTTCTCTACTCAAGTTAAATACCTACATAGATCAAGGAGAAAGAGCATAAAATCCACCTAGAAGACATGGAAACCAAACAAAAACTCATGTCTAAGAGCCTAATGAGTCGGTAAATTACCAATTCATCAACCGGCATCGGGTGCCACACTTGGCCGATTGAACCCTGCAATCGTCTAACTATAATATACGAAAACTGATGATTGTTCAGCATTACAACATGATCTTGGAAGTATTTATTCGACAAAACTCCATATTTTTAACCCTTGGGGAGTCTAGTTAAGGATAATATTGATGTATTCACACATGTTTGGAGTAATTATGGTTGTTTTTGATTTTTCGGGTTAATAATGGTGTTATTACTATATGCAGGTGGATAAGACAAAGATGTAGCAGAAAGAGCGAGTTAAACTTCGAGTGGGAATATGGAAATGCTTGGAGAGCGTTAACATTGAGTTGAAAGTTCACCATCGTGTCATGTTAAGGATGGTTTGTGTTGAACAACATGCCACAGTGCATGGGTAGCAGAAGAAATTTTGGAATTTGGAAGGCGCAAAACAGTGAGGCTATGCGTTGGCCCCGTGGCACAGAAGAGACTTGCCGTGTTAAGCTCCGTGCCATGGAGCATGGATTTTCCAAATATGCCACATTCCAGTGAAGGTCCGCGACAACCCCATGGCATAGAACTGAATCTCCGCGTTATCCTCCGTGCCATGGAGGAAGGCATTCCAACCCGGTTCCAGTTCCATTGCATCTCCGCGTTGGCTCCATGTCATGGAGCTATCTTACCGTGATGAGCTTCGTGCCACGGAGCTAGTTTATCACTGCGAAATTTTGCACCTGTATAAATAAAACACTTAGACTTTTATTTTTCATTATTGGATATTTTGGCCAAAACATGGGAAGCAGCAATTGAGCTGGATAACATTCTAGGGTTCTTTCTCTTATCTTTTCTTCTAAATTTCAATTGTTGGAATGATTTAAATATTTTTGAAGATGTTTAATCAACAAATGAGTGGCTAAATTACCTCATTCCGAGGTTGAGGCTAATTGCATGATTGTGTAATTTCATAGTATTTTCAGATGAATTTTCTTCTCTTATGAATGGTTGTTCTTCTATTCTTGATTTTCATTGTTTTAATGTTTGGCCAGCATTATGGTAAATTTATAATCCTATTTCGAGTCTAAAAGGAAAATTATTAGGGTAGACTTGGAATAGGGGAATATGTTTTTATCTTTTCTATAAATGAGAAGTAAGATTCGCGTGCAGGATAGAAATATACCTGCAATGTCATATTCGGTTATCAAGGGGAACTATTTGACTAGCCCTAGGATGAGTTATTGCATCACAGAAAAGTGTAGTTGCAGGGTTCATAACGAGGTAATTGGCTAGAGGTTCGAGAGACCAGAGTCAAACTCTAATCTTTCCCAACCATCAACATGAAAGAGAGGGTAGCTGAAGAATAATATAAATTATACATGCTTGCTTGTCATTCCTTAACCTTAGACTGTTCTTGCAATTGGTTAAATAAACATTTTTAGATTCATTTAGCTTACTTTATATATTACTCTTTGTCAACTTTTAAATCATTGTGTTGTTTACATACATGCATAAAGTAATTGTGACTACTAAAGTAGGAAAAATCACTAAGCTACAGCCCCTATGGGTTTGATATCTGGATTAAAAGAGCCACTATATTACTTGTACGACCACGTGCACTTGTGTGCGTTAGGGCGAAAACATGTTTTTGGCGCCGTTGCTAGGGACTGGTGAAATTGGTGAAATCTTTTAGCATTAGTTTTTGCAAGTTTTGTGCAAGCGTTGATAACTTGATCTTAGCTGCTACCGTTGCAGGTACTGAGCAATTTCTGAACACTGGAAAGAAATAAGGAATTGGTGGACCCACTTTTGGAGCTGGAAAGACAGTTTCATTTACAAAGGAGAGAAGCTCTAGAAAGGAAGTTGTAGTTGTTACAGAGGGAAATTCTAGAACAACAACAGCATCCACCAGTTGGGCAGGCAGAGTTAGTGCTTGAAGTGATGGCAGCAAGACCAGTACGTGAGGTGGCAATCCCACATGCAAATAATGTAACCTCTAGCATCCGCAGGCCGAAGCTAGGAGGTAGATTTGAGCTGAAACAGAACATGGTGCAGCTACTGCATACAAGCGGAAAATTCACAGGTCTCCCTCAAGAAGACCCGCAGCATCATCTACAAAAGTTTTTGGAGATCAGTGACTCGTACATACCCTTTGGGGTATCATCAGATTATGTGAGGCTTACATTGTTTCCATTTTCATTGTTGGGGGAAGCGAAGAGGTGGTTAAAGGCTAAACAACCTAATTCTATTACCACATGGGATGATCTGGCAAAGAAATTCTTAATCAAGTTCTTTCCTTCGGGGAAGACAGCAAGGCTTAGAAGTCAGATTATAAGTTTTAAATAGAGAGATGGTGAGAACTTGTACCAAGCACGGGAGAGGTTCAAGTCAATGTTGAGAGATTGTCCTCACCATCATCAGTCAAATGACGTGTTGGTGCATAGTTTTATAGAAGGCTTGGAACCTCATACCAAAATCCTGTTAGATTCTGCAACTGGGGGACAGATTTGGTAAAGATGTATGAGGAGTTGTATACACTATTGAACCGTATTTCACAAGGTAAACCAGAATGGAATTCTGACACAACCCGAGGTATGGTGAAGAAAGCGGAAGGGGTCTTGGAAGTAGATGGACTCACAGCTATTGCTGCACAGATAATTGTATTACATAATTAGATTAACACTCATTTTAGTAACATGAGCTTGGGGCAATCACAAGCTCCAGTTAATGCAGTCCAGCAAGTATGGTGTGAAGTTTGTGGTAGCAGTGAGCACTCAGCTGATACATGTGGTGCTAATCCAGACTCAGTTTACTTTGTTGGGAATGCGCAAAGGGGCAACAATCAGTATTATGGCAACAATTACATACCCAACTGGAGGAACCATCCAAATTTTCCTGGGGTAATAATAGTAACCAAGGGAAAAGTTCAACTCAGGGTCTTCATAGAAACCAAGGGTTTTATCAGAATTTCAAGCCTCAATTCTGAGGGAATAATGCACCTACTCAATCCAGCATCATTGAGGACATGTTGAAGACCATTATAGCCAACCAAGCTCAGATACAGGCTAACCAAGTAAAATTGACAGCTGACATGAAAAATCAACAGTTGGCTAGAAAGGCTTTGGAGAATCAACTGGGACAGTTAGCTGGAGCACAAAATACCAGACCCCGGGGTGGGTTGCTATGTGATACAGACAGTAATCCCAAGCAGGTAAATGTTGTCACCATTAGAAGTGGAAAACAACTAAAGGAGTTGGTACCTGAAAAGCCAGCACACCAAGATGAAACAACAGAGAAGGCTGAAGAGAATGATAAGGAGATGGGGAGTGGAAAGTCAATAGATAATGAAAAGTTACCACCACCAACCCCATTCCCGCAGAGATTGAGGAAGCATAAGGAAGAAGCACGCTTTAAAAAATTTATGGAAGTATTGAAGCAGGTACACATTAATCTTCCTTTTGTAGATGTTTTGAAAGGAATTCCTAGGGAGTCCACACAGCCGTGTCTAGTAGAGTCTTGCTTATGGGTATGTTGTGCACCATACTTATAATCAGGAGGCTACAGGACATTTAGGAATTGTTTCATTTCTTTTATTAATAGTTCATGCTATAGGTCGAGCTCATAAGTACCATGATATCTAAATTGTGTTATTGTTTCAGAGTATGCCTGTGACAAGGAAGGTGACTACAAGGTTGATTGGCATAGCCGTTGGGGAGGGTACTAGTCTCCCTCTAGTGGATCAGAGAGATAGGTCAGAGGCTCAGAGTGAATCTGCTGCCCCAAGTATTAAAGTTCCTCCCGCTCTGACCAGAGCAATGGCAGATAGACCTCCAGCTCCTCCCGCACCAGTAGTACTTCAGGGTATTAGAGTGGCAGACCCTCCCATGCCTGTGGTACCACCAATGGATCCGGAAGGACAGGGTCTTAAGGGAGCTGTTCAGCTGATGGCTCGTATAGCCGCATATCAAGAGCGACGGTTGGAGGAGATGGAGAGACATAGAGGCCAGAAAATTGAGAGTTCCAGGGCCCATGAGTTCTTAAGTTTAAGCCCTCCTACATTCACCGGATCAGACCTAAGCGAGGATCCTCAGGACTTTATCGATCAGACTTATTGGGTGTTAAAGGTGATACGAGCTACAAAATCATAGGAAGTAGAGTTGGAGGTCTTCAGACTACATGATGTGACCATATTGTGGTATGAGGCTTGGGCTCGATCCAGAGGTTCCAAAGCACCACCAATTGAGTGGGAAGAGTTTTCCGAGCCCTTTATGCACCACTATCTACCCCGGGAGCTTCGACAGGCTCTAGCTGAGCAGTTCTTGCACCTAGAGAAAGGAAGTATGAGTGTGCGTGAGTATTGTCTTCAGTTTAATTCTCTTGACAGGTATGCTCCTCACACAGTTCAGACAATGGAGGATAGAGTTCATCGGTTCATGTTAGGGTTGGGGCTTCATGGGCTTTATATAGCTCTAGATTTCTTGGAGGTATCTACTCAAAAGCACATGGACATTTCACCAATGCAAGCTTTCTCCCAGAGGGCAGAGGATTTGGTTCATCACATACGGGATAATCGGAGACAACATGAGCAACGGAAGAGAGCTAGGACTGTGAGTCCTTACAGAGGGCCGCAGGGTGACCCAGGGGCTCAGTCATCCAGGTAGTTAGTTAGGCCAATAGGGAGTGCCCCAACTCAGTTTCAGGGACAGAGAAGGGACCAAGGCCCAGCTCAATCTAGCTCTCTACGACAGGAGTGGGCGGGGCAGAGGCGACCACCATTGCCTCCTTGTCCACAGTGTGGGAAATCTCATTCAGGTCAGTGTCGTCAGGGGCAGAATGTATGTTATCCTTGTGGGAAGCCAGGGCACTTTATGAGGGATTATTCAGATAGGTACGAGGCGGATCAAGTGCGATCAGCAGTTGCTTATTCATCCTCTAATCTACCTCCCAGACCTGATCCTCAGCTAGCAACAGGCTATGGAAGAGGCAGAGGGAGAGAGGCTTCTAGTTCTGGGGTAACCCAGAATTGATTTTATGCTTTGGGCGGTCGATAGGACCAGGAGGCCTCACCTGATGTTGTTACAGGTACTTTGATTATTTATTCTCGTGCAGTATATGTCTTACTTGATCCTGGTTCTACACTCTCTTATGTCACACCATTGGTTGTGAGTTAATTTGAGACAGTCCCTGAGTTATTATCTATACCATTTGTTGTTTCTACGCCAATTGGCGAATCTGTGTTAGCTAGACGAGTTTACCGAAACTGCATAGTATTGGTATGTGATAAATCAACCTTAATTTATCTAGTTGAGCTTGAAATGGTTGATTTTGATGTCATTTTGGGTATGGATTGGTTGGCGGCATGTTATGATAATGTTGATTGTAGAGCTAATGTTGTCAGATTCAATTTTCCCGGTGAGCTAGTTCGGGAATGGCATGGTGATGCCGCTATTCCTAAAGGTATGTTTATTTCATACCTTAAGGCTCAGAAGTTGATATCTAAGGGTTGTATTTCTCACTTGGTTCAGCTAAGAAACTTGGAATGTGAGCCTACAACTATCCAGTTAATTCCAATTGTAAATGAGTTCCCTGAGGTCTTTCCAAAGGATTTGCCTGGAATTCCTCCTGAAAGGGAGATAGATTTTACTCTTGATCTACTTCCAGGTACTCAGCCTATATCGATCCCTCCTTGTAGAATGGCTCCAGCAGAGCTAAGGGAATTAAAGGAGCAACTGAGAAAGCTACTCGAGAAGGGATTCATTAGACCTAGTGTGTCACCTTGGGGTGCACCAGTGCTCTTTGTGCAAAAGAAAGACGGGTCATTAAGAATGTGTATCGACTATAGGAAGCTAAATAAGGTTACTACTTAGAATAAGTACCCACTTCCTAGGATTGATGACCTATTTGACCAGTTACCGGGTGCCATATGCTTCTCAAAGATTTATTTGAGATCCAGGTACCATCAGTTACTGGTTACGGAAGTTGATATCCCCAAGACTGCCTTCATGACTAGATGTGGCCATTATAAGTTCTTAGTGATGTCATTTGGTCTTACTAATGCCCCAACAGTTTTTATGGACCTAATGAATCGTGAGTTTAGGCCTTTTCTTGATGTATTTGTGATCGTCTTCATTGATGATATTCTGATTTACTTGCGATTCGAGGCCAAGCATGCAGGTCATTTGAGAGCAGTATTACAGACTCTATAGGAGCATAAGTTATATACTAAATTTTCTAAATGTGAGTTGTGGCTAACATCTGTGGCTTTCCTTGGTCATGTAATTACACCTGAAGGTATAAGAGTGGATAGTATGAAGATAGAGGCAGTAAAGACTTGGCCCAGACCCTTGAATCCTACAGAGGTTCGTAGCTTTCTGGGGTTAGCAGGTTATTATCGCCGATTTTTTTAAGGTTTCTCTACTATCGCTGCACCATCGACAAGGTTGACTCATAACGCAGCTAAGTTTCAGTGGACAGAGGCATGTGATCGAAGTTTTCAGGAATTGAAGGATAGGCTGACTTCAGCACCGGTCCTAAATCTTCTAGAGGGTGTCGAGGGTTATGTTGTCTATTGTGATGCTTTGAGAGTTGGTCTAGGTTGTTTTTTGATGCAACACGACAAGGTCATTTCTTATGCCTCTAGACAGTTGAGGAAGCACGAGCAAAATTATCCTACCCATGATCTTGACTTGGCCGCAGTGGTATTTGCATTGAAGATTTGGCGCCTTTACTTATACGAAGTACATGTTGATATCTTCATAGATTATAAGAGCCTCTAGTATTTGTTTCAGCAGAAGGATTTGAATTTACGCCAGAGAAGGTGGTTAGAATTCTTGAAAGATTATGACGTTAGCATTTTGTATCATCTGAGCAAGGAAAATGTTGTAGCTGATGCGCTAAGTGCAAGTCTATGGGTATCTTGAGTCATATTCTGGTCGATAGGATTGAAATGATGAAGGCTCTACGACAGTTGGCTGACCTACAGATTTAGTTACTGGAAGTCGAAGATGGGGGTGTTATTGTCAAAAACACAGCAGAATCATCTTTGGTAGCGGAAGTTAAGCAACGACAATATGATGATGCAGAGTTAGTCTTACTGAGAGACAGTATACCGCAACAGAAGCAGAGCCTATTTGATTGTGACATGATGGAGTTCTTATATACTAGGGCCACCTATGTTTACCTAATGTGGGTGAACTACGGGAACAACTTATGAATGAGGCTCATTATTCTCGATATTCAGTACGCTCAAGTGCCACAAAGATGTATCGTGACCTGAGGCAACCATATTGGTGGAATGGCATGAAAAAGGACATCATCGATCTTGGGACTTAATGTCCCAATTGCGAAAAGGTAAAGGTTGAGCACCATAGGCCTGGAGGTTTGGTGTAGGATATAGAAATTCCAACCTGGAAGTGGGAGGTGATTAATATGGATTTTATTACAGGATTGCCTAGATTGATTAGGAAGCATGATTCAATCTGGCTAATAGTTGATAGATTAACTAAGTCAGCTCACTTCTTGCCAGTTAAGACCGCATATGCTGCAGAGGATTATGCTAGGCTTTATCTACGAGAGATAGTTTGCCTACATGGTGTCCCCTTGTCCATTATTTCTGATAGAGGTGCTCAGTTCACAGAAAACTTCTGGAAGTCTTTCCAGAAAGGCCTGGGCACTCAGGTAAGCCTCAGTACTGCATTTCATCCTCAGACAGACGGACAGGCTAAACGCACCATTAAAACTCTTGAAGACATGTTGTGTGCCTATGTTTTAGATTTTGGCTGAAGCTGGGATGATCATGTTCCCTTGATTGAGTTTGCCTATAATAACAGCTACCAGACAAGTATTTAGATGACTCCATATGAAGCTTTATATGGAAAAAATGCTGGTCACCAGTTGGCTGGTTTTAACTCAGTGAGGCAGAGTTATTGGGGCAAGACTTAGTGCAACAAGCTATTGACAAGATGAAACTTATTAGAGATCAACTTAAGACAGCCCAGAGCAGGCAGAAGTCTTATGCAGATGTACACGATCGGGCACTGGAGTTTGTTGTTAATGATTGGGTCTTCCTTAAAGTGTCACCTATGAAAGGCATCATGCGATTTGGCCGAAAAGGCAAGCTGATTCTTAGATATGTTGGGCCCTACTGAGTTATCCGCAGGATAGGAAAAGTGGCCTACGAGTTGGAATTGCCACCAGAATCAGCGGCAGTCCACCCAGTATTTCATGTATCGATGTTGCGAAAGTGTATAGGAGACCCAACACATGTTATGCCTATCGATGATGTCCGAATTTCTGAGGAGATGACCTACACCGAGGTTCCAGTTGCTATTGTTGACCGGCAAGTCAGGAAACTTCGAACCAAAGAAGTCTCCTCAGTTAAAGTGTTATGGCGAAGTAATAACATCGAGGAAGTTACTTGGGAAGCTGAGGAGGAAATGAAGAATACATATCCTCACCTATTTTTGATGTCGACGTGATGTTAAGGTATGTGTTTGATACTTATTTTGATGCATATTAAGTGAAATTAATTTCCATTCGGGGATGAATGTTCCTAAGGGAGGGGGGGAGAATATAACCCCCTGAAATTTTTATTGGTAATCATTTGGTGTTTTATGCTAGGTTAGGGAAAGTACGGGTTATATATTGGTCGTAGGTGTCAAGGGAAATGTGTACGATAAAAAAAAAATCAAAGAGTATGTGAAGTTCATAAGTAAGGATCAAGTTTAAACGACCATATCTCCCAATATGTAATGAATTAGGAGCCCCACGACCTATCACATTAAAGGTCTTTGAGTCTTGTTTTCAGAAAATAAAACCTATTGTCAATCGGAGTTCGTAGTAAAAAGTTATGGGAATTTTACCAAAACATCGTGGGCGGTGACGCGGGCATGACGCCCTAGCGCCTCCACCGCCCTACCCCTATTTATTTAAGTTGTTTGCTGCTCAAATCATATGATTCCTATCCAAATTCGAGATGCCTGCTTAGGGGACACTTCTCTCTGTATTTTACAGCCAAAAACTAAGATAAATCAAGGCAAATCATCAACCAAAACTTGAAGCCAAGTGAAGAAGATCATTGCAAAGTTGAAGAGAGGCATCGGTGAGTCTTGTTGCTGCGTTTTTGAAGCATGTTTATGATGTTTTTTTCTTCGTTTTTGGAGGAGTATTTAGATTAATATATACTACCTTTTTTTAATGGTTTGATTCAAGGGAGGAGGTAAGGATTCTATCCTTTAAACTTACCAAAAATCTTAGCTAAAAGATTGAAAATTCAAAGCTAGGCTAGGTTGTTTTTTTCATATGTGTTTAGCTGAAGTTTCTGCCATTCTTTGCTGTGAAGTTGCGGGGTTTGCAATCATGTTAATATTCCTAGATATTCCATCTTAGTAGGAGTGGAAGACAAGAAAAGGGTTACCATTTCTAGCTATTAAACTTGCAAGAATTTTCTTAGCTAAAGCTAGAAGTTGAAGTTGGTTTTTTGGCTCATTTTTTGTGTGTTTTTGGGTGATGTTTTTGCCCCTTTTTAGAGGTTGATACAGCTGTGTTTTTCTGGGAATATACTTCTTTTATTCTGAGGAATAATTGTCCGGCTGGTTCGGTATGTGTTAAAAACCGATACGCAAGTGTACGTGGTCAAACAAGTAATAAAGTGGCTAAGTAAGCCAAGTATCGATCCAAGGAGACTCTGGATAAGTAAAATTGCTTAAGTATACTATATTCTAGTTTACTTCTAATTATGTTGACAACAATATAACCAAAAGTTAAATAATTTTGTTTATAAACTATATACTAAAACTATTAACAAATATTTACTTGAATTGAAACTATGGATAAGAGCCTGCCAAGGTTAAGAACAAGTAATGAATTCGATAGTAATCATAATTCGGTTATTCTTCTCTTCATGTTGCTAGCCAAGAACATTAGCCTAGAGATTAAAACTCTCGTATTTAATCTCACTTTAGAATCATAAACCATTCGTCTACATTTCTGTGATCAAATGCAATTTATGACCTAGCAATACAATTCCGGTTCTTAAATTGACTAATACGGCTTTCAAGTATATTTCTATCAGGAAAGCACATCAAAACCCAATTTTCCCAAATCAAGTTAAGAACAATACCCTATTAATTCACAACTTTCCAATTTCTTGCTCTCTCGATTGAAATTGGACTTTTTAGATGTACATTAATGTTGGCAACACACTAATGCAGTAAAGAACAAGAATTAATAGAACAACATTAAAGAAGAAGATGAAAAACCATATAATTCACAATCAAAATTCAATACACATGTTCAAAACCTTAGCAAGGAAGAGAATTAGCCACTCATTTGTGGATTGATCATCCTCAAATGAGTGTAAATCATACGTACAATTGATTGAAAGAAGAAAGAAAGAGAGAAAAACCCTTAGCTTTTTCGTCCCTCAACTGCTGCTAACCCACGTCCTAGCTCTACCAAGTCTTCCTTCTGAAAAATAATCCTAAGTGTGCTATTTATATTAGTAGGAATCTTTCCCGGATTAACAAGAAACGTGCCACGGAGTGCATCGCGGAGCACGGCCTCCGTGACACGCTACGAACGCGGACGCTCTCTGGAAAATCACCCAAAATCGGCCCAGGCAGCACCTTGCCGCGTTGGCAACGTGTCACGCTGCCTGGGCAGTGCGTTGTAGCCCCATGGTCACGGAGTCCACCTGCCGTGGCACGTTGCCAACGCGCAGGTGGGCTGTTTTGAGCGGCCTGCCTGCCGTGGCACCTTGTCGATGCGCCGGTGGGCTGTTTTGTGCCTCTTCCTTGCCGACGTTCGCGTGTTAATTCCGTTTCCAAGCTTCTACTTCACCAACTCATGGATTAGTTACTCAAACATCATCAAAACCTACAAAACAAAGGCTAATCATGTTGGTTAGCACATATCTCCACATTATATAAAATTACATGAAAATGTATACAATAACTTAGATAAACAAGACTAATTGAAGTAATAAAGAGTATCTCGGGCATATATTTTTGCCCGTTATCACAACCCCACACTTAAAGCCTTGTTCGTCCTCGAACAACCTTTTACATATCATGCAAATGGAAACTCCTACATAACTAATTTAGCAAGATAATTCAGGTTACGGCTATAATGATTACGTAAGATACAAGCTAAAAATAGAGCATGCCTGATTTGATCATTGAAATGAAGTACAACCATGTTAAGACTTCTTAACCTCAAGAATCGACTCTCAATTTTAGCAAACTCATGCAAATCATCTGATTAAGAAATCCCACATGAAATATATCCTTCTTTCAACATGTGCCCCTCACGGAAAGAGAGTTACCCAATTACACGCAAAAACAATTTTTTACATCACAACATGTGTGGGTACATGAATAGAATTACGCTCACTCTCACAAAGAATTCACATGCATCATGTAGTGACCCATAAGCTTGCCCTTAGTGTTTTATTCCACTAATATAAGGATGTATGAATGTAAGATCAAGTAGGACTTTTTAGGTTGTAATGTAACTCAGGTGTGGGTAAGTACTATTATGATCAGTAATAGTGACTATCTTTCCTAAGCGCTTTTAATACATCACGCCTTCATTACAAACTTCCCTTCCCTCACTTCACCTTTTTTCTCCTTTTAGTTTTCTTTTTCCTCTTTTGTTCCCCCATTTCTTTCGACACTTTTAGCTTATTCGTAAGGAGTACTTAAGCAATATGTTTCATTCATTCCTTTTCTTACTCCCTACTAATAACCAACCATTTTCACACAAATGCACCTTTTTCCTTTTCTCAACTATTACAATTGCTACTTTCCCTTCTTTTTCATTCTTCTCACTCCTTTACTCTTTCGGATTTTTCCTTTAAGCGCTTCGTAGTTTTGGTTCAATTTCAAGGCTAATGAAAGAAAAAGGATTAAGCTTATGTTGCAGCTGTCAAAGAATAGGCTCAAGGCTCAATGGGGTTAACTAGGATTAATTTTTCAAGGTAGGTGTAATGAGGGATAAAAAGTTGGTTCATTCAAAGAAATGCCTATATCATTTCCTCCAATTCACATCCTTCATTTCGTTTTATAAACACACCAGGCAAGTTCTAGACAATCCACAATAGCACGGAATACTCAAAAACCTTACACTCATGGCACATGCTCAAATCAAGACACAATCAGTAGACTCTTACTCAGCTAATCACAAGAATTCAGAATTAAGCTTCCATCATATTGAGTCAAATTCAAGAGACTAAGTGTCCCAAACAAAGTTATACACTTGCATGCTTCACACTGGACATACTTGCATCTTACAAACATTTATAGCACATAACAAGAACATCCAGCACCAATTAGTTATGGTTTCAAAACCCAAAACCTATCGACTAATTTTTCCTCAAGACGGTCGTCATCCATCCATCGTCGGAAACAGTCACTAACTATGACTAAAAAACATTATATACAGACAAAGAAAAAAAAATTTTATTCTTCGGTTCAAAGACCCCCCGTCGGAAAAGAACCGAAAAGAAAAACCAACGGGTGATGAAGTCATGCTTAATTCACAAAAATTTTTCAAATTTTTCAAATTTTCTCACCAACTTTTGCACAAGCATTACATTCACCAAAATCGTTAAGCACAGAAAATTTTGAAATTTCCCTTGAAATTTCCCTCACCCCACACTTAAATCATGCTATGTCCTCATAGCATCAAATTAAAATTTACAAAGGGTGGGAAATACTCCCTGAGGCCTTTAGGTTTAGCTAACAGCATGCGTTTCTTCGACTTTGCACAAGTGGTTGTTCAACCCCATACTTTTTCTCTTCCATGCTTGTTAGCTTCCTCCTCCACGGGTACTCAGACTTCCCCTCCATCTGTGCTTAACTTTCCACCAAAACAACACAAGATGAACATAAACAAAAATTAACTCAATTGCAAGAAATTAAAATGGTACCTGTGGTACCCTTGGGTTGCCTCCCAAGCAGCGCCTAATTTTACGTCGCGGCACGACGTACCAAGTTTCACCACTTTTTCCTCCACCTTGAGGATATGAATCTCACCCCTAATTTCTTTTCTAATTTCCTCTTATGCTCTAGGGGTGGTGGTGAAAAATTGTAAGGACCAAGCAGTAGATGTTTTCTTTTGAACCTATTGGCCCTTATGTAAGCAAAGTCATTTTGTCTCTCTAAGTTAGCAAATTTCAGAATATATGGGCCATGGTCCTCCTCTAGACATTTCTCTATAAACTTGGAAGACTCTATTTCTATTTTGTCAACCAAACTTAATGTCGAAAAATGCGTAGAGTGTGGTCCAATACACCTCAACTCTGAAATTGCTTTGTGCTTGACTTCCTTACGTGTGTACACCTTTTCAACATCGACATCTATTTCTCCATTAAGGTCAAATGGGAGATATTCTTTTTCTTCTTCCATGAATGGAATTTCTATAGGTATGAGCCGATCACGGAGACACTCAAGAGATTCTAATTGTGGGGCTTCATCCAAAAATTCACCCTTGTATTCCTCTTGTAGTTCCTCTTGAATATCGGCTAAAACTGTCACCTGCAAATTATCACAACCTTCAGCCTCAGCACACATCTCTGTGAGTTTGACACTCATCCTGCTTACAACCTCTGCATTTTCCTTTTGCTAAATTATCAATTCTTCCACCGACTCCTTCATTGCTTATGATTGCTCCAGGAGTTGTTTCATCATGTCCTCTATTTGAACTTGGCGTCCCATGTCCTCATTTTCAACATGCCTATATTCAGCAAAAACAACAAAAGGATCATAGTAGGGGTTTGGGGAAAGGGAATATGCCTTTGGACAATCACCCCAATGGCCATATTGACACCCACATATATTGCACGTGTTACAGTTTTGCCACAAGTAGGGTCCTCCGCAATTCATGCAAGATTCGCCGAAATATGCGTATCCACCATTTATATTCCAAGATGTCATGTCAATGAGGGTATCCGAAAGAGAGAAAAATTAAAATGAACAAAGAATTAAAACAAATACTAAGACCAAGTTGTCAACACATAAGAAAATAAAACAAAAATACAGTAAATTTACACTTAACACAATTTCACATATCGCCTAGCCTCCCTGGCAACGGCGCCAAAAACTTGTCCGGCTGGTTCGGTATGTGTTAAAAACCGACACGCAAGTGTACGTGGTCAAACAAGTAATAAAGTGGCTAAGTAAGCCAAGTATCGATCCAAGGAGACTCTGGATACGTAAAATTGCTTAAGTATACTATATTCTAGTTTACTTCTAATTATGTTGACAACAATGTAACCAAAAGTTAAATAATTTTGTTTATAAACTATATACTAAAACTATTAACAAATATTTACTTGAATTGAAACTATGGATAAGAGCCTGCCAAGGTTAAGAACAAGTAATGAATTCGATAGTAATCATAATTCGGTTATTCTTCTCTTCATGTTGCTAGCCAAGAACATTAGCCTAGAGATTAAAACTCTCGTATTTAATCTCACTTTAGAATCATAAACCATTCGTCTACATTTCTGTGATCAAATGCAATTTATGACCTAGCAATACAATTCCGGTTCCTAAATTGACTAATACAACTTTCAAGTATATTTCTATCAGGAAAGCACATCAAAACCCAATTTTCCCAAATCAAGTTAAGAACAATACCCTATTAATTCACAACTTTCCAATTTCTTGCTCTCTCGAGTGAAATTGGACTTTTTAGATGTACATTAATGTTGGCCACACACTAATGCAGTAAAGAACAAGAATTAATAGAACAACATTAAAGAAGAAGATGAAAAACCATATAATTCACAATCAAAATTCAATACACATGTTCAAAACCTTAGCAAGGAAGAGAATTAGCCACTCATTTGTGGATTGATCATCCTCAAATGAGTGTAAATCATACGTACAATTGATTGAAAGAAGAAAGAAAGAGAGAAAAACCCTTAGCTTTTTCGTCCCTCAACTGCTGCTAACCCACGTCCTAGCTCTACCAAGTCTTCCTTCTGAAAAATAAACCTAAGTGTGCTATTTATATTAGTAGGAATCTTTCCCGGATTAACAAGCAACGTGTAACGGAGTGCATCGCGGAGCACGGCCTCCGTGACACGCTACGAACGCGGAGGCTCTCTGGAAAATCACCCAAAATCGGCCCAGGCAGCACCTTGCCGCGTTGGCAACGTGTCACGCTGCCTGGGCAGCGCGTTGTAGCCCCATGGTCGCGGAGTCCACCTGCCGTGGCACGTTGCCAACGCGCAGGTGGGCTGTTTTGAGCGGCCTGCCTGCCGTGGCACCTTGTCGATGCGCCGGTGGGCTGTTTTGTGCCTCTTCCTTGCCGACGTTCGCATGTTAATTCCGTTTCCAAGCTTCTACTTCACCAACTCATGGATTAGTTACTCAAACATCATCAAAACCTACAAAACAAAGGCTAATCATGTTGGTTAGCACATATCTCCACATTATATAAAATTACATGAAAATGTATACAATAACTTAGATAAACAAGACTAATTGAAGTAATAAAGAGTATCTCGGGCATATATTTTTGCCCGTTATCAATAATCACAAGAAAATCTAGGTAAGTTCACCAGTTTATTTTTCCCTTCAAGACTGCGGAAACAAGTTAAAACAAAAGAATGAAATGTTATTTTTGTATTGTTGTTATGGCTTCTGTTGGGATGAAATTTTGTCTAGGATATTGGCTCAAACCAGGCTTGTTACATGAGTATAACTTCAAGGAATTGAAGAATACTAAAGATGGGTTGTTGGAGGACAGAAGCAATTAAGGAAAGCTCGTCATAACAAGGTATGTAAGGCGCCGAATCTATCATTCTTTTAAGCACGATTCGTGTGATGTGACGAATGAGACAACAACCTTTTTAAAATTCTTGAGGCAGTATGTTAAGCTTCATTTAAGCTTTAAAGTCCCATGTTTTATTGAGGAAAAATGTTATGATTATGCCTAGCCAAAGGGAGATACCTAAAGTGTGATATTGTGTTGATTGTTGTCGTAGTTGTACATTGGGTTGGAGACCCCTCAGCGTGGACATTGTTAGCTGGTCCTTACTATATGTCATGTGTTTATATATGGGATATTAAATGTGTTTAAAGGTCTGGTTGCTATCTGAAATTGGTGAAAGAGCCGAGATGAGGACGTGTAAATGATTTTAAGCCACGTAAAGGCGTCGCAATCTATTGAGGGTAAACGAGCTTACCGAATTAGGATTACCTGGTTATGGTTGTCCCTTATATTATTTGTATGTTATGAAATATGTCAGGCCAAGGGGAGATTTCATAATCCCTTTCCCTTAAGCCGAACGACAAGCTAGCGGGTTTCTGAGCTCTAATGTCCCGTGGAGACGATCTACAAATTTTTTTGAAACTCTTAGGTTATCCGTAGTTCCTTATGATCATACATGTTTTTACTACATGCATTTAAGTTCTATTTTTTAATGCTTTGCATGTTATATGTACTTCGTTTCAGTTATGCATTACAAAGGAGGCTTATGCAGGCCACATGTTTAGTATTCGTCATTTCTATGTTGTATGTATTGAGCTAGTCCAGTATTAAGCCATATCGGCTCCATATATGATTTTGTTAAAGCTTAATTAATTTTACCCCAGTGTGTTACCCCAGCTGGAGGTCTTATTGATTTTACCCCGGTGTGGTACACCAGCTAGATAGAGTTTACGCCGGTATGGTACACTGGCTGGAGGCATTTTTATTTTTACCCTAATATAGTAGACCGGATGGAGGCATTTTTATTTTTACCCCGGTGTGGTACACTGGCTTGATGGATTGTACAGATTTTATAGTCGGCTGTCTGCTGAAATTTCAGTTATAGTCTTTGTTGTGCATTAGATGGTTGCATTTATACTTCAATAATGACTTATTGTCAGGTTTCTGTATTAAGAATTTCAGGTTGTTACTACTCCTTATTTCAGGCCTAGTTATCATTTATATCTTACATGTTTACAGTTTTCAGCCTTACATACCAATACATTTTATTCGTATTGACGTCCCTTCATCTTCGGATCCTTCCCGCAATCGTGCTACAGGTACAGGCTGAGGCTCAGATCATCGAATGTTGTAGGAGCCAGATTTCTGCAGAATAGTGCTATGCTCCTCTCTTCCAAGAGCCATGTCTTGGTTTAGACTACTTTCAGTTTTGTGTACAGCACGGGTAGGCCGGGGCCCTGTCCCGTGCATTTCAGTTTGTTTACTCTGTAGAGGCTGATGTGGACTGGTTTTTATAGTAGTATGGGTTATGTAGTCGTATTGATTTTTCATTTCTTTGTTTAGCTTTATTGTAGCCTTGTCGGCTTTTCCAGGTTGAATGTTTATAATTGTCAAGGCATTATTGGCCCAGTATTTAACCTGGTTGGTTGTGATAGGTGGCTTGGTCAGCCTTAGTGTTACATTTATGGATGTTATATAGCTAGCTTCCCGATCGACCATGAATCGAGTGTCAGTTGCGCCCTACCCTAGTTCTGGGGCATGAAACTAGAGATATTTTTATTTTACCCCAGTTTGGTACATCGGTTGGAGGCATTTTTACATGAATTTTATGGCTGGCTGGTCGTCGGCATTATAGTTATAACTTTGTGTGCATTATTTGGTTAAATTTGCACTTCGGTATTGAGCTATTTTCAGGTTTCAGTTTCCAGGATTCTAGATTGTTACTATTCCTTATTGTGGGCTCAGTTATCATTGCTAACTTATATGTTTACAGTTTTCAGCTTTACGTACCATCACATTTCATTCGTACTGACGTCCCTTCTCCCGGGGACCTACGTTCATGCTGCAGATGCAGGCAGAGGCCAAGATTGCCAATTGTAGTAGCAATTTATGAGATCAGTGGATGTCTTGGTATGATCCTTTCTTCCTAGAGCTAGGGCTAAGTTATTTCAGCTTGTGTTTTGAGTTATAGTTACAGGTAGGTCGGAGCCCTAGTCCGACCGTCACTTCAGTTTGCTCTTTCGAGGCTTTATGGACTTAGTATGCATAGCATTATTCAGTTTGTGGCCTTGTTAGCTTTTCGTTGCTTGGTTTAGCATAGTCATGGCCTTATAGGCATTTCAATAATTTATTTGTGGTAGTTGAGACCTGACGGGTCTAGATGTTTACTCCAGTTGATTGTGACAGGTGACTTGGAAGGCCTAGGTGGTACAGCTACAGATGCTATATAGTTGGCTTCCCAGTAAATCAGGTATTGGGAGCCAGTCGCACTCTCCCCCAGTTTTGGGGCATCATAGGTTGCCTCCCAAGAAGCACCCGATTTAATGTGGCGGCATGACGCAAGTCTCTTGACTACTCAAACTTCGTCTAGGAACTCAGATTCATCCTCTATAGCTGGGACTACACTATATTCCTTTGGTTGCTGCATTGACCAGCAGATATTGAAAGTGCTCTTCTTTATTCAGTCTGAACTTCAGTTGTCCAGCCTCCACATCTACTAAGGCCCTCCCAGTATCAAGGAATGATCGCCCCAAGATGATGGGGACCTCATAATCAACCACGCAATCTAGGATCACAAAATCTGCTGGGAATATGAATTTGTCAACTTTAAGAAGCACATTAAACAGGATCCCCACTGGTTTCCTCATAGTTCGGCCATTAGTAGCTGCATTTTAGTCGATGTGGGGGCTCCTAAGCCCAACCACTTGAACACAGCCAATGGCATCAGATTGATGCTTGCTACCAGATCACAAAGTGCCCTTGCAAACTCGACAATGCCAATTGTGCAAGAGATAGTGAAAGCGCCCAAATATTCCTTATTCTAGGCCAGACTCATGTAGCTACGACACGTACATTATCTATAGGATAATAACATATGGACCTCTTCTTTGTCATAAGGTCCTTCATGAAATTAGCATATCCCGACATTTGTTCCAATGCCTCTACCAATGGTGTGTTCACAGATAATTATTTGAGCATTAAGAAGAATTTCTCAAACTCACCATTCTCTGCCTTCTTCCTAATTCTTTGGGGGAACAGTGGCGGTGGTCTCGAGATAGCCTTGTAAATTTGTGTTGCACCGTGTTCAACTTTAGACCCTTTTTCACCAGTTGGGGCCTCAGGAACTCAGCATTCTCAACACCTTCCATCTCAACACTATTTTCATCATCTTCAACTATGCTCTCTTTCTCCTGTTCAACTACAACCGTTAGAGGGGGTTCCATTGTGGTCTTACCACTCCTAGTTATCACAACCATGCAGTGTCCATCATTCTTTTGGTTCTAGATTGGGTTTCTAGGTAGTGTACCCTTATGTCTAGGGTTAAGTGATGTTGACAGTTGCCCTAGATACTATTCAATGTGCTTGATAGCTGTTGCATGGGATTCCACTCTTTGGCCCATGCTTGATATATCACCTCGAATTTCCTTCAACTGATCATCAGTGGACCTTACCTTTTTCTGCATCTCATCCATCATGCTCTCTAGCTTTGACTGTCCAGCCTCCCCCTCTTGTGCATTGGGAGGCATATATACTCCAGCTTGGTCATTGCGGTAGCCGTAATTCCTTCTCCAGTCACCTTTGTGCTCATGACCTCAGCTTCTATCTCTGTACCCATTCCAGTTGTAGCTATATCTATTAGTTTCCAAGACCTTGGTGCCAATTGTCTTGTCTAGATGCTTGGGGATTGGCTCGTAAACCCGCCACCTGGTTGTCCATAAAATTTGCCTCCTCCTCGGAATTATAGTGCTCTGCCCCCAGCTCCAGTCCTTTTGTCCCCACTATGTTTACCTTTTTGGCTCCAGCTCCCATAATGTTCTTTGTAAGAAAATCCAACAATGTGTGCATATGACCAAATCCTGATCGCATTTTTCTTATTTCATACATTGGTCCACAATCAAACCAACAACATATCTACCGACAGCTGCATCTGCCTCCCGGGTATTCCATGCCCTGTTTGTTTTCATCACCCTGTCAAGAATAGCGGCTGCTTACTCCTAGGTATAACTTATCAATGCTCCTCCCGCCACTGTGTTTGCTACAGCTTTTGTATTATTGTTCAAAGACCTGTAGAAAATTTCTAGAAAACTGTCATCTGGTATTTTATGGTTTGGGCAATTTGTCAACTTCTTTTTGAGCCTTAGCCAGGTTTCATAAAGTGCTTCAGTTTTAAATCTTCGGAAATTGTAAATTTCATCATTGAGCTAAAACATTCAAGAAGGGGGAAAGAATCTCTCTAAGAAGGTTTGCTTGAGTTCCCTCCAGTAGGTGATAGAGTCATTGGGAAACTTTGATAACAATAAAGGGACTTCCCCTAACAGAGGAAAGGGGAAAATTCTGTGTCTGATGGCATCTTGGCTAACTCCAGGAAACCTATATGCTTTGCATATTCTCACAAAGTTCATTAGGTGCAGGTTGGCATCACCCGTTGCGTGACCACTGAACACCCCTTTCATGTTTAGCAGTTGAGTCATGGTGCTCGTGATGTCAAATTTGGCCCTAGTGGGCAATGGTGGTGGTACAATTGCTCCAGTTGATCCAACTTCATCAATGTCTGGGTCCTCATCATCAAAGAACTAGGGGGAAAATCTATGGACTCTGCTACCCCGTCTATGTCGACTAGCCTTAACAACCTCTTCTCTAGCATCCTCCGCAACCTGAAGTACAACTTGCCGAGCTAGTTCGGCTTGCCTTGCTTCTTCAGCCAAATGGTCTTCAATCTGTTCCTATTTTGCATTTTTCGTAGTGCTCGTTCAATTTCGGGGTTTAGTAGAATCAATGGATTTCCACTACTCTGAGTGCTTGGCATTCACCGAGCAACAACCTGTGGGCATAACAAACAAAAAGATAATGTAATTCAGGAAATAACTACCAAAAGTCAAATACAAGCAATTAATCTAGTCTTATCCGTATTCCCCAGCAATGGTACCACTTTTTGATAACGCGTAAACTCACACCTCCTGCTAAAGTATGAAGCCTACGTTATAATAAAGAACCCAACAAAGAGGTTTGGTCGAATCCACAGGGAATATAGAAGATCTAGACTAATGCTAGTAAGTGAACTTGTTGGTTAGTTACTCCAATTTGGGGGTTTTAAGAAAACAATAATTAAAACAACAATTGAAATTATGATATAAATCAAGATTTAAGAATAACTAGGGTTCGTCTTCCCCATGAGTTCATAACTTCTTTGGGTATACACACATGATCAATACCAATGCTTACTTGTAGAACTTATAACTACGGTCATCCAAACGACTAGTTCGTCCATATTGGATGATTATAATCAATAACTGGGTCAGGTCTTATGAGCGGTTTAAAACTATCCATTATTAATATGTTCCAAATTTAACTATCCTGCGACCACATGTCAAGTTAATACAATGATCATCAAGATCAAGGCTTTGCTGTAATTCTTTTTTCCTAATCTCTACCTCTCTAGGCTCAATCAAGTAAAGAGCTCGGAAAAGTTCTAACGTTGTACACCATTAAGAAACGTTTTAGCATTAAAAGAATACAATACAAGCATTTTTCATTGGTTTTGAATCACTTTTGTGTATCCCTAGCTCGTTAAACCACCATTGTTCCACAACCCTATCTATGGAGGTTTTAGCCTATCATAGTTCCAAAGTTGTGATATGCATTCATAATTAAACGCATAATTCAATATTTACAATTGTAGATGATAGAAAAGCTTCTTTGATCATATCGGTAAAACCTCAAGAACAATTGATAAAGATTAAGAAAGGATCCAAGAAAAGGTTGATCACATGTCAATCAACTCAATTCTATGTTTTTACCTTGAATCTCTAAGGTTTTCACGCCTATCTCACTTCTCTCTCATGTTCGCTTTTTTTCTTCTCTGAAAATAAAAAGTAAAAGGTATTTATAAAAATATAAGAATTTTTTCCTATGCTAACGGGGTGATTTTCCATAACTGGCATTTCCTGAGCCACGACTGATCATATGACCTGTAGCAGGATTGTATGGGTCGTGCCTACTGTGCATAAGTCTTTGGCTTGCTAAAATTCGGCTAAGTCTTGGTCCTTGGTACGACTCGTACATACTTCCTACAAGTCGTGCTTTGCTTCCATGGTCTGGCTCTGAGAAGTCTGACTTTTTCTGAAATTATTCACGAGTGTTGTGGTACGGCTCGTAACTCCCAGCCATGACTTGTACTATCTAAAGTTCTACATATAATGGAAAATCCTCTAAAGATCACCACTGCTCCTGATACGATTCGCAGCTTGTTGCCACGATTCATAGTTTCATCTATATCAGGAGTCTGCCTTTGTGCAATTCTTTTGAACATTTCCACCACTCATGCTATGGCTCGCTTCACAATCCATCTATATGAAACTTTTCACGGTTATCAGTACGGCTCGTACCACAAACATATGGCTCGTACTGAGACTGCGACTTTAGCTAATTTTATGCACTTTCAAGCTTCTTTTGAAAATTCTTGTCCAACACTTATTTTTCATGTAATCAAAGAAAAAGTGTCTTATATCCATATAAACACACCAAAGTTCCTGCTATTTTCTTAGTTTTGAGTGTCGAAAGTACTGTAAACTCATAGCGCATCAAGGTCACAAGATGAGTCATCCAGTGACCCATTGGGTATTTCACGAGTTGTTAAGTGACTGGCGGTGTAGAGGAGAAGTTAACTATGGATTGTGGTTTAGGGGTTGACCACTGGTGAAGGCACGACTCGTGATCAGGACCACGAGTCGTTGGAATGATCATGGTCAAGAGATGAAGTGGTTGTTGAGACGATTGGCAGTGTTCCCCACAACCAGTCATCAGGTACACCATGAGTGATGGTGTCCCTCGTGGTGACCAATGAAGATGTATTTCCAAAGTAGGCAATGAGAGGTGACCATGAGTCGTGTTCAGGGATGACAGGTCGTCCAGTCCCTCGTTGGGACTGGTAGTGTGTTTTCCCCACGAATTTATTAAGGGCTTTTCCATAATTCTTAAGTTTCTGTAGCCTAAACTATGTCTTTTTAAGCTTAGAATAGAGTGTTTTAAGAGGTGTAAGTTCATTCTAGGCTTATTCACTTGATGCATGCAAGTCTGGAAACTCTAGGGGGGATCAAGCCTAAATTTTTCAAATTTATTCCTCTAAATATTCTTTGGGCAGTCAAGAAAGTTGTGAAATCATATTTCTACAGGTATATAGGGTAAAGAATGGGTGTAATTGTCTGCACCCACGCCCAATCCCTCTCTCAATTCATGAAAATTCTAGTTGATGAATCTGTGGGATTTTTAACCAACATGAAAATTCTCTGAGTTTCAATCATGTGTATGATCTAAGCATGATTCTAAAGTTGATTTATGATTAATGGGCATATTTTACAATATTTTAAATTGTAAATTATGTTTTCAAGTTTAATAAATTATGATGCCCACCCATGAAAGTTCATGAATGTTGAGATCCATGAAATATGTATTCAAACATGATGAGATGTTTATGAAGAAAGCATGATTTCGAATTTACCCATGTTTATGTTCATGTTTTCAAATGATCAAGTCTATGTCAAGCATGTTTTAGTGTTGGGCAAGACCATATGATCAAGTATGTTTCATGATTTATCAAAATTTCATGTATTAGCTTACCACATGGATTTTGGGGTCTAGACTCCCATTATTTTAAGCTTGTGGTATAGTTAGAGCCAAGGCTCCACATCTTATGATTTAAGATTTTGCATTTATATTATTATTTAGCTTCGTCACTAGATGAGGATCAGCTTCATTGAAAAATGATGGAGAGCACAAGCATGTTTTTGGGAGGAGTGTCTAGCACCGAGTAGGCTAAGGGTCAGTCAATCCTGTGCCTCAGAACTACGGGCCAATGTTGGTTTACATATATTGTTTGGGGTGTTATATAGGTTATAAAACCAATACGCAAGTGCACGTGGTCGAACAAGTAGTAAGTGGCTTTAGTAAGCCAAGAATCGATCCCACAGAGACTTGGATGAAGTGCAAATTGCTCAAGTGTACTATATTGTACTTCTAAAAATGCAGACAACAGTGTAACCAAAAAGTTAATAGTTTGTTTTATAAATTTTTATACTAAAATTAAGAACAATTATCTACTTTGAATCTTAACTATGAATGAAAGCATGCTGAGGTTAAACGAACATGTAATGAAACTAATTATCATCATAAATTGGTTAATCTTTTCCTCCAGTTGCTAGCCAAGAACATCTGCCAAGAGATTAAAACTCTCGTATTTAACCTCACTTAAGAATCATGAACCATCCGTCTACATTTCTGTGATCAAATGCAATTCATGTCCTAGCTATACAATTCCGGTTCCTAAATTGACTAATATGACTTTCAGGTATATTTCTATCCTGAAAGCAAATCAAGACTCAATTTTCCCAAATCAAGTAAAGAACATATCCTATTAATTCACAACTTTCCAATTTCGTGCTCTCTCGAGTGAAACCGGACTTTTTAGATGTACATTAATGTAGGCCACACACCAATGCAGCAAAAACAAGAATTAATAGAACAACATGGAAGAAAAGATGAAAAACCATAGAATCAATAATCAAATTTCATCATAATTGTTCATAACCTCAGCAAGGAGAGGAATTAGCCACTCATTAGTCGATTAATCATCATAAAATGAGTGTTAATCATACAAGCAATTGAATTAAAGAAGAAAGAAAGAGAGAAAAAACCTTGAACTTTTCATCCCTCAACTGCCTGTAACCCACGTCCTTGCTCCACCAAGTCAGAATTATGAAAAATGAACTTAAGTGTTCTATTTATACTGCTGGAAATTTTTTCCGGAATAATGAGCAACGTGTCACGGAGTGCATCGTGGAGCACTGCCTTCGTGACACGCCATGAACGCAGACCCTCACTGGAACTAGGGGTTCGGGAATTCAGGCTCAACGTGGCACGGCGTGCATCGCGGAGCACTGGCTCCGTGCCACGGAGCAAATGTGGACCTCCACTGGAATTTGGGTGAATTTTCCCCATCCAGGCAGAATGCCTCCGCGATGGCAGCGTGACACGGCTCCACCGCGGAGCCCCTTTAATTCATGTTGTCCAATGCCTTTTCCTTTGCTCGCATCCAAGTCCAACTCCGATGTCATCCAACATGCATTTTAGCTTCCCGAAATCACATTTTACCTGCAAAACAATGCTAATCATGTTGGTTAGTATAAATTCACATTTTATTACCAATTACATGAGAATGTATACACATTGATAGATAAACAAGGCGAAAATGATGCTTTTGAGTATCACTTGGGCATATAAATCTGCCCAAGATCACTTACCCCACACTTAAATCCTTGTTCGTCCTCGAACAACAAACATACAATTCATGCAATTTACATCCCAACCTCGCTACTTTGGTTCAACAATTTAGGCTACGATCATACCGATTACTCAATACAGCAAATCATCAAGAAAACATGCATGGTCTTATCAATGCTATGACCTTCAATACATTAAGACCTCCTAGACTTTAAGAATCAACTCTTGATATCGGCATACTCATGCAAATCAGCTAATCAAGATATCCGACACGAAAAATAATCTTTCATCAAGCATGTGCCCTCACAACACAAGAGTATCTTCCCCTTTTTGCTCATATGACTCACAAACATTCAAACAGGGGCATGTACACACAATTTCACTCTCTCTCCCAAAAGAATTCACATGCATCATGTCATGACCCATAAGCTTGCCCTTAGTGTATTACTCCACTAATATAAAGAAGTGCGATGTAAGATCATGTAGGACTTTAATGGGTTGTAATGGAAGCTACGGAACTAGTAAATATTGGATTAGCCAATAATAGCCACTAGCATCCTTAAGCGCCTTTTCAACACATCCCATCAACTCATGGACATTGTTTCTCTTTTTTTTTTTCATCATCCCATTCTTGATGATTTTCTTTAGTATGTCCCATTTCATTAAGCACACTTGACACAACAACAAAGATTATTCATGCACCTTCATTATCATTTATTTATAACAAGTGCACCTTCAACCTTTTCTTTTCTTCCCTCACTCTGCTTTTTTTTTTCTTTTCACCATCCTCACTCTTTGACACTTTGGGAGAATGATTTTCTCTTCTTACGCTTAAGAGTTTTGTATAGACTTTACGGCTAATGAAAAGAAGGAATTAAGCTCGGTTTACACTTTTTTGACAAAAGAAAGAAATAATAGGCTAAAGGCTCAAAGGGCTGACTAGGGTATACAACCACAGAAAGGGGGGTATGACATGGAAAAAAAATAGAAACTCTCGGTTAAAACCAAGAAATGCCTACATCCTTTCCTACAATACACCACCTTCATTTTGTTTTTTACACACACTAGGCAAGTTTTAGACACTTCACAATAGCATGGAATGTCAACACCTCACTTCACACTTTTTGCACATGCTCGATTTAAGATGTATTCACAGACTCTTCAATCAGCTAATTACATGAATTCAAACATTAAGCCTCAATCACACTGAATCGAACTCTACAGCCTAGGTATCTCAACATATTTACAATTTTGCATGATTTCATACGAATCACCTTTGCATTTTAAATATCATGTACAACACGCAACCAAAATTTCGCAACCATAAAGTAGCTACAAGTTCCGGGATGCAATCCACCAAAGAAAAAAACTTGAAAAATAATTGAAAAAAAACTACTCCTAACGACTACATTTCCCTTAAGAAGGTCGTCATCCATCCATCATAGGGAACGATCACTACTTAAGACATCGGTTCAATGGGACCATTCTCGGTAAAAGAACCGAAAACAAACGCCGAGAAACCCAAAATTAAAAATGTCAAAAATATCGATCATTTCGATAGAAAAATTATTTACAAAATGTTTTAAAATTTACAAACTATTTTAAGAATTTTAAAAATATCGATCATTTTGATAACAAAAATATGTACAGAATCAGAATCAGCTAGCAACCATTCAGCCACACACATCACTTTCACAAACATTTACAAATACGAAACAATAACTTGAAAAATCACAACTCATAGGGACAAACACATTTTCACATGCACGACAGCAAAATAGAGCATACATGCAAAACAGCCCAGCCCAGCACCTAACTACTCCCACCCCACACTTAGCTTTAACACTGTCCCCATTGTTCACAAAAATTCAAAATAGCACAAATTCGGGTGGTGGAACTCCCTGATCAGTCAAAGTATTCCACTTCTTCGTCGGGTGCTGCTGCTTCATCTCCCATGTCCGAGTCGCCTCCATCATCATCATCAGACTCCACATCGGAGTCCTCCCGACACGTCTCCTTGTCTGTGGGGACGTCATCATCTGTGGGCTCTAAAAATGCTGGCCCCACTCGGCATAGAGCCCTAGCGTTTTCGCCAAAAGGGTAGTCTAGCTCGAGCTGCCATAGCTCCTCCTCTGTCGCCGGCCTCCCACCTATCCTTAGCTGGAGCATCTGCATCCCAAACATTCGAGCCATGTACTGGTCATCACGAGCATGTCGCTCGCCAAGTGTAAGCACTGGCCCGTGGGTGGTGTCGGGAGCCTTAGTTTTAGTAACGTCTAAGGCCCGCCGCTCCAACTGCGGGATATAATCGAGGGCCTCCTCCTCAACATCGAGGCCCCTGAGAAAGGTGGTCAGTAGTCCACCAAAACCATACCTGTACCCCTAGTGCAACCGGGCTCTCTTCATGGCAGATATAATAACCGCCCCGACATTGATCTCCAACCCTTTCATCAGGGCGTACACCAGGCAAACACGATACCGGGTTACATCTGTCATATGTACCCCCGGGATTAGGCATGAGCAGACTATTTTCAGCCAGATTGGGGCTTCCCTGTTCATCTGTGAATAGGGCAACGTCTGGTGGTAGCCCCTCTCTTTGTGTCTGCTCCATCTAGCTGTTGATCGGGTCCCACACAATGTGCGTCTGATGTCTGCATACGGTGGGGTAATGTTCAGCTGTTGAAGGACGTGGGTGTCTGTGTCCCGCGCTCCTATGATGGCATTGAGGTGGTGGGGCTCTAGAGTGACTATTTGCCCTATGATCTTGATGGTGTGACTCCTGATGTCGGGTTCCAATTGACATAGAACTCCCGAACCAACTGCAGATTGCATTCTTTAGGCTCCTCAAAGATGAACTTGAGCCCAGCTGCCTCGATCCGGTGGACCATTCTAGGGAACTCCTGTGCCAATGGCTTCCGTGCTATGTGCTCCTCGGGGAAATATTTATTTTCTTTGTGCTTTGCATACCACTTTTTCCCCTCATCGGTCACCCATCTCGTTCTGTACTGGCGGCGCTCGCCGCGTGGAACTGCTGGTGCAGCTGGGACTGTTGTGCCCAGTCTGATCCGTTTCCTTCCGGCGCCTGAAGTTGACTCGCCTTTTCCTTTATCTTGCCAGCTTGCCATTTCACCTGTCAACCCAAGTAAACAAGATCAATGTTAAGCTCACGGATATTAACTTCGGATAAGGTCGGGTTACGCTAGGTTACCCCAAACTTAGTCCTTAGCTACAGTTACAACAATACGACAAGAATATCTTTATTTACACAAAACAACTATACAATCATGCTTAGTGCGTTCGAACAATTCGATGGTATAACTTCTGCGTACTACTCAGAGTTCGTACAGCTAATCACAATCACTACCATCACTAACATTTTTACCATCGCACTTAGCAAAGAAAAACCAAGAAACAAAAACAACACAAATATATCTACACACGAACCTATCCAACCAACCAATTTTTACGAATTTCAACATTTCCCCCAACCCGAGAATCCGTCGTCCTATTAACATCCTAAAAATTTGTACATCGACTCATCTCATTCAACACATCCATCCCGGCATATAATTCACAAGTTCAATACCTTTTCAAATTCAAATTCCAACAAACAAGCCCTAGAATTGATTTTATCAATCAAATTCGATCAATTCATGCAATCGACAAGTTCAAGCAATCATACGACATTCCGAACATTCATCAATCAACAATGAAATCAAATTCATGATTAATTTCGACTTAGGGCAATTTAGCTCACCTCCCATGCTAAAAATCGAAGAAAATCGACAAGAATTTGCAAGGGAATCGAAGAACATACCTTGTTTTTGAAGAATCGAAGAAAACTCGGTGAATTTCTTGCCTTACTCCGTGGCACGTTGATGAGGGATGGGTTTTGGGGGGTTTGGTCGCGGAGGCATTAGAAAATGAGGGAAAAGGGGAGGTTTTCGGGGTTAAAAAGGAAGAAAATCGCGCGGGTCACCCGGCGACCCGGTGTGACCCGTCGCGATATACACGACAACGTGTGACGGAGTGCATCGCGGTGCACTGCCTCTGTGACATGGAGCCATCGCGAGGCTGTTCTGGAAATTTTTAAAATTTTCGGGTTATACCTCAACGTGTCACGGAGGGTAACGTGGAGGTCCTCCTCCGTGACACGGAGCTATCGCCCCAGCTCACTCTTTTCCACTTTTTATTAATTTTTCATATCTCGACTTTTCCTTCACGATTCCGTGCATATTTTTCCTGTTTGACCTGAAATTCATCTCACAATACAAAATTTGTTAGAATTATAGGTTTCACATTAAATACAAATAAAACACAAACTAAAACGAAAAATTTTGTTGTGAATCAAGAAAAAGAAAAAGAAAAATCTATTTACACTTTACAAAATGAAAGAAAAAAATTTTCACGGGTTGCCTCCCATGCAACGCCTGGTTTACCGTCGCGGCTCGACGTCGTTTAAGCTCAATTGTCCGCTAGGGTGATGGATGATTTCTCTCTATCACCGTCCTCCCCCCAGTATTGCTTACACCTCTGGCCATTTACCAAGAACGTGGAACTCCGATCTTCTTGCCACAATTCTACCGCCCCGTGCGGGTTCATTCTTACCACTTCAAATGGTCCCGACCATTTAGACCTCAGCTTTCCTGGAAACAACTTAAATCTTGAATTGAAGAGCAAAACTTTCTGTCCCGGCTCGAAAATGCGATCCACCACATGCTTATCATGCCATCTTTTAGTTCTTTCCTTGTAGTACTTGGCACTCTCATAGGCATGCCAGCGGAACTCATCAAGTTCACTGAGCTACATTAGTCTCTTTTTGCCCGCCAGCTCTAAGTCCATATTTAGCTTCCTGACAGCCCAGAAGGCTCGGTGCTCTAAATCCACCGGAAGAGTACATGCTTTGCCATAGACCAGTCGGTATGGTGAGGTTCCAATCGGTGTCTTGTAAGCAGTTCTGTACGCCCACAACGCATCATCAAGTTTGCTTGACCAATCATTTTGTTGTGTATTTACCGTTTTCTGGAGAATCTGCTTCACTTCTCTATTTGACACCTCTACTTGCCCACTAGTTTGGGGGTGGTATGCTGTCGCCACTTTATGGCGCACCCCATACTTGGCTAGTAATTTCTTGAAACTTGCATTGACAAAATGAGCCCCTCCATCGCTGATAATGGCTCGGGGTGTCCCGAACCTGGTGAGGATGTGTTTTTTCACAAACTTCGTTACTACCTTGTTGTCATTCCTGGGGCAAGCTATTGCTTCCACCCATTTTGATACATAATCTACGGCCACCAAGATGTAACGATTACCAAATGACGGTGGGAATGGACCCATGAAATCAATGCCCCATACATCAAAGGGCTCAACTTCCAGTATATTCTGCAGCGGCATCTCTTGTCTTCTGCCAATTGATCCTGTACGCTGACATCTATCACACATTTTGACATACGCCATAGAGTCTCTGAACAGTGTCGGCCAAAAGAAACCTGACTGTAGAACCTTGTGTGCTGTTCTCTCGCCTCCGTGATGACCCCCATACAATGAAGAATGACAGCTCCTCAATACCTCTGCAATCTAACTCTTTGGGATGCATCTTCTCATTACCTGGTCTGGTCCTTGTTTGAATAAGTATGGTTCATCCCAAACATAGTGCCGGCAATCATGCCTCAATTTCCTTCTTTGCTGGTCTGTTGCCTCAGGTAGGTAGACTCCGTTCACTAGCAAGTTTACTATGTCTGCATACTAGGGAACTTTAGCTTCCCCAACTACCAAGAGTTGCTCATCTGGGAACTCTTCATTTATGTTATCACTTTCCATCACATGTGACCGGCTTTCCAATCGTGATAGGTGATCTGCTACCTGATTCTCGCTCCCCTTTCTATCTTTGATCTCAAGGTTGAACTCCTGCAACAACAAGATCCATCTGATCAACCTAGGCTTAGCATCCTTCTTGTTGAATAGGTACCTAATCGCTGCATGGTCTGTGTACACCACTACTTTCGAACCCACCAAATAGGACTTGAATTTGTCAAATCCAAACACCAAGGCTAGCATTTCCTTCTCTGTGACTGTGTAATTGCTTTGGGCCGTATTCAGCGTTTTGCTTGCATAATGGATAGAATGAAAGATTCTATTTTTTCTTTTCCCCAATACGGCTCCCACAACCACATCACTGGCATCACACATCAGCTCAAATGGTTGTTCCCAGTCCGGAGAAGTGAGGATAGGTGCTTCTATCAATTTCTGCTTCAACTCTTCGAATGCTTTAACACACTCATCATTCAACTCAAACTTCACCTCTTTTTCCAGCAATCTGCATAGTGGTCTAGAAATTTTGGAAAAGTTTTTGATGAATCGTCTGTCGAATCCTGCATGCCCAATAAAACTGCGCACACCTTTCACTGACACAGGTGGTGGAAACTTTTCAATAACCTCGATCTTAGCACGATCGACTTCCAACCCCTTTCGAGATACTTTGTGGCCAAGGACAATACCCTCCTTCACTAAGAAGTGGTATTTCTCCCAGTTTAATACAAGGTTGGGTTCCTCACGGCGAGCCAGCACCCTGTCAAGATTCTGCAAACAAGTAGCAAACGAATTATCGAAAACAGAAAAATCATCCATAAATACCTCAACAAAATCCTCCACCATATCATGGAAAATAGCCATCATGCATCTCTGGAATGTGGCGGGTGCATTGCATAACCCAAAAGGCATTCGCCTGAAAGCATATGTACCATAAGGACAGGTAAGGGTAGTCTTCTCTTGATCCTCCGAAGCTATGGCTATTTGGTTATAACCAGAGTACCCATAAAGGAAGCAATAATATTCCTGTCCCGCCAACATATCCAATATTTGATCAACAAATGGGATAGGGTAATGATCTTTCCTCGTGGCTTCATTCAGCTTCCTGTAATCCATGCAAATCCGCCAGCCTGTGACGGTTCGGGTAGGGATCAACTCATTTTTCTCGTTAGTGACTACAGTCATCCCCCCTTTCTTTGGAACACACTGAACGGGGCTGACCCATTCACTGTCTGAAATTGGGTAGACCACACCTGCATCAAGCCACTTGATTATTTCTTTCCTCACCACATCTTTCATTGCTGGATTAAGTCTCCGTTGCGGCAGAACGGTTGGTTTGGCTCCTGTCTCCATAAATATCCTGTGTGTGCAGAAAGCTGGATTGATACCCTGAATGTCTGACATTTGCCAACCCATTGCTTTCTTCCTCTTTCTGAGGACACCAAATGCTGCCTTCTCCTGTGCCTCCGCCAAGTCTGCAGAGATGATAACTGGTAACGTCTCACCCTCCCCCAAAAATATATTTTTTAAATGGGGAGGCAATTCTTTCAGCTCCAGCTTCGGTGCCTCCTCAACGGATGGTTTCGGCAAAGGCTCTAGAGATCTCACTAATGATTGAAATTCCTGTCTCCTAGAATGATTATGTGCTCCATTAAACATTTGGACCATTCCACTCGCCTCTCTGTCTCCAAAATGATCGGAGTGCGTCAACGCTCTTTCCAATGGGTCTTGAGATTCAACAATCTGACGAATTTCTTCATGTTCAACCACATTGATTGCTGAAAGCTCCTCATGTATAGCTGGCAGCTTCATGGCTTTTAACACATCAAATACCTCTATTTTGTCATGTGCTTGCATTGTTAGCTACCCCGCAGCTACGTCGATTAATGCTTTCCCGGTTTCCAAGAAAGGACGCCCCAAAATAAATGGGACTTTCGAATCTGGTTCAAAATCCAGCACGACAAAATCTACCGGGAAAATCAGGGAGCCAACTTGCACCAGAACGTCCTCAACAATGCCATCCGGCCTAGCTAAGGATCGATCCTCTAACTGCAAGATTATCGTTATGGGTCTAGGACTCCCTAGACCCAACTTTCTGAATACCAAAGATGACATCAAATTTATGCTCTCTCCCAAGTCACACAATCCACGAGCTCGGATGCTATGCCCAATAGTAAGCTAGATAGTAAAACTCCCAGGGTCTTTTAACTTTGTGGGCAGCCTATTTTGGATCCGGGAAGTGCACTCCTCCGTTAGAGCCACCGTAGCATACTCAGTCAACCGACTTTTGTTGGCCACGATGTCCTTTATATACTTCGCATATTTCGGCACTCCCACAAGAGGTAAGTTAACATGTACCTGTTTCAGCACCTCCATGTATTTCTTGAAACACGCCTCCTCTTTGTGTTTCTTTAGTCGTTGAGGGAACGGGGGTGGAGGCCTTTCTGATTCAGCTTCTTTGGTCTTCCCCCTTTCAGAACTGTGCTCCCTCTCAACTTCTGCTGCTCTCGAATGTTGAGGTGGTCTTTCTGGTTCCACCTCTTTCAGCTGCAAACCACTCCTTGTGGTCACTACATTTACCTTCTTGGGATTGGGATCCGTGTCGCTTGGCAGTCCTCCTCTAGGCCTTGTGTTTTGGGCACTAGCAAATTGCCCAAACTGATATTCAAGTGCCTTGGTAGCTAACTGGTTGTTTTTCACTTCGGCTGCCAATTTCAATTAGTCAGCCTACAATTGGGCTTGGTTAGATATCATGGTCTTGAACATCTCCTCAATGCTGGGTGATGGTGGTGGAGGAGGTGCATTATTGTTTCTGAATTGAGCTTGATAATTTAGCTGCCCTCCTTGATTGCTTTGCACACCCTGACCCGAACTTTGGCCCTGATGGTTGTTGCTACCCCATGAGAAATTTGGATGATTCCTCCAATTGGAGTTGTAGCTACTACCATACTGCTGCTGGTTCCTTTGTGCATTACCTACAAAGTTTACCGAGTCAGGATTGGATCCACAACACTCAGCTGAGTGCTCACTGCTTCAACACACTTCACACCACATCTGCTAGACTGCATTAACTGGGGCTAGAGACTGGTTCAATGTCATGTTGCTGAAGTGATTGTTCAATTGATTTTGCAATGCAGCTATCTGTGCAGCGATAGCTGTAAACCCATCCACTTCAAGCACTCCTGCTGCTTTCCTTGTCCCACCTCATGATGAGTCAGCATTCCATTCTGGATTGCCCTGTGAAATCCGGTTCAACAAGGTATACAGCTCCTCATAAGTCTTCTCCAGCGCTTGCCCTCCAGCTGCTGAGTCTAGCAATATTTTGGTGTGGGGTTCAAAACCCTCAATAAATGTGTGCACCAACACATCATTGAATTGATGATGATGAGGACAATCCCGCAACATGGATTTAAATCTCTCCCAGGCCTGATATAAATTTTCTCCCTCTCTCTTTTTGAAACTTAGAATTTGACTTCTAAGTCTTGCTGTTTTACCAGAGGGAAAAAACCTAATCAAGAACTTCCGTGCAAGATCATCCCACATAGAAATAGAATTCGGTAGCTCAGCTTTCAACCACCTCTTGGCTTCTCCTAGTAATGAGAATGGAAATAATGTAAGTCGGACATAGTCTGGTGACACTCCCGTGGGTATGTAAGTGTCACTTATCTCCAAAAAGTTTTGGAGATGCTGCTGTGGATCTTCATGAGGGAGACCGGTAAATTGCCCGCTTGTGTGCAACAACTGCACCATATTTTGTTTAAGTTCAAATCTCCCTCCCGACACTGGTTTGCGGATACTTGATGTAACATTATTGGCATGTGGGATTGCAACCTCGCGAACCGGTCATGCTGCTGCTTCTTCGGGCACTAACACTGCCCGTACTACCGGTGGATGCTGTTGTTGCTCCATGATCGCCTGTCTGAGCAACTGCAGCTTTCTCTGTAGAGCTTCTCTTCTCTTACTGTGAAATATTCTTTCAGGGTCTATATACGATTCCACCAGCTCCTTGTCTCTTGCCAGTGTTCAACAGCTATTAAGTCTGCAAAATACAGGCTAAGACCAAGTTGTCAACACTAAGAAAATAAAAATACAGTAAATTAACACTTAAAAACAATTTCACCAATTGCCAAGTCCCCGGCAATGACGCCAAGAACTTGTTCGAGGTGTTATATGGGTTATAAAACCAACACGCAAGTGCACGTGGTCGAACAAGTAGTAAGTGGCTTTAGTAAGCCAAGTATCGATCCCACAGAGACTTGGATGAAGTGCAAATTGCTCAAGTGTACTATATTTTACTTCTAAAAATGCAGACAACAGCGTAACCAAAAAGTTAATAGTTTGTTTTATAAATTTTTACACTAAAACTAAAATAGAGACAACAACAGGGTCAATTTGTCTACACTTGAATTTCTTTGTGAGAGTGAGTGCATTTGTCCTATCTTATCATCCATATGTGTGAAATGCTAAAAAATGTTTGGGATTCTCTCTTCTTGTGAGTGGCATCACTTCCTTTGGATACATGCGTAAATATTATTTTCAAAAGAGATGTATGAATGAGGCAAACGTGTACCGAACATGGAAGCAAGCTTTGAATGTGAATTGTCAATGACTTGAGATACTCTTTGAACTTGTTTTGATGAACTATTCCCCTTGTTTGAATGGAAGAAATGCATGTAAGATATGTTTAATGATTGTGATCACTGGTTGAAACTTGTACAACATGGTTTGAGTCTTTTCGTTTCTTGAGTTGGTGTATAATGTTTGGGTTGTCTTGAGGCTTGATGAGTTTATGTACAACTACCATAATTCTCTAAGTTTTAGCAATTTCCTCAGGGAAAAGGTGTTGATTGGTCCTTTATCCAAAAACTCATAAATAGCTCAATTGTAAAGAATTGCATTACTTGAGGACAAGCACTGGTTGAAGTTTGGGGGTTTGATGAGTTGAAAATTTACCAACTCATTAGGCTCCTAAGCATGAGTTTTTACCTAGTTTTTGAGTCATTTATGTGGATTTTATGCCCTTTCTCCTGAATTATTTCTAGGTACTTCACGTAAGTAGAGAAAGCATGAAATCAAGCAAAACACATG
This sequence comes from Datura wrightii, assembly GCA_035772735.1. Lineage (NCBI taxonomy): Eukaryota > Viridiplantae > Streptophyta > Magnoliopsida > Solanales > Solanaceae > Datura > Datura wrightii. The sequence continues at coordinate 149,755,414 of JASDFA010000001.1, read as the reverse complement.
GAGTTTAAGATGAAATTTGATAAGTTAGCATATGAAGGAGAGGGGCCAAAGATAATAGAAGATTTGTGTTCAAGAAGAGGTGCAAATACATGCTTTGTATCAGCTAAATGCGAATCCGGAAGGGCAAAATGGGGGTGAAACACCAAAGCTACTGCCCGGACCGGCTAAACAACTGGCCCTTCATGGAAAGACAGCGGCTAAACGCCCATTGAACAGCCGGTCCCCTGATCACGGGCAAAAATAATATGCCCGAGATACGCTTTATGACTTAAATTAGTCTTGTTTATCTAAGTTATTGTATACATTTTCATGTAATTTTATATGAAGTGAAGATATATGCTAACCAACATGATTAGCCTTTGTTTTGTAGGTTTTGATGACTTTTGAGTAACTAATCCATGAGTTGGTGAAGTAGAGGCTTGGAAACGGAATTAACACGCGAACGTCGGTAAAGAGGAGGCACAAAACAGCCCACCTGCGCGTCGGCAACGTGCCACGGCAACCAGGCTGATCACAACAGCCCACCTGCATGTTGGCAACGTGCCACGGCAGGTTGGCTGCGCGACCAAGAGGTGCCAACGCGCTTCCCAAGCAGCGTGACATGCTGCCAACGCGGCAGGGTGCTGCCGGGGCCAAGTTCGGGTGATTTCCAAAGAGCTTCCGCGTCCGTAGCGTGTCACGGAGGCAGTGCTCCGCGATGCACTCCGTGACACGTTGCTTGTTATTCCGGGAAAAAGTCCTACTACTATAAATAGCACACTTAGGTTCATTTTTCATTATTCTGACTTGGTGGAGCAAGGACGTAGGTTACAGGCAGTTGAGGGACGAAAATATCAGGGTTTTTTTCTCTCTTTCTTTCTTCTTTAATTCAATTGCTTGTATTATTAACACTCATTTTAAGATGTTTAATCCACAAATGAGTGGCTAATTCCTCTTCTTGCTGAGGTTATGAACAATTGTGATGAAATTTTATCATTGATTCTTTGGTTTTTCATCTTTTCTTCCATGTTGTTCTATTAATTCTTGTTCTTACTACATTAATTTGTGGCCTACGTTAATGTACATCTAAAAAGTCCGGTTTCACTCGAGAGAGCAAGAAATTGGAAAGTTGTGAATTAATAGGATATGTTCTTTACTTGGTTTGGGAAAATTGAGTTTTGATTTGCTTTCAGGATAGAAATATGCCGGAAAGTCGTATTAGTCAATTTAGAAACCGGAATTGTATGGCTAGGAAATGAATTGCATTTGATCACAGAAATGTAGACGGATGGTTCATGATTCTTAAGTGAGGTTAAATACGACAGTTTTAATCTCTTGGCAAATGTTCTTGGCTAGCAACTGAAGGAAAAGATTAACCAAAGTATGATTATAATTAATTTCATGACATGTTCGTTAAACCTCAGCATGCTTTCATTCATAGTTCAGATTCAAAGTAGATAATTGTTTTAGCTTTAGTATAAAAATTATAAAACAAACTATCAAACTTTTGGTTACACTGTTGTCTGCATTTTTAGAAGTAAAATATAGTACACTTGAGCAAATTGCACTTCATCCAAGTCTCTGAGGGATCGATACTTGGCTTACTAAAGCCACTTACTACTTGTTCGACCACGTGCACTTGCGTGTCATTTTATACCCCACAAATCACGCGAACATCCCCCCTACCCAGACACTGTTTTCAACTGGCTAAAGTTTGGTGCTCCCGGATTGCCTCACTAGAGAGGCTGTCTAGTGAAGGGTAAATGGGTCCAAGAAGGTCTCCAAAGCATCTAGAATCTTCAAGGGTATTTAGGTAATGTTATACGGAAGAAAGTATAGATATTTAGGAAGCTTTCATGGTACACCAACTACTCATTACACAATTAATTCATCTAGACTTCATCTTCTTCATAGAATTTTTAGGAGAATCTTTTCTGCATAGATTTGTAGAGTTAGATAGTTCTTTTTCTCTTCTTTTTCATTAACCCATTTTCAGGTAATTCCACCATTGTTGTAATAACTTGTGAAGAAAATTATTGAAACTAACGCGATGAATGTGAGGGGAATCTTCATGGTATCTTTTTTCTACCTTTAAATATGCTTAACTAATTTGTTAGCTAGAGGTATATTCATGGTGGGTTTGTTAAATTGGTTGGGTTTTAATAAATTTCTCTTGGATTCTTATTAAATTATAGATCCATTATCTTCTTTCAAGTTATAATTGCCAAAATTGATGGTTGCAAACATTAAATGTGCTATACTGTTCTTGCTTTTTCTTGAAAGAGAGAAGTGAGAATTGGGTGAGAAGATACTTGTGAGGAATTGGACTTCTTGTGTGTGGGATTAAGCTAGAGATAGTTAAAACCCACATTTTCACTCCATTAAAGGTCAAGGCTAAAAATAGCTAGTCCATCCTCAAGCTTGTGTTGTTTATTACTTTAATGGGCTTTGGGGTTTGAAAGCACCCAAGCCATAAACATTCTCATAGTTGAAAACAAGAGAATGTGAATCATCCATTGCTATCTATGTAAATTTTGAGTCTAAAACATTGAAGAAATTCCCGATTAATTTTGTTCCCATCCATAGAATGTCCCTAGCCTCTCACTTGTGATTGCTTCAATTGGAATTCCCCTAATTAGTGTTAATTTAGAATTAGATAGTTATTTTACTTTAATTTCCCCCAATGTTACTTTCCAAATGTTGAAGGATTATCCATTCTAGTTTGAATTAGTTTATAACTCTTGAATTATCGACTCAATTCTCTGTGGTATTCGATGCGGAGATTCGTCGGGATATTTATTTTGATACAATGATCATTTGCGTTCTGTCGTAAATGAGGAGTGTATTTTGGACTTTATCAATCATCAAGCCTAAATTCTACAAAGTTCTTCCCCAAATTCTCATTGGACAATCAAGAAAGTTGTGAAATCAAATTTCTACAGGTATGTAGGGTTATGAATAGGTGTAATTGTCCATTACCCATGCCCAATCCCCTTCTCAATTCATGAAAATTCTAGTTGATGAATCTATGGATTTTTACCCAACATGTAAATTCTCAATGTTTCAATCATGGGTAATGTCTAAGCATGAATGTTGAATTATTATTAATTGGCATATTTTACAATATTTTTAATTATAAATTATGTTTTCATGTTTTATAATTATGATACCCATCTGTAAAAGTTCATGAAAATTGAGATCCATGAAATATGTATTCAAGCATGATGAGATGTTTATGAAGAAAGTATGATTTCGAAACCCATGTCTATGTTCGTGTTTTCGAATGATCAAGTCTATTTCAAGCATTTTTAAGTATTGGGCAAGCCCGTATGATCAAGTATGTTTCATGATTTATCTAAATTTCATGTATTAGCTTACGACATGGATTTCTAAGTCTAGACTCCCACTATTTTAAGTTTTTGGTATGGTTTGAGCCAAGGCTCCTCATTTTATGATTTCAGATTTTGCATGTATATTATTATTCATCTTAATCACTGAACGATGGTTAGCTTCATTGAAAAATGATGGAGATCATATGCATGTTTTTGGGAGTAGTGTCTAGCACCGAGTAGGCTGAGGGTCAGTCAAACCTGTGCCTCAGAACTATGCGGCAATGTAGGTTTACATATATACTTTGGGACCTCCCTTGTGAGCTTCCCCTGCCCCCAAGAGGCCTTAAGCTTGATATAGATATCATCTTAGTGTCCTTAGCCCTAGCAAAGCTTCAGATGACTTTGCCTACTTGAGTTTGATAGTCGGGACCACGTAAGCTCTATCGTGGTAATGTCGGTTAATGACGAGTCTCCCATTGTTCCTCATGATTTCAGTTATGCATGTTCATTAGTCATGATATTATGTTTTCAATAGGTTTGACCCAATAATTAGGTTTAATTATGATTATCAGTTTTTATCTTTGGGTCATTCGATTCAGTTATTGTCGGATCATGATTTAAGAAAATAACATGCAAGCCCTACTCTCAGAATCTTATCTTTACTATGTTTTATGATATGAAATATTTATGATTTTACTTATGTAGAAATTCTACTTACCTTTCATACTCGGTACATTTCACGTACTGACCGGATACTCTATGTTGTATTATTTCATGATACAGGCTCAAATATTTAGGCTTAATGTCGTCATTAATCAGATCTGCAGTATTAGCACTTACCAGCCAGAGTTGGTGAGTACTCATCTTTTGAGGGCCCTTCCTTTCAGTTGTATCTAGTACTTTCAATTTCAAAGTTTTGTAAGTTAGTTGGGGTCTTGTCCTATCAACTCGTCAGTAATAGAGGATTTTTAGACATAGAACGTAAGCAACTTTGGTTTTGAGTTATGTCTTCCGATGTTATGATCTTATTAGACTTCCTCTATATTAATTTTTTGATCTTGCATTTTATTATGATTGAGTTAGATGATATTTTCATGTCATGGGTTGACTTGGAGCCTCATGGTGTTCTTTGTCTCGTGTCTCGATCTGGGACTATGTTCAGGTCGTTACAACAGCTCAGCTGTCATTGCCTTTGGACTTCTCAACAACCTCAAGTAACACCAACCAATATCTAGCATCCGCTACTATCAGATAACATGTAACACAAACAACAACCATATTATAGTTCCAACCAAATGAAGAGCAAACACCAATTAACCAATATGTCACGACCCGAGTTGGGACCCTGGATTGAGACACGGGACGTAGAACAACAAATGGCTCTAAGTTGACCAGCGGCATGAACATAGCAACTATAGAGTACTTAATAAAGTGGAATCTGATGTCTTAAACATGAGTAAGAGGAAGTCTGAATAACATAACAATCATAAAAAGGGCCAACACTTGACAATGCTAAAATTCTGCATAATATCTGATAATCTTATAAACTGTCTGATGAGCTAATGGGACAACACCCCTAACTAGCTTGCTATAGTCTGTAACTGAATATAAGATAATCAAATGCTAAACTAAATGTCCTCAAATGATTAGGACTCACTAACAATGGGGAATGAACTAAACTGGGGGGGGGGGGGAGCTAGACTAGCAGTTGAACTGAGTTTGATCGTCTATACCTACATCATAAAATACATCATACAGTATGCGGTCAATACTAGAAATGTGCTGAGAATGCAATAAAATTAAAACATGCTATGTAAATGTTACCTAAAATCATGCATCTAACATCAATCATAAGACCATAAGATCTGAATCTAAAACATGTATAGTAATAAGTTGAATATCATATCTAATAAATATGACCCAAAGATAACAATAAAAATCATATGACATGTCATTGCTAAAATCATAAGTAAAAGCTAATAAACTGATCATTGGATCAAACCTGCTATAAGAATATGTTATCATAAGTCATGAACATGATTAACTGAAATCATGAGGATCAATGGGAGACTCATCATAACCGACATAATCACGATAGAGCTTATGTGATGCCCTAACTATCACATTCAAGTGGGTAGAGCTATCCAAAACCTTGCTAATGCTAAGAATGTGACCATGATATTGATATTAAGTTGAAGGTCACTTGCGAGAAGGGAAAACTCTCAAGGGAGATCTCACTATAAATATATAAACCTATGTAGGCATGTAGTTCTACGAACGGGGAATCTTGGAACCCAAAGCCTACTCGGTGCTAGACACTACTCCCAAAAACATGCATAGTGCTCCCATTGGTTTTCAACAAACCTAAAACCATAATCACATGCATTGTTTCAAATCTGAACAGGGGGTTTCTTGACTCCAAAACATATCATAAGCTGAAGTGGGAGTCTTGACTCCAAAACATATGATAAGTTGATCTTACTAGCCTTGGCTAAATCATGAAAACATACTTTACTTGTGTGGGCTTACCCAAATCTTAAAATCATGCATACATGAAATAGTCTTTATAAGTCAAAATCATGGGTTCATACATAGGTAAGTTATAAACATCCATTCATGTTAGATATCTTATCATACTTGAAATAATGAATCATAAAATTGACTTTACATAAAAGTTACATGATAGGGAATAATTTTCTAAAACTTGAAATCATGAATTTATAATCAATTGTATATAAAATTTGCCCATAAATTTTAAAACATTATTTGGAGCATGTAGGGAATTGACCCACAGGCATATAATAGAGAATTTCATAAAATTTTGGTTAAAACACTATAATATCATAAAACTTAAATTTGGACTTCAATTCATGAACTTGAGGGGATGTTTGGGCTTGGGAGTGAAAGGAAACTCCCATTCATAGTAGTAGATTCTTTATAAACTGATTCTCAACTTGTCTTTGAAAGCCCAAGAGAATTGGGGAAGAATTTATTGAATTCATATATTGATCTTCCAAGAGAATTCAAAGCTTTGCATGCATGGGAAATCCTATGACTTGAAATAGGCTAAAACCTCTTCAAACATTCCATTTAAGGCTTAAAGCAACGCAGTTTAGGACTTAGGAGCTTAGGATTTATGAAAATACCATTAATGATTTCGTAGGAAAAACAGCACTTCCAGTTGCTACAGCTCGCACCACAAGTCATACAATCCTTCTGCGGCTCATGGTTTGCTCCGCGATTAGCCAGTCCAATTTTCTCCAACACTCTAAAGATTTCCACAATCACCTATCACGACCTATAACTCCCTATGACGAATTTTACAGCAACTAGTACAACCAGCAACAGAAAAATCCAAGGACCTGCTATGACTCTTGACCATGAGTCGTACCCACATACCACGACTCATTATGGGGACACGTGGTTGGGAGGGTGAACTTCTGGCTCTCCACCACAGGTCATCGTACAACTAGTACAAACTTTGAGATCTTTTGCTAAAACATACTTCAAATCTTGAATCTAGTCTTAGAAACTTTTGGGGTATTGCAGTATCTCCCCCTTGTAAATATTCATCCTATAACGTGGTTTAAGCATACTGAAAGGCTGAGGAAAGGAACTGCAATTCCAAATACTGCATATCTAAAGCTGAAAACTGACAAACTGAGTGACTCTGGACTTGCCACGACCCAAACAAAGACACGGATCGTAACACAGGACAAGGAGCTCCGAGAGACTCCAAGTCGACCCATAGCATGAGCATACATCTAACTCAATGTTAATAAAGCAGAAACTTAGCATAAAGAGATAGAGGAAGCATAACCATAACATAACATTATATGAGGAATGTACTACATACATAATAGCTAAATACTACATATAGTATGAAAGCCTCTAACGTATTTGATGGGTTGATGGGAAAACACCCCCAACTAACCTGAAAAGTCTAGAAAACCGAACATGAAAAGACAACTGATATCAAACTGGTCCTCGGAGAATGAGGACTCACCAAGAGATGGATGCAAATCTCCGAGATAATCTAACGACGGTGTTGGATCTTAGGATCGTAGTCTTTATCATAAAACGATACAACATAGCATATGCAATCAGTATGTGGAACGTACCGAGTATGTAGGGTAAGTAAAATGGACATTTAAAAATACATAAAAGCTCATAAGAGATCATAAGAGTGGGAAAACATGCCCATAACCTTGTATCATAAGATAACATCATGCTCAAGGTTTTCAAATCATTCGTAATCCATTCATTATCTTAGTCATCAGAGAAACTTTGTTAAATCATCACTTGAGCCAAATAACATAAACATAATAATGCGTAAAACATGCGTAACAATGGGAGGACTCATCATAACCGACACCATCATGATAGAGCCATACATGATGCCCCAACTATCTCACTCAAGTGGGCAGAGTCGCCCCTAGAATTCCAGGTGAGGAATGAGTATTAGGTGATATCATGAAAGAGGGGATCATTAACATTATAATGTATCAATATAAAGCTACGGTGGCACGTAGTTATGAGACACTGGCGTAGTCCTTTGAACGCCGGGCTGCTCGGTGCTAGACACTGCTCCTAAAACATACACATTAGGCTTGTACATAAAACAATAACATAATTCATTGAGATTCATGGACAAATAAACATTATCATCATTCGTCCCCATTAAAATACATGATTAGCCAACAATCAAGGGCTTTTTGGTTGGATAAATCGATAAATCATGGAATGCATATCATAAAACGTAGTCATTCTTATACATATGGGCATTTCCCAATACTTTAACATGCTTGAAAATAATCAAGTCACTTGAAAACATGATTATAAACATGGGTAACTTGAAAATATGATTTTAATCAACAATAAATCGTCATACATAAACATTCATCGGAAACCTTAACTTTCATGAACTTTTTATAAATGGGCATTTTAAATTTTAAAAGCTTGAAATATGATTTTTAATGAGAAAAATGTAAAACTTGCCCATAATTCATAATTCAATTATAGTAACTCAATTAGATCATGTCAATGTAGAGAAATCAAAATTTCATGCATTAGGAAAAAAGCCCATAGAATTTACATAGGAAATTTCATGATTTGGAAGAGATTGGGCATGGGTGTGAAAGGATTAACCAATTCATAACCCTACATACCTGGGGAAGATCAAATCCCACCACTCCTTGAAAGCCTAGCAGAAAATTGAAGAAAAACTTGAAGAAAACCATCTTGATCACCTCCTTAATTCCCTAACTTTGCATGCATGGATATGAATGAGCCAAGGGTGGGTTTTACCCTCAATAAACACTACATTTCGAGCCTTAAACGACGTAGTTTAGGACCCTAATATTAGGAATGATGAAAATGCCCTTAATAAAATCCCTGAAATTAATGCACTTCCTTAAACCACGGGCGGTCAAACGAGTCATTACAAGCTAACACAACTCGTGGTATATTGGATCAACTATCCAACTTCACATTCTCAGGTTCACTCCCACGACTCAACAAGATGAGTCGTTAATTCATCTGTGCTTTCCCTTTCATGAGCCGTAACAATCCTTCCTATGAACCACACCACGACTCTTTCTTCCTTCCAACAAGTCGTGGTTTCCTTCCATTACATTGATTGATGATTTTTTATACTCCTTCCCACGACTGGTGACCACGACCCGTTGCTCCTTAGAATGGTTCGTCCTACGACTAGTTACTCCCCCTTTAGGCTGAGGACCAGTTTCACCACGACTCCAAATGACGACTTATTTTAACAAACAATGGGTCGTTACTTAACCCATTACTTCCAACTTCCACCCGGTCATTCCTCCTCACGGGTGCTCCCCATGGTTTTTTGGTAGGACCAACGATCTATTAGGTCATCCGTTCTGTGGGATTTTTCCCACATCCTGCCAACTTCTCTTTTGAAATCCTGGGTCTAATCTTAGGAACTTATGGGGTATTATAATAACTTCCCCTTGGGAACATTCATCCTCAAATGTGGAAAATATAAATAAATAGAGAAATGTACTTATTACACTCAAATACTAATCATTTAAACCAAAAACTGACAGAATGACTCTCTCCAATTCAAACTACATAGCTAATTTGAATTCATGATTTCATATGCACATCCACATACATAAAAGAAACTTTGACATATGTACTGAACATGAAAACTAAATAGAGTTTTAGTGCAAAATTGCTACCTCAAGTTGGATCTGAGCCGGTAGAGAATAAATGTGGGTATCTAGCCATCATGTCCGCTTCAGCTTCCCATGTAGGTCCTTCAACGTGCTGATTCCTCCATAAAACATTGAGTTCAGCTACTTCCTTGTTCCTTAGTCTTCGAACCTGACAATCCAGTATTTATACCGAAACCTCCTCATAACTAAGATTGTCTTTCATACCAACACTGTCCACAAGGACAACTAGAGTTGGATCACCCAAACACTTCTTTAAGAGAAACACATGGAAAATAGGATGCACATGAGCTAATTCTGAGGGCAACTCCACTCCATACGCCACCTTACCTACCCGTTTCACAATCCGGTAGGGGCCAACATAACGAGGGCTGAGTTATCCTTTCTTTCCAAACCGTATCACTCCCTTCATGGGAGATACCTTTAGAAACACCCTATCGTCCACCTGGAATTCTAATTCTCTCCTTCTCACATCGGCATAGGACTTTTGGCAACTTAGAGCTATTTTCAACCTGTCCCGTATGAGATGAACCTTCTCCATAGCCTTATGGACTGAATTTGGTCCTATCATTCCAGCTTCACCAACTTTGAACCAACCAATGGGTGATCTACATCTCCGCCCATAGAGAGCCTCAAACATAGCCATCTGAATACTGGAATGGTAGCATTATTGTTTGCAAACTTGATAAGAGGCAAATGATCATCCCAACCACCTTTGAAGTTAATCATGCATGCGCTCAATATGTCTTCGAGTGTCTGAATTATCCGTTCCTCTTGGCCATCGGTTTGCGGGTGAAATATTGTGCTAAGCTTAACCTAAGTATCAAGTCCTTTTTAACATGACCTCCAAAACTAAGAGGTAAATTGGGTACCTCAGTCTGATATAATGGAAAAGGAGAATCCATGTAATTGAACTATCTCTAAAATATATTCTTTGGCATAATCCTCCACCGAATCCGTGGTTCTGACCGGTAGAAAATGAGTGGCCTTGGACAACCTGTCTACCAGAACCCAAATGGAGTCATATTGTCAAAGTGTACGAAGCAACCTTGTGATGAAGTCCATATTTATTTCTTCCCATTTCCAAGTAGGATTAATGATATCCTAAAGCATACCTCCTAGTGTCTAATGTTCAACCTTTACTGTTGACATTTTGGACACTTAGCTACAAATTCTGCAATGTCCTTCTTCATGCCATTCCATCAATAGATTTTCCATAAGTCACGGTACATCTCTGTGGCACATGGATGGAAAGAATACCTAGATCCATGAGCCTTGTGCTTCATTCGGCTCCTCAAATCATCCACATCAGGAACACATTAGCAACCCTGGTATCGAAGCACACCATCTCCCCCTTTGGAGAAGACCTCTACCTTCTGATATTGAATGACTTCCTTTAACTTTACCAAAATAGGATCTTCATCTTGTCTAGCTTTTACATCAGTCACCAAGGAAGATTCTTATTCATTTTGAAAAATAACGCCGCCATTAGTCGAGTCAACCAATCGAACTCCCAACCTGTTGAGTCGAAGCACATCCTTCACTAGCTCCTTCTTTCCCTCATCCATATGGGACACACTCTCCATAGAGTGTCTATTAAGTGCGTCTTCCACTACATTAGCCTTATCCGGATGGTGAAGGACACTCAAATCATAGTCCTTGAGTAGCTCAAACCACCTCCTTTGTCGAAGATTGAGATCCTTTTGGGTAAATAGATATTCTAAACTCTTATGGTCCGTAAACACATCTGCGTGGACCCCATACAGATAATGTCGCCATATCTTCAATGCGGATGCCACCACGGCCAATTCAAGGTCATGGATCGGGTAATTCTTCTCGTGAACTTTTAGTTGTCCAGAGGCATATGCTATAACTTTTTCATGCTACATCAATACATACCCAAGTCCGATCCTTGAAGAATCACAATACACCACGAACCCATCGGTAACCTCGGGTAGGGTCAACACCGGTGTTGAGGTAAGTCGAACCTTCAACTCTTGGAAGCTCTTCCCACAAGCCTCCGACCATTGGAATTTCACCTTTTTTTGGGTCAATTTGGTCAGGGGTGCTTCAATAGATGAGAAAACTTCCACAAATCTTTGATAGTAGCCAGCTAAATCCAAAAAGCTCCTGATATCTGAAGGATTCACCGGTCTAGGCCAATTCTTCACCGGTTCTATTTTCTGAGAGTCCACCTGTATGCCCTCAGTTGATACCACATGGCATAAAAATGCCACTAAGTTCAACCAAAACTCGCACTTGCTGAATTTAGCATATAATTGGCCATCCTTGAGAATCTGAAGCACTATCCTCAAATGAGCAGCATGCTCCTCCTTGCTCCGAGAGTATATTAGGATGTCATCAACAAACACAATCACGAACATATCCAAATATGGCTTGAACACCCTGTTCATCAAGTCCATAAAAGCTGTAGGAGCATTCGTTAGTCCAAAAGACATAACTACAAAATCATAATGACTATACCATTTCTTGAAGGTTGTATTTGGGATGTCGCTCTCCTGAACTCTAAGCTGGTGGTGCCCTGATCTGAGATCTATTTTCGAGAAACACTTGACACCCTGAAGCTGGTAAAATAAATCATCAATCCTGGGTAGAGGATCCCTATTATTGATGGTAACTTTGTTCAATTACCGATAATCCATACACATACAAAGAGAACCATCCTTCTTTTGGACAAATAAAACTGGTGCGCCCCACGGAGACTTTCTTGCCCTGATGAAACCCTTATCTAACAGGTCCTTTGAACTGCTCCTTTAACTCCTTTAGCTCGGTTTGAGCCATTCTGTAGAGAGGAATAGATATAGGTTGTGTGTCGAGAAGAAGGTCAATACCAAAATAAATTTTCCTCTCGGGAGGAACACCTGGTAAATAATCAGGTAATACTTCGGGGCACTCACACACCACCGGAACTGACTGGATAGTCATGGTATCGAACTCAACATCCTTAACCCTAACTTGATGATACACAAAACCAATGGAAATCATCTTCCTAAACTTATGATAGGAAACAAAATGTCCTAAAGGCACAACCGAAGTACTCTTCCACCCCAAGACTGACTCACCCGAAAAGTGAAACTCCACCGCATGAGTTCTACAATTAATAGAAGCATAACATGCATAAAACCAATCAATGCAAAGAATAATATCAAAGTCAGTCAGGGGTAACTCTATAAGGTCTACAGAGGTGACTTTATGCAATATAGTGATTGGGCACCTTGTCTACACCAGCCTAGTTACAACCAAATCACCAACGGAAGTAGAGATTGAGAATGGTTCTAAATGACTTTCGGGACTAACTCCCAAGCTACTAGCAATATAAGGTGTCATAAAAGACAAGGTAGCCCTTGGATCTAACAAAGCATAAGCATCAAGGTGAAATACTTGTAACATACCAATAACCACATCCGGTGAAGTCTCCTGCACCTGATATGAGGTGAGGGCATAGAATATGTTTTGGCACTGTCCACCATCCCCACTATTAGATGCCCCCTGCGGAGCTGAATGTGTTGGAGCTGCTGTTGACTTGGTAATTTGTGCACGGTCACTATCCTCATCCTGTCTAGTAAATGGACAAGCTTGGCGCATGTGGCCGGATCTACCGCACCCATAACAAATATCTGAGACAAGCAAGCACTCCCCGGCATAACTCTTGCCATACTTTCCGCGGGCTGGAAAGGTGCGCTCTACCTGCGAGCCCCTTTGGTCCCTTGATCCTGTAGCCCTGCTCCTCTTATCACCCTTTGGTCTGGATGGAACACTAGTTTATGATGGTGCTGGAGCTAGTGACCTCTGTTCAAACTAAGGGCAGTAACTACCGTCGTATCTCTGATGTGTAAATCCATGGCTATCTATCTGGTATCTTTTGGCCTCTCTCTCCCTCATATGAGCCACCTCCATTTCCTGGGCTTAATAAACTATCCTAGGGAAATCCATGTCCTTGGGGAGCATAGAAGTCCTGCAATCTTTTTCCAAATAGTCCGCCACGCCATGAACAAACCTGCTCACCCGCACCCATTAATCAACCACTAACTCTGGGGCATACTCGACAAGCGAGTGAACTCGAGAGCATACACCTATACCATCATCCTCCCCTTATTAAGATTTACGAATCTGGCTGCCTTCAATTCCCTCACCTCCCGAGGGAAGAATCGATCTAGAAATGCTGCATGGAACTCCTCCCAAGTAACAGGACCTGCCCCAGCGGCCCTACTGTCCTTCTATTGACGGAACCAGAAGTGTGCGACCCTTTTTAGCTGGTATGAGGCCAACTCCACACACTCAATTCCATTCACCCCCATGACTTAGGTGATCTTCACAATATAATCTATGAACTCATGCGGGTCCTCCTCTACTTTTGACCTAAGGAACACTGGAGGGTTCATTCTCAAGAAATCACTAACTTGGGTCGCCGCCGCATTGCCATTTTGCGAGACATTTACAACTACCTGCTGATTTCCTGTTGGTGCCCATTTCCGTTGACATCCTCATGGTCGTCTCCATTCCCATTCCTTCTACTATTTACTCTTCGGGGAGCCATGATTCTGCAATCGCGAATAGCACGAATTAGAAGGATAGAGAGACATTTCATCGCAGAAAATAGATTATGAAATAAGGGAACATTTCCTAAACGTTTCGTAGCCTCTTCATCATGAGTGTGGCATAGTTCACATCCATGAAAAAGACTCTATTTAATGCGGATGTCAAACACCCTAGGACAATTCAAATCTATTTCTCTAATACCAAGTTTGTCACGATCCAAACATAGACCTGCATCGTAACATGGGACAAGGAGCCCCGAGAGACTCCAAGTTGACCCCAAGGCATAAACATACATCTAACTCAATGTCAATAAAGCAAAATACTTAGCATAACGATATAGTGGAAGAATAACCATAACATTACATGATAAGAGGAATGTACTACATACATAACAGTTGAATACTACATATAGTATGAAACCCTCTAACGCATCTGATGGGTTGATGGAACAACACCCCCAACTAACATGGCAAGTCTTGAAAACCGAACATGAAAAGACAACTGATATCAAACTGGTCCTCAGAGAATGAGGACTCATCAAGAGCTGGATGCAAATCTCTGAGACAAGCTAATGACGGTGCTGCATCTGAAGATCGAAGCCTGTACCATAAAATGATATAGCATAGAGTATGCGGTCAGTATGTGGAATGTACCAAGTATGCACGGTTAGTAAAACGGACAATTAAAAACACATAAAAGCTAATAAGAGATCATAAGAGTGGGACAACATGCTCATAACATAGGTATCATAAGATAACATCAGGCTCAAGGTTTTCAAATCATTCGTAATCCATTCATTATCATATTCATCAGAGAAACTTTGTTAAGTCATCACTTGAGCCAAAATAACATAAACATAATAATGTATAAAACATGTAGAACAATGGGAGGACTCGTCATAACCGACACCATCATGGTAGAGTCGTAAATGATGCCCCAATTATCTCACTCAAATGGGCAGAGTCGCCCCTGCCTTGCCAGGTGAGGGACAAGCATTATGTGATATCACGAAAGAGGGGATCATTAACATTGTAATGTATCAATATAAACCTATGGTGGTACATAGTTATGAGACACCGGCGTAGTCCTTTGAACGTCGGGCTGCTCGGTGCTTGACACTGCTCCCAAAAAATGCACATTAGGCTCGTATGTAAATCAGTAACATCATTCACTGATATTAATGGTCAAATAAACATTATCATCATTGATCCCCATTAAAATACATGATTAGCAAAGAATCAACAGGACCTTTGGTCGGCCAACATTATAAATTGATGAATCATGAAATTCATATCATATAACGTAAATCATTCTTGAACATGTGGGCACTGCCCAATACTTTAACATTCTTAAAAACACTCAATTTACTTGAAAACATGATTATAAACATGGGTAACTTAAAAATATTCTTTTCATCATCAATAGCTCATCATACATAAACATTCATCGTAAACCTTAACTTTCATGAACTTTTCATAAATGGGCATTTTAAATTTTAAAAGCTTGAAACATGATTTTTAATAAGAACAATGGAAAACTTGCCCATAATTCATAATTCAATAATAGTAACTCAATTAGATCATGCAAATGTAGAGAAATCAAAATTTCATGCATTAGGTAAAAAGACCATAGAATTTACAAAGGAAATTTCATGATTTGGAAGAGATTAGACATGGGTGTGAAAGGATTCACCCACTCATAAACCTACATACCTAGGTAAGATCAAATCCCAACACTCCTTGAAAGCCCAATGGAAAATTGAAGAAAAACTTCAAGAAGAACAAGCTTGATCACTTCCTTAATTCCCTAGCTTTGCATGCATGGATATGAATGAGCCTAGGGTGGGTTCTACACTCAATAAACACTATATTTTGAGCCATAAATAATTTTCATTAGGACCCTAAGACTTAGAAATGATGAAAATGCCCTTAATAAAATCCTTGAAATTCCTACACTTCCTGAAACCATGGACGGTTCGATGAGTCGTTACAAGCTACCACGACTCATCGTATCGGTCTGTTGGATCCACTGTCCAACTTCACATTCTCAGGTTCACTCCCACGACTCGACAGGACGAGTCGTCTGTTGTATTCCCCCTTCATAACCTGTACCAATCCTTCCCACTAGCCACACCGTGACTCGTTCTTCCTTCCAATGAGTCATGGTTTCCTTCCATTACATTGACTGATGATTTTTTTATACTTCTTCCCATGACTGGTGACTATGACCCATTTCTCCTCACAACGGGTCATCCCACAACCCATTACTCCCCCCTTAGGCTGAGGACCAGCTCCACCATGACTCCAAACAATTACTCATTGTAACAACCAACGGGTCGTTACTTCACCCATTACTTCCAACTACCACCCAGTCATTCCTCACCACCGGTGCTCCCCACGGGTTGTTGGTTGGACCAACGATCCGTTAGGTTATCTGTTCTATGGGATTCTTCCCAAATCCTGCCAACTTTCATTTTTAAATCCCGGCTCTAATGTTAGGCACTTCCGCGGTATTACAGGGCTGAAATACATGACTGAACTGAATTCATGAATCATACATACATGCTAAAGCATAAAATAAATTGAGAGACACGAACTCGACATGAAACTGAATAGAGTACTAAAGAGGAAACTGGTACCTCATGCTGAAATTGAGTCCGAATTGAAAAGATATGTGTATCTAGCCATCATATCTACTTCGACTTCCCAGGTAGCTCACCCAACAAGCCGATTCCTCCAAAAAACTATCACCAAATCTATTTCCTTATTTCTCAACCTTCGAACCTAATGATCAAGGATCTCAATCGGAACCTTCTAATAGGTAAGGCTATCCTTCGTAGCTATGCTCCCCACCAGATGTACCGAAGATAATTCCGCTGGTAGCTCCAACTCATATGCCCTTTTGATAACTCGCCTCAGAATCCTATAAGGACCAACATATTTGGGACATAACTTCCCTTTCTTTCAGCACCTCATCACTCCCTTCATGGGAGATACCTTCAAAACCACCCAATCATTATCTTTAAACTCAAGCTCTCTCCATCTAACATTCGCATAAGACTTCTGATGACTCTGAGCTATTTTTAGCCTTTCCCTAATAACCTTGTCTTTCTCCATGTTCTCATGAAACTAAATTTGGCCCTGTATACGTAGCCTGGCCTACTTCAAACCATCCAATTGGTGATATACACCTTTTCCCCTAAAGAGCCTCAAATGGAACAATTTGATTGCTGGAGTGGTAACTGTTATTTTAAGCAAATGCAATGAGAGGTAAATCAGCATACTATCTACTCTTAAAGTGAATCACACACACTCTCCACATATCTTAAAGAGTTTTAATGGTCCACTCGGTCTGACCATCTGTCTGTGGGTGAAAAGCCGTGCTAAGCTTGACCTGAGTACCAAGTCTCTTCTTGAACGTTCTCCAAAACTGTGAGGTAAACTGAGCACCTTTGTATGAGATAATGGGCAAAGGAATTTTGTGCAACCTAATTAACTCCAAAATGTACAATCTAGCATCGTCCTCAGCTAAATTGGTAGTTTTGACCGATAGAAAATCTGCTACTTTGGTCAACCTGCCTACAACCACCAATATAGATTCGTACTGTCAGCTTGCACGAGGAAATCCTATGATGATGTCCATATTGATCTCTTCCCACTTACAAGTAGGGATACAAAAGTTTTGTGGTATACCTCCAAGTCTCTAATGCTCAACTTTCACTTGTTGACAATTTTGACACTTAGCCACAAACTCCGCTATGTTCATTTTCATGCCATTCAGCCAATAAACCTCTCATACATCATGGTACATCTTGGTGGCACCTAGGTAGATAGAATGCTAAGATCCTTGAGCCATGCCCAATATCTGCTCTCTCAAGTCATCAACACCCAGAACACATAAGGGACCCTCATAACAAAGTACACCATCTCCCCCTGGGAAGAAGACCCCCACCTTCTGATTCTGGACAACTTCCTTTAGCTTTAACAACATAGGATCCTCGTCTTGTGTATGCTTGACCTCGATCACCAATGAAGATTCTAACCCATTCTGAACAGTGACACCACCATTTGTTGAGTCAACAAGGCAAACCACTAAATGCGCAAGCCGATGCACATCCTTTACCAACTCATTCCTTCAATTATCAACATATGACACACTCTCTATGGACAGCCTACTAAGGGCATACGCCACAACATTGATGTTCTTCGATGATAAAGGACACTTATGTTATAGTCTTTAAGAAGCTCTAACCACTTCCTTTGATTCAGATTCATGTCCTTTTGAGTGAACACATACGGAAGGCTCTTATGGTCCATGAACACATCCACATGCACCCCATACAAGTAGTGTCTCCAAATAATCAATGCAAACACCACTACTGGCACCTCTAGGTTATGCGTTGTGTAATTCTGCTTATGAGTCTTAAGCTGTCTAGAGTCATACACAATGAATTTACCATGCAACATCAACACACAACCAAGAACAATCCTAGAGGCATCATAATACGCAACGAATCCATCTGTGCCCTCTGGAAGTGTCAATACTAGGGTTGAAAGTGAATCGAGTCTTTAACTCCTGAAAACACTTCTCACAAGTTTCTAACCATTGAAATTTGACCTTCTTCTAGGCCAACTTAGTCAATGATGCCACAATTGATGAGAATTCCTCAACAAACCTCCTGTAATAACCAACAACAACCTAACTTGTCTAGGCGAATTTTCCACCGCCTTTATCTTTTGAGAGTCCACCTTCACACCCTCACTTGACACCCAATGAACAAAAAATGGTATTGAGCTCAACCAAAACTCACACTTGCTAAATGTAGAAAAGAGCTAGCAATCCTTAAGGGTTTTCTAGTAAAATTCTCAAATAAGCAGCATGCTCCTCCTCGCTTCGAGAGTATATGAGAATATCATCTATGAAGACGATCAAAAATATATCAAAATACGGCTTGAACAGAATATTCATCAATACTATAAAAGCTATAGGAGCATTCATTAGTCCAAAAGACATAACTACAAACTCATACTGATCCTACCGAGTCCTGCAAGCTGTCTTCAGAATGTCACTCTCTCAAACTCTAAGCTGACGAATAGCAAGATCTGAGGTCTATCTTTGAGAAGGACTTAGAACCCTGAAGTTTGTCAAGAAAGTCATAAATTCTAGGGAGGTGAAACTTGTTCTTGATTGTGACCTTGTTAAACTACTGATAATCAATGCACATTCTAAGGGAACCATCTTTGTTCAGAACAAAGAGAACTGGTGCACCCCACGGGGATTTACTAGGCTTGATGAGATGCTTATCTAGGAGATCTTTCAACTACTCTTTCAACTCTTTTAGCTCAGCTAGAGCCATTCTGTAAGGAGGAATGGATACATACTGCATATCAGGAAGAAAGTTGACAGCTAAGTCAATCTCCCACTTGGGAGGGACTCCTTGTAGATCATCGAAAAACACCTCTGGATACTTACATACTATAGGAAGTGACTAAAGTGTCGAGGTCTTAGATGTTGCATCCTTAACTCGAGCTAGATTGTATACACAGCCTTTATAGATCATCTTCCTGGCCTTGAGGTAGGAAACAAAGGACATACAGGTAAACCTGAACTACCTTCCATTCTAATAATGACTCACCCAAAAATCAAAACTCTACCATACGGATTGTATGATTTATTGAGGCATAACACGCACACAACCAATCCATACCAAAGATAACATCCAAATCGATCATGTCTAACTCTACTAGATCGACTGAGTTGACTTTCTAAAGGACTGTGATAGGGCAATTTTTGTATGCCTGTCAAGCTATAACTGAGTCACCGACTTGAGTAGAGACTGAGAAGGGTTTCGATAGGATTTCATGACAGACTCCAAAACAAATAACAACATACGGAGTGACAAAATATAAAGTAGCCCCTGGATCTAACAATGCATACACACCACGATGGAATACTTGTAATATACTAGTGACCACATCTAGAGAGACCTCCTACTCCTAATGAGATGAAAGTGCATAGAATCTATTCTGACGCTGACCACCACTTGCACTAGTGGATGCACCATGTTGAGCTGATTGTGCTGATGGAGCAGCTAAACTGGTGGTTGGGTCACGACCTCTACTAGGGCTCTGTCTGGCTGAAGTGAAGTCTCAGAGCAGATCAATAGGCTTCCCATATGTTACACCCCGGAAAATTTTTGGAAATTATTTGATGTTCGTATGCTATGTTAAGGGAAGCACGGGTTGTATATTGATCATAGATGACAAGGGAAACGTGTACGAATGGAAAAAACAAAGAGTATGTAATTTTTATAAATTAGGGTCAACTATAAATGACCATATCTCCCAACATATAATGAATTAGAAGCCCCAAGACCTATCAAATTAAAGTTCTTTGAGTCTAGTCTTCATAATATCAGACGGCTAGTCAATCGAAGTTTGGAATAAAAAATTATAGGTGTTTAACGGTAGCACTATTGGGCAATGACATGGCCACCGCCCTAAAAACGGCCATCGCCCAAACACCTTTATATTTTATGTTTTTGGTTATGAAATCATTTTCAAATTTTTCAGGTTTGAGGTGCTTGGTTTCCCTATGAAATCTTCTCCAGTATAAAAGCCTTAGAAACCAAGAGGAAATCCCTCAAGAAAAAACCATCAAACACAAGAAAAAGTTGATGAAAGTGAAGCTAACATTGTGGTGAAGTTATTGCTGCCTTGTAGCTTCGTGTTGGCAGTGTTGTTGCTGCTTGTTTGGGACTATTTTGAGCTAATGTTATACTACATATTAGTAGGAATTTTTCCTAATAAATAGTATGTCACTTCCCTCTTTTGAAATCTCTAGTAAGTGTATGAATTTTTGAAGGAAAACTAGAAGAAGTTATGGTTTGTGTGTTGACTTGTTGTAGTTGTTGAGCTGTTATTTCGTTGCGTTTTGGCCAGCATGATTTCTGCATTATTGGGAAGTGATTTGGAGGAAAATACTCCTATTATATCCAACAATATTCTCATGCCAAGGGTAAGTGTTTCTAATTTCTTAACTTGCCTAAAAATCCTAGCTAAAGATAGAAATTGGAGGTTATGTTGGGCGGCCGTTGTTTGTATGTTGTTGTTGATGTTCTGCTCGTTTTTGAAGGTTGGAATAGCTGTGTTTTTCTGAGAATCTACTCTATATTTTTGGGAGTTTTTCATGAGAAAAGTGAGGTAATTTCCTACCTCTATTTTCCCCAAAATTTGTAGAAACAAGTTGAAATAAGAAATGCTAAGTGTTGCCTTATTTGTTTGTGTTGTGACTGCCTACTGATGTAACATTTTGGCTGGATAAATTGGCTTGAAACAGCCTTGTCACTTGGTGATAAACTCAACTAATTTAAGGGGATAATGTTCTGGTTGTTCAAATAAAGAAACGACATAAGAAAGCTCGCCGGAAAAAAAAGGTATGTAAGGCGTTCTTTGTCTCTTGATTTTCAAGCACGAATTCATGCCGAGCATTAATCTGGCATTCCCCTGTACTTGATCTTATTTAGTAGAATATTATGGTTCCTCCCAATTTTTATAATTTCTTGGTATTAAGGTGTGTATTTGTTGAAGAGTTGGAACGCATGAATGTGAAGCAGAGAGGGCAATTGCCTTCTATTGTGGTCATTGTTGTAAATTGTGTCTGAAGTCCCCTCGGCGTGGGCACTGTGAGCTGGTCCTTTACATTATGTTATGTATTTTTGGTGTCAATGTTGTTTCACATTAGGTTTGCTAAGAAATTTGGTAAGCATGGCAAGACGACGATGTGCAGACAAACCTAATAATTGAAATCGGGTTTTCACTTAGTAAGGGCTAACGAGGGTAACTAAATGGAATTTCCTTATGATAGTTACCTACCCACTCATATTTATGTTTAAGGTACCTAGGGTCGTGAGATTATTCCCCGATCTCTCTTCCTTAAGCTAAGCAACTAATTAACGCATTTCTTAGTTAACCGATATGTTAAACTCGGAAAAAAGGGCCTGAATGGATAAACTATTTATATTTCTATAGAACCAACTTTATTGGTGGGTTATACACAATATCTTGATATTAACAGGTTATATGAAAATCATGATATATATATATATATATATATATGTATATGAGTTTATGCTTACGTTCAAATTATGCGCTAAAGCGGTAAGGATTACCTTCAAGAAAGTCGCTATATGTTTATTAGAGCTCTTGAGTTATCTAGACCTCCTGAGAATTGCTTAAGGCTTTAAGTTGACACGTCGTATGTTCTTTTAAAATTGTGGATTTTTAAGGAAATCAACCTAAGAGTAAAGGTTGAGGCTCTGGTAGCAATGGATAGGGAAGAGTAAATATTAGACCTTTTAAGGTAAAATGTGAGTTATATGCCATATGTCCATAGTTGATTTCAAGAACCTTTGAGATATGTCAAATATGAACAAGACTATGTTTAATAGATAAGGTTGGAAATTAGGTAAAAAGGTAAGTGCATATAAAAAATTCTTGACTAATGAACACGAGAGTAAATAATTAAGTAGGGAATTACGAATCCTGGTTGGAAAAGAATTTATGGTGAATACGAAAAGTAAAGACAAAGGTTTTTTTTTGGGTAATAAGTGTTACGATTTTTAATGAGTAAGGCAAATAGCCAATAAGATTTACCTTGTTCTAATGACATTTAGCAAAAAGGATTATAAATAAAGTTGGTTATGTTGAGTTGTGTTAAGCTAATAAAAGGCTAGTAAAGTGTTAAATTTTTAAGAGATGATTAGAATTGAATATTTTAAGATAGTGAATCAAGTTAAGGAGAAGTTCTTCGTCGTCCTTTTTAAACAATTATTTTCTATTATTTGTTCTATGAGTTGGAGTAACTTTCTCAAGTTTTAAAGGATTTTTTCTTTACTTGGAAGTTTCTAAACTCTTTATAATGCTGCTAAGCTTTTCTAAGCTCCACATATATTGCAATGTTTCACATGAGCTTTTCCTACGCTGTATGAAGCATGACTATAAGTCTTTATTTATTTTAAGGTAGCCCCTAGACAGTTGCATAGAATGTGTATATTAAAGAGCTCCAGGTTTGAGATACACAAGTTATGTCTTCCTGTTCATATGTTACCTCGACATGTGATATGATGTGCAATGACTGAGGTATGCTCACAATTCCTGATATGAAAGTATGAAAGTCAAACGAGTATAAGCACGAAATGAATGCTAATATTATTAATAGAAAATGTTAGGTTAAGTGATACCTCTCTGCTCCTCGTGTTAGAATTGCTAGGAAATGTTTAAAATCATGAATGTGAGTCTACACATGTCTTTATGATATTCTAGTTCTAGGAACTTCCCTAGAATTCATTCTCAACATATGTATGTATTTAAATGCTTAATAAAAGACCTATATGTGTATGGAATAATTGTAGTATTAGGGGTCGTGGTAAGATCCTACACATGTTATAGTTACTGATCAGCATATTTTACGGTTTCCAGTACTTAGATAATTTGTATAAGCTCTGTCAGCTCCATTTATGATAGTGATTAAGATTTACTTTTATTTTACCCCGGTGTGGTACACTGACTAGAGATCTTTTTATTTTACCCCGGTGTGGTACATCAGCTAGAGATATTTTTATTTTACACCGGTGTGGTACATCGACTGGAGATATTTTTATTTTACCCCGTGTGGTACACCGACTGGAGATCTTTTTATTTTACCCCAGCGTGGTACATTGGCTGGACGAATCTTATATATGGATTTATGGTTGGCTGGTCACTGGCATTATAGTTATAGTTTCTTTCTTGTGCATTTCTTAATTGCATTTCATCTCTTTATAGAGTTATTATCAGGTTTCAGTTTCCAGGATTCCAGGTTGTTACCATTCCCTATTCCTGGTTCAGTTATCTTAAGTTTAGTTATGTTATAGTAAGTTGTTATCAATTATAGGTTGTAGAGTTCTAGGTTATATTTATCCTCTATATGTTTATGTGCTAAGTCAATTATTATAGGATTGTTATCTCATGGTTATAGTTTCATCCTTACATACCAATACATTTCATTTGTACTGATGTCCCCTTGCTTAGGGACCTGCGTTCATGTCGCAGGTGCAAGTAGAGGTCAGGATGGCCAGTTGAGTAGCAGTTCGTGAGATCAACAGATGGTTGGTATGCTGCTTTCTTCTTGGAGCTAGGGCTTAGTTATTTATTCTTGAGTTTTGAGATGCAGGTACAGGTAGGCCGGAGCCCTGTTCCGACCATCAGTTAGATTACTCTTTAGAGGCTTTATCGACTTAGTGTTTCCAGTGTTAGTCAGTTTGTGGCCTCGTCGGCTTATTATTTCTTGGTTAGCACACTAATTGCCTTGGTTGCATTTCGATTGTTTACCCCGTATTATTGAGACCTTATGGGTCCAGTTTATTCTTCAGTTGATTGTGACAGGTGGCCTAGATGGCCTAAGTGTTACAGTTACAGATGTCATATAGCCGGCTTCTCGATCAATCATGAATTGAGTGCCCGTTGCGCCTTACCCCAGTTTTGGGGTGTGACACCATACCCGTAACACTCTCTTGAACTAGCAAGGTACTCTCTAGTGTGTCTCCTACCATACTTTCCACAAACTTGAATGTTGGCTCTTCTAACTTGCTCCAATGAACTCTGGAGCCTGATGCCACACCTCTCTGATCATGCCTAGGTCTAGATGGAACACTAGCTGATGATGGCACTAGGGCTGATGATCTATGGTGGATTGTTGATGATGCCCTCCGCTGGACCTCTGTTGGAACTGTCCATAACTCTCTATCCTGACCCTCTTGGCCTCTCTCTCCTTCTCTTTCGGTTGACCCATCTCTAACTTCTGCGCCTATATGACAAATCATGACAAGTCTAGATCACTATTCAACATACCGGTCCTATACTCCTTGACCAGTGTTTCTCATTCTCCATTCACAAATCCACTCATACGAGCCCTCTAATCCACAACCATCTCTAGCGTGTACTTGGACAGCTGGGTAAACTCTAAGGAATACACTTGGATAGTCCTGTGGTGCTACTTCAAGTTGAAGAACTCCGCCTCCTTCGCCTCCCTCAACTCTCTAGGGAAGAACCTATCTAAGAAGCAGTCACAAACTCATGAAGCTGCTCCCACTATTCTACCATCCTTCCACTAGCGGTACTATATTTAAGCAACCCCCTTCAGCTGATAGGAGACTAAATTAACACTCTCCTCTACAGGTATACCCATAATCTGGGTGATTTTCATGTCATGACCCAAACGGAGGCACGGATCGTAGAAATGGGACAAGGGACCCTGAGAGACCCCAAGTCAACCGATGGCATAAGCACTCACTAACTCATTGAATAAACATGAAGAAAACATAATTATAAACTCAGGGAAATCTAACTTAATATAGCAACAGAATGAACGTCTGAAGCTTAATACATGTCTATGTCTGATAAGTCTCTAATTTGGACGAGTTGATGGGATAACACCCCCAACTAGCTCAACAATACTAAAACTTAAAATACATCCAAGATAACTGAAAGTCTAGTCCTTGGAAGATGAGGACTCACCAAATAAGCAGTTGCTAACTCTGATAAGCGACTATGAACGGGGCTGAATCAGAGAACTGGCTCCTGCATAATGAAACGATGAATAATAGAAAGTATGTAGACAGTACATGGAATATACCGAGTATGCAAGGTAAGTAAAATCGCTTAAGTAAAATAAATCATTTTAAAGCAATTCATACACATCACAACCTCTTAAGTATAAGTAGAAGGCTACATGCATAAATTCTAAAATTGTACTCTTATCATAATGTGATCATGTATAGCTTTAGAACATCATAACTGACTCAAATGACTCAAAGTTGAAACATAACATTTATATCAAAAGCTGAAGAATGAGTGAAACCTTTCTTTTTGAACATGCATGCATAAGTTATCATCATGAGTAATGAAACATGCAAAGCTGAATGATATAGACAATGGGAGACTCGTCACTTAACCGACATACCAGAATAGAGATTACATGGTCCCAACTATCACCCTTAATTGGGTAGAGTTGTCCATATCCTTGCTAGGGCGATGGACGATTCCATGATATTGATATCAAGATTAAGAGCCAATCGGGTTGGGGATAGCTCACGAGGGAGGTCCCAATAATATAATAGTATCAACCTACGTTGGCGCGTAGTTCTGGGGCATAGGGTAATCGACCCTTAACCTGCTCAGTGCTAGACTCTTCTCCCAAAAGAAACATGCAATGCTCTACATCATATATAATGAAGCTCAACATCGTTTATTGACGAAGCTCAACATCGTTTATTGACGAAGCTCAACACGAAATCATGCATAACTCAACATCGTATGAAAAGATGCTCGACATTGTCTATTGACAGAGCTCATAATGAATCATGCATAGACAAGACATAACATGGATATGAAGCTCAACATTGTCAATTGACAAAGCTCAATAATGACGTACATCTCAATTTTGAAATCATGCATATGAGAAGCTTTATTTTGAAACATACCACAAGCTTAATCATATGTGGGAGCATCTACTCCATATCATATGGTAAGCTACATATAGACATATTCACTCAATATACCACAATCTAGAATTTATAATAAAAATTGGGAAATTTCACTTCAACCAATGTGGTAAGCTTATGCCGGGAAAATCATAACTTTAAATCGACATATGGGCATCACCCAAGGCTCTATCATACTTGGATCTAATGAATTCAGTTTGAAAAGAAATACTTAATCATGGGTAGTTTTAGAAACATTCTTTTAATCATCAACTTCATCATCATCACACATTTACCAAAATCTCTTCCTTTATGAACTCTTCACCAATGGGCGTTTTAGATTCAAATTTTGGAAAACAATTTTTATAAGGGAAAAGAATTTAGAATCCGCCAGAGCTTCATAAATAATCAATATATACTCAATCTAAACATACTCATTTATAGGGATTGAAGAATCATGCAATTGGGAAAAACCCCATACTTGATCATAGACAATTAAATCACATTTTAATAGGGAATGAGCATGGGTATGGAAGAAAGAACCAACTCATAGCCTTAATACTTGGGAATGGTGAATTCTAACACCCTTTAATTGCCTAGCTGAGATTCCAATTGGAAACCTTGAGATTTCACATCGAACCTTCCCTTCAAACCTTCAAACTTGCATGCATGATAGTAATGGCTTACAATAGGTTTTACCTTGCTAAAAACCCACTAAAACAACCCTCAAATGTCGTAGTATAGGTCGTAGGAACTTAGGAATTATGAATAGACCCTTACTAAATTCAGAGGAAAACACTGCCAGGTGACTCTAACGGGTGACCTGACGAATCGTCAGGACGGGCAATGACTCGTCGAGTCGCTCGTCAAGTACACTGGTCAACTGATCTGCTGGGGCTCGTAATGGGGTACATAATGACTTGTGCCTCGAGTCCATGACTCGTGGTCACCTTCCATCTGGTACACTGCCTTAATTACCAATAAAATACATCTTGCTATTCACGAAACACCTCACAAGTCATAGGGGACTTGCCAGGACTCGTGGGGTTCCATTCGTTAAGTATACTGGATAAATCCTCCTTAAACATTCCAACTCCACCCTACGATTGACATGACAACTTGTGTTGGATGACCACGAGTCGTTACTTCACTCATGGTGACTTCGATCCCTTGACCACTCTAGGCCTTCCCACGAGTCACTTGAGGACTCGTGGGCTCTTCTCACGATTCGTTCAGTGACTCATTCTTCAACTGCTGGGCCATTTTCCAGTTTTTTCCCGTTTAAACTTCTGGGTCCAATCTTTGAATTCTCGGGGTTTAACACTTCTACACCTCCTCAATAAACTCATGTGGGTCCTCATTGACATTTGACCCATGAAACTCTGATGGATTCATTTTGAGAAAGTCCCCAATTCTAGCCAATGCTACGTTCCCATTCTGAGGAACATGAGCCACCGCCTACTAATTGACCTGAGTGGTAATAGCCTGTGCCAACATCTAAAATGCTGCTCGAACCTCGGCATGAGTGACCTACTTGGGCATAGGATCTGCTGGTGCTGGTGGGGCTTGCTGATGTCCATTTCCATTTCCATTGTCATCGCCATTTCCATTGTTCCTTCTTCCATTCACTCGGCATGGAGGCATGTTTCTACAAACGCGTATAGCATGTGTTAGAAGGAGTAGAGAGATATGTTATTGCACGACTTAGATCAAGAAAAAATGCAAATTTCCTAAAATGTCTTGTAGCCTCTTCCCCATAAGTGTGGCATACTTCACACCCATGGAAAAGTCTCTACTCAATGAGTCTTTTAGAAACCCTAGGACACTATAAACATTTTCACTGATGCCAAATTTTTCACGACCCGAGCTAGACCTGAATCGAGACAAAGGATCTAGAATCACAAATGGTTCCAAGTGGACCCATGGCATGAACATAGTTACAAAAGAGAAATTAATAAAATGGAAACTGATATCTTAAACATGAATAAGCGAAAGTGTGAATAACATAAAAATCATAAAAAGAGTTAACACTTGACAAAGCTGAAAATCTACATAATATTTGATAAGCCTCTAAACTGTTTGAGGAGCTGATGGGGCAATACCCCTAACTAGCTCGTTAAAGTCTATAATTGAATAACCATAATAAAACGCTACGGTGAATGTCTTCTAAAGATGAGGACTCTCCAACAATGGGGAATGATCTAAACTGCGAGGAGTTGAACTAGCGGTGGAACTAAGTCTTATTGTCCAAACCTATATCATGAAATGATACAGTATAGAGTATGCGATCAGTACTTGGAATATATACTAGGTATGAAAGGTAAGTAACACATGCAAAGTAAATGTTAACTAAAATCATGCATATAAATATAAATCATAAGATCATAAGAATAAGGACTGCAAGTGAAAATATGAATCTGAAACATGTATAATCATAAGCTTAATATCATATCTGGATAGAATGACCCAATGTTAATAAAAGTAATCTATGACTTGTCATAGCTGAAATTATAAGTAAAAGCTCATAAACTGATCATTGGGTCTAACCTGCAATAAAAACATAATATTATAAGTCATGAACATGAATAACTAAAATCATGAGGAACAATGGGCGACTCGTCATAACCAAAAGCCAACACGAAAGAGCTTACGTGATGCTCCAACTATCATACCTCAGTGGGTAGAGCCATCCAAAACCTTGCTAGGGCTAAGGATGCTACTATGATATCGATATTAAGATGAACGCCCTTGCAGGCAGGAAAGACTCTCAATGTGGATACCAAGGTAAATATATAAACCTGTATTGGTGTGTAATTATAAGACTACGGATCCTTGGAAACCCAAGCCTACTCGGTGCTACTCCCAAAAACATGAATAGTTTTCCCATTGTTTCTCAACAAGGATGAAACCATAATCACATGCATAGTCTGAAATCTGAACATTGGATGCCTTGAATCCAAAACATATCCTAAGATGAAGTGGAAGTCATGATTCCAAAACATATGATAAGCTGATCTTATTAGCCTTGACTAAATCATAAAAATATACTTTACTTGTGTGGGCTTGTCCAAATCATAAAATCATGGATACTTAATATAGATTTCATAAGTCAAAATCACGGGTTCATACATAGGTAATTTATAAATATTCATTTATACTAGGTATCTCATCATACCTAAAATCATGAATCATAAACTTGACTTTTCGTAAAACTTACATGATAGGGCATGATTTTCCAAAACTTGAAATCATGAATTTATAATCAAATCATAAAACATGATTTGGAAAATGAGGGGAACTGACCCATAGATATATCATGGAGAATTTTATAAAATTTGGGTTAAAACCCAATAAGATCATAAACTTGAATTAGAACTTGAATTCATGAACTTGAGGGGATGTTTGGGAATGATAATGAAAGGAAACTCCCATTCATAGCCCTACATATCTGCGTTAATTCTCAAGTTGTCTTTGAAATCCCAAGAGAATTGGGGAAGAATTGATAGAATTTCTAGATTGATCGTCCAAGAAAATTCAATGTTTTGCATGCATGGGAAAGCCTAGTGAAATGAAATAGGATAAACCCTTTTAAAGAACTCCTTTTAGGGATTAAAGGGATGTACTCAGGAATTAGGATCTTAGGATTTATGAAAATACCCTTAATGAATATGCAGGAGAAACTGCACTTCCAATTGCTACAACTCATACCACGATTCGTACAATCCTCCTAGGACTCAAAGTTTTCTCTCGTGATTAGCCAGTCAAATTTTCTCCAACTCTCTGAAGATTTCCGTGATCACCTATAACAACCCGTAACACCCTACTACAAATTGTACAACCACTTGTACAACCAGCACTAGAAAAATCCAGTGACCTGCTACGACTCCTTACCATAAGTCATACCCACACACCATGTCTTGTGGTGGGGACTCGTGGTTGGGAGGGTGAACATCTAGCTCTCCACCATGGGTCATCCTACGACCCGTACAAGCACCTTACAATTCGTACAATGAGTTGTACTGAGAGAAAACATTCAGATCTTCTACTGAAACATTCTTTGAATCCCAAAGCTAGTTTTAGGAACTTTTGGCGTATTATACAACATCATCATTCAAGCATTGCCAGACCCTCTCTCGATTGTGCATAGTAAGCAAATCTCCATCCATTTAGGAGAGCCAATCACGATTCCAAGAAGGTTTAGAACAGACATATATGGTGCTATGGAGGTATGTACGTCCCCATAGGTCATGCATATCTCAGAACGACCCTATGGGAGAAAAATTCAACTAAACCTTAGGCCAAGTGTTATACCTATTGGACTCAACCCAGCAACTAAACCAGCATGCCTTGCTCAGTTAGAGGCATCTACTAGTGTGGGTGGTGGTCAATGCATAAACATATTCTTTGACCTAGAATCCTATCAGGAATAGGAGGTCTCCCCAAATGTAGTCAGTGGTATGTTAAAAGTATTCCACCTCGATTTATATGCATTGTTAGATCCAGGGGATACTTTATCTTTTATGATGCCCTATGTTGCTAGTAGTTTCAGAGTCAGTCCAAAAATCCTATTAGAACCCTTCTTAGTCTCTACTCGATTCGGTGATTCAATTATAGCTAGATGGGTATAAAGAAATTGTTGTGTCACAAAACTTCAAAAAATCACCTCAGCAGATTTAGTGGAGTTAGCCATGACCGATTTTGATGTTATTCTCTGCATGGATTAGTTATATGCATGTTATGCCTCAGTTAATTGTAGAACCCGTGCAATAGAGTTCAGATTTTTGGGTGAACCAGTCTTAGAGTGGAAGGGTAGTTCCGTATGCTGGTAGGTCGCTTCATTTCCTACCTTAAAGCTAGAAAGATGATTTCTAAGGGTTGCATTTACCATATAGTTTGGGTTAACGATGCTACATCCGAAACCTCGACTATCCAGTCAGTCCCTGTAGTGTGTGAGTACCTAGAAGTGTTTCCAGATGTTTAACCAAGAATCCCTCCCGACCAGGAGATCGATTTTGGTATTGACCTTCTTCTCAATACACAGCCTACATATATTCCTCCTTACGGAATGGCTCCAGCCGAGCTAAAAAAGTTGAAGTAGCAGTTGAAGGACCTTCTAGACCAGGATTTCATTAGATCGAGAAAATTCCTATGGGGTACACCAGTTCTCTTTGTCTGCAAGAAGGATGGTTCTCTTCGGATGTGCATTGATCATCGGCAATTGAACAAAGTTACCATCAAGAACAGGTATCCTCTTCCAAGGATTGATGAATGTTTTGACCAGCTTTACGGTGCCAAGTGCTTTTTGAAGATAGACCTCAGATACGGATCCGGATACTATAAGCTAAGGGTTCGGAGTGTGACATCCTGAAAACAACCTTTTAGATTCAATATAGACACTATGAGTTTGTACTTATGTCTTTTTAACTAATGAATGCTCCTGCAGCTTTTATGGATTTGATGAACACGGTCTTCAAATCATACCTTGATATGTTCGTGATTGTTTTCATAGATGACTTCCTTATATACTCTCTCCGTGAGGAGGAACATGTCGATTATCTGAGGGTGGTGCTATAGACACTTAGCGATCACTAGTTGTATGCTAGATTCAATAAATCTGAGTTTTGGTTGAACTCAGTGGCAGTTTTGGGCCATGTGGTATCAAGTGAGGGTGTACAGGTGGACTCTCAAAAGTGGCTTAGACTGGTGAAGAATTGGCTTATAGCGGTGAATCCTTCGGATATCAGGAGTTCCTTGGGTTTAGCTAGTTACTATCGGAGGTTTGTTAAGGGGTTTTCATCTATTGCAACACCATTGACCAAATGGACCCAGAAGAATGTGAAGTTCAAATTGTCGAAAGCTTGTGAGAGAAGCTTCCAAGAGTTGAAGACTCGACTCACCTAAGCACCGGTATTGACCCTACCAGAGGGTACCAATGGGTTTGTGGTGTATTGTGATACTTCAAGAATCGACCTTCGTTGTGTACTCATGTAGCACAGTAATGTTATAGACTATACTTCCAGGCAGCTAAAAATCCATAAAAAGAACTACCCGACTCATGATCTCGAATTAGCGGTGGTAGTACTTTCCATGAAAATTTAGAGACACTATCTGCATGGCATCCATGTAGATGTGTTTTCAGACCACAAAATCCTATAGCTCGTGTTTACCCAAAAAGATTTGAATCTACGTCATAGAAGGAGGTTGGAGCTTTTGAAGGATTATGATATCAGCATTCTCTACCATTTAGGCAAGGCTAATGTAGTGAAAGATGCCCTTAGCAGGCTTTCCATGGAGAATGTGTCCCATATGGACAAGGAAAGGATGCACATTGGCTTGCATGGCTAGGAGCCCGTCTGGTTGACTCAATAGATGGTGGTGTCATTCTTCATAATGGGTAAGAATCCTCCTTAGTGACAGAAGTTGAAGCTAGACAAGACGAGGATCCTATTTTGATAAAGTTGAAGGCAACCGTTAAGAATCAGAAGGTATAACTCGTCCACAAATGGGAAGATGGGGTGCTTCTATACCAGGGTCGCTTGTGTGTTCCAAGTGTTGATAATTTGAGAGATCAGATGTTGCACGAGGCTCATGGTTTGAGATACTGTATACATCTAGGTGCCACCAAGATATACCATGACATATAGGATGTCTATTGGTGGAGTGGCATGAAGAAGGACATAGCAAAATTTGTGGCTAAGCGTCCGAATTGTCAACAGGTGAAGGTTGAGCCTCAAAGACCTGGAAGTGTGCTTCTAGGCATTAGTATCCCTACTTTGAAGTGCGAAGAGATTAATAGGTACTACATTATAGGATTTCCTCGCACTCTTCAATAGTATGACTCTATTTGTGTGGTTGCGGACATGTTGACTAAAGCAGCTCTTTTTCTACCGATCAAAACTACCGATTTAGCAGAGGACTATGCTTAGTTATATATTCGGGAGTTAGTTTGGTTTCATAGAGTGCCCTTTTCCATCATATCAGATAGAGGTACTCAGTTTACCTCCTAGTTTTGGAGATCATTTCAGAAGGGCCTTGGTACCCAGGTTAAGCTTAGCATATCATTTCATACGAAAATAGATGGTCAGGCCAAGCAGACTATTCAAACTCTCGAGGATATTTTGATAGCGTGTGTGATTGATTTCAAGGGAATTTGGGATGATCATTTGCCTCTCATTGAGTTTGTATATAACAACAACTACAATTCCAGCATTCAGATGGCTCCGTTTGAGGCTCTCTATAAATGGAGGTGTAGATCACCTATTGGTTGGTTTGAGGTTGGTGAAGCTACATTGATAGGTCCAAATTCAGTCCATGAGGCTATGGAGAAAGTTGAGCTTATATGGGACAGGTTTAAAACAACTCAGAGTCGCCAAAAGTCCTCTCCAGATGTAAGGAGGAGAGAACTTGAGTTTGAAGTCGATGATTGGGTGTTTCTAAATGTGTCTCCCATGAAGGGAGTGATGAGTTTAAGGAAGAAAGGGAAACTCAATCCCCGTTATGTTAGTCTGTACCAAATTTTGAAATGAGATAGCAAGGTATCATATGAGTTAGAGTTTCCCTCAGAATTAGCTTTATGCCATCTAGTTTTTCATGTATCGCTCTTAAAAAAGTGTTTGGGTGATCCAGCTCTACTTGTTTCGGTAGGATAGTGTCGATATGAAAGATAGCCTTAGTTATGAGGAGGTTCCGCTAGAACTACTTGATAGTCAGATTCGAAAGCTAAGAAACAAAGAAGTAGCCTAAGTCAAGGTTTTATGGAGGAATCAACATGTTGAGGAAGCTAAGTTGGAAGTTGAATCAGATATGATAGCTAAATACCTGCATCTATTCCCTTCCAGCTCAGTTTTAGCTTGCGGTATCAGTTTCCTCCCTATTACTCTATTCAATTTTATGTTCAGTTTACCTGCCCCAGTTTCTTTCATGTCGATGAATGTATGTGTGATTCAGGATTTAAGTTCAGTCATGTAGTTCAATTTGGAGTTAGTCACTCCATTAGTTTTCAGCATGTATGTTCAGTATTTGAGTATGATGATTGCCTTTCTCCGCTTTTCAGTATGTTTTCCTACATTCAAGGATGAATTCCCAAGGGGGAGATATTGTAATACCCAAAAAACCCTAAGATCAGTCCAAGGAGCTGAAATAGAGAAAATAGGATTTTCTTCTCCAGGTTGCAGGATGAGTCATCCAGTGACCCGTTGGGTGCGTCACGAGTCATTAAGTGACTCGTGGTGTGGAGGAGAAGTTGGCTACGAATGGTGCTCTGGGGGTTTACCATGGGAGAAGGCACGATTCACAGTCAGGACCATGAATTGTTGGGATGGTTGTGGTCAGGATATGAAGTGGATGTTGAGATGATCGGTAGTGTTCCCCATGACCAGTCACCACGAGTCGTCAGGAAGTCCATAAGTCGTGGTGTCCCTCATGGTGACCAGTGAAGATGGATTTCAAGTGTAGGCAACAAGAGATGACCACGAGTCCTGGTCAGGGATAATGGGTTATCCAGTCCCTCGTTGGGGTTGGAAGTGTGTTTTTCCCTGCAAATTTATTAAGGGCTTTTCCGTATACCTAAGTTCTAAGGCCTAAACTACGTCAGTTTAAGCTCAAAATAGAGTGTTTTAAGAGGGGTAAGTTTATTCTAGGCTTATTTACTTCCATGCATGCAAGTCTAGAAGCTCCTAGGGATGATTGATGAGTTGGAAATTTACAAACTCATTAGGCTCCTAAGCATGAGTTTTTGCCTCGTTTTCTAGTCGTTTATGTGGATTTTATGCCCTTTCACTTGAATTCTTTCTAGGTACTTCATGTGAGTAGAGAAAGCATGAAATCATTCAAAACACATGGAGTTTGAGATGAAATTTGACAAGTTAGCCTTTGAAGGAGAGGGGCCAAATATAATAGAAGATTTGAGCTCAAGAAGAGGTGCAAAGACATGCTTTGAATAAGCTGAACGCAGATCTAGAAAGGCGAAATGCTGGTGAAACGCTAGAGCTACTACCCAGACAGGCTAACAACCGGACCTTCATGAAGTGGCATTGGCTAAACGCCTATTGAATAGTTGGTCCCCCCTGCCAAGACACCGTTTTCAACCGGCTAAAGTTTGGTGCTTCGCGGATTGCCACTGGTAAAAACGCTGGTTCCTCACTGGAGAGGCCGTCTAATGAAGAGTAAAAGGGTCCAAAAAGGTCTCCAAAGAATCTAGAATCTTCAAGGTAATTTGCGTAAAGTTATACACAAGAAAGTACAGATATTTAGAGAGCTTTCATTGTACCCCAACTATTCATTCAACAATCAATTCATCTAGACTTCATCTTCTTCATCAAATTTTTAGGAGAATCTTTTCTTCATATATTTGTAGAGTTAGATAGTACTTTTCTTCTTCTTATTCTTTAACCCATTTTGGGGGAAATTCCACCATTGTTGTAAGAACTTGTGAAGCAAATTATTGAAGCTAATGTGATGAATGTGAGGGAAAACCTCTTGGTATCTTCTCTATTTCTTTAAATATGCTTAACTAATTTGTTAGCTATAGGTATATTCATGGTGGGTTTGTTAAATTGATTGGGTTTTGATAAATTTCTCTTGGATTCTTATTGAATTATAGATCTATTATCTTCATCCAAGTTATAATTGCCAAAATTGATGGATGCAAACATTAATTGCGCTTTACTTTTCTTGCTTTTTCTTTAAAGATAGAGGTGAGAATAGGGTGATATTAGTGAGGAATTGGAGTGTTTGTGTGTGGGATGAAGCTAGAAATAGTTAAAACCCACATTTTCAGTCCATTGAAGGTCATTGCTAGAAATAGCTAGTCCTTCCTCAAGCTTGTGTGGTTGATTACCTTAATGGGCTTTCGGGTTTGAAAGAACCCAAGGCATAAACATTCTCATGGTTGATAAACATGAGAATGTGAATTATTCATTTCTATCTATGTAAATTTTTAGTCTAAACATTAAAGAAATTTTCGATTTAATTGTGATCCCATCCATAGAATGTCCCTACCTCTCACTTATGATTACTTCAATTGGAATTCCCCCCAATTAGTCTTAATTTAGAATTGGATAGTTATTTTCCTTTAATTTCCCCCCAAGTTTACTTTTCAAATGTTGAACAATTATGCGTTTTAGTTTTAATTAGTTTATAACTCTTGAATTATCGACTAAATTCTCTGTGGGATTCAACCCCGACATCCATCGGGATATTTTTTTGATACAATGACTGTTTACGCTCTTTCATAAAGGAGGAGTGTATTTTGGACGTGCCGGGGAATTGAGTTGTGAAAAGACATTAATTATTTATAGATTCAAACTAATTTTGCATTTTTGTCTTATATCTTGTTTTGCTTTTATTTTTGTTTTTGTTTTTGTTGTTTGTAGTTATATGATGGCATCATGGAATAAAAGGAGCTTTGTTGGTGGCAACCCTTATTATGATGACCCATGTCCCTATTGTGGAGGACCACACTATTGGAAAAATTACAAATATGCCCCAAGAAGGGAGATGAGTGCACCTTCTCCTTCCTATGATGGGTACGGATGCACATTATGTGGTAGTCATGAGAGACATTGAGATGGATGCCCAAATGGGGTCACTTCTCGCTATAGTGACTACGATAGAAGTTGTGCTCCTAAGGTTGAAAGGAATGAAGCCATGGCAAGAGTGGGAAGGAGAAAAACATGGGCCACATGGAATCCATGCTCCAAACCTTTTTGGAGCGGGAGTCTAATGCGAAAAAGAATGACAACCCCGCCACCATGGAATCATCAACTCCTCATGAAGAAAGTTGTGAAACTTTAAAAGAAGAAGCGAAGGAGATATTGAGTACCATAACAAGAAGAAGTGAAGAATGGGGCATAACTCAACTTGACTTATGGGAGGATGCTCAAAATGACTATGAAGAACGAGTCAAGGTGAAATTTGAAGAATTCATAGAAGTGTGCCAACCAACCAATATTGAAAAAGATACCAAAATTGAAGAAGTGACACTAGAGTCCCCAAGTGACATCCAACAAATCATGCTCAAGGACTCTAGTACACTTGAAGAGGAGGATGTCAAGCAAGAAGCATGCTAGAAAGGGGAGCGACTTAGACCGCCCTCTTATCATTTTTCAACATTGAACTTGGTTGAATAAATGGAGATTGAGGAGACCAAGTCAATGGAGGAAGTTGAGGATGAAGATCAAGGTGGCTTCATCTTAGAGTATGCCATGCCAACAAGGCTAAACCACCTCCCTCCTTTAAGGGCCAAGAAACACAAGATGCAATATTCATTTATTGGTCCATCAATGCTTACACCACCACCCCTCATGCGGATTAGAAGAATGGATAAGAAGCTAGGGGTGTGATTTAAA
Source organism: Datura wrightii (assembly GCA_035772735.1). Lineage (NCBI taxonomy): Eukaryota > Viridiplantae > Streptophyta > Magnoliopsida > Solanales > Solanaceae > Datura > Datura wrightii. The sequence continues at coordinate 149,717,469 of JASDFA010000001.1, read as the reverse complement.
TGCTTAAAGTGGATAGAAAAATGGTGAAGTTGAAGTCGTCGAGCCATGACGTGAACTAAGGTGCTTCTTGGGAGGCAACCCAAGTGCTTTTAATATTTACTTTTATTTTGTTTTATTTTACATTTGTGTTGTCTTATTTACAAGGTTGGAACAGGTGTGGAACATGGCGAATAATGAAGGAAGAAAAAGAAAAAGGAGAGCATGGAAAATGCATATAAAATGGATGCCTCCACTGTATTAGGGAGTTCTTCCACCTATTCATTCCTTACTTTTTTCTACCATGCACATCAAGGACAATTCTTTACTTATGTTAGGGGGTGAAGTCTGAGTTCCCCACTTGTTAAGTGATGCACGATATGGCCCTATGATGTGATGCACGATATGGCCCTATGATAGATTGGGTAACGTCATTCTTAAGGGTAAATCATCATTACTTGTTAGTAGTATCACCTTTTTAGATAGTAGTCTTTGAATAAACTCCAAGGGTTTTCTTTATATTACGTTTCTTTTCCAAGGAGCAATTTCATTGTCTTTTCTTTTTATTGTCGAACCGGGTTGGCATTTCCCGATGATAGATTGAGAGGAGACTTTCTTAAGGGAAACAATTAAGTCTAGAGTCTTGTAGAGTCTTTGTGAACTTGTTTGATAAGGTACCACCAACATTTCTTGCTTGGCATTGTGCATGAATTTTGAAAAGAAAAGAGGGGTATCTAAATGTGAAAATAAGCACTCTCTTGTCATGAATTATAGATTCGTTGCTTGACTTTTTGATTCATAACTAGCTTGTCGAAAGTCATTCTCTTAATGCAATGAAGTAAGTGTAAGAATTTCATGGATTATGAAGCCTTGTGTAGTGAGAATCTTTAGCCTAATTTTTGTGTATGCATGATTGTCTGGAACTTTCCCTAAATGTGCTTCAAGGAGAAATGTTAGATGGAGTTGTACACGAAACATAATCTTAGGCTCTCTTTAAAAAGTCACTTCACCCAAAATGACCTCCTTGAACATCTTCTGTTTTTAACCAATGTTGAGCCCTTGAACCTTCTCCTTGGAAATCATATTACAAGCCTAATGACCCTTTTTAATTCCCCCTCTTTGGCACCCATCCTACCTAATTGCTAGTGATGAAAGAATTAAAAAATGGGGCTTCAAGCCCAAGAAGTGGGAAGAGATAAGGAAAAGAGTCTTGAATGAGGCAAAAGCCTAAGTTTGGAGGTTTGCAAGAAAAGGGGGAGACATGAGAGATCCAATTTGAGGTATCATCACATTGTGGTCAAAATGCATAAAATCATAGGTTGAGAAATCTCAGTTCTTAAAAAGAGAAAAAGAATTGTCAATTGATGCTACCTCTTGCTCAGATGATGCTAATTGTGAGATCCAATGAAGTTATAAGGAGATCCATTAAGAAATAAAAGAAAAGTATGATGAAATAGGAGATATAAGGTGGAGTGATTGAAAATAGTTGATGGGAGGTTAAAAATGTTCACAAAAGGCATTAGGGAGGCTTTAGTCACTAGAGCTAAATATTTGTCCTACCCTTACCCCTAGCCTTCATTAAGACTCGCAAGTCCTAGTTGATTTTGAGTGTAGCAACACTACATTAGTGGTGATATAGATAAAGGGCAAGCCTAAGGGTCAATTTGTATGGACTTAAATTTCTTTGTGAGAGTGAGCGCATTTGTCCTATCTTATCATCCCTATGTGTGAAATGCTAAAAAATGTTTGGGATTCTCTCTTCTTGTGAGTGGCATCACTTCCTTAGGATACATGTGTAAATATTATTTTCAAAAGAGATGTATGAATGAGGCAAACTTGTACTGAACATGGAAGAAAGCTTTGAATGTGAATTGTCAATGACTTGAGATACTCTTTGAACTTGTTTTGATGAACTATTCCCCTTGTTTGAATGGAAGAAATGCATGTAAGATATGTTTAATGATTGTGATCACCTGTTGAAGCTTGTACAACATGGTTTGAGTCTTTTCTTTTCTTAAGTTGGTGTATAATGTTTGGGTTGTCTTGAGGCTTGATGATTTTATGTACAACTACCATAATTCTCTAAGTTTTAGCAATTTCCTCTTATGAAAGGTGTTGATTGGTCCTTTATCCAAAAACTCATAAATAGAATATTGTTTATTTGCTCAATTGTAAAGAATTGCATTACTTGAGGACAAGCAATGGTTCAAGTTTGGGGGTTTGATGAGTTGAAAATTTACCGACTCATTAGGCTCCTAAGCATGAGTGTTTACCTAGTTTTCGAGTCTTTTATGTGGATTTTATGCCCTTTCTCCTGAATTATTTCTAGGTACTTCACGTAAGTAGAGAAAGCATGAAATAGAGCAAAACACATGGAGTTCAAGATGAAATTTGATAAGTTAGCATATGAAGGAGAGGGGCCAAAGATAATAGAAGATTTGAGTTCAACAAGAGGTGCAAAGACATGCTTTGTATCAGCTAAACGTGAATCTGGAAGGGCAAAACGGGGATGAAATGCCAAAGCTACTGCCCGGACCGGCTAAACAACTGGCCCTTCATGGAAAGGCACCGGCTAAAAGCCCATTGAACAGCCGGTCCCCCCTACCCAGACACTGTTTTCAACTGGCTAAAGTTTGGTGCTCCCAGATTGCCTCACCAGAGAGGCTGTCTAATGAACGGTAAATGGGTCCAAGAAGGTCTCCAAAGCATCTAGAATGTTCAAGGGTATTTGGGTAACGTTATACGGAAGAAAGTATAGATATTTAGGAAGCTTTCATGGTACACCAACTATTCATTACACAATTAATTCATCTAGACTTCATCTTCTTCATAGAATTTTTAGGAGAATCTTTTCTGCATAGATTTGTAGAGTTAGATAGTACTTTTTGTCTTCTTTTTCATTAACCCATTTCAGGTAATTCCAGCATTGTGTAATAACTTGTGAAGAAAATTATTGAAACTAACGTGATGAATGTGAGGGGAATCCTCATGGTATCTTTTCTCTACCTTTAAATATGCTTAACTAGTTTGTTAGCTAGAGGTATATTCATGGTGGGTTTGTTAAATTGGTTGGGTTTTAATAAATTTCTCTTGGATTCTTATTAAATTATAGATCCATTATCTTCTTTCAAGTTATAATTGCCAAAATTGATGGTTGCAAACACTAAATGTGCTTTACTATTCTTGCTTTTTCTTGAAAGAGAGAAGTGAGAATTGGGTGAGAAGATATTTGTGAGGAATTGGACTTCTTATGTGTGGGATTAAGCTAGAGATAGTTAAAACCCACATTTTCACTCCATTAAAGGTCAAGGCTAAAAATAGCTAGTCCATCCTCAAGCTTGTGTGGTTTATTACTTTAATGGGCTTTGGGGTTTGAAAGCACCCAAGGCATAGACATTCTCGTAGTTGAAAACAAGAGATTGTGAATCATCCATTGCTATCTATGTAAATTTTGAGTCTAAAACATTGAAGAAATTCCCGATTAATTTTGTTCCCATCCATAGAATGTCCCTACCGTGTCACTTGTGATTGCTTCAATTGGAATTCCCCCAATTAGTGTTAATTTAGAATTGGATAGTTATTTTCCTTTAATTTCCCCTAATGTTACTTTCCAAATGTTGAACGATTATCCATTCTAGTTTGAATTAGTTTATAACTCTTGAATTATCGACTCAATTCTCTGTGGGATCCGATGCGGAGATTCATCGGGATATTTATTTTGATACAATGATCATTTGCGTTCTTTCGTAAATGAGGAGTGTATTTTGGACTTTATCAATGATCAAGCATAAATTCTACAAAGTTCTTCCCCAAATTCTCATTGGACAATCAAGAAAGTTGTGAAATCGGATTTCTACAGGCATGTAGGGTTATGAATAGGTGTAATTGTCCATTACCCATGCCCAATCCCCTTCTCAATTCATGAAAATTCTAGTTGATGAATCTATGGATTTTTACCCAACATGTAAATTCTCAATGTTTTCAATCATGGGTATGATCTAAGCATGTTTCGAATGTTGAATTATTATTAATTGGCATATTTTACAATATTTTTAATTATAAATTATGTTTTCACGTTTTATAATTATGATACCCATCCATAAAAGTTCATGAAAGTTGAGATCCATGAAATATGTATTCAAGCATGATGAGATGTTTATGAAGAAAGTATGATTTCGAAACCCATGTCTATGTTCGTGTTTTCGAATGATCAAGTATATTTCAAGCATTTTTAAGTGTTGGGCAAGCCCGTATGATCAAGTATGTTTCATGATTTATCTAAATTTCATGTATTAGCTTACCACATGGATTTCTAAGTCTAGACTCCCACTATTTTAAGTTTTTGGTAGGGTTTGAGCCAAGGCTCCTCATTTTATGATTTCAGATTTTGCATGTATATTATTATTCAGCTTTATCAGTGGACGATGGTTAGCTTCATTGAAAAATGATGGAGATCATATGCATGTTTTTGGGAGTAGTGTCTAGCACCGAGTAGGCTGAGGGTCAGTCAAACCTGTGCCTCAGAACTATGCGGCAACGTAGGTTTACATATATACTTTGGGACCTCCCTTGTGAGCTTCCCCTGCCCCCAAGGGGCCTTAAGCTTGATATCGATATCATCGTAGTGTCCTTAGCCCTAGCAAAGCTTCAGATGGCTTTGCCTACTTGAGTTTGATTGTCGGGACCACGTAAGCTCTATCATGGTAATGTCGGTTAATGACGAGTCTCCCATTGTTCCTCATGATTTCAGTTATGCATGTTCATTAGTCATGATTTTATGTTTTCAACAGGTTTGACCCAATATTTAGGTTTAATTATGATTATCAGTTTTTATCTTTGGGTCATTCGATTCAGTTATTGTTGGATCATGATTTAAGAAAATAACATGCAAGCCCTACTCTCAGAATCTTATCTTTACTATGTTTTATGATATGAAATATTTATGATTTTACTTATGTAGAAATTCTACGTACCTTTCATACTCGGTACATTTCACGTACTGACCGGATACTCTATGTTGTATTATTTCATGATACAGGCTCAGATATTTAGGCTTAATGTCGTCATTAATCAGATCTGAAGTATTAGCACTTACCAGCCAGAGTTGGTGAGTACTCATCTTTTGAGGGCCCTTCCTTTCAGTTGTATCTAGTACTTTCAGTTTCAAACTTTAGTAAGTTAGTTGGGGTCTTGTCCTATCAACTCGTCAGTAATAGAGGATTTTTAGTCATAGAACGTAAGCAACTTTGGTTTTGAGTTATGTCTTCCGATGTTATGATCTTATCAGACTTCCTCTATATTAATTTTTTGATCTTGCATTTTATTATGATTGAGTTAGATGATATGTTCATGTCATGGGTTGACTTGGAGCCTCATGGTGTTCTTTGTCTCGTGTCTCGATCCGGGCCTATGTTCAGGTCGTTACAACAGCTCAGCTGTCATTGCCTCTGGACCTCTCAACAACCTCAAGTAACACCAACCAATATCTAGCATCTGCTACTATCAGATAACATATAACACAAACAACAACCATATTGTAGTTCCAACCAAATGAAGAGTAAACACCAATTAACCAATATGTCACGACCCGAGTTGGGAACCTGGATTGAGACACGGGACGTAGAACCACAAATGGCTCTAAGTTGACCAGTGGCATGAACATAGCAACTATAGAGTACTTAATAAAGTGGAATCTGATGTCTTAAACATGAATAAGAGGAAGTCAGAATAACATAACAATCATAAAAAGGGCCAACACTTGACAATGCTAAAATTCTACATAATGTCTGATAATCTTATAAACTGTCTGATTAGCTAATGGGACAACACCCCTAACTAGCTCGCTATAGTCTGTAACTGAATATAAGATAATCAAATGCTAAACTGAATGTCCTCAGATGATTAGGACTCACTAACAATGGGGAATGAACTAAACTGGGGGGGAGCTGGACTAGCAGCTGAACTGAGTTTGATTGTCTATACGTACATCATCAAATACAACATACAGTATGCGGTCAATACTAGAAATGTGCTGAGAATGCAATAAAATTAAAACATGCTATGTAAATGTTAACTAAAATCATGCATATAACATCAATCATAAAATCATAAGATCTGAATCTAAAACATGTATAGTAATAAGTTGAATATCATATCTAATAAAAATGACCCAAAGATAACAATAGAAATCATATGACATGTTATAGCTAAAATCATAAGTAAAAGCTCATAAACTGATCATTTGATCAAACTTGCTATAAGAATATGTTATCATAAGTCATGAACATGATTAACTGAAATCATGAGGATCAATGGGAGACTCATCATAACCGACGCAATCACGATAGAGCTTATGTGATGCCCCAACTATCACATTCAAGTGGGTAGAGCTATCCAAAACCTTGCTAATGCTAAGAATGTGACCATGATATTGATATTAAGTTGAAGGTCACTTGCGAGAAGGGAAAACTCTCAAGGGAGATCTCAATATAAATATATAAACCTATGTAGGCATGTAGTTCTAAGAACGGGGAATCTTGGAACCCAAAGCCTACTCGGTGCTAGACACTACTCCCAAAAACATGCATAGTGCTCCCATTGGTTTTCAACAAACCTAAAACCATAATCACATGCATTGTTTCGAAATCACGGGTTCATACATAGGTAAGTTATAAACATCCATTCATGTTAGATATCTTATCATACTTGAAATAATGAATCATAAAATTGACTTTACATAAAAGTTACATGATAGGGAATAATTTTCTAAAACTTGAAATCATGAATTTATAATCAATTGTATATAAAATTTGCCAATAAATTTTAAAACATTATTTGGAGCATGTAGGGAATTGACCCACAGACATATCATAGAGAATTTCATAAAATTTTGGTTAAAACACTATAATATCATAAAACTTAAATTTGGACTTCAATTCATGAACTTGAGGGGATGTTTGGGCTTGGGAGTGAAAGGAAACTCCCATTCATAGTCGTAGATTCTTTGTAAACTGATTCCCAACTTGTCTTTGAAAGCCCAAGAGAATTGGGGAAGAATTTATTGAATTCATAGATTGATCTTCCTAGAGGATTCAAAGCTTTGCATGCATGGGAAAACCTATGACTTGAAATAGGCTAAAACCTCTTTAAACATTCCATTTAAGGCTTAAAGAAACGTAGTTTAGGACTTAGGAGCTTAGGATTTATGAAAATACCGTTAATGATTTCGCAGGAAAAAAAGCACTTCCAGTTGCTACAGCTCGTACCACAAGTCATACAATCCTTCTGCTGCTCATGGTTTGCTCACGCGGTTAGCCAGTCCAATTTTCTCCAACACTCTAAAGATTTCCACAATCACTTATCACGACCCATAACTCCCTATGAAGAATTGTACAACAACTAGTACAACCAGCACCAGAAAAATCCAAGGACCTGCTATGACACTTGACTATGAGTCGTACCCACATACCACGACTCGTTGTGGGGACACGTGGTTGGGAGGGTGAACTTCTCGCTCTCCACCACAGGTCATCGTACGACTAGTACAAACTTTGACATCTTTTGCTAAAACATACTTCAAATCTTGAATCTAGTCTTAGAAACTTTTGGGGTATTGTAGTATCTCCCCCTTGTAAATATTCATCCTATAATGTGGTTTAAGAATACTGAAAGGCTGGGGAAAGGAACTACAATTCCAAATACTGCATATCTAAAGCTGAAAACTGAAAAGTGAGTGACTCTGGACCTGTCACGACCCAAACATAGACCCGGATCGTAACACAGGACAAGGAGCTCCGAGAGACTCCAAGTCGACCCATAGCATGAGCATACATCTAACTCAATGTTAATAAAGCAGAATACTTAGCATAACGAGATAGAGGAAGCATAACCATAACATAACATGATTAGAGGAATGTACTACATACATAATAGCTAAATACTACATATAGTCTGAAAGCCTCTAACGTATCTGATGGGTTGATGGGAAAACACCCCCAACTAACCTGAAAAGTCTAGAAAACCGAACATGAAAATACAACTGATATCAAACTGGTCCTCGAAGAATGAGGACTCACCAAGAGATGGATGCGAATCTCCGAGATAATCTAACGACGGTGTAGGATCTTAAGATCGGAGTCTTTATCATAAAACGATACAACATAGCATATGCAATCAATATGTGGAAGGTACCGAGTATGTAGGGTAAGTAAAATGGACATTTAAAAATACATAAAAGCTCATAAGAGATCATAAGAGTGGGAAAACATGCCCATAACCTTGTATCATAAGATAACATCAGGCTCAAGGTTTTCAAATCATTCGTAATCCATTCATTATCTTAGTCATCAGAGAAACTTTGTTAAATCATCACTTGAGCCAAAATAACATAAACATAATAATACATAAAACATACGTAACAATGGGAGGACTCATCATAACCGACACCATCATGATAGAGCCGTACATGATGCCCCAACTATCTCACTCAAGTGGGCAGAGTCGCCCCTGGCATGCCTGGTGAGGAATGAGTATTAGGTGATATTATGAAAGAGGGGATCATTAACATTATAATGTATCAGTATAAATCTATGGTGGCACGTAGTTATGAGACACTGGCGTAGTCCTTTGAACGCCGGGCTGCTCGGTGCTAGACACTGCTCCTAAAACATAAACATTAGGCTTGTACATAAAACAATAACATAATTCATTGAGATTCATGGACAAATAAACATTATCATCATTCATCCCCATTAAAATACATGATTATCCAACAATCAAGGGCTTTTTGGTTGGATAAATCGATAAATCATGGAATGCATATCATAAAACGTAGTCATTCTTCAACATGTGGGCATTTCCCAATACTTTAACATGCTTGAAAATAATCAAGTCACATGAAAACATGATTATAAACATGGGTAACTTGAAAATATGATTTTAATCATCAATAAATCGTCATACATAAACATTCATCGGAAACCTTAACTTTCATGAACTTTTCATAAATAGGCATTTTAAATTTTAAAAGCTTGAAATATGATTTTTAATGAGAACAATGTAAAACTTGCCCATAAATCATAATTCAATAATAGTAACTCAATTAGATCATGTCAATGTAGAGAAATCAAAATTTCATGCATTAGGCAAAAAGCCCATAGAATTTACATAGGAAATTTCATGATTTGGAAGAAATTGGGGCATGGGTGCGAAAGGATTCACCAATTCATAACCCTACATACCTGGGGAAGATCAAATCCCACCACTCCTTGAAAGCCTAGCAGAAAATTGAAGAAAAACTTGAAGAAAACCATCTTGATCACCCCCTTAATTCCCTAACTTTGCATGCATGGATATGAATGAGCCAAGGGTGGGTTTTACCGTCAATAAACACTACATTTCGAGCCTTAAACGACGTAGTTTAGGACCCTAATATTAGGAATGATGAAAATTCCCTTAATAAAATCCCTGAAATTCATGCACTGCCTTAAACCACAAACGGTCAAACGAGTCATTACAAGCTCACACAACTCGTGGTATATTGGATCAACTATCCAACTTCACATTCTCAAGTTCATTCCCACGAATCGACAAGATGAGTCGTTAATTCATCTGTGCTTTCCCTTTCATGAGCCGTAACAATCCTTCCTACGAACCACACCACGACTCTTTCTTCCTTCCAACAAGTCATGGTTTCCTTCCGTTACATTGATTGATGATTTTTTTATACTCCTTCCCACGACTGGTGACCACGACCCATTGCTCCTTACAATGGTTCGTCCCACGACCAGTTACTCCCCCCTTAGGCTGAGGACCAATTTCACCACGACTCCAAATGACGACTCCTTTTAAAAAACAATGGGTTGTTATTTAACCCGTTACTTCCAACTGCCACCCGGTCATTCCTCCCTACGGGTGCTCCCCATGGTTTTTTGGTAGGACCAACGATCTGTTAGGTCATCTGTTCTATGGGATTTTTCCCACATCCTGCCAACTTCTATTTTGAAATCCTGGGTCTAATCTTAGGCACTTATGGGGTATTATAATAACTTCCCCTTGGGAACATTCATCCTCGAATGTGGAAAATATAAATAAATAGAGAAATGTAGTTATTACACTCAAACACTAATCATTTAAACCAAAAACTAACGGAATGACTCTCTCCAATTCAAACTACATAGCTAATTTGAATTCATGATTTCATATGCACATCCTCATACATAAAAGAAACTTTGACATATGAACTGAACATGAAAACTAAATAGAGTTTTAGTGCAAAATTGCTACCTCAAGTTGGATCTGAGCCGGTAGTGAATAAATGTGGGTATCTAGCCATCATGTCTGCTTCAGCTTCCCATGTAGCTCCTTCAACGTGCTGATTCCTCCATAAAACATTGAGTGAAGCTACTTCGTTGTTCCTTAGTATTCGAACCTGACGATCCAGTATTTATATCGGAACCTCCTCATAACTAAGACTGTCTTTCACACCAACACTGTCCACAAGGACAACTAGAGTTGGATCACCCAAACACTTCTTTAAGAGAAACACATGGAAAATAGGATACACATGAGCTAATTCTGAGGGCAACTCCACTCCATACGCCACCTTACCTACCCGTTTCACAATCTGGTAGGGGCCAACATAACGAGGGCTGAGTTAACCTCTCTTTCCAAACTGTATCACTCCCTTCATGGGAGATACCTTCAGAAACACCCTATCGTCCACCTGGAATTCTAATTCTCTCCTTCTCACATCGGCATAGGACTTTTGGCAACTTTGAGCTATTTTCAACCTGTCCCATATGAGCTGAACCTTCTCCATAGCCTTATGGACTGAATTTGGTCCTATCATTGCAGCTTCACCAACTTTGAACCAACCAATGGGTGATCTACATCTCCTCCCATAGAGAGCCTCATACATAGCCATCTGAATACTAGAATGGTAGCGTTATTTTATGAAAACTTGATAAGAGGCAAATGATCATCCCAACCATCTTTGAAGTAAATCATGCATGCGCTCAATATGTCTTCGAGAGTCTGAATTATCCGCTCCTCTTGGCCATCCGTTTGCGGGTGAAATATTGTGCTAAGCTAAACCTGAGTATGAAGTCCTTTTTCACATGACCTCCAAAACTAAGAGGTAAATTGGGTACCTCTATCTGATATAATGGAAAAGGAGAGTCCATGTAATTGAACTATCTCTAATATATATTCTTTGGCATAATCCTCCACCGAATCTGTGGTTCTGACTGGTAGAAAATGATTGGCCTTGGACAACCTGTCTACAAAAACCCAAATGGAGTCATATTGTCAAAGTGTACGAGGCAACCTTGTGATGAAGTCCATATTTATTTCTTCCCATTTCCAAGTAGGATTAATGATATCCTAAAGCATACCTCCCAGTGTCTAATGTTCAACCTTTACTATTGACATTTTGGACACTTAGCTACAAATTTTGCAATATCCTTCTTCATGCCATTCCATCAATAGACTTTCCATAAGTCACGGTACATCTCTGTGGCACATGGATGGACAAAATACCTGGATCCATGAGCCTTGTGCTTCATTCGGCTCCTCAAATCATCCACATCAGGAACACATTAGCAACCCTGGTATCGAAGCACACCATCTCCCCCTTTGTAGAAGACCTCTACCTTCTGATATTGAACAACTTCCTTTAACTTTACCAAAATAGGATCTTCATCTTGTCTAGCTTTTACATCAGTCACCAAGGAAGATTCTAATTCGTTTTGAAAAATAACACCGCCACTAGTCGAGTCAACCAATCAAACTCCCAACCTTGTGAGTCGAAGCACATCCTTCACTCGCTCCTTCTTTCCTTCATCCATGTGGGACACACTCTCCATAGAGTGTCTATTAAGTGCGTCCTCCACTACATTAGCCTTATCCGGATGGTGAAGTACACTCAAATCATAGTCCTTGAGTAGCTCAAACCACCTCCTTTGTCGAAGATTGAGATCCTTCTGGGTAAACAGATATTCTAAACTCTTATGGTCCGTAAACACATCTGCGTGGACCCCATACAGATAATGTTGCCATATCTTCAATGCGAATACCACCACGGCCAATTCAAGATCATGGATTGGGTAATTCTTCTCGTGAACTTTTAGTTGTCCAGAGGCATATGCTATAACTTTTTCGTGCTGCATCAATACATACCCAAGTCCGATCCTTGAAGAATCACAATATACCACGAACCATCGGTAACCTCAGGTAGGGTCAACACGGGTGTTGAGGTCAGTCGAGCCTTCAACTCTTGGAAGCTCTTCTCACAAGGCTCCGACCATTGGAATTTCACCTTTTTTGGGTCAATTTGGTCAAGGGTGCTTCAATAGATGAGAAAACTTCCACAAATCTTCGATAGTAGCCAGTTAAATCCAAAAAGCTCTTGATATCTGAAGGATTCACCGGTCTAGGCCAATTCTTCACCGCTTCTATTTTCTGAGAGTCCACCTGTATGCCCTCAATTGATACCACATGGCCTAAAAATGCCACTAAGTTCAACCAAAACTTGCACTTGCTGAATTTAGCATATAATTGGCCATCCTTGAGAATCTGAAGCACTATCCTCAAATGAGCGGCATGCTCCTCCTTGCTCCGAGAGTATATCAAGATGTCATCAATAAACACGATCACGAACATATCCAAATATGGCTTGAACACCCTATTCATCAAGTCCATAAAAGCTGTAGGAGCATTCGTTAGTCCAAAAGACATAAGTACAAAATCATAATGACTGTACCATTTCTTTAAGGTTGTATTCGGGATGTCGCTCTCCCGAACTCTAAGCTGGTGGTACCCTGATCTGAGATCTATTTTCGAGAAACACTTGACACCCTGAAGCTGGTAAAATAAATCATCAATCCTGGGTCGAGGATCCCTATTATTGATGGTAACTTTGTTCAATTACCGATAATCCATACACATACAAAGAGAACCATCCTACTTTCAGACAAATAAAACTGGTGCACCCCACGGAGACTTTCTTGGCCTGATGAAACCCTTATCTAACAGGTCCTTTGAACTGCTCCTTCAACTCCATTAGCTCGGCTTGAGCCATTCTGTAGGGAGGAATAGATATAGGTTGTGTGTCGAGAAGAAGGTCAATACCAAAATAAATTTTCCTCTCGGGAGGAACACCCGGTAAATAATCAGGTAATACTTTGGGGCACTCACACACCACCGGAACTGACTCGATAGTCATGGTCTCGAACTAAACATCCTTAACCCTAACTAGATGATACACACAACCAATGGAAATCATCTTCCTAAACTTATGATAGGAAACAAAATGTCCTAAAGGCACAACCGAAGTACTCTTCCACCCCAAGACTGACTCACCCAAAAAGTGAAACTCCACCGCATGAGTTCTACAATTAACAGAAGCATAACATGCATAAAGCCAACTAATGCCAAGAATAATATCAAAGTCAAGCAGGAGTAACTCTATAAGGTCTGCAGAGGTGACTTTATGCAATATAGTGATTGGGCACCTTGTCTACACCCGCCTAGCTACAACCGAATCACCAACGGAAGTAGAGATTGAGAATGGTTCTGAAAGAGTTTCGGGACTAACTCCCAAGCTACTAGTGATATAAGGTGTCATAAAAGACAATGTAGCCCCTGGATCTAACAAAGCAAAAGCATTAAGGTGAAATACTTATAACATACCAATAACCACATCCGGTGAAGTCTCCTGCACCTGACGTGAGGTGAGGGCATAGAATATGTTTTGGCACTGTCCACCACCCCCACTAGTAGATGCCCCCTGCGAAGCTGAATGTGCTGGAGCTGCTGCTGACCTGGTAATTTGTGGCCGGATCTACCGCACCCATAACAAGCTTGGCGCATGTGGCCGGATCTACCGCACCCATAACAAATATCTGAGACAATCAAGCACTCCCCGGCATGACTCTTGCCACACTTTCCGCAGGCTGGAAAGGTGCGCTCTACCTGCGTGCCCCTTTGGTCCCCTTGATTCTGAAGCCCTACTCCTCTTATCACCCTTGGGTCTGGATGGAACACTAGTTTATGATGGTGCTAGAGCTAGTGACCTCTGTTCAAACTAAGGGCGGTAATTACCGTCGTATCTCTGATGTGTAAATCCATGGCTATCTATCTGGTATCTTTTGGCCTCTCTCTCCCTCATATGAGCCGCCTCCATTTGCTGGGCTTATAAAACTATCCTAGGGAAATCCATGTCCTTATGAAGCATAGAATTCCTGCAATCTTTTTCCAAATAGCCCGCCACACCATGAACAAACCTGCTTACCCGCACCCATTAATCCACCACTAACTCTGGGGCATACTTCGACAAGCGAGTGAACTCGAGAGCATACACCTATAGCATCATCCTCCCCTTATTAAGATTCACGAATCCGGCTGCCTTCAATTCCCTCACCTCCCGAGGGAAGAATCGATCTAGAAATGCTGCATGGAACTCCTCCCAAGTAACAGGACCTGCCCCAGCGGCCCTACTATCCTTCCATTGATGGAACCAGAAGTGTGCGACCCTTTTTAGCTGGTATGAGGCCAACTCCACACACTCAACTCCATTCACCCCCATGACTTGGGTGATCTTCCCAATATAATCTATGAACTCATGCGGGTCCTCCTCTACTTTTGACCTAAGGAACTCTGGAGGGTTCATTCTCAAGAAATCACCGACTTGGGTCGCCACCGCATTGCCATTTTGCGAGATATTTACAACTGCTTGCTGATTTCCTGCTGGTGCCCATTTCCGTTGACATCCTCATGGTCGTCTCCATTCCCATTCCTTCTACTATTTACTCTTCAGGGAGCCATGATTCTGCAATCGCGAATAGCACGAATTAGAAGGATAGAGAGACATTTCATCGCATGAAATAGATTATGAAATAAGGGAACATTTCCTAAACGTTTTGTAGCCTCTTCGTCATGAGTGTGGCACAGTTCACATCCATGAAAAAGACTCTATTTAATGCGTATGTCAAACACCCTAGGACACTTCAAATCTATTGCTGTAATACCAAGTTGTCACGATCAAAACATAGACCCAGATCGTAACATGGGATAAGGAGCCCCGAGAGACTCCAAGTCGACCCCAAGGCATGAACATACATCTAACTCAATGTCAATAAAGCGAAATACTTAGCATAACGATATAGTGGAAGAATAACCATAACATTACATGATAAGCGGAATGTACTACATACATAATAGTTGAATACTACATATAGTCTGAAACCCTCTAACGCATCTGATGGGTTGATGGAACAACACCCCCAACTAACATGGCAAGTCTTGAAAACCAAACATGAAAAGACAACTGATATCAAACTGGTCCTCAGAGAATGAGGACTCATCAAGAGCTGGATGCAAATCTCCGAGACAAGCTAATGACGGTGCTGCATCTGAAGATCGGAGCCTGTACCATAAAATGATATAGCATAGAGTATGTGGTCAGTATGTGGAATGTACCAAGTATACACGGTTAGTAAAACGGACATTTAAAAATACATAAAATCTAATAAGAGATCATAAGAGTGGGACAACATGCTCATCACATAGGTATCATAAGATAACATCAGGCTCAAGGTTTTCAAATCATTCGTAATCCATTCATTATCATATTCATCAGAGAAACTTTGTTAAATCATCAGTTGAGCCAAAATAACTTAAACATAATAATGTATAAAATATGCAGAACAATGGGAGGACTCGTCATAACCGACACCATCATGGTAGAGTCGTAAATGATGCCCCAATTATCTCACTGAAATAGGCAGAGTCGGCCCTGCCTTGCCAGGTGAGGGACATGCATTATGTGATATCACGAAAGAGGGGATCATTAACATTGTAATGTACTAATATAAACCTATGGTGGTACATACTTATGAGACACCGGCGTAGTCCTTTTAACGTCGGCTGCTCAGTGCTTGACACTGCTCCCAAAAAATGCACATTAGGCTCGTATGTAAATCAGTAACATCATTCACTGAGACTAATGGTCAAATAAACATTATCATCGTTGATCCCCATTAAAATACATTATTAGCAAAGAATCAAAGGACCTTTGGTCGGCCAACATTATAAATTGATGAATCATGAAATTCATATCATAAAACGTAAATCATTCTTGAACATGTGGGCATTGCCCAATACTTTAACATTCTTAAAAACACTCAATTTACTTTAAAACATGATTATAAACATGGGTAACTTGACAATATGCTTTTCATCATCAATAATTCATCATACATAAACATTCATCGTAAACCTTAACTTTCATGAACTTTTCATAAATGGGCATTTTAAATTTTAAAAGCTTGAAACATGATTTTTAATAAGAACAATGGAAAACTTGCCCATAATTCATAATTCAATAATAGTAACTCAATTAGATCATGCAAATGTATAGAAATCAAAATTTCATGCAATAGGTAAAAAGACCATAGAATTTACAAAGGAAATTTCATGATTTGGAAGAGATTAGACATGGGTGTGAAAGGATTCACCCACTCATAACCCTACATACCTGGGGAAGATCAAATCCCAACACTCCTTGAAAGCCCAATGGAAAATTGAAGAAGAACAAGATTGATCACTTCCTTAATTCCCTAGCTTTGCATGCATGGATATGAACGAGCCTAGGGTGGGTTCTACCCTCAATAAACACTGCATTTTGAGCCTTAAACAATTTTCTTTAGGACCCTAAGACTTAGAAATGATGAAAATGCCCTTAATAAAATCCTTGAAATTCCTACACTGCTTGAAACCATGGACGGTCCGACGAGTCGTTACAAGCTACCACGACTCATGGTATCGGTCTATTGGATCCACTGTCCAACTTCACATTCTCAGGTTCACTCCCACGACTCGACAGGACGAGTCGTCTGTTGTATTCCCCCTTCATAACCTGTACCAATCCTTCCCACTAGCCACACCGTGACTCGTTCTTCCTTCCAATGAGTCATGGTTTCCTTCCATTACATTGACTGATGATTTTTTTATACTACTTCCCATGACTGGTGACTACGACCCGTTTCTCCTCACAACGGGTCATCCCACAACCCATTACTCCCCCCTTAGGCTGAGGACCAACTCTACCATGACTCCAAACAATTAATCATTGTAACAAGCAACGGGTCGTTACTTCACCCATTGCTTCCAACTACCACCCAGTCATTCCTCACCACTGGTGCTCCCCACGGGTCGTTGGTTGGACCAACGATCGGTTAGGTTATCTTTCTATGGGATTTTTCCCAGATCCTGCCAACTTCCATTTTTAAATCCCGACTCTAATGTTAGGCACTTCCGGGGTATTACAGGGCAGAAATACATGACTGAACTAAATTCATGAATCATACATACATGCTAAAGCATAAAATAAATTGAGAGACATGAACTCGACATGAAACTGATTAGAGTACTAAAGAGGAAACTGGTATCTCATGCTGCAATTGAGTCCGAATTGAAAAGATATGTGTATCTAGCCATCATATCTACTTTGACATCCCAGGTAGCTCACCCAACAAGCTAATTCCTCCACAAAACCATCACCAAATCTATTTCCTTATTTCTCAACCTTCGAACCTAATGATCAAGGATCACAATTGGAAACTCCTCATAGGTAAGTCTATCCTTCGTAGGTATGCTCTCCACCAGATGTACCAAAGATAATTCTGCTGGTAGCTCCAACTCATATGCCCCTTTGCCAACTCGCCTCAGAATCCTATAAGGACCAACATTTTTGGGACATAGCTTCCCTTTCTTTCTGCACCTCATCACTCCCTTCATGGGAGAGACATTCAAAACCACCCAATCATTATCTTCAAACTCAAGCTCTCTCCATCTAACATCCGCATAAGACTTCTGATGACTCTGAGCTATTTTTAGCCTTTCCCTAATAACCTCGTCTTTCTCCATGTTCTCATGAAACTAAATTTGGCCCTGTATACGTAGCCTGGCCTACTTCAAACCATCCAATTGGTGATATACACCTTTTCCCGTAAAGAGCCTCAAATGGAACAATTTGATTGCTGGAGTGGTAACTGTTATTTGAGGTAAATGAGCATACCATCTACTCTTAAAGTAAAAAACACACACTCTCAACATATCTTAAAGAGTTTGAATGGTCCACTTGGCCTGACCATCTGTCTGTGGGTGAAAAGTCGTGCTAAGCTTTACTTGAGTACCAATTCTCTTCTTGAATGTTCTCCAAAACTGTGAGGTAAACTGAGCTCCTTTGTATGAGATAATGGGCAAAGGAACTTTGTGCAACCTAATTAACTCCAAAATGTACAATCTAGCATCGTCCTCAGCTGAATTGGTAGTTTTGACTGATAGAAAATGTGCTGCTTCGGTCAACCTGCCTACAACCACCAATACAGATTCGTACTGTCAGCGTGCACGAGGAAATCCCTATGATGATTTCCATATTGATCTCTTCCCACTTCCAAGTAGGGATACAAATGTTTTGTGGTATACCTCCAAGTCTCTAATGCTCAACTTTCACTTGTTGACAATTTTGACACTTAGCCACAAACTCCGCTATGTTCATTTTCATGCCATTCAGCCAATAAACCTCTCATACATCATGGTACATCTTGGTGGCACCTGGGTAGATATAATACTAAGATCCTTGAGCCATGCCCAATATCCGCTCTCTCAAGTCATCAACACCCAGAACACATAAGCGACCCTCATAACAAAGTACACCATCTCCCCCTGGGAAGAAGACCCCCACCTTCTGATTCTGGAGAGCTTCCTTTAGCTTTACCAACATAGGATCCTCGTCTTTTGTATCCTTGACCTCGATCACCAATGAAGATTCTAACCCATTCTGAATAGTGAAACCACCATTTGTTGAGTCAACAAGGCAAACCACTAAATGCGCTAGCCGATGCACATCCTTTACCAACTCATTCCTTCAATTATCAACATATGACACACTCTCTATGGACAACCTACTAAGGGCATCCTCCACAACATTGACGTTCTTCGTTGATAAAGGACACTTATGTTATAGTCTTTAAGAAGCTCTAACCACTTCCTTTGACGCAGATTCATGTCCTTTTGAGTGAACATATACGGAAGGCTCTTATGGTCGGTGAACACACCACATGCACCACATACAAGTAGTATCTCCAAATCATCAATGCAAACACCACTACTGCCAACTCTAGGTTATGCGTTGTGTAATTCTGCTGGTGAGTCTTAAGCTGTCTAGAGGCATATGCAATGAATTTACCATACAACATCAACACACAACCAAGAACAATCCTAGAGGCATCATAATACGCAACGAATCCATTTGTGCCCTCTGGAAGTGTCAATACTAGGGTTGAAAGTGAATCGAGTCTTTAACTCCTGAAAACACTTCTCACAAGTTTCTAACCACTAAAATTTGACCTTCTTCTAAGCCAACTAAGTCAATGATGCCACAATTGATGAGAATTCCTCAAAAAACCTCCTATAATAACCAATAACAGGCTAACTTGTCAAGGCTAAGTTTTTGCCGCCTTTATCTTTTGAGAGTCCACCTTCACACCCTCACTTGACACCAAATGAACAAAAAATGGTATTGAGCTCAACCATAACTCACACTTGCTAAATGTAGAAAAGAGCTAGCAATCCTTAAGTGTTTTCTAGTAAAATTCTCAAATAAGCAGCATGCTCCTCCTCGCTTCGAGAGTATATGAGAATATCATCTATGAAGATGATCACAAATATATCAAAATACGGCTTGAACAACCTATTAATCTGTACTATAAAAGCTATAGGAGAATTCATTAGTCCAAAAGACATAACTACAAACTCATACTGATCCTACCGAGTCCTGCAAGCTGTCTTCAGAATGTCACTCTCTCTAACTCTAAGCTGACGAATAGCAAGATCTGAGGTCTATCTTTGAGAAGCACTTAGCACCCTAAAGTTTGTCAAGAAAGTCATAAATTCTAGGGAGGTGAAACTTGTTCTTGATTGTGACCTTGTTAAACTACTGATAATCAATGAACATTCTAAGGGAACCATCTTTGTTTAGAACAAAGAGAACTAGTGCACCCCACGGGGATTTACTAGGCCTGATGAGATGCTTATCTAGGAGATCTTTCAACTACTCTTTCAACTCCTTTAGCTCAGCTAGAGCCATTCTGTAAGGAGGAATGGATACATGCTACATATTAGGAAGAAAGTTGACAGCCAAGTCAATCTCCCACTTGGGAGGGACTCCTTGTAGATCATCGAAAAACACCTCTGGATACTTACATACTATAGGAAGTGACTAAAGTGTCGAGGTCTCAGATGTTGCATCCTTAACTCGAACTAGATTGTATACACAACCTTTATAGATCATCTTCCTAGCCTTGACGTAGGAAACAAAGGACATATAGGCAAACCTGAACTACCTTCCATTCTAATACTGACTCACCCAAAAATCAAAACTCTACCATATGGATTGTATGATTTATTGAGGCATAACATGCACGCAACCAATCCATACCAAAGATAACATCCAAATCGATCATGTCTAACTCTACTAGATCGACTGAGGTGACTTTCTAAAGGACTGTGATAGGGCAATTTTTGTATGCCTATCAAGCTATAACTGAGTCACCAACTTGAGTAAAGACTGAGAAGGGTTTCGATAGGATTTCATGGCTGACTCCGAAACAAATAGCAACATACGGAGTGACAAAAGATAAAGTAGCCCCTGGATCTAACAATGCATACACACCACGATGGAATACTCGTAATATACTAGTGAACGCATCTAGAGAGACCTCCTACTCCTAACGAGATGAAAGTGCATAGAATCTATTCTGACGCTGACCACCACATGCACTAGTGGATACACCATGTTGAGCTGAGTGTGCTGATGGAGTAGCTGAACTGGTGGTTGGGTCACGACCTCTACTAGAGCTCTGTCTGGCTGAAGTGAAGTGTCAGAGCAGATCAATAGGCTTCCCATATGTTACACCTCGGAAAATTTTTGGAAATTATTTGATGTTCATATGCTATGTTAAGGGAAGTATGGGTTGTATATTGATCGTAGATGACAAGGGAAATGTGTACGAATGGAAAAAACAAAGAGTATATAGTTTTTATAAATTAGGGTCAACTCTAAATGACCATATCTCCCAATATATAATGAATTAAAAGCCCCACGACCTATCAAATTAAAGTTTTTGAGTCTAGTTTTCATAATATCAGACGACTAGTCAATCGGAGTTCGGAATAAAAAATTATAGGTGTTTAACGGTAGCACTATCGGGCGGTGACATGGCCATCGTCCAAACACCTTTATATTTTATGTTTTTGGTTATGAAATCATTTTCAAATATTTTATGTTTGAGGTGCTTGCTTACCCTATGAAATCTTCTCTCTTTTCCAGTAGAAAAGCCTTAGCAACCAAGAGGAAATCCCTCAAGAAAACAACATCAAAACACAAGCAAAAGTTGATGAAAGTGAAGCTAACATTGTGTTGAAGTTATTGCTGCCTTGTAGCTTCGTTTTGGCAGTGTTGTTGCTGCTTGTTTGGGACTATTTTTAGCTAATGTTATACTCCATCTTAGTAGGAATTGTTCCTAATAAATATTATGTCACTTCCCTCTTTTGAAATCTCTAATAAGTGTAAGAATATTTCAAGGAAAACTAGAAGAAGTTATGGTTTGTATGTTGACTTGTTGTAGTTGTTGAGCTGTTATTTCGTTGCGTTTTGGGCAGCAAGATTTCTGCATTATTGGGAAGTGATATGGAGGAAAATACTCCTATTATATCCAACAATATTCTCATGCCAAGGGTAAGTGTTTCAAATTTCTTAACTTGCCTAAAAATCCTAGCTAAAGCTAGAAATTGGAGGTTATGTTGGGCGGCCGTTGTTGGTATGTTGTTGTTGAAGTTCTGCTCGTTTTTGAAGGTTGGAATAGCTGTGTTTTTCTGAGAATATACTCTATATTTTTGGGAGTTTTTCATGAGAAAAGTGAGGTAATTTCCTACCTCTAATTTCCCCAAAAGTTGTAGAAACAAGTTGAAATAAGAAATGCTAAGTGTTGCCTTATTTGTTTGTGTTGTGACTGCCTATTGATGTAACATTTTGGCTGGATAAATTGGCTTGAAACAGCCTTGTCACTTGGTGATAAATTCAACTAATTGAAGGGGATAAAGTTCTGGTTGTTCAAATAAAGAAACGACATAAGAAAGCTTGCCGGAAAAAAAAGGTATGTAAGGCGTTCTTTGTCTCTTGATTTTCAAGCACGAATTCATGTCGAGCATTAATCTGGCATTCCCCTGTACTTGAGATTATTTAGTAGAATATTATGGTTCCTCCCAATTTTTATAATTACTTGGTATTAAGGTGTGTATTTGCTGAAGAGTTGGAACGCATGAATGTGAAGCAGAGAGGGCAATTGCCTTCTATTATGGTCATTGTTGTAAATTGAGTCTGAAGTCCCCTCAGCGTGGGCACTGTGAGCTGGTCCTTTACAATATGTTATGTATTTTTGGTGTCAAAGTTGTTTCACATTATGTTTGCTAAGAAATTTGTAAGCATGGCAAGACAACGACGTGCAGACAAACCTAATAATTGAAATCGGGTTTTAACTCAATAAGGGCTAACGAGGGTAACGAAATGGAATTTCCTTATGATAGTTACCTACCCTCTCATATTCATGTTTTAAGGTACCTAGGGCCATGATATGATTCCCCAATCCTTCTTCCTTAAGCTAAGAAACTAATTAATGCATTTCTTAGTTAACCGATACGTTAAACTCGGAAAAAAAGGCCTGAATGGAAACTATTTGTATTTCTATAGAACCAACTTTATTGGCGGGTTATGCACAATATCTTGATATTAACAGGTTATATGAAAATCATGATATATATATATATATATATATGTATGTATATGAGTTTTTGCTTACGTTCAAATTATGCGCTAAAGCGGTAAGGATTACCTTCAAGAAAGTCGCTATATGTTTATTAGAGCTCTTGAGTTATCTAGACCTCCTGAAAATTGCTTAAGGCTTTAAGTAGACACGTCTTATGTTCTTTTAAAATTGTAGATGTGTAAGGAAATCAACCTAAGAGTAAAGGTTGAGGCTCTGGTAGCAATGGATAGGGAAGAGTAAATATTAGACCTTTTAAGGTAAAATGTGAGTTATATGCCATCTGTCCATAGTTGATTTCAAGAACCTTTGAAAGATGTCAAATATGAACAAGACTATGTTTAAGAGATAAGGTTGGAAATTAGGTTAAAAATGTAAGTGCATATAAGAAAATCTTGACTAATGAACACGAGAGTAAATAATTAAGTAGGGAATTATGAATCCTGGTTGGAAAAGAATTTATGGTGAATACGAAAAGTAAAGCCAAAGGTTTTTTTTGGATAATAAGTGTTACGATTTTTAATGAGTTAGGCAAATAGCCAATAAGATTTACCTTGTTCTAATGACATTTAGCAAAAAGGATTATAAATAAAGTTGGTTATGTTCAGTTGTGTTAAGCTAATAAAAGGCTAGTAAAGTGTTAAATTTTTAAGAAATGATTAGAATTGAATATTTTAAGATAGTGACTCAAGTTAAGGAGAAGTTCTCCGTCGTCCTTTTTAAAAAATTATTTTTTATTATTTGTTCTATGAGTTGGAGTAACTTTCTCAAGTTTTAAAGGATGTTTTCTTTACTTGGAAGCTTCTAAACTCTTTATAATGCTGCTAAGCTTTTCTAAGCTCCACATATATTGCAATGTTTCACATGAGCTTTTCCTACGCTGTCTGAAGCATGACTATAAGTCTTTATTTATTTTAAGGTAGCCCCTAGACAGTTGCCTAGAATTTGTTTATTAAAGAGCTCCAGGTTTGAGATACACAAGTTATGTCTTCCTGTTCATATGTTACCTCGACATGTGATATGATGTGCAATGAATGAGGTATGCTCACAATTCTTGATATGAAAGTATGAAAGTCAAATGAGTATAAGCACGAAATGAATGCTAAGATAATTAATAGAAAATGTTAGGTTAAGTGATACCTCTCTGCTCCTCGTGTTAGAATTGCTAGGAGATGTTTAAAATCATGAATGTGAGTCTACACATGTCTTTATCATATTCTAGTTCTAGGAACTTCCCTAGAATTCATTCACAACATATGTATGTATTTAAATGCTTAATGAAAGACCTATATGTGTATGGAATAATTGTAGTATTAGGGGTCGTGGTAAGATCCTACACATGTTAGAGTTACTGATCAGCATATTTTATGGTTTCCAGTATTCAGATAATTTGTATGAGCTTTGTCAGCTCCATTTGTGCTAGTGATTAAGATTTACTTTTATTTTACCCCGGTGTGGTCCAACAACTAGAGATCTTTTTATTTTACCCCGGTGTCGTACATCGGCTCGAGATATTTTTATTTTACCCCGGTGTGGTACATCGACTGGAGATATTTTTATTTTACCCCGGTGTGGTACACCGGCTGGAGATCTTTTTATTTTACCCCGGTGTGGTACATCGGTTGGACGAATTTTATATATCGATTTACAGTTGGCTGGTCACTGGCATTACAGTTATAGTTTCTTTCTTGTGCATTTCTTAATTGCATTTCATCTCTTTATAGAGTTATTATCAGGTTTCAGTTTCCAGGATTCCAGGTTAATTACTCCTAGACTTGTGTTTCTCATTCTCCATTGACAAATCCACTCATACGAGCCCTCTAATCCACAACCATCTCTAGCGTGTACTTGGACAGCTGGGTAAACTCTAAGGAATACACTTGGATAGTCCTGTGGTGCTACTTCAAGTTGAAGAACTCCGCCTCCTTCGCCTCCCTCAACTCTCTAGGTAAGAACCTATCCAAGAAGCAGTCACAAACTCATGGAGCTGCTCCGACTATTCTACCATCTTTCCACTAGCGGTACCATATTTAAGCAACCCCCTTCAGCAGATAGGAGGCTAAATTCGCACTTTCCTCTATAGGTATACCCATAATCTGGGTGATTTTCTTGTGACGACCCAAACGGAGGCCCGGATCGTAGAAACGGGACAAGGGACCCTAAGAGACCCCAAGTCAACCGATGGCATAAGCACTCACTAACTCATTCAGTAAACATGAAGAAAACACAATTATAAACTCAGGGAAATGTAACTTAATATAGCAACAGAATGAACGTCTGAAGCTTAGTACATGTCTATGTCTGATAAGTCTCTAATTTGGACGAGTTGATGGGACAACACCCCCAACTAGCTCAACAATACTAAAACTGAAAATACATCCAAGATAACTGAAAGTCTAGTCCTTGGAAGATGAGGACTCACCAAATAAGCAGTTGCTAACTCTGATAAGCGACTACGAACGGGGCTGAATCAGAGAACTGGCTCCTACATAATGAAACGATGAATAATAGAAAGTATGCATATAGTACGTGGAATATACCGAGTATGCAAGGTAAGTAAAATTACTTAAGTAAAATAAATCATTTTAAAGCAATTCATACACATCACAACCTCTTATGTATAAGTAGAAGGCTACATGCATAAATTCTAAAATTGTACTCTTATCATAATGTGATCATGCATAGCTTTAGAACATCATAACTGACTCAAATGACTCAATGTTGAAACATAACATTTATATCAAAAGCTGAAGAATGAGTCAAACCTTTCTTTTTGAACATGCATGCATAAGTGATCATCATGAGTAATGAAAAATGCAAAGCTGAATGATATAGACAATGGGAGACTCGTCACTTAACTGACATACCAAAATAGAGCTTACATGGTCCCAACTATCACCCTTAAGTGGGTAGAGTTGTCCATAACCTTGCTAGGGCGATGGACGATTCCATGATATTGATATCAAGATTAAGAGCCAATCGGGTTGGGGTTAGCTCACGAGGGAGGTCCCAATAATATAATAGTATCAACCTACGTTGGCGCATAGTTCTGGGGCATAGGATAATTGACCCTTAACCTGCTCAGTGCTACACTCTTCTCCCAAAAGAAACATGCAATGCTCTACATCGTATATAATGAAGCTCAACATCGTCTATTGACGAAGCTCAACATCGTTTATTGACGAAGCTCAATACGAAATCATGCATAACTCAACATCGTATGTAAAGATGCTCGACATTGTCTATTGATAGAGCTCATAATGAATCATGCATAGACAAGACATAATATGGATATGAAGCTCAACATTGTCGATTGACAAAGCTCAATAATGACATACATCTCAATTTTGAAATCATGCATATGAGAAGCTTTATTTCGAAACATACCACAAGCTTAATCATAGGTGGGAGCATCTACTCCAAATCATGTGGTAAGCTACATATAGACATATTCACTCAATATACCACAGTCTAGAATTTATAATAAAAATTGGGAAATTTCACTTCAACCAATGTGGTAAGCTTATGCCGGGAAAATCATAACTTTAAATCGACATATGGGCATCACCCAAGGCTCTATCATACTTGGATCTAATGAATTCAGTTTGAAAAGAAATACATAATCATAGGTAGTTTTAGAAACATTCTTTTAATCATCAACTTCATCATCATCACACATTTACCAAAATCTCTTCCTTTATGAACTCTTCACCAATGGGCGTTTTAGATTCAAATTTTGGAAAACAATTTTTATAAGGGAAAAGAATTTAGAATCCTCCCAAGCTTCATAAATAAGAAATATAAATTCAACCTAAACATACTCATTTATAGGGATTGAAGAATCATGCAATTGGAAAAAACCCCATACTTGATCATAGATAATTAAATCACATTTTAATAGGGAATGAGCATGGGTATGGAAGAAAGAACCAACTCATAGCCTTACATACTTGGGAATGATGAATTCTAACACCCTTTAATTGCCTAGCTGAGATTCCAATTGGAAACCTTGAGATTTCACCTTGAACCTTCCCTTCAAACCTTCAAACTTGCATGGATGATAGTAATGGCTTAGAATAGGTTTTACCTTGCTAAAAACCCACTAAAACAACCCTCAAATGTCGTAGTATAGGTCTTAGGAACTTAGGAATTATGAATAGACCCTTACTAAATTCACAGGAAAACACTGCTAGGTGACCCTAACGGGTGACCTGATAAATCGTCAGGACGGGCAAAGACTCGTTGAGTCGCTCGTCAAGTACACTGGTCAACTGATCTGCTGGGGCTCGTAACGGGGTACATAATGACTCGTTCCTCGAGTCCATGACTCGTGGTCACCTTCCATCTGTTAAACTGCCTTAATTACCAATAAAATACAACTTGTTGTTCACAAAACACCTCACAAGTCATAGGGGACTAGCCAGGACTCGTGGGGTTCCATCCGTTAAGTATACTGGATAAATCCTCCTTAAACATTCCAACTCCATCCTACGATTGACATGACAACTTTTGTTGGATGACCACGAGTCGTTACTTCACTCATGGTAACCTCGATCCCTTGATCACTCCAGGCCTTCCCACGAGTCACTTGATGACTCGTGGGGTCTTCTCATGATTCGTTCAGTGACTCGTTCTTCAACTGCTGGGCCATTTTCCAGTTTTTTCCAGTTTCAACTTCTGGGTCCAATCTTTGAATTCTCGGGGTTTAACACTTCTGCACCTCCTCAATAAACTCTTGCGGGTCCTCATCGACTTTTGACCCATGAAACTCCGATGGATTCATTTTGAGAAAGTCCCCAATTCTAGCCAATGCTACGTTCCCATTCTGAGGAACATGAGCCACCGCCTACTAATAAACATGAGTGGTAATAGCCTGTGCCAACATCTGAAATGCTGCTCGAACCTCGGCATGAGTGACCTACTTGGGCATAGGATCTGCTGGTGCTGGTGGGGCTTGCTGATGTCCATTTCCATTTCCATTGTCATCGCCATTTCCATTGTTCCTTCTTCCATTCAGTCGGCATGGAGGTATGTTTCTACAAACGCGTATAGCATGAGTTAGAAGGAATAGAGAGATATGTTATCGCACAACTTAGATAAAGAAAAAAGGCAAATTTCCTAAACTGTCTTGTAGCCTCTTCCCCATAAGTGTGGCATACTTCACACCCATGGAAAAGGCTCTACTCAATGAGTCTTTCAGAAACTCTAGGACACTATAAACATTTTCACTGATGCCAAATTTTTCACGACCCGAGCTAGACCTGAATCTAGACAAAGGACCTAGAATCACAAATGGTTCCAAGTGGACCCATGGCATGAACATAGTTGCAAAAGAGAAATTAATAAAATGGAAACTGATATCTTAAACATGAATAAGCGGAAGTGTGAATAACATAAAAATCATAAAATGAGTTAACACTTGACAAAGCTGAAAATCTACATAATATTTCATAAGCCTCTAAACTGTTTGATGAGCTGATGGGGCAATACCCCTAACTAGCTCGTTAAAGTCTGTAATTGAATAACCATAATAAAATGCTACGGTGAATGTCTTCTGAAGATGAGGACACTCCAACAATGGGCAATGAACTAAACTGCGAGGAGTTGAACTAGCGTTGGAACTAAGTCTTATTGTCCGAACCTATATCATGAAATGATACAGTATAGAGTATGCGATCAATACTTGGAATATATACTTGGTATGCAAGGTAAGTAACACATGCAAAGTAAATGTTAACTAAAATCATGCATATAAATATAAATCATAAGATCATAAGAATAAGGACTGCATGTGAAAATCTGAATCTGAAACATGTATAGTCATAAGCTTAATATCGTATCTGGATAGAATGACCCAAAGTTAATAATAGTAATCTATGACTTGTCATAGCTGAAATTATAAGTAAAAGCTCATAAACTGATCATTGGGTCTAACCTGCAATAAAAACATAATATTATAAGTCATGAACATGAATAACTAAAATAATGAGGAACAATGGGCGACTCGTCATAACCAAAAGCCAACACGAAAGAGCTTACGTGATGCCCCAACTATCATACCCCAGTGGGTAGAGCCATCCAAAACCTTTCTAGGGCTAAGGATGCTACTATGATATCGATATTAAGATGAAGTCCCCTTGCGGGCTGGAAAGACTCTCAATGTGGATACCAAGGTAAATATATAAACCTATATTGGTGTGTAATTATAAGACTACGGATCCTTGGAAGCCAAAGCCTACACGGTGCTACTCCCAAAAACATGAATAGTTCTCCCATTTTTTTTCAACAAGGCTGAAACCACAATCACATGCATAGTCTGAAATCTGAACATTGGATGTCTTGAATCCAAAACATATCCTAAGATGAAGTGGAAGTCATGATTCCAAAACATAAGATAAGCTGATCTTATTAGCCTTGACTTAATCATGAAAATATACTTTACTTGTGTGGGCTTGTCAAAATCTTAAAATCATGGATACTTAAAATAGATTTCATAAGTCAAAATCACGGGTTCATACATAGGTAATTTATAAATATTCATTTATACTAGGTATCTCATCATACCTAAAATCATGAATCATAAACTTGACTTTTCGTAAAACTTACATGATAGGGCATGATTTTCCAAAACATGAAATCATGAATTTATAATCAAATCATAAAATATGATTTGGAAAATGAAGGGAACTGACCCATAGATATATCATGGAGAATTTCATAAAATTTGGGTTAAAACCCTATAAGATCATAAACTTGAATTAGGACTTGAATTCATGAACTTGAGGGGATGTTTGGGAATGATAATGAAAGGAAACTCCCATTCATAGCCCTATATATCTGCGTTAATTCTCAAGTTGTCTTTGAAAGCCCAAGAGAATTGGGGAAGAATTGATAGAATTTCTAGATTGATCTTCCAAGAAAATTCAATGTTTTGCATGCATGGGAAAGCCTAGTGACCTGAAATAGGATAAACCCTTTTATAGAACTCCTTTTAGGGATTAAAGGGATGTACTCAGGAATTAGGATCTTAGGATTTATGAAAATACCCTTAATGAATATGCAGGAGAAACTGCACTTCCAATTGCTACGACTCATACCACGATTCGTACAATCCTCCTAGGACTCAAAGTTTTCTCTCGTGATTAGCCAGTCAAATTTTCTCCAACTCTCTGAAGATTTCCGCGATCACCTATAACAACCCGTAACACCCTACTACAAATTGTACAACCACTTGTACAACCAGCACTAGAAAAATACAATGACCTGCTACGACTCCTTACCATAAGTCGTAGCCACACCATGTCTTGTGGTGGGGACTCGTGGTTGGGTTGGTGAACATCTAGCTCTCCACCATGGGTCATCCTACGACCCGTACAAGAACCTTACAATTCGTACAATGAGTTGTACTGAGAGAAAACTTTCAGATCTTTTACTGAAACATACTTTCAATCCCAAAGCTAGTTTTATGAACTTTTGGCGTATTACACAACATCATCATTCAAGCATTGCCAGACCCTCTCTCAATTGTGCATAGTAAGCAAATCACCATCCATTTAGGAGAGCCAATCACGATTCCAAGAAGGTTTAGAACAGACATATATGGTGCTATGGAGGTATGTACCTCCCCATAGGTCATGCATATCTCAGAACGACCCTATGGGAGAAAAATTCAACTAAACCTTAGGCCAAGTGTTATACCTATTGGACTCAACCCAGCAACTAAACCAGCATGCCTAGCTCAGCCAAAGGCATCTACTAGTATGGGTGGTGGTCAATGCATAAGCATATTCTATGCCCTAGCATCCTATCAGGAATAGGAGGTCTCCCCAGATGTAGTCACTGGTATGTTAAAAGTATTCCACCTCGATTTATATGCATTGTTAGATCCAGGGAATACTTTATCTTTTATGATGCCCTATGTTGCTAGTAGTTTCAGAATCAGTCCAAAAATCCTATTAGAACCATTCTCAGTCTCTACTCGAGTCGGTGATTCAGTTATAGCTAGACGGGTATAAAGAAATTGTCATGTCATAAAACATCAAAAAATCACCTCAGCAGATTTAGTGGAGTTTTCCATGACCGATTTTGATGTTATCCTCTGCATGGATTAGTTATATGCACTTTATGCCTTAGTTAATTGTAGAACCCGTGCAATAGAGTTAAGATTTTCGGGTGAACCAGTCTTAGAGTGGAAGGGTAGTTCAGTATGCCGGTAGGTCGCTTCATTTCCTACCTTAAAGCTAGAAAGATGATATCTAAGGGTTGCATTTACAATATAGTTTGGGTTAACGATGCTACATCCGAAACCTCGACTATCCAGTCAGTCCCTGTAGTGTGTGAGTACCCAGAAGTGTTTCCAGATGTTTAACCAAGAATCCCTCCCGACCAGGAGATCGATTTTGGTATTGACCTTCTTCTCAATACGCAGCGTATATCTATTCCTCCTTACGGAATGGCTCCAGCCGATCTAAAAACGTTGAAGGAGCAGTTGAAGGACCTTCTAGATAAGGATTTCATTAGACCGAGAAAATTTCTATGGGGTACACCAGTTCTCTTTGTCTGCAAGAAGGATGGTTCTCTTCGGATGTGCATTGATTATCGGCAATTGAACAAAGTTAACATCAAGAACAGGTATCCTCTTCCAAGGATTGATGAATGTTTTGACCAGCTTTAGGGTGCCAAGTGCTTTTCGAAGATAGAACTTAGATACGGATCCGGATACTATAAGCTAAGGGTTAAGAGTGTGACATGCCGAAGACAACCTTCTAGACTCAATATGGACACTATGAGTTTGTAGTTATGTCTTTTTGACTAATTAATGCTCTTGCAGCTTTTATTGATTTGATGAACTCGGTCTTCAAACCATACCTTGATATGTTCATGATTGTTTTCATAGATGACTTCCTTATATACAATCTCCGTGAGGAGGAACATGTCGATTATTTGAGGGTGGTGCTATAGACACTTAGAGATCACCAGTTGTATGCTAGATTCAGTAAATCTGAGTTTCGGTTGAACTCAGTGGCAGTTTTGGGCCATTTGGTATCAAGTGAGGGTGTACAGGTGGACTCTCAAAAGTGGCTTAGACCGGTGAAGAATTGGCTTAGACCGGTGAATCCTTCGGATATCAGGAGTTCCTTGGGTTTAGCTAGTTACTATCGGAGGTTTGTTAAGGGGTTTTCATCTATTGCAACACCATTGACCAAATTGACCCAGAAGAATGTGAAGTTCAAATGGTCGAAAGCTTGTGAGAGAAGCTTCCAAGAGTTGAAGGCTCGACTCACCTAAGAACTGGTATTGGCCCTACCAGAGGGTACCAATGGGTTTGTGGTGTATTGTGATACTTCAAGAATTGACCTTCGTTGTGTACTCATGCAACATAGTAATGTTATAGACTATGCTTCCAGGCAGCTAAAAATCCATAAAAAGAACTACCCGACTCATGATCTAGAATTAGCGGTGGTAGTACTTTCCATGAAAATTTAGAGACACTATCTGCATGGCATCCATGTAGATGTGTTTTCAGACCACAAAATCCTACAGCTCGTGTTTACCCAAAAAGATTTGAATCTACGTTAGAGAAGGAGGTTGGAGCTTTTGAAGGATTATGATATGAGCATTCTCTACCATTTAGGCAAGGCTAATGTAGTGAAAGATGCCCTTAGCAGGCTTTCCATGGAGAATGTGTCCCATATGGACAAGGAAAGGATGCACATTGGCTTGCATCGCTAGGAGCCCGTCTGGTTGACTCAATAGATGGGGGTGTCATTCTTCATAATGGGTAAGAATCCTCCTTAGTGACAGAAGTTGAAGCTAGACAAGACAAGGATCCTATTTTGGTAAAGTTGAAGGCAGCCGTTAAGAATCAGAAGGTATAACTCTTCCCCAAATGGGGAGATGGGGTGCTTCTATACCAGGGTCGCTTGTGTGTTCCAAGTGTTGATAATTTGAGAGATCGGATGTTGCACGAGGCTTATTAGCCTTGACTAAATCATGAAAATATACTTTACTTGTGTGGGCTTGTCCAAATCTTAAAATCATGGATACTTAATATATATTTCATAAGTCAAAATCATGGGTTCATACATAGGTAATTTATAAATATTCATTTGTACTAGGTATCTCATCATACCTAAAATCATGAATCATAAACTTGACTTTTCTTAAAACTTACATGATAGGGCATGATTTTCCAAAACTTGAAATCATTAATTTATAATCAAATCATAAAACATGATTCTGAAAATGAGGGGAACTGACCCATAGATATATCATGGAGAATTTAATAAAATTTGGGTTAAAACCCTATATGATCATAAACTTGAATTAGGACTTGAATTCATGAACTTGAGGGGATGTTTGGAAATGATAATGAAAGGAAACTCCCATTCATAGCCCTACATATCTGCGTTAATTCTCAAGTTGTCTTTGAAAGCCCAAGAGAATTGGGGAAGAATTGATAGAATTTCTAGATTGATCTTCTAAGAAAATTCAATGTTTTGCATGCATGGGAAAGCCTAGTGACCTGAAATAGGATAAACCCTTTTAAAGCACTCCTTTTAGGGATTAAAGGGATGTACTTAGGACTTAGGAGCTTAGGATTTATGAAAATACCCTTAATGAATATGCAGGAGAAACTGCACTTCCAATTGCTACGACTCATACCACGATTCGTACAATCCTCCTATGACTCAAAGTTTTCTCTCGTGATTAGCCAGTCAAATTTTCTCCAACTCTCTGAAGATTTCCGCGATCACCTATAACAACCCGTAACACCCTACTACAAATTGTACAACCACTTGTACAACCAGCACTAGAAAAATCCAATGACCTGCTACGAGTCCTTACCATAAGTCATACCCACGCACCATGTCTTGTGGTGGGGACTCGTGGTTGGGAGGGTGAACATCTAGCTCTCCACCATGGGTCATCCTACCCCGTACAAGCACCTTACAATTCGTACAATGAGTTGTACTGAGAGAAAACTTTCAGATCTTCTATTGAAACATACTTTCAATCCCAAAGCTAGTTTTAGGAACTTTTGGCGTATTACACAACATCATCATTCAAGCATTGCCAGACCCTCTCTCGATTGTCCATAGTAAGCAAATCTCCATCCATTTGGGAGAGCCAATCACGATTCCAAGAAGGTTTAGAATAGAAATATATGGTGCTATGGAGGTATGTACCTCCCCATAGGTCATGCATATCTCATAACGACCCTATGGGAGAAAAATTCAACTAAACCTTAGGCCAAGTGTTATACCTATTGGACTCAACCCAGCAACTAGACTTACAGTGTTGGGTATCCAGAAATCCCAAAGTCCTCATCATGCCTCATAGGGCCTCCCGACACGAGCCTAATAATTTGCCATGACTACGATTTTTTGCACTCAAGCCTGAGCCATCAACCAAACCAACACCTTATACCCACACTTATCAACATATAAATAAAAGCACCAGAGTCAAATAAAAATATAACACAAAGTTTCACAATGTAGCCAACACACACATCAACATGGTCGACAAAGGGAGGGACAAGCATAATATACCTTAGATTCTTGGCAAACCCAAACTAAACCAAACCTCCACCCTTATAAGAATCAAGATACTACCTAAGAACAGACCATGTTACCACTAAAACACAGCAAACACAACATAATAATAAAAAAATACAAATGATGCTTAACCGACAAGATTCCTATCAATTCAATGATAGAAACTACAAGACAACAACCTACCAGCATTAACACACTTATAAACAACCTAAAAAACTAAGGAAAACCAAAGGAAAAGGCTACAAAAATATTCACCACAAAACAGCCACCAAAGCTCGAAAAGGACACCAACACACAAGCTACACATGATTATCGAATTCCCGATATGAAAATCATGTTAAACCATAGGTTCCTACCTTAAGAACACTTGGAAAACTTAAGAAAGAGTTGGAGGGAGAGGTTTCTTACGAAGGGAGTTCCTGGAAAATGAATTTGGATAACCAACAACCAACCAAAGAGACTTAAATAGTGCTCCACCGCCATAGACCGCTTGTAACGTGCCTGCTTGCGTGGCCTCACAAAAACTCAAATATCTCTCTGTTACAAAGTAGGATTGGAGAACGGTTTAATGAAATGGAAACTAGACTCATATATCTTTGGTTTTATAGTTAGTACACCCCCTAAATCTGTATATATTGGAGAAAAGCTTTGAGACATTTGACCTAAATTTTAGGAAATTTCAAGAAGGAAATTTGCAATAACTTTTGTCGAATTTTATTCTACAACTTGATCGACATCCAATCAAAAATATGATCACATAGTGACTCAAATACCTCATAACACTTCTATCATAGCCTGTTTAATGCTCTTAGTCCTACCTCAAAAGTACAGATTTATCACTCAAATTTTTTGGGGTGTTACAAACCACCTGTACCATCCGGAGACTAATAAAATATCGTACCTGAGCCAACTCTAGGCCACTCAACAACCTCATCTATCATCAAGTCACGAGTAGTATCCACTGCTTAACAAACAATGAAAATACAAGGCAACAATACAATATGTAAATCAAATCACAATCACAGCCTTGCCAGAAACCCTCTGGGCCTTACATGCATCAAACAAACATAAGAATACATATCATAAACAATATCAATCAAGCACTGCTAGAACAACTCTCAGCTACACGTAATGGTTGGAACTCAATCCAACTAGGAGAATATTGCAACTCTAGAAAGACTAGGACATGCTGGAACAAATCTCGAGTCATACCTCGCCTCGGTACTACAGTGGAACTATCAACTCATATACCATAATAGCCCTTGCGCTCAACCCCTTGCAGGAAAAACTCTCATGTGTCTTTTATCCACAAGCCACAAGGAATCTCAGGCTCAGCTCATAGCCAGAATAACTCTTGTGCATCGGGTATCCAAAAGCAAAAAGGTCTCATACACAACGCACATGAAATCACAATATTCACAATCTGAAACAACAATAATACATTCTTAAATAATCTATAACTGGCTCTCGAACCCCACCAATCGATTATCACAACACAATAGTATTCTTTCATGTCTGGCCGTCTACCGAAAAGCCACTAACCGAGCTAAGGATTACTAGTCTAACCAGTCTATCCCCAAGATATACAAGTGTCCCACAAGAAGTTCTGCTCACCACTAACAACAAGGGACACAACCAAGCCAACCCATGTGTTACCAAAACTGTCAATGTGCCATCGACACAACCAATAAAGCCGCGGACTCAAATATAATGAAAGATCTTCACAACCATTGAACTTAACAACTATAGGATCTTATTCACTTCTCAATATCATCACCTAATCTTATTCACACGAACAACCTATAACTTGCTACAGGAATCACAAGCCTCACGCACGACCAATGGACGCAAGCCTAACAATTGCCATAACTATGATCCTCCGCACTTAAGCTTGAGCCACCAAAAAAATCCAGCACCTCATGCACACATTCATCATCATATGTATAGAAGCACAAGAGTAAAATAACAATATAACACAAAGATTTAAAACACAGCCAACACACATGTCGACACCTATGAAAATGACTACGGAATTTGTGCCGACAAAGGGAAGGACAAGCCCAACATCCCTTAGCTTCAAGTCAAGCAAAGCTAGAGGTTTCAACACCACAAACCTACTGCCTAAAGGTAGCGCAAGATGCTGCCAAGAACACCGCCAACAAACTCAACAAAGATGAAAACACGAACGAGGCAGAGCCAACCAGATTCATCTGAATTCCATGGTAGAAACTCACAAGCAAAAACCTACCGACATTATCACACCTATAACCAACCTAAATAACCAATGAAAATACAAGAGAAATCTTACCAAACATAATATTCAAGAAACAACCACCACAACACCCATAAAAGGCTCAAAAATGCAAGCTTCACAAAACTTCTAACTTCCCGACCTCAAGAATCGTGTTGAACCATGGCTTCGTACCTTAAGAACACTTAGAACACCTAAATGTTGAGTTTGACAGAGGTTTCTCACAAGGAGAGTCTCTGTAAAATGGATTTGGATGAGCAACAACCGACTAAAGGGACTTAAATAATCCTCCATCGCCTTAGCCGCTTTTGACATGCCTACATGCGCGGTCTCACAAAAATGTGAATATCTTTCTATTTCAAAGTCAGATTCGCGGACGGTTATATGCGTTTGAAACTAGAATAATAGACCTTTAATTTGATGGATTGTGTGCCTCTTAATTTCTTATATATTGGGAGAAAACCTCTGATACATTTGACCCAAATGTCAGAGAATCTCAAGAAGTAAATTTTGCTTTATTTTGCTAAATTTCATTATACAACATGATAGGTGTGCAGTCTTAGACACAATCATTGAGTTACTCAAATACCTCATAATAATTTCTTTTTAACCTAGTAAGCACATATAGTCCGACCTCGAAAGTATGAAATTTATTCTTAACTTATATGGGGTGTTATATTATCCTTCACCCTTTAGAAACATTTGTTCTTAAATGTTGGATGACATACACAATTCACTTCTAAATGCTATCACAACTTGATATAAGTTGACGTGATCGGTAACTAAGGAGGACCCAACATTGCACCGCACCAATGCACAAGACACAACTACAAGCAAAATCAATGTAAAGTATCTTACCTAATGCCAAGCAAAGCCACTTGCTGACCATAATCCATCAGGTGGCAAGTATTCCCTACACAAGTCAGCAAACATGAATCTAGACTCAACTCCTATGACAGCTAACACCTTGTACGATTTCAATCCAAAAAGAAGTGTAACAATCCTAAATTTCATGTAGACTCCTGTCTATAAGTATGTTGCACAAGACTCACATAAAAATGACTACTAGACACGACTCATAGATATCCTATGAGACGAACCGCTCTGATACTAAGTTTGTCACACTTTAAATGCAGAGGGGAAAGATTGGAACAATGTGTTGCATCTTATCAAGCACATTTGGCCCCAAATTTAACTACAATAAACCAGAACCGATGAGGTTTGGCATCACAACACAATCCAAATCAGAGTGAACAACAGACTATGATGAAAGTTGGCTCACTAACAACCAACTGATATATAATAGGATGTGAAGGCCACAAAATGGAAAAAATATGTATATTAAGGCCCATCTGGCCTACAACAACAATACTACATCCACAACAAATGTCTACGAGCCTCTATGAGTATAATAAAAATCAATTGTCTGGGACAGGGCCCCAAACTACTCATAATACAAAATTTTGGAAACTTCAGAAGACATGGAGCTTATCGACTCAGATGGAATTCCACTCAGCAACCAATAAACTTGATCCACCTATCGATCAACACCTACAGGCATAAATGCAGCACCATAACTAAGGCGTCACTATGAAAATATATCGAGTATGTAAGGCAGATAAGATGACAGATTCATAGCACAGACCAATAGATATTTTAGATAACAACAGGAGGAAAATCATGAATTAAGTAAGAAAATAGAACCTACCTAGCCCCCATAAGCTTGGCAAGTTTAACATAACATGATAAGTAAATAAATAGACGCTCAGGCAGCACCTTACCACCACGACTCACCTATAACTGACTGTACCATCCGGTGCCTTATCAAATATCATAATTGAGCCAACTCTAGGCCTCTCAACAACCTCTGCTATCATCAAGTCACAAGTAGCATCTGTAGCTTATTAGACAAAGATAATACACAAAAATAATACAATATGTAAATCAAATTATAATCATATCATTAGCAAAAAGCCTCACAGCCTTACAAGCATTCACCAAACATAAGAACATATCTCAGCGACTATATCAATCAAGTACTGTCGGAACAACTCTTGATTGCACATAGTTGGTGGAACTCAATCCAACTTGCTATTTATCATAATCCTAGGAAGTCTTGGACATGCCGAAACAACTTTTAAGTCATGCCTTGCCTCGGTGCTACAAAAGA
The DNA here is from genome assembly GCA_035772735.1 of Datura wrightii. NCBI lineage: Eukaryota > Viridiplantae > Streptophyta > Magnoliopsida > Solanales > Solanaceae > Datura > Datura wrightii. The sequence continues at coordinate 149,678,631 of JASDFA010000001.1, read as the reverse complement.
ACTGTCAACTTGTTAGACCATAATAGCCCTTGGACTCAGCCCCTAGCTGAAACAACTCTGGTGCATTGGTTATCCACAAGCCAAAAGGCCGCAAGCACAACACACACAATCACAACATTCATAATCAACAGCAATAATAATACATGCTCAAGCATCCCAGAACCGTCGCTCAAACTCCACCAACTAATTATCACAACATGGTACTATTGTTTTACATCTATCCATCCATCGATAAGCCACTAATCGAGCTAAAATACTGAACCAGTCAATAGCTAAGGTTTACAAGCAGCCCACAAGACACTCCGCTCACCACTAAAACCAAGGGACAAGGCCAAGCCAATCCAAGTGTCACCATGGTTGTCAACGTTCCATCGACATGATCTATTGATGTGTCGTGGTTTTATGACACTTTTGATCCATAAAACATAGAAAAGATGCTAGAACATAGGTGTGTTCATATGGATATGAGGTTCGTTTTCTGTATTTTCAGGGAAATCAGGCCCAAGAGTTTGATTATAGACAAGAACTGCAAAAGTGCATACAATGGTTTGCTACAGGTCAGAGTACGAGCCATACCTAGTGCTCGTAGCAGAGATTCAGAAGATGTTCATTGGTAGATCCCAATGTACGAGCAAATACCATAAGTCATGACACCATTGTACGAGTCATACCACAAACATGTGGTGAGAATCTGAGAGTCAGATACTTGGCATCCTTAGGGCATGATTTAATTGAATGTGTCAAACTAGTATAGTATGAGTCATAGGAAGGCCCCGTTGGAGAATGATCAGAGATGCCATGTTTCATAAGTTTAGAACACAATTAACACTTACGACTCTTAGTGAAAATGTATGAGTCGTACCAGCCTCCCATAGTTGAGAGATCCAGAAGATACATATGAAAATAGAAATGCAGACCATGACTCGTAGCAACACGCTACAATGCGTAGGTTATCCCAATGATAGGTGTACCTGTTAATTTAGGAAAGAATTTCATTAATTGTATAAATACTTTCCATTTATATTTCATTTGGAGATCCTATACTTTTCAATGTAATAGTGTTTTTTGAGTTTCCCAACACCACTTGGAGAACAATATACATGAAAACCTTGAGCAAAGTTCATTGTTGGGTTCTTGATTTTCAAAGTTTGTATTGTAATTGATCGTTGGGTTTTTTATTCTTCAATATTGTAAGTTGTTAATAATGATTTCTTCCTTTATTTAATATTTTGTTCTTGCAATTACGAGTACCTAAAGCCTCCATAACTAGGATTTAGGGAACCTTGGTGAAATAACAAATTAGGGTTTACACAATGTGATTCTAAATCAATACGGATGCTTGTATTGTTCATATCTTCATGTTATTTTTTTCTTAACTGTGCGCAACACTAGGATTAGCCCACACTGTCTTGTTGCTTGAACCTAGAGAAGTAGAGGTTAGGAAAAGAGAAAACAACAAAGCCTTGAAATAATTTTTATTGAATAACTTGATCTGCGTTCTCATAAAAGTTAATTTGGACTTATTGATAAAGGTTAGTTGAAAGCGCTCATGATACCTAACCCGCTGATTGAGTATAGTAATCTAATAGGAGCAAATTAGCCATTTTGATGAAGGTAGTTTATTAATTCTACCAACTAAGTATTGAAATAGATCACAAGTGTAATAACCTGACCTAGTTAAGAAGCCATGGGGAAAACTTCCCTAGTTAATTGCATATCTTCGCTAAAAACACCATTCCATAATACCGTCACTTAATTATATCTCTTATAACCCCCTTTAGGAAATAATTGAACTAAAATCATAGATACTAGAATTAGTCGATATCTTGACCATATTCCCTATGTTCGGTTCTTCAGTGACGACAATCGTGTTATACTTCTTCAGATGTGTGATTTGAGCATTATCAAAAATGGTGCCATTTTCAGGAAATACAGATTAGGATTAGATTAATTGCTTTTATTTAAATTTTAGTCTTTATTTCCTCATTTACATTTTCATTTGTCCTTGTTTCACGCACATTACCACTTTGTGAATGCCTAGTACTGATGAATTGGTAGTTTACGAACTCACTAGGCTTGTAAAAATAAATTTTTACCTAGCTTTCAAGTCAATTAGGTGGATTTTATGTCTTTTCTCCTTGATCTTTGAAGGTACTTAACTTGAATGGAGAAAAACATGAAATTCAACAAAAATCATGAAAATTGAGTTGAGGACCGGCGCTCCACCAGAGGATTTTGGTGAAACGCCGGTCAACCACAATTGTCTACTGTGCAATGCAAGGATGGAAACCAGCGGACTATAGATCTGTAGCGGCGGATCGCAAGTGCTAATGCCGAAGTGGTCAAGAACATTTTAGCCATCAATTGTGACCTACCGACGATTTATGGATCAGCATAGGTGAACTGCCATTACAAATGCTGAAGAACTTAAAATCTCACTGTTCTTCAGCTGTGACTGAGTGGCAGGCCGCGAACAGGCACCGGCGAACTATCGGTGAATCACATGTGATGCCCATCAGCGAGGGGTAAAAATGTCAAGCAAGGAAAAGGTGGAGCATATCTGTATCCAAAGAGAGGGGATTATTCTATTGAATTGGCTTGTATAAAAGTAGAGAGAAGTAGAGAGAGAAAGACTCATCTTCTTCACTGAGAAGGTAGAAAACTCCATTGGAGCTCAGACCTTGCTTGAATTTTTCATAGTTTGTGAATGGATATTGAATTATTGTTGAATGCAATGTCTTAATTTATTTACATGAGTAGCTAAATTCTTTGCTAGGGGTGTATTTTATCTTGGATTTACTCAATTGGTATAATTTTAGTGTTTCCTATGAGTTTTAAGTTGAATACTCATAGTTTCAAATGTGGGATGCATTTTCTTACTTTAATTTTTCTTGAAAGATGTCACGACCTGAACGTAGACTCAGATCATAACATGGGACAAGGAGTCCTGAGAGACTCCAAGTCAACCCATTGCATGAACATTCATCTAACTTCATTTCACTTAGAGCGTAATACTGAACATAAGATATAGCAGAAACATAATGTAACATAACATAGAATTATAAGCGGAACGTACTAAAATACATAACAACTGAGTACTACAATTAGTCTGAAAGCCTCTATCATATCATATGGGATAATGGAACAACATCCCCAACTAACCTAGAAAAACAGAAATAAAAAGAACATCAAGGTCTAAACATATATCCCTCAGAACATGAGGAACCACCAAAAGGGCTGATAGCTAACTCTAAATGGACTATTGATGGGGATGAGCCTGAGAACCGGGTCCTGTTTCATGAAATGATACAGCATAGAAAGTTTGCGGTCAGTACATGGAATGTATTGAGTATGCAAGGTAAGGAAAAAATAGATTTAACATATATAAAAACTCATAAATGATCATAAGAGTAGGACAACATGCTCATAAATTTAAATATCGTAATATAACATACGAATTAAGGTTTTCAAAACATTCGTAATACAATCATAATGATAATCATAAGAGAAAAGCTTTATTGAACATGACTTGAGCAAATATACATAATCATAAACATGTATTAATCATGAGGAACAGTGGGAGATTCTCTTAAATGACATAGCCCATAGAAGCACACATGAAGCTCGACTTGTAACCCTAGTCGGGAGGGTGTTCGTACCTTGCCAAGGGTAGAACCATGAAAGTGTGATATCACCATGAAAAGGGCCAATTGGGATAGGGACAGTCAACATGCCTACGGTGGTACGCAGTTAATGAAATCTGGGGCATAACCTAGGCCCCAAACCTACTAGGTGTTCGATACTACTCCCAAAACAAATGTAGATCTCATAGTATAACATGCATGAATTCGTTGGCTAGTTATATCATGATAATCATAAATATTCTGGTACATACGTGAACTAGCCATGACATAAGGCCCGTGAGTCGGCCAAAATATAGTTCATGAACGATAGGTTTCATGCATACTTGTAGATCATACATATACTTCGCAAATCATCAAATCATAGTGGGTATTTGAGTAAATAGATATTTCAAATCATAAATCATGATGGGTTTGTAAATATCAACAATTGAAGTAAAGATCATAACCCGATTCATCATAGATCATATATAATTGGGATTAATTTAGTGAAAATAGAAATCAATAACTTTATAATCAAAATAGTTGTAAAACCTGATCAAAATTCATAAAATATGATGTAAATCACAATTTAGAACAACCCATTGGTAAATCATTATAGTTCCACAAGATTGAAGTTAAAACCCCATGAGATTTTTGATAAACTTTTCATAAATTAATAGAGATTGAGCATGGGTGTGAACGAAAACACCCATTCGTAACCCTACATACTTGGGTTGATGATCCCTTGACTTTCCTTGAATAGTCCAAGAATATTTGAACAGGTTGAAGAAGAACCCTAGCTCCTTTCTTGAGAAAAAATCCAACTATTGATCTTTTCAAGAGGGTGAGGATTTAGGTTAGGTTAATCCCATCACTCTGACCTTAAGAAAGCCCAAAACGACGTCATTTAGGAGTTAGAAGCATACAACTTTACCAAAATACCCCCAAACTACTAAAAACACCTGGAATTGGTAGTTCCATTGACTAACATGGCGGGTCGTTATTTGCTACAACAGCCCGTTCTGAGCTTCGTTGTTACCTGTTGCTGCTTCACTAAACTGCCCATAACTTTTTACTCCGAACTCCGATTGATGCAAGGTTGGATGCATTCGAAAGAATACTTCAGGGGCTTCAATTTGATGTTCTGAATCATCCAAAAACATTTTTTAAAAGGAGATCTAATGGTCATTCGAAGTTGACCCTTGTGAGAGGTTATACGAACACTCAATCGGTAAAGGGTCTCTCTGCTCAACTTTGTGTTAGAGATTCCTTACGACCATAATTTGCATGTAATTCACTTCTTGAACTTAGTAATTGATATTAACGCCTTGATTCCATAAATTCAACAAACTACCAGAACCAATGACCCATACAATGGGCCGTGGTAAAAAAAATAACGAACCGTTGACCCTTCTTCCTTCGAAATTCTCTTAATCTACTTCAATGACCACAAATAACGACTGGCTCAATCAAGCCACGGTCCAAACAATCCTCTCGTGCGTTCTAGGAAATTTTCTGATAGCTTTCTGTAATGAAACAATGAGCACTTCTAACGACCCATTGGATCCTACAATGAACCGTACTGAGATTTTTTCTTTAGTTCTGGTGTTGTTTTCTTATTGTTTTCTATTGTAAGCCTCAGGTCTGACCTAGGAAACGTTTTGGGTGTTACATTATCTCCCCCTTGGGAACATTCATCCTCGAATGAAGATCAAGGATACTGAAAGGCTATGGAAGGAACTGCAATCCTAAAAACTAAACAATTGAAGATGAAAACTGATGGTGTGACTAATTCCGTATTGAGATTCCTGACTGAACTGAATTCTTGAAACATATGTGCATGCTTGACATAAAAGGAATTGAGAGATATGAACTTGACATGAAACTGAATAGAGCATTAAGGAGGAAACGGATACCTCAAGCTAGAACTGAGCCGGAAGGGAAAAGATACGGGTTCTCAGCCATTATATCTACTTCGGTCTCCCACATAGCTCCCTCAATAAACTGATTTCTACACAAAACCTTCACTGAGGCTCTTTACTTATTTCTGAACTTATGAACCTAATGATCAAGGACCTCTACTGATACCTCCTCCTAGGTAAGGTTGTCCTTTACCAAATGTCCTCCACCGAAATCACTAAGGATGGATCTCCGGTGCATTTCTTCAACAAGGACACATGAAGCACCGAATGCACCGAAGCTAACTCCGCTGGTAGCTCCAACTCATAGGCCACCTTTCCAACACGTCTCACACTCCTATATGGCCCAAAATATAGGGGACGGAGCTTCTCCTTCCTTCCGATCCTCAAGAATCAAGAAATCTCTACTTGCCTCAAAACAAAGCTCAAGCACCAAATTATGAATTTGCCTTTCTATATCCCTTCTGAATGATCAAAATCTGGTCAAATACGTATTCTACATAAGAAAATGAAATCATGTACACACATATTGATATACTTCTATCTCGGGCCTAAAAAGCCAATCTAAAAGTCAACCCCGAGCTCGTATGGGAAAAAATGAAATTTTATTTAAAAATCATGTTACCCATAATGTAAAGAACTAAAATATGAAATTTCATTCAAAATGGAGCTCAAATCGACTTTAAATTCATCAAAATACAGTCTCTTAACTCTAGCCCCAAAATCATCAATTTTCCTCCAATAAATTTAGGGATGCAAATGAAAACCAACTGATGAAATCATTGAGAAATACCAAATTAAGGTATAGATACTATCTCCCTTGTTATATAGAGAAGAATGCTACAAAAATTACTTAATTCTGAGCTCTAGAACTCCAAATATACTCAAAATACAAAATAAACACATTCTCTGAAAAAATACACTGTTCAGGTATTATATAGGGTTGTACCAGCATTGCACCAACAACTTTAATTTTTACTAAAATGGTCATAACGTCATCATACGTACTCGAAATGCGACGATTCTTTTTCATATAGTTCCCAAATAATGATAAGGATCTACTCGTTCAATTAAAACTCCATTTGGTGCTCGTCTGCCCAGTAAGACATCATTTTTGCTCGTTCAATAATTATTTCATCTTTTGTAATAAAAGCCGATCTTAACTGCACCAAACTTTTAAAATAACTCCTATAATTCACGCTAAGAATTTTTAAAGCCTCGGAATAATTTTTTGATCTCAAAAACTAAAAATGAACCTATGAGTTGTCACATTTTATGCTTAAAATCATACTAAACCCAAAAAATGTTCAAATCCACCCTAAACTTATCTGGAATCCTCGACCACAAACAAAACATGCAATTCAATCATAAAAAACAATCCAGACCTATTGAAATCATCAAATCACCGATATGAGGTCATTTTGATCGAACCGTGGTCAAACTTAGCCTCCTCAAAGCTCATAAATTCAACCAATTGTTCAAATCACTCCCAAACACCTTGGAATCCATGAAAACTATCCAACTAAGTAATAAATCACCATCTTGAACTAACAGAGCTTTTAGAATCCAAATTTGAGCTCATTAACCTAAAATGTTGACTTTGGTCAAACCTCTCAAACTTCAAACCTTCCAAAAACCTATAATCTTATCCAATCTTCATTGGATCATCTCAGGATTGGTGTCATCTTTCTATGCAAGTTATAAATAGCTATAAAGATACTAAAAGGTTCAAACTAGGGAAACGGGTCAAAAGTCACAAAATGACCATGTGGGTTGTTACACTTCAAGGCTTTGCTGATAATTGTGCTTCCTGAAGTTCTACATACCTGACACTTATGGAAGGGATAGGGAGTTATCTTGAACGTCCACATTTTAACCATCATTTCCATCATGCGGGAATATTCATAGGGCTTAGAGTATGGAAATTATGACCATGAATCATTCAAGAAATCTAAGCTGGGCATATATTTGATATAAAACGATCTTATGAGCCGATAAGACAAATATTAAGGACTGAGTCCATAGAGTTGAGCATGTTGATAGACATGAGTTTACATACATAATAAGGGACATGACATGAAGCTGAGATTAGTGGAATCATGGAAGAAGATTAGAATCACCATCTGCAGTAGTTGCTTCTCATTCTATGAATCTAAGTACGAATACATGTAAAGAGTACTTGGAACTTAAACATACGCATATCATGTTCACATACGGCATGAGTATAGTATCACATAGACCGAAGTACAAAGGAACACCTGAATAAGCATGGATCAATCTCCCATAGTTAGTGATCCTGGACCTTCACAATTGAAACTCAAGGATTGACCTGGTGCTTCATTTTATGGTCTCACCCTTATTATAAAAGTCATCATTCTAAGGATTGGTCCCCTTCTCAAGGCTAGGCAAAAATCACTATCTCTTTACTTCCCATTTCCCTCTAAGGCTATCATAGAAGGCTTCATACTTCTCCAACCGTACATCCGCACTCTTTTTTGTTCCTTATTAAGGTTCACGAATTCTTCTGCCTTAGCTTTTCTTAACTCCTGCAGGGAGAAATGACTCGAGAGTGCCTCTTATTCCACTGACTGGCATTACTCTTTGCAGTGTTAATACATGAGTTATAAGTATAGAAACATATTTCATAGCACGACATAGATCATGAAAGAAGGGAACATTTCCTAAACGTCCAGTAGCCTCTTCTTCATAAGTGTGGTGCGTTTCACACCCATTAATATACTCTACTTAACTCTGCTTTCAGACACCCTAGGACACTTCAAAACCTAATGCTCTGATACAAAGTTTGTCATGACCCCAACGTAGACCCAGATCGTAACATGGGACAAGGATTCTTGATAGACTCCAAGTCAATGCATGGCATGAACATTTATCTAAGTTCATATCACATAGAGCGGAATACTGAACATATGATATAGCGGAAACATAACGTAACATAACATAGCATGATAAGTGGAATGCACTAAAATACATAGCAGTTGAGTACTATAATTAGTTTGAAAACCTCTATCATATCAAATGGGTTTAAAGGACAACATCCCCAACTAACCCAACAAAACTGAAATAAAAAGAACATCAAGGTATGAACATATGGCCTTCAGTACATGAGAACTCACCAAAAAGGCTGATAACTAACTTTGAATGGACTACTGACGAGGATGAGCCTGAGAACCAGGTCCTGTATCATGAAATGATACAACATAGAAAGTATGCGGTCAGTATGTGGAATGTATCGAGTATGTATAATACACTGAAAGTGCTTAGGAGTTGGTCCGGAAAGCTAAAATGCAAAACTGCTGAAAGTTGGGAAAAGGTTGAAGAACGACAGGTACCACGACTTGTGGTAAGTAACCACGGGCTATCATTTGTGGTCGTGGGTTTAGGAGTTCAAATGTTAAGGGGAAAAAATGGTTGATTCAAGGACTTGTTGTTAGTAACAATGAGTCGTCGTGGTGGTTGTGGTAAGGATTCAGCCCAGATTGGTGAAGTAACAACGGGTGTTACAATAACCCATTGTGATGAACGACGATCCATTATTAGCCGTTGTGGTAGGGCTGTGGACTTTTACAGTGGAGACAACGGGTGGAAACCACGACCCGTTGAAGCTTACAATGAGCCATGGTGAGGCTCGTGGAAAAGGAGTGCAGAGTTTCAGAATAAGGAAACAACGACCGAAGGAACGGTCTATTGAAGCTTAGGACGATGCGTCCTATGTCCCCGTGGTATGATTTCAAGGATGGGCTTTGAGCAGTGCTTTCAACAAAGAGACAGTATGGGCCGTCGGTTGTGTCCACCACCTGTTGATACTACCCGTGGGTGCTATCTAGCCAGTTTTCAGGGCAGGTTCATTAAGGGCATTTTTGACTTTTCCACGCTTATGACCCTAAAGTATGTCGTTTTGGATATTTTTCTGAGTTTGATAAGATGAGTTAAGTACTTTATGCATGCTCATTCTCATGCAACAAGCTTAGAGAGATTTTTGGGAGAATCCAAGGTCTTCTTCCCAATGTTCGCATCTATTTCTTTGTGGGTGTTCAAGAGATTTTGAGTCAATCCATTTCTAGGTATGTAGGGTTTTAATGGGTGTCTTCCTTCCACACCCATGCCCAATTCCTATCAATTAGTGTTAAATTATGAATGATCAATTAGGGGGTTTTGATCAACTGCATGATTGTTATATCTCTATTCATGGGTATGATTAGTTTGAGTTGATATTGATGATTTACGAAGCTTGGGCGAATTCTAACTTGTTTCTCTTATAAAAATTATTTTTCTAAAATTAAATCTAAAATGCCATGGATGAATAATTCATAGAAGAGGTGATTTGTGATACGTGTGTAGTGATGATGAAATAAATGCCGAAAAGCATGTTTCTAAACCTAACCATGATTGTATTGATGCTTTCAAAGTGAATTGAATAAATTCTAGTATGATAGAGCTTTGGGTGATGCCCACATGATGTTTAAAGTAATGATTTTCCCCACCATAAGCTTACCACATGGTTTGAAGTGAATTTTCCTCAACTCTTATTATAAATTCTAGCTTGTGGTATGTTTCGAAGTAAAGCCTCCTATATGCATGAAATAGTGATTGAGATGTGTATCACTATAAGCTTTGTCGATAGAAAATTTTAAGCTTCATTTATATATGATATTAAGTCTATGCACGATGTTATTATAAGCTTCGTCAATAGATATTGTTGAGCTTCGTTACATATGATGTAGAGCATTACATGTCTTTGGGAGAAGAGTCTAGCACCGAGTGGATGAAGGGTCGACTATCCTATGCCCCAGAACTATGCGCCAACATAGGTTGATACTTATACATTATTGGGATTTCCCTTGTGAACTATCCCCCGCCGATTGGCCCATGAGCTTGATATAGATATCTTGGTAGCATCCATCACCCTGGAAAGGTTTAAGACGGCTCTTTCCACTTGAGCGTGATTGTTGGGGCCATGTAAGCTCTATCGTGGTATGTCGGTTAAGTGAAGAGTCTCCCACTGTCCATATCATTCAGATTGCATATTCACTATTCATGATGATCAATTATGCAAGGATGTACAAGAAGTAAGGTTTGACTCAGGGTTTTGCTTTTGATATAAATGTCATGTTTCAGCTTGAGTCATTCGAGTCAGTCATGATGTTATAAAGCCATGCATGATCATGTATAGTATAAGTATCATTTCATAATGAATGCATGTAGTCTTCTTCTTATCCTTAAAAGATAATGATATATGTATAACTTGCTTAAATGGATTTATATTAGTTTCGCGGTTTTACTTACCTTGCATACTCGGTACATTCCACGTACTAATTGCATACTTTTTACGATGTATTGTTTCATGATACAGGATCCGGATCTCAGGCTCGTCCTTATCCTTAGTCCATTTCAGCTTACGATATCAGTTCATTCGTGAGTCCTCATGTTCCGAGGGTTGTTTGAAAGACTTTTACATTATCTTGAGTATCAGTACTTTTCGGGTTAGTTGGGGATGTTGTCCCATCAACCCATCATATGTAGTAGAGGCTTTCAAACAAGTATGTAGTACTCAGCTCTTGTATACATCCTGTATTTCTTGATGTTATGCTATGGTTGCGTTTTCGCTATGTTTTATGTTTGATGTCCCGCTTGTTTAATTGAGAATAGTTGTATGCATGTTCCATGGGTCGACTTGGGGTCTCTCGGTGTCCCTTGTCCTGTGTCTACGATCTGGGCCTCTGTTCGGGTCGTGACAATATGCAAGGTAAGTAAAACGGACATTTAAAATGTATAAAAACTCACAAATAATCATAAGAGTAGGACAACATGCTCATACATAAATATCACAATATAACATATTCCTCAAGGTTTTTAAAACATTCGTAATACAATCGTAATCATAATAATAAGAGAAAAGCTTTACTGAAGATGACTTGTGCAAATATACATAATCATAAACATGCATAAATCATGAGGAACGGTGGGAGATTCTCTTAACTGACATACCCCATATGAGCACACATGAAGCCCGTCTTGTAACCCTAGTGGGGAGGGTGTCCGCACCTTGCAAAGAGCAGAACCATGAAAGTGTAATATCACCATGAAAAGGGCAAATTGGGCTGGGGACAATCACAAAGGAGGTCCCAACATACCTACGGTGGCACGTGGATTATGAGATCCAGGGCAGAACCTAGGCCTGGAACCTACTCGGTGTTCGATACTACCCCCAAAACATATATAGTGCTTATAGTATAACAAGCGTGAATTCATGGTCTAGTTAAATCATGATAAACATTCTTGTACAGATGTTAACTAGCCATGACATAAGGCCGGTGAGTCGGCCAAAATATAATTCATGAATCATTGGTTTCATGCATACTTGTAGATCATACATATACTTTGAAAACCATCAAATCATAGTGGATGTTTGAATAAAATGATATTTCAAATCATAAATCATGTTGGGTTTGTAAATATCAACAATTGAAGCAAAGATCATAACCTGATTCATTATAGATCATACATAATTGGGCTTAATTTTATAGAAATCGAAATCAATAACTTTATAATCAAAATAGTTGTAAAACTTGATCAAAATTCATAAAATATTATATAATCACAGTTTAGAACAACCCATTGGTAAATCATTAAAATTCCACAAGATTGGAGTTAAAACTCCATGAGATTTTTGATAAATTTTTCATAAATTAATAGAGATTGGGCATGAGGGTGAACGGAAACACCTATTCATAACCCTACATACTTGGGTTGATGATACCTTGAATTTCCTTGAAGAGTCCAAGAATATTTGAAGAGGTTGAGGAAGAACCCTAGCTCCTTTCTTGAGAGAAAATCCAACTATTGATCTTTTGGAGAGGATGAGGATTTAGACTAGGCTAATCCCTTTAATCTGACCTTAAGAAAGCCCAAAATGATGTCATTTAGGAGTTAGAAGCATTGGAGTTTACCAAAATGCCTCCAAACTACTAAAAAAACCTGGGACAGGTTGTTGGTTGCTACAACAGCCCGTTCCAAGGTTCGTTGTTACCTGCTACTGCTTCACTAAACTACCCATAAATTTTTATTTCGAACTCTGATTGATGCAAGGTTGGATGCGTTAGAAGGAAGACTTCAAGGGATTAAATTTAAGGTTCTGAATCATCCAAAAACATTTTGTAAAATGAGAGCTATGGTCATTTAAAGTTGACCTTTGTGAGAACTTAAACGAACACTGAATCGATAAAGGGACTATAAACTCAACATCGTGCTAGAGATTCCTTATGAAAATAATTTGCATGTAATGCACTTCTTGTATTTAGGAATTGATCTTAATGCCTTGCTTTCATAAATTCACCATCTCGGGTCTATCCATATACCGAGAGCGGTTCCACACTTACCCGTGATTTTCAACAAACTACCAGAATCAACGACCCATACAATGGGTTGCGGTAAAAAAACAAAGAATCTTTGGTCCTCCTGTTTGTTTCCCCCATTGTTCTTTCGAAATTCTCTTAATATGCTTCAATGACCACAAAGAATAACCGGTTCAATCAAGACACGACCCATACAATCCCCTCGTGGGTTCTAGGAAAATTTCTAATAGCTTTCTAGTAATGAAACAATGAGCACTCCCAACGACCCGTTGGACCATACAACGAACCGTAGTGAGGTTCGTTGTTTGGTTCTGGTATTCTCTTCTTGCTATTTTCTATTGTAAGACTCAAGTCTGACCTAGGGAACGTCTGGGGTGTTATAGAAGAGGAATTTAAAGAATGGGTGTGGAAATACTAATGGGTAATTAGGTGATAATTATGTAGGGGTTGGACTATACATAGCCAAAAGTCCATTATTACACATCCATTAAGAATCAAAGCTAGAAATAGTAGATTCATACCAACGTAGGCATTTAATTGGTAGAGAAATGTAAGATGCCACCTAATATGAAGCTAATTATACTATTGAGTAAAGCTAGGAGCTATTAGGAAACCCAATCCAATGACGCCCCTATCTATATCACACCCCTAGTAGTCTCTTCTTTAGTCTTTTCTAAACTTTGCCCTTGTTTTTAGTGTGCAAATCCATATTTTATTTTATAAATCATGACTTCCCCAATTTTCTCTTATTTTTCTTGCAACATTGATTCGAATTAGTTCAATTTAGTAAATGACTACGTGTGATTAGCCGACATTCCTTGTGGGATTCTACCCTGACACCCATAAGTTTTATTTGTTTTGACAATGATTGTGTACATTCTTTCATAAAGAAGAGTGTATTTTGGATGTTATCAAAAATGGCTCCATTGTCGGGGAATGTAGTTAGATACCCTTTAGTTGTTGTTGTTTTGAAGTGATCTTGCATATTGTTTGGTTTGACTTTACAATTGTGGTTGCTGCCTTATAGGTTCAACTTGATGTGAGCCAGCACTGACTAGAAGGAGAAGGTTCTTTGGGCGGGCACATAGATCATGAAGACGATGACCCCGTGATTCTCAATGTAGCGAGTGCAATCCGCCTACCTCCAATAGTAGGGAATGCGATTTTTCATGTGATGAGTATAATGCTGCACTTACTTCAAATGAAGGAGCTCTTCAGAGGAATGCCTAGTGAGGATGCAAACAAGCATCTCTGCAACTTCTTAGAGATTTGCCAAACCTTCAACATTACAAATATCACCCAAGAGTCAATCAGATTGAGACTTTTTCCATTTTCACTCACAGGAGAAGTAACCGCTTGGTTTGAGGAGTTGCCTCCTGGTCTATTACCTCATGGAATGATCTATAGAAGCATTTTCTGATAGGTTCTTTCCTCCATCAAGGATGTTGCAGCTGAGGGATGACATTACTAACTTCCGACAACTTACAGGGGAACAACTCCATGAATGTGGTTGATATTTACGAAAAAGGTGGCCATTTGTCCAAACCATGGCTTACCCGATAGGGTTCAAGTTCAAAGCTTCTACCGTTCATTGGATTCTATCGATAAGTCTGTGAAATTACTTTGGGGGGAGGATCCATCATGGATCAGGCCTATGAAGTAGCCAAGGCATTACTTGATAGAAAGATGAAGACCAATAGAGCATGGCATATCAGTGAAGTTGAGGTATCTTCGAGTTATGTTTCCCCAAATCTTGTGAGTGCAGAGTTGAGAAAGAGAGACGAGGCTAGAAATGAAAATCTTTCCAGAATGATGACCCATCTGGAGTTGATAACAAAGCAAATGATTGGAGCTAGTACAAAGAGTGTGAATGTTGTAGGTGCTCAAACCCAAGCTTAATTTGATGATGACACTTTACCCTGAGATATGAGGAGGAATGTCAATACATGTAGGGCAATTGGGGGGTTATCGCCTTGAGTATCAAGGTGCCAATCAAGGCCCTTGTCACCCTTGGGAGGAGAATCAAGGTTGGAGAAATAGTGATTATCCAGGATGGGGGGACAAAAATGATCAGTAGGGGAAGAGAGAGAAAAATCGCAAAGGAGAGCCCAATCACCGAGTTCTAACCAATATGTACCTCCTCCAAAAGAAGAAGCATCTCAAGGATAGCTTAGAGTGAGTGATGTTGGCAACTCAAAGATTGAGGACATGTTGTTGCGGGTGTTGAAGAAAGTTCAATCAACTAAAAGTGGTGTTAGAGAGTTAAAAGGGAGGTGTCTAGCCTCGCCCAAATCATAAGCTCCCTCTCAGCTTCAATCAAACACGTCGAAGAGCTAATGAACCCCTGCATTGAGGGTGCACTTCCTAGTGATACTATTCTGAACCAAAACAAAGATGGCCATTGTATGGCAATCATGACTAGGAGTAGTAAGATATTGAATGTTGCGAGCATGAAGCCCAAGGATGTCGATGACCCATAGGCAAAGGATGATGATGTGTTGGAAGAGGTTCCAAAAGCACCAAGTGTGTGATGATGAGTAAGGAAAGGATGAGGGAGATGTTGGGTTGACTCCCCCGGATAATGTCCATGTGAATGCAGGCAAGAACACTCCTAGTGATAAAGATCATGAAGCGTGATTTCCCCCACCATATCCATAGAGGTTGGCCAAAAAGAAAGAGGATAATCAATTTCAAAAATTCATAGAAATGTTCAGCAAATTATCCATTAATATACCACTTGTGGATTCCTTGGTAGGAATGCCAGGATACGCAAAATTTATGAAGGAACTCTTGAAGAAAAAGAAGGTGGTGGATACAGGCACCAATTAAGTGACCCATCATTATAGTTCTTTGATGACCAGCAACCTTGCTCCAAAACTTGAAGATCCTAGAGCATTCACCATTTCTTGCACAATTGGATTCTCCATGCTCAATAAGGATCTTTATGACCTCATTGATAGTATGAATCTAATGCCTCTAATGATCTTCAAGAAACTTAGGTTAGGGAGTCCTTAACCTACCTATATGAGGTTGTTGATGGTAGATAGGTCGCTTAAATGATCCATTAGATTGCTAGTTGATATCCTTGTGAAGGTAGACAAATCCATACTCCTAACTGATTTCATTATGCTGGATTGTGAGGTGGACATCGAGGTGCCAATCAATTTAGGGCGACCTCTACTAGAAATGGGAAGGGATTTAATTTATGTGCAACTTGGGGAGGTTAAGTTTCAAGTAGGTGGTGATGAGGTTACCTTCAATGTATGTCAGCCTACTAAGCCCACGGATGAGTGTAAGGTTATAACAACGCTCGATGGAGAAGAATAGCATTATGAATCTGTTGATGTTGAGAGTGAATTGGAGGATGACCCTTCAAAATGCTAGAAATTACGAAGGTATCTGTCCTGCCACGATGTTAACTATGGCGCTTCTTGGGAGGCAACCCAAGCATTTTTACCTTAAGTATTTTGATGTTTTGTTGTTTTTTATTTTATAGGTAGATTAGATGAAAAAATAAAGAGAAGAAGAAAATGGCAGGCATGGCGCTAGATTGGCGGAATGCCGGTATACAAACGCAAAGTGCCACCCTACTTCCAGTGTGAAGCAGAATAGTGGAGAACACAAGAGGGTGCCTGCGATCCACCGGGGGGAAGCCTGTGACAACCCAGAAATCGTTTGTGCAGCACTGGTTCAAAATAATATACCTGGGAGTTTAACATCTGTTACCCAACAGGCGGAATGCCTCTGTCAACCTGCGAACCGCCGGCCATAAAACAGTGAGTTGAGAAAATTTTTTATCACCTACTATAAAGCGGTGGATCACTGGTCCCTATCAACGATCACCGCTCAAGCATCGGTACATGTAAGGACATATTTTAAAAGGTTGACTACTCCATGGACCGAACTAGACCTGGGTATTTAAAAGTTCCGGTCAAAATCCCGCCAAATCTATATAAACCCTATCTTTCACTTCCCCATTTTCCCATTACACCTTTTTAACTTCCCCATTAATTACCTTTCCGCCGTCCTACAATTAAGTTAACCTTTTCACCTACCAATCCATTCCATTTCATCTCTCCAATAAATCCCACACTTCATTCCCCTCATTTCATCACTACTCACTCATCTCTTCACTACACAAGGCAAGAAACTTTTTTTCTAGAACTCCATTGTTCAAGCTCGGATCTTTGTTCTAAAATCCAATTGGTGTGTGACTCTTACTCTATTTTTGATTATTGTTCAAAGATATGGATTATTTTGAGCATGTGAAAATCAAAGTTTACCTTCGCACGTGTCCCCATTAACCCCATGATTATGCTTGTTAGTGATTTTGCATCATTCATATTGTGGGTATCTTAGGATGTGATATATTGCTGAATGACAATGTGGGTCTTGTTGCTGAAAAATGCTTGCTTCATACTGTGTTTGATTTTAGTTAGGGCTGAACTCTCATTAGCCTCGTGTGTGCTTAAAATGCACAATTTTCCCGATCATAGATGGAGTAGCATCTTTCTTAAGGGTAAAGTGTCACTTCTACTAGTTTGGCTATTTTTATGTTGAGTGAATAAGTCTTCAATTTGAATGTTTTGTGATTTCGCTGAGTTTTGGATGAATTTCCTTGACAAGTGTCCACTAGCGAACCAACGGATGAAACGCAAGTTGGCATTCAGGGCTTCAAGCCACTGGTCCAGACCTGCATTACAGCGGTGTTCCGCGAGTAAATATCAGTGAAATGTCGGTGTGTCGTCGGTCGATCCCTATGTCCCCAGTAGTCTGTTAACGTTCGGCGGGTAACTGGCGGTTCGGGAATCTTCATCTGCATGTCGAAGGTGTCCTTCCAGTACTGCCAATCCTTAAAATCTGAACTCTTCTACTTTTTTTCCATCTAGTTGTTATAATTCCTTGCCTTAGTTTAGGATATATGTAAAAAAAAAATTTTGAACAAAAATACCAAAATAACGTAATGTTATATGGCACTAACATGGTTTTGTAAAGTATGTCTTCATCCGTGCAATCAATCAAGGGCAAGGCCCCGACCACTTCAAAAGGCAAGGGAAAAGGGAAAGCAAGGGAGACCCCAACCCCTAACACCTGAGAAGCCATTACATTCTGCGTACCTAACATGGATGGGCACTACGCCACCACTACAGAAAAGCGCATTGATCTAGTGGGGCTATGGAGTTGTTTCCCCAACACCACAACATAATTCACAGAATGCCAATGGCATGTCTTTGCCAACCCTCTGCCTGACTTTCACTATAGCCTAGTGCCCGAATTTTATAAATCATACTAGGCAAGGCAAGAGAGCATGCCGCACAGAGGCAAAGTTGATGAATTCCCCTGCCTTCCTTCTGTCATGGTGAGGGGTGTAGAAGTGGACATAACCCCTGTGGCCATCAATTCCTTATTCTGGGAGGACGAGATTGACACCAGTTCTAAGTATGCTTCTAGAATTGCTAACAAAGAGAACCAGTTTGGGTGGACAACTCCCACCATTATGACAGACACTCATTTTTGGGCCTCAGTGGGTGGCAAGATATCCCAGCATGATCTTAAGTTTGATGCCAAGATGTGGCTAGATTTAATTTGTGGCTGGATTATGCCTTCAAAGAATAAGCTGGGAGTAATCTTTGGAGCAACCATCCTCATCACATGCATCGTGACAGGGGTCTCCATAAATTTTTTGGGAAATAGTGTCCATTAAGATGAAGAGGAAAGCGAGGCAAGTTAGAACATCAATGCCCTACGTTGTGCTGATATCTCAGCTATGCCTTCAAGCCGGAGTGCCACTCTTCCGCGATGAAGCCCCTAGCTCTGCTACTTGTGCGATTACAGTGGATAGAAAAAGGGATGCAGATGCTTCAAAGATTAAGAATAAGTTGTTACAAGCCTTTGAAATCCCCTAGGAGTCCCTCACTAATGGGTTTGAGTAGGCCCCAATGGCCCCCGATCTCAACATGTCACTACCAGAGTTGTCGTGCTAGGCTTTAGAAGAAGCACTGACTAGGGGAGCCATACCTCCTCCAACATCATCCCAGCCAAGTAGCCTCAATAAACTGATGCAAATCTCCACCTACTAAATTTTGTGGGTATTTTCAAGGAGTACAGGTGATGTGTTGCGGATTTACAACACCTTTAACGCTCAAAACTGAGAAAAGAGCATGGACTTAGGTGTCTTTATGTGGATATGAGGCACTTTTCCTTTGGTTGCAGGATAAATTGGTGTTGGAGCTAAAAAATGCATAAGAAAGCCTGAAGGATGCAAAATAGGCTTAAAGTGCAGTTCACAGTACGAGTTGTAGGAAGGTCCTATGGGTTGTACTGATGGCCGTGAAAAGTTGCAGAAGGCTAAGGTTGAAGAGATGCAATGTGTGAGTCTCAGTACCAGTAGTATCAAGCTTGTACGAGTCGTGGTGGTAAATTCTTGAAAAGAATCTTCAAATTTGCATAAGAGGCTGACTCATGCCACAGAAAGAATGTACGAACCGTGGGAAGAAGGTACGAGTCGTACCATGGCGGTCGTGATAAACTTCAAAAGAATTTCAAAGTTTCAGAGTTTAGCCACGGGAGCTCAGTACGGATTGTAGGATGGTGGTATGAGTCGTACCAGGATCCAACACATAGCCAAAATCCAGCCATCCATGCAAGGTACGAAAGGATGGTACGGGTCATAGGATACTGGTACGTGTCATAGGTTGACTCATGACAAAGACAGAACCAGATATGGAAATTCACCTTGTCAGCCTAGGAAAAGGATTCTTGTGTCTATATGAATACTTTTTAGTTTTTATTTTTTGGGGAGAATTGATTAGAAGTGATCAGAGAAGAGATTTTTAGGAGAGAAAGAGAGAATTGAGTTGATTGTACTTGTGATCAAACTTTTCCTAAATTCTTCTTTTTCTTGCTATTTGTTCTTGAAGATTTTGCTGAATAATTAAAGGAAGTGTTTTTCTTATTCATTCTTGTTTGTATGGATTTATGTTTTTAATAATGAATGCAATTCACAACCTTACAACTATGAGAGGCTAAAACCTCCATAGCTAGTGTTGTGGGAACCATGATGGATTAACAAGCTAGGGTTGCACAAAGTGATTTTAAAACCAATACAAATACTTATATTGTATGCTCTTCATTCTTAAACGTTTCTTAACAGTGAACAACGTTAGGACATGCCAGAATTTTTTATTTGCTTAGGACTAAGAGGTAGAGATTAGGAAAAGAGAATTACAACAGAGCCTTGATTTTGATAATCATTGTATTAACTTAAGTTGTGGTCACAGGATAGTTAAATTTGGAACTTAGTGATAACAGATAGTTTGAAACCGCTCATGAGACTTTGTCAAGTGATTGAGTATTCTCATTTGATAGGGACTGGTCAGTCGTTTGAATGAACCTAATTTATCAGTTCTATAAGTATATATTGGTGATAATCACAAGTGTATACCCAAAGTAGTGATGAACCCATGGGGAACACAAATGTTTGGGTCTGTTAGATGGGTATATAACTCACACGCAAGTGCACGTGGTCGAACAAGTAGTAAAGTGGCTTAAGTAAGCTAAGTATCGATCCCACAGGGACTGGGATGAAGTGCAATCTACTCAAGTATACTATATTTCGATTCTAAAAATGCAGACGACAGTGTAACCAAAAGTTTGATATTTAGTTTTATAATTTTTATACTAAATCTAAAATAACTATCTATTTTGAGTCTGAACTATGAATGAGAGCATGCTGAGGTTAAACGAACAAGTAATGAAATTAATTATCGACATAGTTTGGTTAGTCTTTTCCTCCAGTTGCTACCCAAGAACATTTGCGAAGAGATTAAAACTATCGTATTTAACCTCACTTAAGAATCATGAACCATCCACCTACATTTCTGTGATTAAATGCAATTCATGTTCTAGCCATACAAACCCGATTCCTAAATTGACTAATACGACTTTCAGGTATATTTCTATCCTGAAAGTAAATCAATTCCCAATTTTCCCAAAACAAGAAAAGATCATATCCTATTAATTCACAACTTTCCAATTTCTTGCTCTCTCGAGTGAAACCAGACTTTTTAGATATACATTAACATAGGCCACACATTAATGCAGTAAGAACAGGAATTAATAGAACAACATGGAAGAAAAGATGGAAAACCACTATGATCAACAGTCCATTTCATTACAATTGTTCATAACCTCAGCAAGAAGAGGATTTAGCCACTCATTTGTGGATTAAACATCGTTAAATGAGTGTTAAACATACGAGAAATTGAATACAAGGAGAAGGAAAGAGAGAAAAACCCTGATAATTTCGTCCCCTCAACTGCCTGTAACCCACGTTCTTGCTCCACCAAGTCAGGATATTGAAAAATGAACCTAAGTGTTCTATTTATACTGGTTGGAATTTTTCCCGGAATAACAAGCAACGTGTCACGGAGTGCATCGCGGAGCACTGCCTCCGTGACACGCTATGGACGCGGACCTCTTCACTGGAATTGGGGGTCCAGGAAATACATCCCAACGTGGCACGGCGTGCAACGCGGAGCCATGCCACCGTGCCATGGACCTATCGCGTACCCTCTCTGGAATTTGAGCGAAATTTCCCTATCCAGGCAGAAGGCCTCCGCGATGGCAGCGTGACACGGCTCCATCACGGAGCCCCTTTATTTCATGTTGTCCAATGTCTTGTCCCTTGCTCGCATCCAAGTCCAACTCCGATATCCTCCAACATGCATTTTAGCTTTCCGAAATTACATTTTACCTGCAAAACAATGCTAATGATGTTGGTTAGTATAAATTCACCTTTTATTACCAATTACATGAGAATGTATACACATCGATAGATAAGCAAGGCTAAAATGGTACTTTTGAGTATCACTTGGGCATATAAATTTGCCCAAGATCACTTACCCCACACTTAAATCCTTGTTCGTCCTCGAACAACAATCCTACACTTCATGCAATTTACATCCCAACCTCGCTACTTTGGTTCGACAATTTAGGCTACGGTCATATCGATTATTCAATACAGCAAATCATCAAGAAAACAAGCATGGTCATATCAATGCAATGACCTTCAATACATCAAGACCTCCTAGACTTCAAGAATCGACCCTCGATATTGGCAAACTCATGCAAATCAGCTGATCAAGATATCCGAAATGAAAATTAATCTCTCATCAAGCATGTGCCCTCACAACATAAGAGAATCTTCCCCTTTTTGCTCATAAGACTCACAAAATTTTAAGCAGGGGCATGTAAACACAATTTCGCTCTCTCTCCCAAAAGAATTCACATGCATCATGTCATGACCCATAAGCTTGCCCTTAGTGTATTACTCCACTAATATAAAGAAGTGCGATGTAAGATCACGTAGGACTTTAACTGGTTGTAATGGAAGCTACGGAACTAGTAAATATTGGGTTAGCCAATAATAGCCACTAGCATCCTTAAGCGCCTTTTCAACACATCCCATGAACTCATGGACATTGTTTCTTCTTTTCATCCTCCCATTCTTGATGTTTCTCTTTAGTTGGGCCCATCGTATTAAGCACACTTGACACAACAACAAAGATTATTCATGCACCTTCATTATAGTTTATTTATAGCAAGTGCACCTTCAACCTTTTCTTTTCTTCTATCGCTCTGCTTTTCTTTTTCTTTTCACCATTCTCACTCTTTGACACTTCGGGAAAATGATTTTCTCTTCTTAAGCGCTTAAGAGTTTTGTATCGACTTTACGGCTAATGAAAAGAAGGGATTAAGCTCGGTTTACACTTTATGACAAAAGAAAAAAATAATAGGCTAAAGGCTCAACGGGCTATCTAGGGTATAAAATCAAGGTGGGTATAACAAGGAAAAATAGAAACTCTCGGATAAAACAAAGAAATGCCTACATCCTTTCCTACAATACACCTCCTTCATTTCGTTTTGCACACACCAGGCAAGTTCTAGACACTTCACAATTGCATGGAATAACAACACCTCACTTCACACTTTTTGCACATGCTCAATTCAAGATGTATTCACAGACTCTTCAATCAGCTACTTACAAGAATTCAAAATTAAGCCTCAATCACACTGAATCGAACTCTATGGCCTAGGTATCTCAATATATTTACAAAGTTGCATGTTTTCATACGAATTACCTTTGCATTTTAAATATCATGTACAACACGCAACCAGAATTTCACAACCATACAGTAACTACAGGTTTTGGGATGCAACCTACCAAAGAAAAAAACTGAAAAATAATTGAAAAAAACTACTCCTAATGACTACATTTCCCTTAAGACGGTCGTCATCCATCCATCATAGGAAACAGTCACTACTATGACTTCGGTTCAATTGGACCATTCTCGGTAAAAGAACCGAAAACAAACGTCGAGAAACCCAGAAAGTAAATCAAAAATGTAGAAAATATCGATCATTTCGATAACAAAAATATGTACAAAATATTTTAAAAATATCGATCATTTCGATAACAAAAATATATACAAAATCAGCTAGAAACATTCAGCAACACACATCAATTTCACATAAATTTACAAATACAGAACAACAACTTAACAATTCATAAATCACAGGGAACAACAAAATTTCACAAGCACGACAACAGATTAGAGCATACATACATAACAGCACAGCCCAACACCTAACTACTCCCACCCCACACTTAGCTCGAACAATGTCCCCAGTGTTCACAAAAATTAAAATAGCACAAAAATCGGGTGGTGGAACTCCCTGATCAGTCAAAGTACTCCACTTCTTCGTCGGGTGCTGCTACTTCATCTCCCATGTCTGAATCACCCCCGTCGTCTTCATCGGACTCCACATCGAAGTCCTCCCGATGTGTCTCTTCATCTGTGGGGACGTCATCATCTGTGGGCTCTACAAATGCTGGCCCCACTCGGCATAGAGCCCTGGCGTTCTCGCCGAAGGGGTAGTCTAGCTCGAGCTGCCATAGCTCCTCCTCTGTCGCCGGCCTCCCGCCTATCCTCAGCTGGAGCATCTGCATCGCATACATTCGAGCCATATACTGTCATCACGAGCATGTCGCTCGCCAAGTGTAAGCACTGGCCCGTGGGTGGTGTCGGGTGCCTTAGTTTTAGTAACATCTAAGGCCCGCCACTCCATCTGCGGGATATAGTCAAGGGCTTCCTCCTCGACATCTAGGCCCCTGAGGAAGGTGGTGAGTAGTCCACCAAAGCCATACCTGTGCCCCTGATGCAACCCGGCTCTCTTCACGGCGGAGATAATTACCGCCCCCACGTTGATCTCCAGCCCTTTCATCAGGGCGTACACCAGGAATACACGATCCCGAGTTACATCTGTCATATGTACCCCCGGGATTAGGCAGGAACAGACAATCTTCAGCCATATTCTGGCTTCCCTATTCATCTGTGAATAGGGCAAAGTCTGGTGGTAGCCCCTCTCTTTGTTTCTGCTCCATCTAGCTGTCGATCGGGTCCCACACAAGGTGCGTCTGATGTCCGCATATGGTGGGGTAATGTTCAGCTGTCGGAGCACGTGAGCGTCTGTGTCCCGCGCTCCTATGATGGCATTGAGGTGGTGGGGCTCCAAAGTGACTATTTGCCCTCTGATTTTGATGGTGTGACTTCTGATCGTCGGGTTCCAATTGGCATAAAATTCCCGAACCAAGTGCAGATTGCATTCCTTGGGCTCATAAAAGATGAAGTTGAGCCCAGCTACCTCAATCCTAGGGAACTCCTGTGCCAATGGTTCCCGTGCTATATGCTCCTCGGGGAAATATTTATTTCTTTGTGCTTTGCGTACCATTTTTTCCCCTCATCCGTCACCCATCTTGTTCCGTATTGGCGGCGTTGGCCGCGTGGAACTGCTGGTGCTGCTGGGACTGTTGTGCCCAGTCTGATTTGCTTCCTTCCGGCGCCCGAAGTTGATGCGCCTTTCCCTTTCTCTTGCCTGCTTGCCATTTTACCTGTCAACCCAAGTAGACAAGATCAATGTTGAGCTACTAGATATTAACTTCAACTAAGGTCGGGTTAAGCTAGGTTACCCCATGATCTTGGGCAGATTTATATGCCCAAGTGATACTCAAACGTATCATTTTCGCCTTGTTTATTGTGCAATGTGTATACATTTTCATGTAATTGGTAATAAAATGTGAATTTATACTAACCAACATGATTAGCATTGTTTTGCAGGTAAAACATGATTTTTAGGAGCAAAAATGCATGTTGGAACAATATCGGAGTTTGACTTGGATGCGAGCATGGAAAAGACATTGGAATGCGCAATGTAAAGGGGCTCCGCGATGGAGCCGTGCCACGCTACCATCGCGGAGGCACACTGCCTGGAGGGTGATTTAATTGGCAATTTCCAGTGAAGCCTCGCGACAGCTCCGTGGCACGGAGATAAGCCTCCGCGTTGGCCTCCGTGCCATGTTGAGGCTATAATCTCGGACCCTGGATTTCCAGTGAGGGTCCACGTCCACGCCGTGTCACGGAGGCAGTGCTCCACGTTGGCCTCCGTGACACGTTGCTTCTTATTCCGGGAAAAATTCCCAATAGTATAAATAGAACACTTAGGCTTATTTTTAATTAATTCAAACTTGGTGGAGCAAGGACGTGGGTTAGAGAAGTTGAGGAACGAAAAAGCTAAGGGTTTTTCTCTCTTTCTTTCTTCTTTCAATCAATTGTTTGTATGATTAACACTTGTTTTAGGATTATTAATCCACAAATGAGTGGCTAATTCTCTTCCTTGCTGAGGTTGTGAACAATGGTGATGAATTTTGATTGTTAATTGTATGGTTTTTCATCTTCTTCTTCTATGTTGTTCTATTAATTCTTGTTTCTACTGCATTAGTGTGTGGCCGACATTAATGTACATCTAAAAAGTCCAATTTCACTCGAGAGAGCAAGAAATTGGAAAGTTGTGAATTAATAGGGTATTGTTCTTAACTTGATTTGGGAAAATTGGGTTTTGATGTGCTTTCCTAATAGAAATATACTTGAAAGCCGTATTAGTCAATTTAGGAACCGCAATTGTATTGCTAGGTCATAAATTGCATTTGATCACAGAAATGTAGACGAATGGTTTATGATTCTAAAGTGAGATTAAATATGAGAGTTTTAATCTCTAGGCTAATGTTCTTGGCTAGCAACATGAAGAGAAGAATAACCAAATTATGATTATAATCAAATTCATTACTTGTTCTTAACCTTGGCATGCTCATATCCATAGTTTCAATTCAAAGTAAATATTTGTTAGTAGTTTTAGTATATAAGTTATAAACAAAATTATTTAACTTTTGGTTACGTTGTGTCAGCATAATTAGAAGTAAAGCTAGAATATAGTATAGTTAAGCAATTTCACTTATCCAGAGTCTCCTTGGTTCGATACTTGGCTTACTTAGCCACTTTATTACTTGTTTGACCACGTTCACTTGCGTGTCGGTTTTTACCTATAACCAAACAAGCCGGACAAGTTTTTGGCGCCGTTGCCGGGGAGACTAGGCAATTGGTGAAATTGTGTTAAGTGTAAATTTACTGTATTTTTGTTTTATTTTCTTAAGTGTTGACAACTTGGTCTTAGCCTGTATTTTGCAGACTTGATTTCTGTGAAACCGAAGCAGGTGAATGCAGTGACCACGAGGAGTGGTTTGCAGTTGAAGGAGATGGAACCGGAAAGACCGCCTCAAAAGTCAGGAGCAGCAGATGTTGAGGAGGAACAAAGTTCTGATAGGGGGAAGATCAAAGAAGCAGAAGCAGAAAGACCTCCACCCCCGTTCCCTCAACGACTCAAGAAACACAAAGAGGAGGCGTGTTTCAAGAAATTTATGGAGGTGCTTAAACAGGTACATGTTAATTTACCTCTTGTTGATGTCTTGTAGGGAGTGCCAAAATATGCCAAATATATTAAAGACATCGTGGCCAACAAAAGTCGTCTGACTGAGTATGCCACGGTAGCTTTGACAGAGGAATGCACTTCCCGAATTCAAAATAGACTGCCCACGAAGCTGAAAGATCCTGGAAGTTTTACTATCCAGCTGACTATTGGGCAGAGTATCCGAGCTCGTGGATTATGTGACTTGGGGGCGAGCATAAATCTGATGCCATCTTTGGTATTCAGAAAGTTAGGTTCTGGGCAGTCCTAGACCTACAACCGTAATCTTACAGCTAGCAGACAGATCCTTATCTAGGCCGGATGGCATTGTTGAGGATGTGCTTGTGCAAGTGGGATCCCTCATTTTTCCGGTCGATTTTATTGTTCTGGATTTTGAACCAGACGCTGAAGTCCCATTTATTTTGGGACGACCCTTCTTGGAAACCGGAAAAGCATTAATCGACGTGGGTGCGGGTCAACTTAGAATGCGAGCACATGACAAGGTAGAGGTATTTGATGTGCTAAAAGCCATGAAGCTGCCAGCTATAAATGAGGAGCTTTCGGAAATTAGTGTGGTTGAACATGGAGAAATTAGACAGGTTGTTGAATCTCAAGACCCATTGGAAAGAGCGTTGACGCATTCTGATCATTTGGGGGATAGAGAAGCTTGTGGATTGGTCCAATTGTTGAATGGAGCACCTAATCATCCGAGGGGACAGGAATTTCAGTGATTGATGAGATCTCTAGAGCCTTTGCCGAAACCATCCGTTGAGGAGGCACCAAAATTGGAGCTGAAAGAATTGCCTCCCCATCTAAAATATATCTTTTTGGGGGAGGGGGAGACGTTACCAGTTATCATCTCTGCAGACTTAACGGAGGCACAGGAAAAGGCAGCATTGGGTGTCCTCAGAAAGAGGAAGAAAGCCATGGGTTGGCAAATGTCTGACATTCAGGGTATTAATCCAGCTTTCTGCACACACAGGATCTTCATGGAGCAAGGAGCCAAACCAACCGTTCAGCCGCAACGGAGGCTTAATCCAGCAATGAAGGCGGTGGTAAGGAAAGAAATAATAAAGTTGCTTGATGCCGGTGTGGTCTACCCAATTTCAGACAGTGAGTGGGTAAGCCCCATTCAATGTATTCCTAAGAAAGGGGGTATGACTGTAGTCACCAATGAGAAAAATGAGTTGATCCCTACTCGAACCGTCACAGGCTGGCGGATTTGTATGGACTACAGAAAGTTAAATGAAGCCACGAGGAAAGATCATTACCCCATCCCTTTTATTGATCAAATACTTGATAGGTTGGCAGGACAGTAGTATTATTGCTTCTTTGATGGATACTCTGGTTATAACCAAATAGCCATAGCTCCGGAGGATCAAGAGAAGACTACTTTCACCTGTCCTTATGGGACATATGCTTTCAGGCGGATGCCGTTTGGGTTATGCAACGCGCCCGCCACATTCCAGGGATGCATGATGGCTATTTTCCATGACATGGTTGAGGATTTTGTTGAGGTATTTATGGATGATTTTTCTGTTTTCGGTAATTCGTTTGCTACTTGTTTGCAGAATCTTGACAGGGTGCTGGCTCGATGTGAAGAATCCAACCTTGTGTTAAACTGGGAGAACTGCCACTTCCTAGTGAAGGAGGGGATTGTCCTGGGCCACAAAGTATCTAAAAAGGGGTTGGAAGTCGATCGTGCTAAGATCGAGGTTATTGAAAAATTGCCACCACCAGTGTCAGTGAAAGGTGTACGCAGTTTTCTGGGGCATGCAGGATTCTACAGACGGTTCATCAAAAACTTTTCCAACATTTCTAGACCACTATGCAGACTGCTGGAAAAGGAGGTAAAGTTTGAGTTGAATGATGAGTGTGTTACAGCATTTGAAAAGTTGAAGCAGAAATTGATAGAAGCACCTATACTTACTTCTCCTGATTGGGAACAACCATTTGAGCTGATGTGTGATGCCAGTGATGTGGCTGTGGGAGTCGTATTGGGACAAAGGAAAAATAGAGTTTTTCATTCTATTTATTATGCAAGCAAAACACTGATTACGGCTCAGAGCAATTACACAGTCACAGAAAAGGAAATGTTATCTCTGGTATTTGCATTTGATAAATTCAGGTCCTATTTGGTGGGTTCGAAAGTGGTGGTGTACACCGATCATGCAGCTATTCGATACCTATTCAACAAGAAGGATGCTAAGCCCAGATTGATTAGATGGATCTTATTGTTACAGGAGTTCGACCTTGAGATTAGAGACAGAAAGTGGAGTGAGAACCAAGTAGCAGATCACCTATCACGACTGGAAAGTCGGTCGCATGTGATGGAAAGTGATGACATAAATGAAGACTTCCCAGATGAGCAACTCTTGGCAGTGGGAGAAGCTGAAGTTCCCTGGTATGCGGACATAGTCAACTTGCTAGTGAGCGGGGTTTACCCACCTGAAACAACAGACCAGCAAAGAAGGAAATTGAGGCATGACAGCCGACATTATGTGTGGGATGAGCCATATTTGTTCAAGCAGGGACCAGACCAGGTAATGCGAAGATGCATCCCAGAGAGTCAGATAGCAGAAGTGTTGAGGGGCTGCCATTCTTCGTTGTATGGAGGGCATCACGGAGGTGAGAGAACAGTGCACAAAGTTCTACAGTCGGGTTTCTTTTGGCCAACACTGTTCAGACACTCTATGGCGTATGTCAAAATGTGTGATAGATGTCAGCGTACAGGATCAATTGGCAGAAGACAAGAGATGTCGTTGCAGAATATACTGGAAGTTGAGCCCTTTGATGTATGGGGCATTGACTTCATGGGTCCATTCCCACCGTCATTTGGTAATCGTTACATCTTAGTGGCAGTAGATTATGTCTCAAAATGGGTGGAAGCAATAGCTTGCCCCAGAAATGACAACAAGGTAGTAACGAAGTTTGTGAAAAAACACATCCTCACAAGGTTTGGGACACCCCGAGCAATTATCAGTGACGGAGGGGCTCATTTTGTCAATGCAAGTTTCAAGAAATTACTAGCCAAGTATGGGGTGCGCCATAAAGTGGCACCAGCATACCACCCCCAAACTAGTGGTCAAGTAGAGGTGTCAAATAGGGAAGTGAAGCAGATTCTTCAGAAAACGGTGAATACACAACGGAATGATTGGTCAAGCAAACTCGATGATGCGTTGTGGGCCTACCGAACTGCTTATAAGACACCGATTGGAACCTCACCATACCGATTGGTCTACGACAAAGCATGTCACCTCCCGGTGGAATTAGAACACCGAGCTTTCTAGGCCGTCAGAAAACTAAATATGGACTCGGAGCTGGCGGGCAAAAAGAGACTAATGCAGCTCAGTGAACTTGATGAGTTCCGATGGCATGCCTATGAGAGTGCTAAGTACTACAAGGAAAGAACCAAAAGATGGCATGATAAGCATGTGGTGCATCGCATTTTCGAGCTGGGACAGAAAGTTTTGGTCTTTAATTCGAGGTTGAAGTTGTTTCCTGGTAAGCTGAGGTCTAAATGGTCGGGACCATTTGAAGTGGTAAGAATGACCCCTCACGGGGCGGTAGAACTGTGGCAAGAAGATAAGAGTGCTACGTTCTTGGTAAATGGGCAGAGATGTAAGCACTACTGGGGGGAGGACAATGATCATGAAAAATCGTCCATCACCCTAGTAGATAATTGAGCATAAAGGACGTCGAGCCGCGACGGTAAACCAGGCGCTGCACGGGAGGCAACCCGTGAAAAATATTTTTTTTTTCTCTTTTGTTTAATAAGTGTAAATAGTTTTATTTTAATTTTCTCTTTCTTGATTTAGTATAAAATTTTTCGTTTTAGTTAGTATTTTTCATTTTAGTTAGGGAAATCTATTAATCTAACCAATTTTGTTAGTGAGGTGATTTTTAGGTCAAACGGAGAAAAATATGCATGGAATCAGGAAGGGAAAGGCAAGGTATAAAAAAAATGAATAAAATGAAGAGACAGAGCACTGGGGCGATGGCTCCGTGTCACGGAGGAAGGGCTCCGCGTTACCCTCCGTGACACGTTGAGGTTAAATCTGAATTTTTTAAAAATTCCAGTGAGCCATCGCGTTGGCTCCGTGTCACGGAGGAGGGGCTCCGCGTTACCCTCCGTGACAAGTTGCCCTATATTTAATGCCGGGTCACACCGGGTTGCCGGGTGACCCGCGTGTTTTTCTTCTTTTTAACGCCGATTTTTGCTCTTTTTTTTCCCCATTTCCTCTCTTCTCCGCGACCAAACACCTAGATTCCCTCTCCCAACCAACGTGCCACGCTACTAAGCAAACAATTTGTCAAGTTTCTTCGGTTATTCAACGTAAAGGTATGTTTTCCTCGTTTCTCTCAAGTTTTTGTCGATTTTAATCGAATTTGAGCATGGGAGGTGAGGTAAATCACCCTAAGTAGCAATTTAGCATGATATTGAATTATTCTTGGATTGATAAATGTTCGGAATGTGTAACTAGCGCTTGAACTTGTCGATTGCGTGAATGATTCGAATTTGATTGTAAACTTGATTTCTAGGGCTTGGGTTATTGAAATTGAATTGAGTAACTTGGTAAATTGGTGAATTATATGTCGGGGTGTTTTTGTGAAGTGAGATAAGTCGTTGTAAATATTGTTTGAAGGTAATAGACAACGAATTCTCTGTTTTTGGGAAAAGGTGAAAATTGTTCAAATTGGTTTGATTATTTGGATTCGTATGTATATAGAATTTTTGTTGTTGTTTTTGTTTGTTGTTTTCGTTGCTAAGTGCGATGGTTGAATTGCTAGCGATGGTAGGATTGGGATTAGCTGTATGAAGTCTGAGTAGTACGCTAAAGTTATACTGTCGAATTTTTTGTAAACGCACTAAGCAATAAATTGTATAGTTGTTTGTTTTAGTGTAAATAAAGCGATCCTTGCCGTAGTATCGTAAAAGTAGATAAGGACTAAGTGTGGGGTAAATTGAGTTTAACCCGACCTTAGCCGAAGCTAATATGCATTTAGCTTGACATTGTGCTTGTTTATTTATGTTGACAGGTACAATGGCGAGTAGGCAGGATAAGGGTAAAGGTGCTTCTACTTCAGGCACCGGGAGAAAACGCATGAGATTGGGCATAGCAGTCCCAACTGCACCAGCTGTTCCGCGCGGCCAGCGCCGCCAATACGGAACGAGGTGGGTGACCGATGAAGGGAAGAAGTGGTACGCTAAACATAAAGAAAATAAGTACTTCCCTGAGGAGCATATTGCACGGGAACCACTAGCACAGGAGTTCCCCCGTATTGTGCAGAGAATCGAGGCAGCTGGGCTCAGCTTCATATTTCAGGAGCCCAAGGAGTGCGACCTACATTTAGTCCGGGAGTTCTATGTAAATTGGAACCCGGCCATCAGAAGCCACACAATAAAAATCAGAGGGCAGATTGTCACTCTGGAACCCCAGCAATTTAATGCCATCGTTCGAGCGCGGGACACAAACGCCCACGTTCTCCGCCAGCTGAACATCATCCCACCATACACCGATATCAGACGCACTTTGTGTGGGGATCGATCCACAGCCCGATGGACCAGACATAAGGAGAGGGGTTACCACCAGACTCTTCCTTATTCGCAGATGAACAGGGAGGCCAGAATATGGCTGAAAATAGTGTGTTCGTGCTTGATCCCGGGGGTTCACATGACGGATGTGACCCGGGACCGTGTCTGCCTGGTGTATGCCCTTATGAAAGGGCTGGAGATTAATGTTGGG
The DNA here is from genome assembly GCA_035772735.1 of Datura wrightii. Lineage (NCBI taxonomy): Eukaryota > Viridiplantae > Streptophyta > Magnoliopsida > Solanales > Solanaceae > Datura > Datura wrightii. The sequence continues at coordinate 149,646,109 of JASDFA010000001.1, read as the reverse complement.
GCGGTCATCATATCCACCATGAAGAGAGCCCGACTACACCAGGGCCACAGGTATGGGTTCGGCGGACTCATCACCACCTTTCTCCGGGGCCTCAACGTCGAGGAAGAGGCTTTGGATTACATCCCGCAGTTGGAGCGGAGGGCCCTTGATGTGACAAAAACTAAGGCCCCCGACACCACACATGGGCCAGTGCTGACACTGGGCGAGCGACATGCTCGTGACGATCAGTACATGGCTCGAATGTTTGGTATGTAGATGCTTCAGCTCCGGATTGGTGGAAGACCAGCCACGGAGGAAGAGTTATGGCAGCTGGAGCTGGATTACCCATTTGGCGAGAATGCCAGAGCTTTGTGCCGAGTGGGGCCAGCCTTCGTTGTGCCCACTGACGATGATGTCCCCACGGACGAGGAGACACGTCGGGAGGACTTCGATGTGGAGTCCGATGACGACGAGGGAGGAGACTCGGACATGGGCGACAAGGCAGCAGCACCAGATGAAGAAGTCGAATATTTCGACTGATCAGGGAGTTCCACCACCCGAAATTTTTGTGATTTTTAATTTTTGTGAACACTGGGGACAGTGTTCGATTTAAGTGTGGGGTGGGGAGTAGTTAGGTGCTGGGACCTGGGCTAATCTGCTGTATGTTCTTCCTTTGTTTTGCATGTATGTTTTTATGTTTCCCTGTGGCTGTGAACTGATTTGTGTTGTATCTGTATATATTTTTGTGGTAAATGATGTGTGTTTTGAAAGGTTGTGGTTGCCAGTGTAAATTTTGTAAATTTTGTAAATATTTTTTTTCTTTATCGAAATGATTGATAATTTTCAAAATTTTGTGAAAATATTTTGTACATATTAAAATATTTTGTAAATACTTTTCCATCAAAATGATCGATGTGTTGTAAAATTTTGCGATTTTTATTTTTGGGTTTCTCAGAGTTTGTTTTCGGTTCTTTTATCGAGAATAGTCCCATTGAACCGAAGTCATAGTTAGTGACCGTTCCCTATGATGGATGGATGACGACCGTCTTAAGGGAAATGTAGTCGGTAGGAGTAGTGATTTTAATTTATTTTAAGTTTTTTTCTTTGGTGGATTGCATCACTGAACCTGTAGTTACTAGATGGTTGTGAAATTTTGGTTGCGTATTGTAACTGATGTTCAAAATGTAAAAGTGATTCGTTTGAAAGCATGCAATTTTGTGAATATGTTGAGTTACCTAGGCTGTAGAATTCGATTCGGTGTGATTGAGGCTTAATTTTGAATTCATGTAATTGGCTAATTAAAGAGTTTGTGAATGCATCTTGAATCGAGCATGTGCATAAAGTGTGAAGTGAGGTATTGTTATTCCATGCTATTGTGAAGTGTCTAGAACTTGCCTGGTGTGGGTACAAAACGAAATGAAGGAGGTGTAGTGTTAGAAAGGATGTAGGCATTTCTTTGTTTTAACCGAGAGTTTCTATTTTTTTCGTGTCATACTCTCATTTTTATGTGACTGTATACCCTAGTCAGCCCGTTGAGCCTTTAGCCGATTATTTCTTTCTTTTGTCCAAAAATGTATAAACTAAGCTTTATTCTTTCTTTTCATGAGCCGTAAAGTCTATACAAAACTCTTAAGCGCTTAAGAAGATAAGAAATTTTTTTTTCCCAAAGTGTCAAAGAGTGAGAAGGGTGAAAAGAAAAAGAAACGCAGAATGAGGAAAGAAAAGAAAAAGGTGGAAGGTGCACTCATCATAATTAAATGATATTGAGGGTACATGAAAACCCTTTGTATTGTGTCAAGTGTGTTGGATGAAATGGGCAGTACGAAAGTAAACCAGCATGAATGGGATGAGAGGAAAAAGAAAAGAGAGAAACAATGTCCATGAGTTGATGGGAATGTGTTGAAAAGGCGCTTAAGGATGCTAGTGACTATTATTGGCTAATCCAATATATACTAGTTCCATAGCTTCCATTACAACCCATTCAAGTCCTACTTGATCTTACATTGCATTTCTTTATATTAGTGGAGTAATACACTAAGGGCAAGCCTATGGGTCATGACATGATGCCTGTGAATTCTTTTGGGAGAGAGTGAAATTAATTTCTACATGCCCCTACTTGAATGTTTTTGTGTTGCATGAACATAAAGGGGAAGATTCTCTTGAGTTGTGAGGGCACATGTTTGATGAAAGATTGATTTTCGTGTCGGATATCTTGATTAGCTGATTCGCATGAGTTTACCGATATCAAGAGTCGATTCTTGAAGTCTAGGAAGTCTTGATGTATGAAAGGTCATTGCATTGTTAAGACCATGCATGTTTTCTTGATGATTTACAATATTGAATGATCGGTATGACCGTAGCATAAATTGTCTCACCATAGTGGCAAAGGTTGGGATGTAATTTGCATGAGTTGTGTATGTGTTGTTCGAGGACGAACAAGGATTTAAGTGTGGGGTAAGTGATCTTGGGCAGATTTATATGCCCAAGTGATACTCAAACGTATCATTTTCGCCTTGTTTATTGTGCAATGTGTATACATTTTCATGTAATTGGTAATAAAATGTGAATTTATACTAACCAACATGATTGGCATTGTTTTGCAGGTAAAACATGATTTTTAGGAGCTAAAATGCATGTTGGAACAATATCGGAGTTGGACTTGGATGCGTGCATGGAAAAGACATTGGAATGCGCAATGTAAAGGGGCTCCGCGATGGAGCCGTGCCACGCTACCATCGCGGAGGCACACTGCCGGGAGGGTGATTTAATTGGCAATTTCCAGTGAAGCCTCGCAACAGCTTCGTGGCACGGAGATAAGCCTCCGCGTTGGCCTCCGTGCCACGTTGAGGCTATAATCCCGGACCCTGGATTTCCAGTGAGGGTCCGCGTCCACGCCGTGTCACGGAGGCAGTGCTCCGCGTTGGCCTCCGTGACACGTTGGTTGTTATTCCGGGAAAAATTCCCAATAGTATAAATAGAACACTTAGGCTTATTTTTAATTAATTCAGACTTGGTGGAGCAAGGACGTGGGTTAGAGGGAGTTGAGGAACGAAAATGCTAAGGGTTTTTCTCTCTTTCTTTCTTCTTTCAATCAATTGTTTGTATGATTAACACTTGTTTTAGGATGATTAATCCACAAATGAGTGGCTAATTCTCTTCCTTGCTGAGGTTGTGAACAATGGTGATGAATTTTGATTGTTAATTGTATGGTTTTTCATCTTCTTCTTCTATGTTGTTCTATTAATTCTTGTTTCTACCGCATTAGTGTGTGGCCGACATTAATGTACATCTAAAAAGTCCAATTTCACTCGAGAGAGCAAGAAATTGGAAAGTTGTGAATTAATAGGGTATTTTTCTTAACTTGATTTGGGAAAATTGGGTTTTGATGTGCTTTCCTGATAGAAATATACTTGAAAGCCGTATTAGTCAATTTAGGAACCGGAATTGTATTGCTAGGTCATAAATTGCATTTGATCACAGAAATGTAGACGAATGGTTTATGATTCTAAAGTGAGATTAAATACGAGAGTTTTAATCTCTAGGCTAATGTTCTTGGCTAGCAACATGAAGAGAAGAATAATCAAATTATGATTATAATCAAATTCATTACTTGTTCTTAACCTTGGCATGCTCATATCCATAGTTTCAATTCAAAGTAAATATTTGTTAATAGTTTTAGTATATAAGTTATAAACAAAATTATTTAACTTTTGGTTACGTTGTGTCAGCATAATTAGAAGTAAAGCTAGAATATAGTATAGTTAAGCAATTTCACTTATCCAGAGTCTCCTTGGTTCGATACTTGGCTTACTTAGCCACTTTATTACGTGTTTGACCACGTGCACTTGCGTGTCGTTTTTACCTATAACCAAACCAGCCGGACTCCCCACACTTAGTCCTTAGCTACAATTACAACAATACAGCAAGATCATCTTTATTTACACACAATAACCAACTATACAATCATGCTTAGTGCGTACGAAAAATTCGAAGGTATATATTCTATGTACTACTCAGACTTCGTACAGCTAATCACAATCACTACCATCGCTAAAATTTTATCCATCACACTTAGCAAGGAAAAACAAAGAAACGAAAACAACAACAAAAAATTATCTTCCCGAACCTATACAACCAACCCAATTCTTACAAATTTCAATATTCCTCTAACCCGAGAATCTGTCGTTCTATTAACATCCTAACAATTAGTACATCGACTCATCTCATTCAACATGTACATCCCGACATGAATTTCACAAGTTCACTACATTTTCAACTTCAAATTCAAAAACAAGCCCTAGAAATGATATTATCAAGAAATTTTGATTAATTTATGCAATTGACGAGTTCAAGCAATCATAACGACATTCCAAACATTCATCAACAACTATTAAATTGAATTCATGATTACTTTCTACTTAGGGCAACCTTAGCTCACCTCACATGCTCAATATCGAAGAAAATCGACAAGAAATGAGATGGATTCGAAGAACATACCTTGAAGTTGAAGAAATTACGCAAATTTGGTGATTTTCTAAGCCTCCTCCGTGTCACGTTGAAGGGGGATGGGTTTTGGGGGGTTTTGGTCGTGGAGTGATTGAAAATTAAGGGAAAGGGAGGGGTTTTTGGGGTTAAAACGTAGTAAAATCGCGCGGGTCACCCGGCGACCTGGTGTGACCCGTCGCGATATACACGGCAACGTGTCACGGAGTGCATCGCGGTGCACTGCCTCCGTGACACGGAGCCATCGCGAGCCTGTTCTAGAAATTTTTAAAAAATCCGGATTATACCTCAACGTGTCACGGAGGGTAACGCGGAGGTCCACCTCCATGACACGGAGCTATCGCCCTAGCTCACTGTTTTGCCACTTTTTGTTAATTTTCGCACCTCGACTTTTCCTTTGCGATTCCGTGCATATTTTCCTCCGTTTGACCTGAAATTCATCTCACTATACAAAATTGGTTAGAATTATAGGTTTCATTCTAAATAAAAAATAAAAACACAAACAAAAACTAAAATTTTGTAGTAAATCAAGAAAAAGAAAAATAGAAAAAAAAGAAAAATCTATTTACACTTTACAAAAAGAAAGAAAAAAAAATTTCACGGGTTGCCTCCCGTGCAGCGCCTGGTTTACCGTCTCGTCTCGACGTCGTTAAGCTCAGTTGTCCTCTAGGGTGATGGACGATTTCTCTCGATCGCCGTCCTCCCCCCAGTAGTGCTTACACCGATCCAGTGGTTTTCCCATTAACTCCCGTGAATCCTTAATCTGCTCATCATCACCTTGATCAATTACATTGATCAGCGAGAGTTCTTCGTGCACCATCGGGAGCTTGGGTGCCTTGTACATAACGAACACCTCCACCTTGTCGTGTGCTCGCCTTCTTAGCTGCCCCGCAGCTACGTCAATTAGTGTTTTCCCGGTCGCCAAGAAAGGATGTCCCAAAATAAATGGGACTTCCGGGTCTGGTTCAAAATCCAGCACGACAAAATCTACCGGGAAAATTAGGGAGCCAACTTGCACCAGAACGTCCTCCACAATGCCATCAGGTCTGGCTAGGGATCGATTTTCCAATTGCAAGATTACTGTTGAGGGTCTAGGACTCCTTAGACCCAACTTTCTAAATACCGATGACGGCATCAAATTTATGCTCGCTCCCAAATCACACAATCCACGAGCTCGGATGCTCTGCCCAATAGTAATCTGGATAGTAAAGCTCCCAGGGTCTTTGAGCTTTGTGGGCAGTCTATTTTGAATCCGGGAAGTGCACTCCTCCGTTAGAGCCACCATAGCATACTCAGTCAACCGACTTTTGTTTGCCACGATGTCCTTTATATACTTAGCATATTTTGGCACTCCCTGCAAAACATCAACAAGAGGTAAGTTAATATGTACCTGTTTCAGCACCTCCATGAATTTCTTGAAACACGCCTCCTCCTTGTGTTTCTTTAATCGTTGAGGGAACGGGGGCGGTGGTCTTTCTGATTCAGCTTCCTTAGTGTTCCCGCTTTCAGTACTTTGCTCCCTCTCAACTTCTGCTGCTCCCGATTGTTGAGGTGGTCTTTCTGGTTCCACCTCTTTCAGCTGCAAACCACTCCTTGTGGTCACTGCATTCACCTGCTTGGGATTTGGATCTGTGTCGCTCGGAAGTCCTCCTCTAGGCCTTGTGTTTTGGGCACCAGCAAATTGCCCAAATTGATATTCAAGTGCCTTGGTAGCTAACTGGTTGTTTTTCACTTCGGCTGCCAATTTCACATAGTCAGCCTGCAATTGAGCTTGGTTAGCTATCATGGTCTTGAACATCTCCTCAATGCTGGGTGATGGTGGTGGGTGAGGTGCATTGTTGTTTCTGAATTGTGCTTGATAATTCTCCTGCCCTCCTTGGTTCCTTTGCACACCCTGACCCGAACTTTGCCCCTGGTGGTTGTTGCTACCCCAGGAGAAATTTGGGTGATTCCTCCAATTGGAATTGTAGCTATTACCATACTGTTGGTGGTTCCTTTGTACATTACCCACAAAGTTTACCGAGTCAGGATTGGCTCCACAACACTCAGCTGAGTGCTCACTGCTTCCACACACTTCACACCACATCTGCTGCACTGCATTAACTGGAGCTTGAGGCTGGTTCATTGTCATGTTGCTGAAGTGGGTGTTAAGTTGATTTTGCAATGTAGCTATCCATGCAGCAATAGATGTAAACCCATCCACTTCTAGCACTCCTGCTACTTTCCTTGTCCCACCTCTTGATGAATCAGCATTCCATTCCGGATTGCCCTGCGAAATACGGTTCAACAAGGTATATAGCTCCTCATAAGTTTTCTCCAGCGCTTGTCCTCCAGCTGCCGAGTCTAGGAATGTTTTGGTGTGGGGTTCCAAACCCTTTATAAAAGTGTGCACCAGCACATCATTGGACTGATGATGATGAGGACAAGCCCGCAACATGGACTTGAATCTCTCCCAGGCCTAATATAAATTCTTTCCCTCTCTCTGTTTGAAACTTAGAATTTGACTTCTAAGTCTTGCTGTTTTACCGGAGGGAAAAAACCGTATCAAGAATTTCCTTGCAAGATCATCCCACGTAGAAATAGAATTCGGTGGCTCAGCTTTCAACCACCTCTTGGCTTCTCCCAATAGTGAGAATGGGAACAATGTAAGCCGAACTTAATCTGATGACACTCCAGCGGGGATGTAAGTGTCACTTATCTCCAAAATATTTTGGAGATGCTGCTGTGGATCTTCATGAGGGAGACCGGTAAACTGCCCGCTAGTGTGCAGCAATTGAACCATATTCTGCTTAAGTTCAAACCTCCCTCCTGGTTCAGGTTTGAGGATGCTAGATGTGACATTATTAGCATGTGGGATTGCCACCTCGCGAACCGGCCGAGCTGCTACTTCTTCGGGCACTAACACTGCCCGTACTACCGGTGGATTCTGTTGTTTCTCCATGATCGTCTGTCTGAGCAACTGCAGCTTTCTTCGTGGAGCTTCTCTCCTCTTACTATGAAATATTCTTTCTGGCTCTATATATGATTCCACTAGCTCCTTGTCTCTTGCCAGTGTTCAATAGAAATTACCTCTGCAAAATACAGGCTAAGACCAAGTTGTCAACACTAAGAAAATAAAAATATAGTAAATTAACACTTAAAACAAATTCACCAATTGCCAAGTCCCCGGCAACGGCACCAAAAACTTGTTCAGGTCTGTTATATGGGTATATAACTCACACGCAAGTGCACGTGGTCGAACAAGTAGTAAAGTGGCTTAAGTAAGCCAAGTATCGATCCCACAGGGACTAGGATGAAGTGCAATCTTCTCAAGCGTACTATATTTCGATTCTAAAAATGCAGACAACGGTGTAACCAAAAGTTTGATATTTAGTTTTATAATTTTTATACTAAATCTAAAATAACTATCTAATTTGAGTCTGAACTATGAATGAGAGCATGCTGAGGTTAAACGAACATGTAATGAAATTAATTATCGACATAATTTGGTTAGTCTTTTCCTCCAGTTTCTAGCCAAGAACATTTGCCAAGAGATTAAAACTCTCGTATTTAACCTCACTTAAGAATCATGAACCATCCACCTACATTTCTGTGATTAAATGCAATTCATGTTCTAGCCATACAAACCCGGTTCCTAAATTGATTAATACGACTTTCAGGTATATTTCTATCCTGAAAGTGAATTAATTCCCAATTTTCCCAAACCAAGAAAAGATCATATCCTATTAATTCACAACTTTCCAATTTCTTGCTCTCTCAAGTGAAACCGGACTTTTTAGATATACATTAACGTAGGCCACACATTAATGCAGTAAGAACAAGAATTAATAGAACAACATGGAAGAAAAGATGGAAAACCACTATGATCAACAATCCATTTCACTACAATTGCTCATAACCTCAGCAAGAAGAGGATTTAGCCACTCATTTGTGGATTAAACATCGTTAAATGACTGTTAAACATACAAGCAATTGAATACAAGGAGAAGGAAAGAGAGAAAAACCCTGATAATTTCGGACCTTCACTGGAACTGGGGGTCCAGGAAATAAATCCCAACGTGGCACGGCGTGCAACGCGGAGCCATGCCACCCTGCCACGGACATATCGCGTACCCTCTCTGGAATTTGGGCGAAATTTCCCTATCCAGGCAGAAGGCCTCCGCGATGGCAGCGTGACACGGCTCCATCGCGAAGCCCCTTTATTTCATGCTGTCCAATGTCTTGTCCCTTGCTCGCATCCAAGTCCAACTCCGATATCCTCCAACATGCATTTTAGCTTCCCGAAATTACATTTTACCTGCAAAACAATGCTAATCATGTTGGTTAGTATAAATTCACCTTTTATTACCAATTACATGAGAATGTATACACATTGATAGATAAACTAGGCTAAAATGGTACTTTTGAGTATCACTTGGGCATATAAATTTGCCCAAGATCAACAAAGCCCTTGTTATCTTTTGATATTTACTCAACACTAGTTTTTTAATACTTGTTTTTATAATTGATTTTCTTTACAACCCCCCAATTTTGAAGTAACAACCTCACAAGTTCACTTACCGGCTGTAATCTAGTTCTCCCATATTGCCTGTGGGTTCGACCACAACCTCTAGTTGGGTTCTTTATTGACAACGTCCACTTCATACTTTAGTAAGAGGTATGGTTTGAGCGTTATCAATAGGTTGCTAGGAGTGAACCAGAATTCTATCAGAGTGAGGCTCTTTCCATTCTCTCTAGTTGGTGAGGCTACTCTAGGGTTGTTGGATTTCCCAAATGACTCCATCACCAATGAGAGAGAAATAAAACATGCCTTCCTAGAAAGGTTATTCCCACCTTCTACGATGATGCATCTCAAAGATGAGATCTATAATATCCAACAACTCAAGATGGAGGAACTTCTTGAGACATGGTTGAGATTTAAGAAAAAGTTTACTAAATTCCCAACGAGATCTTGTTAGAAATATTTTACAAATCCTTGAACAACTGTAACAAGGAATTGGTAGATACAACAGAAGATGGATCATTGATGAGTCCCTCATGGGCAGAAGCAACAACCATACTGTACCTAGTGACCAAAACTAACAGAGAGTGGCATACCAGAGAAGCTGAGGTGGCTGGAAGTACATATGCAATTGGGATAACTGCGGAGCAGCGCAGAAAAAAAGAGGAATGCGACCAGGAATTAGATCATATGAGGACTTCCATTAACCTGCCCACAAAGTATGCACGGGATCTGGATGTCATAAGGTGAATGCAGTGGGAGCTTAGGGTAAGGAGTAGGGTTTTCAGCACTCTGATTCTGAGGAAGAAGCAAACTTCTTGGACAATCATGTGGCAGGTCTCTTGGCTAATGACCAAGGGTTTAACAGAGACATAAGTGCCAATGCTCTAGTGGAAAAGTTTGGAACCAATACAGGGAAAACTACCATAAAGCTGAATGCAGGGACAGAAGTAGAGGACGAGATCAGGAGGCTCATTGGAGGAAAAACAACGGAAATCGAAATGATTGCACCGACCTATATGTTCCTCCAACGGCTTGTGAGAATGATGCCAGAACCTAAAAATTAGAGAGTATTATGGCTGAGTTACTGAAAAAGGCAATGTCAAATGATAATCACCTAAAGGACATTCTCGAAGACATATCAGGCGTTAACCAAAAATTTGAGTCGCACGCCATAGTGATTAAACAGATTGAGTAACAACTAGGCTAGATGTACGCATCACTAAACCAGAGGCAGAAGAGTACACTCCCTAGTACATGGTTCAAAATTCAAAGAATGACAGTCACTTCATGGATGTAGCTACTAGGAGTAGAAAAGAGATATTTGAACGCCCATGCCTATTGTAGTTAAGATAGGAGAACTGCAGGTGGTTGACTCTGATGTGGAGGATGAGGCTATAGAAAAGGCAGCTGAAGGTAGTGGATATTTGACCAAACGTCTTGTTGATGCAAAGGAGCTTGCTACAAAATAAGAGAAGGAAAAGGAGGCCCCATAAATGTTTAGGCCTATCCCTTAACCACCTTCACCTTTTCCTTATGAGAATGAAGAAGGTGGAAGATGGGAAATTTCAGAAATTATTATCCATGATGAAGTAATTTTCAATAAATATTCCCCTGGTCGAGGCATTGGAGTAGATGTCGGGGTATGTGAAGTTCATGAATGACCCGGTGACCAGGAAATGATCCGTGAGCTATGAATTGGTTTTGAAATTTGCACCACTGTAGTGTAATAGCCTCACGGGTCCTTTCATAAAAAGAAGGAAGACCCTAGTGCTTTTAGTATCCCATGGACTATTAGAGATTTTGAGTTTGTCAAGGCACTATGTGATCTGGGAGAAAGCATCAATTTGATGCCAGTAGTTGTGTTTAAGAAATTGGGCCTGGGAGCTACGACAGCAATGATAATGCGGCTACTAATAGCGGACAATACAGGGAAGAAACTAGAAGCATCCTTTATGATGTTCTAGTGAAGGTTAACAAGCTTATCTTTCCACATGACTTTGATTTTAGATTGCGAAGTAGATTTAGAGGTCCCCATAATTGTAGGGAGACCATTCCTTGCCACTAGGAGAGCCCTAGTGGATGTTGAAGACGAATAGTTGAAATTCAGGCTAAATGATGAAGAGGTCACTTTCAATATCTGTAGGTCAACGAAGTAGCCAAATTAATTTAGAGTGGTCTCAGCTATTAATGTTGAATAAGAGTCTTGACGAATTCTGAGTAGTCAAAACACCCACATTGTGCTCTGACATTAAATCAGGCACTGCATGGAAGGAAATCCATGATGTAGTTTGGTGAATCCTGAGTAACCAAACTATCTACGTCGTGTCACAATATTAAATCAGACACTTTTTGGGAGGAAACCCAAGTATCTTAACTAATGTGTGTTGTAGTGTGCAGTGAAATAGGAATAGCAGTACAGGCCTCGACTACAAGCCTCAGTACGATGCATATGACTATGTTATGGCTCATAGTCCCATCCGTTATAAGGAAAAGAGCTTAACCAGATTTAGAAGTTCACACTATGGTTGGTGATAAAGCTCAAATTACACCCCTGAATAAGCATAACGCGGTTGTTATCAATAAAGAGCTCAACTAAGATTGGGGTAGATCCCACAAGGAATATGGTTAAGGTACAGAATAATGCGAATATTATAACTTTTCATTCATTTATTTCATAAAGCGGGGATTTTAAATCAAGTCATAGAATTTTAAAATGGTGTTGAGATCAATAGTTATGCAATTAACTAGGGAAGTACTCCCCATGGCTTCCTAACTAGGTCAGAGTATTACACTCTTGATCTATTCCAATACTTAGCTTGTTGAATTGATAAATTATGCTAATCTAAATTACATATTTGACACTATTAGATGGCTCTACTCAATCACTGGGATAGCTCTCTTGAGCAATTTCACTTTAATCTTTATCAATAGTTTCAAACTAACTCTCATCCGATGAAACTCAAGCTGTTCAATGATAGTTAGTTTCAAGGTTTTGTTGTTCTTTACTTTTGCTAACCTCTATTCTCAAGGTTCAAGCAATAAGAGAATTTGGTCTATTCTTAACATTGTGCACCATTAAGAAACAGTAAACATGAAGAAAAGAACAATACAAGCATTTATATTGGTTTAGAATCACATTATGTTAACCCTAGTTTGTTATTCCACCATAATTCCCACAATCCAAGTTGTGGAGCGTTTAGATATTCATATATGCAAGAATAAAATCAGAATTCATGGAAGAAAACATAATAAAGGACTTAAAATATTAATGAAAGAAGAACCCAAGAATCTATTGCACAATCACTTGTGAATAATCCAAGAAAAATATTAAACATTTTCAAAGTAATTGAGTATTTCTTTCCAAGAACTTAGGAAAACCAAAAACTATGATTACAAGTCAAAAGTATCGACTTCTATAAAAGAAAATAACATAAAGTTATTTAGACGATGAATGAAATTCTTTCCTAATTAAACAGAGATTTTGCTGCCTATTCGTCCTACGAGTGATAGCATGATGCCACGAGTCGTAGGAGGCTTCTTTACCATAGGTCTGCAACTTCTATCTTCTTATGTAGTAGAGGATAGTATGACCCACACAATGATGCTATTAGGAGCTTGTCATGGAATGCATTTATAAACCTCGTCATCTCTGTTGTTCCTCATGCGAGTCCTTATAACAGTTCATACCATGCTAATACGACTCGTGCAATCCTTCCATGCCCTAATGTTATACCCCGAGAATTCAAAGATAGGACTCGGGATTTGAAATGGATAAAAATTAGAAATCAGGGTTGCAGGTGCACAACGAGTCATTGGACGACTCGTGAGAAGAGACCACGAGTTGTGAGGTGACTCACAAGGAGGCCTGGGGAACTTGGGAAGGATTGAAGGACAAGGGGTCCCCACAGGCGTGGGAACGAATCGTGGTCAGGCACCACGAGTTGTCAGGTCAACCTTGGGGTGAGGGTGAAGAACAAATTGGTATAAGGGACGCAGTATACTTGACGATTAGTGACCACGAGTCGTGGTCACCTATAACGAGTTATGTCATCTGTTAGGACCCCCCTGTGATCAGCCAAGACAGGGCACCCGACGAGCAATGTAATGAATCATTTGAGAATGTGACGATTCGTCAAGTCACCCGTTAGGGTCACCTCGTAGATGTTTTCCTGCGAATTAGTAAGGGCTTTTACATAAATTCCTTAGATCCTAAGGCCTAAACTATGATGTTTCGGGTTATGAATAGGGAAATTTAAAGGGGTTAAGTTTAGTTTTCACTTCATTCATTCCTGCATGCGAGGTAAGGGAATTGGGAGAGTGACTCAAGCTTAGAACTTATCAATTCATTGTAATTTCTTCTCGGGCATTCAAGAGAAGTTTAGAACCAGTTATTCCAGGGTATGTAAGGCTATCATTTGGTAATCTCTTACACACTCATGCCCATCCTCTATGATTTTTATGAAATTTTTATTAAAAACTCATGGGGTTTTAAAGATGATTTTTATAAAAGTTTAATGATTTGATAATGGGTTTTGTTATTTTAGAATCTCATCATAATCTATGGGTTTTGATCAGTTTTCATTATTTAAAGCATTTATAATTTTATCGAATTTGAATTCTATGAAATTATACCGAATTATGCATGACCCATGATGAATCGGTTTATGATCTTCTCATCAAATGATGATATTTACGAACCCATCATGATTTACAATTTGAATTCTTAATTTATGAAATTACCCTCATGATTTTATGAATTCCAAGCTATATGCATGATTTACGTATGTATGAGTCATGAATTATGTTTTGGCCGACTCACGGGCATCATTTCATGGCTAGTTCACATATGTACAAGTATGTTTATGATTATAATTATTTAATTAGACCATGAATTCGTGCATTTTATACTATGAGCACTATATATGTTTTGGGAGTAGTATTGGACACCTAGAAGGCTTGGCGCTCAGGTTAAGCCCCCAAATCTAATGAACTATGTCCCACCGTAGGTATGTTTGGACCCTTTCATGACTTTCCCTAGCCAAAATGGCCCTTTCTTCATGGTTATATCACACTTTCATGGTTCTACCCTTGGCATGCTACGAACACCCTAGGGTTATAAGTCGGGCTTCATGTATGCTCATATGGGGTATGTCGGTTAAGAGAACTGATCATTGTTCCTCATGATTTATGCATGTTATGATGTCCTACACTTATGATCATTTATGAGTTTTATATGTTTTAAATATCCATTTTACTCACCTTGTATAATCAGTACATTCCACGTACTGACCACATGCTTTCTATGTCGTATCGTTTCACGATATAAGACCCGGCTCTCAAGCTCACCCTCTTCTATAGCTCCTCAGAGTCCACTATCAGCTTATTTGGTGAGTCCTCATGTTCTGAGGGCCATAAGTTCAGAATCTATTATTTCTCTTTCAGTTTCAATATCATAGGGTTAGTTGGGGTATTGTCCCATCAACCCATCTTTCATGATGAGAGGCTTTTCAAACTATAAGTTGTATTCAGCCGTCATGTATGGACCATGTATTGTCTTTTCTCTATTATTATGACATGTTTACATTTTCTAATGTTAAGTCTTCTGCTTATGTGAATGAATTAGATGTATGCTCATTGCATGGGTCGAGTTGGGGTATTTCAGGGCTCCTTGTCCCGTGTTTACGATCTGGGTGTACATTCGGGTCATGACAAACTTGAAATCAGAGCCGTAGGTTTTGTGGTGTCCTATGGTGTACGAAGGACACGTTAAGTAGAGTATTTTTCATGGGTGTGAAACGCGCCACACTTATGTCGGTTTAGGAGCACGCATTTGAGTTCACTCGATTATCTAAGTATGCTCCAGAGTTTGTGGCGGACCAGAGGGCTCGGATGAGTCATTTCGTGCATGGGATGGCAGATTATTCGGACAAGGATTGTAGGATCTCCATGCTACATCTGGATATCAAATTCCCCGCACTGTGTTGGATGCTTAGTAGATAGAGTCGGTCTACCGGAGGTAGAGGAAGTCCTAGATGGCAAGGACCGATAGCTATGGGATTTCTCAGATCAAGTCATGGGCTGGACATCGTCAGCAATCCCAACACAGGTCTATCACTCTAGCTCCATCATCGTTGAACACGCCATCTCGGTTCAGGGGAGATCAAAGGAGCAGTGCATCAGGCTCAAGGGATCATGGTAGCATGCAGGTGGAGCGCACTTTTCCAGTTTGTACAAAGTGCGGCAAGAATCATTTTGGGAGGTGCCTAGTGGGCGCGATGCTCGTTTCGGGTGTGGCAAACCCAGGCATAGTCTCAGAGATTACCCTTCATCCAAAATAGGGGTTGTTGGAGCCCATGTGACAGCAGCCAATTTTTCTACTCCAGCAGCACGTCTCCCTCATTAGGGTGCCGGCAGTCAGTGCCAAAATAGGTTTTATGCTTTAGTGCCCCGTGAGGAGTAGGAGGCTTCACCAGATGTGGTCACTAGTATGATACAAGTCTTCCATATTGAATCTTATGCCTTGTTAGATCCAGGAGCTACTTTTTAATTTGTTACCCCTTATATTTCTTGTAGTTTTGGAGTTGGCCCTGAAATCCTGTCAGAATCGTTCTCGGTCTCTACTCCAGTCAGTGATTCAATTGTAGCTAGGGGGTGTATAGAGGTTTCCCCATTACAATATTTCATAAGGTCACCTCCGCATACTAATTAGAGTTATCTATGATTGACTTTTACCTCATTCTGGGCATAGATTAGTTATATGCATGTTATGCTTCAGTCAATTGTAGGACCCATGCGGTGGAATTCCATTTTCGGGTGAGGAAGTTTTAGAGTGGAAGGGTAATTCAATTGTACCAGCCGGTCGGTTTATTTCATATCTTAAGGCCAGGAAAATGATTTCTAGGGGATTCATGTATCACCTAGTTAGGGTTAAGGACGTTGAGTCCGAGACCCCGACTATCAAGTCAGTTTCGGTAGTGTGTATGTATCCGGAGGTTTTTCTCGATGATTTGCCAGTTGTTCCTCCTGAGAGGGAAATTGACTTTGCCATTGATGTCTTACCCAATACGTAGCCCATCTCTATTCCTCCCTATAGGATGGCTCCAGCTGAGCTAAAGGAGTTGAAGGATCAGTTGAAGGACTTGTTAGATAAGGGTTTTATCAGACTGAGTAAGTCTCCACGGGGTGCACCGGTGTTATTTGTCTGAAAAAAGGATGGTTCCCTTTGCATATGTATTGATTACAGGCAATTAAACTAGGTCACTGCCAAGAATAGGTACCCCTTACCCAGGATCAATGACTTGTTTGACTAGCTTCAGGGTGCCAGATGTTTCTCAACGATAGATCTCAGGTCCGGGTATCACCATCTTAGGGTTCAGGAGAGTGACATCCCGAAAACCACTTTCAGGACTTTGTATGGTCACTACGAATTTGTTGTTATGTCTTTTGGACACACCAATGCCCCTGCAACATTCATGGAATTGATGAATACGGAGTTCAAATAATATCTTGATATGTTCGTGATCGTGGTCATCGATGATATCCTTTTATACTCACGGAGCGAGGAGGAGCATGCTGTATATTTGAGAGTACTGCTTTAGACACTCAAGGATCATTAGTTGTATGCAATGTTCAGTAAGTGCGAGTTTTAGTTAGACTCGATTGCATTTTTGGGCCATGTCGTATCGACTGAGGGCATAGAGGTGGATTCTCAAATAAATTAAGGCGGTGAAGAATTGGCCCAGATCGGTGAATCCTTCAGAAATTTGGAGTTTCTTGGGCCTAGTAGGTTACTATCGGAGATTTGTTGAGGGATTTCCATCAATTGCAGCACCATTGACCACGTTGACTTAGAAAAAGGTAAAGTTCTAATGGTCGGGGGCTTGTGAGAAAAGCTTCCAAGTGTTGAAGGCTCGACTCACTTCAGCACTAGAGTTGACCCTTCCTGAGGGTACCAATGGTTTCGTAGTATATAATAATGCCTCAAGAATTGGACTTAGGTGTGTGTTGATGCAGCATGGGAAAGTGATAGCATATCCCTTGAGGCAGTTGAAAATCCATGAGAAGAATTACCCGACCCATGATCTTGAGTTGGCCGCGGTGGTGTATGCATTGATGATATGGCGACAGTACTTGTATGGGGTACATGTGGATGTATTTACGGGCCACAAGAGCTTGAAATATGTGTTTACGCAAAAACATCTCAATGTTCGACAAAAGAGGTGGCTGGAGCTACTTAGGACTATGATATGAGCATTCTGTACCATCAGGGTAAGGAAAATATGGTAGACGACGCACTTAGTAGGCTCTCTATGGAGTGTGTGTCTCATGTGGATGAAGGTAAAAAAGAGTTGGTGAAAGATGTCCATCGACATGCAAGGTTGGGAGTTAGATTGGTCGACTCGACCGATGGCGGCGTTGTTGTGCAAAATGGATCGGAATCGTCCTTGGTGACGGATGTGAAGGTTAGAAAAGATCATGATTCTGATATTGGTAAAGCTAAAACTAGTCCGGAGTCAAAAGGTGGAGGTTTTCCCTCAAGGGGGAGATGGTGTGTTGCGGTACCAGGGTCGTCTGTGTGTTACAGACTGGATATTGCATGAGGCACATGGATCCAGGAGCTCTATTCATCTAGGTGCCACCAAGATGTATGATTATTTGTGGGATATATATTAGTGGAACGACATGAAGAGGGATATTGCAGAATTCGTAGCCAAGTGCCCGATCAGTCAGCAAGTGAATGTCGAGCACCAAAGGCTGAGAGGAATAATTCAGGAAATAAGCATTCCTACTTTTAAGTGGGAAGAAATTAATATGGACTTTATAATTCGGGTTCCTTGTACTCGCTGGCAATATGACTCCATTTGGGTGGTGGTCAATAGGGTGACCAAGACGGCACATTTCCTTCTGTGAAAACCACGAATTCAGCAGATGATTATGCCAAGTTGTATATTCGGGAGATGGTTCGACTTCATAGAGTGCCCTTGTCTTTTATTTCAGACTGAAGTACTTAGTTTACCTCCTAGTTCTGGCGGTCTTTTCACAAGGGGCTTGGGACTCAAGTTAAGCTCAGCACAGCCTTTCATCCGCAAATAGATGGTCAAGACGAATGAACAATCCATACTCTCGAGGACATGTTGAGAGCATAGTGATGGATTTCACAGGTAGTTGGGATGATCATTTGCCCTTCATCGAATTTGCTTATAATAACGCTATCACTCTAGCATCCAAATGGCGCCGTTCGAGGCTCTTTATGGACGACGGTGTAGATCGCCCATTGGATGGTTTGAGATTAGTGAGGCATCCATGATAGGGTCTGATTCGGTTGATGAGGCTATGGTAAAGGATTAGTTGATAAGGGACTGGTTGAAAACCACTCAGAGTTGTCAAAAGTCATAAGCGGATGTAAGAAGGAGAGAGTTGGAGTTTGAGGTGGATGATTGGGTATTTCTGAAGGTATCTCCCATGAAG
This sequence comes from Datura wrightii, assembly GCA_035772735.1. Classification (NCBI taxonomy): domain Eukaryota; kingdom Viridiplantae; phylum Streptophyta; class Magnoliopsida; order Solanales; family Solanaceae; genus Datura; species Datura wrightii. The sequence goes on along the minus strand of JASDFA010000001.1, from coordinate 149,627,655 downwards.
GGAGTCATGCGATTTTGGAAGAAAGGAAAACTTAGTTTCCGCTATGTTGGTCCCTATTTGATCACGAGAAGAGTTGGTAAGGTAGCGTATGAGTTGGACATGCCCTCAAAGTTATCTTCTGTACATCCCATGTTTCCTATGTCACTTTTGAAGAAGTTCTTGGGAGATCTAGCACTAGTAGTCCTGGTGGATAGCATCGGTGTAAAAGATAGCCTTAGCTATGAAGAAGTTCTTGTGGAAATATTAGACCGTCCAGTTTGGAGGCTGAGGAACAAAGAAGTAGCATCAGTAAAGGTGTTTTGGAGAAATCAGCATGTCGAGGGAGCTATGTTGGAAGCCGAAGCAGATATGGTAGCTAAATACCCTCATCTGTTCCCTACTGGCTCAATCTCAACTTAAGGTATCAGTTTTTCCCTAATTCTCTAATTAGTAACCATGTTTAGCTCATGTGCACAATTTTTATTTATGTTATGATAGATTTATATGTTGTCTGAATTCGATTCAACTACGTAGTTCTTTTCGGAGGTAGTCATATCATAAGTTTTTGGTTTAAATAACCAATATTTGCATATGATGAATGTATGATTCTAAGTTTTCTACTTGTTTCTAATTTTCGAAGACGAATGTTCCAAAGGGGGAGATATTTTTATACCCCAAGAATTCATAGTTTGGACCCGTAGTTGAAATGGAGAAAAACTGGAAATCAGGGTTGCAGGTGCAGAACGAGTCATTGGATGACTCATGAGAAGAGCCCACGAGTCTTCAGGTGACTAATGGTGAGACCTGGGGAAGCTGGGAATTATTGAAGAATAAAGGGTCCCCACGGGCATGGGAACGACTCATGGTCAAGCACCACGAGTCGTCAGGTCAACCGTGGGGTAAGGGTGAAGAACAAATTGGTTTAAGGGAGGCATTATACTTGACGATTAGTGACCATGAATCGTGGTCACCCATAATAAGTTTTTATGTCATCCGTTAGGACCCCCAGTGATCAACCAAGATAGTGTACACGACGACCAACATAAGGAATCATTTGGGCATGTAACGGCTTGTCAGGTCACCTGTTAGGGTCACCTGGCAGTTGTTTTCTTACGAATTAGTAAGGGCTTTTACGTAAACTCCTAAGATCCTAAGGCCTAAACTACGACTTTTTGGGTTATTAATAGGGAAATTTAAAGTGGTTAAGTTCAGTTTTCACTTCATTCATTCATGCATGCAAGGTAAGGGAATTAAGAGAGTGATTCCAGCTTAGAACTCATCAATTCATTGCAATTTCTTCTTGGGCATTCTAGAGAAGTTTGAACAAGTTATTCCCAGGTATGTAAGGCTATCAATGGGTAATTTCTTCCACACCCATGCCCATCCTCTATGATTTTTATGAAAATTTTATTAAAAACTCATGGGGTTTTGAAGATGATTTTTATAAAAGTCAAATGATTTGATAATGGGTTTTGTTATTTTATAATCCCATCATAATCTATGGGTTTTGATTAGTTTTTATTATTTAGATCATTTATAATTTTATCGATTTTTATTTCTATGAAATTAAGCCTAATTATGCATGACCCATGATGAATAGATTTATGAACTTCTCTTCAAATGATGATATTTATGAACGCATCATGATTTACGATTTGAATTATGGGTTTATGATATTAACCCTCATGATTTTATGAATTCCAAGCAATATGCACGATTTACAAGTATGTATGAACCTTATGAATCATGAATTATTTTGTGGCCGACTCACAGACCTTGTTTCATGGCTAGTTCACATATGTACAAGTACGTTTATGATTATAATTATTTAACTAGCCCATGAATTAATACATGTCATACTATGAGCACTATATATGTTTTGGGAGTATTATCGAACACCGAGTAGGTTTGGGGCTAAGGTTAAGCCCTGGGTCTCATGAACTATGTGCCACAGTAGGTGTGGTGGGACACTTTCATAACTAACCCTGGCCCAAATGACCCTTTCTTCATGGCGATATCTCACTTTCATGGTTCTACCCTTGGCAAGGTACGAACACCCTCCCGATTAGGGTTATAAGTCAAGCTTCATGTGTGCTCATATGGGGTATGTTGGTTAAGAGAAAATTCCATTGTTCCTCATGATTTATGCATGTTATGATTATGTATTTTAGCTCAAGTCGTGTTAAGTAAAGCTCTTTCCATATGATTATGATTATATTTACATTATGAATGTTTTGAAAACCTTTGGCTTATGACATGTTATGATGATTTATCATACGAGCATCATGGTTCTACTCTAATGATCATTTATTAGTTTTTTATGTTTTTAAACTCCGTTTTACTCACCTTGCATACTCTGTACATTCCACATACTGACTGCATACTTTCTATGTTGTATCATTTCATGATACAGGACCCGGCTCTCAGGCTCACCCTCCTCAGTAGCTCCTCAGAATTCGCTATCTGCTTATTTGGTGAGTCCTCATGTTCTGAGGGCCATATGTTCAGACTCTATTGCTTCTCTTTTAGTTTCAGTATCATAGGGTTAGTTGGGGTATTTTCCCATCAACCCGTCTTTCATGATTAGAGGCTTTTCAGACTATACGTTGTATTTAGCCATCATGTATGGACCATGTATTGTTTTTTCTCCATTATTATGCATGTTTATGTTTTCTTATGTTAAGTATTCCGCTTCTTTTAATTAATTAGATGGATGCTCATGCTATGGGTCGACATGGGGTATCTCGGGCTCTTTGTCCTCTGTCTACAATCCGTGTGTACATTTGGGTCGTGAAAAACATTGTATCAGAGCCATAGCTTTTGAGGTATCCTAGTGTATCTAAGGCCTCGTTAAGTAGAGTCTTTGTCATGAGAGTGAAGCGCACCACACTTATGACGAAGAGTCTATGAAATGTTTAGGAAATGTTCCTTTCTTTCATGATATTTGTCGTAAGATGACAAGTTTTTAACCCTTCCAATTCATGCTATTTACATATGCAGCATCATGCATCCACATCGAGTGAACACCATAAGGAATGGTAACGGTAATGATCATGAGGGTGTCAACGGTGAGGAGCATCAGCTAGCCCCACCATTCACGAGGAGCACACACTAGAGCCAGCAGCCCATGTTGAGTTTAGGGAAGCGATTCAGATGCTAGCACAGGACATGACTGCCCTGGTTCAAAATCAGATAGTGGCACATTACCCACGGAATGGGAATGCAGTGGCAGCAACGGTGAGGGATTTCTTTTGGATGAGCCCTCCTGAGTTCATGGGGTCGAAGGTGGATGAGGATCCACATGATTTCATTAAGGATATTTTGAAGATAACCCAGGTTATTGGGGTGAACAATGGAGAGTTTGTTGACTTGACCTCCTACTAGCTAAAAGGGGTGGCTCATATCTTGTATTAGTAGTGGAGAGATGCCAAGGTAGTGGGTCCAGGCCTAATAGGTTGGGAAGAGTTTCACACGGCACTTTTGGATCTGTTTTCTCCCTCGGGAGATGAGGGAGCTCAAGGCGGCCGAGTTTGTTAATTTGATGCCGGGTAACATATCCGTTCAAGAGTACACATTGGACTTCACTCGATTATCTAAGTATGCTCCAGAGTTAGTTGCGAACCAGAGGGCTCGGGTGAGTCATTTCGTGCATGGGGTGGCGGATTATTTAGACAAGGATTGCAGGATCAACATGCTACATCGGGATATTGACTTTCCCGCATCGTATTGCATGCTCAACAAATGAAGACAGTCTACCATAGGTAGAGGGAGTTCAAGCAGGCCCCTACCGATAGCCATGGGGTTTCTCAGGTCAAGTCAGGGGGTGGACAGCTTTAGCAGTCCCAACACAAGTCTATCACTCCAGCTCCATCATCGGCCTGCACGCCATCTAGGTTCAGGGGAGATCAAAGGAGTAGGGCGTCAGGCTCAAGGGATCAGTGTAGCATGCAGGTGGAGCGCTCTTTTCAATCTTGTGCAAAGTGTGGCAAGAATTATCACAGGAGGTGCCTAGTCGGCGCGAATGCTTGTTTCGGGTGTTGGCAAACACGAACACAGACATAGTGAATGCCCTTCAGCTAGATCAGGGGTCGGTGGAGCGCTTGTGATAGTAGCCAGTTCTGCCACTCCTGAAGGACATCCCTCTTATCAGGGTGCCTCTACTAGTTCAGCAGGCGGTCAGCACCAAAACAGGTTTTATGATTTAGTGCCCCGCCAGGAATAGGAGGCTTCGCCAGATGTGGTCACTGGTATGATACAAGTCATCCATATTGATGCTGATAATTTGTTAGATCTAGGAACTACTTTTTCATTCATGACCCCTTATATTGCTAGTAGTTTTCGAGTTAGCCCTGAAATCCTATCAGAGCCATTCTCGGTTTCTACTCCAGTCGGTGGTTCAGTTGTGCTACGCGGGTGTATAGAGGTTGCCCCATTACAGTATTGCAAAAGGTCACCACCATAGACATAGTAGAGTTAGCTATGACTTACTTTGGCCTCATTTTGGTCATGGATTGGTTGTTTACATGTTATGTTTTAGTCAATTGTAGGACCCGTGCGGTAGAATTCTGATTTTTGGGTGAGGAAGTTTTAGAGTGGAAGGGTAATTTAGTTGTACCAGCCAGTCAGTTTGTTTCATATCTTAAGGCTAGGAAAATGATTTCTAAGGACTGCATGTATCACCTAGTTAGGGTTAAGGATGTTGAGTCTGAGACCCCGATTATCCAATGAGTTTCGGTAGTGTGTGAGTATTCGGAGGTTTTTCCTAATGATTTGCAAGGTGTTCCTCTAGAGAGGGAAGTTGATTTCAGCGTTGATCTCTTACCCGATATACAGACCATCTCTATTCATCCCTACAGGATGGCTCCAGCCGAGCTAAAGGAGTTGAAGGATCAGTTGAAGGACTTGTTAGATAAGAGCTTTATCAAACAGAGCAAGTCTCCATGCGGTTCACTGGTGTTATTTGTCAAGAAGCAGGATGGTTCCCTTCCCATGTGTATTGATTACCGACAATTAAACAAGGTCACCGTCAAGAATAGGTACCCCATACCTAGGATCGATGACTTGTTTGACCAGCTTTAGGGTGCCAAATATTTCTAAAAGATAGATCTCAGGTTTGGGTATCAGCAGCTCAGGGTTCAGGAGAGTGGCATCCTAAAAACCGCTTTCAGAACTCGGTATGGTCACTACGAATTTGTTGTTATGTCTTTTGGACTCAGCAATGCCACTACAGCTTTCATGGACTTGATGAACAGTGTATTCCAGCAATATCTAGACATGTTCGTGATCGTGTTCATTGATGATATCCTTATATACTCTCAGAGCGAGGAGGAGCATGTCGCTCATTTAAGAGTAGTGCTTTAGATGCTCAAGGATTGTCTGTTATATGCAAAGTTTAGTAAGTGTAAGTTTTGGTTGGACTCAGTTGCATTTTTGGGCTATGTGGTATCGAGTGAGGGCATAAAGGTAGATTCTCAAAAAATTTAGGCGGTGAAGAATTGGCCCAGACCGGTAAATCCTTCAGAAATTTAGAGTTTCTTAGGCCTAGTAGGTTACTACCGATGATTTGTTGAGGAATTTTCATCAATTGCAGCACCATTGACCAGGTTGATTTAGAAAAAGGTAAAGTTCCAATATTCGGAGGCTTATGAGAAAAGCTTCCAAGAGTTTAAGGCTCGACTCACTTCAGCACTTGTGTTGACCCTACCTGAGGGTATTAATGGTTTTATAGTATATTGTGATGTCTCGAGTATTGTACTTGAGTGTGTGTTGATGCAACATGGGAAAGTGATATCGTATGCCTTGAGGCAGTTGAAAATCAATGAGAAGTATTACCCGACCCATGATCTTTAGTTTGTCGCAGTGATGTTTGCACTGAAGATATGGCGGCACTACTTGTATAGGGTCCACATGGATGTATTTACGAACCACAAGAGCTTGCAATATCTGATTACATAGAAAGATCTCAATCTTTGACAAAGGTGGTGGTTGGAGCTACTTATGGAGTACAATATGAGCGTTCTGTACCACCTGGGTAAGGCTAATGTGGTAGAGGACGCACTTAGTAGGCTCTCTATGGAGAGTGTATCTTACGTGGATGAAGGAAAGAATGAGTTGGTGAAAGATATCCACCGACTTGCAAGGTTGGGAGTTAGATTGGTTGACTCAACTGATGGTGGCGTTGTTGTGCAAAACTGATCTGAATAGTCCTTGGTAACGGATGAGAAGGCTAGACAAGATGAGGAATCGACGTTGGTACAGATGAAAGAGGCCATCCGAAGTCAGAAGGTGGAGGTTTTCTCCCAAGGGGGAGATGGTATGTTATGGTACCAAGGTCGTTTGTGTGTTCCAGACGTAGATGATTTGAGGGACTGGATATTGCATGAGGCATAGGGATCCCGGTACTCTATTCATGCGGGTGCCACCAAGATGTATCGTGATTTTTAGGTAATATATTGGTGGAATGGCATGAAGAGGGATATTGCAGAATTTGTAGGCAAGTGCCCGAACTGTCAGCAAGTGAAGGTCGAGCACCAAAGGCTGTGAGGGGTACTTTAGGATATTAGCATTCCTAGTTGGAAGTGGGAGGAAATCAATATGGACTTCATAACTGGGTTGCCCCGTACTCACCGGCAATATGACTCCATTTGGGTGGTTGTCGATAGGCTGACCAGATGGCACATTTCCTGCCAGTGAAAACCACAGATTCAGCGGATGGTTATGCAAAGTTGTATATTCGGGAGTTGGTTTAACTTCATGTAGTTCCCTTGTCTATTATTTTAGACCAAGGTACTCAGTTTACCTTCTAGTTCTGGTGGTCTTTTTAGAAGGGGCTTGGTACTCAAGTTAGGCTCAACACAACCTTTCATCCGCAAATGGATGGTTAAGCTGAACGAACAATCTAGACTCTTGAGGACATGTTGAGAGCATGTGTGATGGATCGAACAGATAGCTGAGATGATCATTTGCCCTTGATCAAATTTTCTTGTAATAACAGTTATCACTCTAGCATCCAAATGGTACCGTTAGAGGCTCTTTGTGGATGAAGGTGTAGATCTCCCATTGGATGGTTTGAGATCGGTAAGGAAGCTATGATAGGGCCTAATTCGGTTCATGAAGCCATGGTAAAGGTTCAGTTGATAAGGGACATGTTGAAAATCGCTCAGAGTCATCAAAAGTCATATACAGATGTGAGAAGGAGAGAGTTGGAGTTTGAGGTGGACGATTGGGTTTTTGAAGGTATCTCCCATGAAGGGAGTCATGCAGTTTAGGATGAAATGAAAACTCAGTCCACACTATGTTGGTCCCTATCGGATCACGAGAAGAGTTGGTAAGGTAACGTATGAGTTGGACCTGTCCTCATAGTTAGGTTCTATAAATCTGGTGTTTCATATATTTGTTTTTAAGAAGTGCTTGGGAGATCCAGCTCTAGTAGACCCGGTGGATAGCATCGGTGTAAAAGATAGTCTCAGCTATGAAGAAGTTCCTGTGGAGATATTAGACTGTAAGGTTCAGAAGGTGAGGAACAAATAAGTAGCGTCAGTAAAGGTGTTATGGAGAAACCAGCATGTCAAGGGAGCTACATGGGAATCTGAAGCAGATGTGATAGCTAAATACCTCACCTGTTACCTACCGGCTCAGTCTCAGCTTAAGGTATCAGTTTTTCCCTACTTCTCTAATCAGTTTCCATGTTCAGCTCATGTGTGTAAGTTTGTTTTATGTTATGATAGATGTATATGATGTCTGAATTCGGTTTCATAATGTAGTTCTTTTCGTAGGTAGTCATTCCGTCAGTCTTTGGTTTAAATAATCAGTATTTGCATATGATGAATGTATGATTATGAGTTTTATGCTTGTTTCTAACATTCGAGGAGGAATGTTCCCAAGGGGGAGATATTTTTATACCCCGAGAATTCAAAGATCGGATCCGGGAGTTGAAATGGAGAAAAAATGGAAATCAGGGTTGTAGGTGCAGAACGAGTTGTTGGACCTCGTGAGAAGAGCCCACGAGTCGTCAGGTGACTCGTGGGGAACCCTGTGGAAGCTGGGAAGGATTGAAGGACAAGGGATCCCCACGGTTGTGGGAACGACTCGTGGTCCGGCACCATGAGTCGTTAGGTCAGCTGTGGGGTGAGCATGAAGAACAAATTGGTTTAACGGAGGTAGTGTACTTGACGATTAGTGATCACGAGTCGTGGTCACCCATAACGAGTCGTTATGTCATCCTTTAGGACCCCCAAGTGATCGGCCAAGACAGTGTACCTGGTGAGCAACGTAACGAATTGTTTGGCCATGTAACAAGTCGTCAGGTCACCCGTTAGGGTCAGCTGGCAGTTGTTTTCTTATGAATTAGTAAGGGCTTTTACGTAAATTCCTAATATCCTAAGTCCTAAACTACAAAGTTTTGGGTCATGAATAGGGAAATTTAAAGGGGTTAATTTCAGTTTTCACTTCATTCATTCATGCATGCAAGGTAAGGGAATTGGGAGAGTGATTCAAGCTTAGAACTAATCAATTCATTGCAATTTCTTTTTGGTCATTCTAGAGAAGTTTGAATAAGTTATTCCCAGGTATGTAAGGTTATTAATGGGTAATTTCTTCCAAACCTCATGCCCATCCTCTATGATTTTTACGAAAATTTTATTAAAAACTCATGGGGTTTTGAAGATGAGTTTTATAAAAGTCAAATGATTTTATAATGGGTTTTGTGATTTAAGAATACCATAATAATCTATGGGTTTTGATCAGTTTTTATTCTTTAAATCATTTATAATTTTATCGATTTTGATTTCTACGAAATTAAGCTTAATTATGCATGACCCATGATGAATTGATTTATGATGTCTCTTCAAATGATGATATTTATGAATCCAGCATGATTTACGATTTGAATTGTGGGTTTATGATATTACCCCTCATGATTTTATGAATTCCAAGCTATATGCACGATTTACAAGTATGTATGAACCTTATGAATCATGAATATGGCTGACTCACGGGCCTCGTTTCATGGCTAGTTCATGTATGTATAAGTATGTTTATGATTATCATATTTTAACTATCCCGTGAATGCATGGATGTCATACTATGAGCACTATATATGTTTTGGGAGTAGTATCGAACATCGAGTAGGTTCAGGGCTTAGGTTAAGCCCCAGATGTCATGAACTATGTGCCACCCTCCCAAATGGCCCTTTCTTCATGGTGATATCACACTTTCATTGTTCAACCTTTGGAAAGGTACGAACACCCTCCCAACTAGGGTTACTAATCGGTCTCTATGTATGCTCATATGGGGTATGCCGGTTAAAAGAACCTCCCACTATTCCTCATGATTTATGCATGTTATGATTATGTATTTTATCTCAAGTCGTGTTAAGTAAAGCTCTTTACTTATGATTATGATTATATTTACATTATGAATGTTTTGAAAACCTTGGGCCTTATGACATGTTATGATAATTTCTGATAGGAGCATGATGTCCTACTCTCAAGGTCATTTATGACATTTATATGTTTTAAATGTCCATTTTACTCACCTTGCATACTCAGTACATTCCACGTACTGACCTCATACTTTCTATGTTGTATCGTTTCATCATACAGGAATCGGCTCTCAGGCTCACCCTCCTCAGAGTTCGGTATGAGCTTATTTGGTGAGTCCTCATGTTTCGAGGGACATATGTTAAGACTCTGTTATTTCTCTTTCAGTTTCAGTATCATAGGGTTAGTTTCGGTATTGTCCCATCAACCCGTCTTTCATGATTAGAGGGTTTTCAGACTATAAATTATATTCAGCCATCATGTATGGACCATGTATTGTCTTTTCTCCGTTATTATGTCATGATTATGTTTTCTTATGTTAAGTCTTTTGCTTTTGTGAGTGAATTAGATGTATGCTCATTACATGAGTCGACTTGGGGTATCTCGGGGCTCCTTGTCCCATGTCTACGATCCGGGTGTACATTCCAGTCGTGACACCTGAATTGGCCAACTATGCAATCCTCTGATTCTCACCACGAGTCTTTTAGTGCGACTCATATATTGTTGTTACTTCTACTTGCTTGAACTTGTACAATGGACAACACATATGCACATCTTTTGTATTTCATGTTACGAGAAGTCAGTATAGCTTGTACCTGGATGGTACAACTCATACTGTTAGTCGTATGTTGCCTTTGCACTTGTGCATTTTCTCTGAAGTTCAGTCATGAGTGCCAGGTATCTCTTGTACTAGGATGATATGGCTCGTACTTGTGACGACCCGAATGTAGTCCCGGATAGAAACACGAGACAAGGAGCCCCGAGAGACTCCAAGTCGACCCATAGCTTGAACATACATCTAACTCAGTCAAATAAAGTGGAGTACTCAACATAATAACATAGCAGAATCATAATCATTACATAACATAGAAAATTAAGTGCAACTGGTAAATGACAGTTGATATAACACCCCAAAAAACTTTTGGTGATTATTTGATATTTTATTCTAGGTTAGGGAAAGCACGGGTTGTATATTGGTTGTAGGTGTCAAGGGAAATGTGTACGATAAAAAAAACCAAAGAGTATGTGAAGTTCATAAGTAAGGGTAAAATTTAAACGACGATATCTCCCAATATATAATAAATTACGAGCCCCACGACCTATCAAATTAAAGGTCTTTGAGTACTAGTTTTCATAACATCAAACTGCTTGTCAATCAGAGTTCAGAGTAAAAAGGTATGGGCATTTTACTGAACCATCTAGAGTGGTGACGCGGGCATGACGCCCTAGCGCCTCCACCACCCTGTTTACTTAAAATTTGATTTTTCCTTGTAGAAAGCATTTCCAGCTAAATCTACATTGACCAGCTTTCCATGGATTCCATTTCTCTCTCAATTCTAGCAGCTAGGACAAAGAATGTCAAGGAGGAACATCAAGAAATGTTCAAGAAAATCACAAGATAAGTTGAGATTACCTTGCCAAGTTTGTTAGGGGCTATTTTAGAGCTCGTTTTGGCAAGGTTTTGAATAAGTTTTTCTGTGTTTCAAAATCAATTTGGACTGCCTATATATTCATCTTCGAGTAGGTGTCAAAATCAGGAGAAGAAGTAAGGATTTCGCCCCTTTTAAACCTCTCCAATTGCAAAGCGAAAATCTGGAAATTTGCAGCAAAGTGAGCTGCCGATGGACTGTTTGTTAGCTGAGTTTTGCTCGTTTTCCTTAGAATTGTTGGCTGTTTCTGGTTCTCGAATTATACTTCATGTCGAGGGGTAGAATCACAGAAAAACTAAGGTAAATTTCCTCTGTTTTCTCCCTCAAAAGTTGCTGAAATTAGTTGAGAAAATGGCTAAATGTTGTTGATGTTACCGTGTGTTGGTGCTATTTTTACTGCCTCTGGTTAGTTATGTTTGCTGCATTTTTTTGATATAGATTAAGCTTGTTGTTTTCCTATAAAACCACTGTATTAAGGAGGTTGAAGGCTGATCATTGAGATAGGAAATCGGCTAGGGAAAAGTTCATCGGAGAAAGGTATGTAAGGCACCCCGTCTATCATTCTTTTAAGCACGATTCTTGTGTTGTGAATAATATGAGACAACAACCTATTTAAAAGTCTTGATGCTGTATGTTAAGCTTCATCTAATCTTTAAATTCCCATGTTTTATTGAGGATAAATGTTAAGATTATGCCTAGCCGAAGTGAGACACCTAAAGTGTGAGATTGTGTTGATTGTTGTCGTAGTTGTACATTGAGTTGGAGACCCCTCAACGTGGATATTGTTAGCTGATCCATAATGTATGTCATGTGTATATACATATGATGTTAAATGTGTTTAATGGTCTGGTTGCTAACTGAGATTGGTGAAAGAGTCGAGATGAGGACGTGTAAACGATTTTAAGCCACGTAAAGACGTCGCAAGCTATTGAGGGTAAACGAGCTTACTGAATTAGGATTACCTGGTTATGATTGTCCTTTATCTTATGTGTATGTTATGAAATATTTTAGGCCAAGGTGAGATTTCATAATCTCTTTCCCTTAAGCCGAACGACAAGCTAGAGAGTTTCTGAGCTCTAATGTCCCTTGGAGACGATCTATAAATTTTTTTGGAACTCTTAGGTTATCCATAGTTCCTAATGATTTATACAAGTTTTTAATACATGCATTTAAGTTCTATTTTCTAGCTTTACATGTTATATGTACTCAATTCCAATTATGCTTTACGAAAGAGGCCTATGCAGGCCACATATTTAGTATTCGTCATTTCTATGTTGTATGTACTAAGCTGGTCCAGTATAAGCCATATCGGCTCCATTTATGATTTTGTCTAAGCTTTATTGATTTTACCACGGTGTGTTACACAGGCTGGAGGTCTTGTTACTTTACCCAGGTGTGGTACACCGATTGGATGGAGTTTACCCCGGTATGGTACACCAGCTGGAGGAATTTTTATTTTTACCCCGGTATGGTACACCGGCTGGAGGCATTTTTATTTTTACCCCGGTGCAGTACACTGGCTGGACGGATTGTATATAGATTTTATGGTCGGCTGTCTGCTGGCATGTCAGTTATAGTCTTTGTGGTGCATTAGATGATTGCATTTACACTTCAATAATGAGTTATTGTCAGGTTTCTATTTGAAGAGTTTCGGGTTGTTACTACTCCTTTTTCAAGCCTAGTTATCATTTTTATCTTACATGTTTACAGTTTTCAGCCTTATATACCAGTACATTTTATTCGTACTGACGCCCCTTCATCTTGGGACCCTTCCTACAATCGTGCTACAGGTACAGGCCGAGGCTCAGATCATCGGACGTAGTAGAAGCCAGACTTCAACAGAATAGTGGTATGCTCCTCTCTTCCAGGAGCCATGTCCTAGTTTGGACTATTTTCAGTTTTGTGTGCAGCATGGGTAGGTCGGGGCCCTGTCCCGTGCATTTCAGTTTGTTTACTCTGTAGAGGCTGATGTGGAATAGTTTGTATGGTAGTGTGGGTTATGTAGTCGTATTGGTTTTTCATTGCTTTTATTAGCTTTATTGTAGCCTTGTCGTCTTTCCAAGTTGCATATTTATAATTGTCAAGGCATTATTTGCCCAGTATTTATCTTGGTTGGTTGTGACAGGTGGCTTGGTCAGCCTTAGTGTTACATTTATTGATGCTATATAGACAGCTTCTCAATCGACCATGAATCGAGTGCCAGTTGCACCCTACCCTAGTTCTAGGGCGTGACAAACTTGGTATCAGAACAAAGTCGTGTCCTAGGGTGTCCACAAAGTCGTGTCTAGTAGAGTCTTCCCTATGGGTATGTTATGCACCATACTTATAATCAGGAGGCTACACGACATTTTGGAATTATATCACTTCTTTTACTAATAGTTCGTGCTATAGGTCGAGCTCATAAGTACTGTGATATCTACATCGTATTTTTGTTTCAGATTATGCCTGTGACAAGGAAGATGACTACAAGGTTCATTGGCACAACCGTTGGGGAGGGTATTAGTCTCCCTCTAGTGGATCAGAGAGACAGGTCAGAGGCTCAGAGTGAATCTCCTTCCCCAAGTATTACAGTTCCTCCCGCTCCGACCAGAGCAATCGTAGATAGACCTCTAGCTCCTCCCGCACCTATAGTACTTGAGGGTAGTAGAGTGGCAGACCCTCCCACACCTGTGGTACCTCCAATTGTTCTGGAAGGACATGGTCTTGAGGGAGTTGTTCAGCTAATGGCTCATATAGCTAAAGGTCAAGTGCGACGGTTGGAGGCGATGGAGAGACATAGAGGCTAGACAACTGAGAGTTCCAGGGCCCACGAGTTCTTGAGTTTGAGCCCTCGTATATTCACCGGATCAAATCCAAGCGAGGATCCTCAGGACCTTATCGATCAGACTTATAGGGTGTTAAAGGTGATGCGAGCTACAACGACTGAGGAAGTAGAGTTGGCGGCCTTCAGACTACGTGATGTGGCCATACTGTGGTAGGTTTGGGCTCGATCCAAAGGAGCCGATGCACCACCGGCTGAGTGGAATGAGTTCTCCGAGGCCTTTATGCACCACTATCTACCCCAGGAGCTTCGACAGGCTCGAGCTGAGTAGTTTTTGCACCTAAAGGAAGGAAGTATGAGTGTGCGTAAGTATTGTCTTTAGTTTAATTCTCTTTCCAGGTATGCTCCTCACATGGTTGAGACGATGGAGGGTAGATTTCATCGGTTCGTGTTAGGGTTGGGGCTTTATATAGCTCGATATTTCTTGGGGTATCTACTCAGGAGCACATGGACATTTCATGAATTCAAGCTTTCGCCCAGAGGGCAGAGGATTTGGTTCATCAGTTATGGGACACTCGGAGACAATAGGAGCAACGTAAGAGAGCTTGGACTGTGGGTCCTTACAGATGGGCCGCAGGGTGACCCAGGGGCTCAGTCATCCAGGAAGTCAGTTAGGCCAATAGGGAGTGCCCCACCTTAGTTTCAAGGACAGAGAAGGGACCGAGGCCCAGCTCCATCTAGCTCTCGACGATAGGAGTGGGCAGGGCAGAGGCGACCACCATTGCCTCCTTGTCCCCAGTGTGAGAAATCTCATTCAAGTCAGCATCGTCGGGGGAAGAATGTATGTTATCGTTGTGGGAAGCTAGGGCACTTTTTGAGGGATTGTTCAGATAGGGTCGAGGCTGATCAGGCACGATCAGCGGTTGCTTCATCATCCTCCATTAGACCTCCCAGACCTAATCCTCAACTAGCAACAGGCCGTGGTAGAGGCAGAGGGAGAGAGGCTTCGAGTTCTGGGGCAACCCAGAATCGATTTTATTCTTTGGGCGGTCGACAAGACCAGGAGGCCTCACTTGATGTTGTTACAGGTACTTTGATTAGTTATTCTCATGCAGTATATGTCTTACTTGATCTTGGTTCTACACTCTCTTATGTCACACCATTAGTTGTAAGTCAGTTTGAGATAGTCCCTGAGTTATTATCTATACCATTTGCGGTTTCTATGCCAATTGGCGAATCTATGTTAGCTAGATGAGTTTACTGAAACTGCATAGTATTGGTATGTGATAGTCAACCCTAGTTAATCTAGTTGATCTTAAAATGGTTGATTTGTTGTCATTTTGGGTATGTATTGGTTTGTGGCATGTTATGCTAATGTTGACTGCAGAGCTAAGGTTGTCAAATTCAATTTTCCCGGCGAGCCAGTCCGGGAATGGCAAGGTGATGTCTTTATGCCTAAAGGTAAGTTTATTTCATACCTTAAGGCTATGAAGTTGATATCCAAGGGTTGTATTTCTCACTTGGTTTGGATAAGAAACTTGGAATTTGAGCCTACGACTCTCTAGTCAATTCCTATTGTAAATGAGTTTCCTGAAGTCTTTCCAGAGGATTTTCCTGGAATTCTTCCTGAAAGGGAGATAGATTTTGCTATTCATCTACTTCCAGGTACTAAGCCTATATCGATCCCTCCTTACAGAATGGCTCCAGCAGAGCTAACGGAATTAAAGGAGCAGTTGAGAGATCTGCTCAAGAAGGGATTCATTCGACCTAGTGTATCGCCTTGGGGTACACCAGTGCTCTTTGTGCAAAAGAAAGACGGGTCGTTAAGAATGTGTATCGACTATAGGATCTAAATAAGGTTATGATTAAGAATAAGTACCCACTTCCCAGGATTGATAACCTATTTGATCAGTTACAGGGTGCCAGATGCTTCTCAAAGATTGATTTGAGATCCGGGTACCATCAGTTACAGGTTAGGGAAGTTGATATCCCCAAGACTACCTTCGGGACTATATATGGCCATTATGAGTTCTTAGTGTTGTCACTTACTAATTCCCCAACAGCTTTTATGGACCTGATGGATCGGATGTTTAGACCTTTTCTTGATGTATTTGTGATCGTCTTCATTGATGATATTCTGATTTACTCGCGATCCGGGGCAGTATTACAAACTCTACAAGAGCATAGGTTCTATGCTAAATTTTCTAAATATGAGTTTCAGCTAACATCTATGGCTTTCCTTGTCATGTAATTACAGCTGAAGGTATAAGAGTGGATAGTCGAAGATAGATGCAGTAAAGACTTGGCCCAGACCCTTCAATCCTACAGAGGTTCGCAGCTTTCTGGGGTTAGCAGGTTATTATCGCCGATTTGTGGAAGGTTTCTCTACTATCGCTGCACCATTGGCAAATTTGACTCGTAAAGCAGCTAAGTTTCAGTGGACGGAGGCATGTGAGTGAAGTTTTCAGGAATTGAAGGATAGGCTAACTTCAGCACCTGTCCTGACTCTTCCATAGGGTGTTGAGGGTTATGTGGTCTATTGTGATGCTTTGAGAGTTGGGCTAGGTTTTGTTCTGATACAACACGACAAGGTCATTGCTTATGCCTCTAGACAGTTGAGGAAGCACAAGCAATATTATCTTACCCATGATCTTGACTTGGCTGCAATGGTATTTGCATTGAAGATTTTGCGCCATTACTTATACGGACTACATGTTGATATCCTCACAGATCATAAGAGCCTCCAGTATTTGTTTCAGCAGAAGGAGTTGAATTTACGCCAGAGAAGGTGGTTAGAATTACTGAAAGATTATGACATTAGCGTTCTGTATCATCCAGGCTAGGCAAATTTCATAGCTGATGCGCTAAGCCGCAAATATATGGGTAGCTTGAGTCATATTCAGGTTGATAGGATTGAAATGATGAAGGCTCTATGGCAGTTGGTTGACTTACAGATTCGGTTACTGGATGCCGAAGATGGGGGTGTTATTGTCAAAAACACATCAGAATCGTCCTTGGTAGTGGAAGTTAAGCAACAATAATGCGATGATGCAGAGTTAGTCTTACTGAGAGACGGTATACCACAACAAAAGCAGAGCCTATTTGATTGTGGACCCGATGGAGTTCTTAGATACCAGGGCCATGTATGTGTACCAAATGTGGGTGAACTACGGGTACAAATTATGAATGAAGCTCATTATTCTTGATATTAAGTACACCCAGGTGCCACAAAGATGTATCACGACCTGAGGCAGCTATATTGGTGGAATGGAATGAAAAAGGACATCACTGGTCTTGTGACTCAATGTCCCAATTGCCGTCAGGTAAAGGTTAAGCACCATAGGCCTGAAGTTTTGGTGCAGGACATAGAAGTTCCAGCCTGGAAGTGGGAGGTGATTAATATGGATTTTATTATAGGGTTATCTAGAACGAGCAGGAAGCATGATTCTATCTGGGTAATAGTTGATAGATTAACTAAATCCTCTCACTTCTTGCCAGTTAAGACCACATTTTTGAGCATTATGCTAGGCTTTATATACGAGAGATAGTTCGCCTACGTGGCGTCCCCTTGTCCATTATTTTTGACAGAGGTGCTCAGTTCACAGCAAACTTCTGGAAGTCTTTCCAGAAAGGCCTGGGCACTCAGGTAATCCTAAGTACTGCATTTCATCCTCAGACAGACGGACAGGCTGAACACACCATTCAAATGCTTGAAGACATGTTGCGTGCCTGTGTTTTAGATTTTGGAGGAAGCTGGGATGATCATGTTTTCTTGATTGAGTTCGCCTATAATAACAGCTATCAGGCAAGTATTCAGATGGCTCCGTATGAAGCTTTATATGGGCGAAAATGCAGGTCGCCAGTGGGCTGGTTTGAACTCAGAGAGGCAGAGTTATTGGGGCCATACTTAGTGTAGCAAGCTAATTACAAGGTGAAACTTATTAGAGATCGACTTCAGATAGCCTAGAGCAGGTAGGAGTCTTATGCATATGTACACCGTCGAGCACTGGAGTTTGTTGTTAATGATTGGGTCTTCCCAAAAGTGTCACCTATGAAAGGCATTATGCGATTTGGCCGAAAAGGCAAGCCAAGTTCTAGATATATTGGGCCCTACAGAGTTATTCGCAGGATAGGAAAAGTGGCCTATGAGTTGGAGTTTCAACAAGAGTTAGCGGCAGTCCACCCAGTATTTCATGTATCGATGTTGCGGAGGTGTGTAGGAGACCCAATTCATTTTATGCCTATCGATGATGTCCGAATTTTTGAGGAGATGGCCTACACCGAGGTTCCAGTTGCTATTCTTTATCGGCAAGTCAGGAAACTTTGAACCAAAGAAGTTGCCTCAGTTAATGTATTATGGCAAAGTAATAACATTGAGGATGTGACTTGGGAGGCTGAGGAGGAAATGAATGATAAATATCCTCACCTATTTACGATATCGATGTGATGTTAGAGTATGTGTTTGATACTTATTTTGATTCATATTAAGTGGAATTAATTTTCATTCAGGGATGAATGTTCCTAAGGGGGGAGAATATAACACCCCAAAATTTTTTTGGTGATTATTTGATGTTTTATTCTAGGTTAGGTAAAGTACGGGTTGTATATTGGTCGTAGGTGTCATGGGAAATGTGTACGATCACAAAACCAAAGAGTTTGTGAAGTTCATAAGTAAAAGTCAACTTTAAATGATCATATCTCCCAATATATAATGAATTAGGAGCTTCATGACCTATCAAATTAAAGGTCTTTGAGTCTAGTTTTCAGAACATTAAACTGCTTGTCAATCAGAGTTCGGAGAAAATGTTATGGGCATTTTACTGAACCATAGCGAGCGGTGACGTGGGCATGACACCCTAGAACCTCTACCGCCTTATTTACTTAAAATCTGATTTTTCCTTGTAGAAAACACTTACATCTAATGATTGCTAAAGATTCCATTTCTCTCTCAATTCCAGCAGCTATGACAAAGAAATTCAAGGAGGAACATCAAGCAAAGTTCAAGAAAATCACAAGATAAGTTGAGATTACCTTGCCAAGTATGTTAGGGACTGTTTTCGAGCTCGTTTTGACAAGGTTTTGAAGAAGTTTTTCTGCGTTTCAAAATCTATTTGGAATGACTATATATCCATCTATGAGTAGGTGTCGAAATCAGGAGAAAAGGTAAGGATTTCTCCCCTTTTAAACCTCTCAAATTGCAAAGCGAAAGTCTGAAAATTGGCAGCTAACTGAGCTGCTGATGGACTGTTTGTTAGCTGAGTTTTGCTCGTTTTCCTTAGGTATTTTGGCTGTTTATTTTGCTAGAATTATACTTTATATTGAGGGGTAGAATCACAAAAGAACTAAGGTAAAATTTCCTCTGTTTTCTCCCTCAAAAGTTAGTGAAAATTAGTTGAGAAAATGGCTAAATGTTGTTGATGTTACCGTGTGTTGTTGTTTCTATTTTGACTACCTATGGTTAGTTATGTTGGCCGCATGTTTTTGATATACATTAAGCATTTTATTGTCCTATTAAACCACTGGATTAAGGAGGTTGAAGGCTGATCATTGAGATAGGAAATTGGCTAGGGAAAAGTTCATCGGAGAAAGGTATGTAAGGCGCCCCGTCTATCATTCTTTTAAACACGATTCGTGTGTTGTGAATCGAATGATACAGAAACCTATTTAAAAGTCTTGAGGCAGTATGTTAATCTTCATATCGTCTTTAAAGTCCCATGTTTTATTGAGGATAAATATTAAGATTATGCCTAGCCAAAGTGATACATGTAAAGTGTGATATTGTGTTGATTGTTGTCGTAGTTGTACATTGAGTTGGAGACCCCTCAGCGTGGGCATTGTTAGCTGGTCCTTACTGTATGTCATGTATATATATATGTGATGTTAAATGTGTTTAAAGGTCTGGTTACTAACTGAAATTGGTGAAAGAGCCGAGACGAGGACGTGTAAACGATTTTAAGCCATGTAAAGACGTCGAAAGCTATTGAGGGTAAACGAGCTTACCGAATTAGGATTACATTGTTATGGTTGTCATTTATATTCTGTGTATGTTATGAAATATTTCATGACAATAGGAGATTTCATAATCCCTTTCCCTTAAGCCGAATGACAAGCTAGCGAGTTTCTGAGCTCTAATGTCCCTTGGAGACGATCTATAAATTTTGTCGAAACTCTTAGGTTATCCGTAGTTCCTTATGATTTATACAAGTTTTTAATACATGCATTTAAGTTCTATTTTCTAGCTTTACATGTTATATGCACTCAGTTCCAGTTACGCATTATGAAGGAGGTCTATGCAGGCCACATGTTTAGTATTCGTCATTTCTACATTGTATGTATTGATATGGTCAAGTATAATCCATATCGGCTTCATTTATTATTTTTTGTAAGCTTTATTGATTTTACCCTGGTGTGGTATACCGAATGGAGGTCTTGTTATTTTACCCCGGTGTTGTACACAGGCTGGACGGAGTTTACCCCGGTATGGTACACAACTGGAGGCATTTTTATTTTTACCCCGATGTGGTACACTGGCTGGATGGATTGTATATAGATTTTATGGTCAGCTGTCTGCTGGCATTTCAGTTATAGTCTTTGTTGTTCATTAGATGATTGCATTTACACTTCAATAATGAGTTATTGTCAGGTTTCTGTTTTCAGTGTTTCGGGTTGTTACTACTCCTTATTTCTGGCCTAGTTATCATTTTTATCATACTAGTACATTTTATTCGTATTGATTTCCCTTCATCTTGGGACCCTTCCTGCAATCGTGCTACAGGTACAGGCTGAGGCTCAGATCATCGGATGTAGTAGAAGCCAGACTTCAGCAAAATAGGGGTATGCTCCTCTCTTCCAGGAGCCATGTCCTAGTTTGGACTCTTTTCAGTTTTGTGTGCAGCATGGGTAGGTTGGGGACCTGTCCCATGCATTTCAGTTATGCATTTTGGTTTGCTTACTCTGTAGAGGCTGATGTGGACTAGTTTGTATAGTAGTGTGGGTTATGTAGTTGTATTGGCTTTTCATTTCTTTGCTTAGCCTTATTGTAGCCTTGTCGGCTTTCTAGGTTGCATATTTATAATTTTCAAGGCATTATTGGCCCAGTATTTATCTTGGTTGGTTGTGGCAGGTGGCTTGGTCAGCCTTACTTTTACATTTATAGATGTTATATAGCCGACTTCTCTATCGACCATGAATCGAATGTCAGTTGCACCCTACCCTAGTTGTGGGGCATGACAGTTGAATACTACACATGGTCTGAATGCCTCTAACATATCTGATGTGTTGATGGAACAACACCCTCAACTATCCCAACAAGTCTAGAAAACTAAACATAAAGGATAACTGATATCAACTGGTCCTCGGGAGATAAGGAATCACTAATGAACTGGATGCTAACTCCGGGAACGAACTAATGATGGTGATAGATCTGAAGATCGAAGCCTGTATCATGAAACGATATAACATAAAGTATGCAGTCAATACGTGGAATGTATCGAGAATGCAAGGTAAGTAAAATGGATATTTTAAATACATAACAGTTTATAAGAGTAGGAAAACATGATCATAACATAAATATCATAATGAAACATAAGGCTCAAGGATTTCAAAACATTTGTAAATCAGTCATAATAATAATAATAGGAGAAAAGCTTCATTAAACGTGACTTGAGGAAAAATAATATGTACGTAACCATACATAAATCATTAGGAACAATGGGAGGACTCATCATAACTGACACCATCATGGTAGAGCTTTACATGATGCCCCAACTATCTCACTCTAATGGGTAGAGTCGTCCCAAGCTTGCCAAGCAAGGGACGTGCAAAATGTGATATCACGAAAGAGGGGATCCATTTACATTTTAATGTATCAATATGAACCTAAGGTGGCACTTAGTTATGAGGCATCGACGTAGTCCTTTGAATGCCCAGCTACTTGGTGCTAGGTACTGCTCCCAAAAATATGCACATTAGGCTTGTATGTAAATCAAAAACATCATTCATGGGATTCATGGCCAAATAAAAATTAACATCATTGATCCCCATTTAAATATGTTTTTCCAAGAATCAAGGGGCTACGAATCGACCAACGTCATAAATCGATCAATCATGAATTCCATGCATACTTGTAAAACATGTATATACTTAGTAATCATAAATTCATGATGAGCAATTGACCAAATGCATATCATAAATAATAAATTATACTTGAACAAGTGGGTATTTCCCAATACTCTAACATGCTTGAAAATACTCAATTTACTTGAAAACATGATTATAAACATGGGTAACTTGAAAATATGTTTTTCATCAATAAGATCTCATCGTACATGAATATTCATCATAAATCTTGATGTGTTGTGAGTTTACAGCAGTTTCGACGCTCAAAACTAAAAAAATAACGTGGACTTAGGTGTGTTTATATGGATATAAGACACTTTTTCTTTGATTACAGGATAAATCGGTGTTGGAGCAAGAATGTTCAAAAGATAGCCTGAAAGTGCTAAAAAGGGGCTAAAGTCATAGTCTCAGTATGAGCCGTAGGATGATGCTACGAGTCGTACTGAAGACAGTGAAAAGTTTCAAATGGCTGAGTTGTGAAGATGCAACCTATGACTCCTAGTGCGAGTCGTACAACACTGCCACGAACCGTAGCAATGAGTCATGGAAATATTCCAAATAATTGCCCAAGAGGTTGACTCCTGACGCGGATAGACAGTATGAGTCGCGGTGGCAAGGTACGAGTCGTACCATCACACTCATGACAAATTTTAGAGAAATTGAGAAGTATCAGAGTCAAGTCATGGAAGAATCATACCACTCATAGGAATCATGTACGAGTAATACCAAGGCCCAATACTTAGCAAAATTTTAGCAATCCAAGGATATATGGATAGCAGGTACAACCCATACAATCTTGCAATGGTAGTAGGATCTTTTGTGGCTCAAGCGGCACCAGTTATGCAAATTTACCCAGTTGGCTTAGGAAAAGGATTCTTATGTCTGTAAAATTACTTTTTATATTTTATTTTAATTAGAAGATGTTAGAGAGTGCGAGAGAACATCGAGACAATAGAGAATTGAGTTGATTGGCTTGTGATCAACTTTTCTTGATTTCTTCTTGATTTTTGTGAATTGTTCTTGAGTTATTTCGGATATAATCAAAGAAGTTTTTCTCTAATCTACAATTGTAAGTATTGATTTATGTGTTTAATTGTGAATGTATATCAGAACCTTACACTATGAGAGGCAAAAACCTCCATAGCTAGGGTTGTGGGAACCATTGTAGATAAATGAGCTAAGGTTACACAACAGTGATACAAAACCAAGGCAAAATGCATGTATTGTATTCTCTTCATGATTAAACGTTTCATAATGGTGTACAACATTAGGAATTGCTTGAATTCTTTACTTTCTTGATCCTAGAGAGGTATAGATTAAGAAAAGAGAATTACAATGAAACCTTGATCTTGATGATCATTGTTTTAACTTGAGTTGTTGTCGCAGGAGAGTTACATTTGGAACTTATTTATAACGGACAGTTTGAAACTGCTCATGAGGCCTGACCCGGTGATTCAGTATAGTCATCTAATGGGAATGAATCAGTCGTTTGGATGAACCTTAGTTATCAATTTTACAAGTAAGCATTTGGTATTGATCACGTGTGTATACACAAAGTAGTTATGAACCCATGGGGAACACAAACCCTAGTGAGTCTTAACTATTGATTTTACATCACAATTTCAATCATTGGTTTTAACTTTTATTTTTCTTAAAACCCCCAAATTAGTCTAGATCTTCCATATTCCCTGTGGGTTCGACCCCAACCTCTTTATTGGGTTCTTTATTGACAACATCCGCTTCATACTTCAGTAGGAGGTGTGGTTTGAGCATTATCAAAAAGTGGTGCCGTTGCTGGGAAATATGGCTAAGACTAGATTATTTGCTTGTATTTTAATTTTGGTAGTTATTTCCATAATTACATTTTCTTTTTTTTTTGTGATACCCACAGGTTATTTTCCGGTGGATGTCAAACACTCGGAGTAGTGGAAATCCCCTGATTCTTTTGAGCCCTGAGTTGAACGAACACTACATAGAATGGAAACCAGGAATAGGGAGATGCTCGTATAGTTGAAGAAGCTAGGCAAGTAGAGTTTGCTCGGCAAGCTGCACTTCAGGATGTAGAAGATGCTAGAGAAGAGGTTATTAATTCAGGACGACATAGGTGGGGCAACAGAGGTCATAGATTTTCCGCTCAGTTCTTTAATGACGAGGACCAAGACATGGATGAAGTTGGATCAGCTGGAGAAATTAAACCATCACCACTACCCGCTGGGGCCAAATTTGACATCACGAGCACCATGATTCAACTATTAAACATGAAAGGGGTGTTCAGTGGTCATGTGACAGATGACGCCAACCTGCACCTAATGAACTTCAATGGAATATGCAAGGCGTACATGTTGTTTGGAGTTAGCCAAGAAGCCATCAGCTCAGGCTATTCCCCTTTTCTCTCTCAGGGGAAGACACTTTATGATTTTCGCAGTTGCCCAACGACTCCATAACTAATTGGAGGGAACTCAAGCAAGCGTTCTTGGAGAGATTCTTTCCCCCCTCCAGAATGTTGCAGCTTAAGGATGAGATTTACAATTTCTGATAGCTCAAAACCGCGGAACTTCATGAAAACTTGTTGAGTTCAGGAAGAAGTTGGCAAAGTGCCCAAACCATAATAATCCAGATGACAGTTTGTTGGAATTTTTTATAGGTTTCTAAACAATAGCATAAAAGTTGTGGCAGACACAGTGGCAGGAGGAGCATGGATGAGTCACACCTGGGAGCAAGCAGCTACTATCCTTGATAGGGTGACTAAAAAAAATAGGGCATGGCATACCAGCAAAGCAGATGCAACGGTCGGTACATATGCTATTGGTTTAACTGCACACCAACGTACGAAGGAAGAAGAATGTGACTAGGAGTTGCCTCATATGCGCACATCGTTGGATTTTCTTACAAAGCACATTATGGGAGCTGGACTCAAAAAGGTGAATGCAGTAGGGACATAAGTGCTGGAGCAGGGGCAGACCACTCTAATTCTAAGGAGGAGGCTAATTTCCTGGATGACCAGGTAGCTAGTTTTCGAGCCAATGCCCAACTGTCTGGACAAGACAATCGGCGCCCAAGTTTTGGAAACCAAGTTCTGAACCAATATAGATATAATTACAACCAAAATGGGTACAGAGACAAGCGCTGAGGTCATGGGCACGAAGGAGAATGGAGAAGGGATGATGACTGTCACAATTGCCAAGCTGGAATATTTGTGCCTCCCACTGCACGAGAGGGAGAGGCTGGGCAGTCAAAGCTAGAGAGCATGATGGCCGAGATGCTGAAAAAGGTGAGGTCCACTAATGATCAATTGAAGGAAATTCATGGTCCTATATCAAGCATGGGTCAGAGAGTGGAATCTTATGTGACAGCCATCAAACAGATTTAACAACAACTTGGGCAACTGTCAGCATCACTTTACCCTAGACAAAAGGGTACACTACCTAGAAAAACCATCCAGAACCCAAAGAATGATGGCCACTGCATGGCGGTGATGACTAGGAGTGGTAAGACCACAATTGACCCGCCTTTTCTGGTTGTAGTCGAACGAAAGAAAGAGAGCATAACTGAGGAGAATGAGAAGAGTGCTGAGATAGAGGGTGCTGAGAATGATGAGTTGCTAGAGGCCCCAATTGGTGTGAAAGATCCTGATATTGATAAAGGAGAAACTCAAATGTACAAAGCTATCCCGCATCCAGCGCCATTGTTCCCTAAAATGATGAAGAAAAAAGGTGGAAAATGGTAAGTTCCACAAATTCCTATTAATGCTTAGACAATTATCTATGAACATACCACTAATTGAGGCAGTGGAACAAATACCAAGATATGCTAAGTTCATGAAGGACCTAGTGAGGTCCATAAGCTGTGAGCTGGTAGATAATGTACATCACTATTGTGCCATAGCTACACGGGTCCTGGCTCAAATGAATCAAGATCCGGGTGTTTTCACTATACCTTGCAACATTGGCAATGTCCAGTTGGTAAGGGCACTTTATGATCTGGGAGCAAGCATCAACCTGATTCCCTTGGTAGTGTTCAAGAAATTAGGCTTTAGAGCCCCCACACTGACTACTATGCGGCTACTGATGACCGACAGAACTTTGGAGAAGCTGGTGGGGATCCTGTTCGATGTGCTTGTTAAGGTAGACAGATTCATATTCCCAACAAACCTCGTGATTTTTGATTGTGATGTTTATTATGAGGTCGCCATAATTTTGGGGCGACCATTCCTTGCAACTAGGAGGTCCTTAGTAGATATTGAGGTGGGCCAATTAATGTTCATACTGAACAAAGAAGAGGTAACCTTCAACATCTGTCGGTTAATGCAGCAACCGAAGGAATTTCGTATTGTCTCAGCACTAGAGGATGAATTTGAGTCTTTTGATAAATTCTGAGTAGTCAAGAGATTTGTGTCAGGCCGCAACATTAAATTAGGCGCTTCTTGGGAGGCAACTCAAGCAGTGGCTTGGTGAATTCTGAGTAACTGGGCCACTTTCGTCGTTCCACGACGTTAAATCAGGCGCTTCTTTGGAGGCAACCTAAGTAACTTAACTAATGTGTGTTTAGTGTGTAGAGAAACAAATACAGGTGGCATAAAATTTCTAAAAAAGTAGATGCGGCTCTCAGTACGACTCTTGATAGCATCATATGAGTCATAGCAGGAGACGTGGTGAGAATATGAGAGGTTCTTTAGAGTAGGGGTTCAGGGTATGGTTAGTCCTACTATTCATAACGTAAGTATATGTATCGTAGTATCCACTGTAACTGTAAACTAATAAAATTATATGAGATAAAGGCCTACGAGTGAGAGTACGACCCATACCCTCATGGTTCGAGTCGTAAGATGCATTTGTAGGTCCCAAGTAAGTTTCTCAACTCTCTGTAGCAGGGGTTCGGGGGACGAGTCGTGGGGGCTACCTACGACTCGTGGTATGAGTCGTGACAGGTCAAAATCCTTGAAATTACCTGAATCGACCAAGATTTTTAAATTCTACCCTGTCACTTATTTAAGCTTCAAATGTAAAAATAACCCTTCTCCCGTGCAAACAACACTGAAGTGACGACTTAGACCTACCACGCCCTCACACATATAACTTAAAAGCAAAGAAAATTTTGAGCAATTTCTTGCTAAATCAAGTTCCTCTCAACCCTAATCCTTGATTACCAGTCAAAGTAAGCAGCTACGAAGTAAGTGTATTGCTTTGAATAGTGTTAAAAAATTATATGCTTGATGTTTCCAAAGCCCCTGTGAGTCATCATGTTTGCTTGAAAAAAATGTGAATAAGACAACCAATAAGGGTGTTATCGAATTGTCTGCGGCTGGGAAAGACTTAAACAATTTGATGAACTTGTGCATTGAACCATTCCAAATGAGTTAAAGGTAGTGAATAAAAAGGAGAGGGAAGAGTAGTTGTCAAGAATAGAGTTAAAAATAGATGCCTAAACCTGGGGAATTCTGAGTACCCAAATTATAAAAAAATGGAATTCCCTGAACACTACAAAAAAATCTGGAAAGGGATAGGCTCCACAAGCCTTACTACGACTTGTGGTTTGATACTACAACTCATAGGATGACTCATTAGTATTGTCCCAAGCTAAAATAAATAAAGGTCAGAGGTACGAAACCTAGTACAGTTCGTTGTCTTCCGCTACGAGTCGTACTGTGCATTCATACCAAAGACCTGAATAGCACCATGTCTGGATGAGGCAGTATGGTCCTTCCTATGACTTGTGGAATCGACCTACGGGTCGTACCATGAGTCGTGGAAATACAGTGAAATTGGCAGTAGAGGTGCATCCTCAGATGACTCAAGGTAAGTATTGTACCTTCGTGGTAGGAGTAGTACCTGTGAGTCGTAATGTGCACAAAGGATTTCTTCAGAGTTCATACAAATCGTACCTCCAAGGCACGACCCGTACTATTGTCCAGTGGTTAGATATTGAGAATTTCACTTCTTGTTCTTCTTTCTTAGATGTGAAATTCTAACTCTCTTCTCTATAGGTACAATGACGATGAAGTGCAAAGCATTCAAAGCAACTTCCCAGAGGACATTACATGATGAGACCTCTAAATCCGAGTAAGAAGGAAATTCCCCTAATGGTTCGGTTGAGGAATACAAGGTCGATACATAAGACACCGGTGGGGACCCAAACCACTAGGGCAAAGGCCAAAGCCCAAGTTGCCGCAGCTACTGCCATATCTTTCGAAGCTCCCCAGTCTGAGGAGCGAGATAAAGAAGGTAATCAGGAGTTGGGAAGCGGCTATAATGCAGAAGAAGGGTCTGAGAAGACCCAATTCGAATAGGCAAGTGGCAGTTCTGAGTTAGAGGAGGAGGCTCCCCATGCTAAGAAGCTGTAGATCTCGCCTAGGGAGAGTTGTACCATCTGGTGGATAGTGCCAGGAGCACAGGAAGTCTATGAACAAGGCATTGCTCTCACTGCCAAGAACAAACCTAGGCAGAGCATCTAAGAAGAACCACAGATCCTAACCAACACATTGAATGAACTAGAGGAGATGAAGTGGATATTGAGCTTTTATGGGCTCGAATGGATTGTTAGGACTCTGGACCAGTACACTTCAGAGATAGTCCGTGAGTTCTACACCAGCTACTTGGTGACCATGGAGGAAAAGGCAAAAAAGGGTAGAAAGTGAAAGACCAGCCCAGATTGGAGAGTGTCATGGTCAGAGGGCGAGAGGTAGACATCTCTGAGCGCACTATCTCTGTGATCCTGTACAGGCTTGACTTCAAACCTCCACATGCCACGCCAAAATATAAGTATCAAGTGGAGGCACTGAAGCAAATTAGGCAGTTGGGATTTAAGGATAGATAGAGGGAGCTACAATGGTTTGCGGGTGTTATAGTTGTGGACAAAGAGGAACCAAAATGGGTCTCAGGCTGAAACAAAGTTACCAAAAAACTCACTCAACATTATAGCTAAAGCCTACTAGGCACTAGTGTGCCATCGATTAGCATCAACAGTGAATTACAACACTTTTAGTGCAAACAGAGCAGCTTTGGTGGCATGCCACATGTCCAGTTATCCCATCAACATCCAATGGATCATTCAGAGGAAATATGAGATTGGGATATGGCATTGAGCACTACCATCCCATTCCCCAACCTCATTATCAGATTATGCAAAGAGGTAGGAGTTTCGGTGCAACGGGGTGAGGAGCACTTGATTGAAAGGTAGAGGATACCTGACATTGGCCTAATCCAGGATGACATGAACCGGATGAGTCAAGCTCGACTTCCCACAATAGTTCCACAAAATCAGCCAACAGGGAGCGCACAGGTGAATGCCCCCACCTCACAGTAGCAGAGCGAGACACTAGCTACAGATGTCGGTCATTCAGAGATAGCTCCAAGCATTTCTGCTACACCACTTCCTAGCCTGCCAACTCAGATTCCAGTAGGGTACATGCTAGTGCCCTATGATTTTCTCCAGAAATTGGCCAAGAGGTTGACTATGGCCAAAAGGAAGATTCAGGCAATGATGGAGAATGTGAAGCCCTAGGTAAAAGTAGAGATTGACACAGCAGCACAGGCCTTACATGCTTTCCTGGACGGATTTAAGAGCCGGTTCAACATGCATATGGCTGAGCAGATGGATACTAGCAGTCTCCATGACGAGTTGGGGGCTCTTCGAAGCCAAGTAGTCGAGTTGTCATCATGACAACCGGCAGTCATATCAGCCCCCACTCTTTCGGACCTTGATGAAGAGCTTGATGATGAGATTTATTTGGCAACTTATTGGAAGGCGATGACAGCTGCTAAAGACAAAAGGTAGAAAATAGTCTCCAAGGATGTTGGAGAAGAATGTTTGAGGAAGAAAAGGAAGAAAGAAAGAAGAGAACAAAAGAGGGCACGAGCAGAGAGCCTACAGACTAATGACTCACATATGTTAGAGTTGCAGGAGGGAGCAAGAGGAGTAGGCAGCTCTACCATGGTTCAGCCTGAGCTTTCTAGTGGAAAGGACAATTCGGGCGAGCCACATTCATCGCTGATCACCACAAAGGCCATAGAGGCGGTCGAGACTACTGGGGGGTAACCACTCCACCTATAGATACACCATTGAGTGCGCCGGCCACCACTAGCGCACGATTGAAGCAAATGTTCGCAGGATGACAGGAGAACCTAGAGCGCCATAGGTATGTTCCCTTCCCATTGTTCTTGTAGTTCATGCTTTGGGGTCGAAGCACAACTTTCAAAAAAAAGGGAAGGGGCGTACTTATAATTTTTGGATTCGTCCGAGGGTTTTTCTTGCCATGTTACTTTTCACTCAGCCATGTTATCTAGCAGACCCGACATGTTTAGGATTTTATTTTCTTATTTTGTGATTTTTTTTCAATTAAAAAATAGCTTAGGAGTACTCAGCCAATGAAAGTGCACTGGTTTTGAATTTTTGAAAAAATTGACCCTGCTTAAACTTTTTGATTGATTAACTATGTATTTGTGACTGCATGCATGATTTCTGTGGATCTTTTGATGTCATTTAGTGTATTAGCATGAGTAATCTTGTTAATAAATGTGTAAACCATACAAGTAAAGTGAATATATGTCATGTGCCATGAGTGAGTGAGGTTTGAAATTTAGTTCAGTATTGTGTTGAAGATCTGAACTTGCCTGGTTGGTCTTTGCGTAGGCTATGGATGGTTGGTTAGGATATGATCATAGGCCATATTTTAAGCTCACTTTTAGCCTAAATGACCCTACTAAAATCATATGATTCCCCAGATCCAATTTTTGAGTCTTTAATAGACCATTTTTCATTGATTAACCGATGAACCATACCCATTTTTTTTATAATAAACCTATTTTGGCCCTGGTCCTTCCTTGGACATTGTGAACCTCAACATAGGCAAAATGCCTAAGTTGCGGGTAGATAGAGTAGGGGTGCATAAATGGTGGGAACGAGGAAAAGGGAAAGAAAAGATAATAGGTGAAAAATGAGGTGTGTTGTGACAAATGACAAATAAAAAAAAAGAGATGAAAAAGTTGAAAATCTTGGAAAAGAAAATTCAAATAAAAAAATATTCTTGAAAAGGTTGAAAATACACCACACCAATAAAAAAGCTTACAAAAGAGGTGAAAAGAGAAGAAAAGGAATGTAAAGAAAAGAGGGTGAAATAGGTGAACGGTGAAGTCAATGTATGTTGTGCCAAGAAAGGGTTAGTCACACAAACATCTCTCATATTTATCATGTCCAGCCCTAAAGACTACATTACAAGTCACAAAAAGTCCTATAGTGATCATAACCTAACCATCTGACAGACCGAAGTAGAGAAAATAAGGGCAAGCCTATAGTATCTGATACATAATATCTGAAAGGTCTTTGTGAGAGTGAGAGTCTCACTTGTTTAGTCCCATGCAAAATCTTACACTATATCTATTAGTGGGGACTTTATTTGTTGTCAGAGTACATGGGTTATGTTTATTTTTACCATTGGTCTGTGTGAAAAGCATCAGCAATGACTTGATTGCCTATTGATAGCTAGATGACATATTTTGATCCCTGCTTAGCAAGTTTTATGGTTTCTTGTGGTACATTAGCTGATCATGGCTCATGGAAGAAGGGTCAAAAGTTGGTGAATGTATAGTGCAAATTTTGTTGGGTATTGGCTGTAGTGTCTTAGGTTTATTTTCTAGTTGAGTGTCGTGTTCAGTTTTTTCTTTTCTTTTCTTGAGGAAAGCCAAAAGTCTTAAGTTGAGGGTGCTGAGGTGTTGTGAGTTTAAAGCACTTTCGATGCTCAAAACTAAGAATATATCATGGACATAGGTGTGTTTATAAGGTTATAAGGCACTTTTTCTTTGATTACAAGACAAGTAGGTGTTAGAGCAAGAATGTGCAAAAGATCGCCTGAAAGTGCAGAAAAAGGGCTAAAGTCACAGTCTTTGTACAAGCCATAGGATGATGCTACGAGTCTTTACTGAAGACCGTGAAAAGTTTTAGGTGAATGAGTTGTGAAGAGTACAACCTATCACTCTTAGTACGAGTCGTACAACATTGGTACAAATCGTGGAAATGAGTCCTTGAAAAATTCAGAAGAATTGCATAAGAGGTTGACTCCTGATATGGATAGACAGAACGAATCGTGGTGGAAAGGTACGAGTCGTACCATCATACTCGTGAAAAACTTCAGAAAATTTGAGAATTCTCAAAGTCAATACATGGAAGAACACTACGAATCGTAGGAAGCATGTATGAGTCATACCAAGGCCCAACACTTAGCCAAATTTCAGCAAGCCAAGGACATACAGATAGTAGGTACGACCTGTACAATCCTGCTACGGGTAGTAGGATCTGTCGTGGCTCAAGCGGCACCAGTTATGGAAATTTACCCTATTGGCTTAGGAAAACGATTCTTATGTCTATAAAATGCTTTTTAAGTTTTATTTTCATTAGAAGACGTCAGAGAATGTGAGAGAGTATCGAGACAACAAAGAATTGAGTTGATTGGCTTGTGATCAACCTTTTCTTGATTTCTTCTTGATTTTTCTGAATTGTTCTTGAGTTATTTCGGATATAATCGAAGAAGTTTATCTGTCATCTACAATTGTTACTATTGATTTATGTGTTTAATTATGAATGCATATCACAACCTTGAAACTATGAGAGGCTAAAACCTCTACCGCTAGGGTTGTGGGAACCATAAAGGATTAATGAGCTAGGGTTACACAAAAGTGATTCAAAACTAATTGAAAATGCTTGTATTGTATTCTCTTCATGCTTAAATGTTTCTTAACGGTGTACAACGTTAGGACTTTCCCGAATTCTTTACTTTCTTGAGCCTAGAGAGATAGAGATTAGAAAAAGAGAATTACAACAAAGCCTTTATCTTGATGATCATTGTATTAACTCGAGCTGTGGTCGCATGAGACTTAAATTTGGATCTTATTGATAATGGATAGTTTGAAACTACTCATGAAACCTGACTTGGCGATTGAGTATAGTCATATAATAGGGATGAACCAGTCGTTTGGATAAGCCCTAGTTATCAGTTTTACAAGTAAGCATTGGTATTGATCACATGTGTATACCCGAAGCAGTTATGAACCCATGGGGAACACAAACCCTAGTCAGTCTTAAATCTTGATTTTACATCACAATTTCGATCATTGTTTTTAATTTTTATTTTCTTAAAACCCCCAAATTGGAGTAAATAAACAACAAGTTCACTTACCGGCATTAGTCTAGATCTTCCATATTCCCTGTGGGTTCAGTGCCAACCTCTTTGTTGGGATCTTTATTGACAACATCTGCTTTATACTTCAGCAGGTGGTATGGTCTAAAAACCATTAAAATCTCTCAACTTTCATGAACTTCTCATAAATGGGCAATTAAATTTATAAAAGTTGAAACATGATTTTAATGGAAAACAACATAAATCTTGCCCATGATTCATAAGTCAATAGTAATAACTCATTTAGATAATAACCATGTAGAGAATTAGGAATTTCATGCATTGGGTTAAACCCCCATAGAATCAACATAGGAATTTCCATGATTTAAAGAGAGATTGGGCATGGGTATGAATGGATTCACCCATTCATAACCCTACATACCTGTGGAAAATCTGATTTTACCACTCCTTGAAAGCCCAATGAAAGATTGAAGGAAAACTTGAAGAAATCTAACTTGATCACCTCCTAAACCCCTTCAATATGCATGTATGGATTTGAATGAGCTTAGGATAGATTTTCCCCTCATAAAATACTACATTTCGAGCCTAAAATGACGTAGTTTAGGACCCTAGGACTTAATAATGACGAAAATACCCTTAATGAATTTCCTGAAATTCTGCACTAGTAGTGATAACGGTAGATCCTACAAGTCGTACCAGGATACCATGACTCACGGTATCCGTCCGTTACATCCACTGTGATTTCTTAACCTTTCAGTTTCTAATACCATGACTTGATAGGACAAGTTGTTACATCAGACGACGGTCCGTTGAATCTTTGCATTACTTCCCCCGAACGACCTGCACCTGGACCTTTCCACGAACCACACCACGACTCGTGCCTACTTCCAATGAGTCATGGATTCCATTCGTCACCATGATTGGATATATTCCTACTCCTCACCACGGTTGCTTGCCACGATCCATTGTTACTCACAACGAGTCATCCTACGACCTGTTACTTTCTCCTAGACTAAGGACTAGTCTCACCATGACCAGAAATAACAACTCCTGATATCAAACGATGCGTCGTTCCTTGACCCGTTACCCCAACTCCGACCCTACAGTACCTCACCACGAAAACTACCTACGGGTCTTTGGTGGAACCAGCGATCCGTACCATGACCCATTCTGTGATAAATTTCAAGATTCCTGCCACTTTCCATTTTTTAATTCCCTAGTCTAGTGTTGGGCACTTCCGGGGTATTATAATATCTCCCCCTGGGAACATTCATCCTCGAATGTGGGAAAACATTCAGAAAATAGAGGAATGCAATAATCATTCTCAATTACTAATCATATAAGCTAAAAACTGACGGAATGATTAACCCCGATATAAACTACATTGTTGAACTAAAGTCATGAATCATATACACATCCATATACATGAGAGAAACTAGAGCACATGAAATAAACATGAAACTGAGTAGAGTTTTACCGCAAGAACTGATACCTCAAGCTGTAAATGAGTCGGTAGAGAATAAATATGGGTAGCAATCATGTCTTCCTAGGCTTCCCAAGTAGCTCCCTCAACATGCTGATTCCTCCATAAAACCTTAACTAAAGTTACTTCCTTGTTTATTAGCCTTCGAACCTGATGATCCAGTATTTCCACCGGGAACTCTTAATAACTAAGGCTGTCTTTCACACTGACACTGTTCAGTGGGACAACTAAAGATGGATTACCCAAACACTTCTTTAAGATTGATACATGAAAGAAAGGATGAATAGAAGCTAATTATGAGGGCAAATCTAATTCATATGCCACCTTTCCATCCCGCCTCACAATCTTGTAGGGCCCAACAATTCTTTCCAAACCTCATCACTTCCTTCATGGGAGACACCTTTAGAAACACCCAATCATTAACTTCGAATTCATGTTCTCTCCTCCTCACATCGGCGTAGGACTTTTGGCGACTTTGAGCTATTTTCAACCTGTCCGGTATGAGTTGAACTTTCTCCATGGCCTCGTGGACTGAATTTGGTCCTATCATCATAGCTTCACTAACTTCGAACCAACAAATAGGCAATCTATATCTCCGCCAATAGAGCGCCTCAAACGGAGCCATCTGAATGTGGGAATGGTAGCTGTTATTGAAAGCAAACTAAATAAAAGGCAAATGATCATCCCAACTACTTTTAAAGTCAATAACACATGCTCTCAACATGTCCTGAAGAGTCTAAATAGTCCGCTCCGCTTGACCATCCGTTTGCAAGTGAAATTCTGTACTGAGCTTAACCTAAGTACCTAATCCTTTTTGAAAAGACCTCTAAAACTGATAGGTAAATTGGGTACCTCAGTCTGATATGATGGACAAGGGAACTCCATGCAACCAAACTAGCTGTCGGATGTATATTCTTGCATAATCCTCCATAAAATCAGGGTTTTGACCGGTAGAAAATGAGCGGCTTGGTTAACCTGTCTACAACAACCCAAATGGAGTCATATTGCCGACGAGTGCGAGGCAACCCTGTTATGAAGTCCATATTGATCTCTTCCCACTTCCAAGTAGGATGCTAATATCTTGGAGCACACCTCCTTGTCTTTAGTGATCAACCTTCACCTGCTAATAGTTTCGACACTTAGCCACAAATTCTGCTATGTCCTTCTTCATGCCATTCTACCAATAGACTTCCCGTAGGTCACGATACATCTTGGTGGCACCGGGATGTATAGAATACCTGGATCCATGAGCCTCATGCAATATTCGGTTCCTCAAATCATCAACATCTGAAACACATAAGTGACCCTGGTATCGAAACACATCATCTCCTCCTTTGGAGAAGACCTCTACCTTCTGATTCTGAACAGCTTCTTTCAACATTACCAATACAGGGTCCTCGTCTTGTCTAGCATTTACGTCAGTTACCAAGGAAAATTCTAATCTATTCTGAACAATAACGGCGCCATCGGTAGAGTCAACCAACCGGAATCCCAACCTTGCTACCAGGTCCTTTATTCCATCATCCATATGGGACACACTCTCCATAGATAGTCTACTAAGTTGATTTGCTACTATATTAGCCTTTCCCGGATGGTAAAGGACACTTATGTTATAATCTTTAAGTAGCTCAAACCACCTCTTTTGTCGTATATTTGAGATCCTTCTGTGTAAACATGTATTGTAGACTCTTATGATTCATAAACACATCTACATGAACCCTGTACAAATAGTGTCTCCATATCATCAAGGCAAATACCACCACCGCCAACTCAAGATCTGGGTCGGATATCTCTGTTGATGAACTTTCAGTTGTCTGGAGGCATATGCTATAACCTCATCGTGCTGCATCTAAACACAACCAAGGCCGATTCTTGAAGCATCAAAATACACTAAAAACCCATCAGTACCCTATGGTAGGGTTAACACCGGTGATGAGGTAAGTCTGTCTTCAACTCTTGAAAGCTTCTTTGACAAGCCTATGACCATTGGAATTTCACTTTCTTTTGGGTCAATGGTGTTGCATTAGATGAAAATCCCTCAACAAATCTCCGATAGTAGCTAGCTAAGCCTAAAAAGCTCTATATATCTAAAGGATTCACCGGTCTAGGATAATTCTTCACCGCTTCTATCTTCTGGGAGTCCACCTTTATGCCCTCACTTGACACCACATGGCCCAAAAATGCAACTGAGTTCAACCAAAACTTGCAGTTGCTGAATTTAGCAAATAGTTGGCGATCGTTGAGAGTCTGTAGCACCATCCTCAAATTAGTGGCATGCTCCTCCTCACTCTGAGAGTATATCAGGATGTTATCAATAAACACAATCATGAGCATATCCATGTATGGCTTGAACACCCTGTTCACCAAGTCCATAAAAGCTGCAGGAGAAATCATTAGTCTAAAAGACATAACTATAAACTCATAAGGACCATACAGAGTTTTGAATGATGTTTTTGGAATGTCACTCTCCCGAACTCTGAGCTGATGGTACTCGGATCTGAGATCTATCTTCGAAAAGCACTTGGCGCCCTAAAGATGTTTAAAAAAATCATCAATCCTTGGTAGAGTATACCTGTTCTTAACGGTGACCTTGTTCAGTTATCGATAATCATGAAGCATGGGCAAATTTTATAATGTTTTCAATTTAAAATCATGATTTTAGTCTTATGAATTAAAAGCCCATGGATGAGATGTTCATAAACAATGAGATTTGTGATGAATATATGACGATGATGAGATATTATGATGAAAATCATGATTTGAAGCTACCTGTCTTTACAACTATGATTTCGATGAGAATTGAGTGTTTTTATGCATAATAAAGCTTTGGGCTATGCCCACATGTTAAGTATGAATGATAATTTTCCTGAATGAAGCTTACCAGATTATTTTGTAGCAAAGACTCGTAATTATATTTTCAGCTTGTGGTATGTTTCAGTTAAAGTTTTCTATGTATGGCTTACCACATGATTTTGGAGCGAAGGCTCCCAATTATATTTTCAGCATATGGTATGTCTTGAGCTAAAGGTTCTCATATGCATGAACTCATATTTGAGATGTATTTGATCATTGAACTTTGTCAATAGACGGTGTTGAGCTTCGTTATAAAATGATGTAGAGCATATGCATGTTTTTTGGATTAATGTCTAGCACCGAGCAGGCTATGGGTCAATCACCCTGTGCCTCAGAACTACGCGCCAACATAGGTTTATACATTATGACTTTAGGACCTCCAATGGGAGCTTCCCCTTCCCGAATGGGCCTTCAGCTTGATATTGATATAATGGTATCGTCCCCAGTCTTTACAATGCTTTGGACGGCTCTACCCACTTGAGTGTGATAGTTGGGACCACGTAAGCTCTATCGTGTTATGTCTTTTAAAAAACTAGTCTCCTATTGTTCCGCATGATTTCGAATATGCATGTTTCATTACCCACAAGATTTATGTGAATGCATGTTCTAAAGCAGGTTGGACTCAATGATCAGCTTTACTTATAAATGTAAGAATTCATCTTTGAATCAATCGATTCAGTTATGGTGTTATGAAGTTATGTTACATTATGTTATGAAGAATTCATGATTTCAGAGAGAATGCACATCAGTCCTGCTCTCACACTATTAAGGTTTACGTGAAATTATGGGTTGTCTTTAAATGATTCATTTATTTTAGTGGTTTTAATTACCTTGCATACTCGGAACATTCCATGTACTGACCGCACACTCTATGTTGTATCGTTTCATGATACAGGACATGACTATCATGTTCAGCCCCGCTCGTAGTCAGCTTATCAGATTTAGCATTCATATTGTGGGTGAGTCCTGATCTCCCAAGGACTAGACTATCTAGATTTCCTTTATGTGTTTCAGTCTTAGTTTTGTTGAGTTAGTTGGGTCTTGGCCCATCAACACATCCTGTTTATAGGCATTTCAGACATGTGTATGTATTAAACTTCGAATGTCGCACTCTGATGTTATGTTCAAGTTAGACTTCCCCTATGATTATTTTATAAATTATTCAATTTCTTAATAGAGTCTAGATGTATTCTTATGCCATGGTTCTACTTGGGGTCTCCTAGGGATCCTTGTCCCTTGTTATGATTCGAGCCTCTATTCGGATCGTGAAAAACATGGTGTCATAGGGTGTCTGAAATCTGCATTAAGTAGAGTTTTTTTCATGGGTGTGAAGCATTCCACAATCATGATGAATAGGCTAAGAGTTGTTTACGACATGTTTCCTTCTTTCATGATCTACCTCGTGCAATGAAAAGTCTTTCGATCCTTCTAATTTATGCTATTCGCGATTTAAGAATCATGGCTCCTCGAAGAGTGAATAGTAGGAGAAATGGGAATTGTGAAGGCCATGGGGATAGCAACGTAATGGGCACAAACAAGCCCAACCAGTCCAGGAGCACCAGGCATCAGAGCTAATTGCTCATACGGAGTTCCCGGCCGCTATTCAGATGCTCGCACAGGGCTTGACCGCTCAGGTCAATCAGCAGGCCATTGGGCATGTTCCGCAGAATGGCAATGCAGTGGCAGCTCGAGTCAAATACATCTTGAGGATGAACCTGTCGGAGTTCCTTAGGTCGAAGGTGGATGAGGACCCGTATGAGTTTATAGATAAGATTGTCAAGATCACCCAAGTCATGGGAGTGAATATAGTTGAGTGCGTAGAGTTGGCCTCTTACCAGTTAAAAGGGGTTGCGCGTATCTGGTTTTGCCAAAGGAAGGATAGAAGGGTTGCCGGTGCAATTCCTGTCACTTGGGAAGAGTTCCATGTTGCATTCCTAGACTGGTTCTTCCCACGTGAGATAAGGGAGCTGAAGGCAGCAGAGTTCGTTAATTTAAAGAAATGGAGAATGACAGTATAAGAGTATGCCCTTGAGTTCACTCGCTTATCAAAATATGCCCATAGTTGGTAGCCAATCAGAGGGCGCGGGTGAGTAGGTTCGTCTAGGAGTATCGGGCTATTTGGATAAGGATTGTCGGACCGCTATGGTACATCAGGATATGGATTTCCCATGGATAGTGTTGTATGCCCAGAAGATGGAGGTGGCACATCAGAGAGAGGGGGAGGCCAAGATGGCCAGGATCGATTACTATAGATTCTCCCAGCCGAGGTCAGGTGGTGAGCACCGACAGCAGACTCACCAAAGATCATCAGCTCTAGCATCTTCGGCATTGAGTGTGCCATGTAGGCCTAGACCTGATGAGAGAGAGAGAGCATCAGGATTGAGAGGTCAGAGAAGCAGACCCACAGATTCTAGCATCACAGCATGTCGCAAATGTTGTTAGGGACACACACGCCAGTGCTTGGCAAGTTCAGGTGCTTGTTTCAGGTGTAGAAAGCTCGGACACATGCTTAGAGATTGCCCAGAAGTGAGATAGAACCAGGTGGGGGACGAGGCGCAGCTTCTAGTGCCCCTCCCGCACGCTCAGCCCATCAGGGGGAATGGACTAGCATAGCTAGCAGTCAGCGCCAAAACATATTCTATTCTTTAGCATCCCACCAGGAGTAGGAGGTTTCCCCGGATGTGGTCACTAGTATGTTACGTGTTTTCCATATTGATATTTATGCATTGTATGATCCAGGGGCTACCTTGTCTTTTGTAATACTTTATGTGGCGAATAGCTTCGGGGTCAGTCCCAAAGTCTTTTTAGAACCCTTCTCAGTTTCTACTTCAGTAGGTGACTCAGTTATAGCTAAACGAATTTATAGAGGTTGCCCAGTCTTACTCCTTTAGAAGGTCACCTCAGTTGATTTGATAGAGTTAGACATGACCGATTTTGATGTGATTCTCAATATGTATTTTTTATTTGCATGCTATGCTTTAGTTAATTGTAGAACCCGGGCAGTAGAGTTCACATTTCTTGGTAAGACAGTCTTAGAATTGAAGGGTAGTTCAGTTGTGCCTGTAGGTCGGTTCATTTCCTACCTTAAGGCCAGAAAGATGATTTCTAAGGGTGGTGTTTATCATCTAGTTAGGGTTATGGATGTTGAGACTAAGACCCTCACTATCTAGTTAGTTCCAGTAGTATGTGAGTATTCAGAGGTCTTTCCTGATGATTTTACAGTTGTTCCTCCCAAATGGTGATTGACTTTGGTATTGTCCTTCTTCCCGACACGCAGCCTATATCCATTCCTCCCTACATAATGGCACCAACCGAGCTAAAAGAGTTTAAAGAGAAATCGAAGGACTATTTAGATAAGGGTTTCATTAGACCGAGCAAGTCCCCATGGGGTGCACCAGTTCTCTTTGTTTGAAAGAAAAATGGTTCTCTTCGCATGTGTATTGACTACCGGCAATTGAACAAAGTCACTATCAAGAACAAATATCCTCTACCCAGGATTGATGATTTATTTGACCAGCTTCAGGGTGCCAAGTGTTTCTCAATGATAGATCTCAAATTCGGGTACCACCAGCTTAGTGTTCGGGAGAGTGACATCCCGAAGACTGCCTTCAGGACGCAGTATGGTCACTATGCGTTTGTAGTTATGTCTTTTGAACCGATGAATGCTCCTGCAGCTTTTATGGATTTGGTGAACAGGGTGTTCAAGCCATACCGTACATGTTCGTGATCGTGCTCTTTGATGACATCCTTATATACTCTCACAGCAAGGAGGAGCATGCCGCTCATTTAAGAGTAGTGCTTCAGACTCTCAAGGATCGTCTATTATATGCCAATTTTAGCAAGTGTGAGTTCTAGTTAAACGCCATATCCTTTTTAGGCCATGTGGTATCAAGTGAGGGCATAAAGGTAGATTCTCATAAAATTAAGGCGGTGAAGAATTGGCCAAGACTGGTGAATCATTCAGATATTCGAAGTTTCTTGGTTTTAGCTGGCTACTATCGGTGATTTGTTGAGGGTTTCTCATCCACTCCGACACCTTTGACCAAATTGAATCAGAAGAAGGTGAAGTTCCAATGGTCGGAGGCTTGTGAATAGAGCTTCAAAGAGTTGAAGGCTCGACTTACTTCAACACCGATGTTAACTCTCCTGGAGGGTATTGATGGCTTCATGGTGTATTTTGATGCTTGGAGATTTGGACTCGGGTGTGTATTGATGCAGAGTGGGAAACTGATAGCATATTCCTCTAGACAGTTGAAAGTCCATGAGAAGAATTACCCGACCCATGATCTTGAGTTGGTTGTGGTGGTGTTTGCATTGAAGATATGGTAACATTATTTGTATGCAGTCCACGTAGACGTATTTACGGACCACAAGAGCTTATAATATGTGTTCACGCAGAAAGATCTCAATCTACGGCAAAGAAGGTGGTTGGAACTACTCAAGGACTACGATATGAGTGTCCTTTACAATCCGGGTAAGGAAAATGTGGTAGTGGGCGCACATGGAGAGTGTGAACCATGTGGATGAGTGGAAGAAGGAGCTGGTGAAAGATGTACATCGACTCGCAATGTTGGGAGTTAGGTTGGTCGACTCGACTGATGGAGGTGTTTTAGTGGAGAATGGAT
Source organism: Datura wrightii (assembly GCA_035772735.1). Taxonomy (NCBI): domain Eukaryota; kingdom Viridiplantae; phylum Streptophyta; class Magnoliopsida; order Solanales; family Solanaceae; genus Datura; species Datura wrightii. Next base: position 149,585,739 of record JASDFA010000001.1, on the reverse strand, counting down.
CAGAATCGTCCTTGGTGACTAATGTGAAAGTCAGACAAGAGTAGGACCCGATCTTAGTAAAGTTGAAGGAAGCCATTCAAAGTCAGAAGGTGGAGGTCTTCTCCCAAGGGAGAGATCGTGTGCTTCGATACCAGGGTTGCCTATATTTCCGGATGTCACTTATTTGAGGAGCGGGAGTTGCATGAGGCTCATGGATCTAGGTACTCTATCCATCCAGTTGCCACCAAGATGTATCATGACTTACGGGAAATCTATTGGTGGAATGGCATGAAGAAGGATATTGTAGAATTCGTAGCCAAGTGTCCAAACGGTCAGCAAGTAAAGGTTGAGCATCAAAGATTGAGGGGCGTATTTTAGGATATCAGCATTCCCACTTGTAAGTGGGAATAAATTAGTATGGATTTCATCACAGGTTTACCTCATACTCGCCTGCAATATGAGCCCATTTGGGTTGCGGTAGACATGGTGATCAAGGCTGCACATTTTCTACCGGTTAAAACAACAGATTTGGCAGAGGATTATGCAAAGAAATATATTTGGGAATTGGTTCGATTTCATCGAGTACCCTTATCCATCATTTCAGATCGAGGTACTCAATTAACCTCTCAGTTTTGGAAGTATTTCAAAAAGGATTGGGTACTCAAATTAAACATAAAACAATATTTCACCCGCAAATGGATGTTCAAGTAGAGCAGATAATGCAGACCCTCAAGGACATGTTGAGAGCATGAGTAATTGACTTCAGAGGTAGTAGGATGAGCATTTCACTTATCTAGTTTGCCTACAACAATAGATATCACTCTAGTATTCAGATAGCGTTGTTCGAGGCTCTCTATGGGCGGAGATGTAGATCGCCCATCAGATGGTTTGAGGTTTGTGAGGTGGAAATGATAGGGCTGAATTCAGTTCATGAAGTAATGGAGAAGGTTTAGTTGATAAGAGACAGGTTGAAAACTTCCCTGAGTCGCCAAAAGTCTTATGCGGATGTGGGAAGAAGAGAGTTAGAATTTGAAGTCGAGGACTGGATATTTCTGAGGGTGTCTCCAATGAAGGGAGTGATGCAATTTTGCAAGAAATGGAAGCTTAGTCCCCTTTATATCGGTCCTATCGAATAGTGAGTCGTGTTGGCAAGGTGCCTTATGAGTTGGAGTTGCCTTCAGAATTAGCTTATGTGCATCTTGTGTTTCATGTATCGCTCTAAAGAAGAGTTTGGGTGATCGATCCATAGTTGTCCCAGTGGACAGTGTTGGTGTAAGAGACAACCTTAGCTTTGATGAGGTTCTGGTGGAAATATTGGATTATCAAGTTCGAAGGCTAAGGAACAAGGAAGTAGCTTTAGTTAAAGTGTTATGGATCAGCATGTTTGAGGAGCTACGTGGGCAGTCGAAGCGGATATGATGGCTAGATATCCACCTTTGTTCTCTACCGGCTCAGTTTCAGCTTGAGGTATTAGTTTTACCCCAAGACTTTATTTAGTTTCATGTTTTGGATCATGTGCGTAAGTTTGTTTTACGTATATGGATGTGTGTATAATTCATGAAATAGTTTACTTATGTGATTCGAATCAGAGGTAGTCATTTCGTTAGTTTTCGATTCAACGCATCTTCTCTACTTTTTTATGTGTTTTCTAACATTCGAGGATGAATTTTCCCAATGCAAAGATATTGTTATACCTCAGGAGCCCAAAGATTAGACCTAAGAGTTGAAACAGAGAAAAGTTTAGAAACTGGCACCAGGAACAGAACGAGTCATGGGATGTCTCATCAGTGCAGCCCACGAGTCGTTAGGTGACTCGTAAGGGAGGCCAATAAGGATGTTCTGTAAATTGGGGAAAAGGATTCCCACGGACATGTCCACGACTCGTTTTATACCCCACGAGTCGTTAGGTTAGTCGTGGGGTGAGGCAAAAGTATAAGAGAAGAGCGGAGGCAATGTACTTAATGGGTGGTGACCACGAGTCGAGGTCACCAACAACAAGTCGTGAGGTTGCCCGTTAAGGGCCCAGGATACCTATTCAGCAGTAAACCTCACGAGCCAAGCCACCAGTCGTGACCTAGGACCATCAGTCATTAGGTCCTCAATTAGGACAACCTGGCAGTTATTTTCTGTGAATTTAGTAAGAGATTTTTCGTAAATCCTAACCTCCTGAGGCCTAAGCTATGATGTTTTGAGTTATGAATAGTGATTTATTGATCACGGGCAAAAATATATGCCCGAGATACGCTTTATGACTTAAATTAGTCTTGTTTATCTAAGATTATGGTATACATTTTCATGTAATTTTAGATGAAGTGAAGATATGTGCTAACCAACATGATTAGCCTTTGTTTTGTAGGTTTTGATGACTTTTGAGTAACTAATCCATGAGTTGGTGAAGTAGAGGCTTGGAAACGGAATTAACACGCGAACGTCGGCAAAGAGGAGGCACAAAACAGCCCACCGGCGCGTCGACAACGTGCCACGGCAGGCAGGCCGCTCACAACAGCCCACCTGCGCATTGGCAACGTGCCACGGCAGGTGGCCTCCACGACCAAGGGCTGCCAACGCGCTGCCCAGGAAGCGTGACACGCTGCCAACGCGGCAGGGTGCTGCCCGGGCCGATTTCGGGTGATTTCCTGAGGGCTTCCGCGTCCGTAGCGTGTCACGGAGGTCGTGCTCCGCGATGCACTCTGTGACACGTTGCTTGTTATTCCGGGAAAGAGTCCTACTACTATAAATAGCACACTTAGGTTTATTTTTCAGAAGGAAGACTTGGTGGAGCAAGGACGTGGGTTACAGGCAGTTGAGGGACGAAAAAGCTAAGGGTTTTTCTCTCTTTCTTTCTTCTTTCAATCAATTGTTTGTATGATTAACACTTGTTTTAGGATGATTAATCCACAAATGAGTGGCTAATTCTCTTCTTTGCTGAGGTTATGAACAATGGTGATGAATTTTGATTATTGAATTGTATGGTTTTTCATCATCTTCTTCTATGTTGTTCTATTAATTCTTGTTTCTACTGCATTAGTGTGTGGCCGACATTAATGTACATCTAAAAAGTCTGATTTCACTCGAGAGAGCACGAAATAGGAAAGTTGTGAATTAATACGGTATTGTTCTTAACTTGATTTGGGAAAATTGGGTTTTGATGTGCTTTCCTGATAGAAATATACTTGAAAGCCGTATTAGTCAATTTAGGAACCGGAATTGTATTGCGAGGTCATAAATTGCATTTGATCACAGAAATGTAGACGGATGGTTTATGATTCTTAAGTGAGATTAAATACGAGAGTTTTAATCTCTTGGCTAATGTTCTTGGCTAGCAACTAGAAGAGAAGAATAACTGAATTATGATTATAATCAAGTTCATTACTTGTTCTTAACGTTGGTATGCTCATATCCATAGTTTCAATTCAAAGTAGATATTTGTTAATAGTTTTAGTATATAATTTATAAACAAAATTATTTAACTTTTGATTACGTTGTTGTCAGCATATATAGAAATAAGATAGAATATAGTATACTTGAGCAATTTTACTTATCCAGAGTCTCCTTGGTTCGATACTTGGCTTACTTAGCCACTTTATTACTTGTTTGACCACGTGCACTTGCGTGTCGGTTTTTAACCCATATATCAAACCACCGAACATTAAAGGGGTTAAGTTCATTTTAGGCCTCATTCGTTCATGCATGCAAGATAGAAGACTTGAGAGGCTGATCAAGCTTAGCATTCATCAATTTCCTTTCAATTTCTAATTGGACATCTAAAGAAGTGTTAGAATCAACTACCAACAGGTATGTAAGGTCATGAATGGGTGATTTCTTTCACACCCATGACCAATCCCTCTCTAATGTATGAAATTCTATGTCTCTATGGGGTTTTAACCAAAATGCATTAATCTTCTACTTCTATACATGGGTATGATTTGATTATGATTCTACTATAGAATTATGAAGCATGGGAAAATTTTATAATGTTTTCGATTTAAAATCATGATTTTATCTTATGAATTAAAAGCCCATGGATGAGATGTTCATGAAAGATGAGATTTGTGATGAATATATGATGATGACGAGATATTATGATGAAAATCATGATTTTAAGCTACCCATGTTTACAAATATGATTTCGATGAGGATTGAGTATTTCTATGTATAATAAGGCTTTGGGCTATGTCCACATGTTAAGTATGAGTGATGATTTTCCCGAATTAAGCTTACCACATTATTTTGGAGCAAAGACTCCTCATTATATTTTCAGCTTGTGGTATGTTTGAGTTAAAGTTTTCTATGTATAGCTTACCACATGGTTTTGGAGCGAAGGCTCCTAATTATGTTTTCAGCTTGTGTATGTCTTGGGCTAAAGCTTCTCATATACATGATTTCATATTTGAGATGTATTTAATCATTGAGCTCCATCAATAGACTATGTTGAGCTTCATTATAAAATGATGTAGAGCATATGCATATTTTTGGGAGTAATGTCTAGCACCAAGCAGGCTAAGGGTCTATCACCCTGTGCCTCAGAACTACGTGCCAATGTAGGTTTATACATTATGACTTTGGGACCTCCCTTGTGAGCTTCCCTTGCCAGAATAGGCCTTCAACTTGATATCGATATCACAGTATCATCCCTAGCCCTGTTAAGGCTTTGGACGGCTCTACCCACTTGAGTGTGATAGTCGGGATCACGTAAGCTCTATCGTGGTATGTCGGTTAAAAGTCGAGTCTCCCATTGTTTCTCATGATTTCAGATATGCATGTTTCATTACCCATGAGATTTATGTAAATGCATGTTCTAATCAGGTTTGACTCAATGTTCAACTTTACTTATAAATGTCAAAATTCATCTTTGAGTCAATAGATTCAGTTATGATGTTATGAAGTTATGTTACCTTATCTTATGAAGAGTTAATTATTTCAGAAAGAACGCACACAAGCCATACTCTCAGACTCTTGATGTTTATGTGATATTGTGCATTTTCTGTAAATGATTTTATTTATTTTTGCGGTTTTACTTACCTTACATACTCGGTTCATTCCATGTACTGACCACACACTCTATGTTTTACAGTTTTATGATACGGGACCCGGCTCTCAGGTTCAGCCCCGCTCGTAGTCAACTTATCAGTGTTAGCATTCATATTGTGGGTGAGTCCTCATCTCCTGAGGACTAGACTATCAAAATTTCATTTATGCATTTCAGTCTCAGTTTTGTTGAGTTAGTTGGGGTCTTCTCCCATCAACTCATCATGTTTAGAGTCTTTTTAGACATATGCATGTATTCAACTTCGGATGTCGTATTCTGACGTAATGTTCCAGTTAGAGTTCCTCTATGATTATTTTATCGATTATTCAATTCTTGATTGAGACTAGATATATGCTTATGCCATGGGTCGACTTGGGGTCTCACTGGGCTCCTTCTCCCGTGTCACGATTCGGGTCTCTGTTCGAGACGTGACACATCTCGTCATACTTGAGAACATATTTCATGGATCTCAGCTTTTTATGAACTTTCATGGATGGGCATCATACTTTAGAAAACATGAAAACCTAATTTATAATTTAAACTATTGTAAAATCTGCCTATTTATCATAATTCAACATTTGAAACATGCTTTGATCATACCCATGATTGAAACTTACAGAATTCACACATTGGGTAAAAACCCCATAGATTGATCAATTAGAACTTTTATGAATGGGGGTTAATAGTTGTATTGACTCGTCTGCCAAAGGGCGAGGATACGTCGCTCTACGGAGTGGCATGCCGTACCCTAGGGGACGAAGATGGGATACCAGCTTCCCCATATTTTGCCTTGGTCGGCTTTTATACACCCCCGTCGAGCGGGTACGCCCAGGGTGTTGATTCAGGAGTCCTCCGGACTCAGGTACAGTTATAGTCAGGGGCTCAGCGGGCCCAAGTGCATATCCAGGGGACCGGCAGGATGCTTATAATTACTATGGGAGATGGGATGACTGGGGTAGGGGTACCCATTGATTGCTTTACATACCTGAAGATATTTAATTTCACAACTTTCTTGATTGCGCAATGAGACTTGAGGAAGAACTTTGAAGAGACTAGGCTTGATCACCCCTTAAACCTCTAAGCTTGCATGCATGAATTATAATAGGATTAGAATGACTTAACCCTTCTTAAAACACACTATTCGGAGATTAAAACGACGTAGTTTAGGTCTTAGGAACATAGGAATTACAGAAAAGCCATTAATAAATTTACAGAAAATTGCACACTTCCAATCCCATTGAGGGACTAGACGACTCGTTCCCTATGACCACATCTCATGGTCACCTTCTCGTGATCAGAACTGGAAACTTTTCCTCCTTGGTCACCATGACTCGTGTTGTACTTGAAAATTCGTGGTGATTTCCCGTTAGGTACACTACCATTTCCTTCATCCGTCAAACCACTCTTGACCATAATAGACCTAACAAATCGTGGTGCAGACGACGACTTGTGGTCATACCCGTGGTCACCCCAAATATGAAAATTCAAATCATTGTCAAAACCCTTCCCACAAGTCACTTAATGACTGGTGGTGTTCCTGACTGGTCATTGGACGACTTTTCCTACGATGGTGCAAAAAAATATGTTTTCTCCGTTTCAAATCCTGGGTTTGATCTTGGGGTTTTCAGGGTATTACATATTCTCAATAATGTAAGTTCCATGAAAAGTCATGTTTATGATTTGTGATTTTCAAGTATGAGGAGATACCTAGGATGAAAGAATGTTTATGATTTATCCATTTATGATGTTTATGTTTTATCCATATATGAGCCTTTGATTTTTACTAGTAAAGTCTTTTTCAAGTAAGCATGATATTCAGATTTTGGGTAATTCATATCAGATTTGGAATGTTTTCATTATTAAGTTTACTTGTATAAATTAGCATACCATACGGTGTTGGAGTCTACACTCCCCTATTCACTTTATGGTATGTTCGTAGCCAGGACTCCCCATGTACTGGTTTCACATTATGCATGTGATTTCATTATCAGCTTCATTGAAAAATGATGGTGTGAGCTTCATTGAAAAATGATGCTTTCAACACTGTTCAAAACCGATGGAGAGCATTTTACATGTTTTTGGGAGTAGTCTTTTGCACCTAGTAGGCCAAGATTTCATGAAAACCCCATGTCTTAGAAGTACTTGCAAATTTAGGATTAACCAATTACTTTGGGACCTCCCTTGAGAACTTCCCCAGCCCCATATGGGCCTTCTACTTGATATCAATATCTTGGATGCACTCTTAGCCCTGTCAAGGATTTGAATGGCTCTGCCCACTTGAGTGTAATAGTCGGAATCACGTAAGGTCTATCGTGACAGTATCGGTTATTTGTTGAGTCTCCCATTGTTCCTCCGAATTTCAGTTATGCATATTTATCTGTTATGATATTATATTTTCAACAGGTTCCACCCAATGATTAGGTTATCAGTTTTATTTAAAAATCTCAGATTCAGCTTTGGGTCATTCGATTATGTTATGAGATCTAGTTTATGTCTATTCATGTTTTCTTATATCAATATGCAGCCTTTACTCTCAAAATCGTATGATGTTATGACTTATGATATGCATGATTTCATTTTTTTACTTACTCAGCTTGATTTACTTACCTCGCATACTTAGCACATTCCAAATATTTACCATATACTCTACGTTGTATCATTTCAGGATACTAGAGCAGACATTCAGACTCAGTCTCACCGCTAGTTAGTCTCAAGAGCTTGAATCCAGTTCTCCAATTTGTGAGTCCTCATCCTTTGAGGACCTTCAATTAGTTGAGTTACATTATTTTTAGTTTTAGACTTCTAGTGAGCTAGATGGGGTGTTTTTCCATCAGCTTGTCAGTATGTTAGCGGTTTTTTAGACATAGACTTGTATTTTCAGCTTCAGATTCAGCGTTATGATGCTATCATTGGATAGACGTTTTGTTATTCAGATTTCCACTATTACTGAATTTAGGTATCATCATTGTTTATGATGATCTTTACTTATCATGTTCATGTCATTGGTTGACTTGGAGCCATTTATGGTTCTACGTTCTGTGTCTCGATCAAGGCTCTCAGCTCGGGTCATGACAATACCAGACTCACCCACTTACTATTACTAGTGGGATAGACGGCACCAGTATCCAACCATTTGATAATCTCCTTCATAACCACCTCTTGCATGGTGGATTCAGTTCTCACTAATGCGCCATACTTGGTACACAGTTTGACTCAAGCTAAAATTTGTGATCGCCTACGCCTAGAGGAATACCGATGATGTTAGCAATAGTCCTACCAATTGCCTTCTTGAACCTTTTCAGCATTGATACCAGGCCTCAACTTGCCACTATACAAGTTCTGCAACAATAATCACTAGAAAAGTATTGTTCTCCCTCAAGAATACATATTTCAAATGTGGAGGAAGAGTTTTAAGCTCCAAGGCTAGCGGTACTTCAATTTAACACTTTACTGGAAGGGATTCATGGTTCTTTCGATCAAGGTCCAACTTCTTCGGCCTAATGGTGTAGGACCCTATTCCCTTTAGTGCATTTAACATCTCTGTGTACCCCTAGACATCATCCCTATCAAATATCATAAGTACGACCACTAGTATCTCAACACTCAGCCTCTCCTCCATAGGCACAAATGACCTCTTATCATCCATACAGCCGGTCACAAAGGTTTCTCTCAAGTTAGGGTATCTTTATGGTAGCCTAAATAGAAAAAAATAATAGAAAAACATAAATGTGAAAATAAAGACTAAAAGTTAAATAAAAACAATTAATCTAACCCTTAGCCGTACTCCTAGGCAATAATGCCATTTTTTATAACGCTCAAATTATACCCCTGAAGAAGTATAACGTGGGTGTTTCCAATAAAGAACCCAACTAAGGTTGGAATCGATCCCACAAGGAAAATGGTTCAAATACACACTAATTCTTGTATTCAAACTTTAGTTCAGTTATTTCCAAAAGAGGGGATCCTAAATAAATTAACAGTATTTTGAAATTGAGTTGTGACCAATAGTTATGTGATTAACTAGGAAACTGTTCCCTGTGGCATCATAACTAGGTCAGATTATTACACTCGTGATCAATCCTAATACTTAGCTTATAGAACGGATAAATTATGCTCATCTAAATAACTGATTCATCCCTATTAGATGACTTTACTCAATCACCGAGTTAGCTCTCATGAGCGACTTCATTTTAACCTTTATCAATATTTCTATTTATCAATATTTCTAAATTAATTGTCGTGCGATGACAGCTCAAGCTATTCAATGAAACTAAATTTAAAGGTTTTGTTGTTCTTTTATTTTCCTAATCTCTACTTCTATAGGTTCAGAAAGAATAGAATCCAGGCTTTTCCTAACGTTGCACACCATTAAGAAATATTAAACATGAACAAAAGAACAATACATGCATTCGTATTAGTTTCGAATCTGTTACACCCCATAAGTTCCTATCATTTAACAGATACGTTCATACGTATGTCGAGGGTTTTAGATTACGATGCATATAGAAAAAAGCTCAGGGAATGAATGAACGAGTACGGAGTTGAGTGAGCAAGAGGGCGGGGCCGGAGGCCAGACGCACTAGGTGCCGCCCCACTCCAGCCAGCCCGACACCTTGAGTAGCGCATCGCACTTGACGCCTGGTTCCATGAGAGGCGCACCGTAACCCCCCACCCATCACCTTATATATAAATATATATATTCTAAGGGTTAAGTTTGTTTAATTTGAAAATATATTCCTCGACCAAGAACAAAGAGAAAACACAACTTTCATCCAATTTTCATCAAATACGTCGTCAAACTCCATCCAAACGCAAATTAACTTCGGGTAAAAAGTTTTAGGCCTATGGGAAGCATCTATGTGAATTAATTTCTTGAAACTTCACACAGTACATTGGAACCCCGCCGAGTTAAAGTTGTTAGAATGTCTCCAAATTAGATTCTAAACGGCCACAGGAAATAGGTAAGCATTTATTGCTTCTAAACTCTCGAGAAATTATATGTTTTTGGCAGAATGAAAAAGAGTTGAAGTTATAGTTAATGCTATTGAAAAGATATTGTTATTGGTCATTCTTATTGTTGGAAATAGTTGTATTCTCTATGTGTAAAGGCGGCAACCAAGTGGAATTACTGGCTTCAGGTGGTGAATTATTTAATGAATGAAAGTCGGCATTTGAGGTATGTTAAGGCTTATCCCTTTGGCGAGTTATGCTCGTCATATGATAATACGACCTATGTTTTTGAATGTAGATAGCGATCCTATATGTTGTAACTAGTTGCTATTAGTAGATAAGGATTATACATGTCGTGATTAGCTGTTGTCAGTAGATTATGATTATATAAGTTGTGATTAGTTGCTAAAGGATGCTTTGATAGTATATTATGGTATCCCTCATCAGGAAAGAATATGCTAAGTGTGACTCACGCTAGGAGCATTACAGAAACCCCTGTATTTTTTTGTTCACTGTATTAGTAGAATTACGGTGTTTTGCTGCCATGCCAAAGCCTTAGAAGTTTAGGGTTAACTGATGGGCCTGAGTTGGTAAATTGGATAGCATAGGGCGCAGTCGGGTGATATAACTATCGGTTGGGCGCCTATATGGTTAGTAAAGCTCGCCCAGAGACCATTAGCATAACTTGACACCTATAGGGCTGGAATTTTAATAGGATGGTCTTACCCTAGAGTCAACGACACCAGGATTGCCTAGTGGAATGAGTAATAACCTGCCTTGTAGCTAGCCACTGCCAGTGACTATTAGCTGCGGTCGACTTAGTGTTTTTCATACAGGTCGCCCAGGAAGTCAGCCTAATTGCACAAGTCAGATGGACCTGTAAGTACCCCAAAGAGGGAACCTCGTCATTAGTTGGATGAAGGGCCAACGACCCAGTTTTCTCTTGTGCTGCAAATTGCCAGGTCTCGGTAAACCTTCCTACAAGGTTAGGGATCAACACAGAAGATACATGAAATTTGAACAGACCAAGTTGAGATCTAAGGGTCTGGAACTATGGTAGTATAGTTTTACCTTCAGGCTTAGAATCACAATAAACTTCCTGGGGTAGGTTAAAGGCTGACTTCTCAGGAGCATGTCCAATTAAGTAGCAGCCCCACAGTTATCTTAAGAGAAGAAACTAACTAGATGGTCGTCAACGACCTTATGGTTCGCTTACGAGCTATCACTATCCTAGAATGACATTTAGAGCATGGTTAGGACACTCTAGATCTTGTCTTATCCAGTCTAGACCATTAGAGATTATGAACACTTCATGGTTCTCTGATCTAGTATAGGCATATAAGATATGCCCGTTCGCAGCTATATAGACTATTCTAGGGGAGAGTAGCGGTCGCGTTAGGCCTTAAGAGCCAAATATGCCTTTTGAGTGGCTAGATTGAGACTATAATGCAGTACATGGTTAGGATAGACCTACCCTAGGATAGCCTTCCATTGTCCAACCTCGGGGTTTCTAGTTGTGTCGTTGCCTATGGAGCTATATTGATCGCTCCAAGGAGCTATATGTTGTTCCAAGGGACTATGATGAGCCCTAAGGGCAACATTACGGTCCAATCCATGGCTGGACTACTATATTTGTGCCGTATCAGCATCACTGAACCTCATCGAGCTTGGTGCCCAGGGTGCAGTTACAAGAGTTCACCGAACTCAGACTCAACTATAAGAGCCGAGAAGCTCAGTTGCAGACCTAGGGGACAGGAAGGTTGGCTATAGTTGCCTGGTGACTTATCTTGACCTTGTTAGGTGTATATAGATTTAAGTGTGCTCGCCGAGGTTTGTGGGGGGCCCTGGAGAGTTATTCTGTGCTGGTTATACCTTCTAGGCTTATAGAGGCCAGGTGAGGTTCTTGTTTTTATTCTTGACTGGTAGTTATACCTTATGAGTGTGTAGTTGCAAAGACTTAGCTCCTATACATATGGTGCTTTACTAGATACAGTTTATGGATTAGAAAACTTACAGGTTAATTTTTGTCCCTTCTTATTATTCACTTTTAGTTCTTTATCAGCTTTTATTTAGCTTTTCATCACTGTCTTAGATATTCGGTACATACTGTACTGACGACCAACTATGGGGCACTGCATACTTTCCTGCAGGTTTAGAAAGATAGATTGCGGGGTTTCCTAGTGGCTATTCAAAGTCCGCAGATTAGCCAACTCCTTTCTTTCGAAGTTGCCAGGTGGTAGAGGTTTATTTTTCTTTTATTTGTATAACATTTTAGTAGTCCAGGGCACTGTACCGACAAATATTTTTACTCTTAGAGGCTTACCGACTATAGTCTTCAGTTTTTTGGTTGTTGTTGGTCGTGTAGAGCCTAGTTTGGCTAGTTAGTTAGCAGCCTTGTCAGCTATAGTACGAATATGACTTCCTACTTCCTTTCTATTATAACTAGATGGCATGGTGGTATTATCGGCCCACATAGTATCTCTTTATTATTGTGTTAGCTAGGTCATCTATTTTCTTTTGCAGATGTTGCATGGCCTCGTCGGCCTGAGGTTGTGTTACAACCGAGATATAGTAGTTTGTTTTCTTTTTTTTGAGTCACAGGTTGGCACCAAAAGTGCATATGCCTAGCCAGGTCAGCACAGATCCCAGTATGGCATTAGGTGCTAGTCATGCCTCCCAAGGTGGGGCATGACAAACATGGTATTAGAGGCAGGTTCTATCCCGGGGAGTCTGCAAGCCATATCTTGTATTGTCTTGCTTATAAATGTGTTGTGCACCACATGTTATAAGTAGGAGGCTATGAGGCTTGACAGGATGGTTACCCTATCTTCTTCTAAGATTGTGCTATAGAGTCGAGTTATATAGGGTTGAATCCCTAAGCTTTCCATTTTCATGTAGGTCTAGATTAATGTTTGACATGGGATAGGCCTCAGTTAGCCATAACTTAGCTACAAAATTAGGGGAAGGGTACCAATAAGGTGCCCGAGGGACAGTCAACCTAAGGGTAAAAACAGATGTCTTATAATTCTCCCAAGTATCTTCCCATAGCACCAGGAGTTCCATAAGAAAATAGATATGTTAGCATCATCCCATGTTCCTTCTTTAGCCTCATAATAGGAGTTCAGGAATATAGTATATATATAATTTGGCTTACCTAGTAGATGTTTAGAATTAGATAGGAGCAGCAGTTAATGTTGGGTTATCTAGAATATGCGAAGGATTGAGGGTTGTACCTCCAGTTTTTAGAATTTGTTGAATTTTGTGCTTTAGCCCTGCATAGCACAATGGGGTCATTTTGGACCTCCCAGCTTTTTCTTTCAGTACAACAGAGGGTGTAAGTATCACTGCCATATTGCAAAAATAAATAGTAATGGAGGGCTAGAATTGTTGACTCTGAGAAGGATTAGAAAATTGGTTAAGACCCCTAGTGTTTACAATGTTATATAGACCCTCACGGTAATAAATCAGGTGAGCAGATAATATTGCCAGTAGCATTCAACTACATGTGAAAGTCCACAAGCGATAAACCCCAAATAATAGCAAAGCTAGGTAAGACATAGGCTGATTTCACACCATAGTGTGCTAATGACGGTATAACATACCTGCAGAATGACAACCATGGCCCTAGTTTGTTATGTCGCAGGATAGAGAGACCACATGGGGGAAATTGGCCAATTGCGGGTAAGAATGATACTGGTGGGCAGATTTGGCCAATAATATCCTTGTCAGTTTGGTGCATGGAGCACGAACCCCACATCTTAGCTTATAAAACTAAGGGGAAGGCACTAGTATCTAACTCCGGAGGAAACAGAATCACCTCCAAGTCGTAGTAGGTTGATAGAGCATAGGACCACCGCTGAATGTCAAGGAATGAGCGTTGGGCTGACATTGAAAGGATAGTAAGATTGTAACCTAGAATACCACAATATTGCTACTAGTTGTGGAAGTAAAGGAGGGATGGCACGGAGACTCTAAACTAATACAACCCAGAGACAAGGCCCAACAGGGAGTCATCGGCCCTTGAGGTAACAAGGTGTGGAGTCGTGAGACCTTTACGTCGACTCTGAATCCCAAAGATGGCAGGACTTCATTAGTTGACTATGGCAAAGGCGCACCATGCTCGTTACTCCCTTCACCTAGAGTTTAACGAAGGGGTAACAAGTTGTAAAGAGGGACCTATTGATGGCATGGGAAGAGGGAAGATATTGTTGAGTCGTACACAAAGCTCCAATGACTAGCCAAGGAAGGCTGGGCAGGAGGAACCTGGTAGGCTAACTCAGGGGATAGCCGTGCCTGCATGGATGTTGAGAATAGTTAGAATGAATATAGATACAGGGTGGCTCGGTTATGGGTGTAAATTTAATCCTATTGAGTCCTTGTCAAACAGCTAGTGAGGTCAACTCATTCTTGCCGATCAGAATTATGTTTCAGTTAAAGATTGGGGTGATTTGAATGCTAAAAAAATAGTCTGGCTACATAATGCCCCAGTGTTTATCAGTTTTGGAAGAAAGGTATAACTCACCATTAGATGTTGGAACGGGTGGTAGGTCATGTTGGGGCATAGAATAACTTGAATACAGCTTCCTGTCCCCAGAAAAATGACCAAGCGGAGCACCTGATTCAGATGCATGGAGATCTATTATGGGTAGAAATGTAGGCCCCTATATGATGACCTGAAGGGGGAAATTTGGTGGTAGTTGAACTAGGCATACTAATATACAAGTCAAAAAAAGGAAGTTCAGCTTACTGGGAAAGATGTACTGGCAACCCAAGGCCATTGGGAGTCGTGCTCTAACTTCTGGCGTAGGGAATTAAGGATTGAAACAGCGACTGGGTGTTCCTGAGAACCTCTTAGGAGATCTGATAAGAAGACAAGCTCAGCCATAGATTCATTAGACCTTACCAGACCCTCCGAAAGATCAGCCAGGTGGCCTGTGAGGAAAAGGTACCTTTGGGGTTAGGATTCGTTCACCAAGATTACACAAGCACATAGAAGACCTTGTCTCGTATTGATCCGACTGGGGATACTCAAGGTATAAAAGCACGGTTCCATAGAGGGACTCGAATAGTCACAGGAGCCATCTTGAGAACCAAGTTGTAGCTTATTAGAGTAGCATGGGGAGTCTGAAATATCGAAGACATGAATTGAAAAATTACGAATAATGCAACTACGAAGATGATATAAAGACTCAGAAAGTTTAATTTAAAGCGAGATAGTTTAAGATATTGTATAGTTGATTTTGGTTACCGTTATTATCAGTTGTTTACTTATATGTAGCAGACCTATGTTTCACTTGCAAGTAGCATCCTATGAGACGCCTGTGTTGGACTTTTATGCATTTCAGGTTCTCTGGATAGTCCACACTACAGAGGAGACTCTACCGTAATTTTCCTGGCATTAGTTAAAAAAGTTGAGTCTTTTAATCTTAAAGATTACATTCGAGGACGAATGTTCGTAAGGGGGGAGGATGTTACACCTATAAGTTCCTATAGTTTTACTGATGCGTTTGTACGTATGTCGAGGGTTTTAGAGTATGAAGCATATGGAAAAAGGTTCAGGGAATGAATAAAAAAGTACGAAGTCGAGCAAGTAGGAGGCCAGGCACACTGGGCATCGCGCCGCACCGGCCAGCCCAGCGCCTTCAGCGGCACAGCCCGTCGCGTCCCCGTCCACCGCCATATATATATATATATATATATATATATATATGTTTTAAGGGTTGAGTTTGTTTCATTTGAAAACATATGCCTCAGCTAAGAACAAAGAGAAAACACAACTTTCTTTGGATTTTCATCAAATTACGCCATCAAACTCCGTCCAAACACAAATTAACTTCGGGTAAAAAGTTCTAGGCCCACGGGAAGCATCTCTGCGGAGTTTTTTCTTGAAAATTCGCCTGATACACTGGAACTCCGGGCAGTAAAGGTTGTTATAATTGCTCCAAATTGGATTCTAGATGGCCACAGGCAATAGGTAAGCATTCATCCCTTTTAAACTCTCGAGAAATTATATGTTTTTGGCCAAACGAAACAGAGTTAAAGTTATAGTTAACCCTATCGAAAAGATATAGTTATTGGCCATTCTAATTGTTGAAAATAGCTATATTCTCTCAGTGTAAAGACGACAACTAAGTGGAATTACTGGCTTCAGGTTGATAACTATTTAATGAACGAAATCAACATTTGAGGTATGTTAAGGCTTATCCCTTTAACAAGTTATTCTCATCGTATGATGATACGACCTATGTTCTTAACGTAGATAGAAATCCTATATGTTGTAATTAGCCGTTGTTAGTAGATAAGGATTATACATGTTCTGATTAGTTGTTCTAAGTAGATTATGATTATATAAGTTGTGGTTAGCTGCTAAAGGATGTTTCAAGAGTATATTATTGTATCCCTCATCGAGAAAGAATATGCTAAGTGTGCCTCACGCTAGGAGTGTTATAGAAAATCCTCTATTCTTCTGTTCACTGTATTAGTAGAATTCCATTGTTTTACTACCATGCCAAGGCCTTAGATGTTTAGGGTTAGCTGTTAGGACTGAGTTGGTAAATTGGATAGCATAGGGTGAAGCTGAGTGATATAACTATCGGTTTGGTGCCTGTATAGTCAATAAAGTTCGCCCAGAGGCTATTGGGGTACCTTGACGCCTCTGGGGACAGAATTTGAATAGGATGGTCTTACCCTAGAGTCAGCAGTACCAGGAGTGCCCAGTGGAATGAGTGACAACCTGCCCTGTAGTTAGCCACTACCACTGACTATTAACTAAAGTCGACTTAGTGTTTTTCATATAGGTCGCCCAGGAAGTCAGCCTAATTGCACAAGTCAGACAGACCCGTGAGTACCCCAAGGAGGGAACCTCACCAGCAGTCGCATGCAAGGCCAACACCCTAGTTTTCTCTTATAAATACTCAGGTACAGGTTGCCGCAAATGGCCAGATCTAGGTAAACCCTCTTATAAGGTAAGGGATCACCAGAGAAGATGTATGAAATCTGAACATACCAAGTTGAGATCTAAGGGTCTGGAACTCATATTAAACAGCCTAGGGAAGGTTAGGGGATGACTGATCAGGAGAATGTCCAATTAAGTAGCAGCCCCACAGTTATCCTAAGCGAATAAACTAAATCGAAGTTCTTTCGTGACCTTATGGTTCGCTTACGAGCTATCACATTCCTTGCATGACATTCAGAGTATCGTTAGGCCACTCCATATCGCGTCTTATTCAGTCTAGACCATTACAGATTATGAACACTACCAGGGTTCTCTGATCAGGTATAGGCACATGAGGTATGCCCATTAGCAGCTATACAGACTATTATAGGGGCAAGTAACGGTCGCATTGGGCCTTTTGAGTGGCTAGATTGATACTAGAATGCAATACATGGTTGGGATTGACCTAATCTAAGATAGCCTTTCTTTGTCCAACATCAAGGTTTATAGTTGTGTCATTGCCCAGGGGGCTATATGGATCGCCCCAAGGAGCTATATGTTGTCTCAAGGGACTATGCGGAGGCCTAAGGGACATATTAAATGTCATTCAATGGCTGGACTTCTATATTTATGTCGTATCAACATCACCTACTATCGTCGAGCCTAGTGCCCAGGGTGCAGTTACAGGAGTCCATCAGACTCAAACACATCTACAGGATCCGAGTGGCTTAGTTGCAGACCCAGGGGATAGGTAGGTTGGCTATAGTTACTTGTTAACTTGTCTAGACCTTGTTAGGTGTATATAGAGATAAGTGTGCTCATCAGGGCTTATGGGGGCCCCGGGTGAGTTATTCTGTGCTGGTTGTACCATCAAGGCTTATGGGGGCCAGGTAAGGTTCTTGTTTGTATTCTCTCCTACTAGTTATAGCTTATGAGTGTATATTGTACAGTCTTAGCACCTATATGTTTGGTGTTTTACTAAATGCAGGTTATGGATAAGAAAGCTTACAGGTTAATACCTTCCCCTTGTTGTTATTCACTTTTAGTTCTTTATCAGCGTTCATTCAGTTTTTCATTACTTCATTAAATATTCGGTATTTACTATACTGACGCCCAACTATGGGGCGCTGCATACTTGCCTGCAGGTTTACACATACAAGATTGCGTTGTTTCCTAGCAGCTATTCAGAGTCTACAGATTAGCCAGCTTCTTTGATTCGGAGTTGCCAAGTGGTAGAGGTTTATTTGTCTTTCATTTGTATAGCATTTAGGTAGGCCAAGACCCTATCCTGACCAATATTTTCACTCCTACAGGCTTGCAGACTATAGTCTTCAGTTAGTTGGTTGTTGTTGGCCGTGTGGGGCCTAGTTTGGCTATTTAGTTAGCAACCTTATCGGCTATAGTATGAATATGACTGGCTGCTTCCTTTCTATTATAACTAGACAGCATGGTGGTCTTGTCAACTCGCATAGGATCCCTTTATTATTGTGTTGGCTGGGTCAGCTGTTTTCTTTTATAGGTGTTGCGTGGCCTCGTTGACTTGAGACTATGTTATAACCAAGATATAACAGTTTGTTTTCTTGTTTTTGGAGTCACTAGTTGGCACCAGAAGTGCATATGCCTAGCCAGGTCAAAACAGATCCTAGTATGACATTAGGTGCCAATCATGCCTCCTAAGGTAGGGTAGCCCTAGTTTTTTATTCCACCGTGGTTCCTAAAACACTAGTTATGGAGGTTTTAGCGATTCGTAATTGCAAGAATAAAATCATATTTCATGGAAGAAAACATAACTGAACACTTACAAAATTAATGAAAGAAGAACCCAGGAATCAATTACACAATCCGTTGATAATAATCCAAGAACAATATTGAACTTTGTCAAAGTAATCGAGTATTTTCTCTCCATGAACATAGGAAACCCAAAAACTAAGGTTACAAGTCAAAAGTATTGGCTTTTATAAAATAAAATAACCTAAAAGTGTTTACACAATTAATGAAATCCTTTACTAATTTAATAGGGATTTTGCTACCGCTTTGTCCTTAAGAGTCGTAGCATGAGGAGATGAGTCGTAGGAGTCTTCATACCACAGGTTTGCAGCTTTTTTCTTCTCAGGTACTAGAGGATAATATAACTTGTACAATGATGCTACGAGTCATAGGAGCTTTTAAAGCTATGCACTTCTGAATCTTGCCATCTCTGTTATTCCTAATACGGGTCCTTATCACAGTTCCTACCATACTAGTACGACTCGTATAATCCTTCTGTCCCTAAATTGGCCAAGTATGCAATCCTCTAATTCTCACTATGAGTGTCACAACCCGAACGAAGGCCCAGATTGAGACATGGGACAAGGAGCCCTGAGATACACCAAGTCAATCCATGGCTTGAACATACATCTACCTCAATTACTAAAACTAAAGAGTTAACTTAATAATATTATCGGATGTAAAAATAACATCAAAATACACAATTTGAAGCTGAATACACCCTTTTTTCCGAAAAGCCTCTAAACATGATGAGTTGATGGGACAAGACCCCAGCTAGCTCGAACAAACTAAAAACTGAAAATACATAGAGAAATCTAAATAAACATAGTCCTTGGGAGATGAGGACTCACCAATAGGTGTAAGATGCTATCTCTGAAGCTGGCCATGAACGGGGCTGAGTCTAAGTGTCAGGTCCTGTATCATGAAATGATACAGCATAGAGTATGCGGTCAGTACGTGGAATGTACTGAGTATGCAAGGTAAGTAAAACTGTTTAAATAGGTAAAATCATTTAAAGGCATGCATAATGTAAAACATAAATAATAAGAATCTGAGAGTAGGGCTTGCATGCATTCTTTCTTAAAATGATGATCTAATCAGAACATAACATAACATCATAACTGAATCAATTGACTCAAAGCTAAACTCTGATAGTCATGAGTAAAACTGAAGATTGAGTCAAACCTACTTTAGAACACATATAAATATATATAAATCTCATGAATGATGCACATGCATACCTGAAATCATGAGGAATAATGGGAGATTCATATATTAACCAACATACTTCGATAGAGCTTACGTGGTCCCAACTATCACGCGCAAGTCTGTAGAGCCATCCAAAGCTTTTCCAGAGGCTAAGGACGATACTATGATATAGATATCAAGCTCGTGGCCCAATAGGGCAGGGGATAGCTCACAAGGGAGGTCCCAAAGTAATATATATAATTATAAATCTATGTTGGCGCATTGTTTTGAGGCATAGGGTGATCGACCCTTAGCCTATTCGGTGCTAGAAACTACTCCCAAAAACATGCATATGCTCTCCATCGTTTTTCAACGAAGCTCAATATCGTCTATTGACGAAGCTCAATAATCAAATACATCTCAAATCTGATATCATGCAGATGAGAAGCTTTAACTCAAACCATACCATAAGCTGAAAGATAATTGCTAGTCTTTGCTCCAAAACCATGTGGTAAGCTTAATTCAAGAAAATCATAACTCATACTTGAACATGTAGGCATTGCCCAATACTTTAACATGCTTAAAAATACTCAATTCACATTGAAAACATGATTATAAACATGGGTAGCTTGAAAACATGCTTTTATCAATAATACCTCATTATATATGAACATTCATCATAAATCTAAATATTTCATGACTTTCTCATCAATGGGCTTCTTAATTTGTAAAACTTGGAACATGATTTTAATTGAAAATGATATAAAACTTGCTCATGAATCATAATTCAATAGTAGAAGAATATTTAGATCATACCCATGAAGAGAACTATGAAATTCATGCATTGGGTTAAAACCCCATAGATTAGAGAAAGGAAATTCATGATTTAGAGTGGTATTGGGCATGGGTGTGAAAGGATTCACCCATTCATAACCCTACATACCTGATTATAGCTTATTTTTACACTTCATTGATAGCCCAAGAGGGATGGAAGAGAATTTGAAGAGGAACAAGCTTGATCACCCCTCTAACCTTCTATCTTTGCATGCATGAATGAAAATGGCCTAGAATGAACTTAACCCTCATAAAAGACATCATTATTAAATTAAAATGATGTAGTTTAGGCCTTAGGATCTTAGAAATTATGAAAAAGCCATTACTAAATTCACAGAAATTAATTGCCAGTCAGTCCCCATGAGGGGCATGACGACTCGTAACCTCTGGCCATGACTCGTGGCATCGTCCGTCGAGTACACTACTTATAAAGTCATCTGGGCTTGTCATGGGTGACTTCACGATTGTTACTGGTGAACACGACTCAGGGTCACCACTCATCACATACACTGCCTGGGATTTTTATTTCGCTTCATTATGCTACTCATGACCCACCCCATGAATCATGGTTGCTGACAAAGACTCGTAGGGACCTTCTGTTAGGTGCACTGCATTCTTCTTTTCCTTTCTCAGTCACCACTTCCCACGACTAATCTAATGAGTTGTGGGGCCTGACCACAACTCGTGGTCACGTCTGTGGGGATCCAAATTCCCAAATTTTAACTCACCTTCTAAGCCCTACCACGAGTCACATAACGACTCGTGGTCTGCTTCCACGGGTCACCTCACGACCCATTTTGTGTCCTGATACCAGTTTCAAATTTTTCTCCATTTAAACTTTCGGGTCTAATCTGTGTGCTTCCAAGGTATAACAATATCTCTCCCTTGGAAACATTCATCCTCAAACATCGAAAAACATACAGAAAAGCAGAGAAATGCAATCATCATATTCAAATATTGATCATTTAAGATGAAAACTGAAGTAATGACTATCTCTGATTTAAACTATATAGCTTTACTGAATTCACGAATCCTACATACATCTATATAAATAAAAGAAACTTGGGAAAATGAACTAAACATGAAACTAAATAGAGATTTAGGGCAGAAACTGATACCTCAAGTTGGAAGTTCACCGGTACAGAATAAATGTGGGTATCTAGCCATCATGTCTGCTTCGGCTTGCCACGTAGCTCCTTCAACATGTTGATTCCTCCATAAAACTTTCACTGAGGCTATTTCCTTATTCCTTAGCCTTTGAACTTGATTATTCAGTATTCCCACTAGAACCTCCTCATAACTGAGACTGTCTTTCACACCAACACTGTCCACCGGGACAACTAGAGCCGGAGCACCCAAACACTTCTTTAAGAGCTATATATGGATGCACAGAAGCTTATTTAAGGGCAACTCCAATTCATATGCCACCTCGCCAACCCTTTTTACAATTCTGTAAGGGCCAATATAACGAGGGCTGAGCTTTCCTTTCTTTCCAAACTACATCACTCCCTTCATAGGAGACACCTTCAGAAACACCCAATCATCCACCTCGAATTCTAATTCCCTCCTTCTCACATCAGCATAGAACTTTTGGTGAGTATGAGATGTTTTCAACCTGTCCCATATGAGCTAAACCTTCTCCACATCCTCATGATCCGAATTTGGCACTATAATCGTAGCTTCACCAACTTTGAAACAGCTAATGAGCGATCTACGCCCATAGAGAGCCTCAAATGGTGACATCTGAATACTGGAATGATAGTTGTTATTCTATGCAAATTCAATAAGAGGAAAATGATCATCCCAACTACCTTTAAAGTCAATCACGCATGGTCTCAATATGACCTTGAGGGTACGAATCGTCTACTCCTCTTGTCTATCCGTTTGCGGGTGAAATGTTATGCTGAGTACCAGGTCCTTTTTGAAATGACTTCAAAAACTGAGAGGTAAATTGGGTACCTCTGTCTGATATGATGGACAAGGGCACTCCATGGAACGAACTAGATCCTGGACATATAGTTTGACATAGTCCTCCGCCGAATTCGTGGTTTTGACTGGTAGAAAATGAGCGGCCTTGGTCAACCTATCTACCAAAACCCAAATGGAGTCATATTATCGATGAGTATGAGGTAAACCCATGATGAAGTCCATATTAATTTCTTCCCACATCCAAGTAGGAATACTGATATCCTAAAGCACACCTCTCAGTCTCTAATGCTCAAACTTCAATTGCTAACACTTTGGACACTTAGCTACAAATTCTGCTATGTTTTTCTTCATGCCATTCCATCAATGGACATCCCGTAAGTCATGATATATCTTGGTGGCACCTATATGGATAGAATACTTAGATCCATGAGTCTCATGAAGCATCCAGTTCCTCAAATCATCAACATCTAGAACACATAAGCGACCCTGGTACCGAAGCACACCATCTCTCACTTTAGAGAGGGCCTCTACCTTCTAATTTTGAACGGCTTTCTTTAGTTTTACCATAACAGGATCCTCATCTTTCCTAGATTTTACATTAGTCACCAATGATGATTTTAATCCATTCTGAACAACAACAACGCCATCGATCAAGTCAACAACTCGAACTCCCAACCTTGCGAGTCGATGCACATCCTTCATCAGCTCCATATTCCCCTCACTCACATAAGACACACTCTCCATACAGAGTCTACTAACTGCATCTGCTACTTCATTAGCCTTACCCGAATGGTAAAGCATACTCATATAGTAGTCGTTGAGTAGCTCTAACCACCTCCTTTGTGGAAGATTGAGATCCTTCTATGTAAACACATATTGTAAACTCTTATGGTTCATAAGCACATCCACATGAACCCTAAACAAATAATGTCGCTATATCATTAATGTGAATACCACCGCGGCTAATTCAGGATCATGGGTAGGGTAATTCTTCTCATGAACCTTTAGCTGTCTAGAGGCATATGCTATAACTTTTCTGTGTTGCATTAATACAAACAGAAGTCTGATCCTTGAAGCATCATAATCCACCACGAACCCATTGGTACCCTCATGTAGGGTCAACACCAGTGCTGAGGCAAGTCGACCATTCAACTCCTGGAAGCTCTTCTCACACGCCTTCGGCCATCGGAATTTCACCTTTTTTGGGGTCAATTTGGCCAAGGGTGCTACAATAGATGAGAAACCTTCCATGAATCTTTGATAGTAGCCAGATAAACCCAAGAAGCTCCAAATATTAGAAGGATTCACCGGTCTAGGCCAATTCTTTACCGCTTCTATTTTCTGAGAGTCCACCTTTATACCTTCGCTTGATACCACATGGCCTAAAATTCCAATGTGTTCAACAAAAAGTCACAATTGCTGAATTCGGCAAATAATCAACGATCCTTGAGAGTCTGCAGCACTACTCTAAAATAATCGGCATACTCCTCCTCGCTCTGAGAGTATATCAGGATGTCATCAATAAACATAATCATGAACATATCCAAGTATGGCTTGAACACCCTGTTCATCAAGTCCATAAAAGTTGCAGGGGCATTCATTAGTCCAAAACACATAACTACAAACTCATAATGAACATAACGCATCCTAAAGGATGTCTTCGGGATATCACTCTCCCAAACTCTGAGCTGATGGTACCTAGATTTGAGATCTATCTTCGTAAAGTACTTGGTACCCTGAAGCTGATCAAATAAATCATCAGTCCTGGGTAGAGGATACTTGTTCTTGATGGTGACTTTGTTTAATTTCCTATAGTCAATACACATATGATGAGAACCATTCTTCTTTCAAACAAAGAGAACTGGTGCACACTATGGGGACTTGCTCGGTCTAATGAAGCCCTTATCTACTAGGTCCTACAACTGTTCTTTCAACTCATTTAGCTCAGCTGGAGACATTCTTTTGGGTGGAATAGACATAGGTTTCGTGTAGGTAAGAAGGTCAATACCAATATCGATCTCCCGCTCGGGAGGGATTCCCGATAGATTATCAGGAAAGACCTCTAGATACTCACATACTACTAGGACTGACTGGATAGTCGGGGTATCGGACTCCACATCCTTAACCATAACTAGATGGTACACACAACCCTTAGAAATCATCTTTCTAACCTTAAGGTAGTATATGAATCGACCTACAGGCACAACTGAACTACCCTTCCATTCTAAGACTGGCTCTCTCGGAAATCTGAACTCTACTGCCTGGGTTCTACAATTAACTGAAGCATAACATGTAAATAGCCAATCCATGTCGAGGATAACATCAAAATTGGTCATGGCTAACTCTATCAAATTTGTTGAGGTGACTTTCTAAAGGACGAAGACCGGGAAACCTCTATACACCAGTCTAGCTACAACTTTCTCACCTACTAGAGTAGGGACTGAGAAAGGTTCTGACAAGACTTTGGGATGGACTCTGAAGCTACTGGCCATAAAAGGTGTAACAAAAGACAAGGTAGCCCCCGAATCTAACAAAGCATATATATCCAGATGAAAAGCTCGTAACATACCAGTGACCACATCTTGAGAGACCTCCTATCCTAGTGGGATGCTAAGGCATAGAATTTATTTTGGTGTTGACCGCCACCTGTGCTAGTAGATGCCCCCTGCTATGCTGAGTGTGAGGGAGGGGCTTCTGAACTAGAAACTGGGCCTCTGCCCCCATGATGATCCTATCTCACTGCAAGGAAATCTCTAAGCATGTGCTCGGGCTTCCCACACCCGAAGCAAGCACCTGAACCTACAAAGCCTTGGCCCTGGTGCCCTGGACCACATTTGCGGTAAGTTGGGATTCCAGAATCTGCGAGTCTGCTGCTTTGACCCCTCGAGCATGATGTTTTCCCCCTCTGATAATGCCTAGGCCTGGATGGGACACTCAATGCTAAAGAAGCTAGGGCTGAAGATGCTAGGGCTTAAGATCTCTGGCGGGTCTACTGTCGGTGCCCACCACCTGGCATCGGCTATGAGAATCTATAACTATCAGTCCTTGACCTCTTGCCCTCCCTTTATCTCATATGCGCCGCCTCCGTCTACTGGGCATAGAAGATTGTCCAAGAGAAACCCATATCCTAGAAGAGGATACCGGTCCTACAATCCTTTTCCAAATAGCCCGTCAAACCAAGAACAAATCTGGTCACCCACGCCCTCTACTTAGCTACTATCTTTGGGGTGTACTTTGATAGGCAAGTGAACTCAAGGGCATACTCCTGCACTGTCATTCTACCTTGCTTAAGATTTACGAACTCGGATGCTGATCTTGGGCAAATTTATATGCCCAAGTGATACTCAAAAGTACCATTTTCGCCTTGTTTATCTATCAATGTGTATACATTCTCATGTAATTGGTAATAAAATGTGAATTTATACTAACCAACATGATTAGCATTGTTTTGCAGGTAAAATGTAATTTCGGGAAGCTAAAATGCATGTTGGAGGATATCGTGGTTGGACTTGTATGCGAGCAAGGAACAAGGCATTGGATAGCATGAATTAAAGGGGCTCCGCGATGGAGCCGTGTCACACTGCCATCGCGGAGGCCTTCTGCCTGGATAGAGAAATTTTGTCCAAATTCCAGAGAGGGTCCGCGTCTGGTCCGTGGCACGGTGGCTTGGCTCCGCGTTGCACGCCGTGCCACATTGAACTTTAATTCCTGGACCCCCAATTCCAGTTAGGGTCCGTCTTCGTAGTGTGTCATGGAGGCAGTGCTCCGCGATGCACTCCGTGACACGTTGCTCGTTATTCTAGGAAAAATTCCCAGCAGTATAAATAGAACACTTAGGTTCATTTTTCAATATTCTGACTTGGTGGAGTAAGAACGGGGGTTACAGGCAGTTGAGGAACGAAAATATCAGGGTTTTTTCTCTCTTTCTTTCTTCTTGAATTCAATTGCTTGTATGATTAACACTCATTTAAAGATGTTTAATCCACAAATGAGTGGCTAAATCCTTTTCTTGCTAAGGTTATGAACAATTGTGATGAAATGTTATCATTGATTCTTTGGTTTTCCATCTTTTCTTCCATGTTGTTCTATTAATTCTTGTTCTTACTGCATTAATGTGTGGCCTACGTAATGTACATCTAAAAAGTCTGGTTTCACTCGAGAGAGCAAGAAATTGGAAAGTTGTGAATTAATAGGATATGATCTTTACTTGATTTGGGAAAATTGGGAATTGATTTACTTTCAGGATAGAAATATACCTGAAAGTCGTATTAGTCAATTTAGGAACCGGTTTTGTATGGCTAGAACATGAATTGCATTTAATCACAGAAATGTATGTGGATGGTTCATGATTCTTAAGTGAGGTTAAATACGAGAGTTTTAATCTCTTGGCAATAGTTCTTGGCTAGCAACTGGAGGAAAAGATTAACCAAATTATGATGATAAGTAATTTCATTACATGTTCGTTTAACCTCAGCATGCTCTCATTCATAGTTCAGACTCAAAGTAGATAATTGTTTTTAGCTTTAGTATAAAAATTACAAACTAAATATCAAACTTCTGGTTACACTGTTGTATGCGATTTTCAAATAGAAATATAGTGCACTTGAGCCGATTACACTTCATGCAAGTCCCTGTGGGATCGATACTTGGCTTACTAAAGCCACTTTACTACTTTTTCGACCACGTGCACTTGTGTGTAGTTATATACCCATAGCAAACAACCGAACAAGTTTTTGGCGCCGTTGCCGAGGACTTGGCAATTGGTGAATTTGTTTTAAGTGTTAATTTTCTGTATTTTTATTTTCTTAGTGTTGACAACTTGGTCTTAGCCTGTATTTTGCAGACTTAGTTTCTGTTGAACACTGGCAAGAGACAACGAGCTGGTGGAATCGTATATAGAGTTAGAAAGGATATTTCATAGTAAACGGAGAGAAGCTCTACAAAGAAAGCTGTAGTTGCTCAGACAGACGATCATGGAGCGACAACAGAATCCACCAGTAGTACGGGCAGTGTTAGTGCCTGAAGAAGTAGCAGCTCAGCCGGTTCGCAAGGTGGCGATCCCACATGCTAATAATGTCACATCTAGCATCCGCAAACCTGAGCCAGGAGGGAGGTTTGAACTTAAACAGAATATGGTGCAATTGTTGCACACTAGCGGGCAGTTTACCAGTCTCCCTCATGAAGATCCACAGCAGCATCTCCAAAATTTTTTGGAGATAAGTGACACTTACATCCCCGCTGGAGTGTCATCAGATTATGTCTGGCTTACATTGTTCCCATTCTCACTATTGGGAGAAGCCAAGAGGTGGTTGAAAGCTGAGCCACCAAATTCTATTTCTACGTGGGATGATCTTGCAAGGAAATTCTTGATACGGTTTTTTCCCTCTGGTAAAACAGCAAGACTTAGAAGTCAAATTCTAAGTTTCAAACAGAGAGAGGGAGAAAATTTATATCAGACCTGGGAGAGATTCAGGTCCATGTTGCGGGATTGTCCGCATCATCATCAGTCCATGATGTGCTGGTGCACACTTTTATAGAGGGTTTGGAACCCCACACCAAAATATTGCTAGACTTAGCAGCTGGAGGGCAAGCACTGGAGAAAACTTATGAGGAGCTGTATACATTGTTGAACCGTATTTCGCAGGGCAATCCAGAATGGAATGCTGATTCATCAAGAGGTGGGACAAGGAAAGCAGCAGGAGTGCTAGAAGTGGATGGGTTTACAGCTATCGCTGCACAGATAGTTGCATTGCAAAATCAACTTAACACCCACTTCGGCAACATGACAATGAACCAGCCTCAAGCCCCAGTGAATGTTGTACAGCAAATGTGGTGTGAAGTGTGTGGAAGCAATGAGCACTCAGCTGAGTGTTGTGGAGCCAATCCTGACTCGATAAACTTTGTGGGTAATGCTCAAAGGAACCACCAACAATATGGTAGTAGCTACAATTCCAATTAGAGGAATCACCCTAATTTCTCATGGGGTAGTAACAACCATCAGGGACAAAGTTCGGGTCAGGGTGTGCAAAGGAACCAAGGAGGGCAGCAGAATTATCAAGCACAATTCAGAAACAACAATGCACCTCCTCCACCACCATCACCCAGCATTGAGGAGATGTTCAAGACCATGATAGCTAACCAAGCTCAATTGGCAGCCGAAGTGAAAAACAACCAATTAGCTACCAAGGCACTTGAATATCGATTTGGGAAATTTGCTAGTGCCCATAACACAAGGCCTAGAGGAGGACTGCCGAGCAACACGGATCCCAATCCCAAGCAGCTAAATGCAGTGACCACAAGGAGTGGTTTGCAACTGAAAGAGGTGAAACCAGAAAGACCACCTCAACAGTCGGGAGCAGCAGAAGTTGAGAGGGAGCAAAGTACTGAATGGGGGAAGACTAAGGAAGTTGAATCAGAAAGACCTCCACCCCCGTTCCCTCAACGATTAAAGAAACACAAGGAGGAGGCGTGTTTCAAGAAATTCATGGAGGTGCTGAAACAGGTACATATTAACTTACCTCTTGTTGATGATTTGCAGGGAGTGCAAAAATATGCTAAGTATATAAAGGACATCGTGGCAAACAAAAGTTGGTTGACTGAGTATGCTACGGTGGCTCTAACGGAGGAGTGCACTTTCCGGATTCAAAATAGACTGCCCACAAAGCTCAAAGACCCTGGGAGCTTTACTATCCAGATTACTATTAGGCAGAGCATCCGAGCTCGTGGATTGTGTGATTTGGGAGCGAGCATAAATTTGATGCCTTCATCGGTATTCAGAAAGTTGGGTCTTGGGAGTCCTAGACCCACAAAAGTAATCTTGCAATTGGCGGATCGATCCTTAGCCAGACCTGATGGCATTGTGGAGGACATTCTGGTGCAAGTTGGCTCCTTAATTTTCCCGGTAGATTTTGTCGTGCTGGATTTTGAACCAGACGCGGAAGTCCCATTTATTTTGGGACGTCCTTTCTTGGAAACCGGGAAAGCACTAATTGACGTAGCTGCGGGGCAGCTAACAATGCGAGCACACGACAACGTGGAGGTGTTCGATGTGTACAAGGCACCCAAGCTCCCGATGGTGCAAGAAGAACTCTCGGTGATCAATGTGATTGATCAAGGCTATGATGAGCAGATTAAGGATTCACGAGAGTTAATGGGAAAACCACCGGAAAGGTGTAAGCACTACTGGGGGGAGGACGGTGATCGAGAGAAATCATCCATCACCCTAGCGAACAACTGAGCTCAATGACGTTGAGCCGCGACGGTAAACCAGGCGCTGCACGGGAGGCAGCCCTTGAAAAATTTTTCTTTCTTTTTGTAAAGTGTAAATAGATTTTTCTTTTCTTTTTCTTTTTCTTGATTTACTACAAAATTTTTCGTTTTAGTTTTTGTTTTATTTGTATTTAGAGTGAAACCTATAATTCTAACCAATTTTGTATAGTGAGATGAATTTCAGGTCAAACGGTGGAAAATATGCACAGAATCACGAAGGAAAAGTCGAGGTATGAAAATTAATAAAAAGTGGCAAACAGTGAGCTGGGGCGACAACTCCGTGTCACGGAGGTCGACCTCCGCGTTACCTCTGTGACACGTTGAGGTATAATCCGGAAATTTTAAAAATTTCCAGAACAGTCTCGCGATGGCTCCTGTCACGGAGGCAGTGCACCGCGATGCACTCCATGACACGTTGCCGTGTATATCGCGACGGGTCACACCGGGTCGCCTGGTGACCCGCGCGATTTCCCTACTTTTTAACCCCTAAAACCCTCCCTTTTCCCTCATTTTTTAATCTCTCCGTGACCAAACCCCCCAAAACCCATCCCCCATCAACGTGACATGGGGTAGGTCAAGAAATTCAACATGTTTTCTTCGATTCTTCAAAGTCAAGGTATGTTTTCCGATTTCCTCTCAAATTCTTGTCGATTTTCTTCGATATTGAGCATGTGAGGTGAGCTAAATTGCCCTAAGTAGAAATTAATCATGAATTCAATTTAAATTGTTGTTGATGAGTGTTCAGAATGTCGTTATGATTGCTTGAACTTGTCAATTGCATAAATTAATCGAATTTGCTTGATAATATCAATTCTAGGGCTTGTATTTTGAATTTGGAGTTGAAAATGTATTGAACTTGTGAGTTTCATGCCGGGATATATATGTTGAATGAGATGAGTCGATGTACTAATTGTTAGGATGTTAATAGAACAACGGATTCTCGGGTTAAGGGGATGTGAAAATTTGTAAGAATTTGGTTAGTTGTATAGGTTCGTGTAGATAAATTTTTGTTGTTGTTTTCGTTTCTTTGTTTTTCTTTGCTAAGTGTGATGGGTAAAATGTTAGCGATGGTAGTGAGTGTGATTAGCTGTACGAAGTCTGTGTAGTACGTAGAAGATATACCGTCGAATTTTTCGAACGCACTAAGCATGATTGTATAGTTGTTTGTTGTGTGTAAATAAAGATAATCTTGCCGTATTATTGTAACTGTAGCTAAGGACTAAGTGTGGGGTAACCTAGCTTAACCCGACCTTAGCCAAAGTTAATATCCGTTAGCTTAACATTGATCTTGTCTACTTGGGTTGACAGGTAAAATGGCGAGCAGGCAAGAGAAAGGAAAAGGCGCATCAACTTCAGGCGCCGGAAGGAAGCGAATGAGACCGGGCACAACAGTCCCAGCAGCACTAGCAGTTCCATGCGGCCAACGCCGCCAATACGGAACGAGATGGGTGACTGATGAGGGGAAAAAGTGGTACGCGAAGCACAAAGAAAACAAATATTTCCCCGAGGAGCATATAGCACGGGAACCATTGGCACAGGAGTTCCCCAGGATGGTCCACCGAATCGAGGCAGTTGGGCTCAATTTTATCTTTGAAGAGCCAAAGGAATGTAATTTGCACCTGGTTCGGGAGTTTTATGCCAACTGGAACCCGACGATCAGAAGTCAGACCATCAAGATCATAGGGCAAATAGTCACTTTGGAGCCCCACCACCTCAATGCCATCATAGGAGCGCGGGACACAGACGCCCACGTACTCCGACAGCTGAACATTACCCCACTGTATGCGGACATCAGACGCACATTGTGTGGGACCCGATCGACAGCTAGATGGAGCAGACACAAAGAGAGGGGCTACCACCAGACTCTGCCCTATTCACAGATGAACAAGGAAGCCAGAATATGGCTGAAAATAGTCTATTCCTGCCTCATCCCGGGGGTACACATGACAGATGTGACCCGGGATCGTGTATGCCTGGTGTACGCCCTGATGAAAGGGCTGGAGATCAATGTAGGGGCGGTAATTATCTCCGCCATGAAGAGAGATCGGTTGCACCAGGGGCACAGGTGTGGCTTGGCTGGACTACTCACCACCTTCCTCAGGGGCCTAGATGTCGAGGAGGAGGCCCTTGACTATATCCCGCAGATGGAGCGGCGGGCCTTAGATGTTACTAAAACTAAGGCTCCCGACACCACCCACTGGCCAGTGCTTACACTTGGCGAGCGACATGCTCGTGATGATCAGTATATGGCTCGAATGTATGGGATGCAGATGCTCCAACTGAGGATTGGCGGGAGGCCGGCGACAGAGGAGGAGCAATGGCAGCTCGAGCTAGACTACCCCTTCGGCGAAAACGCCAGGGCTCTATGCCAAGTGGGGCCAGCATTTGTAGAGCCCATAGATGATGATGTCCCCACAGACGAGGAGACACGTAGGGAGGATTCCGATGTGGAGTCTGATGATGACTACGAGGGCGACTCAGACATGGGAGATGAAGCAGCACCACCCGACGAAGAAGTGGAATACTTTGACTGATCAGGGAGTTCCACCACCCGATTTTGTGATATTTTAATTTTTGTGAACACTGGGGACAATGTTCGAGCTAAGTGTGGGGTGGGATTAGTTAGGTGCAGGGCTGTGCTATTTTGTATGTATGCTCTGATTTGTTGTCATGCATGTGAAACTTTGTTGTTCCTTGTGATTTTTGAATTGTTAAAGTGTTGTTCTGTATTTGTAAATTTATGTGAAATTGATATGTGTTGCTAGATGTTGCTAGCTGATTCTGTACATATTTTTGTTATCGAAATGATCGATATTTTCGACATTTTTTTCATTTTGGGTGTCTCGGCGTTTGTTTTCGGTTCTTTTACCGAGAATGGTCCCATTGAACCGACGTCTTAGTTAGTGACCGTTCCCTATGATGGATGGATGACGACCGTCTTAAGGGAAATTGTTATACCCCATAGAATTCCCGGCACTTAGATGACCTATTCGCACGTTGGTTAAGCATATTTGGAAGCCATACGTGCTAGGGAAAGGCCCGGGAAAAGATCGGACGAGAAACCCATCGAACCATCGCGGGAAGAGCCGAGGCAGAGCCCCTTCGCGATGGCAGCGTGTCACGGAGGTGAGGCCTCCGCGATGGCTCCGTGACACGTTGCCCTTGTCCAGGCCCAACTATATAAAGCCCCCACTTCGGGTTAAACTCATTTTCATCACTTAGCAATTTCCAGAAACGTAGTGAACAGAGGGAAAACGAAGGGAGATTATAAATTATCATCCGATTACGCCGTCAAACGCTGCCCAAACCCAAATTAATCCTAGATACCAAGGTATTTAGCAGCAGAGAGCATTTCTACAGAGTTTGTTTCGCAAAATACGGCCGACGAATCGGCGATCCACCGAACTAAAGTAAGTAGAATTGCTCTAAATTTATGTCTATGTGTTCCTAGCGGAGAAGTGAATATTTCTCCCTTCTGGGCCGCTGAAAAATAGCGAGTTTTCGACCGTCTTTCGATAAGCCTAAGTTTAGGCTATAAACTATATCGAAAGTAACGTTGCTCTTTACAATAAAGCTGTATTTAGTATTGATTGACGTATTTATGAATGCAGTTGGGAGAAAATAGTTGAAGTACCAGCCGAGCCTCGTCCGACAGACGAATAGTAGAAGATAAGGTATGTAAAGTTAGTTTCCTTCGGCAAGTTAAGTAATATCAGTGTAGTGTAACAAATTACGGACCAGTAGAATGTTCAGAAGTCAAATGTTGCATTATTATGAATGTTGGTACGATGTGAGAAACATTGGGTTGTAATGTGTATGAAACCTATCAGTATGATATATATTCTAACGCAAGCGTTAGAGATTGCCCAGTATATTCAGTGTGTGATGTAATATGCCATGTTAAGATATTGTTGTGTTCAGTTGAAACCCCGCGGAGTAGTACAGTATCTGTAATGCACTTCAGAAATAGAATAGCAGGCTAAAATGAAGTTCAGAAAGCATGTCAGGAATAGTAAATCAGGTTACTATAGAAAATCAGCATACAGCATAGTTCAGCAGAAAGACTATATTCGTACATATATATATAGTACTTCCAGCCTCAGCATGTATCAAGTGTGTACATATTTCTATCACTAGTCCAGCATATAGTGTATACAGAAACTCAGCAAACAACAGAGTTTTCAGCAGAAACATTATCTTATATAGCATTTGCCCAGTACAGCCCGGCAGGAGACTATATTCATATTTATACATCTTTACCTGCCTCAGCACGTATTAAATACGTACAGATTACTATCATTAGTCAGCATGTAATATATATGATACTTTACCCCTATTAGCCTCAGCATGTGAGATACCCAGACAGTATTACCAGTTGAGACCGTTGTATTGTTTGGGGTTGGATTACCTAGCATCCATGACCGCCCAGGGTTAATAGCTGTATCGACTCGTCCGCCAGAGGACGAGGATACGTCACTCTACGGAGTGGCATGCCGTCCCGCCAGGGGACGAAGATGGGATGCCAGTTTTCCCTATACTGGTGCCTTGATCGGCCCTTACACACCTTAGTCGAGCGGATACGCCCGGGTGCAGATTCAGGAGTCCTCCGGACTCAGATGCAGTTATAGTCAGGGGCTCAGCGAGCCCAAGTGCATACCCAGGGGACCGGCAGGATGCTTACAGCCAGTATAGGAGATGGGATGACCGGGGTAGGGGTATAGATTCTGTGTTGATTGTACCTCCCGGCTTATGGGGGCCGGGTAAGGTTGTGTATGCCATGTTATGTTATGTATATTGTGTTATGTTATATTAGACATGAATAGATTAGTAGTAGAATGATACGTCTCTAGAAATGACACCTACTCCCTCCAGCATGATTAAGAACAGGTACGATCTACACCATCAGACAGTTAATCTACTCCTTCTTATTTCAGTTTTGACAGTTATGTTATTGATTTCAGATATCCCTTCAGTTCTTACAGATTCAGTTATCTCCTACTATTCAAAATTTTTAGTTATATTGCTTGTATTCAGCTGTATTCAGTTTGCTTTACATACTCAGTACCAGCGGTACTGACGCCCGGTGGGGCGCTGCATTACTTGCCTGCAGGTACCCATAGACGCGCAGGCGATACCACGTGATCCCCATCAGCGGTCGAATATTCAGCTCCTGTCATCCGGAGACTGAATTTCTAGAGGTGTAGTTCAGTTCCTTTTGTTGTACAGTACGGGTAGGTCGGGGCCCTGTCCCGATCATTTCTATTATCCTTCTTAGAGGCTTGCAGTCTATATATATTCCCTGTGGTCAGATGAGCCGGTCGTGTGGGGCCGTGCAGTTATATAGTTGCCTTTACTCCTTCTTTCTTTTGTAATGGCCGTGTGGGGCCATAGTTTGCCAGTAGTGGTGACCTTGCCGGTCACGTAGCTTTTCAGTATGTTATGCTTGAGTTACAGATAACTAGACAGCATGGTGGCCTTGTCGGCCCGCATAGGTTCCCCTGAATTACCTTGTTTCTGGTCAGCTGTAATACAGGTACCGAAGGCTATAGGCCAATGGGCTGGGGGCTGTATTTACAGCCGTTATATAGCCCTTTGTTTCCAGAAATTTGAGTTAGAGCCAGCCAGGCGCCAGATGCGCCCAGGCTTAACAAGTTCAGCAGGTCAGGTCCTAGTAGGGCACCAGGTGCCAGTCATACCCCCCAAGGTGGGGTGTGACAAACTTGGTATCAGAGCAGGTCGTATCTCAGGGAGTCTGCAAGCCGTGCTAAGTAGAGTCCTGTCCATGGATGTGTTGTGCACCACATACTATGGGTAGGAGGCTGCAAGGCATGATAGGATGGTTGTCTTTTATTCTGATTCAGTCGTGCTATAGAGCGGTACAGTATAGGGTTGATTCCCTAAAAATCTTACCATATTCTTTGGTTACAGATAATGTCAGACCAGCGCCATCCTATTATAGGTCAGAACTTAGACATTGTAGTAGGAGAAGGCACCAGCAGGATGCCTCCCCCTCATTTGGAGACAGCCCGATCAGAGGGCACTACATAGGCATCATCCCAGCCTCCTCAGCAGTCCCCACCACGTCAGGAGCCACTTGGGGCGACATTACCTTCAGCAGCCCCTATATTGAATCCTTCTGATCAGGACGTTAGGAGTGCTGTAGTTCTGTTAGCACAGATGATGGCTGCTCTGCGTCAGCCAATGCCATCTACAGTTGCAGAATCATCAGGAGGGCCCGGTAGTTCGAGGGTCCGAGAGTTTTTAGCCCTGAATCCCCCACAGTTCACAGGCACAGACCGGACAGAGGACCCCCAGGATTTTCTGGATCAGATGCAGAGAATCTTCAGGGTTATGCACGCCACGTCTACCGAGTCAGTCGAGTTGGCCGCATTCCGGTTACGGGATATTGCGGTGTTATGGTTTGAAAGCTGGGAGAGGTCCCGAGGGAGAGATGTTTCCCCCCCCACCTGGTCCTGCTTTTCAGGAGCCTTTCTGGATCATTATTTGCCGCGGGAGATTCGACAGGCCCGGGTAGACCAGTTCCTACATCTAGAACAGGGGGCCATGAGTGTTTGGGAATATTCTTTGCAGTTTGATTCCTTAGCCCGATATGCACCGACCTTTGTTGATACTATGGCATCCAGAGTGCGTCGCTTCATTACGGGATTGAATCCAGAATATGTTGAGATTTGCACTACAGCCACACTGTGAGAGGACATGGATATTGCTCGCATTCAGGCATTTTCTCAGAATATTGAGGGCATCAGACAGCGGCAACGAGAGGTCAGAAGGGTTAATCAGGAACAGCGTCGCCGGGACAGGCCAGTTGAATTACCGGGAGGGGCCCGGGGAGGACCCAGGCCCCGATTGTCAGACAGGCCGCCCAGGTCCCCACCTCCGTCACAGTCACAGGGGGGTAGATTCAGCCGCAGGGGGCAGTCAGGGACTGGTAGAGGCTCGCAGATGGCAGATTCACTATCACAGAGGAGGGCGGAGCAGAGTAGGTATACCCTACCACTTTGCCCTATATGCAATCGACGCCATTCTGGAGCATGCAGATATGGCTCCACCGCATGTTATATTTGTGGCCAAGAAGGCCATTTGATGAAAGATTTCCCAGCCAGAGGTCGAGAGGACCGCGATAGACAGGATAGGACATCAGCAGGGTCACGAGCCAAAAAATCTTCGACTGGGCGCAGGCCCTCAGTTTCAGTAGGCAGGGGTCGGGGCAGATCAGGGGCCTCCAGTACAGGTGCGGGTCCAAGCCGCATATATGCTTTACTAGGGAGACAAGATTCAGAAGCATCGCCTAATGTCGTGACAGGTATGCTAACTATCTTCTCACACCCTGCTTATGTGTTAATTGATCCAGGGTCTACTTTGTCCTATATTACACCATTTGTGGCACGGAAGTTTAGTATTGTACCAGAATCATTACAGCAGCCCTTTCTAGTATCTACGCCCATTGGTGACTCTATCACAGCTAGCCGAATCTACCGCGGGTGTACAGTAGAGATTGTTGACCGTCAGACCACAGTAGATCTGGTCGAGTTAGAAATGATAGACTTCGATGCCATAATGGGTATGGACTGGTTAGTGCCATGCTTTGCCAATGTTGAATGTTGGACCAAAACGGTCCGATTCCACTTCCCGGGGGAAGCAGTACGGGAGTGGAAGGGCAGCACCGTGACACCAAAAAGTAGGTTTATTTCCTACCTTCAGGCGAGACAGTTGATATCTAAGGGGTGTATTTACCATCTTGTCAGAGTTCAGGATGTCCAAGCAGAATCTCCGACACTCCAGTCTGTCCCAGTGGTAAATGAATTTCCAGATGTATTTCCTGATGAGTTACCTGGTATTCCCCCAGAAAGGGAAATAGACTTTGCTATTGACTTGCTACCAGGCACTCAGCCAATATCAATACCTCCTTATCGTATGGCTCCTGCAGAACTCAGAGAATTAAAGGAGCAGTTGAAAGACTTGTTAGATAAAGGTTTTATTAGGCCGAGTACTTCCCCATGGGGTGCGCCAGTCTTGTTTGTGAGAAAGAAAGATGGCTCGCTCTGAATGTGCATAGATTATCGGCAGCTAAACAAAGTTACAGTAAGGAACAAGTATCCGCTCCCCAGAATTGATGACTTATTTGATCAGTTGCAGGGAGCCAGATACTTTTCTAAGATTGACTTGCGGTCCGGATACCACCAGGTCCGAGTACGTGAAAGAGATATTCCTAAGACAGCATTCAGGACCCGATATGGGCATTTTGAATTTCTGGTTATGTCCTTCGGGCTAACGAACGCCCCAGCAGTTTTTATGGACCTGATGAACAGTATTTTCAGACCTTTCCTGGACTTGTTCGTGATAGTATTCATTGATGACATTCTGGTCTATTCTCGCTCTGAAGCAGATCACCGGACCCATTTGCGGACAGTGCTCCAGATTCTCAGGGACCGCCAGTTGTATGCTAAGTTTTCGAAGTGTGAATTCTGGCTTAACTCAGTGGCCTTTTTAGGGCATATTGTCTCAGACACCGGTATACAGGTAGATAAGCAGAAGATAGAAGCAGTTAAGTCATGGCCTAGGCCTACTACCCCGAATGAAGTTCGTAGCTTTCTGGGGTTAGCAGGGTATTATCGGAGATTCGTTGAGGTATTCTCAACCATTGCAGCACCTTTAACTAAATTGACACAGAAGGTAGCAAAGTTCCAGTGGACGGAGGTATGCGAGCAGAGTTTCCAGGAATTGAAAGACAGATTAACCTCCGTCCCAGTATTAGCCTTGCCAGAAGGCACAAAAGGTTATTCAGTTTATTGCGACGCGTCAGGTGTCGGATTGGGTTGTGTGTTGATGCAGCATGGTAGAGTAATTGCATATGCCTCCAGACAGCTGAGAAAACACGAAAAGAATTACCCTACCCATGACCTGGAATTGGCCGCAGTAATTCATGCCTCGAAGATGTGGAGGCATTATCTGTACGACGTCCATGTTGACATTTATACAGATCATAAGAGCTTACAGTACATTTTCACCCAGAGGGAGTTGAATCTGCGGCAACGCCGCTGGTTAGAGTTGTTGAAAGACTATGATGTGAATATTCTATACCACCCCGGAAAAGCTAATGTTGTAGCAGATGCCCTGAGCCGTAAGTCAATGGGGAGTTTGGCGTATTTGCGACCTGAGAAACAGAAATTAGCTAAAGAAATTCATCAGTTAGCTGGCCTAGTCGTTCGAGTAATAGAAACAGAAAATAATGGACCAGTAATTCAGAATTCTGCAGTGTCATCATTAGTTACAGAGGTAAAAGAACGGCAGTATGAGGATCCCGATTTAGTCCAGCTCTGAGATAGAGTTCAGAAAGGTAAGGAGCCAGATTTTCAGATAACCGAGGATGAGGTGCTACATTGTAAGGGCCGCCTTTGTGTCCCAAACGTTGCAGGACTTCGTGGGCAGATCATGCATGAGGTACACTACGCTCGCTATTCCCTTCACCCAGGGGCGACGAAAATGTACCACGACATCAGAGACATCTATTGGTGGCCAAGTATGAAAACTGAGATAGCTGAATTTGTATTTAGATGTGCTAATTGTCAGCAGGTGAAAGCAAAGCACCAGAAACCGGGTGGTTTGACTCAAGAGATAATGATACCTATGTGGAAGTGGGAAGTAATAAACATGGATTTTGTAACAGGGTTACCCCGTACTAGACGCAGAAATGATTCCATTTGGGTAATAGTTGACAGGCTGACAAAATCAGCTCATTTCCTGCCAGTAAGGGCTACCTTCTCAGCTGAGGATTATGCCGAATTATATTTCAGAGAAATAGTTAGATTGCATGGACTGCCAGTATCTATTATTTCAGATAGGGTAGCACAGTTTACAGCTAGATTCTGGCAGTCGTTTCAGAAAGGTCTGGGGACGCAGATTAATTTGAGCACAGCATTTCATCCGCAGACGGACGGGCAGGCTGAACGTACAATTCAGATGCTCGAAGATATGCTACGAGCGTGTGTGTTAGATTTTGGGGGTAGCTGGGATGAACATCTTTCGTTAATTGAATTTGCTTATAATAACAGCTACCATTCAACTATTCAGATGGCGCCTTTCGAGGCATTGTACGGGCGAAAATGTAGATCGCCGGTGGGCTGGTTTGAGATAGGAGAATCAGCATTAGTTGGCCCAGACATTGTTCTGCAGTCCGAGGAAAAGATAAAGCTTATCCGAGAACGTTTACTGACCGCTCAGAGCCGTCAGAAGTCATATGCAGATAGACGGCGCAGAAATCTAGAATTTTCGGTAAACGACTGGGTATATCTGAAAGTGTCCCCGATGAAAGGGGTAATGAGTTTTGGCAAGAAGGGAAATCTTAGCCCAAGATTCATTGGGCCGTATCAGGTTCGGCGAAGAATAGGCCGCGTGGCATACGAGTTGAACTTGCCTCTAGAGTTAGCGTCGGTTCACCCAGTATTCCATGTTTCTATGTTAAAAAAGTTCGTAGGGGACCCTTCTACAGTAGTTCCAGTCCAGGATGTTCAGGTCACAGAGGAGTTAGCCTATGAAGAGGTTCCTGTAGCCATTTTAGACAGACAGATTCGCAGGCTGAGAACTAAAGACGTTGCATATGTCAAGGTATTGTGGCATAACAGAAATCGGGAAGAAATGACGTAGGAGGCTGAAGAAGATATGAAAACCAGATACCCTCACTTATTTCAGGCCTAGTCAGATGACAGGTATGTCCGTATCATTATTTACACAGTACTTTATGATATGTATGTTGTAAATGATAAAGAAAGAAGTGATATTTAGTTGTCCAGTGGATTGTAGAATATTGTGTGCAGTGCCTGTGTTGGACTTTTCTGTGTTTCAGGTCTTTGCGATAGTCCATATTACAGGGGAAACTCTGCCAAAATTTTTCCAAAAACTAGAGTAAGTAGTCCTTTAGATAACAATATACATTAGAGGACGAATGTTCCTTTGGGGGGGAGAATGTTATACCCCGTAGAATTCCCGGCACTTAGATGACCTATTCGCACGTTGGTTAAGCATATTTGGAAGCCATACGTGCTAGGGAAAGGCCCGGGAAAAGATCGGACGAGAAACCCATCGAACCATCGCGGGAAGAGCCGAGGCAGAGCCCCTCCGCGATGGCAGTGTGTCACGGAGGTGAGGCCTCCGCGATGGCTCCGTGACACGTTGCTCTTGTCCAAGCCCAAGTATATAAAGCCCCCACTTCGGGTTAAACTCATTTTCATCACTTAGCAATTTCCAGAAACGTAGTGAACAGAGGGAAAACGAAGGGAGATTATAAATTATCGTCCGATTACGCCGTCAAATGCTGCCCAAACCCAAATTAATCCTAGATACCAAGGTATTTAGCAGCAGAGAGCATTTCTACGGTGTTAGTTTCGCAAAATACGGCCGACGAATCGGCGAGCCACCAAACTAAAGTAAGTAGAATTGCTCTAAATTTATGTCTATGTGTTCCTAGCGGAGAAGTGAATATTTCTCCCTTCTGGCCCGCTGAAAAATAGCGAGTTTTCGACCGTCTTTCGATAAGCCTAAGTTTAGGCTATAAACTATATCGAAAGTAACGTTGCTCTTTACAATAAAGCTGTATTTAGTATTGATTTACATATTTATGAATGCAGTTGGGAGAAAATAGTTGAAGTACCAGCCGAGCCTCGTCCGACAGACGAATAGTAGAAGATAAGGTATGTAAAGTTAGTTTCCTTCGGCAAGTTAAGTAATATCAGTGTAGTGTAACAAATTACGGACCAGTAGAATGTTCAGAAGTCAAATGTTGCATTATTATGAATGTTGGTACGATGTGAGAAACATTAGGTTGTAATGTGTATGAAACCTATCAGTATGATATAGATTCTAGCGCAAGCGTTAGAGATTGCCCAGTATATTCAGTGTGTGATGTAATATGCCATGTTAAGATATTGTTGTGTTCAGCTGAAACCCCGCGGAGTAGTACAGTATCCGTAAAGCACTTCAGAAATAGAATAGCAGGCTAAAATGAAGTTAAGAAAGCATGTCAGGAATAGTAAATCAGGTTACTATAGAAAATCAGTATGCAGCATAGTTCAACAGAAAGACTATATTCGTACATATATATATAGTACTTCCAGCCTCAGCATGTATCAAGTGTGTACATATTTCTATCACTAGTCCAGCATATAGTGTATACAGAAACTCAGCAAACAGCAGAGTTTTCAGCAGAAACATTATCTTATATAGCATTTGCCCAGTACAGCCCGGCAGGAGACTATATTCATATTTATACATCTTTACCTGCCTTAGCACGTATTAAATACGTACAGATTACTATCATTAGTCAGCATGTAATATATATGATACTTTACCCCTATTAGCCTCAGCATGTGAGATACCCAGACAGTATTACCAGTTGAGACCGTTGTATTATTTGGGGTTGGATTACCTAGCATCCATGACCGCCCAGGGTTAATAGCTGTATCGACTCGTCCGCCAGAGGACGAGGATACGTCACTCAATGGAGTGGCATGCCGTCCCGCCAGGGGACGAAGATGGGATGCCAGTTTTCCCCATACTGGTGCCTTGATCGGCCCTTACACACCCCAGTCGAGCGGATACGCCCGGGTGCAGATTCAGGAGTCCTTCGGACTCAGATGCAGTTATAGTCAGGGGCTCAGCGAGCCCAAGTGCATACCCAGGGGACCGACAGGATGCTTACAGCCAGTATAGGAGATGGGATGACCGGGGTAGGGGTATAGATTCTGTGTTGATTGTACCTCCCGGCTTATGGGGGCCGGGTAAGGTTGTGTATGCCATGTTATGTTATGTATATTGTGTTATGTTATATTAGACATGAGTAGATTAGTAGTAGAATGATACGTCTCCAGAAATGACACCTACTCCCTCCAGCATGATTAAGAACAGGTACGATCTACACCATCAGACAGTTAATCTACTCCTTCTTATTTCAGTTTTGACAGTTATGTTATTGATTTCAGATATCCCTTCAGTTCTTACAGATTCAGTTATCTCCTACTATTCAGAATTTTTAGTTATATTGCTTGTATTCAGCTGTATTCAGTTTGCTTTACATACTCAGTACCAGCGGTACTGACGCCCGGTGGGGCGCTGCATTACTTGCCTGCAGGTACCCATAGACGCGCAGGCGATACCACGTGATCCCCATCAGCGGTCGAATATTCAGCTCCTGTCATCCGGAGACTGAATTTCTAGAGGTGTAGTTCAGTTCCTTTTGTTGTACAGTACGGGTAGGTCGGGGCCCTGTCCCGATCATTTCTATTATCCTTCTTAGAGGCTTGCAGTCTGTATATATTCCCTGTGGTCAGATGAGCCGGTCGTGTGGGGCCGTGCAGTTGTATAGTTGCCTTTACTCCTTCTTTCTTTTGTAATGGCCGTGTGGGGCCATAGTTTGCCAGTAGTGGTGACCTTGCCGGTCACGTAGCTTTTCAGTATGTTATGCTTGAGTTACAGATAACTAGACAGCATGGTGGCCTTGTCGGCCCGCATAGGTTCCCCTGAATTACCTTGTTTCTGGTCAGCTGTAATACAGGTACTGAAGGCTATAGGCCAATGGGCCGGGGGCTGTATTTACAGCCGTTATATAGCCCTTTGTTTCCAGAAATTTGAGTTAGAGCCAGCCAGGCGCCAGATGCGCCCAGGCTTAACAAGTTCAGTAGGTCAGGTCCTAGTAGGGCACCAGGTGCCAGTCATACCCCCCAAGGTGGGGTGTGACAGAAATATAGTCGTTAGGAGTAGATTTTTAATTTTTGTTAGTTTTTCTAGTTGTTTTTTTCTTTGGTGGATTGCATCCCGGAACCTGTAGTTACTATGTGGTTGCGAAATTCTGGTTGCGTGTTGTACATGATATTTAAAATGCAAAGATGATTCGTATGAAAGCATGCAACTTTGTAAATATGTTGAGAGACCTAGGCCAATGAGTTCGATTCAGTGTGATTGAGGCTTAATGTTTGAATTCCTGTAATTAGCTGATTTAAGAGTCTGTGAATACATCTTGAATTGAGCATGTGCAAAAAGTGTGAAGTGAGGTGTTGTTATTCCATTCTATTGTGAAGTGTCTAGAACTTGCCTAGTGTGTGTACAAAACGAAATGAAGGAGGTGTATTGTAGGAAAGGATGTAGGCATTTCTTTGTTTTAACCGAGAGTTTCTATTTTTCCTTGTCGTACACACCATGATTGTATACCCTAGTCAGCCCGTTGAGCCTTTAGCCTATTATTTTTTTCTTTTGTCATAAACTGTAAACCGAGCTTAATCCCTTCTTTTCATTAGCCGTAAAGTCTATACAAAACTCTTAAGCGCTTAAGAAGAGAAAATCATTTTCCCAAAGTGTCGAAGAGTGAGAATGGTGAAAAGAAAGAGAAAAGCAGAGTGATAGAAGAAAAGAAAAGGTTGAAGGTGCACTTGCTATAAATAAACGATAATGAAGGTACATGAATAATCTTTGTTGTTGTGTCAAGTGTGCTTAATATGATGGGCCATACTAAATAAAAACATCAAGAATGGGATGATGGAAAAAAAAGAAACAATGTCCATGAGTTGATGGGATGTGTTGAAAAGGCGCTTAAGGATGCTAGTGGCTATTATTGGCTAATCCAATATTTACTAGTTCCGTAGCTTCCATTACAACCCGTTAAAGTCCTACGTGATCTTACATCGCACTTCTTTATATTAGTGGAGTAATACACTAAGGGCAAGCTTATGGGTCATGACATGATGCATGTGAATTCTTTTGGGACAGAGA
This sequence comes from Datura wrightii, assembly GCA_035772735.1. Lineage (NCBI taxonomy): Eukaryota > Viridiplantae > Streptophyta > Magnoliopsida > Solanales > Solanaceae > Datura > Datura wrightii. Next base: position 149,541,082 of record JASDFA010000001.1, on the reverse strand, counting down.
GCGAAATTGTGTTTACATGCCCCTGCTTGAATTCTTATGAGTCATATGAGCAAAAAGGGGAAGATTCTCTTGTGGTGTGATGGCACATGCTTGATGAAAGATTGATTTTCGTGTCGGATATCTTGATCAGCTGATTTGCATGAGTTTTCCGATATCGAGAGTCGATTCTTAAAGTCTAGGAGGTCTTGATATATTGAAGGTCAGTGCATTGATAAGACCATGCATGTTTTCTTGATGATTTGCTGTATTGAATAATCGGTATGACCGTAGCCTAAATTGTCGAACCAAAGTAGCGAGGTTGGGATGTAAATTGCATGAAGTGTAGGATTGTTGTTCGAGGACGAACAAGGATTTAAGTGTGGGGTAAGTGATCTTGGGCAAATTTATATGCCCAAGTGATACTCAAAAGTACCATTTTCGCCTTGTTTATCTACCAATGTGTATACATTCTCATGTAATTGGTAATAAAATGTGAATTTATACTAACCAACATGATTAGCATTGTTTTGCAGGTAAAATGTAATTTCGGGAAGCTAAAATGCATGTTGGAGGATATTGGGGTTGGACTTGGATGCGAGCAAGGAACAAGGCATTGGACAGCATGAATTAAAGGGGCTCCGTGATGGAGCCGTGTCACGCTGCCATCGCGGAGGCCTTCTGCCTAGATAGACAAATTTCGCCCAAATTCCAGAGAGGATCCGCATCTGGTCCGTGGCACAGTGGCTTGGCTCCGCGTTGCACGCCGTGCCACGTTGAGCTTTAATTCTTGGACCCCCAGTTCCAGTGAGGGTCCGGGTTCGTAGCGTGTCACGGAGGCAGTGCTCCGCGATGCACTCCGTGACACGTTGCTCGTTATTCCGAGAAAAATTCCCAACAGTATAAATAGAACACTTAGGTTCATTTTTCAATATTCTGACTTGGTGGAGCAAGAATGTGGGTTACAGGCAGTTGAGGGACGAAAATATCAGGGTTTTTTCTCTCTTTCTTACTTCTTGAATTCAATTTCTTGTACGATTAACACTCATTTAAAGATGTTTAATCCACAAATGAGTGGCTAAATCCTTTTCTTGCTGAGGTTATGAACAATTGTGATGAAATGTGATCATTGATTCTTTGGTTTTCCATCTTTTCTTCCATGTTGTTCTATTAATTCTTGTTCTTACTGCATTAATGTGTGGCCTATGTTAATGTACATCTAAAAAGTCCGGTTTCACTCAAGAGAGCAAGAAATTGGAAAGTTGTGAATTAATAGGATATGATCTTTACTTGATTTGGGAAAATTGGGAATTGATTTACTTTCAGGATAGAAATATACCTGAAAGTCGTATTAGTCAATTTAGGAACCGGTTTTGTATGGCTAGAACATGAATTGCATTTAATCACAGAAATGTAGGTGGATGGTTCATGATTCTTAAGTGAGGTTAAATACAAGAGTTTTAATCTCTTGGCAATAGTTCTTGGCTAGCAACTGGAGGAAAAGATTAACCAAATTATGATGATAAGTAATTTCATTACATGTTCGTTTAACCTCAGCATGCTCTCATTCATATTTCAGACTCAAAGTAGATAATTGTTTTTAGCTTTAGTATAAAAATTACAAACTAAATATCAAACTTCTGGTTACACTGTTGTTTGCGATTTTAGAATAGAAATGTAGTGCACTTGAGCCGATTACACTTCATCCAAGTCCCTGTGGGATCGATACTTGGCTTACTAAATCCACTTTACTACTTGTTCGACCACGTGCACTTGCGTGTAGTTATATACCCGTAGCAAACAACCGAACAGCTACCTTCAACTCCCTCATCTGACTAGGGAAGAACCGATCTAATAATGCAACATGGAATTCCTCCCAAATGATAGGACTTGCCTATAACATCCCGATTGTTTCTAAGATCAGATTCTAGGATTAAAGAAAGAATATAGATAGAAGGTGGAAATTTTTGCACAAAACGAGTCATAGGATGACTCGTTAGGTAACCCCACGAGTTGCAGCCAGACCCATGGGGAGCAGTCAAGAGGTGTAGTCTGGACCAGTGGTCACGAACGACCCAACGAGTCATTAGGTAACCCCACGACCCATTTGGTCAGCCGTTGGGTGAAGAGCGGAAATTTCTGATGAGGCTCCGAGGCAGTGGAGACGACGAAAGGAAGGACGAGTCATCGTGCACCTCACAACTCATCAAGTAACCCATGGGGAGAATGAGCAAAATAATGGTGAGTTAGCCAGTGGACTCCATGACTTGTCCCATGAGTCGTTGCCTGACCCCAAGACTTGTGGAGTGCCTTGTGGGGACTGGCAGGGTCATTTTTCCTGTGTTTTTTTAGGGGCATTTTTGTAAAATCATACTGTTCTAACTCCTAAAGTACATTTTTTTGAGTATGGTATGGGACGTTTTTAAAAGGGATAACTAGCCTAAACCCTCATTCTTCATCAAATAACTCTCAAACCCTTCTTCCCCCTCTCTCTCAGGAGTCAAGGATTCTTCAAGGAATTATTCAAAGGCTTCAAGGTCAAGTTCATGTGGGAAATTCTTCGAAAATAGGTATGCGGGTATTTTTGTACAAGGATATTCTTCCATCCTTGTGCCCTAAAATGTTTTATCTAAAGAACCCAATTTCAATAATTCTAGAAAAACATGACTTGGGGTTTTGATTGATCGATGATTTCTCCGATGTCTTCTTGAATTCTAAAATCCACTAGGATTATGAGCTAAATGTTATTATAAAACTATTTGCATATATTGAATTATGTGTTAGATGGTAAGAATGTATGATATTAAAATGTCCTTCATGAGAGGGCTTGAACGATGATTGAGGTTTTATTATTGTCCACTCAATTGAATCAATGACTCGTATCCATGTATGAAATATGTGAAGATTGTAAGAATTCCCAAACAATTAGAATATACTATTTTCTAAATATGCTGAGATGAGATTATAGTGTATGGGCTTGATCAACATAAACTAAAATATGTATTTTTCCTTATGCTTTTGATGGAATTAATTGGGTATGAGGTAAATCTATGATAATGGCCTAATTATAGCATCTTTCTCATGAATTGGAGTGAATTATGAAATGGGTCGTATAAAATGAAAATTGATGTTTCTCTATTATGAAAGGTTGAAGTTATGTGCACGGGCTTCTGTAAACCTAAGCATGTGAAACAATGTATCTATGCTAAAGTGTAATTTGGACCTATAGACCATAAATGACTCTGTGATACATGTGAATGATATGAATTCGGAACTTAAATGTTGTGGAAGTGTAATGCATGATGTGAATCTATAGATGCTCACTAATGTAAGACGTCTAAAGAAATATTGATTTCGCACCGCGACAATATGAAATATGATGATAAAGCATTACAATGATATTTCTAACTATTGGGCTTGTTGTTAGTAGAAAGTAGCACTAATCCTTTCGAAATGACTGTTGTATGATGAAAACATTGAATGTTTAGGATTTTGACAACCTGTAGTAGCATAGACCAGATGTATAATGTCGGATCAGTACTCCTTATGTTCTAGTCAGCCAGGGACTCTTCACAACCGAGAATGTTTTCCTTGGTCAGGTCGGGATCCTCCATAGTAGAGAGTGACTCCCTAGTTCAGTTGGGCTCCTCCATAGCAGAGAGTGACTCCCTAGTTCAGTCGCGATCCTCCATAGCAGAGAGTGACTCCGTAGTTCGGTTGGGTTTCTCCATAGTAGAGAATGACTCCCTTAGTTTAACTAGGACTCTCCATAGCAGAGAATGACTTTCTAGTCATGTTATCACGATTCAATTTTGTATGATTTAGATTTCAGATTACAATAGATTTAATATAATGAGAATTAGATTCAGTTACCAGCAGTGATCAAGAACATTATGTGATGCTAGTTTCAGATTCGGCTCTTATTAAATGTTTAGAACATAACCCATATGCATGAGTTCATTGATGTATCAGGATATGAGATCCATATGAAAGTTTCATGTATATATACGTGTATGTGAATCCTAAGAGGATTGTTTCATGTTAAATCAGTTAAGTCGATGTACTTTGTTATTTCCTTACCGTATATTTGTAATTTAGTTGTTTACATTTTTCTCGCATGCTCAGTACATTCCAAGTACTGAACACATGCCTTTTTGTGCTATATCATATCATGATATAGATTCAAGTCTCCAAACTAAGCCTCGTGGTTAGATATGCTTCATTCCCTTCCAACAGCTAGTGGTGAGTTCTCATCTCCCGAGGACGTGACTTATGTTTATATTATTTTATGGTTCAATTTTCAGATTTTAGGAGTTAGCTGGGGGCTTGCCCTAGTAACTCATCAGCTTAGTAGAGGCTTTCAGACATGTGTAATCAGATTTAGCCTATGTATTTCATTTTGTTAGATTATGTTTTTAAATGTAAATCTTGCATTTAAAATTTTAGTTTCCACTTAGATATGCTTGTCTGATGATTTTGTTGTTAAGTGTTATGCTATGATTATGCCATGGGTCGACTTGGAGCTTTTCAGGGTTCCTTGTCCCGTGTTATGACTAGGGTGTAAACTTGGGTCGTGACACTACCCTAGCAGCCTTAGTATGTTTCGATTGACGGAACCAGATATGTGCAACCCCTTTCAACTGGTATAAGGCCAACTCCACACACTCAACTCCATTCACCCACATGACTTGGGTGATCTTTGCAATCTCATCAATGAACTCAAGTGGGTCCTCATCTACTTTTGACCCAAGGAACTTTGGTGAGTTCATTCTCAAGAAATCCATGACTCGAGCTGCCGCGACATTGCCATATTGCGGAACATGTGAAACTGCTTGCTGATTGACCTGAGCAGTCAAGGCCTACGTGAGCATCTGAATAGTTGCCTGAAACTCAGCATGGGCAACCGGCTCTGGTGCATGATGCTACTGGACTAGTGGGGCCTGCTGGTGACAGTTTGCATTGCCATCCTCGTGGACAAATCCATTCCCATTCCTTCTACCATTTACTCTTTGGGGAGCCATGATTCTGCAATCGAGAATAGTATAAATAAGAAGGATAGGGAGACAATTCATCGCATGATATAAATAGTGAAAGAAGGGAACATTTCCTAAATATTTGTAGCCTCTTCGTCGTAAGTGTGGCGCGCTTCACACCAATGAAAAATACTCTACTTAACGCGGCATTTAGACACCCAAGGAAACTTCAAATCTATTTCTCTGATACCAAGTTTGTCATGACCCGAATGGAGGCCCGAATTGAAACATGAGACTAGGAGCCCCGAGAGACTCTATGTCGACCCATGACATGATCTTACATCTAACTCAATTAGTAAAATTAAAGTGTCAACATAATAATCTTAGTGGAAGTATGAAATAAACATAACATCAGAATACACAATCTGAAGATGAACACACCTTTTTGTCTAAAAACCTTTTAAACATGATAAGTTGATGGGACAAGACCCTAACTAACTCAAATAAACTGAAAGCTGAAAATACATATAGAAATTTGGATAAGCATAGTCCTCGAGAGATGAGGACTCACCAACAGGTGTAAGATGCGCACTCAAAAGACTGGCTATGAACGGGGCTAAGTCTGAGTGTCGGGTCCTGTATCATGAAATAATACAACATAGAGTATGCGGTCAATACGTGGAATGTACCGAGTATGCAAGGTAAGTAAAACTGCTTAAATAGGTAAAATCATTTAAAGACATGCATAATGTAAAGCATAAATAATAAGAATCTTAGACTAAGGCTTGCATGCATTTTTTCTGAAATCATGATCTCATCATAATATAACATAACATCATAACTGAATCGATTGACTCAAGTTGAAATTAGAAAGTCATGAGTAAAATTGAACATCTAGTCAAACCTACTTTAGAACATATATAGATATATATAAATCTCGTGAATGATGCATATGCATGACTGAAATCATGAGGAACAATGTGAGATTTTTCTGTTAATCAGCATACCACGATAGAGCTTACGTGGTGCCAACTATCACACTCAAGTGGGTAGAGCCGTCCAAAGCCTTGTCAAGGCTAAGGAAAATACCATGATATCGATATCAAGATCATAGACTAATAGGACAGGGGATAGCTCACAAAGGAGGTCCTAAAGTAATATATATATATAATTGTAAACCTATGTTGGTGCGTACTTCTTAGGCATAGGGTGATAAACCCTTAGCTTACTCGATGCTAGACACTACTACCAAAAACTTGCATACGCTCTCAATCATTTCTCAACAAAGCATCACATCGTCTATTGATAAAGGTCAATAATAAAATATATCTCAAAGCTAAAATCATGCATATGAGAAGCTTTAACTCAAATCATACCACAACCTGAAAGATAAATAGGAGTCTTCGCTCCAAAACCATGTGGTAAGCTTAATTCAGGAAAATCATAACTCATACTTGAACATGTGGGCATTACCCAATACTTTAACATGGTTGAAAAAACTCAATTCATATCAAAAACCTGATTATAAACATGGATAGCTTTAGAACATGCTTTTAATCAATAATACCTTATCATATTTGAACATTTGTCCTAAATCTCAACATTTCATGACTTTCTCATCAATGGGCTTTTAAATTTGTATAACTTGGAACATTATTATAATTGAAAATAATATAAAACCTTCCCATAAATCATAATTTAATAGTAGAAGCATATGTAGATCATACCCATGAAGAAAATTATGAAATTCATGAATTAGGTTAATGTCACGACCCGAGGGTGGACCCGGTTCGTAGACACAAGACAAGGGACCTCGAGAGACCCCAAGTCGACCCATGGAAATAGCATTCAACTAACTAATTTAATATCATGAAGAAGGAATAATTATAAACTCAGTGGAAGTCTCATACAAAAAACACATTAGAATAATATCCGAAGCTATACATACATAAGTCCGAAAGCCTCTACTCTCGATGAGTTGATCGGACAAGACCCCAACTAACTCTACAAAACAAGAAACTAAAAGTCTAGTCCTTGAAAGTTGAGGACTCACCACTCACGCAGGTGCTAACTCTGATAAGCGATTACAAATGGGGATGAACCTGGGAAATGGATCCTGAATCATGAAACGATGTTTCATAGAAAGTATGCGGTCAATACGTGGAATATACCGAGTATGCAAAGTAAGTAAAACCGCTTTAGTAAAGTAAATCATTTAAAACATTTCATATATATCACATGTTTTCAAGTATAAGTAGAAGGGCTACATGCATTCATTCTGAAATTGAAATCTTATCATGACATGACCATGCTTAGCTTTACAGCATCATGACTGACTCGAATGACTCAAAACTGAACTTTACATTTATATCAAAAGCTAAATAATGAGTCAAACCTTGCTTTTTGAATATGCATGCATAAGTAATCATCATGAGTAATGAATATGCAAATCCGAAGGATATAGACAGTGGGAGACACATCACTTAACCGACATACCACGATAGAGCTTACGTGGTTGCAACTATCACACTCAAGTGGGTAGAGTCGTCCATAACCTTGTCAGGGCGATGGAAAATACCATGATATGGATATCAAACTGAAGGGCCAATTGGGTCGGGGATAGCTCACAAGGGAGGTCCCAATAATATAATTGTATCAACCTACGTTGGCGCGTAGTTATGGGGCATAGGGTGATCGATCCTTATCCCGCTCAGTGCTAGACTCTTTTCCCAGTACATGCAATTCTCTACATCATATATAACGATGCTCAATATCGTCTAATGACGAAGCTCAATATGAAATCATACATAACTCAACATCGTATGAAATGAAGCTCAACATTGTCTAGTGACAAAGCTCAATAACAAAATATATCTCAATTATGAATTCATACATACATATGAAAAGCTTTATTTAAAAACATACCATAAGCTCAGTCATAGGTGGGAGCATCTACTCCAAATCATGTGGTAAGCTACATGTAGAAATATATACTAAACATACCACAAGCTAGTATTTATAATAAAAATTGGAAAATTTCACTTCAAACAATGTGGTAAGCTTATATCGAGAAAGTCATCACTTTAAATCAACACGTGGGCATCACCCAAAGCTTTATCATACATGGACCTAGGCAATTCAATTTGAAAACCAAAACATAATCATGGGTAGTTTTAGAAATATACTTTTCATCATTAAATCTCATTATCATCATACATTCAACTTCATTCTCTTCCATGAACTTCGCATCCTTGGGCATTCAATTACATAATTTAGAAATCACAATTTGGATTGAAAACAAATTTAAAATCTTCCCAAGCTTCATAATTCATCAATACAAATATAATCTTATCATACCCATGTGTATAAATTGAATAATCATGCAATTGGGTAAAACCCCGTACTTGATAATATATAATTTATCACATTTTGATAGGAATTGGGCATGGGTGTGGAAGAAAACACCCACTCATTGCCTTACATACCTGGGGATAGGGAATTCTACATCCTCTAATTGCCCAAGCTAAGATTCTAATGGAAACACTGAGATTTTTCCTTGAATCCCCTCTTCAAACATTAAAACTTGAATGCATGGGAAGAATGGTTTAGAACAGTTTCCCCTGCTAAAAACATACTAAATTGAGCCTTAAACGACGTAGTATAAGTCTTAGGAACTAAGGAATTACAAAAAGAACCTTACTGAATTCAAAGGAAAACACTGGCAGGTGATCCTTGATCTTGGGCAGATTTATATGCCCAAGTGATACTCAAACGTATTATTTTCGCCTTGTTTGTGTGCAATATGTATATATTCTCATGTAATTGGTAATAAAATGTAAATTTATACTAACTAACATGATTAGCATTTGTTTTGCAGGAAAATATGATTTTTAGGAGCTAAAATGCATGTTGGATGTATATCGGAGTTGGACTTGGATGCGAGCATGGAAAAGACATTGGAATGCGCAAAGTATAGGGGCTCCGCGATGGAGCCGTGCCACGCTACCATCGCGGAGGCACACTGCCTGGAGGGGAAATTAATTGGCAAATTCCAGTGAGGCCTCGCGACAGCTCCGTGGCACGGAGATAGGCCTCCGTGTTGGCATCCGTGCCACGTTGAGGCTATAATACCGGACCCTGAAATTCCAGAGAGGTTCCGCGTCCACGCCGTGTCACGGAGGCAGTGCGCCGCGTTGACCTCCGTGACACGTTGCTTGTTATTCCGGGAAAAATTCCCACTAGTATAAATAGAACACTTAGGTTTATTTTAAGAAATTCAGACTTGGTGGAGGAAGGACGTGGGTTTGAAGCAGTTGAGGGACGAAAAAGCTAAGGGATTTCTTCTCTTCCTTTCTTCTTTCAATCAATTGTATGTATGATTTACACTTGTTTTAGGATGACTAATCCACAAATGAGTGGCTAATTCTCTTCCTTGCTAAGGTTTTGAACAATGGTGATGAATTTTGATTGTTAATGATATGGTTTTCTTCTTCTTCTTCTATGTTGTTCTATTAAATCTTGTTTCTACTGCATTAGTGTGTGGCCGACATTAATGTACATCTAAAAAGTCCAATTTCACTCGAGAGAGCAAGAAATTGGAAAGTTGTGAATTAATAGAGTATTGTTCTTAACTTGATTTGGGAAAATTGGGTTTTGATGTGCTTTCCTAATAGAAATATACTTGAAAGTCGTATTAGTCAATTTAGGAACCGGAATTGTAGTGCTAGGTCATAAATTGCATTTGATCATAGAAATGTAGACGAATGGTTTATGATTCTAAAGTGAAATTAAATACGAGAGTTTTAATTTCTAGGCTAATGTTCTTGGCTAGCAACATGAAGAAAAGATTAACCAAATTGTGATTATCGTCAAATTCATTACTTGTTCTTAACCTTGGCATGCTCATATCCGTAGTTTCAATTCACAGTAAATAATTGTTAATAGTTTTAGTATATATAATTTCTAAACAAAAACTTATTTAACTGTTGGTTACGTTGTTGTTAGCATAATTAGAAGTAAGATAAGAATATAGTGTACTTAGGCAATTTTACTTACCCAGAGTCTCCTTGGATCGATACTTGGCTTACTTAGCCACTTTATCACTTGTTTGGCCACGTGCACTTGCGTGTCGGTTTTAACCATATACCCTAAGCACCCGAACAATCCTGACGGATAACTCGACGGAGCGTTACTGGCCCAAATGACTCGTTGTGTCACTCGTCGGGTGCACTGGTTAATAACTCTTATAAGGCTCGCAACGGGGGACATGATGACTCATGCCTCGAGACCATAACTCGTGGTCACCTTCCATCTGGTACTCTGCCTAAATTTCCAATAAAATTCAACCTACTTTCTCACGACTCACCTCACGAGTCATTGGGACTGGCCATGACTCGTCGGATCACATCCGTTGAGTACACCGGACAATCCTCCTATAAATATTCATACTCAACCCCTAGATTGACATGACGACTCGTGGTGGCTGACCACGAGTCGTTCACTCACTCGTGGAGACCTCAATCCTTTATTTCCCCCAGGCCTTCCCACGAGCCACCTGACGACTCGTGGGGTCTCCTCACGTCGTGTTCCACGACTCGTCCTGTGCTTGGAACGTAAATTTCAAAATTTTCTCGTTTCAACTCCCCGATCCGATCTTTGAGCTTTTGGGGTATAATAATATCTCCCCCTTGGAGACATTGGTCCACGAATGTTAGAAACACACAGAAAATGCAGAAACACGCAATCATCATATGCAAATACTGATTGTTTTAATCGAAAACTAACAGAATGACTACCTTCGAAAAGAACTACATGGCTGAACTGAATTCAGACATCACATACATTTATCATAACATAATTCAAACTTGCGCACATGAACTGAACATGGAAACTGTTTAGAGAATTAGAGCAAAAACTGATACCTCAAATTGTAACTGAGCCGTTAGGTGACAGGTGGAGGTATTTAGCCATCATAGTCGTTTCAGCTTCCCACGTAGCTCCCTCAACATGCTGGTTTTCTACAATACCTTCACTGAAGCCACTTCTTTGTTTCTAAGCTCCGAACCTGACGATCCAAGATTGCAACTGGAATTTCCTCATAACTGAGGCTATCTCCCACACCAACACTTTCCACCGAGACAGCTAAATATGGGTCACCTAAGCACTTTTTCAAGAGTGATACATTAAACATGGGGTGAACTGAAGATAACTCCAATGGTAAGTCCAACTCATATGCCACATTACCAACTCTTGTTATAACCCGGTAGGGACCAATATAGCGGGGACTGAGTTTTCCTTACTTTCCAAACCGCATGACTTCCATCACAGAAGATACCTTTATAAATACCCAATCATCAACCTCAAACTCCAAATCTCTTCTCCTTACATCCGCATATGACTTTTGACGACTCTGAGCAGTTTTCAATCTATCACTAAGCAACTAAGCCCTCACCATAGCCTCGTGAACCGAGTCTCGCCTTATCATAGCTACCTCACCAACCTTAAATCATCCGATGGGTGACATATACCTCTGCCCATAAAGCGCCTCAAATGGTGCCATTTGGATACTGGAGCGATAACTGTTATTGTAAGCAAACTCGATTAAACGCAGGTCATCATCCCAACTACCTTTAAAGTCCATCAAACAGGATCTCAACAAGTCCTCAAGAGTTGGAATGCTCCATTCCGCCTGACCATCTGTTTTTGGATGAAATGTTGTGGATTTTAACTTAAGTCCCAAGCCCTTTTTGTAAGGACTACCAAAACTGAGAGGTAAATTGAGTACCTAGGTCTGAAATAATAGACAAGGGAACTCCATGATGTCGAACCAACTCCCGAATATAGAATCTGGCATAATCATCCGCTGAATCTACGGTTTCTACCGGTAGAAAGTGTGCTTCAATGGTCAACCTACCGACCACTACCCAAATGGAATCATAGTGTCGGTGAGTACGAGGTAGGACTGTAATGAAATCCATATTAATTTCTTCCCACTTCCAAGTGGGATTGCTGATATCCTGAAGTATGCCTCCCGGCCTTTGATGCTCGACTTTCACTTGCTAACAGCTCGGGCACTTGGCTACGAATTCTACAATATCTTTCCTCATTTCGTTCCACTAATATATTTCCCTCAAGTCATGATACATCTTGGTGGTACAAGGATGGATAGAATACCTGGACTCAGGTGCCTCATGCAATATCCGGTCCCTCAAATTATCAATATCTGGAAAACATACACGACCCTGGTACCGCAGCACTCCATCTCCCCCTTGGGAGAAAACCTCCACATTCTGACTTCCAATGGCTTCCTTCAGCTTTACTAGAATTGGGTGCTCCTCTTGCTTGGCCTTCACATCCGTCACCAAGGACGATATTGATCCGTTTTGCACAACAATGCCGCCATCAGTCAAGTCGACCAATCTAACTCCCAACCTCGCAAGTCGATGGACATCCTTTGCCAACTCTTTCTTTCCTTCATCCACGTGGGACACGCTCTCCATAGAGAGTCTACGAAGTGTGTCCAATACCACATTACCCTTACCCGGGTGGTAAAGGACACTCACGTCATAGTCTTTTAGTAGCTCCAACCACCTCCTTTACCGAAGATTGATATCTTTCTGTTTGAACACATATTACAAGCTCTTGTGATCCATGAATACATCAACGTGGACCCCATACAAGTAATGCCGCCATTTCTTCAATGCAAACACCACCGCGCCCATTTCAAGATCATGGATCGAGTAGTTCTTTTCATGAACTTTAAATTGTCTCGAGGCATATGCTATTACCATCCCATGTTGCATCAACACACACCCGAGTCCAAATCGCTAAGCATCACAATACACTACAAAGCCATCCGTACCCTCAGGTAGAGTCAACAGTGGTGCTGAAGTGAGTCGGGTCTTCACCTCTTGGAAACATTTCTCACAATCCTCCTACCATTGAAACTTCACCTTTTTCTGAGTCAACTTGGTCAATGGTGAGGCACTAGATGAAAAACCCTCCACAAATCTCTGATAGTAACCCGCTAAGCCCAAAAAGCTCCTAATATCTTATGGGTTCACTGGTCTAGGCCAACTCTTTACCGCCTCTATCTTTTGAGAGTCTACTTTTATGCCCTAAATTGATACCACATGGCCTTGAAATGCCACCAAGTCCAACCAAAACTCACATTTTCTGAACTTTGCATACAACTGACGATCCTTGAGGGTCTGAAGAATTATTCTCAAGTGAGCGGCATGTTCCTCCTTGCTCTGAAAGTATATAAAGATGTCATCAAATAACACAATCACGAACATGTCCAAATATACCTTGAAAACCCTGTCCATTAGATCCATAAAAGCTGCAGGGGCATTGTTTAGTCCAAAAGTCATAACAACTAATTCGTAGTGACCATACCGAGTCGTAAAAGTAGTCTTCAAGATGTCACTCTCCCGAACCCTAAGCTGGTCATACTCGAATCTTAGATCAATCTTGGAGAAATACTTGGCACCCTGAAGCTGATCAAATAAATCATCGATCCTGGGTAAAGGATACCTATTCTTGACGGTGAGTTTGTTCAACTGCCGATAGTCAATGCACATCAGAAGCGAACCATTCTTCTTCCAGAAAAATAACAATGGTGCACCCCATGGATACTTACTCGGCCTAATAAATCACTTATCTAACAGGTCCTACAACTCTTTTAGCTCGGCTGGAGCCATTCTGTAAGGCGAAATAGATATATACTGCATGTTGGGAAGGATATCTATACCAAAATCGATCACCCGCTCGGGAAGGACACCAGGTAATCGTCAGGAAAGACCTCTGGAAACTTACGTACCACTGGTATAGACTAGATAGTCTAGATTTCGGACTCCACATCCTTAACCCTAACTATATAGTACATGCAACCATTAGAAATCATCTTCCTGGCCTTAAGGTAGGAAATAAATCGATCTACAGGCACAGCTGAACTATCCTCCGATTCTAATACTTGCTCACCCATAAATTTAAACTTTACTGATCGGGTTCCATAATTTTCTAAAGCATAACATGCAAATAGCCAATCCATGCTGACAATAACATCAAAATCGATCATGGCTAACTCTATCAAGTCTGCTGAGGTGACCTTATGAAGAACTTAGACCGGGCAATCTCTATACACCCGTCTAGCTATAACTGAGTCACCTATTGAAGTAGAAACTTAGAAGGGATCTCAAAAGACATCGGGACTGACTCCGAAGCTAGTGGATATATATGGTGTCATAAAAGATCAGGTAGGCCCCAAATCTAACAAAGCATATACATCAATCTAAAAGACTCACAACATTCCGGTGACTGCATCTGGTGAGGCCTCCTGCTCCTGACGATTGGCTAAGGCATAGAATTTGTTCTGGCACGGTCCACCAGTTGTGCTAGTAGATGCCCCCTGATGGGCTTTGCTTGGGGGAGGGGCTGCTGAACTAGAAGCTGGGCCTCGACCCCCAACCTGATCCTGTTTCACAGCGGGACACTCTCTGAGCATATGTCTAGGCTTCCCACATCAAAAACAAGCTCCTGACCCTACCAAACACTGGCCTGCGTGTCCTCGGCCACATCTGCAGCATGTTGGGATGCTAGAATATTTGGTTTTGCTGCTATGACCCCTCGAGCCTGGTGCTCGCCCTATATGATCATGTCTTGGCCTAGATGGCACACTTAGCGCAGAAGACAGTGGGGCTGATGGTCTCCTATGGGTCTTCTATCAATGCCCACCCCTCGGTCATCTACTAAGAAAATTTTTGGTCCTCAGTCCTGGCCCTCTTGGCCTACTTTTCCCTCGAGTGAGCAGCCTCCATCTGTTGGGCGTACAACACTATGCGAGGGAAGTCTATGTCTTGGTGAAGCATAGCTATACTACAGTCCTTCTAAAAACATCCTACTATACCATGCACAAATCTGCTCACCCACGCCCGTTAGTCGGTCACTAACTCTGGGTATACTTAGATAGGAGGGTGAACTCAAGGGCGTACTCCTGAACAGTCATCCTTCCTTGATTTAGATTCACAAATTCAGCTACTTTCACCTCCCTCATCTCTCGAGGGATGAACCGATCAAGGAATGCAACCTGAAACTCCTCCCATGTGACCGGACCTACTCCAACGACCCTACTATCCTTCCACTGGCGGAACCAAATATGCGCAACCCCCTTCAACTAGTAGGACGCTAACTCTGCGGACTCAACACTGCTATCCCCCATAACCTGGGTGATCTTGAAAATCTCATCAATGAAGTCATATGGGTCCTCATCTACCTTGGACCCCAGAAACTCCTGCAGGTTCATTATTAAGAAGTCCCTAATTCGAGCTGCCGCCGTATTGCCATTTTGCAGAACATTTGCAATGACCTGCTGATTGATCTGAGAAGTCAAGGCCTACGCAAGCATCTGAATGGCAGCTCGGAACTCAGCATGAGCCGCTGGCTCCAGTGCCTAAGGCTCCTGAACTGATGGGGTTTGATGATGCTCATGATTGTTTCCCTCATCATGGCCTTCACCACCTCCGTTCCTCCTAAGATTCATCCTTCTCGAAGCCATGATTCTGCAATCGCGAGTAGCACGAATTAGAATGATAGAAAGGCTTTTCATCGCACAACAAAGATAATGAAAGAAAGGAACATTTCCTAAAACATCTAGTGGCCTCTTCTTCATAAGTGTGGTGTGCTTCACACCCATGAAAACACTCTACCTAACGAGACTTTCAGATTCCGCAGGACAAATCAAACCTATGACTCTGATACTAAGTTTTTCATGACCTGAGAGTGGACTCGAATCGTAGACATGGGACAAGGGACCTCGAGAGACCCCAAGTCGACCCATGGCAATAGCATTAAACTAACTCATTTAATAACATGAAGAAAGCATAATTATAAACTCAACGGAAGTCACATACAACAGCACATCAGAATCATATCCGAATTTCTACATATATAAGTCTGAAAGCCTCTAGTCTAGATGAGTTGATGGGACAAGACTCTAACTAACTCTACAAAATATGAAACTGAAATACAACATGAAACTGAAAGTCTAGTCCGCAAAAGATGAGGACTCACCACTCACGCAGGTATTAACTCTCATAAGCAATTACAAATGGGGATAAAACTGGGAAATGGATCCTACTTCATGAAACGATGCAACATAGAAGGTATGCGGTCAGTATGTGGAATGTACCGAGTATTTAAGGTAATTAAAACCACTCTAGTAAAGTAAATAGTTTAAAACATTTCATGTATATCACAAGCTTTCATCTATAAGTAGAAGGGTTACATGCATTCATTCTGTAATTGAAATATTATCATGACATGACCATGCTTAGCATTACAACATCATGATGGACTCGAATGACTCAAAGCTAAATATTACATTTATATCAGAAGCTAAACAATGAGTCAAACCTTTCTTTTTGAACATGCATTCATAAGTATTCATAACGAGTAATGAATACGCAAATTCGAAGGATATAGACTGTGGGAGACTCGTCACTTAACCGACATACCACAATAGAACTTACATGGTCCCAACTATCACACTCAAGTGAGTAGAGCCATCCATAACCTTGCGAGGGTGATAGACGATACCATGATATCAATATCAGGCTAAAAGGCCAATCGGGCTGGGGATAGCTCACAAGGGAGGTCCCAATAATATTATTGTATCAACCTACGTTAGTGTTTAGTTCTGGGGCATAGGGTACTTGACCCTTAACCCGCTCAGTGCTAGACTCTTCACCCAAAATATGCAATGCTTTACATCGTATATAATGAAGCTCAACATCATATATTGACAAAGCTCAACAATGTCTAATGACGAAGATCAATATGAAATCATACATAACTCAACATCGTATGAAACAAAGCTCATAAATGTCTAGTGACAAAGCTCAACAAAAAAACACATTTCAATTATGAATTCATGCATATGAGAAGCTTTATTTTGAAACATACCACAACCACAATCATAGGTGGGAGCATCTACTCCAAATCATGTGGTAAGCTACATGTAGAAATATTTACTAAACATACCACAAGCTAGTATTTATAATAAAAATTGGGAAATTTCTTCAAACAATATGGTAAGCTTATATCGGGAAAGTCATCACTTTAAATCAACATGTGGGCATCACCCAAAGCTTTATCATACTTGAATTAAGCAATTCGGTTTGAAAACCACAACATAATTATGCATAGTTTTAGAAACATGTTTTTCATCATTAAATCTCATTATCATCATACATTCAAAATCATTCTCTTCTTTCATGAACTTCTCATACATGGGCATTCAATTTCATAATTTAGAAATCAAAATTTGGATTTGAAAACAAATTTAAAATCTGCCCAAGCTTCAGAATTCATCAATATAAATATAATCTAATCATACCCATGTATTGAAATTGAAGAATCTTGCAATTGGGTAAAACCCCGTACTTGATCATAAATAATTTATCACATTTTGATAGGTAGTGGGCATTGGTGTGGAAGAAGACACCCAATCATAGCTTTACATACCTGGGGATGGTGAATTCTAACACCCTCTAATTGCCCAAGCTAAGATTCCAACGGAAACCTTGAGATTTTGTCTTGAATACCCTATTCGTACCTTCAAACTTGCATGCATAGAAACAATAGTTTTGGAATAGGTTTTCCCCTTCTAAAAACCCAGTAGAATGATCCTTAAAAGACATAGTATAAGTCTTAGGAACTGAGGAATTACAAAAAGACCCTTACTGAATTCGCAGGAAAACACTACCAGGAAGTCCTGACGGATTGTCACTGGCCCAAACGACTCATGTCGCTCGTCGGGTGCACTGGTTAATAACTCTGATAAGGCTCACAATGGGGGATATGACAAGTCGTGCCTCCAGACCACGACTGGTGGTCACCTTCCATCTGGTATACTACCTATATTTCCAGAAAAATTCAATCTTCTTGCTCACAACTCGCCTCACGAGTCACTAGGACAGGCCATGACTCGTGGGGTCCCTTACATTGGGTACACTGGACAATCCTCCAATAAATATTCCAACTTCACTCCACAATTGACATGATGAGTCGCGGTGGCTGACCACGAGTCGTTCCCTCACTCGTGGGGACCTCAATCCTTTATTTCCCCAAGGCCTTCCCACGAGCCACCAAACAACTTGTGGGGTCTCCTCATGAGTCATCCCACAACTCGTCCTATGCCTACAACATAAATTTCAAAATTTTCCCATTTCAACAATCGGGTCCGATCTTTGAGATTTCGCGGTATTACAGTTAAAACAACATAGAATAGACATAGGAAATTCATGATTTAGAGAGAGATTAGGCTTGGGTGTGAAAGGATTCATCCATTCATAACCCTACATACATGATTATAGATGATTCTTACACTTCTATGATTGTCCAAGAGGGATGGAAGAGAATTTGAAGAAGAACAAGCTTGACCACCCCCTCTAACCTTTAATTTTTGCATGCATGAATGAAAATGGACTAGAATGAACTTAACCCTCATAAAAGACATCATTCATAACATAAAATGACATAGTTTAGGCCTTAGGATCTTAGGAATTACGGAATAGCCCTTACTAAATTCACAGAAATTAGCTACAATTTAGTCCCCATGAGGGACATGAGGACTCGTTACCTCTGGCCCCGACTCGTGGCATTGTTCGTCAAGTACACTGCTTATCAAGTCATTTGGGCTCGTCACGAGTGACTTCACAATTCATTACTGGTGACCATGACTCTCTGTCACCACTAGTCATATACACTACTTGGGATTTATATTTTGCTTCATTATGCTGCTCACGACCCACCCCACGAATCATGGTGGCTAACAATGACTCGTGGGGACCTTTCGTTAGGTGCATTGCCTCTTTCTTTTCCTTTCCGAATTACCACTTTCCACAACTGACCTAACGAGTCGTGGGGCCTGACTGCTACTCGTGGTCACGACCGTAGGGATCCAAATTCTCAAATTTGAACTCACAGCCTGAGACCCACCACGAGTCACATCACGACTCGTGGTCTGCTTCCATGGGTCACCTCATGGCCCATTCTATCTCCTAATTCTAGTTTTTAATTTTTCTCCATTTAAACTCCCGAGTCTGATATTTGGTCTTCCGGGGTATAATAATGAGTCTATTAGTATGACTCATATGTTGTTGTTATGACTCATGGCTTGTATTTACCCAATGGACTCTACATATGCACATCTTCTATATCTCAATTTATGGGCAGTCAGTATGGCTTGTATTGTCAGTCGTACATTGCCGATGCACTTATGCATTTTCTTTGAAGATCACTCACGGGTGCTAGGTACGGCTTGTACCAGGATAGTACAGCTCGTACTAGAGTGGTACGACTCATACTAAGACCTCAACAAGTCAATTTTTGCTTTGTTTGATCTCCTTTTTCGCAATCCAACTCACAGAACTGATTTTCTTGAAAACAAGGTAAAAATACCTCATATATGTATAAGCACACACAAGTACCAACATCTTTCCTATGTTTTAAGTGTCTAAAGTGTAGTAAATCTGTGGCGTATTTGGTCATTATGAATTGTACCTACATGGTACGAGTCGGAGTATCCACTGTCATGATGAACTTCAATATATAACGGATTCTGAAAGTACAACTTGTGAGTCATGGTATAGGTTAACCTTGGTAGGAATCGTAACATGTACCCATAGGTTCCCAGGTAAGTACTTTGAATCCCAGTTACGGATTTTTAAATTCACCCAACACCTATTTAAATCACAAAACTGGTCCAAAAATTACTACATGATCCAATGATTTCCTCCCTTCACTCTCCACTCACCCGTAATGCACTCCCTTTCCATTTAAGCATGAAATTTTGTAGTAACATTGAATCATTAAATTGAATTCCTACTCCAAAACCTAATTAAGGAAGGAGCATAGGCAGGCAATAGTAGCTAGTTAGCAGACTTATGGCCAACATATATCAATGTTGCAGGAGATAGTGAGAGGAGCGCGAAGCTTTGCAATTGTGCCTAGTCAGCTTGTGAGTGGCAAAGACACTTCGGGTGAGCTGCATTTAGCCTAGAGATCCACTAAGTTCATTGAGGTGACTGAGACTGTTGAGGGGGTAGAGACAACCCCCACCATCAACACCGTACCACTAAGTGTACCGACCACTTCAGGCACCACGATTGTTGAGGAAGAGAGTGTGCATAATACCACGAAAGTTGCTAAGATTAGAATCTAGATTTGAAATGTGATTAGCAGGAAAATTTGACAAAAAGTACCTTAGTATGACTTAACCTACAAGTCGTCGGTTAGTAGTATGAGTCGTACGAAGACCTGTGGTTCGATCAGAGATTTTATTTCCCAAGACCACGAGTCCCTGCTATGAGTCATATTATGGGGTATTTCCTTTGGGTTGTCAAGGGATTGATTGTACAGGTGATTTTACGGTTCGTAGTACGGAGTTTGGGGGCATAGTAGGATTCATGGAAATATTCAAAGGATTTGATGTTTTGGACTTGGTTAGTACGGGAGGATACCACGAGTCTTTGGAGGATTGTATGACTCATGGTACAAGTCATAATAGCTGACAGAACGGTTTTCTACGAATTCATTAAGGGTATTTCCGTATACCCTAAGCTCCTAATTTCCTAACGTCATCGTATAAAGATCTTAAAATAGGGTTTTAAGGGAGTTTAAACCATTCTAATTCATTCAATTCCCATGCATGCAAGTTTAGAGGTTTTCCCTTGAACGTCAAGCTTGAAATTCCTCAATTCTTCCCCAAATCACTTGTGCTTTAAAAGTCAAATTTACATTCAGCTTACCCAGGTATGTGAGGATATAAATGAGGCTTTCCTTTCACTCTCATGCCCAAATTTCTCCTCGAGTTCATGAATTGAACTTTAAGATCTTATGGGGTTTTAACCCAATCTTATGAAATTCTCTAGGATTTGTTTATGGTGCAATTACCTTCATGTTTCAAAGTATATTTTAGATTCATGGGAAAATTTTATACATATTTTGATTATAAATTCATGATTTCAAGTATTAGAAAATTATGCCCAATTATTCAAGTTTCATAAAAAGTGAAGTTCATGATTTATGATTTATAGTATGATGAGTTATCTAGCATGATTAAATGTTTACAAACTACCCCATGTATGAATCTATGATTTTCCTTATCAGGTCTATTTAAAGTTTTAATGATATTAAGATTTGGGTAACCCCACACAAGTTAAGTATGTTTTCATGACTTAGCCAAGGCTAATAAGATCAGCTTATAAGATGTTCTGTAGTCAAGACTCCCCATGTTTATATTTCAAATTATGCATGTGATTATGATTTCATCTTTGTAGAAAAAACAATGGGAGTACTATGCATATTTTTGGGAGTAGTGTCTAGCATCGACTAGGCTTGGGGATCCAAGGTTTCCTAGTCTCTAAAAAAAGCGCCAATGTAGGTATATAAATATATATATTTGGTATCTCTTACGAGAGTTTTCCTCCCCACCAGAGGGCTCTCAGTTTGAGTTCAATATCATGATAGAATCCTTGGCCTTGGCAAAGTTTTGGACGGCTCTGCCCACTTAAGTTTGATAGTTTTGGCATCATATAAGCTCTATCGTGATAGTGTCAGTTATGACGAGTTTCCTATTATTCTCCATGATTTCGTTATGCATGTTCATGACTTATGATATTATGTTTTATAGCAAATTTGACCCAATGATCAATTTAAAAGCCTTTTCTTATGATTCCAGTTATGGAAAGCTATACGATTTCTATTTTAAGCTTTGGCTCATTCTATTAAGATATGATATTTTGCTTATGTCTATTCTTTATCTCGGATATCAGCATACAGTCCATACTCTCAAGATCTTATGATTTATGTTTATATGGATGACTTAAATTTATACTTACTCAACCTGTTTTACTTACCTTGCATACTCAGAACATTTCAAGTACTTACTGCATACTCTATGTTGTTTTATTTCATGATACAGGTTAGACAATCAAACTTAGTTCGCTGTTAGCCAGTTTCCCACAACCTATTTCAGTTGCCATCATTGGTGAGTCCTCAACCTTTGTTGACCTTCAGTTAGTGTTGAGTTATGTTATTTACATTTTCGGACTTCAGTGAGCTAGTTGGGGATGTTGTCCCATCAGCACTTTAGTCATGTTAGAAGCTTATTAGAAAGTATGTAGAATTTTAGCTTTCTCAGTGTGGACTTTATTATGATCATTATGTGTTCATACTTTTGCTTATTCATGATTTGTTTATCAGTTCCACTTAATGTATTCTCTTTACACGCTATGTTCATGCCATGGGCCTACTTTGGGCAATTCATGATTCTAGGTTTCGTGTCTCGATCTAGGGTCTCATCTTGGGTCATAAAAAACTTGGTATTAGAGCCAAAGTTGTAGAGTGTCTAGGTTGTCTGAAAGCCACGCTGAGTAGAGTCTTTTCCATGGGTATGAAGCGAGACACACTTATGGGGAAGAGACTACTAGACGTTTTAGGAAATTTCCCTTCTTCCATGATTTATGTCGTATGATGAAATATCTCTCTATCCTTCTATCTTATGCTATATGCGATTACAAAAATGTGCCTCCACACTGAGTAAATGGAAGAAGAAATGACAATGGGAATACCCACGACACTGGCAATGGAGATGAGGATCAGCAAGCCTCGCCAGCACCAGCAGATCCTATGCCCGAGCAGGTCACTCATGTCATGTTTATAGAGGCATTTCATATGTTGCACAGGTGATGAACGCTCAGGCCAATCAGTAGGTGATGGCTCTTTTTTATCAAAATGGAAACTCAGCGGCAACAAGAGTTTGAGACTTTCTCTAGATGAATCCGCTGGAGTTTCTAGGATTCAAGATGGATGAGGACCCTAATGAGTTTATTGAGGAGGTCTAAAAGATCACCCAAATTATGTGAGCGGCAAGAGAGAAAAGTGCAGATTTAGCCTCTTATTAGTTAAAGGGTTTTCTTGCATACAATATCGCCAGTGGAAAGATGGTAGGGTAGTGGGAGCATTTCTCGTGAGTTGAGATGAGTTTGTGACTAACTTCTTAGATAAGTTTTCCCTAGGGAGTATAGGGAGGTGAAGGCAGTGGAGTTCGTCAACTTGAAGCAGTATCACAGGATTGTCTAGGAATATGCCTTGGAGTTTATCCTGCTGTTCAAATATGTGCAGGAGATGGTTGGGGATCAGAGGGATTGTATGAGAAGGTTTGTGAATGGAATATCAGACTTGTTGGTCAAGGTGTGTAGGACTGCTATACTGAATAGTGATCTAGACTTCTCACGAATTGGTCGTATATGTCTAGCAGATAGAGGCAGATTAGATGAGGGAGAAGGAGAAAGAGGCCAAGACAGCCAGGACATGGAGTTATGGATAGTTTCAGTAGAGATCTAACGGAGGACATGGCCACCAATCCCACTAGAGATCATTACCCTAGCACCATCATCAGCTAGTGTTCCTTCCAGATCTAGGCGTGACCATGGGGTAGACCATCAGGCTGTAGAGTTCAGGGGAGTATGTCACTAGAGATCAACATTCCAGTATGTGGCAGGTGTGGTAGGAGGGACAACAAAGAATGCTTAGCAGGTTCAGAGCTTATTTCAGGTGTGGAAAGCTTGGACACCGGCTCAGAGACTGCCCTTCAGCCAGACAGGGCCATAGAAGAGGCCATGACCTAGCCACTAGATTAGTAGCTCCACCAGCACGCTTAGCTCAATAGGTTGCATCCACTAAGGCAAGTGGTGGTCATCACCAGAACAGATTTTATGCCCTCTAAAATCCTAAGGAGTGGGAGGTCTATCCAGATGTGTTCATTGGTATGTTGCGAGTATTTTATCTAAATGTATATGTATTGTTCAACCCAGGGGCTACCTTATCTTTTTTGACTCCTATTATTGCTATTAGTTTCGAAGTCAATCCCAAAATCCTATCAGAACCCTTCTTAGTCTCTACTCTAGTTGGTGACTCAGTTTAGCTCGACAGATATACATAAATTGCATTGCCACAGTCCTTTAGAAAGTCACCTCAACCAATCTAGTAGTGTTAGACATGACCGATTTTGATGTTATCTTCGGTATGGATTAGTTGCATGAATGTTACTCCTTACTGTATTGTAGAACCAAAGTGGTAGAGTTCTAATTTCTGGGTGAGCCAGTCCTAGAATGGAAGGGTAGTTCAGTTATGCCTATAGGTCACTTTGTTTCCTTTATTAAAGCCAAGAAGATGATTTCTAAAGGTTGTGTACCATCTAGTTTGGGTTGAGGATGCTACGGTCACTATGAGTATGTAATTATGTCATTTGGACTAATGAATGCTCCTGCAACTTTTATGGATTTGACGAATAGGGTGTGTTGAGACTGCGCACAAGCGCACACGCAAGCGTACGTGGTCTGACAAGTAATACAGTGGCCCTTGTTAAGAGCCGGATGTCGAACCCACAGGGACTAGACCAATTCAGCTAATTATATAGTTCAAGTGTGATATTATCTTTTACACGTGTTGATTATAGAAGTTTTCGATAAATTCTATTTAAATCTAGGGGTGGTCACAGAAATACTCTGAAATCATTCAAGGAGCAACTAGAGCTAAAGCCGGGTAATCATGCGACACTACTCTTTGCAATGGTTTAAGTATGGAATTATCACTTGTTGTCTAACATAATTGGAAATGCATGTTCATGGTCTTTCGACCCTCTAAACATGACAAACTAGCCTCACAACTACATCATTGAGCGGGGATGCAACATTCTAGTTCGTGGGCAATTCAATTAGGGGAATGCCTAGGTTTACTTTCTCAAGCTTTTACCTAGGTGTAACGTGTGTGTTTTCATGGTGATCAATCATAAAAACAACCATAATTAAGAACATAAGACAAAACAACAATTAATAACTTAAAACCAAAACAAATTCACATAGTCACACTCATACCTAGTGGCTTCAACCCTAGAGGAAGGGTTCTAGCCACTCAAGTTCGTATCATTACAAGAAAACATAATTAAAGTAACATTCTTACAAGAATTGATAGAAGAGAAGATGAAATTTAAGAACCCTTGGTGAATTCTCCCACTTCTCCCTTCACTCATTGGTAGTTTTTCAGAAATATTACGTGACAAAATGATTTTAGGAGCTAAGGCACCTATTTATAGTAAATGAGAAATGTACAAAATTATGCTCTGCACGGAATAACTCCGTGGCATGGAGGTGGTCGCGCCAATTTACCTCCGTGACACGGAGGAATAGCGGAAGCAATCTGAATTTTCATAAAATACACGCTAGGCAGCCCCTTGCCACAATGGTAGCGTGGCACGCTGGTTGTGCAGCGCGTTAGGGGCTCTGACACGCCCTTGTCGCACAGCCTGGCCTGCCGTGGCATGTTGCTGTCGCACAGGTGGGCTGCTTCGCATGTCCTCCTTGCCGACTTTCGCGTTTCACTTCCGATTCCATACCTCCACTTCACCAACTCATAGATTAGTTCCTCAAATTCATTTTAAGACTAAAAAAACGAGGCTAATCATGTTGGTGAGTATATATATTCACATTTACATAAAATTACATGAGAATATATATAAATAAGTAGATAAACAAGACGAAAACTAAGTTATAAAGTATCACTTGGGCATGCCATTTTGCCCAAGATCACCTACCCTACATTTAAAGCCTTGTTCGTCCTCGAACAACCCTCTTACATCTCATGTAAATTAAGAATCACACATAACTAATTTAGCAAGACAATTCAAGCTACGGCTATAATGATTATTTAAGATAGCAAGTTAAAAATAGAGCATGCACGATTTAGTCATTTAAATGATATACAACTATGTTAATACTTCCTAACCTCAAGAATCGACTCTCAATCTTAGCAAACTCATACAAATCAACTGATCAAGAAATCTGACATGAATGTTATCTCTCATTAAACATGTGCCCTCACAACAAGAGAGGTACCCATTTTTACTCGCAAATTTTTAAAACACAACATGTATGGGTATATGAATAGAATTATGCTCACTCTCTCAAAGAATTCACATGCATCATGTAGTGAACTATAAGCTTGCCCTTAGTGTTTTACTCCACTAATTTAAGGATGTTTGAACGTAAGATCAAGTAGGACTTATCGGGTTGTAATGTAAGCTAAGGGACGGGTAGGTAATATTATGGATAATAACAATGGCTATCTTTCCCAAGCACTTCTAATAACTTCAACCTTCATTAAGGACATCTCTTTTCTTACTTCCTCCTAATTCTTTTCACTCTTGAATTTTCTCTTGTTGTTTCCATTTCTTTAAGCACACTCAGCTTATTAGTAAGGGGTACTTAAGCAACCTTTTCATTCATTTATTTCTTACTCCCTACCAATACTCAGGCATTTCAAACAAGTGCACCTCTAAGTTTTTTCTTAACTTCCACAACTGCTATTTCTCCTTCTTTTTCATGCTTCTCACTCCTTCACTCTTTCGGATTTTTCACTTAAGCGCTTAGGAAGTTTGGATCAAATTCAAGGCTAATGAAAGAAAAGGATTAAGCTTATGTTGTAGCTATCAAAGAACACGCTTAAGGCTCAATGGGGCTCACTAGGATTCAACATTCAAGGTAGGTAAAGTGAGGGATAAAAAATAGGTTCATTCAAAGAAATGCCTAAATCATCTATTGCAGTCCACATCCTTCATTTCATTTTATATACACGCCATGAAACTTATTCGGGTGGTTTTAGGGTTATAAAACTGACACGCAAGTGCACGTGGTCGAACAAGTAGTAAGTGGCTTTAGTAAGCCAAGTATCGATCCCACAGAGACTTGGGTTAAGTGCAATTTGTTCAAGTATACTATATTTTTACTTCTAAATATGCTGGCAACAAAGTAACCAAAAAGTGAATAATTTGTTTTATCAATTTTATATTAAAACTACGAACAATTATCTACTTTGAATTTGGACTATGAATAAGAGCATGCCGAGGTTAAAGAACATGTAATGAAACTGATTATCATCATAAATTGGTTAATCTTTTCTTCCAGTTGCTGGCCAACAACATTTTCCAAGAGATTAAAACTCTCGTATTTAATCTCACTTAAGAATCATGAACCATCCGTCTACATTTCTGTGATCAAATGCAATTCATGTTCTAGCCATACAATTTCGGTTCCTAATTTGACTAATACGACTTTCAGGTATATTTCTATCCTGAATGCACATCAAAACTCAATTTTCCCAAATCAAGTAAAGAACAATATCCTATTAATTCACAACTTTCCAATTTCGTGCTCTCTCGAGTGAAATCGGACATTTTAGATGTACATTAATGTAGGCAACACACCAATGCAGTAAGAACAAGAATTAATAGAACAACATGGAAGAAAAAGATGAAAAACCATAGAATCAATAATCAAAATTCATCACAAGTGTTCATAACCTCAGCAAGGAAGGTAATTAGCCAGTCATTTGTGGATTAATCATCATAAAACGAGTGTTAATCATACAAACAATTGAATTAGAGAAGAAAGAAAGAGAAAAAAAACCCTGAACTTTTCGTCCCTCAACTGCCTGTAACCCACGTCCTTGCTCCACCAAGTCTGAATTATGAAAAATACACTTAAGTGTTCTATTTATACTAGTGGGAATGTTTCCCGGAATAATGAGCAACGTGTCACGGAGTGCATCGCGGAGCACTGCCTCCGTGACACGCCATGAACGCGGACCCTCACTGGAACTGGGGGTCCGGGAATGTAATCTCAACGTGGCACGGCGTGCATCGCGGAGCACTGGCTCTGTGCCATGGAGCAAACGCGGACCTTCACTGGAAATTTGGTGAATTTTCACCCTCCAGGCAGAATGCCTCCGTGATGGCAGCGCGACACGGCTCCATCGCGGAGCACATTCAAATCATGCTGTCCAATGCCTTTTCCCTTGCTCGCATCCAAGTCCAACTCCGATATCATCCAACATGCATTTTAGCTTCTCGAAATCACATTTTACCTGCAATACAATGCTAATCATGTTGGTTAGTATAAATTCACATTTTATTACCAATTACATGAAAATGTATACACATTTCTAGATAAACAAGGCTAAAATTATACTTTTGAGTATCACTTGGGCATATAAATCTGCCCAAGATCACTTACCCCACACTTAAATCCTTGTTCTTCCTCGAACAACAAACATACAATTCATGCAACTTACATCCCAACCTCGCTACTATGGTACGACAATTTAAGCTACAGTCATACCGATCATTCAATAATGCAAATCATCAAGAAAACATGCATGGTGGTAACAATGCAATGACCTTCAATACATTAAGACTTCCTAGACTTTAAGAATCGACTCTCGATATCGGCAAACTCATGCAAATCAGCTAATCAAGATATCCGACATGAAAATTAATCTTTCATCAAGCATGTGCCCTCACAACTCAAGAGAATCTTCCCCTTTTTGCTCATGTGACACACAAACATTCAAGCAGGGGCATGTAAAAACAATTTCACTCTGTCTCCCAAAAGAATTCACATACATCATGTCGTGACCCATAAGCTTGCCCTTAGTGTATTACTTCACTAATGTAAAGAAATGCAATGTAAGATCACGTAGGACTTTAATGGGTTGTAATGGAAGCTATGGAACTAGTAAACCTATTGGATTAGCCAATAATAGCCACTAGCATCCTTAAGCGCCTTTTCAACACATTCCCATCAACTCATGGACATTGTTTCTCTCTTTTTTTTTTCATTATCCCATTCTTGATGATTTACTTTAGTATGGCCCATTTCATTAAACACACTTGACACAATAACAAAGATTATACATGCACCTTCATTATCGTTTATTTTTAACCAGTGCACCTTCAACCTTTTCTTTTCTTCCCTTACTCCGCTTTTCTTTTTCTTTTTCACCATTCTCACTCTTTGACACTTTGGGAAAATTATTTTCTCTTCTTAAGCGCTTAAGAGTTTTGTATAGACTTTACGGCTAATGAAAAGAAGGAATTAAGCTCGGTTTACACTTTTTGGACAAAAGAAAGAAATAATAGGCTAAAGGCTCAAAGGGCTGACTAGGGTATACAATCACTGAAAGGGGGAGTATGACAAGAAAAAAATGGAAACTCTCGGTTAAAACAAAGAAATGCCTACATCCTTTCCTACAATACACCTCCTTCATTTCGTTTTGTACACACACCAGGCAAGTTCTAGACACTTCACAATAACATGGAATATCAACACCTCACTTCACACTTTATGCACATGCTCGATTCAAGATGTATTCACAGACTCTTGAATCAGCTAATTACATGAATTCAAACATTAAGCCTCAATCACACCGAATCGAACTCTACAGCCTAGGTATCTCAACATATTTACAAGATTGCATGCTTTCATACGAATCACCTTTGCATTTTGAATATCAGGTACAACATGCAACCAAACTCTCGCAACCATATAGTAACTACAGGTTCCGGGACGCAATCCACCAAAGAAAAAATTGAAAATTAATTGAAAAAAAAAGTACTTCTACCGACTATATTTCCCTTAAGACGGTCGTCATCCATCCATCATAGGGAATGGTCACTAACTATGACTTCGGTTTAATGGGACCATTCTCGGTAAAAGAACCGAAAACAAACGCCGAGAAACCCATAATTAAAAAGTTGAAAAATTTGCAAAATATCGATCATTTCGATAGAAAAAAAATGTTTACAAAATATTTTAAATATGTACAAAATATTTTCAAATATTTTAAAAATATCGGTCATTTTGATAATTAAAATATTTACAGAATCAGCTGGCAGCATTCAACAACATACATCAATTTCACAAATATGTACAAATACAGAACAATTTGAAAATTCACAAACACAGGGAAACACAACATACAAAAATACAGTGGAGAACATACAAACAAACCAGCCCAGCCCAACACCTAACTACTCCCACCCCACACTTAATCCGAACACTGTCCCCAGTGTTCACAAAAATTAAATAGCACAGAATCGGGTGGTGGAACTCCCTGATCAATCAAAGTATTCCACTTCTGTTGCTTCATCTCCCATGTCCGAGTCGCCTTCGTCGTCATCATCGGAGTCCTCCCGACACGTCTCCTCGTCCGTGGGGACATCATCATCAGTGGGCTCTACAAAGGCTGGCCCTACTCGGCATAGAGCCCTGGCGTTTTTGCCAAACGGGTAATCTAGCTGGAGCTTCCATAGCTCCTCCTCCGTCGTCGGCCTCCCACCTATCCTGAGCTGGAGCATCTGCATCCCATATATCCACGCCATATTCTGGTCATCATGAGCGTGTCGCTCGCCAAGTGTCAGCACTAGCCCGTGGGTGGTGTCGGGAGCCTTAGTTTTAGTCACATCCAAGGCCCGCCGCTCCAACTGCGGGATATAATTGAGGGCCTCCTCCTCTACATCGAGGCCCCTGAGAAAGGTGGTGAGTAGTCCACCGAAACCATACCTGTGCCCCTAGTGCAACCGGGCTCTCTTCATGGCGTATATAATAACCGCCCCGACATTTATCTCCAGCCCTTTCATCAGGGCGTACACCAGGCAAACACGATCCCGGGTTACATCAGTCATATGTACCCCCGGGATGAGGCAAGAGCAGACTATCTTCAGCCAAATTCGGGATTCCCTATTCATCTAAGAATATGGCAGAGTCTGATGGTAGCCCCTTTCCTTGTGCCTGCTCCATCTAGCTGTAGATCGGGCCCCGCACAGTGTGCGTCTGATGTCAGCATACGGTGGGGTAATGTTCAGCTGTCGGAGGACGTGGGCGTCTGTGTCCCGTGCTCCTATGAGGGCATTGAGCTGGTGGGGCTCCAGAGTGACTATCTGCCCTCTGATTTTGATGGTGTGGCTTTGGATTGACGGGTTCCAGTTGGCGTAGAACTCCCGAACCAAGTGCAAGTTGCATTCTTTGGGCTCCTCGAATATGAACTTGAGCCCCGATGCCTCGATCCGGTGAGCTATTCTGGGGAACTCCTGTGCCAATGGCTCCCGTGCTATATGCTCCTCGGGGAAATATTTATTCTCTTTGTGCTTTGCGTACCACTTTTTCCCCTCGTCAGTCACCCATCTTGTTCCATATTGGCGGCGCTGGCCGCGTGGAACTGCTGGTGCTGCTGGGACTGCTGTGCCCAGTGTGAGTCTCTTCCTGCCGGTGCCTGAAGTTGATGCACCTTTCCCTTTATCTTGCTGGCTTGCCATTTTACCTGTCAACCCAAGTAAACAAGCTCAATGTTAAGCTAAATAAATATTAACTTCGGCTAAGGTAGGGTTACGCTAAGTTACCCCACACTTAGTCCTTAGCTACAGTTATAACAATACGGCAAGAATAGCTTTATTTACATCAAACAACCAGCTATACAATCAAGCTTAGTGCGTTCAAAAGAAAATTTCGACTATATAACTTCTGTGTACTACTCAGACTTCGTACAGCTAATCACAATCACTACCATCGCAAACATTTTAACCATTACACTTAGCAAAGAAAAACGAAGAAACAAAAATAACAACCAAAATTTATATACATGAACCTATCCAACAAACCAAATTCGAACAAATTTCAACATTTCCCCCCCAAACTTGAGAATTCGTCGTCTATTAACATTCCAACAATTTGTACAACGACTCATCTCATTCATCACGTACAACCCGGCATAAAATTCAAAATTTCAACACATTTCTAACTTCAAATTCAACAACAAGCCCTAGAATTGAGATTGTCAATCAAATTCGAATAATTTATACAATCGACAAGTTCAAACAATCATAACGACATTCCTAACATTTATCAATCAACAAATAACTCGAATTCATGCTTAATTTTGACTTAGGGCGATTTAGTTCACCTCCCATGCTTAAAATCAAAGAAAATTGACAAAACTTGAGAGGGAATCAGAAAACATACCTTGTAGTTGAATAATCGAAGAAAACTCGGTAATTTCTTGCCTTAAGTCGTGGCACGTTGATGGGAGAGGGGTTTTGGGATGTTTGGTCGCGGAGGAAATTGAAAATGAGGGGAAAAGGGGAGGTTTCGGGTTTTAAAAGGTAAAAAACACGCGGGTCACCCGGAAACCCGGTGTGACCTGTCGCAATATACAAGGCAACGTGTCACGGAGTGCATCACGGTGCACTGCCTCCGTGACACGGAGCCATCGCGACAGCATACTGGAAATTTTTAAAATTTCCGGGTTATACCTCAACGTGTCACGGAGGGTAACGCAGAAGTCCTCCTCCGTGACACGTTGAGGTATAACCCCAGCTCACTGTTTTCTACATTTTATTAATTTTTCATACCTCGACTTTTCCTTCACGATTCCGTGCACATTTTCCTCCGTTTGTCCTGAAAATTGTCTCACTAAACAAAATTGTTTAGAATTATAGGTTTCACCTAAATAAAATTAAAAACAAAAATTAAAACAAAAAATTTTGTAGTAAATTACGAAAAAGAAAAAGAAAAATCTATTTACACTTTACAAAATGAAAGAAAAAATTTTCATGGGTTGCCTCCCGTGCAGCGCCTGGTTTACCGTCGCGGCTCGACGTCATTTAAGCTCAATTGTCCCATAGGGTGATGGACGATTTCTCTCGATCACTGTCCTCCCCCCAGTAGTGCTTACACCTATCCGGTGGTCTTCCCATTAACTCTCGGGAATCCTTCATCTGCTTAGCATTACCATGATCAATCACATTGATCACATTAATCACATTTCCCATTAAAGCTCAATTTTCTTTCATGTTCGGTGGTTTGCTATATGGGTTAAAAACCGACACGCAAGTGCACGTGGTCAAACAAGTAATAAAGTGGCTAAGTAAGCCAAGTATCGAACCAAGGAGACTCTGGATAAGTAAAATTGCTCAAGTATACTATATTCTATCTTACTTCTATATATGCTGACAACAGCGTAACCAAAAGTTAAATAATTTTGTTTATAAATTATATACTAAAACTATTATCAAATATCTACTTTGAATTGAAACTATGGATATGAGCATGCCAAGGTTAAGAACAAGTAATGAACTTGATTATAATCATAATTTGGTTAGTCTTTTCTTCCTGTTGCTAGCCAAGAACATTAGCCTAGAGATTAAAACTCTCATATTTAATCTCACTTAAGAATCATAAACCATCCGTCTACATTTCTGTGATCAAATGCAATTTATGACCTAGCAATACAATTCCGGTTCCTAAATTGACTAATACGGATTTCAAGTATATTTCTATCAGGAAAGCACATCAAAACCCAATTTTCCCAAATCAAGTTAAGAACAATACCCTATTAATTCACAAATTTCCAATTTCGTGCTCTCTCTAGTGAAATCAGACTTTTTAGATGTACATTAATGTCGGCCACACACTAATGCAGTAGAAACAAGAATTAATAGAACAACATAGAAGAAGAAGATGAAAAACCATACAATTCAATAATCAAAATTCATCACCATTGTTCATAACCTCAGCAAGGAAGAGAATTAGCCACTCATTTGTGGATTAATCATCCTAAAACAAGTGTTAATCATACAAACAATTGATTGAAAGAAGAAAGAAAGAGAGAAAAACCCTTAGCTTTTTCGTCCCTCAACTGCCTATAACCCACGTCCTTGCTCCACCAAGTCTGAATTAATTATAAATAAGCCTAAGTGTTCTATTTATACTATTGGAAATTTTTCCCGGAATAACAAGTAACGTGTCACGGAGGCCAACGCGGAGCACTTCCTCCGTGACACGGTGTGAACGCGGACCCTCACTGGAAATCTGGGGTCCGGGAATAAATCCTCAACGTGGTACGGCATGCAACGCGGTGGCTTGCCTCCGTGCCACGGAGCTGTCGTGAGGCTCCACTGAAAATTGACAATTAAATCACCCTCCAGGTAGTGTGCCTCCGCGATGGTAGCGTGGCACGGCTCCATCGCGGAGCCCCTTTACATTGTGCAGTCCAATGTCTTTTTCGTGCTCGCATCCAAGTCCAACTCCGATATTGTTCCAACATGCATTTTAGCTCCTCAAAATCATGTTTTACCTACAAAACAATGCTAATCATGTTGGTTAGTATAAATTCACATTTTATTACCAATTACATGAAAATGTATACACATTGCACAATAAACAAGACGAAATGATACGTTTGAGTATCACTTGGGCATATAAATCTGCCCAAGATCACCTGTTGTCAAACTGCATGTCACGAACATGTGTCGGAGCTTCTTCTGTGACTCGTCAGCTTGACCATTTTGTTCCCATGTTTTTGCTTCCATGACATAAGAAGGCGGCGATTCGCGCATCTAGACTGGCAGTTCACCTATCTAGCACGATGCCTGCCTTGTTTTGTGCTCCTCCTCCTTGCTTCTCACCTACTTGGTCCTATAAAACCAAAAACAACAATGATATTAAATATTCAAAAGAAAACACTTGGGTTTCCTCCCAAGAAGCGCCTCAGTTAACGTGTTGTCTCAATAGATCTCCCATTCAAAATTCATTCTCCGTAGGATCATCCTCCGACTCAACCTCCTCTATATCAACTTCTCTATACTCATTCTTGTCATTCAACACACCAATCACTTTGCATTTATCAGGAGTTTCAGCAGATTGGCACAGCTTAAAGGTAACCTCTCCACTTCCAACCTGAAACTTCAGCTCACCTAGCTCCACATCTACCAAGGCTCAACCCTTGGCGAGAAATGGTCTCCCCAAAATGGTTTGAACTCCACATCCATCTAACAATCAAGAACCACAAATTCATTAGGTAGAATAAACTTATCTACCCTCACAAATACATCCTCCAAAACACTCACTGGTATCTTGATTGAGCGATCAGCCATTAACAATCTCATTGATGTAGGTTTAGCGTTCCCAAGCCCCAACTTCTTAAAGATTATGAGTGGTATCAAATTTATACTCGCCCAGGATCACAAAGGGCTTTCTTGAACACACAATAACTAATAGTGAAAGGGATTGTGAAGGCTCCCTTGAAACATGAACATAAACATGGGTATTTCAAAATCATACTTTCTTCATAAACGTCTCATCATGCTTGTACATATACTTCATAGATCTCAACTTTCATGAACATTAATTGATGGGAATCATAGTTTAGAAAACTTTAAAACATAATTTATAATTTCAAACATTGTAAAATCTGTCCATTAATCATAATTGATCATTTAAAACATGCTTAGATCATACCCTTGATTGAAACTTAGAAATTCATGCATTAGGTAAAAACCCTATGGAATTGTCAACTAGAACATCATGAAATGAGAGGGAATTAGGCATGGGTATGGGCAATTGCACCCATTCATACTCTTACATACCTTAAGGGATCTGAATTTACCACTTCCTTGATCGCCCAAAGGTGATTGAGGAAGAACTTTGTAGAACTAGGCTTGATCACCTCTCAAACTTTTGAAGCATGAATTCATGAATTAGGATAGCCTTAGAATGACTTAACCCTTCTTAAAACACTCCAATCTGAGCTTAAAGCGACGTAGTTTTGGACTTAGAAACTCAGAAATTACGGAAAAGCCCTTAATAAATTCGCAGGGAAAGACATACTGCTAGTCCCCACGAA
The DNA here is from genome assembly GCA_035772735.1 of Datura wrightii. NCBI lineage: Eukaryota > Viridiplantae > Streptophyta > Magnoliopsida > Solanales > Solanaceae > Datura > Datura wrightii. Next base: position 149,505,557 of record JASDFA010000001.1, on the reverse strand, counting down.
GGACTTGATGACTCATTACCAGTGACCACGACTCGTAGTCACCAGTCATTACCTTTACTGCCACATTTCCTCTAGCCACGAGGGACACAACGACTCATGGTGTAACCGACGAGTCGTGGTAATGACTCATTAGGTACATTGTCGAATTTTCATCATCCTTCAACAACCCTTGGCCACGGCTTACATGACGAGTCATGATGTTGACCACGACTCGTGGTCACATCCGCGGTCACCCAAAAATAAAAATTTCCAATGAAGTCCTAGCCTTTCCCCATGGGTCACATAACGACTCACGGGGTTCCTGATGGGTCACTGGATGACTCGTCCTGTAGCTTGGTATAGAAATTTCTTTTTTCTCCGTTTCAACTCCCGAGTCTAATCTTAGGGATTTTGGGTATAGCAATATCTCCCCCTTGGGAAAATTCATCCCTGAATGTTGAAAATCATACAGAAAAGTAGAGAAATGCAATCATCATACTCAAATACTGAACATACATATTGAAAACTGATGGAGTGACTGATTTTGATTTGAACTATATAAATGTACTAAATTACCAAACCACACGTACATCCATTTACATGAAAGAAACAAAGCTACATGAGTTGAACATGAAACTGAATAGAGTACTTAGGAGGAAACTGATACCTCAAGCTGAAACTGAGCCGGAATGGAATAGACGCGGGTATTTAGCCATCATATCTTCATCGGCTTCCAACGTAGCTCCCTCAACATGTTGATTCCTCCATAAAACCTTGATTGAAGCTACTTCTTTGTTCCTTGGCTTACGAACCTGACGATCCAGTATTTCCTCTAGAACCTCCTCAGCACTAAGGCTGTTTTTCACACCGAAACTCTTCATTAGAACAACTAGAGATGGATCACCCAAACACTTCTTTAAGAGAGATACATGAAAAAATAGATGAACTGAAGCTAATTCTAAGGGCAACTCCAACTCATATTCTTCCTTGCCAACCCGTTTCACAATTCGGTACGGGCCAACATAGTGAGTATGAGCTTCCCTTTCTTTTCGAACCTCATCAGTCCCTTCATGTGAGATACCTTTAGATACACCCGATCATCGACTTCAAACTCAAGTTCTCTCCTTCTCACATTTGTATAGGACTTTTGGCAACTCTGAGCTGTTTTCAACCTATCCCTTATAAGTTGAACATTCTCCATGGCCTCATGGACTGAATCTGGACGTATCATCATACCTGCACCAACTTTGAACCAACCAATAGGCAATCTAGATCTCTGCCCATAGAGAGCCTCTAACAGAGCCATCTAAACGCTAGAATGGTAGTTATTGTTATACACAAACTCAATGACAGGCAAATGATCATCCCAACTATCCTTGAAGTCAATCACGCACGCTCTCAACATGTCCTCGAGAGTCTGAGTAGTCCACTCCGCCTGCCCATTTTTGTGCGGGTGAAATGTTGTTCTAAACTTGACTTGAGTACCAAGTCCCTTCTGAAAGTTCTCCGAAACTAGGACGTAGATTGAGTGCCTCTATATGATATGATTGAAAAGGGCGCTCCACGCAATCGAACTAACTCTTGAATATATAATTTAGAATAATCCTCCATTGAATCGGTAGTTTTGACCAGTAGAAAATGAGCTGCTTTAGACAACCTGTCCACAACCACCCAAATGGAGTCATATTGTCCACGAGTGCCAGGAAACCCTGTCATGAACTCCAACTTCTATGTAGGAATATAGATGTCTTGAAGTACACCTCCTGGTCTCTGGTGCTCAACCTTGAGTTCCTAACAATTCTGACACTTTGCAACAAATTCCCTATGTCCTTCTTCATGCCATTATACCAGTAGACTTCCTGTATGTCACGGTACATCTTGGTGGTACATGGATGTATAGAGTATCTTGAACCGTGAGCCTCGTGCAACATCCGACCTCTCAAATCCTAAACATTCGGTACACACAAATAACACTGATATCGAAGAACACCATCTCTCCCTTTGGAGAAGACCTCTACCTTCTTTTTTTGAACAACTTCCTTTAACTTTATGCAAATAGGATCCTCGTCTTGTCTATGTTTTACATCAGTCACCAAGGACGATCCTGATTCGTGCTAAATAATGACACAACAATCGGTCGAGTCAACCATATGAACTCCCAACCGTGCAAGCCGATTCACGTCCTTTACCATCTCCTTGCACCCCTCATCTACATGGGACACACTCTCTATAAAAATCCTACTAAGAGCATCTACTACCACATTATCCTTGCCTGGATGTTAAAGGACAATCATATCATAATCCTTGAGTATCTCCAAACACCTTCCTTGACGTAGATTTAGATCCTTCTGGGTAAACACATAATGTAGGCTTTTGTGGTCCATAAACACATTTACATGGACCCCATACAAATAGTGTCTCCAAATCATCAAGGAAAATACTACCTCTGCCAATTCAAGATCATGAGTTGGATAGTTCTTTTCATGGACCTTCAACTACCTGGAAGCATATGCTATAACCTTGTCGTGCTGCATCAATACAAAATAAAGGCCGATCCTCAAAGCATCAAAATATACTACAAACCCATCGGTACCCTCGGGTAGGGTCAACACCGGTACTGAGGTGAGTCTGATGTCGCCCAAATTACACCTCGCAATCGATATTTAAGCAGTCGATTGTCAAATATAGAACCCAACAAAGGTTGAGGCCAATCCCACAGGGAATATGGTAAGAACTTAAGTTAATGTGAATAGTTGCTACTATTGAGTTACTTATTTCCGAAGGGGGAAAGAAATAGAATAATAAAGAAAAGTGAACTACTAAATGCTTAGATAAAATTCGATTTGTATTCAATTAACTACTTGACTAGGATTGTGTTCCCCAAGATTTCATAACCACAAGGCTTATACACTAGTGATCTATTTTGGTGTTTAACATGAAATCAGTAAGTTAGGTTCACCTAAATAGTTTGGCCCATATTTATATGATTATCATCACGCAACTTGGTCCATATACAGGTGTACTTTAATTGACCCTTACCCTTAATATCGGATTAACTGTCCCAGGACAAGGTCAAGCTATTAAATGAGGGTTGATAGCCTCAAATCTCCATTGTTAGTCCCATTTCCCATTCATTACCTCCTTGGTCCGGTAAGTAAGAATAAGGCAAGTCCTAACATTTGCAACTGTCAAGAATCAATCAAAACGAAGGGAAAAACAATACATGCATTAAACTACATTCAAGAATCATTAAGTATTTTACCTATGTGTGTTAATTCATCTTGGTTCCCACAACCCTAGTTATGGGTTTAGCTACTCATATTCGTATAATCACAATCACAAATTATTGAATAAATCATAATTGCAACTTAAAAATTATCGTAGAAGAAAAACCAAGTAGATTGAATAAAACTCTAAAATTTATGAATAAATTCAAATGTTGCTTTTGATCCTTGAATTCAAGAACAAAATTGTAAATCTTGTTTCTTAACTCAAGAATAATTGTTCAACACCAAAATCCTACTTGAAAACTAATAATAATCAGCTTATTAGAATAATAATTAAAAAATAAACCTAAACTGTGTATGAAAACCTTTTCCTAACTAAAACTGGAAACCAGGTCAGCAGTGGCAACGGGCTTGGTGAAGAATCGTTAGGACCTCTGACGAGTCGTGCCTTGCTTAAAATACTCGTCTTCAGTATCGTACTCAGTTGTGGCAACGGGTCACCTAATGAGTCATCGTGCCTGAGCACGAGTCATTAGGTCCCTCGTGGTCTAAATCTTGCAAAACTCCAGTGCACCTTATGGATGGTTACAGTGATTTGCCAATGAGTGGTTTAGTCAATTAACGACTTGTTAAGTCTATCGTCAACTCCACTAAATACTTTAGCAATAAATCTTCTTCAGTTCTCACGACTTACTTCACAAATCGTTACCAAATATAATGAGTCGTTCCCTAAACCCATCAGATACACTATCTCAACATCTTCAAATTTTATTTTTGCCCACGGCTTCAACAATGAGTCGTGCGTCTTGCCAATGACTCGTGAAGTACTTGACAATCACCTTTTCAGTTATTTTCTGCATAAATTTTCTCAGTTCACTTCCGACCTATTTTCTTGCAATATTAAACACAAAACACATCATACCTATATAAACATACCGAAATGTGCATAATTTCTTAGTTTTAAGTGTCGAAAGTGCCGTGAAATCATAGCACATCAACACTCGCAATATAGAACTTTTTCATGTCCTCAGTAAAAACAAAACAAAATAAAATAAACTAAACTACTTTGACACTTTAATCGAATGAACTCTAGAAAACTCACGGTAGTCACATTTATACATCAAAGTAAACTTTCCAACCCCCCCCCCCGCCCCTTCATCGTATTAACTCAAATCACTATGCATATGCAAAATTTCCAAGCATGACATAAAGTAATCAAAACATGGAAAAGCACTGTCACTTGCCATCACGCACATAAATCTATATCACTGACCTAGACAATTTGCAGACAATTTTGTTGACCAAATGCTCTCACCTCAAAGAAGTACCATACTCACACATGTGTATATGATTAATTCGATATATTTCTCTTGGTACTAGGTAAGATTCACTCACTCTGACAAAGAAATTCAAACTGTGTGCATACAATACCATAGGCTTGCCGTTTCTTTCAACAACTTGATTTTCGGGCAAGTAACCAGGATCACTATAGGACTTTGTAGGCTTGTATCGTAGGATCGGGCTCGGGTATGATACATATGGAATTAGTAACTCAACCCTCCTTGGAACTACACACCTCTTGACTCCACTTTTCACCTTTTTTCTATTTTCTCCCATTCTCCTTTAACTGCTTCTTCTTTTCTTTGCTTTTGCAACTACGGATGCGGTTTCTCTTTATTAAAACACTCATTGATGTTGCATTTGTATTTTATTTACTTTTCTTTCTTTTTGACAACAATTTTTAATTCTTTCTTTTCTTTTCATTTTGCATACTGCACCCGCTCTTTTACTTTTTCATTACCCAATTTTTTTTTTCCTCCCAACTCTTATTAATCACCCTTATAGTAGCCACCCTCAACTTTGGCAATTTGCCTGAGTTGAGGTTCAAAATGTCCAAGGAGGGACCACAGCCAAAATAGGTTCATTCTTAATAAAAGCTGGAAGGTGAATTGGTGTAAACAAAAAGAAATGTCAATTTAAGCTCAAACATTTGGATCAAGGGATTTTTATTCTCTTTTGGTAGGCCTTTTAAGGCTAAAGTGGAATCATAAATTAAAAACGACCTATGATCCTTTCCTAGTTTCCTATCTTTTATCTCGGTACGACTGACAAAGCAAGTTCTAGATTTGTCACACCACTGAATTCAACTATTAAACCACACTCACACATAGCACAGGTCAACATCATCACTTCTACAAATTGCTAGTTCAGGTACAGCCATATAATGGTAAACATGTTCACAGTTTCAATGCCATGAAAGATTCACAAAGGTCACACTTGTCAACTTTCACATATACATATAAACAATTTTTCAGAGGGGTATCAAACTATCAATCAACAAAAATTAATAATTTAAGCTCTTGACTGCCTTAAGTTTACCTAACATTCTTCTGACTGACACAAAAACACACAAAAAAAAACAAAGTCCTAAACGTAACGGTTCTACTAGATATGGAACACCCGAGGGAAATGATATCTAGTAAGAAAAACCCTCGAGTTACGTTCAGCAAAAGGATGCATAGATATCCCTCCCCACCCCCATCAAGAAAGCATGCGTCGTCCTTGCCGCATATATATACACGACAAAACTAGGGAAATAGGGAACATACATGTGCGACCTAGGTGTCAGTTACTTGGTCAGTGGAGGGTGTAGATATGCCTCCAATGTTATCTCCAACAATAATCGGCTAGACCAGGTGCATTTTCAGATCCAACAGAGCTCATTCCTTCTCCATGAGCTCTCGCTGAATCTGTATCGGCTCTCTATCGAGCCTCCTTTCTGATTCATGCAGTGCTCTCTCTATCTCACTCCTCTCTCATTTTATTCTAATGGAGCAGAGAAGCATCCTCATTAAAACTTGCCCCATCACGAGGCCTTTTTCCTTTATCATGTGCCACCGGCTCCTCCATTATAAAATAAAAAATCGGTGGTAATTTTTCTTCAAACTCATCATTTATCACAAGAAGTACCGATGGAGGTACTGTAGCTACTTGTCGTGCAACCTAGTCCCGCACCTTGGATTTGAGAACTCCAAGCTTTGAGTACCATCTTGACAACTCAGGCACTTGTAACTGTGCAAGGCGCTCATCCATTCTTTTCTCAAACGAGTCCAATCAGCCATGCACAGAAGACAATGTCTCCAACTCCTTCAACACCCATGGCTTTACCTATTCCATAAGAACTTTAACCTATAGAGTTGTGTGTGCCTGCTACCTTTCTGCCTTAGCTAACTGCCTAGCCATATCTACCAAAAACTCTTGTGTATAACTGTAACTAGGTCGACTGTAGTAGATCGTGGAGGCACAACTGGCGGTCTGGGAGTTGCTACTATAGATGACGACTCGGGAACATTGGCAAGTGTTGAGGTATCCACTGCATCTATAGCCTCGGGCTGGCTACCTGTCTCTCTGCCCTCAATAGGTTCAGCCACCAACTCAATGAACTGTGTTGTACCAGTCTGCATCCCATTGCCAAATGACTCTGCAAATATGGTTGCTCCAGTGGATTCTATTGCCTGAGTCCTTGCCCTTGATATCGGGTTTGTCTCATCTCGAATCAACTCGATATCAGTTATCTTCTGGACCACTATTCTCTAGTTAACTGATGGAAACTCCAGCACCTTTGACTCCCACCAGAGTCTATCAATCAGGCAGGGAAAGGGGATTGTAGTACCGTTATTGATCGCCCGCTCTCTAATCTCCTCAGCAATGTACCATGGGAAATTGATGGCATATCCCTCCATTATACTTGCTAACAAAGCTGCACTGTCAAGTGAGAGGATATTATCATTGTTGGTTGGTACCATCCTGTGCCGCACCAGTGACCACCAAACTTTTGCCTGAAAGTTCAATGTGGCCTTCTTTATCTGAGACTCTGTGCCATACAACCATTCAACTAGCGAACCTCTCGTAGAAATGATCCGAGACAACCAAGTATACTGCTGTATGTGCTCCTGGCTATTCAACTTTTTGGTTCGGACTTTCTTTAACTCATATAGCCTATGGTCGAACTCTGCCGTTCATCGGAGCATGATTCTCTAGCCCATAAAGAATCCTGGAGATTGTCCGCTCAGATATATCTACCGGAGTCTCTCGCACTAACACCTAATTTAAGGCGGGCCTCTTTTTCTAGTCCTGACCCCCTAATGCCAAATGTTGCAAAGTGGTCGCATAAGCAGCATAGAACTCTCGGACTAAGCACGGGTTGAAGCTGCCTGATGTCTCGGTGAGCCACTCAAACCTGTATTTATAGAACACCGCTTGTAGCTCAAGAAGGTCTTTCATCCCTGTAGTGACCAGCCAATGCTCCTCGTATATGCTCCTCTTTGGATTCCCTTTCTCAGTTGGAGTTATATCTCTATTGTATATGGCCCTAATTCCATGAATACACCATCTCCGCACATTCCTTTGTTGCTCGTTCGATGTTTTCGAGGTCTCAACCAGTTCATTATCGGATTCCCCTCATTGAGTATATTATTCATCAATTCCCTCTGCATTTTGCCCAGTTATGGGAGCCTCGGGAACAAGTGCAGCTCCAGCTCTAGCATTGTCATCAGTGCAACTGGGCGGATTCATTGCCAGTGGAGAGGGAGCATTGACTGGGGCTGTCGGAATGATGTTTTTTGAGTCCTACCCCTGGTGGATCTCCTCATTAACTGCTCCTTTGATATGTCATATTCTTCCTCAGAGCCACTCGACTCTTCAGAGGAGGACGGATCTTCATTCAGTCTCTAGTATGAAGGCTTATTGTGCTCAGGTACTTGTTTCTTTGTTGGAACCTTCTTCAGTTTATCTCTTGGAGCCATTGTACCTATGGAAACATTATCCGTATGCAAGATGAGATGAAACAAAAAACATTTTTGGGCTGGTGCCTAGTGGTCGTGATGAGTGACTAAACGAGTCGTTGCCACTAGCAATGACTCGTGAGGTCGCTCGTTGTCTCAGACTTAGACTTCCTTCATGATTTGCCAGTGTACTTGATGACTGGTCCCAATGAGTCATTACCAAAGGCAACAAGCTGTTAGGTTAGTCGTTAGTTACACTGCCTCATTGGTTTAATTCTTCCACTCAGGATGACCTACACAATGAGTTGTTTGGTCTCCCAACGATTTGTGATGTAGCTTGTGCTCAAGAGTTTCAGTTCATACGTTCATCTTCATCTTCTTCCTATTATTCAACTCCACAAACACAAAGCTTCACATTATCAAATCAACCCAAGTGTATATACAATCAAAATCTAAAACAATTTATTTACACCATCCTAGTGTTCATCAATATCTAGAGGCACAGATTTGCTCAAGCACACCATTACTCAAAATAAATTTAGTTTTATTCCAAAAATGGGTCCTAAAAATTCTTTTTTAAGTGCAAAGATATTAAAAATTTAATGGGAAAGAGTACTCACAAAATGCTTGATCAAAGATGGAGTGCAATCGTGTGTGCGTTGAATGATTTGAGTTGCAGTGTTGAGGATTTTTCGATGGGTTTGAGTAGAAGGAGATGACGAATTATGGTATTGGGTTTAATGGTGAGAATTTTGAAAAGGAAAAGAATCGGGTATTAGGTGTTTTAAATTAAAGATTATCCCAAATCCAATCCTGGGTCGGGTCGGTTACCAATTAACTGAAATACCTGAGGACTGACTACACGTGTTGTTAAGAGTTGCGATGACTCATTTTGACTCTTCGTTCTTTTACCTGAGTTAAACAAACTTACTTGAGACCCAATGAGTCAAGCAGTGACTTAGGGTATCACCTAACGAGTCGTGGCCTGAGTCGTGGCCCTTGGACTGGTGTAACTTCAAGACAGGGCACTTAACAAATCGTTTGGTCTCCTAACGATTTTTTGAGTGAGGCGTTCTCACCCTTTTCCTTTTGATTCTGAATGTTATCCAGTGTACATGACAGGGGATCTGACGATTCGTTTCTTATAGAAATGAATCATTAAGTCACCCGTTTCTCACCTATTTTCTGCAGTTCTCTTAATGATTTGACTAAACAAGTCGTTAGGTCAGTCAACGACTCATTTTGTGACTTTTTGCACCAAAACTAAAGTTCCAGATTTTGGTTCAAACTTCAAGTTTTCCATCTTAATCACCGGCACCCATCAACAAACGTAAACACTATATATTTCTTACATTTATACCTTGGGTTACCTACCAAGAAGCACTTGATTTAACGTCGTGGCAAGACGTTGGTGTTTTGGAACCTCAAACTTCACCAAAACACATCCATGGGTTTCCTCCCATGCAGCGCCTGATTTAACGTCACGGCACGATTCAAGTATCTTGACTACTCAGAATTCGTCAAGTAGTTCATTTCTATCCTCCAATGCTGAGACTATTCTGAATTTCGTTGGTTGTTTCATGGTCTGGCCAATGTTGAAGGTGACCTCTTCTTTGTTCAACCTAAATTTCAACTGGCCTGCCTCCACATCTACTAGGGCCCTACTTGTAGCATGGAATGGTCATCCCAAAATTATGGGGACATCAGAATCGACTTTGTAGTCCATAATCACGAAGTCTGATTGGAATATTAATTTGTCCACCTTGACAAGCACATCAAATAAAATCGCCACTGGCTATTTTATGTTCTGTCGGCCATCAGTATCCGTATAGTAGTCGGTGTGGGGTTCCCAAGCCTAACTTTTTGAACACTGCTAGCAACAACAAATTTATTCTAGCTCCAAAGTCACAAAGCTCCCTTGCAAACTCAACCTCCCCAATGGTGCAAGGTATAGTAAACACACCTGCGTCTTCCTTCTTTTCATCTAAAACTTGTGTAGTTATGGCACCGTAGTGGTGCAAATTATTGGCAGGTTTTAAACTTACAGTCCTTTGTCTTGTGATGAGGTCCTTCATGAATTTGGCATATCTAGGCATTTGCTCAGGTGCCTCAACTAATGGGATGTTCATCGACAACTTCTTAAGCACACAGATAAACTTTTGGTACTTCCCATCTTCGACTTTCTTCTTCAACTGCTGTGGTTAAGGAGGAGGTGGTCTAGGGATCGATGTAAGTTTTTGTTGTGCCTCCTTCTCCTTCCCATGGGAAGCTCCGTGCTTCTTTGCATTACATGGAGTAGTTTACACATCTGAGTCCCTAACCAAAGTTGGATTTTCCAATTTTGCTACACTGTCATCATTCATCAAGGCGGGCTTTTCTGTCTCCTTAATTACCACAGGCCTCGGAGGATCAACTATGGCCTTCCGCTCCTAGTAGTGACCGCCATGCAGTGACTGTCATTTTTCAGATTTTGCACTGTGTTGCTGGGAAGTGTGCCTTTCTACCTCTGATTCATTGCAGCAGACATCTGACTCATCTACTGCTCAATCTGCTTGATCGCCATGGCATGTGACTCCACCTTTTGATTTAAACCAGAAATATTAGCGTGGAGCTTCATAAAGTGGCCATCTGTTGTCTCCATATGCTTAAGGACTTTGGAGATCATGTCCTCAACCCTTGAATGCTGGACTCTAGCTCACGGTTTCTTAGGGGAACATACAGACCGCCTCTTTCATTTTTGAACTCCTCTCGATTCTTCCCGTCTCCACTATCTTAGTATTAGCCCCGATTGTAATTATTATCCTTGTAAAAGTTCCAACCTTAGTTCCCTCGACCTTGACGCCAAGAGTCTTGGTTAGACCCTTGGATCTTGGTCTGGAAACCTACCCTCTAATCATTCAAATAATTAGCTTCCTCTTTAGACTCAGATTCGCATCCATCATTTCTCAGGGCCTTGCTTTAAGAACCCAAAAAATTTACCTTTTATGCTCTGACTCCCATCAAATGCTAGGAAAGCAACCCCATGGTGGTCCTTATCTCTGCAATATCTTGATCATGCTCCTCATCTTTTCTCCTCTATTTTGTAGACATGCCAACCGCATAAGAACCAGCCGGAATCTCCGCCTATCTAATGTGCCAAGCTCGGTTGGTTTTGGTGATCCTATCTAGCAGCTCCGCAACCTCTACATAAGTGTGACTCATAAAGGTTCCTTTGCAGACTTTATCGGCACCATCTTGGTGTTGGCATTCATAGACCTATAAAATATCTCCGACGATGTATCATTCGGAATCTTATGATTTGGCACCCTTTTGAGCTTTTCGTTGAAATGCAGCCAGGTCTCATGGAGTGCCTCAGAATTTAGTTGTCTGAAGTTATATATTTCATCTTTCAACTGCAACACTTTGGATGGTAGGAAGAATCTTTCAAGAAAAGCTCTCTTAAGTTCCCCCCAAGTAGTGATTGAATCATTCGGCAGCTCAGCCAACCACATCTTTGCCTCACTCCCTAGTGAGAATGGAAATAACCTCAGTCTGATTGCGTCTTGGATCACCCTCGGTTGTTTGTATGCCTTACATATACCCACAATATTTGTCAAGTGTGTGTGGGCATCATCAGCTACATGACCCGCGAATATTCCATTCATATTGAGCAGTTGGATCATTGCACAGGTAATGTCAAACTTTGCCCCATCAGGCAAAGGAGGAAGAACCTATAGCTCCACTGGCACCGGCTTGGTCTATATTGACATCATCCTCCTCATCGAAATACCAATGTCTCTGTTGTTCTGGTCCTCTATGTCGTCTAGCTCGCTCTGCTTCTGTAGCTTGACATTGCTCTTCAGCGACTCTAGCTAACTCACAATCTCTAGATCGAGCTTGCTCTTTAGCCAACATTCTTGTTATGGCTTGGTCCATGGTTTCTTGCTCTTTGATGTTGTCCATTCTTCTCAGGTTTCTTAACGTCTGTTCAACTTCGTGATCAATTGGAACCAGGGGATTTCCTTGGTTCCTAGAATCGGGCATGCACAAACCTAAGACCTGTTAAGCAATTAAAACAACAAAAGAAAAATTACACAAAAAAAGAAATAAGAACCAATAGTAAATAAAACAAAATTAACAAAAGCCTTAGTCATATTCCCCGACAACAGTGCCGAAATTTGATGTCGCCCAAATTACACCTCGCATTTGAGATATAAGCGGTCGATTGTCAAATATAGAACCCAACAAAGGTTGAGGTCTGTTATACCCCGTAGAATTCCTGGCACTTAGATGACCTATTCGCACGTTATTTAAGCATATTTGAAAGCCATACGTGCTAGGGAAAGGCCCGGGAAAAGATCGGACGAGAAACCCGTCGAACCATCGCAGGAGGAGCCGAGGCAGAGCCCTCCGCGATGGTAGCGTGTCACGGAGGTGAGGCCTCCGGGATGGCTCCGTGACACGTTGCCCAAGTTCAGGCCCAAGCATATAAAGCCCCCACTTCGGTTTAAAAACATATTACACTTATAAATTTCCAGAGAAACGCAGTGAAGCCGAGGAAGACGAAGAAAATTAAATATTTTCGTCCGATTGCGCTGCCAAACGCCGCCCAAACTCAAATTAATCCCAGATACCCGAGTATTTAGCAGTAGAGAGCATTTCTACGAAATTAGTTTCGCGAAATACGGCCGACGAATCGGCGAGCCACCGAACTAAAGTAAGTAGAATTGCTCTAAATTAATGTCTATGTGTTCCTAGCTGAGAAGTGAATACTTCTCCCTTCTGGGCCGCTGAAAAATAGCGAGTTTTTGACCGTCTTTCGATAAGCCTAAGTTTAGGCTATAAACTATATCGAAAGTAACGTTGCTCTTTACAATACAGCTGTATTTAGTATTAATTAACGCATTTATGAATGCAGTTGGGAGAAAATAGTTGAAGTACCAGCCGAGCCCCGTCCGACGGACGAATAATTCAAAGATAAGGTATGTAAAGTTAGTTTCCTTCGGCAAAGTTAAGTAATATCAGTGTAGTGTAAAAAATTATGGACCAGTAGAATGTTCAGGAGTCGAATATTGCGTTATTATGAATGTTGATGCGATGTGAGAAATATTGGGTTGTAATGTATATGAAACCTATCAGTATGATACAGATTCTAACGCAAGTATTAGAGATTGCCCAGTATACTCAGTATGTAATGTGATATGCCATGTCAAGATATGGTTGTATTCAGTTGAAACCCCGTATAGTAATGCAATACCCGTAAAGTACTTCAGAAATAGAATAGCAGGCTAAAATGAAGTTCAGAAAGCATGTCAGGATTAGTAAATCATGTTACTATAGAAAGTCAGTATACAACGTAGTTCAGTAGAAAGATTATATTCGTACATACATATATAGTACTTCCTGCCTCAGCATGTATTAAGTATATACTTATTTCTATCACTAGTCCAGCATATAGTGTATACAGAAACTTAGTAAACAGCAGAGTTTTCAGTAGAAACATTATCTTATATAGCATTTGCCCTGTACAGCCGGCAGGAGACTATATTCATATTTATATATCTTTACCTGCCTCAGCACGTATTAAATACGTACAGATTACTATCATTAGCCCAACATTTAATATATATGATACTTTACCCCTATCAGCCTCAGCATGTGAGATACACAGATAGTATTACCAGTTGAGACCGTTGTATTGTTTGGGGTTGGATTACCTAGCATCCATGACCGCCCAGGGTTAATAGCTGTATCGACTCGTCCATCAGAGGACGAGGATACGTCACTCTACGGAGTGGCATGCCGTCCCGCCAGGGGACAAAGATGGGATGCCAGTTTTTCCCCATATTTGTGCCTTGATCGGCCCTTACACACCCCAGTCGAGCGGATACGCCCGGGTGCAGATTTAGGAGTCCTCCGTACTCAGATGCAGTTATAGTCAGGGGCTCAGCAAGCCCAAGTGCATACCCTGGGATGAGCAGGATGCTTACAGCCACTATAGGAGATAGGATGACCGGGGTAGGGGTATAGATTCTGTGCTGGTTGTACCTCCCGTCTTATGGGGGCCGGGTAAGGTTTGTGTGTGCTATGTTATGTTATTTCAAGTTATGTCATGTTATGTTAGCTACAAGTAGATCACCAGTAGCACGATACGTTCCAGGTACGACTCTTATCCCTTCCAGTAAAGATTGAGAGGAGGTAGGGTTTACATTATCAGATAGTTAAGTTATTCCTTCTACTCAGCTTCATCAGTCATATTATTGCTTCCAGGTGTTGTTTTCAGTTATGTTATTTCAGTTGCTTTACATACCCAGTACCAGCGGTACTGACGCCCGGTGGGGCGCTGCATTACTTGCCTGCAGGTACTCTTAGACGAGCAGGCGATTCTACGTGACTTTCTGTCAGCGGTTGAGTATTCAGCTCCTGTCATCCGGAGACTGAATTTCTTGAGGTGTAGTTCAGTTCCTTTTGTTGTATAGTACGGGTAGGTCGGGGCCCTATCCCGATCATTTCTATTATTCTTCTTAGAGGCTTGCAGTCTGTATATATTCCCTGTGGTCAGATGAGCCGGTCGTGTGAGGCCGTGCAGTTGTATAGTTGCCTTTACTCTTTCTTTCTTTTGCAATGGCCGTGTGGGGCCATAGTTTGCCAGTAGTGGTGACCTTGCCGGTCACGTAGCTTTTCAGTATGTTATGTTTGAGTTACAGATAACTAGACAGCATGGTGGCCTTGTCGGCCCGCATAGGTTCCCCTGAATTGACATGTTTCTGGTCAGCTGTTAGTACAGGTACAGGAGGCTATAGGCTAATAGGCCGGGGGCTGTGTTTACAGCCGTTATATAGCCCTTTGTTTCCAGAAATATGAGTTAGAGCCAGCCAGGCACCAGATGTGCCCAGGCTTAACAGTCCAGCAAGTCAGGTCCTAGTAGGGCACCAGGTGCCAGTCGTACCCCCCAAGGTGGGGTGTGACAAGGTCGATCCCACAGGAAATATGGTAAGAACGTAAGTTAATGTGAGTAGTTGTTACGATTGAGTTGCTTATTTCCAAAGGGGGAAAGAAATAGAATAATAAACAAAAGTAAAACTACTAAATTCTTTGATCAAAGTCAGTTTGTATTCAATTAACTACTTGACTAGGATTGTGTTCCCAAAGATTTCATAACCCAAACAATTATGTACTAGTGATCTATTCCGGTGTTTAACATGCAATATCAGTAAGTTAGGTTCACCTAAATGGTTGGTTCCCTATTTAGATGATCATCACCATGCAACATTGTCCGTATATGGGTGTACTTTAACTGACCCTTACCCTTAATATCGTATTAACTATCCCCGGACAAGTTCAAGCAATTAGATGAGGGTTGATAGCCTCAAATCTCCATTATTAATCCCCTTTCCCATTATTATCTCCTTAGTCTGGGAAGGGAATTATCAATCAAAACGAAGGGAAAAACAATACATCCATTAAACTCTATTCAAGAATCACTAAGTACTTTACCTATGTGTGTTAATTCATTCTGTTTCCCACAACCCTAGTTATATGTTTAGCTACTCATGTACGTATAATCACAATCACAAATTACTGAATAAATCATAATTGCAACTTACAAATTATCATAGAAGAGAAACAAAGTAGATTGAATAAAACTCCAAAATTGATTAATAAATTCCAATGTTGCTTTTGATCCTTGAATTCAAGAACAAAATTGTAAACATTGTTTATTGACTCAATAATAATTGTTCAACACCAAAATCCTACTTGAAAACTAATAATAATCTGCCTCTTTGAATAATAATCAAAAAATAAACCTAAATTGTATATTTATAGTTCCAAGAAAACCTTTTCCTAACTAAAACTAGAAACCAGGTCGGTAGTGGCAATGGGCTTGGTGACGAATCATTAGGACCTCTGACGAGTTGTGCCTTACTTGAAATAGTCGTCTTTAGCATCGTACTCAGTTCTGGAAATGTGTCACCTAACGACTCGTTGTTCCTGAGCACGAGTCATTAGGTCCCTCGTGGTCTTACTCTTTCAAAACTCCAATGCACCTTACAGATGGTTCAAGTGATCTGCCAATGAGTCATTTGGTTAACAAATGACTCGTTAAGTTTGTCGTCAACTCCACTTGCTACTTTGGCAATAAATCTTCTTCAGTTCTCACGACTGACTTCACGACTCATTACCAGATGTAACGAGTCGTTCCCTCAACCCGTCAAGTACACTGCCTCAACATCTTCAAACTTTATCTTTTGCCCACGGCTTCAACAACGAGTCGTGCCGCCCGCCAACGATTCGTAAAGTACCTGGCAGTCACCTTTTTAGTTGTTTTCAATATAAATTTTCCCAGTTCACTTCCAAACCTGTTTTCCTGCAACATTAAGCACAAAACACATCATATCTATATAAACATATCTGAAATGTGCATAATTTCTTGGTTTTAAGCATCGAAAGTGCTGTAAAATCACGGCATATTAGACTCAAGTCTTCAACTCTTGGAAGCTCCTCTCACAAGCCTCCAACCATTGGATCTTCACTTTCTTTTGGGTCAATCTGGTCAATGGTGCTGCAATAGATGAAAACCCCTCAACAAATCTACGATAATAACCAGCTAAGCCCAAGAAACTCCAGATATCCAATGGATTCACCGGTCTAGTCATTCATTCTTCACTGCTTCTACCTTTTGTGAGTCCCCTTGTATTCTCTCACTTGACACCACATGGCCCAAATCAACCAAAACATGTATTTATTGAATTTAGCATACAACTGGTGATCCTTGAAACTCTGTAGTACCACCCTCAAATAAGCGGCGTGCTTCTCTTTGCTCCGAGAGTATATTAGGATGTCATCTACGAAAAGAATCATGAACATATCCAAGTATAGATTGAAAACAGTATTCATCAAATCCACAAAAGTTGTAGAGCATTGGTTAGTCCAAAAGACATAACTAGAAACTCATAGTGGCCATACCAAATCCTGAAGCTTGTCTTCGGGATGTCACTCTATCGAACCCTGAGCTGATGACATTCGGATTTGAGATCTATCTTCGGAAAGCACTTAGCACCCTGAAGCTGGTCAAATAAATCATCAATCTTGGGGAAAGGATACATGTTCTTGATGGTGGCCTTGTTCGATTGCCAATAATCAATGTACAATTGAAGAGAACCATCTTTCTTGTGGACAAAGAGAATTAGTGCACCCCTTGGGGATTTTCTCTGTCTAATTAATCCCTTTTCTAGAAAGTCTTTCAACTTCTCCATCAACTCTTGTAACTCGGCTTGGGCCATTTCTTAAGGAGGAATAGATATAGGTTGCGTATCAGGAAGGAGAAAAATACCAAAATCAATCTCCCGCTCAGGAGGGATTCCCAGTAACTCATCTGGAAAGACATCTAGATATTAACATATTACTGGAACTGACTAGATAATCGGGGTCTCGGACGTAGCATCCTTAACCCTAACTATATTATAATGCATCCCTTAGAAATCATCTTTCTGGCCTTAAGGTAGGAAATGAAATGACCTACAGGCACAACTAAACTACCCCTCCACTGCAGGACTAGCTCACCTGGAAATTTGAACTCTACTACAGGGGTTCTACAATTTACTAAGGAATAGCACGCAAATACCATGCAAAGGATAACATCAAAATTAGCCATGGATAACTCTACTAAATCTGCTGAGGTGATTTTCCGAAGGACTGTGATAGGGCAATTTCTATACACCTGTCTAGTTATAACTGAATCACCAATTGGAGTAGAGACTGAGAAGGGTTCTGATAAGATTTCGAGACTGACTCTAAAACTACTAGCAACATAGGGCGTCACCAAAGATATTGTAGCCCTTGGATCTAACAATGCTTATACATCAAGGTGGAATACTCGTAACATACAAGTGACTACATTTGGGGAAACCTCCTGCTCCTGACGATATGTTAGGGAACAAAATATATTTTGGCGCTATCTATCACCTATACTAGTGGATGCTCCCTGTTGAGCTGGGCGTGCTAGTGGAGCTACTAAACTGAAGGCTGGGCCTCGACCCCTATCATGACCCTGTCTGGCTTCTGGGCAATCCCTAAGTATGTGTCCAGGCTTCCCAAACACGAATCCAGAACCTGTACCCGCCAAACACTGCCCTGTGTGTCTCCGGCCACATCTGCTGCACTCTAGAGGGCTAATTTATGTGGGTTTTCTACTCTGACCTCTCGAGCTTGATGCTTGTCCCCTCTGATCGCGCCTAGACCTAGATTGCATATTCACTGCCGAAGGAGCTGGGTCTGAAGATCTCTGGTGGGATTGCTGACAGTGCCCACTAGGTCTCTGCTAGGAGAACCGAAGCTATCAATCCTGACCCTCTTATCTTCTCTCTCCCACTCACTCATTTGTACCACCTCCATTTGCTGGGTGTACAGGACTATCTGAGCAAAGTCAATATCCTAATGAAGCGTCGAGGTCTAGCAATCCCTGACCAATTAGTCTGCTATCCCATGTACAAACCTGCTCACACAAATTCTCTGATCTGCCACCATCTCCGGTGCATACTTGGAGAGACGAGTGAACTCCAAGGCATACTCCTGAACTATCATATTCCTATGCTTTAGATTCACAAACTCGGCTGCTTTGATCTCCCTCATATCCCGAGGGAAGAACTGTCCAGAAAAGTAGCATAAAACTCATCCCAACTGATAGGGCCTGCTCCAACTTCACTACTATCATTTCATTGCTTGAGCCAAATGTGTGCTACCCCCTTCAACTGGTACGAGGCTAAATCGGCACACTCCTCCCTAGTTACCCCCATAATCTAGGTGATCTTTAGAACCTCTCAATGAACTCATGCGGATCCTCAACCACCTTCAATCCAAGGAACTCAGAGGGTGCATTCATAGAAAATCTCTAACTCTCACTGCCACCACATTCCCATTCTGCAGGACATGCACTACTGCCTGCTAATTGACCTGGACGATCAAGGTCTGCGCAAACATCTGAATGGCTTCCAAGAACTCTGTGTGGGCAACTGGCTCAGGTACATCCTCCTCATGGGCTGGTGGGGCCTACTAGTGCCCGTCTCCATTGCCATTCTCATGACCATTTGCATTTTTGTTTCTCCTTCCATTGACTTTGCAGAGAGGCATGATTCTTTAAACGCGTATAGCACAAGTTAGAAGGATAGAGAGACATTTCATCGCATGACTTAGATCATGAAAGAAGGGAACATTTCCTAAATGTCACGTAGCCTCTTTGTCATAAGTGTGGTGCGCTTCATACCCATGAAAAAGACTCCACTTAATGCAGCTTCTAGAAACCCTATGAAACTTTATAACGTAATACTCTGATACTAAATCTGTCACGACCCGAACATAGGTCTGGATCGAGACACGGGGCAAGAAACCACAAGAGGTTCCAAGACGACCCATGCCATGAACATACATCTAAATCAATCATATATAAGTGAAAGATTATCATAAATAACATAATGGAAGTCTAAGCAAACATAACATCTGAGTACATACATAAGTCTAAAGCTGAATACAAACTATGTTCGAGAAGCCTCTAATTCTAATGAGTTGATGGGACAAGAACCCAACTAACTTACTATAGTCTGAAAACTGAAAATACGACATTCAACTAATGAGAAGGGCCCTCGAAAGTATAGGACTCACCAACTGGGGCTAAGGAAAACTAACTATGGTAATCTGACAGGCAAAGGGACTGAACCTGGATATTGGAGCCTGTATCATAAAATGATAGAAGATATGCGGTTAGTATGTGGAATGTACCGAGTATGCAAGGTAAGTAAAATCGCTCAGTAAGTAAAATCAAAAATCATGCATAATATAAAACATAATCAAGATAAGATTTTGAGAGTAGGGCTTGCATTCTATTTTTTGGAATCATGATCCAAACATAAATGAACATCATAATTGAATCGAATGACCCAAAGCTAAAAACTAATAATCCTAAGTAAAACTGCACATTGTGTCAAACCTACTGAAAACATAATATCATGAATGATGTACATGCATAACTGAAATCATGAGGAACAATTGAAGACTCATCATATAACTGACATTACCACTATAGAGCTTACATGGTCCCCACTATCACACTCAAGTGGCCAGAGCCCTCCAAAGCTTTGTTAGGGCTAAGGACGCTACCATGATATCGATATCAAGTTGAAACACCTTGGGGGGGGGGGAAGCTCACAAGGGAGGTCCCAAATAATCTAAAGATACCTACACGGGTACTTAGTTCTGAGGCATAGGGTTGATTGACTCTTAGCCTATTCGGTGCTAGACACTACTCCCAAAAGCATGCAAATGCTCTCCATCATTTTTAAATGAAGCTGACAATCGTCTATTGACAAAGCTGAATAATAACATACATGCATAATATGAATTCATACATTGAGGAGTCTTGGCTCAAACCATACCACAAGCTGTAAATAATGGAAATCTTGACTCCGAAACCATGTGGTAAGCTAATTCATGAAATCATAAGGCATACTTGATCATATGGGCTTACCCAATACTTAAACATGCTTGAAATCAAATTGTTTCACTTTGAAAACATGAACATGAACATGAGTATTTCAAAATCATACTTTCTTCATAAGCATCTCATCATGCTTGTACACATACTTTATAGATCTCAATATTCATGAACTTTCATGAATGGGCATCATAGTTTAGAAAACTTGAAACATAACTTATAATTTAAAACATTGTAAAATATGCCCATTAATCATAATTCATCATTTAAAATATTCATAGATCATACCCATGATTGAAACTTAGGAATTCATGCATTGGGTAAAAACTCCATGGAATCGTCAATTAGGACATCATGAATTGAGAGGGAATTTTCCATGGGTCTGGAAAATTGCACCCATTCATAGCCTTACATACCTCAAGGGATCTGACATTACCACTTCCTTGATTGCCCAAAGTGGATTAAGGAAGAACTTTGTAGAACTAGGCCTGATCACCTCTAAAACTTCTAAACTTGCATGCATGAATTAGGATAGGGTTAGAATGACTTAACCCTTCTTAAAACACTCCATTCTGAGCTTAAAAAGATGTAGTTTAGGCCTAAGGAACTTAAGAATTATGGAAAGTCCCTTATTAAATTCGAAGGAAAAAACATACTGCTAGTCCCCATGAGGGACTTCATGACTCGTTACCAGTGGTCACCAGTCATTACCTACACTTCGACATTTCCTCTGAGGGTCCCCACGGGGGACACCATGACTCTTGGTATACCCAACGAGTCATGGTGATGACCTGTTAGGTACATTGTCGAATTTCCGTCATCCTTCAACAACTCTTGGCCACAACTGACATGATAAGTTGTGATGCTAACCATGAATCGTGGTCACATCCGTGGTCACCCAAAAAAAAATTTCCAACAAAGTCCCAACCTTTCCCTACGGGTCACTTAATGACTCGTGGGGTTTTTGACGGGTCATTGGACAACTCATCTTGTGACCTGGTGAAACAATTCCTATGTTCTCTGTTTTAACTCCCAAGTTTGATCTTAGGGCTTTCAGGATATAACTAATGTGCCACTGCTTCAGCATTTTTTCATCCAGGCATTCTAGTTAGCATCTGTGGTTCACGCATTAGAACATGTGTTTCTCCGGTGTATCATTTTTTTCTCCATTTTGCTTCTTCCACTTCCTGTCATATTCAATTCTTGTTCCCCCCTGCAAAATCAAAGACAACACAAATGTAAAGTAAAGAAAAATAAAAGGAAAACGAAAAAAAAATATAAAAGAACTTGGGTTGCCTCCCAAGAAGCACCTTAGTTAATATCGTGGCTCGACGACTTTAGCTTTCACCACATTTCTCTCCACTTTGAGCTTTTGAATTGCACCCATAGTTTCATGTCCATTCTTCTACACCACTCGAGGGATGGTGGTGTAAAAGTCAAGCCACCAATAAATGGATGTTCCATCTTGTGTTTCTTTACCCTTCAAGGAGGTATGTGCTTTGACCTTGTTGGCTTGGCATACTCTAACATGAAGACACCACCCTCCTCAACTTCCTCCGTCGACTTTTTCACGATTTGAGTTTTCACCCTAGACGGGACACGGTACTTGGAGCCACAAGCGACCCCAAGTGAACCCATGGCCTATCATCACACTGGAAACTAAGTAAGCATATACGGAAGCTGGGCAAAAATAAATATCCAAATAAAACTATTCTGGAAATTGTAAACATAACTATAAAGAATGTTGAACATCTGTGTCTGAAAGAAAACTATTAACTAATGAGTTGCTGGGACAAGACAAAAGCTTATTCGAAAATCTGACTAAGTACTGAACTAACTGAAAAGAAAATATCATCCTTGGACGATGAGGACTCACCATTAAAACTGCTGCTGCAATTGTTGGGAGGAATTACTGACGATGCGGAGTTTGGGAACCTGAACCTGTATCATAAAATACAACATGGAAAGTATGTGTCAGTACTTTGAATGTACTGAGCAAGTGAGATATACATAAAGCATGGAAAACAAGCACTGAACTGAAATAACACGAAATGACCAACTGATACTTAGTACTGATAGAAGCTGAGCTATTATTGCGTTAAGGTAAAAATAGACCCTAACTAACGGTGCCCTGAAACTGAGTGACTAAACTTAGATAAACTGAGACTAAGCTAAACTAAACTATACTGATAAGTAGGAGAGTCTGTAATCAACATATAACCACGTGAGCTAGATGTGGAGTCCGATTATACACCCCATCAGAGAAAGCCCACTGTACCTTGCTAGGGTATAGTGGTTGATCTTGGTGATCACAAGTTTGGGGCTCATTGGTCCAATGACCTACTCTGGAAATGTAGTTCTAGGAAACTTAGTGTGCTGGAACCCGAGTTCGCTCGCTACTAGGTACTACACCCACTAGATAATCCTAACTTAACTACTAAATTGATAGCTCGAAGTTGGGGTCCTAGACTAAGTTACTAATACTTATCTAGAAGTAACCTGATAGTCAGTAGAACTGGATAACTAAAACTAGAGTTCTAAAACTAGCCAGAGCTGCTTACTTGGAAGCGTCCTAACTGTCTAGAGAACTAACTGATAACTAAAGCTAAGGAGTATTATTGAGCTGAACTCCTCAATGTTTAACTATCATCAAACTGGTTCTGAATTCACATAATGATCACAACATGATAAATTCGAGAACTAAAAAAGTTAAGCAACATTTTTATCTAGACAATTATGCAAGACCTAGATTTTTGCATTCATAGAATTAGGGCTAAAAAAAATTTCACGAAGAAAGAATAACATGCTTGCCAAATAGTGAAAACTTGGCAAGAATCCATAAGAATTACAATCTACAAGAATTTTCATAATCTAACTAGGAAAACCCAATATTCAAACATTCGGGGCTAAGACTGATGATTAATTATAAAAGGGTTTTGAGGTACAAGGGAAGAGCAATTCCCTTGTCGAATTCCCTATGAAGAACTCGGAGAATTTGAGAAGAAACATTAAAGCCCTAGCTTGGTCTGAGAGAATTGCCTGAGTAGATCATACTTATGCAATCTGGTTTTTGGAAGGAATGAGGGAGAGGTTCGACTATGCCTCTAAAATCCCTCCTCAAAACACCCTAAAATGAAGTAGTTTAGAAATTAAGTCGGTAGGGCTTTATGAAATTTCCCCTAAAACACTTAATGAAAATTCTACCCGGTAGGTGGTACGACTCAACCTATGAGTCGTACCATGGTCCTACCGTCCATACCATGAGTCATTGTTAGGGACTCTCCTCGCACATAATGCTCTGATGTTTTCCACGAATGCCTCCTATGACTCGTACCTAAATCACAGATTAGTGTTATTACTCGTAATTAATCCCTGAGCCTGCATTTGATCATTCCAATGACTCCTCCTATAAGTCATAGCTTGTCTCGTGACAACTTAGGATATCCCTTCCCAGATCTCTATAGTTTTCCACAACAACCATGTATGAGTCGTACCTTTTGTACGAGTGGTACCTCTATTGTACGATGCGTAACTCCCAGTCATGGTTCCTCCAACCTGAATCTCCGACATTCACCCTACCCCTAGTTTTGAGTCATATTACGACTCGTACATCAATTGTACAGGTCGTATTGTGACTCGTACTAAGGTAATTTCTTCAATTCTCAGTAGAATCAACTTTTAAATTTCCGAGCTAGTCTTAGGAAGTTATGCGGTGTTACAATATCTCCCAATTGAGGACATTTGTTCGGTCTGTTCGGTTGGTATTATATATTATAAACCGACACGCAAGTGCACGTGGTCAAACAAATAATAAAGTGGCTAAGTAAGCCAAGTATCAATCCAAGGAGGCTCAGGATATGTAAAATTTGCCTAAGTATACTATACTCTTATCTTACTTCTAATTATGCTAACAACAACGTAACCAACAGTTAAATGAGTTTTTGTTTATAAAATCTATATATACTAAAACTATTAACAATTATTTACTGTGAATTTAAACTATGGATATGAGCATGCCAAGGTTAAGAACAAGTAATGAATTCAATTGTAATAATAATTCGGTTAATCTCTTCTTCATGTTGCTAGCCAAGAACTTTAGCCTAGAAATTAAAACTCTCGTATTTAATTTCACTTAAGAATCATAAACCATTCGTCTACATTTCTGTGATCAAATGCAATTTACGACCTAGCAATACAATTCCGGTTCCTAAATTGACTAATACGGCTTTCAAGTTATTTCTATCAGGAAAGCACATCAAAACCCAATTTTCCCAAATCAAGTTAAGAACAATACCCTATTAATTCACAACTTTCCAATTTCTTGCTCTCTCGAGTGAAATTGGACTTTTTAGATGTACATTAATGTCGGCCAAGCACTAATGCAGTAAGAAAAAGAATTAATAGAACAACATGAAAGAAGAAAAAGAAAACCATATCTCTTATAATCAAAATTCACTACACATGTTCAAAACCTTAGGAAGGAAGAAAATTAGCCACTCATTTGTGGATTGATCATCCTAAAACAAGTGTAAATCATACATACAATTGATTGAAAGAAGAAAGGAAAAGAAGAAATCCCTTAGCGTTTTCGTCCCTCAACTGCTGCTAACCCACGTCCTTGCTCCACCAAGTCTGAACCAATTAAAACAAACCTAAGTGTGCTATTTATACTAGTGGGAAATTTTTCCCAGAATATCAAGCAACGTGTCACGGAGGTCAACGCGGAGCACTGCCTCTGTGACACGGCGTGGACGCGGACCTTCACTGGAAATTCAGGGTCCGGTAAAATAGCATCAACGTGGCACGGAGGCCAACGCGGAGGCCTATCTCCGTGCCACGGAGCTGTCGCGAGGCCTCACTGGAATTTTGCCATTTAATTTCCTCTCCAGGCAGTGTGCCTCCGCAATGATAGCGTGGCACGGCTCCATCGCGGAGCCCTTATAATTTGTGCATTCCAATGTCTTTTCCACGCTCGTATTCAAGTCCAACTCCGATATAGTTCCAACATGCATTTTAGCTCCTAAAAATCATATTTTCCTGCAAAACAAATGCTAATCATGTTGGTTAGTATAAATTCACATTTTATTACCAATTACATGAGAATATATACATATTGCACACAAACAAGGCGAAAATAATACGTTTGAGTATCACTTGGGCATATAAATCTGCCCAAGATCACTTACCCCACACTTAAACTCTTGTTCGTCCTCGAACAACACACACACAACTCATGCAAATTACATCCCAACCTTCGTCACTATGGTGCGACCATTTACGCTACGGTCATACCGATTATTCAATTTTTGCAAATCATCACGAAAACATGCTTGGTCTTACAATACAATGACCTTTAATACATCAAGACTTCCTAGACTTTAAGAATTTATTCTTGATATCGGCAAACTCATGCAAATCAGCTAATCAAGAAATCCGACACAAAAATCAATCTTTCATCAAGCATGTGCCCTCACACTCAAGAGAATCTTCCCCTTTTTGTTCATGCAACACACAAACATTCAAGTAGGGCATATAAAAATTAATTTCACTCACTCTACCAAAAGAATTCACATGCATCATGTCGTGACCCATAGGCTTGCCCTTAGTGTATTACTCCACTAATATAAAGAAATGCAATGTAGGATCAAGTAGGACTTTAATGGGTTGTAACGGGGCTATGGATCTAGTATATATATTGGATTAGCCAATAATAGTCGCTAGCATCCTTAAGCGCCTTTTCAACACATTCCCATCGACTCATGGACATTGTTCCTCTCTTTTCTCTTTTTTTCCCATTCATGCTGGTTTACTTTTGTACTGCCCATTTCATCAAACACACATGACACAAAACAAAGGGTTTTCATGTACCCTCAATATCATTTAATTATAACAAGTGCCTCTTCAACATTATCTTTTCTTTCCTCACTCTGCTTTTCTTTTTCTTTTCACTCATTTCACTCTTTAACACTTTGGGAAACATTTTCTTTTCTTTGTAAGCGCTTAAGAGTTTTGTATAGACTTTAAGGCTAATGAAAAGAAGGAATAAAGCTTAGTTTATACAATTTTGGAAAAAAGAAAGAAAGAAATCGGCTAAAGGCTCAACGGGCTGACTAGGGTATACAACATATAAAAAGGTAGAATTTGACAAGAAAAAAATGGAAACTATCGGTTAAAACAAAGAAATGCCTACATCCTTTCCAACACTACACCTCCTTCATTTCGTTTTGTAAACACACCAGGCAAGTTCTAGACAATTCACAATGTCATGGAATAACAATACCTCACTTCACACTTCATGCACATGCTCGAATCAAGATGCATTCACAGACTCTCTAATTAGCCAATCACATGAATTCAAAATTAAGCCTCAATCATGCTGAATCAAATTCTATAGCCTAGGTAACTCAACATATTTACCAAAATTGCATGCTTTCAAACGAATCTTTTTCACATTTTGAACATCGGTTACACACGCAATGAAATTTCACAACCATTTAGTAACTACAGGTACAGTGATGCAATCCACCAAAGAAAAAAACTGAAAACAAATTAAAAACCCTACTCCTATCGACTACATTTCCCTTAAGACAGTCGTCATCCATCCATCATAGGGAACGGTCACTAACTATGACATCGGTTCAATGGGACTATTCTCGGTAAAAGAACCGAAAACAAACTCTGAGAAACCCAAACAAAATAAAAACCGAAAAATTTTGCAACACATCGATCATTTCGATAGAAAAATATTTACAAAAGATTTTGATAAGTGCAAAATATTTTCGCAAAAATTTTGAAAAATATCGATCATTTCGATAAGAAAGAAATATTTACAAACTATTTACACTGGCAACCACAACTTTGCATCACACACATCAGTAACCACAAAAATATTTACGGATACACACAAATCAGTTCACAGCAGGGTAGCACAAACATACATACAAACCAAGGAAAAAGCATACAGCAGATTAGAGCCTAAGTCCCAGCACCTAGCTACTCCCCACCCCAGACTTAAATCGAACACTGTCCCCAGTGTTCACAAAAATTACAAAACAAAATATCGGGTGGTGGAACTCCCTGATCAGTCGAAATATTCGACTTCTTCATCTGGTGCTGCTGCCTCGTCCCCCATGTCTGAGTCAGCTCCATCATCGTCATCGGACTCCACATCGGAGTCCTCCCGATGTGTCTCCTCATCAGTAGGGACATCGTCATCAGTCGGCTCCACGAAGGCTGGTCCCACCCGGCATAAGGCTTTGGCATTCTCGCCAAATGGGTAATCCAGCTCCAGCAGCCATAATTCTTCCTCGGTGGCTGGTCTCCCACCAATCCGTAGCTGAAGCATCTGCATGCCGAACATACGTGCCATGTACTGATCGTCACGAGCATGTCGCTCGCCCAAAGTCAGCACTGGCCCGTGTGTGGTGTCGGGGGCCTTAGTTTTTGTCACATCGAGGGCCCTCCGCTCCAACTGCGGAATGTAATCCAAGGCTTCTTCCTCGACATCGAGGCCTCGGAGGAAGGTGGTGATGAGTCCGCCAAACCCGTATATGTGGCCCTGGTGTAGTCTGGCTCTCTTCATGGTGGATATAATTACCACCCCAACATTAATCTCAAGCCCTTTAATAAGGGCATACACCAAGCAGACACGGTCCCAGGTCACATCCGTCATATGAACTCCCGGGATCAAGCACGAAGATACAATTTTCAGCCATATTCTGGCCTCCCTGTTCATCTGCGAATAAGGCAGAGTCTGGTGGTAACCCCTCTCCTTATGTCTACTCCATCGGGTTGTGGATCGAGCCCCACACAATGTACGTCTGATGTCGGTGTATGGTGGGGTGATGTTTAGCTGGCGGAGAACGTGGGCGTTTGCGTCCCGCGCTCCAACGATGGCATTAAATTGCTGGGGTTCCAGAGTGACAATCTGCCCTCTGATTTTTATTGTGTAGCTTCTGATGGCCGGGTTCCAATTTGCGTAGAACTCTCGGACCAAATGAAGGTTGCACTCCTTGGGCTCCTGAAAGATAAAGTTGAGCCCAGCTGCTTCAATCCTTTGCACAATCCGGGGGAACTCCTGTGCTAGTGGTTCCCGTGCAATATGTTCCTCCGGGAAGTACTTGCTCTCCTTATGCTTAGTATACCATTTCTTTCCTTCCTCGGTTACCCATCTTGTTCCGTATTGGCGGCGTTGGCCGCGCGGAACAGCAGGTGCAGCTGGGACTGCGGTGCCCAATCTCATTCTTTTCCTGCCGGTGCCTGAGGTAGAAGCACCCTTGCCCTTATCCTGTCTGCTAGCCATTGTACCTGTCAATATAAATTAACAAGCACAACGTTAAGCTATAAAGATGTTAACTTAGGCTAAGGTCAGGTTACACAACGTTTACCCCACACTTAGGCCTTAGCTAGTTTTACAAAACTACGG
Source organism: Datura wrightii (assembly GCA_035772735.1). Classification (NCBI taxonomy): domain Eukaryota; kingdom Viridiplantae; phylum Streptophyta; class Magnoliopsida; order Solanales; family Solanaceae; genus Datura; species Datura wrightii. Next base: position 149,476,676 of record JASDFA010000001.1, on the reverse strand, counting down.
CAAGGATAACTCTATTTACACCAAAGACAACAAGTATACACTTTATGCTTAGTGCGTTTACAAAAAAAAAAATTTTGACAGCATAACGGTTAGCGTACTACTCAGACTTCATACAGCTAATCCCAATCATACTATCGCTAACAGTTCAACCATCGCACAAGCAATAAAAACAAAAACTAAAAACAACGACAAAAACATTCTATATACACACGAATCCAAATAATCAAACCAATTTACACAATTTTCGCACATTCCCAAAAATTCGAGAATTCGTCGTCTTAACATTCATACAATATTTACAACGACTTATCTCAATTTACAAACACACCCCGGCATCTAATTTACCGAATTATCAAGTCACCCAAGTCAAATTCAACAACCCATGCCCTAGAATACAATTCTACAATCAAATTCGAATTATTTACGTAATCGATAAGTTCAAACGCTAATTAGAACAATCCGAACATATATCCATCACAAATAACTCAACATCATGTTAAATTTCTACTTAGGGTGATATATCTCACCTCGCATGCCCAAAGTCGACTACAATCGCCAAAAATTTGAGAGAAACGAGGAAAATATACCTTTGAATTGAAGAACTGAAGAAACTTGACGAATTCCTTGCCTAGTAACGTGGCACGGTACTTGGGGAGGGGGAAATGGGTGTTTTGGTCGTGGAAGGGAGAGGGAATGGGGAGATTTGGGCGAAAATCGGGGGTTTATTTAAAGAAAACACGCGGGTCACCCGGCAACCCGGTATGACCCGACACCAAATGTAAGGCAATGTGTCACGGAGGGTAACGCGGAGACCCTCCTCCGTGACACGGAGCCAACGCGTTTGCTTACTCGAAATTTTTAAAAAAAATTCAGATTTTGCCTTCAACGTGTCACGGAGGGTAACGCGGAGCCCTTCCTCCGTGACACGGAGCCAACGCGCCAGTGCACTGTTTCTTCCATTAAATTATTTTTTCATACCTTGCCTTATTCTTCCCAATTCCATGCATATTTCTCTCTGTTAGACCTGAAAATCACCTCACTAAACAAAATTGGTTAGATTAATAGATTTCCCTAACTAAAATGAAAAATATTAACTAAAACAAGAATCTAAACCTAATCAAGAAAAGAAAAATAAAAATAAAAATTATTTACACTAAAAAAAAAGAAAGAAAGAAAATATTTTTCACGGGTTGCCTCCCATGCAGCGCCTGGTTTACCATCGCGGCTCGACGTACCAAGTTTCACCGCTTTTTCCTCCGCCTTGAGGATATGAATTTCACCCCTAATTTCTTCTCTAATTTCCTCTTATGCTCCAGGGGTGGTGCTGAAAAATTGTAAGGACCAAACAGTAGGTGTTGCCTTTTTACTTTATTGGCCCTCAAGTAAGCGAAGTCATTTTGTCTCTCTGCGTTGGCAAATTTCAAAATATATGGTGCTTGGCCCTCCTCTAGACATTTCTCTATAAGCTTGGAAGACCCTCTTTCTATGTTGTCAACCAAATTTAACGTCGAAAAATGCGTAGAGTGTGGTCCAATACACCTCAACTCTGAAATTGCATTTTGCTTGACCTCCTTACTTGTATACTCCTTCTGAACATCGACATCTATTTCTCCATTAAGGTCAAATGGGAGATATTCTTTCTCTTCTTCCATGAATGGATTTTCTATAGGTATGAGCCGCTCACGGGGACACTCAAGAGATTCGAATTTTTGGGCTTCATCCAAAAATTCACCCTTGTATTCCTCTTATAGTTCCTCTTGAATATCGGCTAAAACTGTCACCTGCGAATTATCACAAGCTTCAGCCTCAGCAGACATCTCCGTGAGTTTGACGCTCAACCTGCTTACAGCCTCGGCATTCTCCTTTTGCTGAATTATCAATTCTGCCACCGACTCCTTCATTGCTTCTGATTGCTCCAAGAGTTGTTTCATCATGTCCTCTATTTGAACTTGGCGTCCCAAGTCCTCATTTTCCACATGCCTATATTCAGCAAAAACAACAGAATGATCATAGCGGGGGCTTGGGGGAAGGGAATATGCCTTTGGACAATCACCCCAATGGTCATATTGACACCCACATATATTGCATGTGTTACAGTTTTGCCACAAGTGGGGTCCTCCGCAATTCATGCAAGATTCGCCGAAATATGTGTATCCACCATTTATATTCCAAGATGTCATGTCAATGAGGGTATCCGAAAGAGAAAAATTAAAATGAACAAAGAATTAAAACAAATACTAAGACCAAGTTGTCAACACTTAAGAAAATAAAACAAAAATACAGTAAATTTACACTTAACACAATTTCACCAATTGCCTAGTCTCCCCGGCAACGGCGCCAAAAACTTGTTCGGTCTGTTAGGTTAGTATTATATATTATAAACCGACACGCAAGTGCACGTGGTCAAACAAGTAATAAAGTGGCTAAGTAAGCCAAGTATCGATCCAAGGAGGCTCAGGATATGTAAAATTTGCCTAAGTATACTATATTCTTATCTTACTTCTAATTATGCTAACAATAACGTAACCAACAGTTAAATGAGTTTTTGTTTATAAAATCTATATATACTAAAACTATTAACAATTATTTAATGTGAATTTAAACTATGGATATGAGCATGCCAAGGTTAAGAACAAGTAATGAATTCGATTGTAATAATAATTCGGTTAATCTCTTCTTCATGTTGCTAGCCAAGAACTTTAGCCTAGAAATTAAAACTCTCGTATTTAATTTCACTTAAGAATCATAAACCATTCGTCTACATTTCTGTGATCAAATGCAATTTACAACCTAGAAATACAATTCCGGTTCCTAAATTGACTAATACGGCTTTCAAGTATATTTCTATCAGGAAAGCACAGCAAAATCCAATTTTCCCAAATCAAGTTAAGAACAATACCCTATTAATTCACAACTTTCCAATTTCTTGCTCTCTCGAGTGAAATTGGACTTTTTAGATGTACATTAATGTCGGCCAAGCACTAATGCAGTAAGAACAAGAATTAATAGAACAACATTAAAGAAGAAGAAGAAAACCATATCATTTACAATCAAAATTCACTACACATGTTCGAAACCTTAGCAAGGAAGAAAATTAGCCACTCATTTGTGGATTGATCATCCTAAAACAAGTGTAAATCATACATACAATTGATTGAAAGAAGAAAGGAAGAGAAGAAATCCCTTAGCTTTTTCGTCCCTCAACTGCTGCTAACCCACGTCCTTGCTCCACCAAGTCTGAACCAATTAAAATAAACCTAAGTGTGCTATTTATACTAGTGGGAAATGTTTCCCTGAATAACAAGCAACGTGTCATGGAGGTCAACGCGGAGCACTGCCTCCGTGACACGGCGTGGACGCGGACCTTCACTGGAAATCCAGGGTCCGCTAAAATAGCATCAACGTGGCACGGAGGCCAACGCGGAGGCCTATCTCCGTGCCACGGAGCTGTCGCGAGGCCTCACTGGAATTTTGCCATTTAATTTCCTCTCCAGGCAGTGTGCCTCCGCGATGGTAGCGTGGCACGGCTCCATCGCAGAGCCCTTATAATTTGTGCATTCCAATGTCTTTTCCACGCTCGTATTCAAGTCCAACTCCGATATAGTTCCAACATGCATTTTAGCTCCTAAAAATCATATTTTCATGCAAAACAAATGCTAATCATGTTGGTTAGTATAAATTCACATTTTATTACCAATTACATGAGAATATATACATATTGCACACAAACAAGGCGAAAATAATACGTTTGAGTATCACTTGGGCATATAAATCTGCCCAAGATCAACATTCATCCTTGAAGGAAGGCAGAGTAAGCTGAAAGACTGGAAAAAGAGCTAAAATTCCCAAACTGTAAAAAATAAACTGACATCTGATAAAGGGACTAACTCCGAACTAAAACAGGCATACTAATTGAGTTGAAACAACTAGTGTTCACATTGAAAACATTTATAGAGCAAATTAGTACGGAACTGAATAGAGTATTGAGGAGGAATTTACTACCTGATGTTGAACTGCATCGAAATTGAATAATGAGGGATATTTAGCCATCATGACTAATTTTTCATCCTATGTGCCCCCTCAACATACTGGTTCCTCCACAAGACTTTTACTTAAGTGACCTCCTTATTTCTCAAATTACGAACATGACGGTCTATGATATGAACTGGGACTTCTTCGTAAGAGAGACTATCCTTCACTCCCGCACTATCTAATGGCACAACTGAGGTCGGGTCACCAATGCACTTACTCAACAGCGGCAGATGGAAGACTGGGTGCACATATGCTAACTCTGAAGTTAATTCTAACTCATGGGCCACATTGCCAATTGGCCTCAGAATCTTTTAGGGTCTTACATACCTTCGATTGAGTTTCCTTTTCATTCCAAACCTCATAAACCCTTTCATAGGTGATATCCTAAGATAAACCCAATAATCTACCGCAACTAGTTCCATTCTCCTCACATCTGCATATGATTTCTGGTGACTCTGAGCTATCCTCAACCTTTCTCTAATAAGCTGCACTTTCTACATAGCCTCGTGAACTGAATCTGGTCCAATCAAAGTAGCTTCACCAAATTAAAACCACCCTATAGGAGACCTACACCTTCTACCATATAACGCTTCAAATGGGTCCATCTGAATATTGGAGTGGTAGTTGTTGCTATATGCAAACTCGATGAGAGGTAGGTGATCATCTCAACTGCCCTTGAAGTCGATCACACAAGCTCTCAATATGTCTTCTAAGGTTTGAATACTCCGCTCAACTTGTCCATCTATCTGAGGGTGAAAAGTTGTGCTGAGTTTGACCTGAGTACTAAGTCCTTTCTGAAATGACTTCCAGAAATGCAAGGTGAACTGGGTACCTCTATCTGAAATGATGGACAAAGGAACCCCATGCAGTCTAACCAACTCCCCGATGTAAACCCAGCATAATCTTCTGTTGAGTCTATAGTTTTAACTAGGATAGAATGTACTGACCTTGTCATCCAATCTTCTATCACCCAAATGGAATCATGCTGTTGATGAGTACGAGGTAGACTTATAATGAAGTCCATATTCACTTCTTCCCACCTCCATATGGGTATGCTGATTTCCTGAAGCATACCCCTAGGTCTCTGATGTTCAATTTTAACCTTCTGGCAGTTCGGCCACTTAGCCACAAATTCTGTAATATCCCCTTCATGCCATTCCACATGTAGATTTTCCGTAGGTCACGATAAATCTTTAGATGCACCTAGGTGGATAGAGTATCTGGAGTTTTATGTTTTTGCCTGTATTTGCTGCCTCAAGTTATTTATATCTGAAACACATAATCATCCATGGTAGTGAAGTACACCATCTCCCCCTTTGGAGAAGGTCTCCACCTCCTTTCTTAGCACTGCCCCTTTCAGCTTGAGCAATATGGGATCTTCATCTTACTTTGACTTAACCTCAACAACTAACGAAGTTCTGACCCACTCTGCAATACTACTCTAACCTTAGCTGAATCTACCAACTGCACTCCCGGGTGGTATAGAACACTCATGTCATAATCCTTCTATAAATCCAAACATCTTCTCTAATAAAAGTTCAAATCCTTCTGACTGAACACGTACTGAAGGCTCTTGTGGTTGGTGAAAACATCTACGCAAACCCTATAGAGGTAAGACCTCCATATTTTCAAAGAAAACATCATTGCTGCTAATTCAAGATCCTGAGTTGGATAGTTCTTCTCATAAAGCTTGAGCTTTCTGGAGGCATAAGCTATCACCTTACCGTGCTGCATCAAAGCACAACTAAGGACAACCCGGGAAGCATCACAATAGACTACAAACCCATCTACTCCTTCTAGTAAGGTCAAAACTGGAGTTATAGTGAGTCGAGTCTTCAACTCTCGGAAACTCTTCTCACATGAATCTGACCACTAAAACTTCAACTTTTTTATGAATTAATTTACTCAGAGGAGACGCGATAGAAGAAAAACCTTCTACAAATTATGGATAATAACCGGCTAGACCTAGGAAACTTCTGATATCTGTTGGGGAAGTAGGTCTTAGCTAGTCTTTCATTTCTTCTAGTTTAAGGATCTACCAGAATACCCTAACTTGAGACCACATGACTGAGACCATAGACTTCATCCAGAATTCACATTTGCTGAATTTAGCGAATAACTGATGGTCTCTAAGAGTCTGCAATACTATCCTCAGATGGTTAGCATGATCCTCGTCATTCTTGGAGTATACCAAGATGTCCTATATGAACTCAATGACAAACATGTCCAGGAATGGTTTGAATACCCTATTCAACATATCCATGAAAGATGCAAGGGTATTGATTAGTCTAAATTACATAACCCAAAATTCATAGTGACCATACCGAGTTCTGATAGTTGTTTTTGGTATGTCACATTCCCCGACTCTAAGCTGATGATATCTCGACCTGAGATCTAGCTTGGTAAAAAACCTAGTTCACTGAAGCTAATCGAACGATTCATCAATCCTGGGCAGGGGATACCTGTTCTTGGCTGTAACTTTATTCAGCTGATGGTAGTCAATATACATTCTGAGGGTACTGTCATTCTTTAACACGAACAAGACTGGAGCACCACAAGGAGAGACACTACGCCTGATAAAGCCCATATCTAGAAGGTATTTTAGGTGTTCCTTAAAATCCTTAAGCTCAGCTGGAGCCATTCTATAAGGAGAAATAGAGATTGGCTCAGTGTTTGGAAGAAGATCTATGCCGAAGTCTATATCCCGCTCGGGAGGGACTTCGGGAAGATTTTCAAAAAACACGTAGGGGAATTCACTGGCATCGGGAACTGATTGAATCGCTGGGGTCTCAGAGTTAGAATCTTTGACCCGAACTAGGTGATAGATGAACCCTTTAAAAATGAGCTTCCTTTCCTTAATGTAGGAAATAAACCAACCCTTAGGTGCTGAAACACTACCATTGATTCTACGACTGGCTCGTCGGGAAACTAAAACCTGACGACTCTAGTTCTGCAGTCGATTGAGGAATAACCAGAATGTAACCAATCCATGCAAGAATGAGGTCAAAATTGACCATATCTAGCTCTACTAGATCAGCTAAAATAACTTTACTCAATACTGAGACTGGGAAATTTCTATATACCCGGTTGGCTCAAAGTGACTCACCAACTGGGGTAGAGACTGAGAATGGTTCTGAGAGGACTTCTGGACTGAGTTCAAACTAAACAACTATCTTAGATCTAGTAGGGCATATACGTCTAGAATTAAAAGACGTATTATACACGTGACCACGTCAAGTGAGCTCTCCTGATCGTAATGAGAGGACAAAGCATCAAAGAGATTTTGGCACTGACCGCCATCCGTACATGAAGTAGTCCCCTAGTAAGTTGGACAACCTGCTAGGGCTGCCGAAGTAGATTGAGTTCTCCCCTTTCCTTCTAATGGACACTCTTTTAACCTGTAACCTAACTGCCCATATCCGAAGAAACCCTCTTTGCCTATGCAACATTCACCTAGATGGTTCCAGCCACACATAGGACAAGTCAGGTAACGATTGTTGGAACTTTATGTCTGGGATTGAGATGTGGATGTTCCACCCATTAGATCCTTGAGTGACCAAAAAGAATGGCACTGGCTAATATGGGTGCTGGAGTCCTCTATTGTTTCTTCTGTGGGCGACTACTACCGTCGGACCTCTAGTGGCCATAACCCGACTGACCTGTTCTAACCCACTTGTTCTTCCACACCATATCTTTCATCATCTCTGCCTTAATCTATAGGGTATGAATAACTAGGGTGGAGATGTCAATGTCCACGATGAGAATTGCAGTTCTATACTCCTTAAGTACAAAATCTGACACTCCATTGACGAATTTGAGCATGCGAGCCCTTGGCTCAACAACCATCTCTGGAGCATACCTCTACAACTGTGTGAACTTTAACAGATATTCCTTCACCATTCTATTACCCTACCTCAAATTCATGAATTTGGCGACCTTGGCCTCCCTCAATTCCCAGGGGAAAATATGAAATAGAAATGCAATAGTGAACTCATCCCACCGTACTAATCCTGCTTTTGTCGACCTCCCTTCCTTCCACTGGTTGTAACAAATCTAATCCACCCCTTTCAACGGTAGGCAACCAAACTAGCAATCTTCACAAAACTAACACCCATAATCTGAGTGATCTTTCGTACCTCATCCACATACTCCTCGGGGTCCTCACTTTACCTTACATCCATGAAAAGTTAGAGGGTTCTTTCGTGTGAAGTCCCAAACCCCGGAAGGTGCTACAGACCCAATTACATTCACTGGAACCACCTGCTAGTTCACTTGCTTGTCACCATCTAAGCCAACAGCTGAATCACCACACGAAATTCTGTTGAGGACACTTGATCGTCTTGAGGGGCTAGTGGAGCTGGTGGGGCAGCTCGGTTGGCATATTCCAGTCCTCCTTCCATTTCCTCATTTTAGAGGCATATTTTCACTAAAATGAATAGAGCATGAGTTAGGAGGACATTTTCGGAATTAAACTCAATGCACGATAAGGAATATAAAAAAAATGGAGTTTTCCTAATAACATCTTGTAGCCACACCGTCATAAGTCTGGCATGCTTCACACCCGTGAAAAGGACTCTACTTGATGCGACTTTTAGATATCCCAGGATACTCTAAACCTAGTGCTCTGATACAATGTCTGTCACCACCAGAGTATACACCCTGGAAGGGACATGATACTTGGAGCCACAGGTGACCCCAAGCGAATCCATGGTCTATTATCACACTGGTAACTATGTAAGCAAATGCGGAAGTTGGGTAAAAATAAATATCCAAATAAAACTATTTTGGAAATAGTAAACATAACTATAAAAATTGTTTAACATCTGTGTTAGAAAGCCAACTATTAAGTGATGAGCTACTGGGCCAAGTCCCCAGCTAACTAAAAAATCTGACTATGTACTGAACTAACTAAAAAGAAAGCATTGTCTTTAGAAGATAAGGGCTCACCAATAGGAATGCTGCTGGAATATCTGGGAGGAACTACTGACGATGCTGAAACTGGGAACCTACACCTATATCATAATACAATACAACATGGAAAGTATGTGTCAGTACTTTAAATATACTGAGTAAGTGAGATATACATAAAGCATAGAAAACCAGCACTGAACTGAAATAACATGAAATGACCAATTGATACTGAATACTGATAGAAGCTGAGTTGTAACTGTTCTAAGGTCAAAATAGACCCTAACTGACTGTCATAACATGCTCTAAAACTGAGTGACTAAACATAGCTAAACTGAGACTGAGCTGAACTAAATTATACTGACAAGTGGGAGAGCCTGTAACCGACATATAACCATGTGAGCTAGACTTGGAGTCCAATATATACACCCCATCATAGAAAGCCCATCGTACCTTGCCCAAGTATAGTGGTTGAGCTGGTTGATCACAAGTATGGGGCCCATTGGGCGAATAACCTACGGTGGCAATGTATTTCTAGGAATCTGTTGCGCTGGAATCCCGGTCCACTCGGTGCTAAGTACAAGTCCCACTAGATAGTCCTAACTTCACTACTAAACTGATAGCTCAAAGCTGGGGTCCTGGACTAAGTCAGGAATACTTATCTGGAAGTAACCTGAGAGTCAGTAGGATTGGCTAACAACTGGAGCTCTAAGATTGGCTAGAGCTGCTTACCTGGAAGCATCATAACCATTTAGAGAACTAACTATTAACTGAAGCTAGGGAGTATTACTTAACTTAACTCCTCAATATTTAACTAACTATTGTCAAATTGATCAGCTGACTTATTGAAAGATACTGTAAAGGGCTAATTGCTAACTGAGACTGAACTAGCACTCAAACTGGTTCTGAATTCACATAATGATCACAACATGAGAAATTCAAGAACTAAAAAAGTCAAGAACATTTGTATCTAGACAATTATGCAAGACCAGATTTTTGTGTTCATAGAATTAGTGCTAAAATAATATTTCATGATGAAAGAACAACATAATATAATTGAATCTAACCCTATATTTGAAAATTCAGGGCTAAGAATGTGATGAATTATAGAAGAGTTTTAAGGCACAAGGGAAGTGCAATTCCCTTGATTAATTCCCACATACCTAGAGTCGAATTTCATAAGAAGAACTCGGAGAATCAAAGAAGAAAAAATGAAAGCCATAGCTTTCTCTTAGAGAATTGCCTGAGTACATCGTACTTTTGCTATTTGGGTTTTGGAAGGAATAAGGGAAAGGGTTGACTATACCTCTAAAATCCCTCCTAAAAACACCCTAAATGATGTAGTTTAGAAGTTAAGTTGGTAGGATGTTAAGAAATTACCCCTAAAACACATAATGAAAATTCTGATCGATAGGTGGTACGACTCAACCTACGAGTCGTACCATGGTCTTACGATCCATACCATGAGTCGTGGTTAGGGACTCTGCTCCGACTCAATCCTATGAAGTTTGCCATGGATGCCTCCTATTACTCATACCTGAATCATACGGTTGGTGTTATAACTCGTAACTAATCCTAGCCTGCATCTGATCTTTCCAACGACTCCTCCTACGAGTCATACCTAGGTTCCACGAGCTGTAGCTTCACTCGTGACTACTCAGGATTTCCCTTCCAAGATCTATGTAGTTATCCACGACTGCCATGTACGAGCCATACCTCTATTGTGAGATACATAACTTCCAATCATGGTTCCTCCAACCTAAATCTCAAACATTTACCCTCCCCCAGTTATGAATCCAAATTGACTAGGGATGTGAGTTCTGAGTGACTAGGGATGTGAGTCCCGACCAGCTAGGGATGTGAGTCCCGATTGACTTGGGATATTCTCATTACTACAGCTAACCAGAGACAAGTATATTTGCCACTTTCATCATGCAATATTCATTTTGATAGGATTAGAAATATCTTCTAGAAGACATAGGCTCGACAAGTTAACAAATTATTCACATGCTTTATCATCGTAATTCACATCATCATAGAACCAATACATTATAAGATTTAACAGCTCACCCCTACGAGCATGCTATAGATCTGCATTCACTATTCTATCATGACATCTCAATTCCACACTCATCTCATTCAATATGTAACACAAGGTGATGCATAGTCAAGGGTAGTTTTTAGAAACATACTTTTCATCATCAACCTCATCATCATTTCACATTTATCATAAATCACTTCTTTTACGAACTCTTCATCCATGGGCATTTTAGATTCAACAATTTGAAAAACAATTTTTATAAGGAAAAAAATAATTTAGAATTCGCCCAACCTTCATATTCCATCAACATAAGTACAATCTAATCATACACAATCAATTAAATAGAAAACATGGTGATGATGCATAATTTACTTTCATTTGCTGAAGCCCACAAACTCCAACTCATTCCAACATGGTTATTAATGTCATAATCGGGTCATTAGGGTTAACATTAGAATATTTCCACAATTCCATCATGTTCATGGATTACTATGATAATCAAGGAGAAATAAACAAATTTCATTCAATACTCAAGCCAATTTATGAAGAACATGCTACACTCTTGCATTCCCAACTTATATGTCACAATTCAAGACAACCCATTGTTTATATCACAAATAATATCATAATCACAGTAGATAATAGCATTTATGAGGAATATAAAAGAAATTTACCCATAAAACAATCCCTAGATCATGCTTTTCTAGATATTTTCAAATCAGGTTTTTAATAAAAATATTTTTGGGGAACAAGGATGGAAGAGTATCCTTGTTAAAAGACCCGCATACCTGGTAGAAGAAATTCAACTTGAAATTGCACCTTGAAGCTCTTGAAGGAAACCCTTGAATCTTGAGAGAGGGAAGGAAGAAATGTTTTAGAGAGTATTTTGAGAGAATGAGAGATTAGGTTTAGGAAAACCCTTAAAAACGTGCAAGGTAGTACCCAAAACGACATAGTTTAGTAGTTAAAAGCATAAGAGTTTATGAAAATGCCCCTGGAGAAAACTAGAAAAACTGCCCGAACTGAAGACACGACTCACGTGACGAGTCGGTGCCAACTCAAACGACTAGTTGACACGCCCGTTAGGTACACTGGAAAAGATACACAGGTTTGGCATCCTCAAAACCCCGACCGACATAACGAGTCGTTACCCCACCCAACGACTCATTAGACCCACTAGTCAGGTCCACTGGAAGATTACTTCAGAACTTTAGATTCCTCAACTCACGATCAACATGACGATTCATTGCTTCCTCTAACGACTCGTCAAGTCCACCCGTCAAGTTCACTGTATAATATTTCACAACTTAAACTCTTCCCATCTAACGACTGACATGATGAGTCGTTCCCACAATTAATGACTTGTCACCTCCTTCCATAAACTACACTGACTTCTCAAGTGATTCACTACCCAACGACCAACCTAACAAGCAGCAACGACTTGTCGGGTCATCTGTGGCGACTGGGCTTGCCATCCCCTCCTTGCACTTCTTCACGGGTCAAACCATGACTTGTTAGGTCTCCAAATGAGTCGTTTTCTGACTCGTTCTGAGGCAAATTTCTGCTGACTTTTTCACTGAGGTTCATCTAACTTCGGGTTTTAAATCTTGAGAACTTTTGGGTGTTACACTTCTTCAACTTTGGCAACTTGCATTTTTGCAATGTTTGTTTGTTAGCAAACCGCTATGACTTCTTTAAAGTTCACCTTGACTCCTTCTTCATCATCATGTTGAGATTCCTCCCATGAGTCTAGTTGAGTTATGCCTCATTTTTCACTTCTTCTTGTTATGCCCCTCAAGGTCTCCTGCACTTTTTCTTTTAGAGAACTATCGCTTTCTACTTGGGGAGTTGATGATTCCATGTGCATTGAGGGATTTACATTCTTTTCCGCATTAGATTCCCATCCAAAAAAGGATTGGAGCATGGCTTCCATGCACCAACATATATTGCTTCTTCCCTCACATGTCATGGAATCATTTCTATCAAGCTTAGGAGCACAACTTCGATCATAGCTTCTATAACGAGAAGTGAACTCATTTGGGCATCTACCATAATTTCTATCATGAACACCACATAATGTGCATCTATATCGACCATAGGAGAATGAAGGTGCACTCATCTCTCTTCTAGGGGCATATTTGCAATCATGCCAATAGTGTGGTCCTCCACAATAGGGACATGGGTCAATATGATATGGTTACACACAAAAAACCTCCTCTTATTCCATGATGCTATAATAAAATTCAAATAAACAAAAACAAAAGTAAAAACAAAGCAATATGTAAAACAAAAATGCAAAACTAGTTTGAATAAACAAACAACTAATGGCGTATTACAACTCAATTCCCCAACAATGGTGCCATTTTTGATAACGTCCAAACTACACTCCTCATTTAGATAAAATGTAAGCGATCATTGTATCAAAATAAATATTCCTGATAGATTTTGGAGTTGAATCCCACAAAATATTGTGTTGATAATCCAAGATTTATAAAGCAATTCATACTAGAACGCATCGTTGTTCAACATTTGAAAATTAAATTGAGGGAAAATGGAAAATAGCATCTAATTCTAAATTAAAAATAAGTGGAGGAAATTCCAATTGTTGCAATCACAAATGAGATAGTTAGGGGTATGCTATAGATGAGTTAACCACTAAATCAGGATTTTCTTCAATGCCCTAGACTAAAAATTAGCATATATAGCGATGGATAATTCACATTCTCTTATTTTTCAACCACAAGAATATTTATGGCTTGGCTTTATTCAAATCTCAAAGATAATTCAAGTTATCAACCGCAAAATCTTGAGGAAGGACTAAGCAATCTCTTGCCTTGACCATCAATGGAGTGAAAATGTGGGTTTTGACTATCTCTAGATCAATCTATCACACCAACACTCCAAATCCTCACTATTGTTTTCTCATCTAATTATCACCTTTCTCTCTGAAGCAAAAGAAAAAAAAGTAAATCATAATTCATATTTGCAACCATCAATTTTAACAATTAAAACATGGGAGAAGATAATAGATCTATACTTGCAATAGGAATCCAAGAGAAATTTATCAATACCCATTCATTTTGACAAACCCACCATGAACACACCCATAGTTAGCAAATTAGTTATGCATATCAAGAGAGAGAGACAAGATACCAAGAGGATTCCCCCCAATAATCATCATATTTGCTTCACAAATTTGCTTCACAAATTTTCTTCACAAATTTGCTTCACAAGTTCTTACAACAATGGTGGAATTCCCCCAAAATGGGTTAAAGAAAAGAAGGCAGAAAGCAAATTTTGTCACTACAATTCTATGGTGTTTTTATTCTCTCTAGAATTAAATGTGTGGTGTGTGTTGATTCTTGTTGGTATACAATTTTGGTTAGTAAATATATGTACTCTCTTATGTATAACTTTCCAGAATTTCCCTTGGAGGCTTCTAGGAGCTTTGGAAATCATTTTGGATATTTTTGCCCTTCCATCAGCGAAATTGGGACACTTGCCCCTCGAATTACGAACAGCCTGTTCCAACATGTGAAGCACCGGTGAATAGCTGGTGCCAACTTGTGAACCAAAAATTATAGCTAGTGCCAACCTGTGAAGCACCGGTTAATAGCCGGTTCCACCTAGAAAGCACCGGCGTATAGCTGGTTCCAACATGCGAAACACCAGCGAATAACCGGTGTCAACCTGTGAAGCAGCGGTGAATAGGCAGTTCCACCTACGAAGCACTGGTGAATAGCAAGTTCCAACCAGTGAAGCCGGTGAATGGTCAGTGCCACCCTACGAAGCATTGGTGAATAACCGGTGCCAACCTATGAAGCACCGATGAATAGCAGGTGCAAACAGTTCCACCTATGTTTTGCAAGTCTTGATCCGCATTTATCCTGTTAAAAACATGTCTTCAGCAGCTATTTTTGTGTTCAAAATCTCCATTACCTTTGCTTCCTTCAAATTCTTGCATAGAGAAGAAAAAGGGCATAAAACCTTCCTAAATAAGTTGAAAGCCAAGCAAAAGGCCATGCATAAAAGCCGAATGAGTTGTTAAATTACCAACTCATCAGTACATACCTTGCCAAGGGTAAGAACCATGAAGGACTGATATCCTTCATGAGCCCAGTAGCATAAGGAAGACACTCCTAACTGGAGAGAACTTCTAAGGCTAGGGGTAAGGGAGATACTCTCAACTAGCGAGGACCCTTATCCTATTGTAGCATTTAGTTATGAGTCCTAGATATATTGAACCCTGGCCTACTGGGTGTTAAATACTATTCCCAAAACCATGCATAGTGCTCATATTTTAATTATGAAACATGGGTTTTACATGAACTTGTTTAAAAATATGGTGAATACATAGATTCCTTGACATATATAAACATGCTATGAAAATAAATGCTGAAAATACATGAAATTCATACATACTTGAGTAAATTATCATAACATGAAAATAGAGATTCATGAGAGTTTTTCATAGAAATCCTATAATAATATCATAAATCATAGGTAGAAGCGTGAAAGAATAAAATTCATCAGGGATTCATAAAGTTTTCATTACAAAGGTCCAATCCAAGAAATTCATAAAATTCATAATTGGAGACTTGAAGAAATTGAATTCATGTAATTATGCTACGGATTGTGCAGGAGGGTGGAATAGATCCCCCATAAATAACCCCATATTCATGGGCTTGATGACTTCTTTCTTAGACCTAACAACCAAGAGAGTTGAGAAGAAGAAGAACCCTAGGAACTTGAGAGGTTTGATCGTCAACTTATGGTGTTTTGAGAGATATGGGAGTTTATGCTAAGTAAAATCTCTAATACACCCTTAAATAAACCCAAAACATGCTAGTTTAGGAGTTAAATACATAGGAAGTTATGAAAATACCCTTAATAACATGTTTGAGAAAATAATTCCGGCAGTCTTAACGACCCGACTAACGATTTGTAAGTCCCCTTAATGGTTCATTATTGACCACCATCACCCCTGAAGTAAAATTTCAACTCTCTGATCTACCCCTCTAGTATTTCAGAACGACTAACTAAATGAGTTGTCACGATGATTGACGAGTCGTTCCTCCAACCATTATAGCTAGGCAAAATTTTCAAAATTCAAAAATTTCTCCTTGCAATAGATAACTTAGTGATCCTTTAAGTGTCCTAATGGGTGACGTAATGGTTCATTCTATATCCTAGTGCCAAATCCTACTATTTTCTTCTTCATATCTTGGATATGATCTTAGGGACTTTTGGGGTATTACATAATCTCCCACATGGGAATATTCATCCTCAAATGGAGACTAACAGAACTTAAATGATGTGGAAAAAGTTGTGATCCTAAAATTGAAAGCTATAAGCTGAGTATTGATGGAGTGACTGAAATTGAACAAATATAGATATACTAAACTGAATTCATGAAATCGTACATGCATACTTAGGCATGAAAGGTACTGGGAGACTTGAAACTCATATGAAACTACATAGAGTACTAAGGATGAAACTAGTACCTCATGTTGGATCTCAACTGGAAGGGTTGAGGTAAGGGTATATGGCCATCATATCTGCTTTGCATTCTCATGTGGCTCCCTTTACAAGTTGATTCCTCTAGAAGACTTTCACTAAAGCCGCCTCCTTAATCCTCAACATCCAAACCTAAAGGTCAAGAATCTCAAACGAAACCTCATCACAAGTGAGGTTATCATTCACACCAATACTCTATACAGGAAAAACTAGAGTCGGATCACCAATGCACTTCTTTAATAATGACACATGGAAAATTGGATGTACTGATGCCAACTTTGAGGGCAACTTACACTCATAATCAACATTGTCAACATGCCTCTGAATTCTATAAGAACAAACATATCAAGGACTAATCTTTTCCTTCTTTTCAAACCTCATCACTCCCTCCATGAGTGAAACCTTTAGAAATACCAAATAATCAACTACAAACTCAAGCCCTTTCCACCAAACATTCGCATACGATTTCTAATAACTTTGAGTTATTTTCAGCCTTTCCCTGATAAGCCAAACCTTCTCCATGGCCTCAAAAACTAATTCCTGCCTTACCAATGTAGCCTAGCCTACCTCAAACCATCCAATAGGTGATCTACATCTCTGCCCCATAAAGAGCCTCAAACGGAGCCATCTGAATGCTTGAGCGATAACTGCTATTGTAGGCAATCTCAATGAGAGGCAAGTGATCATCCCAACTACCCTTGAAATCAAATATGCAAGATATCAAAATGTCCTCTAAAGTAAGAATGGTCCACTTGGCCTAACCATCTGTTTGCGGGTAAAAGATTGTGCTAAGCTTCACCTAGGTACCAAGACCTTTCTGAAACGATCTCCGAAAATAAAAGGTGTACTAAGTACCCCTATCATAAATGACAGACATAGGGACCCCATGCAACCTGACTAACTCCTAAATGTAAATTCTAGCATAGTCCTTGACTGAATATATAGACTTAACTGGCAGAAAATATTCTGTTTTAAAACCTCATCACTCCCTCCATGAGTGACACCTTTAGAAATACCCAATAATCAACTGCAAACTCAAGCTCTTTCCACCTAACAGCCACATATGATTTCTAATTACTTTTGAGTTATTTTCAGCCTTTCTTTGATAAGCTAAACCTTCTCCATGGCCTCATAAACTAATTCTGGCCTTACTAATGTAGCCTAGCCTACCTCAAACCATCCAATAGGTGATCTACATCTCTGCCCATAAAGAGCCTCAAACGGAGCCATCTGAATGCTTGAGTGATAACTGCTATAGTAGGTAATCTCAATGAGAGGCAAGTGATCATCCCAACTACCCTTGAAATCAAACATGCAAGATATCAAAATGTCCTCTAAAGTAAGAATGGTCCACTTGGCCTAACCATCTGTTTGCGGGTAAAAGATTGTGCTAAGCTTCACCTGAGTACCAAGACCTTTCTGAAACGATCTCCGAAACTACAAGGTGTACTAAGTACCCCTATCATAAATGACAGACATAGGGACCCCATGCAACCTGACTAATTCCTAAATGTAAATTCCAGCATAGTCCTTGATTGAATATGTAGACTTAACTGGCAGAAAATATTCTCTTTTAAAACCTCATCACTCCCTCCATGAGTGACACCTTTAGAAATACCCAATAATCAACTGCAAACTCAAGCTCTTTCCACCTAACATCCACATATGATTTCTAATTACTTTTGAGTTATTTTCAGCCTTTGTTTGATAAGCTAAACCTTCTCCATGGCCTCATAAACTAATTCTGGCCTTACTAATGTAGCCTAGCCTACCTCAAACCATCCAATAAGTGATCTACATCTCTGCCCATAAAGAGCCTCAAACGGAGCCATCTGAATGCTTGAGTGATAACTGCTATTGTAGGCAATCTCAATGAGAGGCAAGTGATCATCCCAACTACCCTTGAAATCAAACATGCAAGATATCAAAATGTCCTCTAAAGTAAGAATGGTCCACTTGGCCTAACCAGCTGTTTGCGGGTAAAAGATTGTGCTAAGCTTCACCTGAGTACCAAGACCTTTCTGAAACAATCTCTGAAACTACAAGGTGTACTAAGTACCCCTATCATAAATGACAGACATAGGGACCCCATGCAACCTGACTAACTCCTAAATGTAAATTCTAGCATAGTCCTCGATTGAATATGTAGACTTAACTGGCAGAAAATATTCTAACTTAGTCATCTGGTCAAAAATCACCTATATAGAATCATGTTGTAGGTATGTACGAGAAAAATATGTTACTAAGTCCATATCTCTTCCTACTTCCAAGTAGGAATGCTTATATCCTGAGTCATACCTCAAGGTCATTGTTGCTCAACCTTAACCTATTGTCAATTTGGACACTTAGTCACAAACTCTGCAATGCCCTTCTTTATGCCATTCAACTAATAAACTTCCCATAGATTACGGTAAGACATGGTGTCACCTGGATGGATAGAATACTCAGATCTATAAGCCTCTCTAAACATCCACTCTCTCAAGTCAAACACCTTTGGAACATACTATCTCCACCAATATTGGAGTACACCATCTTCCCCTTTGGAGAAAATCTCCATTTACTGATTTCAGATAGCTTCCTTCAACTTCACTAAGGTAGGATCCTCATCTTACCTTGTGTTAACTTCTAACACCAATGAAGAATCTAATACAATCTTAATAATGCCACCACCATCTACTAAGACTGTAAGCCAAACCCCTAACTGAGCAAGCCTATGGACATCTCTAGCCAATTCCTTCTTCCCATCCTCCACAGACTCCCCAATGGACAACCTACTAAGAGCATTAGCGACCATATTGGCCTTACCTGGATGATAAAGAACACTCATATCATAGTCCTTAAGAGGCTTAATAAAACTCCTTATCCATAAATTCAAGTCCTTTCCTTCTGAGTAAACACATAATGAAGGCTTTTGTGGTCCATGAATACATCCACATGCATATTATACAAATAGTGCCTCCAAATCTTCAATGGAAAGACCACCGCTGCTAACTTAAGGTAATGCATCGGGTAATTCTTCTCATGAGTCTTAAGCTGTCTCGAGCCATAAGAAATGGCCTTACCATGATGTATCAACACACACCCAGGGACAACTTCAATGGAATTACAATACTCTAAAAAACCACCCGCGCACTCTAGTAGGGTTAGGATCGGAGAAGAAATAAGTCGACCCTTTAGCTCCAGAAATATCTTCTTACATGCATAGGACCACAGAAACATGACCTTCTTCTAGGTCAACCTTATCAAGGGTGAGGCAATGGATGAAAATTCTACTACAAACCTCCAATAGTAGCAGACTAAACCCAAAAAGCTTCTAATATTCGTAGGATTGACAGGTCTAGGCCAGTTCTTCACTACCTCTATCTTGTAAGAATCTACCTACACACTCTTATTACACACCACATGCCTAAGAAATGCAACTGACATCTACCAAAATTCATATTTGCTGAATTTAGTAAATAGCTGACGGTCCTTATGTGCTTACAACACAATCTTCAGAAGAGCAGCATGGTCCTCCTCACTTCGATAGTACATAAGGATATCATCTATGAAGATAATGATGAATATATTTAAATACTACTTAAGCTCCCTATTCAAAAAATTCATAAAAGTTATAGGAGCATTTGCTAGTCCTAAAGGCATAACAATAAACTCATAGCGACCATACCAAGTCTAGAAGGCAGTCTTCGAAATGTCACACTCTCTAACTCTGAGATGATGATAGCCAAATTCGAGGTCTATCTTTAAGAAGCAACTAGCACCCTGAAGATGATCTAACAACTCATCAATCCTTGGAATGAGATACTTATTCTTGATTATGACTTTGTTCAACTAACGATAGTCGATGCATATCGTAAGAGAGCCATCTTTCTTTCGTATGAATAGGACTAGAGCAACCCATAGGGACTTACTAGGCCTGATGAAACCTCTATCCAAGAGATCCTTCAACTGTTCGTTCAACACCTTATGGTAATTGGAGCCATTATGTAAGGATGAATAGATATGGGTTGCATATCAGGAGGGTGGTGCATCCCAAAATCAATCTCCTGCTCGGAAAATTCTCCTAGTAGATCATCGAGGAATAATTATGTAAGGATGAATAGATATGGGTTATGTCTCAGGAGGGAGGTGCATCCCGAATTCAATCTCCTGCTCAGAAAGTACACCTAGTAGATCATTTGGGAACACCTCTATATACTCACAAACAATAGGAATTGACTGAAGAGTCAGGGTTTTGGACTTAGAATCCTTAACCCAAATTAAATAATATACACACCCCTGGAGGTCATCTTCCTAGCCTTAAGATAGGAAACAAAATAAATTACCAGCACTAAATAACTACCCTTCCACTCTAGGACTGGTTTACCTAGAAATCAAAACTCTATAATACAGTTTCTGCAATTAACTGAAGCATAGTAAACATACAAAAAATCCATGTTGTAGATTACATCGAAGCCGGTCGTATCTAACCCTACTAAGTCGGCTAAGGTGACTTTCTAAGGAACTATAACAAGACAATTTTGGTATACGCTCTGTGCTAAGATTGACTCATCCATGGGAGTAGAGACGAAGAAGGGTTCTAAGAGGATTTTAGGAATGACACCGAAACTGATAGCAGCATAGGGAGTCATGAAGGATAATGTGGCCCCTTAATACAATAAGGCAAAAACATGTAGTTGAAAAACTCATGACATACCCGTGACAGCATAAGGTGATCTCTCCTGCTCCTAGCATCATGAAAGTGCATAAAAAGGGTTCTGGTGCTACCTTCAACCTACAATCAGTTCCGAAAATTCATAGATATGTTGAGCAAATTATCTATGAGTATACCTCTAGCTGGTGCTTTGATTCAAATGTAGGGATATGCAAAATTTATGAAGGAACTCTTGAAGAAAAAGAAGGTGGTGGATATGGGCACCGATAAGGTGACCCATCATTGTAGTTCTGTTATGACTAGCAACCTTCCTCCAAAATGTGAACACCCTAGGGTATTATCCATTCCTTCCACAATTGGCTTGTGCATGTTCAATAAGGCTTTGTGTGATCTCTGTGCTAGTATCAATCTCATGCCTCTCATGATATTCAAAAAGATTAAGTTAGGGAGACCCAAACCCACCACTATGAGGTTGTTGATGGAAGATAGGTCAATCAAGTGACCTATTGGAGTGCTAATCGATGTTTTTGTGAAGGTGGATAAATTCATACTCCCAATTGATTTTGTTTTGCTATATAGTTAAATGGACATCGAGGTGCAAAATATCTTAGGGTGACCTCCACTAGCAATGGGAAGGGCTTTAATTGATATAGAGCTTGAGGAACTAAAGTTTCAGGTAGGAAGTTATAAGGTCTCCTTCAATGTATGCCAGCCTATCAAGCCTCCGGATGAGTGTAAGGTCATGTCAGTGCTCGTTGGGGAAGAAGAGCATTATGAGTCTTTGGATGATGAGAGTGAAGTGGAGGAAGACCCTATGGAATATTGAAAATTGAGAAGGTATCCATCGTGCCACGATGGTAACTAAGGCGCTTCTTGGGAGGCAACCCAAGCATTCTTATCTTGAGCATTTTCATTTTTTGTTGTTTTTGTTTTATAGGACTAAGTGGATGTGAAGCAGGGAGGAGGAGTACAAAACAGGGCAGGCACCGCGCTAGACCGGCGAATTGCAGGTCCAGATGTATGAATTGCCAATGCAGATGCGCGAACCACCAATTCCTTGATTAAGAGAGGTAGAAACCCGGGAAAAAGTAGAAAAAACCATTTACGTAATGATGGAACACCGACACCAGTACACGAACCGGCGAGTGAATGTCGGCTCAAGTTAGAATGCCTGGGATATGAGGCACAAATGGCGGCCCATTGGAAGAACACAGAGTCCAATCTACGAACTGCCGGTCAACCACTAGATATTATACAAAAAAACTTGGCACAAAATGAAGGTCAGTAGTGTTAAGACGGAGAACCATCGTTCCTTATTGCCGACCACCGATGAGACGTCAAAAAAGGTACGTGCTTTGTCTAAAAATCTTGACCAACCCATTGACCGGCCCAACTCTGATTTGTTTTAAACCTCCGCTAACCAGATACATCACCTTTTTATTCTCCCAAAATTCCCCCTTTTCCCACCTTTTCAACTTCTCCCATACACCATTCCATCTTCCAACACTTATCCCCCCTTCCCACTTCCTTTCAATCAACTCATCATTGATCCCCATATCTCATTAACTCATTTAAAATTTCATCTCACCTTTCCATTAACCAATCCCATCCCTCATTTTTTAACTATAAAAAACCCTCACAAACTATTTCCTTTTTATTATTCTAACTCATTCCTACTCTCTACTACCCGCACAAGCTTTCCACCAATGTTGTGCAAGTTCAAGCTTTCAATTTCTCATCTCTTCTTAATCTTGTGTTTTGGTATGTGATTCTAAAGTCAGACATTGTTAAAAATTCTAGTTCTTATTATATATGAACTTTGATATTAGCATGTATCTCCCTTATTTCCACTCCCCATTTTCCCCAAATTTGTATGATTCAGGGTATGTGTGATAAATGTTGTTGATGTTATGATGTTATATTTTTTGCGGTGAGGATCTTATTTCTAAAAGTTGTGGGGGAGGTTATTGCTCTTCTAAAGTAGGGCGTTGTCACGATCCGACCATAGGTCCGGATTAAGACATGGGAAAAGGAACCCTGAGAAGCTCCATGTCGACCCATGGAATGAACATAACATCTAACTCATTCATAATAAAGTGGAAGATCAACGTAATTAAATATAGAGGAAGTATGATAATCTTATATCATCAAAAAACGTAACTCATGTTCGAAGCTAATTACATTCTACGTCTGAAAAGCCGCTTCTACTGACGAGTTAATTGGAAAAGACCCCTAACTAACACACTAAAGTCTGAAACTAAAAGTACTAGATACAACTGAAAATAAGGGCACTCGAAAGATGAGGACTCACTAACTTTTGCTGATATGTGAAAATGCTACAGGTTTGGCTAATGATGAAATTAAGCCTTTATCATGAAAGGATACATCATAGAGTATGCGGTCAGTACATGGAATGTACCGAGTATATAAGATAAGTAAAATCTCTATGTATGTAAAATCATAAATCATGCATATCATAAAACATAATCATGATAAGATTCTGAGAGTACGACTTGCGTGCTATTTTCTGAAATCATGATAAGAACATAACAGAATATCATAACTGAATCGAATGAACTAAAGCTGAAAAATTGATAATTATAAATAATACTGAACATTGGGTCAAACCTGTTTAAAACATAATATAATGACTCATGAACATGCATAACTGAAATCATGAGGAATAATGGGAGACCCATCATATAACTGACATTACCACGATAGAGCTTACGTGGTTTCGATGATCACACTCAAGTGGGCAGAGCCGTCCAAAGCTTTCCTAGGGCTAATGATGCTACCGTGAGATTGATATCAAGCTGGAGACCCCTTACGGGCAGGGGAAGCTCACAAGGGAGGTGCCAAATGATCTGAACATACCTATATTGGTGTGTAGTTCTGAGGAATAGGGTTGACTGACCCTTAGCTTACCCGGTGCTAGACACTACTCCCAAAAACATACATATGCACTCATCGATTTTCAACGAAGCTGAACCATCATCTAGTGACAAAGATGACTCATAATGTATATACATAAATCTAAAATCATAATATGAGGATCCTTAGGATCAAACCATACCACAAGCTGAAAATAGTGGGAGACTAGACTCAAAAATCCATGTGGTAAGCTAATAACATGCAATTTAGATAAATCATGAAACATATTTTATAATATGGGCTTTCCTAATACTTAAACATGCTTGACACAGACTTGATCATTTGAAAACGTGAACATAGACATGGGTAACTCGAAATCATACTTTCTTCATAAACATCTCATCATGTTGGAATACATATTTCATAGATCTCAACTTTCATGAACTTTTATCGATGGGCATCATAATTTATAAAACTTGAAAACACAATTTATAATTGAAAACATTGTAAAATATTCCCATTAATCATAATTCAACATTAGAAACCTGATTAGATCATACCCATCATTGAAACATAGAGAATTCACATGTTGGGTTTAAAGTCCATAGATTTATCAATTAGAATTTTGTAAATTGACGAGGGATTGGACATGATGTGGATGGCTACACCCATTCATAGATTTACATACCTGTTGAAATCTGATTTCACAACTTCCTTGATTGCCCAATGAGAATTTAGGGAAGAAAATGAGGAATTTAGGCTTGATCACCTTTAGAACTTCTAGACTTGCATGCATTGAAGTGAATAGGCCTAGAATTAACTTACCCCTCTTAAAACACTTTATTATAAGCTTAAAACAACAGAGTTTAGGACTTAGAAACTTAGGAATTACAGAAAATCCCTTAATAAATTCGCAAGGAAAAACACACTACTAGTCCCAACAAGGACTGGACGGATCATCGTCAGTGACCGTGACTCGTGGTCACCTCTCATTGCCATAACTGGAATTCCATCTTCACTGGTCACCATGAGGGACACCATGACTCGTTGTGTGCCCGACAACTCATGGTGACTGGTCATTAGGTGCACTGTCCAAATCTTTCACCCTTCATTCAAACCTTGACCACGGACCACCTGACAATTGGTGGTGGTGACCACGACTCATGGTACCACCCGTGTTAGCCTCAAACTCAAAAGCTCATCCATGTCCAGCCTCCTCCCCACATGTCAGTTAACAACTCGAGGCACACCCAAAGAGTCACTAGATGACTCGTCCTACGACATAGTGCAGGAACTCCTATTTTCTCTATTTCAAATCCCAGGTGTGATCATAGGATTTTCGGGGTATTACAGGTGTCCCATGAGGTGTTCAATACATGTATTCGGCGTGAAGCCTACATAACCTCAGGGGCTACAAAGGAACCAGTTTGCCTGATGATAGATCGGGTCATGTTGTTCATAAGGGTAAATCATCTTATTTCTTTTACTAAGATTGCTTGGGTAGTAAATGCTTAAATATGGTGTGAATAAGTTCATAGGAGGGTGATATTTTGGATTTTTATCTTAAGGCACAATAGGGATGCGACAATAGCGTAATATATCAATCAGGCCTGGTGAAACATCAGATGGAACACCAATTCGGGAAAATTAGCTTTAGGCCACTACCTTAAATCTGTGTTCAATTGTCTCTTCAAGGACTGTCACCAGCGACCCATTCGCAAGTCACCAGTTGAATGTATAAAAACATGTGTTCTGACAAGTGTCGACGGTGCGTCGACGTTCTGCGGGTCACCGAAGTCCCGCTGATGCTACCAGCTCTTTCTATGATGTTCCTTCCTCGTGTTTCTCATCCAATATTTAGAGTAGTCATTTGTTTTATTTTATCATTAGAAAAATAAAAAAAGAAATATTGTTCCATAGCACTAACATCAATTTTGTAGAATCATGTCTGCTTCTAGGAACTCAAGCAAGGGAAAGACCATTGCCACAACTAAAGCAAAGAGTAAAGGGAAAGCCAAGGATGCCCCAACCCCCGCCAATGTCGGAGAGGATATTATCTTTTGTGTGCCCAACATAAAAGGGAACTATGTTATTTGTGAGGGCCGCTCGATCATGGTAGAGTAGTATTTTGACTTGGCGGGGATGAGGGGAAACTTCCCCAAAATCACTGAAAAGTTCAGCGACCGCCAGTAGCATGTCTTCGCCAACCCTCTCCCGAATTTCAATAGGATCTTGGTACCTAAGTTCTACACTTCTTACCAGTCAAGGCAAGCGAACGTGAAACATAGAGGCAAAGTTGAGGACTTTCCTGCCTACCTTCATTTTTGTGGAGAGGTGTTGAGGTTGATATCATGCTAGCAGCCATAGATTTTATATTTTGGGAGGATGGAATTAACAAGAGCACTGACTATTCGGTCCACCACGCGAACAAAGAGGATCAACTTAGTGTCATTGGACCTGTCATTACCACCAAAACACCTCTATGGTTATCAATGCATGGTGATATATCTCGCCATGATCTAGACTTCAAGGCCAATTTGTGGCTCGACATCATTTGTCGCCGAATCATGCCCTGCATGAAAGAATAGTGGGTGAACTTGGAAGTGGCCATCATTATTTATTGTATTATGATAGGGGTTTCCATCAACTTTGGTGAGATAGTGGCCAATAAAATAGATAGAAAGAAAAGACAAACCAGAACTTCAAGCCATATGTTGTGCTTATATCACAGCTCTTCCTGAGAGCGAGAGTACCCCTTTTCCCGAATAAGACCCTTAGCTCCACCTCCTGTGTGATCTCTATCGCTAAAAAAATGGACATTGATGTTGCCAAGAATAAGAGGCAGTGAATGCAAGCCTTTGAGTTTCTAGATGCCTCTATCACCCCTAGGTCAGAGCCAGTCCCCATTGCCTCTGATCTCAAAATGCCACATCTTGAGGCATCGAGTCAAGCTTCCAGAGGAGCATCAGTTTGAGGTTCGTCACCTACTCCCACCTCCTAACACCCAAGTGGTCTTCATAAGCTTGCGGAGATGACCCACTCATATGAAGGTCAACTCCAATGACTAGCTAAGAGTCTCCCTGTTCTTATCATGAAAATAGTTAAGAAGGAGCTCAAGTCGATTAAAGACAGCTTGAGAAGGCTGTTACTCGTGTAAGTGTGGTTGAGGGAGTTGTCACCCTCTCTCTAGGCTGAGGTTCGGGAATGGAAGAGTCGGATGCCTATGGCAGTAGCCAGCATGAATGCTCTTGACGCAACTATGCTTGCCCCTTCTTCAGCTTGAGGCCTTATCGATGGTTTGGTCGAGGGCTTAGGTGATAATGAGGATGACATGGATGATGTTGTCAAAGCTAGGAATGAAGCGGCCAATGATGTTAACGATAGTGAGGTTGATGAGTAGTGACCACAACAGGAAGTTCTTTCCCCTTTTTATTTTTCATGCATACATTGGGGACAATGTAATTTTTTTAGTTGTGGATGGGTTGAGTGTTGTGGTCCTTGTTGAATTTTTTTCCCTTGCCGGTCTTTTGTTTTTGATTTCTGAGGAGTTGCAAGCCTTTTTTTGGCTCATTTTAGCGATGATTGATGTTTGCCCTTTTCGGGCTATTTGTTTTGTTAAAATTGTGAATGAATGACGTGAAAAATATTGTATATTTTGTTAGTTCCAATGAATGGTTCTTTGTTCTTATTGCCTTAAGTTATGACCCAAGTTGATTCTCGCTTTTGTAGATAGTAGATATTAACTAAACTCCAAGGGTTTTCTTCGTACCACAGTTCTTTATCAAGGAGCATTTTTCTTTTTGTTTTTTTTTATGGTCCAGTCGGGTTGACATTTCCTAATGATAGATTGTGAGGCTACTATCTTAAGGGAAAATGACACGTCTCTCTTTGAGCTTCTGTGGAAATGTTTTTTAGAGGTATCACCAAAAAATCTTGTATGGCATGAAAAATGATGTTGGAAGAAAAAAAAAGGGCATTTGAAATGGGAAAGGTGGCACTCTCTTATCATACATTGCATATTCCCTGTTTGGTCTGTGAATTCACATGCTCTATTGCCTTGAATCAAAATCTTGTGATAATAATGACTTTTGGTAACTCTTTGGGTGTGATGTCTTGTGTGGTAAGGCTATTTGAATGAATCTCATGCATCTCTTCTTGTCTAGAACTTTCCCTAAGTGTGACTCAAGGAGAAATCCTTGATGTAGCTATACTTAGAACATGATTTTAGGGTTTTGTTTAATTAGTCACTTCACCCAAATTGACCTCCAAAAACATCTTCTCTAGCTAGCCATTATTGAGCCTCTGGACTGTTTATTCTTGGAAACCTTATTACAAGACAATGTCCCTTTTGAAATCCTCTTCTTTGGTAGCCATCCTCCCTAATTGCTAGTGATGAATGAATGGAAATAATGGAGTCTTGAACTCCAAGACATATGGAGAGAAAAGGAAATCAATGAAAAAGAGGCAAAAAGACTAAGTTTGGGGGTTTACAAGAAAGGGGGAAATGTGATGAGCCTAAATGTGAGGTTGCACTAAATTATGATCAAAATGAATGAATTGATGGGTTGAGAAGCCTTGAATCATTAAAAGATTAAAAAAATAGTGAAATGGTGTTACCTCTTACTTTGACAATGCTTAATGTGAGAGCCAAAAGAGCTTTAAGGAGGACTTTTGAGAAATAAAAAAATTGAAGATGATGAAAAAGGAAGAATAAGGTGGAGTGGTCTAAAGAGTATGATGGAGCAGATAAAAGTGATAACAGAAAGGCACTAGGGAGGTTCTACTCACTAGAGATAAATAATTGTCCTACCCTTACCCCTAGCCTTCATCATGACCCACAAGTCCTAATTGATTTTGAGTGTAGTTTCTCTATAGTAGTGGTGACTCACACGTAGGGCAAGCATATGGTTCAAGTTGTGTGAATGGAGATTTCTTTTGTGAGAGTGAGCGTTATCATATTATTCTATAATCCCTTGTGTGTGCATTAGTTTATTATGAGGAAAGGGATTCTCTCTTTTAGTGAGTGGCATCACTGCCTTTTGAGTACGTACATTCATTAATGTAAAGGTGTGACTGAGGCATGAGCAATGTGAGCTCCAAAGCAAACTTTGAATATGAAGTGATCATGATATGAGATTCTATGTGTATTTGTTTAGATAAACCATGCCCTTATTTTGCGAAATGAAAGCGGTTGTGGATCATGCCTATGCATTGTGGTTGCCTCTTGAAACTTTTCCACAGTTTTAGGGGAAATTGTTTCTCTTTTTCCTTGAGTTGGTAGCATTTTTGGGTTGTCTTAGGTTCAGTGGTCCTTGTTGGATAATTTCATATTTCACATGCTATCCATTTTCTCAATTGAAAAGAATTTCATTACATGAGGACAAACAACGTTTCATGATTGGGGGTTTGATGAGTTGGTAATTTACTAACTCATTATGATTTTAAGCATGAACTTAGCTTAGTTTTTAAGTATTTTAGTTGGATTTTATTCCCTTTTCCTTTGTATGTTGAAAGCACCTAACCTGAAGAGTAGGAGCATGAAATTGAGTAAAAAGGATGAGATTTAGGTGGAAACCGGTGCTCCACCAGTGGGCACCGGTGAAACGCCGGCTGACCGCAGGCAACCACTGGAATAAGGAACAATTGCAACCAGAAGCTTTCTTAACAATAGCCGGTGAACCGCTGGTGCCATCGCTGGTTTTCTTTGGAATTCACTTGACACCAGAGGATATCAACCGGCGGCGTGCGAATGGACAACGGCGAACCACTAGTTACTCGCAAGTGAAAGACGCCAAAAAAGGGCAAAAACGTGGAACCCAGAAATAGAGGAGAATGTTATGACCTTCTTTTGTACATATTCTATAAAAGTACTATGAACAAGGAGATTATTATACTCTATCACTTTTGGAAGAGAGATTTGCATAGAAAATAGAGTTTTGAATTTTTTTTTCATCTTCATCCTCTTTAGCAAGGTATATCCACCATTGCAAAGACATTTTTAGCCTTATTTTCTTTACACTTAATTATGAAATTATTGAGTATATTGATAAATAAGCTCTTTTTTTTCTCAACTATGAGTAGCTAAATCTATAGCTGGAGGTGTGCGATGATAGATATTTGATTTAACTGGGTATTGCTAGATTTATTTTGTTATTACTTAATTAGTGTAAAACTATTGATTTCTCCTAAAATTGTAGTTGATTGCTCATAATTTCAAATATGGGTATTGTTTACTTTCTTAGTTTTGCCTTAAAATATGTAATAGGGGAGAATTTAATAGTGGGTTCAGATTCGATTATGCGGGGATGGGCTAGAAATAGCTCAATCGCTAAATCAAACCATATTGGAATAGTTGAATTGTATGTTGAGGTTCAAACGAACTTGAGGAAAAAGTTCCCAAGTGGTTGAAAAACATCGGGCACCATCTTTTCGAAGGTTATTTACACATATAATTAGTAACTTGATTGTCTTGTAAATTACAATTCGATTAACATTTCATCTACATCACACCTCTGGCCTTTAGTCATTGTTGTTTCTCAATTTTTGTTATCTTGCTCTCTTAATTAGCTGAGTTTAGATTCAATATAATTATTGCGTTTACTCCCCCAAAATTTTCAATCACATGTCTTGCAAATTGATGAAAATTAATTCAAGTTAATATACAACTATCGCGTGATCATTTTATATTCCTTGTGGGATTCAATCCCGATATCTGTCCGATTATTTATTTTGATACAACTACCGTTTATGCTCTTTCATAGAGAAGGGTGTAGTTTGTATGTTATCATCTACGTCTAGTATTTTTCTTTGAATCACACTTAGG
Organism: Datura wrightii; assembly: GCA_035772735.1. NCBI lineage: Eukaryota > Viridiplantae > Streptophyta > Magnoliopsida > Solanales > Solanaceae > Datura > Datura wrightii. Next base: position 149,445,827 of record JASDFA010000001.1, on the reverse strand, counting down.
GAAAGCTATAGACAATTAAATATACACATGAATTTAGCCAAATATGTCATCACACAAGGCATCACAATTCAAGGGGTTTACATAATTTTCAAAATAATCTCAAAGGTATGACTTAAGATAAATTAGAATTTGAGTAAAAAATCCAATCAAAGAATGTACAACTCATAACAAGAAAGTGTTCAATTTTCTATTTCAAGTGTGCCTTTTCTCAAAATTATTTTGCAAAACCAACAAAATTTTTCCAGTGGTAACTCTTAAAGAAAGCGCAACAAAAAGACCAACAAGATTCTAGACTTGGCTTTTTCACTTAAGAAAGTAGCCTCTCAATCTATCATTGGAAAATGCCACCCGGTTCTACACAAAAGAAAAGAAAGAAAATAATGATCCTTGGGAAAGAACCATGGTAAATAAAACTCTTGGAGTTTATTGCTATCTACTACTATGAACAAGGGCGAATTTTTATAACTTGGGTCATCAATTATTTAGCAAAGTAGACTTTACCCATCATTGGCATTTAACATTGTTCACCCACCAAATCCATTTTAACACGAGCCCAACAAGGGCGCTCATCATATTAAACTCAAAATAATCCCGAAAACTGCGTTCATTCATCTAAGCATTAATTAGAAACACTAGAAATATATACAACATAAGAAATAACACTAGACAAGGGCAGTAAAGAACATAAATAATCATCCCATAAAGGGACATATCCCACCCCCAACTATGGATTTACATTGCCCCCAACGTACATATGAAGAACAAAGGATGGGAAGAACTACCCGGTGTGGCTACTCTTCAGCCTCATCATTGGCTGCTTCATTGTCATTTCTTTCATCTCTACGATCTACCTCATTTTCCTTGACTAAGACCTTGAATAAATCATCAATGGGGCGTCGAGCTGTCGATGAGGTAGCCATGGATGCATCAAGTAAGCTCATCTCTGGGTCTTTCATTAGTGCCCGAGTCTTTATCTCTTGTACATCAGCTTGGGGGGAGGAGACTGCTCCTTCTAACACATCATCCCGAGAACATACTTTATTCAAGCTATCAAAAACACTTTTCAACTCCTTCTTCACCTTCATAATGATAAGGGTTGGATGATTTTAAGCCAACTTTTGGGGTTGGTTCTCATGAGACTGTGTCATCTCAGCGTGTTTTGAATTCCCCCTATATGGGAGGATGAAGGAAGAGGTGAAGTACCTTTAGATGGTGCCTCATAGGATACCTGCCTCGATATCTTGGGTTGTGGGATGTTAAGGTCAGGAGCCATGAGAGTCTAATCCATCCCACGTGGGGTAGAGTCCTCAGGTGTGCCCCACTAAGGCATCCTCTTTAATTTGTTTTAGGAAGCATCAACATCCTTTATGTTGTCCATAGCAATGACACATGTGGAGAAGCTCCTGTTATCACTAGGAAATAGTGGAACTCCCGCTTTCATGCACAACTAACTAATGAGCACCGGGTTGGGCATTTAGGGACCTTGGTGCCTGGCTTTACTCTTCATCTGGCTGGAAACCTCCTCACCAACATTTATCAGTACCTCAAACATAGTTCCAGCAATTAGAATGTCTACTTCGAGATTCATTCTCTAATCATTTTTTGAAGGCATTAACCAGGAGCACACAAACTCTAGCCACAACATAGCCTCGAATTTAAGGTCTTGCCTTGTGATCTCACCCTATTATGGCCCAGAATGGCTAATCTTTGTAATGATACATGCAATCCACCCAAACTGATCTTCTTTGTTTGCTATTCTACTAGTAAATTCAGTCTCAGAGCCGACTCTTTCTGCCCATAACATAGCATTGATTGCATCCAAAGTGATGTCGACTTCCACGGCCCAAACCTTTACCGAGGGTAAGCAAGGAAAATCATCTACATTCCCGTTATGCTTCATGGAATCTTACCTTGCTTAGTATGAAGCATAGAATTATAGTATATGGTTGGGGTAGTAGTTGTGTGGATACTCTATGAACATATGCCATTGTATTATATTGAATTGGTGGGTGATGTTAGGGAAGGCACCCCCCCCCCCGCCTTCCAGATCGAAGCGCTTCTCCATAGTGATTGATTTATGAATGCATGTGGTGTAGTGCTTCTTCATATCAGGCATGGACGGGATGATAGCTTCCCTAGTGTGTGGACTAGATGAGGTACCCTTGGCCTTACCCTTCTCCTTGATCTTTGATGTAGAAACGGCCTTTTCTTTGTATTATTACGTAGAGGAAATCAAAATTCTACAAGAAAATGTTAGGGCCACAAAAATACCAAACCTCTTTTTTGCATTATTGATAATTGAAAATTAAAAGCTACAACTATGTCCAGCTAAGGAAAAGAAATTAAAATATTGGATGTCAACCTACATGAAACATTAATGTCAAAAAGCTGGCAGTACCTACACTGTACCTGCATTTTGTAGGTGGAGACTCATGGTTTGTAGGTGTGTTGCGGGTCTGTGACAGAACACCCCGCTAAAATTATGGTCACCTACGTTTTGCTGATGGCGATCCGCGGCTAGCATGTGTAGCACCGGTGGTTGCCAGTGGCCTGAAGCCTCAACCACTCACCTGTGCCACAACCTACATTCATAGCTCCCCACCTGTGAGTCACAGGTGCTTGGCAGCGACTCAAGCATTTCCACAGCTCTAAATAGGCCAATTTTCCACACAAGCATGAGTATATTTTCATCTAACTGGTACTCAGACTTCCCCAAAAGATTCATCAATCACACAAGGACATTTTAGGATCACTCAATGCCTTACCTTAAGATGTACATTGCTCCATCTATCATTTGAAATGATCGAGTACCCAACCCAACAAAATCTAGCAACTTTATTTCATAAATATCTCATTAATCTCCTCAACATATTAACAATTGGAAGTGGCTCAAAATAACAAAAATGATGATTTTCCTTGAGAAAGATGCCAACCCATCTATTATTGGGAAAATCATGCATTTCATGCAAATGGGTTACACATATTTCATCCCCCAACTACATTCTAAAACATAGGGCATATGCAAGACTGATAATATTACAGAAGAAATTCTACTCGCATTTTAAAATTTTAACTCTCCCTCCATACCTACAAGATATAAATCTATTCAAGGAATGAGAAATTCAAGATGGGTAATGGAGGAACATGGGTTAAGAAATTATGAAATTTACATGCTTTCTTTTGTTCTAATCACCTTCAAATATAAAAAAACATAAGAGTAAGAGATATACATACCAAGCGAGAAGAGAGAATGAGAGAAATTGAGAACTTGAAGTTGTTTTGCTCGACCAAGGACAACCCAAAAATCATGAATTTCTTTTGCTTTAGTGAGAGAATTGTTTGAGAAGTGATGGAGAAAATGGTGAAAGTGAATGGGGTTTTATAGATAGAAGGGAGTTTAAGGGATTTGTGGGTAAAAGACGTGGATTAAATGGAGTTAATGAGAAATATGAAAGGTGAAATGGGTGGTAGTTGGGATCATGGGGAAGGTGAAAAGGTTAATAAAAGGTGGGTTTTGGGATATGAGGAAGAATTACAACCATTTGGATTGGCAATAGGTCGGCTTTAGTCAATAGGTCGCTCAACATTTAAATGACTATAAATACCTGCGCTTGCATTGGACTAGTGGCCGCAAGAGACCACCTGCGAAACGTTGTTCCAACACATGTTATCTCTTTTTATGCCCAATTCTATGCCTCTGATCGACGCTTGACCTATGTTCACCGGATGAACACCTGTGTTTCATAGGTGGCTTCCAGGTCCCCTCATTTTTTCGAGATTGTTGTTAGGTGTTCTCGCCTAGGGCTACTTCATAATGGCGTTTTGCAGATGGGAACCTATAATTCGTGGGTGAGGCACAGAAGCCCTTCAGTTTCTTCCCAGTTTCTGGTCCCTTGGTGCCCTTGGGCTGCATTTGGCGAACGCATACCTGCATTTCACAGGTCTCACACAACTATTCCCTTATTTTTATTCCCACGGTTTGTCACCCAATCATTCCCATAACACTAAAAATTACATAAACATTAAAATATAGATGAAATTAAAAGCACTTGGATTGCCTCCCAAAAAGTGCCTTATTTAATGTCATGGCTCGATAGATTCATCTCCATCATCATTCATTGGGACGATCTTCCTCCCCATCAACTTCCTCCTCACATGCACTCTGTCGCTTCTCTTCCTCAACAAGAACTGCAACCACTTTACATTCATCAAGGTACGTTGTTGGTTGACATACATTAAAAGTGACCTCTTCACCACCAACTAAACATTTTAATTCCCCTAGTTCCACATCCACAAGTTCTCTTCCCGTGGCTAGCAATGGTCACCCCAATATGATGGGCACCGTAATATCCAAGTCACAATAAAACATGACAAAGTTTGCTGGTACAATGAACTTGTCCACCCGCACTAATACATTCTCAAGAAAAACAACAGGACACTTGATTGAACAATCTGCCATCAACAACCTCATTGTTATAGGCTTGGGACTTGCTAAACCTAACTTCTTGATGATTATGAGAGGCATTTGATTAATGTTATCCCTGAGATCACACAATACTTTGTTGAACATACACATCCCAATAGTGCAAGGAAGAGTGAATTCTCTATGATCCTCTATATTGGAGTAAGGTTACTAGCTATCACAACAGTACAGTGATCCGACACCTCCACTATGCCCCTATCCACTATCTTCTTTTTCTTTGGTAACTCTTTCATGAATTTTGCATATCCTGACATTTGGAGCAACATGTGAACCAGCGATGTGTTGATGGACAACATACTAAACATATCAATGAATTTCTTGAACTGGTTGTCCTCTTACTTTTTCTGTAATCGCTAAGGATAAGGAGGTGGGATTCTATGCTCTTGGCCTTGTACATTTGAGCCCTCCTCGCCATTTTTTTCAACTTCAACATCCTTAGGAGAAACAACAACTCCTTCCTCTTCATGATCATCTTAAATCTCCAAAAAACATGGTGCTTTTGGCACTGCATCTTTCAGTCCATTGTTTGTGACTGGATCAACAGCTTGTTTGGCCTTCACACCTGCATCAATAAAAAATTTCCCACTCCTTGTAACAATCGCCACTCAATGGTCATCCTTCTTTTGATTTGGTACAGTATCACTAGGAAGAGTTCTCTTCGTTCGAGGATTCATTTTAGATGAAAGGTGATTCATTTGATCTTTGAAATATTTAATAGAAGTCGAATAAGGAACTCACCGTTTGGGTGAGGTTAGACACCTCTCCTTTAATCTCCCTCACCCCATTATCCCTGGATTCAACCTTCTTTAAAAACCTCATGCCAACATCTCTTATATAATTTAGGTTCCAACATCTCTCACTCCGGGTTGCACTTTTGGTGCCTAAACCTTAGGAGGGTGAACATATGAATTTGATCTTCTACGGTATCGTTCCCCTTAATGGTTCACAATTTCCCCATTTCTTGTTCATATCATTCCACTCTTGACTATCCCAATTTCTCCAACCTTTAGTCTCCTCACCACGACAAAAAGGGCCTTAGTTGGCACCTTGATATCCCATATGAGAACCCCCTCTTGGCCAGCCATATATTGACACTCTTCTTCATATCATGGAGGTGAAGCCTCCCCCCTCATATTGCATGTGGCCTTGGGTTCTAATGGCGTGTACACTCTTGGAACCAACTTTCATCACATTCTTGGTCACTAGCTCAAGATGGATCATCATTTTGACCAAGGCCAAATGCATTTCATCATCATGTTTTCTTATCTCTACATTCACAAGGCTGGAACTAGAACTACTTGAGGACACCTCGGTGTCACTAGTGTGTTATGCTCAGTTCCTCCTGGTCATCTGATCTAAGAGAGCTTTGGCCAATCCATATGATTTGTATTACCCCTAATGTTTCTAATACTGGACTCTAAATTGGTAATATGATTAGTATGAAATCTTGGAGTTGTGCCTCAGTACGACTCCACATACGGTTCATAGATTTATAGTACGAGTCATAGGAAGACTTGTGGTTCAGATCGGAGATTTTTTTCCCTAGACCAAGAGTCCCCACTACGAGTCACATTATGTGCGTACGACTCGTGATCAGGAGTTGTAGCAAGTCTTCGGAGTTATCTAGTTATTGATTTTATGGGTGATGGTATGGTTCGTAATATGGTGTTACGGATCATAGTAGAATTTGTTGAAATATTCAGTGGTTTAGAGGGTTTGCATTTGGTTAGTACGAGAGGATACCAAGAGTCGTGGGAGGATTGTACGACTCGTGGTACGAGTTGTGAATGCTCATAGAAATAGATTTCCTGCGAATTAATTAAGGGCATTTTCGTAAATCCTAAGATTCGATTTCCTAATGACGTCATTTTAAGCTCTGAAAAAAGGATTTTAAGGGAGTTTAACCTATTTTAATTCATCTAACTCCCATGCTTGCAAGTTTAGAGGGTAGGGCTATGAGTGAGAGTTCCTTTCACTCTCATGCTCAAAATTCTCCTCAATTCCATGAATTCAAGTTCTAGATCAAATTAATGATCTTATGGGGTTTTAACCCAACTTTATGAATTTCTCTATGATTTAATTATGGGTCAATTTTCTTCATATTTCAAAGTATGTTTTACGATTCATGGGAAGATTTTAAACCTATTTTGATTATAAAATCATGATTTCAAGTTTCAGAAAATTATGCCCAATTAGGCAAGTTTCTTGAAAAGTCAAGTTTATGATTCATGATTTCAAGTATGATGAGATATCTAGCATGGATAAAAGTTTATGAATTCCCCATGTATGAATCTATCATTTGGAATAATGAAGTCTATTGTAAGTATGCATGATTTTATGATTTGGGCAGGATCGCTCAAGTTAAGTAGGTTTTAATAATTTAGACAAGGCTAATAAGATTAGTTTATTACATGTTTTGGAGTCAAGACTCCCTATAATAAGATTTCAAACTGTGCATGTTATCATGATTTCAGATTCATTGAAAAATGATGGGAGCACTATGATAACGTCCAGACGTGTCACGACCTGAGCGTAGGCCCAGATAAAGACACGGGACAAGGAACCTCGAGAGGCTACAAGTCGACGCATGGCATGAACATAATAGCTAAGAGCATACAAAAAGCAGAAACTAAAATGATAAAACATATTTAAGCAGAAGTCTTCATACATATCAATTTAAAATAGAATCAACACTTCCGAGCTGATTTTTTTACATATTGTCTGAAAAGCCTCTAATATAACTGACGAGCTAATGGGATAGCATCCCCAACTAGTTCGACGAAAAGTCTGAAAGTGAAATAAAATATAAATGAATAACTGAATGTCCTCAAAGGAGGAGGACTCACCCACACTGGTTAAATCAGGTTTGAGAGGAATGTAAGACTAATGACGCAACTAAGACTAATCCCTTGTACCTGTATCATGAAACGATAGAGCATAGAGTATGCGGTCAGTACTTGGAATGTACTGAGTATGCACGGTAAGTAAAACGGACAGTTAAAAAACACATAAGAGTTCATAAGAGTAGGACAACATGAACATTAAGTAAATATCATAATATAAACGTGAGGGCTCAAGGTTTTCAAACCATTTATAATCTAGTTGTAATAATAGTCATAAGAGATACTTTATAAAAACATAACTTCAGCCAAAGTAACATAAGAATAACAATGCATAAATCATAAGGAATAATGGGATAACTCGTCTTAACCGAGACAATCATGATAGACCTTACATGATGCCCCAACTTTTTGCTCAAGTGGGTAGAGCCGTCCCATGCTTGCCAGGCAAGGGATGTGCATGAAGTGATATCATAGGGGATCCGATAGTATAAGTATATACCTACAGTGGCACATAGTTTTGAGACCACGGTGTTTACCTGAATGTCAGGTCTACTCAGTTCTACACACTGCTCCCAAAAATATGCATATAAGGCTCATATCATAATCGTGAAATCATTCATGAAGTTCATGGCCAAATAAACCATAACATACTTCATCATACTTGAAATACATGATTAGCAATGAATAAGAGCCCGTAAGTCATCCAAGAGTCATAAATTCATAAATCATGAAGACCATGCATATTTGTGAAAATTCATATACTTGATATTCATAAATCCATGAAGGGTACTTGGAGAGAAATCATAAAATGAATCATAAATCAAAATTTAGACTTAGTACGATCAAAATCATAATAGGATCATAACTTGACTTTTCATGAAACTTTGCATAATTAGATATAGGTTGATTGAGATTTGATACCATAAAATAATTAATTAATCTAAATATAAAATCTACTCATACATCAAAAAATAACATTTAGAACCTGAAGGGAATTGACTCATAATCAAATCAAAGAAAAATCCATAAACTTGGGCTTAAAACCCCATAATATCATCAAATTTATTGTAATACTTGAATTCATGAACACAGAGAGGAATTGGGGTATGAGAGTGAAGAGGAACTCTAATTGACCATCCTACATACCGGGGTAATATGATCTTACACTCTCCCTTCAAACCCTAAAGGAATTGGAGAATACATTGGGGAATTCTAGGCTTGACTTCCCTTAGAAATCCTCTTAGTTTGCATTCATAGGGAGGGAATGGGTTGGAATAGGTTAAGCACCCCTAAAACCCTCCTAACTAGGCTTAAAATGACGTAGTTTAGGACTTAAGGCCTTAGAAATTACGAATTTACCCTTACTTACTTTGCAAGAAAATAAAACTTCCAGGAGTCACGAATCATCTCACGGGTCGTGCCTTGATCCCATGACTCGTGGTGAGATCCGTCGTCACCATTGCCTTGCTCTCCAATCTTACCTGAAGTTTCCCCACGAGTCACGGAACGACTCGTGCCACCATCACACGAGTCGTTCGAACCATCCATCACCAACACTGCGTCATCCCACCTACAGTTATAACCTATGACTCGTGGTTTCATACCATGGGTCGTAACATCATGCAACGTCCCATCATCTTATTGAGATCACTCCACCTTATTTCTCCTTGTGTATCATATTTAGCTTTTGTGTAACATGAGCCACCCTTATAACACCTATGGATTTAACATTTAGCCTTATCTACACAAGAGATAGCACCTTTTAACTAATTTTTTCTTTTTTGATGATTTGAGGTTTTTTTAACCCATAATTTCATTCATTTCATCAAAAATCTTGGTGCTATCTCACATTGAGGTACTCATGTTTCCCCCTACTCTTGCAAACCCCAAAACTTAGGCTTTTGCCTCATTTCACACTCATTTCCTTATTGCTCCCCCATTTCTTGGGCTCAAAGCCCCGTTTTTGTATCTTTCATTACTAGAAATTAGGAAGGATGGGTGCTAAAGAGAAGGATTAAAAATGGTCATTAGGCTTGTAATTTGATTTCCGAAAGAGTCCAAGGCACAAACATTAGCTATCAAAGATTAATGTTCAAGGAGGTCATTTTGGGTGAAGTGACTAACAAAAGAGGGCCTAAGATCATGTTCTAAGTGTATCCCTATCTAACATTTCGCCTAGAATCTCACTTAGCACATGTTCTAGACAATCATGAATACACATGAATTAAACCAAAAGACTCACCACACAAGGCATCACAATCAAAGAATTTTATATACTTTCTTCATCACACTAAGAGAATGACTTTGCAAGCTAGTGTACGAATCAAAAAGCCAAGCAAAGAATGTATAACTCATGACAAGAGAGTGCTCATTTTCACATTTAACTGGCCTTCTTGTCTTTTCAAAACTCATGAACAATTCCAAGCAAGAAATGTTGGTGGTACCTCAACAAACAAGTGTAGAAAAGACTCAACAAGACACCAGACTTGACATTTGCCCTTAAGAAAGTTGCCTCTCAATCTATCATCAGGGAGTGCCAACCTGGTTCGACAACAAAAAGAAAAAACAAGGAAATTGCTTCTTGGTAAAGAACCGTAGTACAAAGGAAACCCCAGGAGTTTATTCGAAGACTACTATTTACAAAGGCGATATAACTAGCAAGTAATGACTATCTTCCCTTAAGTATGACATCCCCCAATCTATCTTTCACGACCCAGTCTATACATTGGATGAGACAAGGTACTTGGAGTCACAAGTAAACCCAAGTCAACCCATGGTCTATCATAACACTAGTAATCTAAGTAAAAGCATAGCAGAAACTTTAAAACTAAATCATCAAGTTTTAATACAACTAAAATTTGGATTTGCGTTTGTGTCTGAAAGCCATCTATCTAATGAGTTGTTGGGAAAAGCCCCAGCTAACTCTAAGTCTACTAAAAGAAAAAATAACTGAAGAAAATAATCATCTTCCTTGAAAGATGAGGACCCACCACAAGTGCAGCTGATAAATCCTGGACGAGATCTGCTAACGGTGCTGAGACTAAGAACCTGTAGGTGTATCATAAAATGATATAGCATAAAAAGATGCGTCAGTACATTGAATATACTGAGTAAGTAGGAGAAACCATAGCACGGAGAATAAAATAACTGAATTATAAAGACATGCAATGACCAACTGAAATGTTGAAATTTAATAAACTAAACTATGCTGAGAAGGTCAAATGACCCTGTCTGGTGGTCAAAGACATGCCCTATATTTGAGATACTGATCTAACTTACTATACTGAAATGATTTAAACAAAGTAATCTAAAACTGCTCTGAGCTAGGCTAATCTGAAACTGAAATGAACTGAGCTAATTTGAGACAGAACTGACTAGTGGGAGAGTCTATAACCGACATGTAACAACGTGAGCTAGACATGGAGTCCGATGTATACACCGCATTGATAGGATCTAATATACATTGTCAGGGTATAAAGGCATAAAATGGGTGATCACAACTCTGGGGCCATAAGGCCAATAAAATAACCTACGGTGGAAGCGTAGTTCTGGGAACTTGGGTGCACATGAACCTTGGTCCGCTCGGTGCTAAGTCCTACTTCCATTGGATAGTCCTAGACTGAATACTTAGCTGATAGCTCCAAACTGGGCCCAAGACTAAGTCAGGAATACCTATCTGGAAGTAACCTGATAGTCTTGTTGGACCAGATTTTGTAACTGGTGTTCTATGACTGGTCAAAGCTGCTTATCTGGAAGCATCATAACCGTCTAAAGAACAAACTGTAATATGAAGTTGCGGTCCTAAGGCTTGTTAGAGATTCTTATCTAGAGGTTTCATTAACACCTAAAGAACCACTAAATCTAATAATTGTGTGTAATACTGATAACTAGGAGGCACCACTAACACCTCAAGAACAAATTGCAGTCAAACTGATCAGCTGACATTTTTAGACCAAACTGAGTGTATTAATCTGACTAAGACTGGACATTATATCTGACTGAAATTTACACATGCACCGACAATATGGGGATCTCAAATCTGATAGAATCAAGGTACAAGGAAACTAGTCCAACACGCATGATTCTAAATTTTTTGGAGTTGAGAGCTAGGGCTAAATCATTTCACTAGATTCAATTTTTACAAACTTCTCGAGATAGGGAATAATAAAGTAGTTAAAATCATGAGAGATATTCCACTTGAAATCTCAAAGAAGTCTGTCTAAAAAAATTCTACATTTCGAATCCATAGGGCTATAACTGATAAAGAAAACAAAGAAGATTTTGGGGACATAAGGGAAGAGCTATTTCCTTTTTGAATACCCACATACCTGAATAAGAAATATATGAAGAAGAATGCTTGAAAATCTGCAACTGATGAGGATCCCTAGTTCTTGCTTGAGAGAAGAAGTCTGGATTTTATAATTGCTTTCAGGGAGTCTACATGGGGGATGAGGGGGAAAATCATTCAATCCCTCTAATATCTCTTAAATTGTACATAAAATGATGTAGTTTTGGAACTAAATAAGTGTGTAATTACAAAAATATCCCCGGAATAAAATCTGGAAACTGACTGATAGGGACCTAATGGGTCACTTAATGAGTCGTTGGTTGAGACAATGACTCGTTGGGACCACTCGTTGGTCCTGCTACCTGGGGGTTGAAAACTCTGAATCTGGAAACGGAGGACACCAAGACTAATTGGATGAACCAATGAGTCATTGGTTCCTCCCTTGGTCACTGTATGTGGAAACCTGGTAAGCTTGACAATGGGTACCAATCGGTCGTTATGTCAAGTTGTTACTTTCATTGTAGAATTTCTAAAATTTCTCAATGTTTACACCATGGGTGGTGACAATGACTCATTGTGGGAAAAAATGTGTCTTTGTTTCCACTCGTTGTCACTGGAATAGGTTTCTGGTGTTCTCACCAGACGACTCACACAACGGGTCATTGTTTTTGACATTGGCTCGTTAGTTAGTCGTGGTGTCCTGGGAAGGAATTCTGCACTGGGGAATTGACCAGTGGTAAGACGACTCATTGGTTCTCACAAAGGGTCGTTCCTTGTCTCGTGGGTTCCCTAGATACTGAACACTACTGACCATGACTGACCCAACGAGTCGTTAGAGTTGACCATGACTCGTTGTCTCAGTCGTTCTGAGGCATTTTTCTGGTTTTCTTTCTGATTTTTCTTGCAACTTCTGAGTTTAGTCTAGAAAAGTTTTGGAGTGTTGCAATATCTCCCCCTTGGGATCATTCATTCTCAAATGAAGACTAAAGCTTCTGGAAAACTAGGAAAAGAGCTGAAATTCCTAGACTGAGACTACGAGCTAGTTTCTAAAGGAGTAACTGACTCCGAGCTGACATAACCATACTAACACAACTGAAACTATAATGCACATAGAAAATCTAAATAAAGCTGATGAATATAGAACTGAACAGAGTGCTGAAACGGGATTTAGTACCTGATGTTGGAACTGAACTGGAAGGGAATAAGTGAGGGCATATAGCCATCATGTCCACTTCCACTTCCTATGTGGCTCCCTCAACTAGCTGGTTCCTCCACAAAACTTTCATCAAAGCGACTACCTTGTTTCTTAGCCTACGCACTTGACAGTCAAGGATCTGAACTGGAACCTCTTCGTAATAGAGACTATCTTTTATTCACATGCTTTCTAGTGGCACAACTAAAGTTGGACAACCGATGCACTTTTTTAATAGTGACACATGGAAGACTGGGTGCACCGATGCTAACTCTGGAGGTAGTTCTAACTCATATGCCACACTGCCTATTCGCTTTAGAATTCTGTAGGGTCCGACATATCTCATACTGATTTTTCCCTTCTTCCAAAATGTCATCACCCCTTTCATGGGTGAAATCTTTAGATAAACCCAATCATCCACTACAAACTCTCTCTTCTCTTCACATCAGCATAGGATTTTTGACGGCTTTGCGCTATTTACAACCATTCCCTTATATGTTGCACCTTCTGCATAGCCTCATAAACTGAGTATAGTCCTACAAGGGTAGCTTCACCAACCACAAACCACCCTATAGGAGATCTACACCACCTACCATATAATGCCTCGAACAAGGCCATTTGGATACGTGAGTGGTAGTTGTTGTTGTACGCAAACTCAATGAGAGGTAAGTGATCATCACAACTGCCCTTGAAATCAATCAAACATGCATTTAGAATATCTTCTAAGGTTTATATAGTCCGCTCAACTTTTCCATTTTTCCGCGGCTGAAAAGTCGTGTTGAGCTTGACCTTGGTACCAAGTGCCTTCTGAAATTACTTCCAGAAATGCAAGGTGAACAGGGTACCTCTATCTGAAATATTGGACAAGGGCACCCCATGCAATCTGACCAACTCTTGGATATAAAGCCTAGAATAATCCTCAGTTGTGTCTTTAGTTTTAATTAGGAGAAAATGTGCTGACTTGGTCATCCGGTCTACTATCACCCAGATTGAGTCCTGCTACCGATGAGCGAAGGTAGACCTGTAATAAATCCATATTTACATCTTCCCACATCCACGTGAGTATGCTGATATCCTGAGTCATACCTCCCGATCTCTGATGTTCCACCTTGACTTGATGTTAGTTCAGACACTTAGCTATAAATTCTACGGTGTCTCTCTTCACGCTGTTCCACTAGTAAATATCCTGTAAATCACTATACATATTAGTAGCTATAGGGTGGATAAGATATCTTGAATTGTGGGCTTCAGCCAGTATCTACTGTCTCAGGTCACCCACATCCGACATACAGAGTTTACCCTAGCAAGTACACCATCTACCTTTTGCAAGAAAGCCTCCATTTCTTTTCTGAAAATTGCCTCCTTCAGCTTAAGCAATATGAGATCTTCATCCTGCGTTGAATTAACTTCAACTACCAACAAGGAATCTGATCCACTCTGCACCATTACTCTACCCTAAGCTGTATCAACCAACTGCACTCCCCACCGAGCTAACCTACGGATATCCTTTGTCAGTTCCTTTTTTCCCTCTTCGACATGAGCTACACTCCCCATAGACATCCAACATAGAGCATCAACCACCATATTGGCTTTGCTCGGGTGATACAACATACTCATGTCATAGCCCTTCAGTAGCTCCAACAATCTTCTCTGATGGAGATTTAGATCTTTCTAACTGAACACATACTGAAGGATCTTGTGATTAGTGAAAACATCCACGTGAGCCCCGTAAAGGTAGTGCCTCCATATTTTCAACACAAACACCATCGCTGCCAACTCCAGGTCATAAGTCGCATAGTTTTTCTCATGAACCTTGAGTTTTCTGATGGCATAAGTTTTCCCCTTACCCTGCATCAGAACGCAACCAAGTCCAACTCTGGAAGTGTCACAATACACCACGAACCCATCTATTCCTTCCAGCAAGGGAACACTGGAGCGGTAGTGAGTCGAGTGTTTAACTCCTGCAGACTTTTCTCACACGCATCTGGCCACTAAAATTTCACCTTTTTAGAGTCAACCTAGTAAGAGGGAATGCAATAGAGGACAAACCTTCCACAAAATATCGGTAATAACAGGCTAGACCCAAGAAGCTTCTGATTTTGATTGGGGATGTAGGTCATGGCTAGTCATTCACTGCTGCTATCTTTTGAGGATCTATCTAAATACCCTCTCCCGAGACCACGTGACCAAGGAAAGCCACAGACTTTAACCGTAATTTGCATTTTCTAAACTTAGCAAACAGCTGGTGGTCTCTAAGTGTCTGTAGCACTATCCTCGATGGTTAGCATGTTGTTCCTCGCACTTAGAGTATACCAGAATGTCGTTGATAAATACAATGACGAACATGTCTAGATATGGCTTGAAAACCCTGTTCATCAAGTCCATGAAAGCTGTGGGGGCACTAGTCAGTCTGTAGGACATAACCACAAATTCATAGTGACCATACCATGTTCTAAAAGTTTTTTTCAGTATGTTACATTTTCTGACCCTTAGATGATGGTACCCTGGCCTGAGATCTATGTTGGAGAAACAACTAGCTCCCTGAAGCTAATCGAACAAGTCATTAATCCTAGGTAGGGGATACCTGTTCTTAACTATGACCTTATTCAACTGATGGTAGTCGATACACATCCTGAGGGTACCGTCATTCTTCTTCACAAATAATACTGGAGCACCTCATGGAGAGATGATGGGCCTGATGAAACATTTATCAAAGAGGTCTTTTAGCTGCTCCTTCAACTCCTTAAGCTCAACTGGAGCCATTTTGTAAGGAGGGATAGAGATGGGCTGAGTGTTTGGGAGGAGGTCTACGCCGAAGTCTATTTCCTGCTCAAGAGGAACTCCAGGAAGATCTTCCGGAAACATGTCAGGGAACTCATGGACAACTGGAACTAACTGAATATTCGGGGTCTCAGAGCTGTAATCTTTTACCCAAACTAGGTGATAGTACACCCTTTCAAAATAAGCTTTCTGGCTTTATGGTATTAAATAAGCTGACCCTTAGGTGCTGAACTACTTCCCATCCACTCCAAAGCTGGCTCATTAGGGAACTAAAATCGGACGACCCTAGTTCTGCAGTCGACTAAGCCATTACTAGTGTGTAACCAATCCATGCCAAGAATGAGGTCAAAGTAAACCATGTCTAACTCTACAAAATTAGCTGGAATGACCTTATTCAAGATTGAGACTGGGCAGTTTCTATACACCCGGCTATTTCTAACTAACTTGACAACTGGGGTGGAGATTGTGAATGGTTCTGAGAGGACTTCTGGACTGATATCAAACTGGACAGCTACATAGGGAGTCAAGAAAGATAGTGTGGCTCCTTGATCCAGTAGGGCATACACATAAAGATGGAAAAGGCGTAACATACTCGTGACCACCTCAGGTGAGCTCTCCTGATCCTGACGAGAGGAAAAAGCATAAAAATGATTTTGGCACTGTCTGCCATCCATACCTGAAGTGTTGACGTCCTGAGCTAGTCGGCCTGCAGGAGCTGCTAAAGTGGTAGATTGTGATCTCCCCTGTCCTACTGACGAGCATTCTTTCAGCCGATGGCCAAGCTATCCACACCCAAAACAACCCTTTCAGTGCTGAAGGCATTCTCCTGGATGGTTCTTTGCATACTTAGGGATAGTTGGGTAGCGGTTTCTGGTGCTGTGACTCTGGATTGTCAGCAAGATGCTCCACCCCTCCGATCCTCGTGACCGAAAAGTAGGGACACCAACTGAAGTGGGTGTTGGATCACTCAGTTGCTACTGCTGCTATGGGCGGCTACTACCGCCAGATCTCTGGTTGCCATAATCTGATTATCCAGTCCTTGCCCACTTGTTCTACCACTCTAAGGTTTTTAGCTTTTGTGGTTGAATCTGCTGGGCATAAACGATTAGGATGGAGAGATCAATATCGTTGATAAGCATTATAATCCTACACTCCTTGAGAACCATGTTTGATACTCCATTGACGAACTTCAGCATGTGATCCCTTGGCACGGCTACTATATCTAGAGAATATTTTGACACCCTTGTGAACTCCAGTGCATACTTTTCCTCTATCCGATTTTCCTATTTTAGATTCATAAATTTTGCCACCTTAGCGTCCCTAAGCTCTTGAGAAAAGAATCTTTCTAGGAAGGCTGTAGTGAACTCCTCCCACTTCACTGGTTCTGCTCCTGCTGGTCTCCCCTCTTCCACTGGTCGTACCAGATCTGAGCTACACCTTTCATCTTGTTAGCAGCCAGGTCGGCACTCTCTGTGGAGCTAAAACCCATAATTCAAGTGATCTTTCTGATCTCATCCATGAACTCCTGTGGGTCCTCTCCCACCTTATATCCATGGAAAGCTAGAGAGTTCATTTGGGTGAAGTCCCAAACTCGGGCACCTATTGTGGACCCATTATTATTGACCGGAACCACCTGCTGGTTCACTTAGTTTGTGACTATTTGTGCAAACAGTTGAATTGAAGCTCTGAACACCCCGAAAGACATTGGGTCATCTTGAAGGGCTGCTGGAGCTGGTGGGGCAGGTCGGTGAGCGTTGCCAGCCCTTCTTCCAATACAATGTTGTGGAGGCATGATTTAACTAAAATAAAACAAAGCACGAGTTAGCAGAATGTTTCTAGAATTGAACTCCAATGCACAATAAAGAGTATGAACAAAAGGGAGTTTTCCTAATAACGTCTCGTAGCCTCCCCATCATAAGTGTTACGCATTTCACACCCATGAAAAAGTCTCTACTCGATGCGGCTTTCAGAAATCCTAGGATACTCTAAACCTAGTGCTCAGATACAAAGTTTGTCACGATCTGAGTCTATATCCTTGATGAGAGACGGTACTTAGAGTCACAAGTAACCCCAAGTCAACCCATGGTATATCATAAAACTAGTAATCTGAGTAAAAATATAGCGGAATCTCTAAAAGTAATAAAGCCCTTTATAAAGAAGAACTAAATCATAAAATTTTAATACAACTGAAAATCTGGATCTAGGGCTATGTTTGAAAGTCATTTATCTGATGAGATGCTAGGACAAGCCCTAGCTAACTCTAAGTCTACTAAAATAAAAAATAACTGAAGAAAATAATCATCGTCGAAATATGAAGACGCACCATTAGTGCAACTGAAAACTCCTGCATGCGATTTGCTAACGGTGCTGAGACTGAGAACCTGCAGCTGTATCATAAAATGATACAACATAAAAGGTATGCATCAGTACTTTGAATGTACTATGTAAGTAGGACAAACCATAACACAGAGAATAAAATAATTGAACTGTAAAGACATGCAATGACCAACTGAAATGCTGAAACTGAAAAAACTAAACTATATTGAGATGGTCAAAATGACACTGTCTGATGGTCAAACACATGCCCTAAATCTGAGATACTGATTTGAATTATTGTACTGAATTGATCTGAACTGAGTAATCTGAAACTACTCTGAGCTGGGATAATCTGAAACTGAATTGAACTGAGCTAATCTGAGACTTAATTGACTAGTGGGAGAGTCTATAACCGACATATAACCACGTGAGCTAGACATGGAGTCCGTTGTATACACGCCATCAGTAGGACCTAATATACCATTCCAGGGTATAAAGGCATGAACTGGGTGATCACAAGTCTGGGGCCATAAGGCCAATAACTTTACCTATGGTGGCAACATAGTTCTAGGAACCTGGATGTGCTAGAACCCCGGTTTGCTCGATGCTAAGTCCAACTCCCACAAGATAGTCCTAGAATGACTACTAAGCTGATACCTCAAAACTAGAGCCCAAAAATAAGTCAGGAATACCTATCAGGAAGTACCCCGAGAGTCTTATCAAACCGTATTCTGTAACTGGTGTTTTAAAACTGGTCAGAGCTGCTTATCTGAAAACATTGAAACCGTCTAAAGAACAAACTGGAATCTAAAGTTGGGATCCTAAGGCTGGTTAGAGCTACTTATCTATATGTTTCATGACAGCCTAAACAACAACTAAAATCTGATAACTTAGTCTAATATGGATAACAGGGAGGCACCACTGACACCTCAAGAATTAACAGTTTCCAAACTAATCAGCTGACATTTCTAGACGACACTGAGTGTAATAATCTGACTAAGACTGGACATGTATATATCTGACTGAAATTTCCACATACACTAATAATATGGGGATCTCAAATCTGATAGAATCAAGCTATAGGGAAAATAGTCCAACATGCAAGATTCTAAATTTTTCTGAGCTGAGAGTTTGGGATAAATCATTCCACTAGATTAAATTTTTACAAACTTCTAGAGATAGGGAATAATAAAGAAGTTAAAATAATGAGAAATATTCCACTTGAAATCTTAAAGAAGTCTGACTGAAAAGATTCTACATTTCAAATCCATAGGGCTATACCTGATAAACAAAATAGAGAAGATTTTGGAGACACAAAAGAAGAACTATTCCCTTGTTTAATTCCACTACACCAAGATAAGAAATCCCTAAATAAGAAAGCTTGAATTTCTAGAACTGATGAGGAGCCCTAGTTCTTGCTTGAAAGAAGAAGTCTGGGTTCTACGATCGTTTTTTGATAGTCCACGTGGGGAATAAGTAGGAAAACTGTTCAATCCCTCTAATATCTCTAAAATTATCCTAAATGACGTAATTTAGGGACTACATAGTTGGGAAATTACAAAAATATCCTCAGAATAAAAATCTAGAAATCAACCGACAAGGACCCAATGGGTCACTCGTTGAGTTGTTGGTTGAGACCATGACTCATTGAGACCACTCATTTGCCTGACTACCTGGGGATTGAAAACACTTGATCTGGCAACGAGGGATACCACCACTCATTGGATGAACCAATGAGTTGTTGGTTCCTCCCATGGTCACTATATGAGGAAACTTGGCAAGCTTGACAATGGGTGACACAACGACTTTGTGGAACCAACGGGTCACTGTGTCCAGTCATTACTTTCACTGGACAATTCCTAAAATTTCTCAAAGTTGACTAGAATACTTTTCTAGGTTCCTCACCTGACGACTTACACAATATGTCGTTGTTTCTATCAATGGCTCGATGCTTGAGTCGTGGGGTCCTGGGAAGGAATTCTATGTTGGGGAACGAACGAGCGACAGGACGACTTGTTAGTTCTCACAATGGGTCATTCCTTGTCTTGTGGTTCCTAATACCACGAACACTATTGACCATGACTGACAGAATGAGTCATTGGAGCTGAGCTTGACTCGTTTTCTCAGTCGTTCTGAGGCATTTTTCTGGTTTTCTTCTAGATTTTTCTTGCAAGGTCTGAGTCTATTCTAAGAAAGGTTTCGGGTGTTACATTATCATAGGGCCATATCGTACATCACTTAAAAAGTGGTTTACTCAGTCTTCACCCGCTAACACAAATAAAGCATTGTTCTCGATGCTTATGGCTAAACAAAGTAAGGAAAGAATAGGTGAAAGAACTCTGTGGTATGATGGAGGCATCTACATCGGAACTACGTGCATTGTAGAACCATTTCTTCAGAATCTCCTCTTTCTACGCCTTCTACTCATAACCAGCATTTGACTGGTGTTTCGCACCCATGGATTGGTGTTTCAACGGTCTAACATAGATGTTCCACTGCTTAAGCAATTTTTCTTCTAGGCATTCTGATTGGCATCTGCGGTTCACGCATTAGAACATGCATTTTGCTAGTCTATCGCTAGTTTCTCCATTTTTCTTCTTCCATTTCCTATCATATTCCACACTTGTTCCACCCCTTCATAATCAAAGATAACACAAATGTAAAGTAAATAAAATTAAAAGGAAAACAAAAAAATGTAAAAGAACTTGGGTTGCCTCCCAATAAGCGTCTTAGTTAAGGTTGTGGCATGACGACTATAGCTTTTACAACTTATCTCTCAACTTTGAGCTTTTGAATCTCACCCCTAGTTTCTTGTCCATTCTTCTACTCCTCTTGAGGGGTGGTGGTGTAAAAGTCAAGGAACCAAGAAATGAATATTGCATCTTTTATTTCTTGGCCCTTAAAGGAGGGATGTGCTTTGACCTTTTTTGCATGGCATACTCTAAGATGAAGCCACCTTGATCTTCCTCCTTAACTTCCTCCATCGACTTGGTCTCCTCAGTCTCCCTGTTGTCAATAAAGTTCAACATCAAAAAATAATAAGAGGGCAGTTTAAGTCGCTCCCCTCTCAAGCCTTCCTCTTGCTTGACATCCTATTTTTCAAGTGCACTAGTGTCCTTGAGCATGATTTGTTGGATGTCACTTGGGGACTCTAGTGTAAATTCTTTGACTTTGACATCTTGCATTTTTGCAATGTTTGTTGGTTGACAAATCGCTATGACTTCATCAAAGTTCACCTTGACTCCTTCTTCATCATCATGTCGAGCTTCCTCCCATGATTCAAGTTGAGCTATTCCCCATTGTTCACTTCTTCTTGTTATGCTCCTCAAGATCTCCTCTGCTTTTTATTTTAGAGAACTATAGCTTTCTTCTCAAGGAGTTGATGATTCCATGTGCATTAAGGGTTTGACATTCTTTTCTGCATTAGATTCCCTCCCCAAAAAAGCTTGGAGCATGGCTTCCTTGCACCCACATATATTGCTTCTTCCCTCACATGCCATGGCTTCATTTCTTTCAAAAGTAGGAGGAAAACTTTGATCATTGCTGCTCTAACGTTAAGTGAACTCATTTGGGCATCCACCCTAGTGTCTACCATGACTACCACATAATGTGCATCTATACCCATCATAGAAGAAAGAAGGTGCACTCATCTCTCTTCTAGGGGCATATTTGCAATCTTATTTATAGTGTGGTCCTCCACAATAGGGACATGGGTAAATATAATATGGTTTATAGCCAACAAACCTCCTTTCATTCCACGATGCCAGCGTAAAAATTCAAATAAACAACAACAAAAATAAAAACAAAACAAGATGTAAAATAAAAATGCAATACTAATCTGAATAAATTAACAACTAATGACTTATCATATAACAATTCCCTGGAAACGATATAATGTCCAAACTACACTCCTCGTTTAGAGAAAATGTAAGTGATAACTATATCAAAACAAATATTCGAAACGGATGTTGGAGTCAACTCCCTCAGAGAATTGAGTCGATAATGTAAGAGTCATAAACTAATCCAAACTAGAACACATCGTTGTTCAACATTTGAAAAGTAATAGGGGGAAAAGGGAAAATAAACATCTGAATCTAAATTAAAACTAAGTGGAGGGAATTCCAATTGTTTGCAATCACACGTGAGATAGTTAGGAGTATGCAATAGATGAGTTAACAACTAAATCGAGATTTCATTCAATGCCTTATACTCAAAATTAGCATAAATAGTAGCGGATAATTCATATTCTATTGTTTTGCAACCACAAGATCCTCAACAATTATCATATTTGCTTCACAATAACTTACAATAATGGTAGAATTCCCCAAAAATGGGATTTAAAGAAAGGAAGAAAAGAAAATTCTGTCACTATAATTCTATAGAGTTTTTGTTCTCTCTAGAATTGAATATGTGGTGTGTGTTAATTATCTATGGTGTACAATTTTGGGTCATAAATATATGTCATTTCTTGTGTATAACTTTCCATAATTTCCCTTGGAGGCTTCTAGAAGCTTTGAAAGCCTTTTTGGATGTTTTTTCCCTTCCATTAGAGAAATTGGGTCACTTGCCCTTCAAACTACGAATAGCCAGTGCCAACCTGTGAATCATCAGTGAATAGATGATGCCAACCTATGAACCACTGCTGAATAACCAGTGCCAACCTATGAAGTGTCGGTTCCACCTGTGAAGCACCGGTGAATAGCCAGTTCCATCCTATGGAGCCTAGTGAATAACTGGCACCAACCTGTGAAGCACTGGTGAATAGTTGGTTCCACCTGCGAAGCACTTGTGAATAGTTGGTTCCAACCTGCGAAGAATTGATGAATAGTCGGTGCCACCATGCAAAGCCCTGGTTTATAGCCGGTGCAAACCTATGAAGCACCGGTCAATAGCCCGTGCAAACAATTTCACCTATGTTTCACAAGTCTTGATTCGCATTTAGCCGGATAAAAGCATATCTTTAGCAGCTCTTGTTGAGTTCAAAACCTCCGTAACCTTTGCTTCTTCAAATGCCTTCATAGAGAAGAAAAATGGCGTAAAACCTTCTTAAATGAGTTGAAAACCAAGAAAAAGCTCAAGCTTAAAAGCCGAATGAGTTGGTAAATTATCTACTCATCACACTATACATGTTTTTGGGATTATTGACTAGCGTCGAGTAGACATGGAGTTCCAAGGTTCCCGAGTCCTAGAACTATGTGCCAATATAGGTATATTTAGTTTGGGACCTCTAAAGAGAGTTTTCCCCTTCCTACCAGAGGGCCTGCAGGTTGATATCAATATCATGGTAGCGTCCTTAGCCCTGGCAAGACTTTAGAGTGTCCTAGGGTCTCTGAAAGTTGCGTTGACTAGAGTCTTTTCTATGGGTATGAAGCGCACCACACTTATAGGGAAGAGAATTTTAGTATGTCGTGTGATGAAGTGTCTCTGTATCATTCTAACTCATGTTATATATGGTTGCAGAGTCATTCCTCTGCACCGAGTAAATGGTAGAAGAAACGAAATGGAAATGACTATTAAGATGGCAATGGAGACGGGCACCAGCAAGCCCTGCAAGCACCAGCAAGTCCTTTGCCTGATCAAATTCTCTCATG
Organism: Datura wrightii; assembly: GCA_035772735.1. Taxonomy (NCBI): domain Eukaryota; kingdom Viridiplantae; phylum Streptophyta; class Magnoliopsida; order Solanales; family Solanaceae; genus Datura; species Datura wrightii. Next base: position 149,422,333 of record JASDFA010000001.1, on the reverse strand, counting down.
TCGAGTTTAGAGCGACTTTTTAGATGTTGGTGTAGGCTTTGACCGCTCAGGTCAACCAACAAGCGGTGGCCCATGCCCCTCAGAATAGGAACGCAACAGTGGCTCGAGTTCAGGACTTTCTTAGGATGAATCCACCTAAGTTCCTTGGGTAAAGTTTTTTGAGGAGATACAGAAGATCACCCAGATTATGGAGTGACGGGAGAAGAGTTCTTAGATTTAGCCTCCTATTAGTTGAAGGGGTTGCTTACTTTTGGCACAGTCAGTGGAAAGATGATATAATAGTGGGCGCAGTTCCTATGAGTTGGGATGTGTTTATGACTACCTTCTTGGAAAAATTCTTACCTTGGGAGTTGAGGGAGGCAAAAGCGGCAGAGTATTTCAATTTGAGGAAGAACCATATGACTCTCTAAGAGTATGCCTTGGAGTTCACCCATTGTGTAAGTAAGCGTCGAAGATGGTTGTGGATCAGAGAACTCGTATGAACAAATTTGTGTATGGACTATCAGATTCACTAGTCAAGGAGTGTAGCATTGCAATGCTGAACAATGATGTAGACTTCTCTCGATTGGTTAATATGCCCAACAAATATAAATAGATTAGATAAAGGAAAGGGGGAGAGAGGCTAAGAGGGACAGTATAGGCAGCTTTGGTTTTTCCTAGAGGAGGTCCAGTGGTGGACATCATCAGCAGTCCCACCAAAGACCATCAACTCCAGCGCTATCATCAGCCTGTGTGCTATGTAGGTCTAGGCGTGATAAGGGGGGAAGGAAATTAGGATTTCGAGGTTAGGGGAGCATGTCAGTAGAGCCCAGCATCCCAGTTTGTGTCAAGTGTGGTAGGAGGCACAACACAGAATGCCTAGCGGGTTCAGGTGCGTGTTTTGGGTGTGGAAGACAAAACACATGCTCAGAGATTGCCCTTCTGCCAAACAGGGTCATGGTAGAGGTCGTGACCGTGCCACCAGTTCAGTAGCTCCACCAGCACACTCAACTCAGCAAGATGTACCAAGTAGTGCAGGTGGTGGGCAGCATCAGTACATACTTTATGACATCTTATCTCTTCAGGAACAGGAGGCCTCTCCAGATGTGGTCATTAGTATGTTATGAGTCTTTCATCTTGATGTGTATACATTGTTAGTTCCAGGGGATATCTTATCTTTTGTGACTCCTTATGTTGCCATTAGATTTGGAGTCAGTCCTGAAATTTTATCAGAACCATTCTCAGTCTCTACTCCTATTGGTGACTTAGTTATATCTCAATAGGTATACAGAAGTTGCGTTTTTACAGTCTTTTAGAATATCACCTCAGCCGATCTAGCAGAGTTAAACATGACTGATTTTCATGTTTTCTTTAGTATGGATTGTTTGCATGCATGTTATGCCTTTGTGAATTGTTGAACTCGTACGATAAAGTTCCGGTTTCCAAGTGAGCCAGTCCTAGAACGGAAGGGTAGTTCAGGGGTGCCTATAGGTCGCTTTGTTTCTTACCTTAAGGCTGGGAAGATGATCTCGAAGGGTTGCATGCACTATCCTGTTCGGGTTAAGGATGCTACATTCGAGACTCCAACTCTTCAATCTGTCCCTGTTGTATGTGAATATTCAGAGGTTTTCCCAAATGATCTACCAGGAGTCCCCCTAAGCTATAGATTGACTTTGGTATCAACCTTCTTCCTGATATGCGTCCTATATCTATTCCTCCTTACAGAATTTCTCCAGCTAAGCTAAAGGAGTTGAAAGAATAATTGAAGGATTTTCTACATAAGAGATTTATTAGGCGTAGAAAGTCCCTATCGGATGTTTCGGAAGAAGGATGGTTCTTCTTGAATATGCATTGTTTATCAGCAGTTGAATAAGGTCAATATCAAGAACAAGTATCCCCTCCCCATAATTGATAAATCGTTCGACCAACTTCAGGGTGCTAACTGCTACTCAAAGATAGACCTCAGGTCTGGTTATCATCAGCTCAAAGTTACGGAGAGCGATATTTCGAAGATAGCTTTCAGCACTCGGTACGGTCAATATGAGTTAATAGTTATGTCTTTTGGACTAACAAATGCTCCCAAAACTTTTATGAATTTTATGAACAGGGTGTTCAAGCCGTATTTGAACATGTTCATGATTGTCTTCACAAACAACAATCTCATATTCTCTCGGAGTGAGGAGGAGCATTCGCTTATTTGAGGATCATGCTACAGACTCTCAAGACAGTCAGGTATTCTCTAAATTCAGCATGTGTGAGTTTTGGTTGGACTCGATAGCATTTTTGGTTCATGTGGTGTCAAGCGAGGTTGTGCAGGTGAATTCTCAAAAGATAGAGGCGGTAAAGAATTGGCCTAGACCGGTTAATCAATTGGATATCAGAATGTTCTTGGCTGTGGCTGGCAATTACAAGAGGTTTGTTAAGGGTTTTTTGTCCATTGAAGCACCATTGACTAAGTTGACCCAGAAGAAAGTTAACTTTCAACGGTTGGATTTTTGTGAGAAGCGTTTTCAGGAGCTAAAGACCCAACTCACTTTAGCCCCATTGTTGACTTTACCAGAGGGTACAGATGGATTCCTTTTGTATTTTGATGTCTCTAAGTTTGGTATTATGTTTATCCAGCATGGTAAGGTCATTGTGTATGCCTCTAGACACCTTAAGACTCATGAGAAGAATTATTCAACACATGACCTAGAGTTGGCAACAACAGTGTGTACATTGAAGATTTGGAGACACTACTTGCATGGGGTGCCTGTGGATGTGTTCACGGACCAAAAGAGCCTTCAGTACGTATTTACTCAAAGAACCTGAACTTGTCACAAAGGAGGTGGTCCAAACGTCTCAAGGATTACGACATTAGTGTCCTTTTCAAATTTGGGCAAGGCCAAATTAGTGGCTGATGCCCTTAGTAGATTTTCCATGAAAAACGTGTCCCATGTTGAGGATGGGAGGAAGGAGTTAGCAAAGGATGTCCATAGGCTTGTTCCTATAGGGGTTCATGTTGTTGACTCGAAAAATTGTGGTGTCATTGTTAAGAATGGATCAGAATCCTCTTTGGTGACTAATATCAATGTGAGGCAAGATGAGGATCATATCTTTGTGAAATTGAAGGAAGCGGTTAAAAATTAGAAGGTAGAGGTCTTCTCCCAAAGGGGAGATAGTGTACTTCGTTATCAGGGTTGTTTATGTGTTTTGGGTGTTGATGACTTGAGAGAGAAGATGTTGGGTTAGGCTCATGGTCTTCGTATTCCGTTCCCCTAGGTTCCACAAAGATGTACCATGACCCATGGGAAGTCTATTAGTGGAATGACAAGAAGAAGGACATAGCAAAGTTTGTGGCTACGTGTCTGAAATGTCAATAAGTGAAGGTTGAACATTAGAGACCTAGAGGTATGCTACAAGATATTAGTATCACTACATGGAATTGGGTGGAAATCAATATGGAATTCATTACAGGGTTACCTCGTACACATCGATTGTGTGACTCTATTTGGGTGATCACAGATAGGTTGACCAAAGAAGCACATTTTCTATTAGTCAAAAACTACCAATTTAGTTGAGGACTATGCCATATTATACATTAGAGAGTTAGTTCGATTGCATGGGATTCCCTTGTCCATCATTTCAAATAGAAGTACTCATTTTACCTCGCAGTTTTAGAGATTGTTTCATAAGGGACTTGGTACTCAAGTCAAGCTTAGCATTACTTTTTCACCTACAAACAGATGGTCGAGTTGTGTCGACCATTTAGACTCTTGAGGTTATACTGAGAGAATGTGTGAATAACTTCAAGAGGAGTTGGGATGATTGTTTTCATACAACAACAATTACCACTCCAGCATTCAGATGGCTCCATTTAAGGCTCTCTATGGGCAGAGGTAAAGATCGCCTATTGGTTGGTTTGAAGTAGGTGAGGCTACATTTATAGGGCCGGATTCAGTTCATAAGGCCATGGAGAAAGTCAAGCTTATTAGAGAGAGGTTGAAAATAGCTCAAAGTCTTCAGAAGTCATATGAGGATGTTAGGTGGAGAGAACTTGAGTTTTAAGTCGATGATTGGGTGTTCATTAGGGTATCTCCCATGAAGGGAGTGATGAGGTTTGTGAATGAAGGGAAGCTTAGTCACCAATATGTTGGTCCATACTGGATTGTGAGACGTGTTGGTGAGGTGGCTTATGAGTTGGAGTTGCTAGTGGAGCTAGCTTCAGTGCGTCCAGTTTTCAATGTATTGTTGTTGAAGAAGTGCATCAGTAACCCGGCTTTGGTTGTTCTGGTGGAGAGCATAGGTACGAGGGATAGACTTACTATAATACCCTGAAAGCCCTAAGATCAAATCCAAAGGTTGAAATGGAGAAAAATAGAATGCCCTGCACCAGGTCACAGGACGAGTCGTATAGTAAGCCATGAGGTGCCCCACGAGTCGTTAAATGACTCGTGGGAAGGAGAGTGGACTTAATTGGAATATTAGCATTGAGGTTGACCATGGGTGACACCATGAGTAATCAAGTAGGCCGTGGTCAGGAGTTTGATTTGACTATTAAGAAGTTGGCAGTGTCCCCAATGACTAGTCACCACGAGTCGTCGGGTGCACCAAAGTCATGGTGTCCTGTGTAGTGAGCAGTGGTGATGAAATTCCAGTTCTAGAAATGGGAGATGACCACGATTCGTGGCCAGTGATGATGAATCATACAGTCCCTCATTGGGACTGGCATTGTGCATTTTTCAGCATATGTATTAAGGGTTTTTCCATAATTCCTAAGTTCCTAAGGCCTAGGCTACATCGTTTTATGCTCAGGAAAAGGTGCTTTAAGAGGGTTAAGCTCATTCTAACCCATTCTCTTCCATGCATTCAAACTTAGTGGTTTCCAAGGGTGATCAAGCTTAGAATTCATCATGTTCTTTCCAAATTTCATTAGTCTTCTAAGAGGATTTGTGAAATCCGATTTCCCCCATGTATTTTGGGAGATGAATAGGTTTATTCATCCATACCCATGCCTAATCCCTCTTTAATTTCATTAAATTTCTAGTTGATGAATCTATGGGGTTTTAACCCAACATGTGAATTCTCTAAGTATCAATCATAGGTATGATCTATACATGATTGTAATGGTGAATTATGATTAAGGGGCATATTTTACAATGTTTTAAATTACAAATTATGTTTTCAAGTGTTTGCAAATTATGATGCCCACCCATGGAACTACATGAAAGTTGAGATTATGATATATGTAATCAAGCATGATGAGATGTTTATGATAAAAGTATGATTTCGAATTACCCATGTCCATATTCATGTTTTCAAATAATCATGTTTATGTCAAGAATGTTAAGTATTGGGAAAGCCCGTATGATCAGCTATTTTTTATGATTTATCTAAACTTCATGTATTAGCTTACCACATGGATTTTGGAGTCTAGACTCACACTATTTTTAACTTGTTGTATTGTTTAAGCCCAAGGCTCCTCATATTATGATTTCAGACTATGCTTGTATGTTATGATTCATCTTTGTCACTAGAAAATGGTCAGCTTCGTTGAAAAATGATGGAGAGCATATGCATATCTTTGGGAGTAGTGGCTAGTACCGAGTAAGCTAAGGGTCAGTCAACCCTATGCCTCAGAACTACGTGCCATTGTAGGTATGTTAAAATTATTTAGGACCTCCATTGTGAGCTTTCCCTACCCCCAAGGGGCCTTCTGCTTGATATCAATATCATGGTAGCATCCTTAGCCTTGGAAAGGCTTTGGATAGCTCTGGCCACTTGATTGTAATAGTCAGGACCAAGTAAGCTCTATTGTTGTAATGTTGGTTATAAGATGAGTCTCTCATTATTCCTCATGATTTCAGTTATGCATGTTCATCAGTCATGTTATTATGTCTTTAGCAGGTTTGACTCAATCTTCAGTTTTACTTATGATTATCATATTTCAATTTAAGTTATTCGATTCAGTGATGATATTTAGTTGTGTTTAAATCATGTTTTTAGATAATAGCATGCAAGCCCTAATCTCAGACTCTTATGAAGAAATGTTTTATGATATTGATGATCATAGATATTATTTACGTAGAAGTTTTACTTACCTTGCATACTCGATACATTCCACTACTTACCGCATACTCTATGTTGTATTGTTTCATGATACAGGCTCAAATATTCAGGCTCAGTCCCGCTGCTAGCCAGATCCTCAGTGTTAGCAATTTCCAGCCAGAGTTGGTGAGCTCTCATCTTTTCAAGGCCCTTCCTTTCAGTTGTATTTTCAGTATTTTTAGTTTCAGACTTTAGTGAGTTAGTTGGGGTCTTGTCCCATCAACTCGTAAGTAGTAGAGGCTTATCAAACGTAGTATGTATATGGTTTCAGATTATGTGATGTTATCAGATTTTCAGACTTCCACTATGTTATATGTTAGAATTCCTCTTTTATTATGTTGAGTTTAGGTGTCATATTAATTCCATGGGTCTAATTGGAGCCTCTAGGAGATCATTGTCTCGTGTCTCAGTCTGGGCCTATGTTCGGGTCATGACAAACTTTTGTCTCAAATCATTAGGTTTTGGAGTGTTCTAGGGTTTCTGAAAGATGCGTTAAGTAGAGTCTTTTTCATAGGTGGGAAGCACGCCACACTTATGATGAAGAGGCTATTAAATGTTTAGGAACTGTTCCCTTCTTCCATGATCTAAGTCGTGGTATGAAATGTCTCTCTATCCTTCTAACTCGTGCAATATGCATTTGCAGAATCATGCCTCCTCGCCGAGTTCATGGAAGAAGCAATGGAAACAGAAATGTCCACGAGAATGGAAATGGGGATGGGCACCAGTAGGCCCCACCAGCTCCCGAGGATTATGTACCCGAGCAGGTTGCCCACACAGTGTTTAGGGCAGTCATATATACTCTAGCTCAGGCTTTGACTGCCCAGGTCAACCAACAGACGGTAGCACATGTCCCTTAGAATGGAATGCTGCAATGATGAGAGTTACAGATTTTTTTGGGATGAACCTTCCGGAGTTCCTTTGGTGAAAGGTGGACAAGGATCCATATGAGTTTATTGATATGGTTCTGAAGATCACCCAGATCATGGAGGTGACTAGGGAGGAGTGTGCGGATCTAGCCTTGTATCAGTTGAAAGGGGTTACACACATCTAGTTCAAGAAATGGAAGAATATTAGGGCGGTTGGAGCAGGCCCTATTGGTTGGGATGAGTTTCATACCGCATTTCTGTTGGTTCTTCCCTCCTGAGATGAAGGAGATTAAATTAGTTGAGTTTGTGAATCTGAAGGAAGGAAAGATTAAAATCCAAGAGTACGCTTTAGAGTTCACTCGCTTGTCCATGTATGCAATTGAGATGGTGACAGATCAGAGAGCCTGAGTGAGTCGGTTCGTTCATGGGATATTAGACTATTTGGTCGAAGATTGCCGGACCGCGATGCTTCATTAGGACATTCACTTCCCCCAGATAGTTCTATACGCCCAGTAGATAGAGGCTGTATAGGTGAGTGATCAGGAGAGAGAGTCCAAAAGGGCCAGGACTGATAGCTTTGGATTCTCCCAACAGGGACCTGGTGGTGGGTACCTTCAGCAGTCCCACCAGATATCTTCAGCCCCAACACCGTCATCTATGCATGTTCCATGCAGGTCTAGGCACGAGTAGTGGGGATGAGCATCAGGCTTTAGAGGTCAGGGTAGTAGGCCCCCAGAGTCTAGCAATCCAGAGTGTGGCAGGTGTGGGCGGATACACATGGGTCAGTCTTTGGCAGGTTCAGGTGCTTGTTTCGGGTGTGGGAAGCCAGAACATATACTCAATGATTGTCTAGCAGCCAGACAGGGCCATAATAAGGGTCGAGGCCTAGCCTCCAGTTCAGCAGCTTCACCAGCACGCCCAACTCAATAGGGGGCGTCTACTAGTATGGGTGGTGGTCAGCTCCAGAACAAATTCTATTCCCTAGCATCTCGTTAGGAGCAGGAGGTCTCCCCAGATGTAGTCATTGTTAGGTTATGAGTATTCAACCTTGATGTATATGCATTGGTAGATCCAAGGGCTACCTTATCTTTTTTGATTCCCTATGTTGCTAGTAGTTTCGGAGTCAGTCCTTAAATCATATTAGAACCCTTCTCAGTCTCTACTCCAGTCAGTGATTCAGTTCTAGCTCAACAGGTATATAGAAATTTCTCTGTCACAGTTCTTCAGAAAGTCACCTCAGCAGATTTAGCAGAGCTAGTCATGAAAGATTTTGATGTTATCTTTGGCATGGATTAGATATATGGATGTTATGCCTCAATAAATTGTAGAACACGTGTGGTAGCGTTCCTGTTTCTGGGTGAGCCATCCTAGAGTTGAAAGGTAGTTCAGCTATACCTGTAGGTCGCTTCGTTTCCTACTTTATGGCCAGATAGATATTTATAAGGGTTGGGTGTATCACCTAGTTAGGATTAAGGATGCTACATCCAAAACTCTAACTATTGATTCAGTTCCTGTAGTGTGTGAATATCTAAAAGTATTTCCAAATGATTTACTGGGAGTTCCTCCCGAGCGGGTGATCGATTTTGCTATTGGTCTTCTTTCCAATACGCAGCCTATATCTATTCCTCCTTACAGAATGGCTCTAGCTTAGTTAAAGGAGTTGAAGGAGTGGTTGAAGGACCTCTTTGCCAAGGGTTTCATCATACCTAGAAACTCCCTGTGGGGTGGTCCATTCATCTTTGTCCGAAAGAAGGATAGGTCCCTTAGAATTTGCACTGGTTACCTGCAACTGAACAAGGTCACCATCAAGAATAGGTATCCTCTCCCTTGGATTGATGACTTGTTTGACCAGCTTCATGGTGCTAAGTGCTTTTCAAAGATAGACCTGAGTCTCGGATTTCATCAGCTCGTGGTTTGAGAGATTGACATCCCGAAGACACCTTTTTGGACTTGCTATGGTCATATTAAGTTTGTAGTTATGTCTTTCAGACTAACGAATGCTCCTACAACTTTTATGGATTTGATGAACAGGGTGTTCAAGCCATATTTGGATGTGTTCGTGATTGGGTTCATAGATTATATTGTCATATACTCTTGGAGCGAAGAGGACCATATCACTCATTTGAGGGTAGTGCTACTGTAATAACCTGAATTTTCATTAAGGGTAATCTTATAATTTAAGCCTAAAAATAAATAAAGGGACAAAAGGGAATAAGCAAACAAATAAATAAACAAAAGGGTTTGTCTGGTTGGAAATCAGAAGCAGGACGTGGAAATAAAACAAGAGAAGAAAAGAAAATGCAGTAGAAGGAAAGAGAAGAAAGGGAGAAAAAGAGAGGAAAAGAGAAGAGAAAAATTAGGATTTTCATCCCAAATCATCAAGGTAATGATCCTAATCTTTTTCTTGAGTTTATTACGATGTTATAAGAAAGTTTTCAGGGTTGAAACATGGGGAAATTTTGAATAATTGAGAAAGTATAGCCCTAGGGTTCTTCAACCCAAATCAACAATTTGAAAGGGCAGATGTTATCAAATTTTGATTTTGATTAATGTTCTGGAATCCTCTCTTCGAGGAGAATCTGTTGGTGGTCATAGTTTGGGAATTCTACCCCGTTGGCCAAAGTTGACTTTTCGATCATACCTTTGACCGTGAATTTGCCTTTTGTTAAAAATTAAGGAAGCATCCACCAAAGTGTTATTGACAATTCTAAACCCATTTTTGTGTAGTTTAGGGTGATCCGGAGACTCGAGAGCATAGTTCTGAGTTATTGAAAAGTGTGCTTTAGTTGTGAGTTTGAGGTAAGTGAGACTTTAAGCTTTGCATGCTTGCTTTTCAAATTTGTTTTACAAATGTGTTTTGTCTGCCTGGTCCATGTGTTGGGACGAGCGTCTGCTTGGTAGAATCAGTGGTCTTTGAGGCCGGCCATGTATATCTTGTATTTAAGCACACCAAAACTCTATTTATTACAATTAATTCATGGAGTGATACGGTTGAGATTCATGAGGTTGGGTTGTTGGGTATGTTCCTAGATATCACTGGGCATTGTGTATGCTTCTTGACAGTATTAGGCATTGTGTATACCACTTGACAATACTGAGCATTGTGTATGCTATTGTGCAATTGTGGCGTGGAGTAATTTGCGTAGATGTAACTCATGACAAGCCCTCAGTATAAATAGTGTTGAAATATGTAGTATTCTTGATAGTTAACTGTGTGAATCTTGTTGAATGTTATATTATGATATAATTCATGCGATTCTAGTGAGTTGTATATGTATATGTATCTGTATATATATATATATATATATATATATATATATATATATATATATATATGTATATACATATTCAACCCTTGTTCCAGGGGTATTTAAACTGGCAAGTCAGGGATCTTACTGAGTTATATTTATATATAGCTCACTCCTTACATGCATGTCTATGCAGATACCATTGTGGAGCGTGAGACTAGTGGCTGACGAGTTCGTTTGCATAGATTCTGTTGTTGAGGTGAGCCTTCGCATTGATTTGTGGAGGTTGTCATTTCATCTCTATCTATTTTATAGCCTATATTTTCTTTATTGCGGTTTGCATGCCCGACAATTAGATTCATGTAACTTTATTAGATGCTCCATGGTCATTTATGGGACTTAGGCTAGACACTTAGTATTTGAGTTATTGATGAACTGATAGATTGATTTTGGATTATGTTGAATTCCCTATTTCTATTTAAGAATAATTAATGTGACTAGACTTGCACATATTTGCTCTCAGTGCTTATATAAATGAGCATGTGAAATGGATAAATTGGTTCTCCCTTGTGGGTTATGTTAGCGGGTGCCAGTTACGTCTAAGGGGTATTTTTAGATGTGACAAAGTTGGTATAAGAGTTTAAGCTTTTAAGTCCCGAGACATGGAGAAATGTTTCGTAGAGTCTTGTTCATGGGTATGTAGGCACCCATACTTATGAACTCGAGTCTACAGAACATTTAGATGTTTTCCCTACTTTCATTCTTTATTCGTTCATTAAATTTATTCAAGTCTAATCTTGAAATATTTATTTCATAGATGGCTAAAAACCGTGCATCTTCTTCTGCTAGTCGATCAAAGGCACCTATTGGATTTAGTGTGGTGTGTGGTGCCACCCGCGATGGTAGTCAAGCTGGGGCCCATCATACTACGGCTCAGACTAAGGCACAGGCGAATCCTCAACCTAAAAATGCGAATGGGGGTCAGCCCCGAGTTGTTTCTCGAGAAAGAGTGTAGGAACAGCTTGTTCAGGACACTCCATTGACAGTGCCAACCGTTGCTTTGCCTGTAGACACAGTAATTAGACTTTTGAATGTGTTGGAGACATTGGTGGCTAATAACAGTGGACTTCCAATTCTTTAGACTACTTCACAAACTCAAACACAAGTCCACTTGAATATGGCAGCTACACAGACACCTCAATTGACCCCTCAGGCGGTTGTCCTGTTGGTTACCACTACTGGGCAATTGAAAGATCTTAAGAATTTCATGGATCTTAAGCCACCAGAGTTTGATGGGACATGAATTTATATTGAGCCTCAAAAGTTCATGGCTGCTGTGAAGAGATACTAACTAGATTGGAATTGAAAGAGACTCGTGGTGTGGAAGTTACTACTTTCCTATTCTCAGTGTTGTTAGAGGCATGGTGGACTTCAATTCAGAGAGGTAAACAAGCAGGGTTACTACCTATCACTTTGTTAGAGTTCTCCATAATGTTTAAGGACAGGTTTATTCCATTGAGCAAATCAGACAGTATGAGACGTTAGTTCAATAACCTGCATTAGGGCTCCATGACAGTTACAGAGTATAAGACTAAGTTCATTGATTTATCCAGGTATGTTCCATTTTTAGTTGAAGACCAGAGGGAGAAGGTGATAGATTTCGTAGATGGACAAGAACATCGTTATTGTGGCCCTGTGAAATGAGATATGCGAGGTGGTACCCATTCAGATATGGTTTATACTACTCTCTGTTCCGAGTCCTATTTAGAAATGGAAAGAGTTGAGCGGGAAAGAAAAAAGGCACGTAACACAGGAGGATTCAGTGGTACTCCATTAGGGGGCAAGAGCGGTTTCCATCGGGGGCAATCTAGACCTACACCGTTAGAGTCGGTGGCGCAGTCCTCCAAGAGTGGTTATCTAGCTACACAGGGTCAGCAGTAGATGCAGAGGAAGGGCAACAGTTCCTTTTAGTCCTGACAACATCCAAGATGTTCTAATTGTGGTAGATTTCATATTGGTTGTTGCTTTGGACCAGATAGGGCTTGTTTTACTTGTGGTGAATAGGGACACATTGCTAAATATTGTCCTAAGGGGAATTCTGGTATTAGTCAAGCTACGACACAGTTGCAGGGAACTGCTACGGGTACACATACTCAGGCTCAGCCAGCTTGGGCTACTCAGCAGGGTTCTTGTGGCAGGGTCGATAGGGTGCACAGGTTGCGCAGGGAGCGGGTGGACCACCGATATTCTTTGCTATGGCCAAACAAGATATCTAGGCATCCAATGCAGTAGTCACAGGTATTATTATTGTCAACTCTAATAGGGTATATGCGCTTATTGATCCTAGTTCTATGTATTCGTATGTATCTCCATCTTTTGCTATATTATTAAAATGAAGAGTTGAGTCTCTTATTGTTCCATATATGGTTATTACCCTAGTTGGGAAGACTTTGGCAGTGGACAAAGTTTACAGAGACTGTGTAATATCTGTTCAAGATAGGGACACCGTAGTTGATCTAGTTGAGTTACCAATGTCTGACATTGATGTGATTATGGGCATGAATTGGTTGTCATCATGATATGCTCCGGTTGATTGCTATGCTAATCTTATACATTTTAATTTTCCTAGAGGGCCACCTTTAGTGTGGAAAAGCATGACTCTTGTGACCCAAGGAAAGATAATATCTTATGTGAAGGAATGTCAAATGATTAATCATAGGTCTTTGGGTTTTATTGCTACCATTCATGACACTCGAGCGGGTGATGTTAGTATTGACAATGTTCCTATTGTTCGAGAATTTGTTGATGTGTTTCTAGAAGAATTGCCCGGACTACCCCCTATAAGAGAAATTGAGTTCAACATTGATTTAGTCCCAGGGACTCATCCTATTTCTATACCTCCATATCGTATGGCTCTAGATGAGTTGAGAGAATTGAAGGTTCAACTCCAAGAGTTACTTGATAAGGGATATCAGGCCTAGTGTATCACCTAGGGGTACACCTGTTTTATTTGTGAAAAAGAAAGATGGCACAATAAGGATGTGCATTGACTACAGACAGATGAATAAGGCTACAATCAAGAACAAATATATGTTGCCTCGTATTGATGATTTATTCGATAAGCTACAAGGTGCTACTCACTTTTCCAAGATTGACATGAGATCAGGTTACCACCAGTTGAGAATAAAGACCGAGGATATCTCTAAGATAGCTTTTCAGACCAGTTATGGGCACTTTGAATTTTTGGTGATGTCTTTCTGTTTGACTAATGCACCTGCAACATTTATGAACCTCATGAATAGGGTATTCAAGCCATACTTAGACCATTTTGTGATTCTATTCATTGATTACATTCTGGTCTATTCTCGGAGTGAGACAGAACATGAACAACACCTGAGAGTTGTGCTACGAACACATAGAGAATGAAAGCTTTATGCCATGTTCATGAAATGTGAGTTCTAGTTGGGCACAATTTCCTTTTTGGGACACGTAGTGTCACGGGATGGAATCCAAGTTGATCCAAGGAAGATTGAAGTGATTTGATATTAGCCTAGACCCAGTACTTCTATTGAGATATGCAACTTCTTAGGACTGGCTGGATATTACAGAAGGTGTTTGGAGTGCTTCTCAAAGATAGCCGCTCAATTGACATGTTTAACTCACAAAGGTGTAGCATTCCAATGGTCTGATGGATGTGAAGAAGGTTTTCATAAATTAAAGACCACATTAACTACAACTTTGATTTTGACGTTACCTACAGCGGAGGGAGGTTTCACTTTTTATTGTGATGCATCTCAGATCGGATTAGGTTTTTTCTTAATGCAAAATGGTAAAGTGGTGGCATATACATCTCGACAACTAAAGATTCATGAGGAGAATTATCCGACTCACGACCTGAAATTGGCCGCAGTCATCTTTGCACTGAATATCTAGCGTCACTATCTTTATGGTGAGCCATGTGAAATTTATACGGATCATAAGAGTCTACAATACATATTAAAGCTAAAAGATCTAAATCTGAGACAACAACAGTGGTTAGAGTTACTTAAAGATTATGATCTTACCATTTTGTATCACCCTGGGAAGGCGAATGTGGTGGCGGATGCCTTGAGTAGAAAGTCTATGGGTAGTTTGGCCCGGTTCACTATTGAAAATCGATCTATGGTTATGGATATTTAGGCATTGGCCCATCAGGGAGTTGTAATTCAACACACAGTGCTAGGGAAGATACTAGAAGGTATGATGGTGTATTCTTCCTTAGTTGGACAAGTCAAGACTCGCCAATATGAATATCCCTGCCACGCTAGACTACGAGATCGAGTGCAGAATGGGGGTGTTAAATCATTTTCTATTGATGGTGAGGGCATCCTTCGTTGACATGGTAGACTTTGTATTCCAATTATGGATGATATGAAGGAGTTGATTCTTGAAGAGGCTCATAGCTCGCGATACTCTATTCACTCAGGTGCTACAGAAATGTATCAACACTTGCGTGGATTGTACTGGTGTAAGGGTATGAAGGTTGATATCTTGAAGCATGTGACTAGTTGCTTAAATTGTCAACAAGTCAAGTATGAACATCAAAAACCTAGGCGAGTAATGCAAAACTTGATTATCCCAGAGCGGAAGTGGGAGAGGATTACTATGGATTTTGTTGTTGGGTTGCCAAGTACTTTCAAGAAATAAGACTCAGTTTGGGTGATTGTGGATTGACTCACAGAGTTGGCACATGTCATACCAGTTTGACTTACTCATACCGCAATGAAGTTAGCAAATATTTACCTTCGTGAGATAGTTCAACTTCATGGTGTGTCTATTTCAATAATATTTGATCGAGGTGCAAAATTCACTGCTGAGTTTTGGATGTCTTTTCAGAAGTCATTGGGTTCGCAAGTCGAGTTGAGTACAGCTTTTCATCCGCAAACTGACGGACCGTCTGAATGTGTTATTCAGATCTTGGAGGACATGCTTAGAGCTTGTGCTATTGATTTTGGTGGCCATTGGGATGATCAGTTGCCTTTGGCAGAGTTTGCATATAATAATAGCAACCAATCGAGTATACAGATGGCACCGTTTGAGGCTCTATATGGTTGCAAGTGTTGTTCAGAAGTTGGATGGTTTGAAACTGGCGAAGCACAATTATTAGGTCCAGATTTAGTTCAAAAATCTTTGGAGAAAGTTGCATTGATACGGGAATGAGTTAAGACAACACAAAGTAGACAAAAGTCTTATGCATATAAGAGAGTCCGTGATTTGGATTTCATGAAAGGTGAGAAAGTCTTTCTAAATTTTTCCCCTATGAAAGGAGTTGTGAAATTTAGACGGAAAGGAAAGTTAATTCCTAGATAAGTTGGACCTTATGAGATTTTGGATCGGATAGGGCTGGTGGCACATAGACTTGCTTTACCTCTGAGATTGTCCGATGTTCATCCAGTGTTTCATTTGTCATGCTTAGACAATATGTTCATAATGATAGTCATAAGATCCATCTAGAGGATGTGGATCTTGATGAGAATTTGACTTATAAGGAGGGTCCGGTATCTTTTCTTGATAGACAAGTGAGACAATTGAGGTCGAAGACGGTTGCTTCAGTTAGAGTGTTGTCGCGAAATCATCCGATCGAGGAGGCTACTTGGGAGTCTAAGGCGGACATGGGAGATAGATATCCTCATCTATTTGGCATTTCAGGTATGATTCTAGAACCGTTTGAGGACGAACATTATTTTATGAAGGGGAGAATGTAATATCCTAATTTTATTAAGGGTAATTTTGTAATTTAAGCCTAAAAATATATAAAGGGACTAAGGGTCACAAAAAAAAGGAATAAGCAAAAAAAAAGAAATAAAAGGGTTTGTCTGGTTTGAAACAAAAAGCAGAACATGGAAAATAAAAGAAGAGAAGAAAAGAAAACGTAGCAGAAGAAAAGAGAAGAAAGGGAGAAAAAGAGAGGAAAACAAAAAGAGAAAAATAGGCATATTCATCCCAAATCATCATGGTAATGATCCTAATCTTTTTCTTGAGTTTATTAGTCAGTTGTAAGAAAGTTTTTAGGGTAGAAACACGGGGAAATATTGAATAATTGAGAAAGTTTAGCCCTAGGGTTCTTCAACCCAAATCATCAATTTGAAAGGGAAAATGTTATCAAAATTTGATTTTTATTAATGTTTTGGAGTCCTCTCTTCGAGGAGAATCTACCGGTGGTCATAGTTCGAAAATTCTGCCTCATTGACCAGAGTTGACTTTTTTGGTCAAACCTTTGACTGTGAATTTGACTTTTGTTAAAAATTAAGAAAACTTCTACCGAAGTGTTTTTGACCACTCTAAACCCATTTTTGTGCAGATCGAGGTGGTCTGGCGACCCGAGAGCATAGTTCTCAGTTATGGAAAAGTGTGCTTGAGTTGTGGATTCGAGGTAAGTGAGTCTTTAAGCTCTGAATACTTCCTTTCCAAAACTGTTTTACAAATGTGTTTTGTCTGCCTGGTCTATGTGTTGGGACGAGTGTGTGCTTGGCAGAATCGGTGATCTTTGAACCCAGCCTTTTATATCTTATATTTAAGCACACCAAAACTCTCTTTATTACAATTAATTCGTGAAGTGATACGGCTGTGATCCATGAGGTTGGGACATTGTGTATGTTCCTAGATTTCGCTTGTCATTGTGTATGCTTCTTGACAGTATTGTGCATTATATATGCCTCTTTACAATACTGAGCATTG
The DNA here is from genome assembly GCA_035772735.1 of Datura wrightii. Lineage (NCBI taxonomy): Eukaryota > Viridiplantae > Streptophyta > Magnoliopsida > Solanales > Solanaceae > Datura > Datura wrightii. The sequence continues at coordinate 149,405,436 of JASDFA010000001.1, read as the reverse complement.
TGTATGCTTTTGTGGAATCGTGGCATGGAGTAATTTGGGTAGATGTCATTCATGACAAGCTTTTAGTGTAAATTGTGTTGAAATATATAGTATTCTTGATAGTTAACTGTGTGAATCTTGAAGTTTATATTATGATATAATTGATGTGCTTGTGGTGAGTTTTATATATATATATATATATATATATATATATATATATATATATATATATATATTTAACACTTGTTCCAGGGGTATTTAAAGTAGCATGTAAGGGATCTTACTGAGTTATACTTATATATAGGTCACTCCTTACTTGAATGTCTATGCAAATACCATTGTGGAGTGTGGAACTAGTGGCTGACGAGTTCATTCTCGTAGATTCTGTTGCTGAGATGAGCCTTCGAATTGATTCGTGGAGGCTGTCATTTCAACTCTATTTAATTTATAGCCTATATTTTCTTTATTGGCGTTTGCATGCCCGACAGTTAGATTCATGTAACTCGATTAGCTCCATGGTCTTTTGTGGGATTTGGGCTAAACACTTAGTATTTGAGTGAGTGATGAATTGATAGATTGATTTTGGATTATGTTGAATTCCATATTTCTATTTAAGAATGATTAATGTTTTTAGACTTGCACATATTTTCTCTTAGTGCTTATATAAATATGCATGTGAAATGGAAAAATTGCTTCGCCCTTTTGGGTGATGTTAGCGGGTGCCAGTCACGTCTAGGGGTTATTTTGAGACATGAAAACTACAGACTCTTAAGGATCACCAGTTGTATGCTAAATTCCACAAATGTGAGTTTTGGTTAAACTTAGTGGAATTTTTGGGTCATGTGGTGTCAAGTGAGGAAGTACAGATGGACTCTCATAAGATAGAAGCGGTGATGAATTTGCCTAGACCAGTTAGTCCTTCGAATATCAGGAGTTTCTTGGGTTTTGGTGGTTACTAGCGAAGGTTTGTTAAAGGGTTTTCATCTATTGCAACACCATTGACTAAGTTGACCCAGAAGAAACTGAAGTTTTAATGGTTAGAGGCTTGAGAGAAGAGCTTCCAAAAGTTAAAGACTCCACTCACCTCAGCACCAGTGTTGACCTTACCTGAGGATACCGATGAATTTGTAGTATATTTTGACGCTTCGAGAATTGGCCTTGGATGTGTACTGATGTAGCACAGTAAAGATATAGTCTATGATTCCAGGCAGCTGAAAATCCATGAAAAGAACTATCCGACTCATGAGCTCGAGTTGGCAGCGGTATTATTTTCCTTGAAGATTTGGAGACACTATTTGTACGGGTTCCATGTGGATGTGTTTATGGACCACAAAAGCCTACTGTATGTTTTTACCCAAAAGGATCTTAATCTACATTAGAGGAGGTGGTTGGAGCATTTGAAGGATTATGATATGAGTGTCCTTTATCATTTGAGCAAAGTTAATGGGGTGGCAGACGCTCTTAGCAGGATGTCTATGGAAAGTGTGACCCATGTTGATGAGGAAAGGAAAGAGTTAGTAAAGGATGTACATCGGCTAACACGTCTAGGAGTTTGTATTGTTGACTCTAAAGATGTTGGTGTCATTGTTCATAACGGATCAAAATCTTCATTGGTGACTGAGGTCAAAGCTAGAAAAGATGAAGATGCTAATTTGGTAAAGTTGAAGGAAGCCTTTCAAAATCAGAAGGTGGAGATCTTCTCCCTAGGGGGAGATGATGTGCTTTGATATCGGGGTCATCTGTGTGCTCGAGGTGTTGATGATTCGAGTGATCGAATGTTGCATGAGGCTCATGGTTCCAGATGTTCTATACATCCAGGTGCTACAGAGAGGTAGCGTGACCTATGGGAAGTCTATTGGTGGAATAGCATGAAGAAGGAAATAGCGGCATTTGTGTCTAAGTGTTCGAATTTTAAATAGGTGAAGGTTGAGCATCAAAGACCTGGAGGTGTGCTTGAATACATTAGTATCATTTCATGGAAGTGGGAAGAAATCAATATGGACTTCATTACAGTTTTGCCTTGCACTCATCGGTAGTATGACTCTATTTGGGTGGTTGTAGATAGGTTGACTAAGGCAACCTATTTTCTACTGGTAAAAACTACCAATTCAGTGAAGGATTATGCTATGTTTTACCTTTGGGAATTAGTTCGATTGCATGGTCTGCCCTTGTCCATCATATCAGATAGAGGTACTTAGTGTACCTTCCAGTTTTGGAGATAGTTTCAGAAGGGACTTGGTACGCAGGTCAAGCTTAGGCCAGCATTTCCCCCGTAAATGAACGGTCAGGTGGAGCGAACCATTCAAAATCTTGAGGATATGTTGAGATCATGTATGATTGATTTCAAGGATAGTTGGGATGATCATTTGCCTCTAATTGAGTTTGCATAAAACAACAACTACCATTCCAGCATTTAGATGGCTCCATTTGAGTCTCCTTATGGGAAGAGGTGTAGATCACCTATTGGTTGGTTTGAGGTTGGTGAAGCTACATTGATAGGACTTGATTTATTCCATGAGGCTATGGAGAAAGTTTATCTTATAAGGGAAAGGTTGAAAACACCTCAAAATCGTCAAAAGTCCTACACGGATGTGAGGGGGAGAGAACTAGAGTTCGAAGTTGATGATTGGGTGTTTCTAAAGGTATCTCCCATGAAGGGAGTGATGAGGTTTGGAAAGAAAGTGAAACTCAGTCCCTGTTATGTTGTCCTATACCGCATTATGAGACTGGTTGGCAAGATAGCTTATGAGGTGGAGTTTCCCTCAGAATTGGCTTCAATTCATCTAGTTTTCCATATATCACTTTTAAAGAAGTGCTTGGGTGATCCTACATTGGTTGTCCAAGTAGACAGTGTAGGTGTGAAGGATAGCCTTAGGTATGTGGCGGTTCCAAAGGAAATACTTCATCATTAGGTTCGAAAACTAAGAGACAAAGAACTAGCCTCAGTTAAGGTTTGTGGAGGAACCTACATGTTGAGGGAGCTATATGGGAAGTCGAAGCAGATATGATGGCTAAAGACCCACATCTTATCCCTTCCGGATCAGCTTCAGCATGAGATATCAATTTCCTCCTTGGTACCCTATTCAGTTTCATGTTCATATCATGTGCCCCAGTTTCTTTCATGTAAATGCATGTATGTATGATTCATGAATTCAGTTCAGTCATGTAATTCAATCCGGAGTTAGTCACTCCGTAAGTTTTCAGCTCTAAATGTTCAGTATTTGATATGGCAGATACATTTCTCAGCTTTTTTGTACATTTACCCACATTTGAGGATGAATGTTCCCAAGGGGAAGGTATTGTAATACCCTGAATTCCCTAAGATAAGACCTGAGGATTGAAATGGAGAAAAATAAGATTTCCTACACCAGGTCACATGACGAGTCATCTAGTGACCCATGAGGTGCATCAGGTGTTGTTAGTGACTCCTGGGAAGGATAGTGGACTTAGTTGGAATTTTAGGTTTGGGGTTTATCATGGGTGAGACAAAGAGTCATGTTCATCACAACGAGTCATCGAGTGGGCGGTGGTTAGGAATTTGATTTGGGTGTTGAGAGGTTGGCAGTGTCCCCAATGACTAGTCACCATGAGTTGTCGGGTGCACCACGAGTCGTGTATCCCTCCTGGTGACCAGTGGTGAGGAAATTCTAGTTTTTCCAACGGTAGATGACCACGAGTCATGGTCAGTTACAATCATCCAATCCCTCATTGGGACTGGCAGTGTGTATTTTTCTGCGAATTTATTAAGGGTTTTTTCACAATTTCTAAGTTCCTAAGGCCTATGCTACGTTGTTTAAAGCTTAGAAAAGGTGTTTTGAGAGGGTTAAGCTCATTTTAACCTATTCTTTTCCATGCATGCGAACTTAGTTTCTTCCAAGGGTGATCAAACTTAGGATTCATTAAGTTCTTCTCTAAATTTTACTGGGCTTTCAAGACGGTTTGTAAAATCAGATTTCTCCCAGGTATGTAGGGTTATGAATGGGTGTATTCATCCACACCCATTCCCAATCACTCTTCAATTTCATGAAAGTTCTAGTTCACGAATCTATGGGGTTTTAACCAAGTATGTGAATTCTCTAAGTATCAATCATGGGTATGATCTATACATGATTCTACTGTTGAATTATGATTAATGGGCATATTTTACGATGTTTTCAATTACACATTATGTTTTCAAGTGTTTACAAATTATGATGCCTACCCATCAAAGTTCATAAAAGTTGAGATTATGATATATGTATTCAAGCATGATGAGATGTATATGATGAAAATAGGATTTCGAATTACCCATGTCCATGTTCATGTTTTCAAGTGACCAAGTCTATGTCAAGCATGTTAAGTATTGGCACAAGCCCATATGGTTAAGTATGTTTCATGATTTATCGAAACTTCATGTGCTAGCTTACCAAATGGATTTTGGAGTCTAAACTCCCACTATCTTCATCTTGTGGTATGGTTTAAGTCCAAGGCTCCTCATGTTATGATTTCAGCCTATGCATGTATGTTATAATTTAGCTTCATCACTAGATGATGGTCAGCGTCGTTGAAAAATGATGGAGAGCATATCCATGTTTTTGGGAGAAGTGTCTAGCACCGAGAAGGCTAAAGGTCAGTCAACCCTATGCCTCAAAACTACTCGCCAATGTAGGTATGTTTAGATTATTAGGGACCTTCCTTGTGAGCTTCCCCTGTCCTCAAGGGGCATTCAGCTTAATATCGATATCATGGTAGCGTCCTTAACCCTGGCAAGGCTTTGGACAGCTCTGCCCACTTGAGTGTAATAGTCAGGACCACATAAGCTCTATTCAGTTATGCATGTTAATCAGTCATGTTATTATGTTTTCGGCATGTTTGACCCAATGTTCAGTTTATTTTATGATTATCATATTTCAACTTTGGGTTAGTCGATTCAGTTATGATATTCAGTTATGTTTAAATCATGTATTCAGAAAATAGCATGCTAGCCCTATTCTCAGACTCTTATTATGAAATGTTTTATGATATGCATTATCTCTAATTTTATTTACTTAGTGATTTTGCTTACCTAACATACTCGATAGATTCCACATACCGACCACATATTCTATGCTGTATCATTTCACGATATAGGCTCAAACATTCAGGCTCAGTCCTACCGTTAGCTAGATCCTCTGTGTTAGAACTTTCTAGCCAGAGTTGGTGAGTCCTCATCTTTCGAGGGCCCTTCCTTTCAGTTTTATTTTCATTTTTAGACTTTAGTGAGTTAGTTGGCATCTTGTCCCATCTACTCGTCAGCAGTAGAGGCTTATCAGACACAGTATGTACACGGTTTTAAATTATGCTATGTATACAGTTATTCAATGTTATCAAATTTTCAGACTTCCGCTATGTTATATGTTAGAATTCTTCATTTATTATGTTGAGCTTAGATATCATGTTTATGCCATGGATCGACTTAAAGCCTCTTTGGGTTCATTGTCCTGTGTCTCAATTCCAGCCTATTTTCAGGTCATGACACTTACCTATAAGGAGGTACCCAATGAGGTCCTTGACCTTCAGGTTCGAAAGTTGAGGAATAAAGAGGTAGCTTCAGTCAAAGTCTTGTGGAGAAATTAACTCGTTGAGGGAGATGGTAAGCTGAAGCTGATATGATGGCTAGATACTCACATGTTTTCCCCTCCATCTTAGTTTCAACATGAAGTTTTAGTTTCCTCTCTAATACTCTATCCAGTTTCATGTTCAGTTCATGTCTCCTAGTTCCTTTCATGTCCTAGCATGTATTTGTGATTCATAAATTGATTTCCGTAATGTGTATCAGTTAGTCAGTCACTCCATCAGTTTTAGCTTCAGATGTATAGTATTTGGGGTTGCAGTTCCTTTCCTAATCTTTTCAGCGTGTTTAACCCATATTAAAGGATGAATGTTCCCAAGGGGGAGATATTATAATACCCCAAAATTTCCTAAGACTAGACTCGAGATTTGAAATAAGATCAGCATAAAATATTTGAAAAGTCCCTCAGTAAGACTCCATCTACGAGTCATAGGTTGGTAGTACAAAATATGGGAAGACCCGTTGTTGAGATCAGAGATTTTGTTCCTTAGACCATGTGTCCCCAATACGAGTCGTACTATATAGATACGACCCGCGATAAGGAGTTGTATCATGTCTTTGGAGTAATCTAGTGATAGATTATATGGGTTAGGGTATGGTTCTTAGTATGGTGTTACAGATTGTAGTAGGATTCATGGAAATATTCAGAGGATTGGAGGTTTTGGACTTAGTTAGTACGGGAGGATACCACGAGTTGTAGGAGCATTGTACGACTCGTAGTACAAGTCGTGACAGCTGACATAACAGTTTTCCTGCAAATTCATTTAGGGTATTTTTGTAAATCCTAAGCTCTTAATTTCCTAATGACATTGTTTTAAGCTCTGAAAAGAGTTTTTAACCTATTCCAATTCATTCATCTCCCATGCATGCACGTTTAGATGGTTTCCTTTGAAGATCAAGCTTAAATCCTTCAATTTCTTCTCCAAGTCTCTTGGGCTTTAAAAGACAAGTGTAGATTCAACTCACCTAGGTATGTAGGGCTATGTGAAGATTTCCTTTCGCTCTCATGCTCAAAATTCTCCTCAATTCCATGAATTAAAGTTCTAGATCAAGCTCATGATCTTATGGGCTTTTAACCTAATTTTATTAAATTCTTTATGGTTTATTTATAGGTCAATTCCCTTTATCTTTCAAAGTATGTTTTAGGATTCATGGGCGGATTTTATACTATTTTCATTATAAATTCATGATTTCAAGTTTTAAAAAATTATGCCCAATTATGCAAGTTTCATGAAAACTCAAGTTTATGATTCATGATTTCATGTATGATGAGATATCTAGCATGAATTAAAGTTGATGAATTACGCATGTATGAATCTAGGATTTTGACATATGAAGTCTATTTCATGTATGCATGATTTTAACATTTAGGCAATTCCACTCAAGTTAAGCAGGTTTAAATGATTTAGACAAGGCTACTAAGATCAGTTTGTCACATGTTTTGGAATCAAGACTCCCCATATTAAGATTTTAGACTATGCATGTGATAAAGATTTCAACTTCATTAAAAAACGATGGGAGCATTATGCATGTTTTGGGGAGTAGTGCCTAGCATCGAGTAGGGTTGGGGTTCCAAGGTTTCCCAGTCTCAAAACAATGCGCCAACATAGGTATATTTAGTTTGGGACTTCTCAAGAGTGTTTTTCCCCAACCACCAAAGGGCTTTCATCTTTATATCGATATCATGGTAGTGTCCTTAGCCTTGGCATGATTTTGGACGGCTCTACCAACTCGAGTGTGATAGTTGGGGCATCACGTACATTGTATCATTATGGTGTCGTTTGTGACGAGTCTCCCATTATTCCTCATGATTTCAGTTATGCGTGTTTATGAATTATGATGTTATATTTCAGCTGGTTTTACCCAATGATTAGTTTATAGAATTTTACTTATCATTTTAGATATGTCAAGCCATGTCATTATATATTTAGCTTTGGGTCATACTAGTCAGATATGAAATTCAACTTATGACTAAACATTTTTTCAAATATCAGCATGCAGTCCTTACTCTCATGATCTTATAATTTATGTTTATATGCATGATTTCAGTTTATACTTACTCAACATGTTTTATTTACCTTGCATACTCAGTACATTCCATGTATTGATCACATACTCTATGATGTATTATTTCATAATACAGGTTCAAACGATCAGACTCAGTTTTGCCGCTAGCTTGTTTCCCGTTGTGGTGAGTCCTCATCCTTCAAGATCCTTCAGTTAGACTAGAGTAATGTTATTTTCAGTTTCAGATTTTAGTGAGCTAGTTGGGGATGTTGTCCCATCATCTCTTTAGAAATGTTAGAGGCTTATCAGATAATATTCAGAATTTCAGCTTTCTCAGTGTTAACTTTGTCATGATTGATATGTATTAAGACTTCTGCTTATTCGTGTTTCAGTTATCATATTTTGCTTGATATGTGTTCTTTAGTTATTATGTTCATGCCATAGGTCGACCTTGGGTCATTCATGGTTCTAGGTTTTGTGTCTTGGTCCGGGGTCTCAGCTCGGATCATGATATGTTTGGTCCATCAAGGACCCACCAGTGAGATTATTGGTCACAGACTTATTTATTGAGTCAAGAGAGTGGTAGAATCTTTGGAGAAGAACTCCATCAAACAACCCATGGTTTGGAGACATTGCAACTTTCTTTTTGAATCGAAGCCAAACTTTATGCAAACGTTCAGTTGAGAGTTGTCTAAAATTGATTATTTCATCCCTCAACTGTAACATCCTTGATGGAGGAAAGAACCTATCCAAAACCTTCTAGCCAAATAGTGGCTTCTCCCAGCAATGAACAGCAAAAGCCTTAGTCGAATCGAGTCTTGGCTAATATTGGTGATACTGAAGTGCTAGCATATCTTAAGGATGTTTTGAAGATGTCTATTAGCAACTTCTCTTGGTTTCCCTCCAAAGTCTCCTATCATCTTTAGAAAGTGTAACATAGTGTTGGTCACTTGAAACACTGCATTACCTACCGTAGGTGGTATGCAATGGCACTCGCTACATCAGGAAATAGGGGCTCAAACTCATCTTGCTCCATGTGACCATCCGCAGAATCCACTTGCGAATCTTGGCTCATTAAATCCAACCTAAACAAGAAGTGGAAACAACAAAAAATGTAAATTTTCACAAGATGTTTAAATAGTAAAAATTAACATTAACTCTAGGCTACCAATTCCTATTCTCCAACAACGGCACCAAAATTGATCACGTCCAAATCCACTTCTCGCTATCAATAAAGTTTACCCAACTTTATCATTCGAGGTCGAATCCAGAGGGAATATGGATAGATCACTACTAGAGTTGTATGTCTACCTAAACTAGTTAGCATCATTATATCACAATAAATAAAATAAATTTTTGGAGAAAAATGAAAACATTATATGACTCTACTCAATATCAAAATGAAATAATGCATGTTGAACCAACAACAAGAGCAATAGGGATGTCCTATTTATGGGGCATCGATAGGATTGGGGTTAATCGACAAGTCTAAAGGATGAACTGCTAACATGAATGGCCATGGACAATTCTATACTCGATGTCTTTCGACCACTTGAGCATATTCTACTTTAGTTCTTTCAAACCTCAAGCTCAATTAACACGTTACCCATATTATTTTTAGGAAGAATTAAGTAATTTATAGCCGTAATCCTTAAATTGCATTATGAAAATGGGTTTTTTCTATATCTAGACAAACCCCACATTTACAAAACTCAAATCCCCACTAATGCTTTCTCATCCATACCTTACGTTCCTTTTTCAAGTAGGAGCTAGATACGTAATTACAATCCACGTTTGCAACCATCAATATTTGCACTGAAACTTAGAGAAAGCATTAGATTTATGCATAATAAATATTTCTATGAAAAAATTAACAACACCCAATCAAATCTCAACCCACATCAAGCACATACCCCTAGCAATCAATTTAGCTACTCGTGAATGTAAATAAGATAATAAAATCAATAGAGATTCAATCACAATCATAATTGAATAGTAACTTTGAGATTCAATGTATACTTCAATGGAGAATATTTTACCCTAAAAGTATTGAAGAAGAAGAAAGAGAAGAAGACTATCTCTTGCTTCTCTCTATAATTCTCTCTCTGCAAAATTTTCTCCTCCAAAAAGTTCTCCCTCGAAAAAATGAAAATTTGTGTACAATATATGGAAAGTTTTCTTTTAATTATTATGCAAGGAACCCCAATTTTCCCTTAGAAATCTCTAAATCATTCTTGCGCCAAATTTGGATAGCTTTGCCCTTTTCATCATGGTGTCAGGTGTGCGACACTTGCACTTCGCAGGTGCCCATCTGCAAAACGCGGGTGCTTTGCAGGTCTAGGCAGCTTGTCCAATTCAGCTTCTACATTTTCATTTGCCTTTTGCATGTGCCTTACTGTGTTCCACAACTTATATCTATATTAAGGGCAGTTCACTTCAGCATCTCATCTACATTTCGCTAGTGTTCTACTTGCGAAACGCATTTGTCCCTTTCCCAACACCTTCTCTTTGTTCAATTTCTTTTTTTTTCTTTTTTTGAACCTAATATCTACAAAATCAAAGTAAAAGAAACAAAACCTTCCTAGATAAGTTGAAAACAAAGCAAAAGCGCATGCTTAAAAGCCTGCAGAGTTGGTAAATTACCAACTCATCAGAAGTCCATAATGAACCTCCTGTAGAACCCTGCGTGCCCTAAAAAGCTTCAAATTCCTATAAGAGAAATCAGATGTGCCAATTTGGCTTTTACCTCATTACTCGCCTTATCCATATGAATGCCTTTATGTAATATTCTGTGGTCCCACATAATACCCTCTTTCACTACAAAATGGCACTTTTCCTAATTAAGTACCAAATTTGTCTCTTCATATCTTTGTATCACCTTACTCGAATGAGCCAAACAATCTTAAAAGGAGTAACTCACAACTGAAAAATAATCAATAAGGACCTTTGTGGTATCCTCCACCATGACTAAGAAGATCGATATGATTCAGCATTGAAATATTGCAGATGCTTTACACAACCCAAATGGCATTCTTTTGAAGGCGAAGGTCCTATAAGGGCAAGTGAAGTTGTTTTCCTCTTGGTCTTTCGTGGCTATTGAGATTTGATTGTACATCGAATAACCATAAAAAATGTAGTACCAACCCCTACCTACAAGTTAATCCATCCATTGATCCATAAATTGTATAGGGAAGTTGTTATACCCCGAAAACCCTAAGATCAAACCCAACAGTTGAAATGGAGAAAACAAGATTTTTTGCACCGGGCCACAGCGAGTCATCCTTGACCATCAGGATGACCATGAGTCATTAAGTGACTCATGGTGAGGAGCTGGACTTAAGTTAGAATTCAGATTTTTGGGTCACCATGGACACGACCATGAATCGTGGTCAGCACCATGACTCGTTGAGTCAGTCGTGGTCAAGGTTGGCGGAAGGAAAGAGAATTTTGGGCAGTAAGGGCAATGATAGGTTACCACAAATAAAAGCCCATTATGTTCCCCGTGGTGAGCCCCAATTGAAGTTTTGGCAGTGTACTTGATGACTTGTGGCCACGACTCACGACCAGTGGTAAAGACACGTCCAGTCCCTCGTTTGATTTGGCAGTCTGCATTTACCTGCGAGTTTAGTAAGGGCTTTTCCATAACTCCTATGATCTTAAGGACTAAACTACGTCGTTTTAAGCTATGAATAATGAGTTTTAATAAGGGTAAGTTCATTCTAAGACATTCCTTTCCTTGTATGCATGCTTAGAAGTCTAGAGAGGTGATCAAGCTTAATTTCTTCCAAGTTCTTCTCAATTCTTCCTTGGGCAATCAGAGGAGTTGTACAATCAGATTCTCTCAGGTATGTAGGGTTATGTATGGGTGAACGTTTTAACACCCATGCCCAGTCCCTCTCTAATTCATGAAAATCTATATGTTGATCCGATGGGGTTTTATCCCAATGCATGAATTTCCTAAGTTTCTACCGTGGCTATAATCTAAGCATATTTCTATTATTGAATTATGATTCATGGGAAAGTTTTACAATGTTTTCAATTATGAATCATGATTTCACGTTTTATAAATTATGATGCCCATCCATGAAAGTTCATAAAAATTGAGATCTATGATGTATGTTCAAGTATGATAAGATATTTGTTATGAAAAACATGTTTTCAAGTTACCCATGTCTATAATCATGTTTTGAAGTGAATCAAGTATTTTCAAGAATGTTTAAGTATTGGGTAAGCCCATATGTTCAAGTATGATTTATGTTTTCAGGAATTAGCTTACCACATGGTTTTGGAGTCAAGACTCCAAATTACGTTCATCTTGTGGTATGGTTTGAGCCAAGGCTCCTCATGTATGATATCAGATTTTATATGTATATGAATATTCAGTTTCATCACTAGACGAAGTCAGCTTAGTTGAATAATGATGGAGAGCATATGCATGACTTTGGGAGTAGTGTCAAGCATCGAGTAGGCTAAGGGTCAGTCAACCCTATGCCTCAGAACTACGAGTCAAAGTATGTATGATCAGATTATTTGGGACCTCCTTCGTGAGCTTTCCCCTGCCCCAAGGAGCCTTCAGCTTGATATCGATATCATGGTAGCATCTTTAGCTCTAGCAAGGCTTTAGATGACTCTGCACACTTGAGTGTGATAGTTGGGACCACATAAGCTCTATTGTGGTAATATCGATTATATGACAAGTCTCCCATTGTTCCTCATGGTTTTAGTTATGCATGTTTATCATTCATTATATATATATATATATATATATGTTCTAAAGCAGGTTTTACCCAATGTTTAGTTTTACTTATGATTATCAGATTTCAGATTTGGGTCATTCGATTTAGTTATGTTCAAATCATTATTTTAGAAAACAACATGCAAGCCCTACTCTCAGATTCTTATCTTGATTATGTTTTACATTATGCATGTTTCAATGATTTTACTTACTTAAGCGGTTTTACTTACCTTGCATACTCGGTACATTCCACATATTGACCGCAGACTCTATATTGTATCATTTCAAGATACAAGCTTTGATATCTAGACTCAGCCTCGTCACTAGCTAGTTTTGGAGTTAGCACCCAGTCTCTATTGGTGAGTCCTCATCTGTCGAGGGACCCTTTCTATTTGGTTATGTTTACATATTTTCAATTTCAGACTTAGAGAGTTAGTTAGGGTCTTGTCCCATCAACTCATTAGAATTAGAGGCGGACATAGATTGTATTCAACTTCAGATTCGGGTATGTATTCTAATGTAATGTTATGTTCAAACTTCTATTATGTTTGTTATGATTGATATTCAACTTTTATTGATTGAGTTGGACGTATGTTCATGCCATGGGTCAACTTGGAGTTTCTCGAAGCTCCTTGTCCCGTGTCTCGATCCAGGACTATGTTCGGATCGGGAGAAATCTTGGTATCAGAGCCATAGGTTTTGAAGGGTACTAGGATGTCTGAAAGCCGCATTAAGTAGAGTCTTTTTCATGGGTGTGAAGCGTGCCACACTTATGATGAAGTGGCTACGAGACGTTTAGGAAATATTTCCTTTTTTCATGATCTATATCGTGCGGTGAAATATCTCTCTAGATTTCTAACTCGTGCTATTCGTGATTGCAAAATCATGCCTCCCTGCAGAGTCAACGGCAGAAGAAATAGAAACGGGTATGGCCATGAGGGTGGCAATGGAAACGGGCACCAGCAGGCCTTACCAGCCCATGAGGACCATGCACCGGAGCCAGTTGCCCATGCTGAATTGAGGGAAGCGATTCAGATGCTAGCATAGGCCATGACCACCCAAATCAATCAGCAGGCGGTAGCACATGTCCATCAGAAGGAGAATGCGGTGGCAGCATGAGTCAGAGATTTCCTAAGGATGAACCCTCTAAAGTTTCTTGGGTCAAAGGTGGACGAGGTCCACATGAGTTTATTGAGGAGAATTTGAAGATCACCCAGATTATGGGGGTGACAGGGGAGGAGTGTGCTAATTTGGCCTCATATCAGTTGAAGGGGGTGGCATACATTTGGATCAAACAGTGGAAGGATAGTAGGGCAGTCGCAGCAGGCCCTATTTGCAATACCTCGGGAGTGCCTTAGTGTAGAACTGGGAATTTAAATTTCAAAATTGCTGAAAGTTGGGGAAAAGTTGCAAGACAAGAGGAACAACTACTCGTGGTGAGTAACCACGAGCTGTTGTGAGCAGGCGTGGAAAGGGGTTAGGCCTGGTGGCAGTGTAAACAACGAGCGTTATTGTTCGGTGCTTTGGTTGGGGTTAAAAACCGACACGCAAGTGCACGTGGTCAAACAAGTAGTAAGAGGCTTAAGTAAGCCAAGTATCGATCCAAGGAGACTCTGGATAAGTGAAAATTGCTTAAGTATACTATATTCTATCTCACTTCTAATTATGGTGACAACAACGTAACCAACAGTTGAATAATTTGTTTTATAATTTCTATACTAAAACTACTAACAATTATCTACTTTGAATTTAAACTATGGATATGAGCATGCCAAGGTTAAGAACATGTAATGAACTGATTATCATCATACATTGGTTAATCTTCTCTTCCAGTTGCTAGCCAAGAACATTAGCCAAGAAATTAAAACTCTCGTATTTAATCTCACTTAAGAATCATAAACCATCCGTCTACATTTCTGTGATCAAATGCAATTAATGACCTAGCAATACAATTTCAGTTCCTAAATTGACTAATACGGCTTTCAAGTATATTTCTATCAGGAAAGCACATCAAAACTCAATTTTCCCAAATCAAGTAAGAACAATACCCTATTAATTCACAACTTTCCAATTTCGTGCTCTCTCAAGTGAAATCAGACTTTTTAGATGTACATTAACGTCGGCCACACACCAATGCAGTAGAAACAAGAACTAATAGAACAACATGGAAGAAGAAGATGAAAAACCATATAATTCAATAATCGAAATTCATCACGAATGTTCATAACCTCAGCAAGGAAGGGAATTAGCCACTCATTTGTGGATTAATCATCCTAAAACAAGTGTTAATCATACAAACAATTGAGTGAAAGAAGAAAGAAGGAGAGAAAAAACCCTGAACTTTTCGTCCCTCAACTTCCTGTAACCCATGTCCTTGCTCCACCAAGTCTGAATTATGAAAAATAAGCCTAAGTGTTCTATTTATACTAATGGGAATTTTTCCCAGAATAACAAGCAACGTGTCACGGAGTGCATCGCGGAGCACTGCCTCCGTGATATGGCGTGGACGCGGACCCTCACTGGAATTTGGGGGTCCAGGTATATAGCATCAACGTGGCACAACATGCAACACGGAGGCTTGCCACCGTGCCACGGAGCTGTCGCGACGCTCCACTGGAAGTTATGCATTTTTCCACCCTCCAGGCAGAATGCCTCCACGATGGCAGCGTGACACGGCTCCATCGCGGAGCCCCTTTATATTGTGCAGTCCAATGCTTTTTCCTTTGCTCGCTTCCAAGTCCAACTCCGATATCCTCCAACATGCATTTTAGCTTCTCGAAATCACACTTTACCTACAAAACAATGCTAATCATGTTGGTTAGTATAAATTCACATTTTATTACCAATTACATGAAAATCTATACACATTGCACGATAAACAAGGCGAAAATGATACGTTTGAGTATCACTTGGGCATATAAATCTGCCCAAGATCACTTACCCCACACTTAAATCCTTGTTCGTCCTCGAATAACAAACACACAATTCATGCAAATTACATCCCAACCTTCGCCACTATGGTGCGACAATTTGAGCTACGGTCATACCGATCATTCAATATTGCAAATCATCAAGAAAACATGCATGGTCTTAACAATGCAATGACCTTCAATACATTAAGACTTCCTAGACTTTAAGAATCGACTCTCGATATCGGCAAACTCATGCAAATCAGCTAATCAAGATATCCGACACGAAAATCAATCTTTCATCAAGCATGTGCCCTCACAGCTCAAGAGAATCTTCCCCTTTTTGCTCATGTGACACACAAACATTCAAGTAGGGGCATGTCAAAATTAATTTCACTCTCTCTCCCAAAAGAATTCACATGCATCATGTCATGACCCATAAGCTTGCCCTTAGTGTATTACTCCACTAATATAAAGAAATGCAATGTAAGATCACGTAGGACTTTAATGGGTTGTAATGGAAGCTATGGAACTAGTACATATTGGATTAGCCAATAATAGCCACTAGCCTCCTTAAGCGCCTTTTCAACACATTCCCATCAACTCATGGACATTGTTTCTCTCTTTTCTTTTTTCCATCATCCCATTCATGATGATTTACTTTCGTATGGCCTATTTCATCAAGCACACTTGACACAAAAACAAAGGTTTTTCATGCACCTTCATTATCATTTAGTTATAGCAAGTGCACCTTCAACCTTTTCTTTTCTTTCCTCACTCTGCTTTTCTTTTTCTTTTCACCATTCTCACTCTTTGACACCTTGGGAAAATTTTTGTTCTACTTAAGCGCTTAAGAGTTTTGTATAGACTTTACGGCTAATGAAAAGAAAGAATTAAGCTCAGTTTATACATTTTTGGACAAAAGAATGAAATTATAGGCTAAAGGCTCAACGGGCTGACTAGGGTATACAATCACATAAAAGGGGAGTATGACAAGAAAAAAAAATAGAAACTCTCGATTAAAACAAAGAAATGCCTACATCCTTTCCTACAATACACCTCCTTCATTTCGTTTTGTACACACACCAGGCAAGTTCTAGACACTTCACAATAGCATGGAATAACAATACCTCACTTCACACTTTATGCACATGCTCGATTCAAGATGCATTCACAGACTCTTTAATCAGCTAATTACATGAATTCACAAATTAAGCCTCAATCACACCGAATCGAACTCTACAGCCTAGGTATCTCAACATATTTACAAAATTGCATGCTTTCATACGAATCACCTTTGCATTTTGAATATCAGGTACAACACGCAACCAATATTTCACAACCATATAGTAACTACAGGTTCCGTGATGCAATCCACCAAAGAAAAGGCGAAAAATAATTGGAACAAACTACTCCTACCGACTACATTTCCCTTAAGACGGTCGTCATCCATCCATCATAGGGAACAGTCACTAACTATGACGTCGGTTCAATGGGACTATTCTCGGTAAAAGAACCAAAAACAAACGCCGAGAAACCCAAAAAAATAAAAATTGAGAAATTTTGCAAAACATTGATCATTTCGATGGAAAAATATTTACAAAATATTTTAAACATACACAAAATATTTTTGCAGAATTTTAAAAAAAATATCGATCATTTCGATAGAAAAAAGAAAAAATATTTACAAAAATTTTTACAGACTTAGTTGGCAACATCAACATTCCACAACACACATCAATACCACAAATATGTACAAATACAGAACAATTTTCAAATTCAGAAACACAGGGAAATATACATACAAAAATATAGAGGAAGTCATAAAAGCAAACCAGCCCAGCCCCAGCACCTAACTACTCCCCACCCCACACTTAAACCGAACACTGTCCCCAGTGTTCACAAAAATTAAAAATCACACAATTGGGTGGTGGAACACCCTGATCAGTCAAAGTATTCCACTTCTTCATCAGGTGCTGCTGCCTCATCGCCCATGTCCGAGTCGCCTCCGTCGTCGTCATCGGACTCCACATCGGAGTCCTCCCGGCGTGTCTCCTCGTCCGTGGGGACATCATCGTCTGTGGGCTCTACAAAGGCTGGCCCCACTCGGCATAGAGCCCTGGCATTTTCGCCAAACGGGTAATCCAGCTCGAGCTGCCATAGCTCCTCCTCCGTGGCTGGCCTCCCACCGATCCTGAGCTGGAGCATTTGCATTCCAAACATCCGCGCCATGTACTGGTCGTCACGAGCATGTCGCTCGCCAAGTGTCAGCACTAGCCCGTGTGTGGTGTCGGGGGCCTTAGTTTTGGTCACGTCCAAGGCCCGCCGCTCCAACTGCGGGATATAATCCAAAGCCTCTTCCTCGACGTCGAGGCCCCGGAGAAAGGTGGTGATTAGTCCACCAAACCCATACCTGTGGCCCTGGTGTAGTCGGGCTCTCTTCATGGCGGATATGATGACCGCCCCAACATTAATCTCCAGCCCTTTCATCAGGGCATACACCAGGCAAACACGGTCCCGGGTCACATCAGTCATGTGCACCCCCGGGATTAGGCACGAGCAGACTATCTTCAGCCAGATTCGGGCCTCCCTGTTCATTTGAGAATAAGGCAGAGTCTGGTGGTAGCCCCTTTCTTTATGTCTACTCCATCTGGTTGTGGATCGAGCCCCACACAATGTGCGTCTGATGTCGGCATATGGTGGGGTAATATTCAGCTGGCGGAGAACGTGGGCGTCTGTGTCCCGCGCTCCGATGATGGCATTTAGCTGTTGGGGTTCCAGAGTGACTATCTGCCCTCTGATCTTGACGGTGTGGCTTCTGATTGCCGGGTTCCAATTAGCATAAAACTCCCGGACCAAGTGTAGGTTGCACTCCTTGGGCTCCTGAAATATGAAGCTGAGCCCAGCTGCCTCAATCCTTTGAACTATTCTGGGGAACTCCTATGCTAATGGTTCCCGTGCAATATGCTCCTCGGGGAAGTATTTGTTTTCTTTGCGTTTAGCATACCACTTCTTCCCCTCATCAGTCACCCATCTAGTTCCGTATTGGCGGTGCTTACTACGTGGAACTACTGGTACAGCTGGGACTGCTGTGCCCAGTCTAAGTCTTTTCCTCCCGGTGCCTGAAGTTGATGCACCTTTACCTTTATCTTGCCTGCTTGCCATTTTGTCTGTCCACACACATAAACAAGCGCAATGTCAAGCTAAATAGATGTTAGCTTCGGCTATGGTCGGGTTAAGCTAAGTTTACCCCACACTTAGTCCTTAGCTACGGTTACGATACTACGGCAAGAATACTTTATTTACACCAAAAACAACTATACAATTCATGCTTAGTGCGTTCAACAAGAAAAATTCGACGATATAAATGTAGCGTACTACTCAGACTTCATACAGCTAATCCCAATCACTACCATCTCTAGCAATTCAACCACCGCACTTAGCAACTAAAAACAACGAAACAAAAACAACAACAAAAATTCTATATACATGAACCTATACAACCAACCCAGTTCGAACAATTTTCAACATTTTCCCAAAAACCCGAGAATTCGTCGTCTATTATATTCAAACAATCTCTTACAATGACTTATCTCATTTCACAAGCACACCCCGGCATATATTTCACACATTCAACACATTACCCATTTCAAATTCAACAACACAGCCCTAGAATTGATTTTTGCAAGCAAATTCGAATAATTCATGCAATCGACAAGTTCAAACGATCATTACAACATTCCGAACTTTTATCAATTAATAAATAACTCAAATTCATGCTAAAATTCGATTTAGGGTGATTTATCTCACCTCCCATGCTTAAATTCGAATAAAATCGACAAAAACTTGAGAGATAATCGGAAAACATACCTCGGAGTTGAAGAACTAAAGAAAACTTGGTAATTCTTTGCCTTAAACCATGGCACATTGGTGGGGAAGGGATTTTAGGAAGTTTGGTCACGGAGGAAATTAAAAATGAGGGAAAAAGGGGCGAAATCGGGGGTTTAAAATGTAGAAAACACGCGGGTCACCCGGCAACCCTGTGTGACCCGTCACAATTTATATGGCAACGTGTCACGGAGTGCATCGCGGTGCACTGCCTCCGTGACACGGAGCCATCGCGATAACTTACTAGAATTTTTGAAAATTCCAAATTACACCTCAACGTGTCACGGAGGGTAACGTGGAGGTCCTCCTCCGTGACACAGAGCTATCGCCGCAGCTCACTGTCTTCAACATTTTTTTTAACTTTTTCATACCTCGCTTTTCCTTCACGATTCCGTGCACATTTTTCTCCGTTCGACCTGAAAATCATCTCACTAAACAAAATAGGTTAGATTAATAGGTTTCACCTAACTAAAAAAAATACTAACTAAAACGCAAAAATTTTGTACTCAATCAAGAAAAAGAAAAATAAAATCTATGTACACTTTACAAAATGAAAGAAAATTTTTTTTCACAGGTTGCCTCCAGTGCAGCGCCTGGTTTACCGTCGCGGCTCGATGTCCTTTATGCTCAATTGTCCGCTAGGGTGATGGATGATTTCTCACGATCATTGTCCTCCCCCCAGTAGTGCTTACCCTTATCCGGTGGTCTTCCCATCAACTCTCGGGAATCATTCATCTGCTTAGCATTACATTGATCAATTACATTGATCACCGAGAGTTCTTCATTCACCATCGAGAGCTTGGGTGCTTTATACACATCGAACACCTCTACCTTGTCAGGTGCTCGCATTGTAAGTTGACCCGCAGCTACGTCGATTAATGTTTTCCCGGTTGCCAAGAAGGGTCGTCCCAAAATAAATGGGACTTCCGCGTCTGGTTCAAAGTCCAGAACAATAAAATCTACCGGGACAATTAGGGAGCCCAGTTGCACTAGAACATCCTCAACAATGCCATCCGGCCTAGCTAAGGATCGGTCTGCCAACTGCAAGATTACGGTTGTAGGTCTAGGACTCCCTAGACCCAACTTTCTGAATACCGAAGATGGCATCAGATTTATGCTCGCCCCCAAGTCACACAATCCACGAGCTCGGATGCTCTGCCCAATAGTAAGCTGGATAGTAAAACTTCCAGGGTCTTTTAGCTTCGTGGGCAGTCTATTTTGGATCCGGGAAGTGCACTCCTCCGTCAAAGCCACTGTGGCATACTCGGTCAAACGACTTTTGTTGGCCACGATGTCTTTAATGTATTTGGCATATTTAGGCACTCCCCGCAAGACATCAACAAGAGGTAAGTTAACATGTACCTGTTTAAGCACCTCCATGAATTTCTTGAAACACGCCTCCTCCTTGTGTTTCTTGAGTCGTTGAGGGAACGGGGGTGGAGGTCTTTCTTTTTCAGCTTCTTTGGTCTTCCCCCTTTCCGAACTCTGCTCCCCCTCAACTTCTGCTGCTCCTGACTTTTGAGGTGGTCTTTCTGGTTCCACCTCCTTCAGCTGCAAACCACTCCTTGCGGTCACTGCATTTACCTGCTTCGGATTCAGATCCGTGTCGCTAGGCAGTCCTCCTCTAGGCCTTGTATTTTGGGCACTAGCAAATTGCCCAAATTGATACTCAAGAGCCTTGGTCGCTAACTGATTATTTTTCACTTTGGCTGCCAATTTAACATAGTCAGCCTGCAATTGCGCCTGGTTAGCGATCATGGTCTTGAACATCTCCTCAATGCTAGGTGATGGTGGTGGAGGAGGGGCATTATGATTTCTGAATTGAGATTGGTAGTTCTGTTGCCCTCCTTGATTCCTTTGCATACCCTGACCCGAACTTTGGCCTTGTTGGTTGTTGCTACCCCATGAAAAATTTGGATGGTTCCTCCAATTTGAATTGTATCCACTACCATACTGCTGATGATTTCTTTGTGCATTGCCCACAAAGTTAACCGAATCTGGGTTTGCTCCACAGCACTCAGCTGAGTGCTCACTGCTTCCACACACTTCACACCATATTTGCTGGACTGCATTAACTGAAGCTGAAGGCTGGTTCAAATTCATGTTGCTGAAGTGGTTGTTCAACTGATTCTGCAAGGCAGCTATCTGTGCAGAGATAGCTGTAAATCCATCAACTTCAAGCACTCCTGCTGCTTTCCTTGCTCCACCTCTTGATGAATCAGCATTCCATTCTGGATTGCCCTGTGAAATCCGGTTTCGCAAAGTGTACAGCTTCTCATAAGTCTTTTCCAGCGCTTGCCCTCCAGCTGCTGAATCTAGCAAAATTTTTGTATGGGGTTCCAAACCCTTAATAAATGTGTGTACCAATACCTCATTGGACTGATGATGATGAGGACAGTCCCGCAACATGGATTTAAATCTTTCCCAGGCTAGATACAAATTTTCTCCCTCCCTATGTTTGAAACTAAGAATTTGACTTCTAAGTCTGGCTGTTTTACCAGAGGGAAAAAATCTTATCAAGAACTTCCGTGCTAGATCATCCCACGTTGAAATAGAATTTGGTGGCTCAGCTTTTAACCACCTCTTGGCTTCACCAAGTAATGAGAACAGAAATAATGTAAGCCGAACATAATCAGATGACACTCCAGCGGGTATATAAGTGTCACTTATCTCCAAAAAGTTTTGGAGATGCTGTTGTGGGTCTTCATGAGGGAGACCGGTAAATTGCTCGCTTGTGTGCAACAATTGCACCATATTTTGCTTGAGTTCAAATCTCCCTCCAGGCTCTGGTTTGCGGATACTTGATGTAACATTGTTGGCATGTGGGATTGCCACCTCGCGAACCGGCCTTGCTGCTGCTTCTTCGGGCACTAACACTGCCTTTACAACCGGTGGATTTTGTTGCTCCATAATAGTCTGTCTGAGCAACTGCAGCTTTCTTTGTAGAGCTTCTCTCCGTTTACTGTGAAATATACGTTCAGGCTCTATATAAGATTCCACCAGCTCTTTGTCTCTGCCAGTGTTCACAGAAATCAAGTCTGCAAAATACAGGCTAAGACCAAGTTGTCAACACTTAAGAAAATAAAATAAAAATACAGTAAATTTACACTTAATACAATTTCACCAATTGCCTAGTCTCCCCGGCAACGGCGCCAAAAACTTTTTCGGTGCTTAGGTTGGGGTTAAAAACCGACACGCAAGTGCACGTGGTCAAACAAGTAGTAAGTGGCTTAAGTAAGCCAAGTATCGATCCAAGGAGACTCTGGATAATTGAAAATTGCTTAAGTATACTATATTCTATCTCACTTCTAATTATGCTGACAACAACGTAACCAACAGTTGAATAATTTGTTTTATAATGTCTATACTAAAACTACTAACAATTATCTACATTGAATCTAAACTATGGATATGAGCATGCCAAGGTTAAGAACATGTAATGAACTGATTATCATCATACATTGGTTAATCTTCTCTTCCAGTTGCTAGCCAAGAACATTAGCCAAGAAATTAAAACTCTCGTATTTAATCTCACTTAAGAATCATAAACCATCCGTCTACATTTCTGTGATCAAATGCAATTCATGACCTAGCAATACAATTCCGGTTCCTAAATTGACTAATACGACTTTCAAGTATATTTCTATCAAGAAAGCACATCAAAACTCAATTTTCCCAAATCAAGTTAAGAACAATACCCTATTAATTCACAACTTTCCAATTTCGTGCTCTCTCGAGTGAAATCGGACTTTTTAGATGTACATTAACGTCGGCCACACACCAATGCAGTAGAAACAAGAACTAATAGAACAACATGGAAGAAGAAGATGAAAAACCATATAATTCAATAATCAAAATTCATCACGAATGTTCATAACCTCAGCAAGGAAGGGAATTAGCCACTCATTTGTGGATTAATCATCCTAAAACAAGTGTTAATCATACAAACAATTGAGAGAAAGAAGAAAGAAGGAGAGAAAAAACCCTGAACTTTTCGTCCCTCAACTGCCTGTAACCCACGTCCTTGCTCCACCAAGTCTGAATTATGAAAAATAAGCCTAAGTGTTCTATTTATACTAATGGGAATTTTTCCCGGAATAACAAGCAACGTGTCACGGAGTGCATCGCGGAGCACTGCCTCCGTGACACGTCGTGGACGCGGACCCTCACTGGAATTTGGGGGTCCAGCTATATAGCATCAACGTGGCACGGCATGCAACGCGGAGGCTTGCCACCGTGCCACGGAGCTGTCGCGAGGCTCCACTGGAAGTTATGCATTTTTCCACCCTCCAGGCAGAATGCCTCCGCAATGGTAGCGTGACACGGCTTCATCGCGGAGCCCCTTTATATTGTGCAGTCCAATGCTTTTTCCTTTGCTCGCTTCCAAGTCCAACTCCGATATCCTCCAACATGCATTTTAGCTTCTCGAAATCACATTTTACCTACAAAACAATGCTAATCATGTTGGTTAGTATAAAATCACATTTGTTTACCAATTACATGAAAATGTATACACATTGCACGATAAACAAGGCGAAAATGATACGTTTGAGTATCAGTTGGGCATATAAATCTGCCAAAGATTAGTTATAATGACTCGTTCCCTTTTAGGAATGATCCATTGTTTGAAGTCATGGAAGGAAGGGAATGTTTACAGTGGACTCGACGGATAGAAACACGACCTGTGGTTTGATACAATGAGTCGTGGTAAGGCTCGTGGTGAAGGAGTTCAGATTTTCAAAAGAGGGAAACAACGACTAGTTCAATGACCCATTGGACACTAGGACGAGTCATCCTATCTAGTCATGGTATGAATCCGAGGGAAGGCTGGGGCAGTGCTTAGCACGGACAAATACCACAGATCGTGGTATCCTTCAATGATTTGCTGGGTCGTCCGTTGTTTGGACCAGTAATCAATTTTCTACGAATTCAATAAGGTTATTTCTGTCATTTCCTAAGTTTTAGGGGCCTATACTATGTTGTTTAAGGCTCGTTTTTGAGGATTTTAGTAGGGAAAAACCTATTCTAAGTTTATTCTTTCCATGCATGAAAGTTTATGAATTTTAGGAGGTGACAAAACCTTTTCCAAGTGATTTTCTTCCAATTTCTCCTTGGGCAATCAGTGAGGTGGTAGAATCATTCCTTCCAGGTATGTAAGGTTTTAAATGGGTGTCTTCCTTCCACACCCATGCCCAATTTCAATCAAAATATGATGAAATGTCTATGATCAAGTATGGGGTTTTAAGCAAATTGCATAATTCTATAATTTCTATATATGAGTATGATTAGATTGCATTTATGTTGATGAATTGTAAAGCCAGGGCAGATTCTAAACTGTTTTCAATACAAAATTTGTTTTCCAAAAATCTTGAATCCAAAATTCCCATAGATGAGACGTTCATAAAGGTAGTGAATGATGATGAATGCATGCTGATGTTGAGATTTGATGATGAAAAGCATGTTTATAAAGCTACCAATGATTATGATGTTGTGTTCAAAATGAAATGAGTAGAACCTAGTATGATAAAGCTTTGGGCAAAGCCCACATGTTGATTTAAAGTGATGATTTTCCCAACATAAGCTTACCAGACTGTTTGAAGTGAAGTTTTTCACGATTTTTCATAAATTCTAGCTTGTGGTATGTTGAATTAAATATTTCTACATGTAGCTTACCATATGATTTGGAGTAGATGCTCCCACCTATGATTGAGCTTGTGGCATGTTTCGAAATAAAGCTTCTCATATGCATGAATTTATAATTGAGATGTATTTCATTATTGAGCTTTGTCAAAGGACAATGTTGAGCTTTATTTTCATATGATGTCGAGTCTATGCATGATTTCCTTATTGAGCTTTGTCAATAGAAAATGTTGAGCTTCATTTCATACGATGTTGAGTTATGCATGATTTCATATTGAGCTTCATCATTAGATGATGTTGAGCTTCGTTATATATGATGTAGAGCATTGCACGTTTTTGGTAGAAGAGGCTAGCACCGAGCGAGTTTAGGGTCAATCACCCTATACCCCAGAACTACGCGCCAATGTAGGTTGATATAATTATATTATTGGGACTTCCCTTGTGAGCTATCCCCCAGCCGATTGGCCCTTCATCTTGATATTGATATCATGGTATCGTCCATCACCCTGGCAAGGTTATGGACGGCTCTTCCCACTTGAGTGTGATAGTTGGGACCACGTAAGCTCTATCGTGGTATGTTAGTTAAGTGACGAGTCTCCCACTATCTATATCATTCAGATTTGAATATTCATTAATCATGATGATTACCTTCGGCATGCATGTCCTAAAAGTAAGGTTTGATTTAATGTTCATCTTTTGATATAAAATTTATGTTCATCTTTGAGTCACTCGACTCAGTCATGATGTCGTAATGCTAAGCATGGTCACGTCATGATAAGATTTTGATTTCAGAATGAATGCACGTAGCCCTTCTACTTATACTTGAAAGCTTATGATATGGTATGAATGTTTTAAAAGAATTATTTTTCTAGAGAGATTTTTCTCACCTTACATACTCGGTACATTCCATGTACTGACCGCATACTTTCTATGCTGCATCATTTCATGACACAGGATCCGGTTCTCAGGTTCAGCCCCATTTGTAGTCGCTTATCAGAGTTAGAACCTTCATGATTGGTGAGTCCTCATCTTTCAAGGACTATACTTTCAGCTTCATGTCATGTTTCAATTTTTTGTTTTGTGGAGTTAGTTAGGGTCTTGTCCTATCAACTCGTCTAGACTAGAGGCCTCCAGAATAATGTATGTATAGCTTTGGATATTATTCTGATATGCCGTTGTATGAGACTTCTGTTGAGTTTATAATTATGCTTTCTTCATGTTATTAAATGAGTTAGTTGAATGCTTATGCCATTGGTCGACCTAGGTTCTCTTGAGGTCCCTTGTCTTATGTCTACGATCCGGGTCTACGTTGGGGTCGTGACAGACTTGGTATCAAAGCTGTAGGTCAAATGTGTCCTAGGGAGTCTGAAAGTCGTGTTAGGTAGAATCCTTTTTAATGGTGTGAAGCGCGCCACACTTATGACGAAGAGGTTACTAGGCATTTAGGAAATATTCCCTTCTTTAATGATGTATGTCGTGCGATGAGAAGCCTTTCCATTCTTCTAGTTCGTGCTATTCGCAACTGCAGAATGATGGCTCCTCAAAGGATGAATGGGAGGAGGAATAGAGGTGGTGAGTACCACGAGGATGGAAATCATAATGACATCAGCCAGCCCCACTAGCTCAGGAGCCTCAAGAACAGGAGCCAGCCGCTCATGCTGAGTTCCGAGATTCCATTCAGATGTTTGCGCAAGCCTTGATCACTTAGGTCGTTCAGAAGGCCGTTGTGCATGTTCCTCAAAATGGCAATGCGACGGTGGCTCGAGTCAGGGACTTCTTAACAATGAACCCGCCAGATTTTGTGGGGTCTAAGGTAGATGAGGACCCGCATGATTTTATTGATGAGATTGTAAAGATCAGCCAAGTTATGGGGGTAAGTAGTGTTAAGTCCGCAGAGTTGGCCTCCTACCAGTTGAAGGGGGTTGCACATACTTGGTTCCGCTAGTGGAAGGATAGCAGGGCCGCATGAGCAGGACCAATCACATCGGAGGAGTTTCAGGTTGTATTCCTAGACTAGTCTATCCTCGAGAGATGAGGGAGTTGAAGGCAGCTATATTTGTGAATCTAAGGCAAGGAAGGATGACTTTTCAGGAGTACGCCCTTGAGTTCACCCACCTATCTAAGTATGCCTCAAAGTTAGTGGCCGACCAGCGGGCGCGGGTGAGTAGATTTGTACATGGTATAGAAGGATATTTGGACAAGGACTGTGAGAAAGCTATGCTCCATCAACACATAGACTTCCCTCGCATGGTGTTGTACGCTCAGCAGATAGAGGATGCACATTCGAGGGAGAGGGAGGCCAAGAGGGCCAGGACTGAGGACCACAGATTCTCTCAAAAGAGGTCTGATGGTGGGCACCGATAGCAAACCCACCAAAGATCATCAGCCCCAGCTTCTTCAGCACTAAGTGTTCCATCTAGGTCTAGACATGATTAGAGAGGGTGCGCGTCATGCTCGAGGGGTCAAGCGCAGACTGTAGCATTCCAGCTTGTCACAGGTGCGGCTGACGACACACAGGCCAGTGCTTGGCAGGGTTAGGAGCTTGTTTTGGATGTGGGCAGCCTGGACATATGCTTATAGATTGTCCTGCTGTGAGACAGGATTAGGTTGGGGGCCGAGACCCAGCTTCTAGTTCAGCAGCCCCACCCCCATGCACAGTAGATCATAGGGCATCCACTAGCACATCTGGCGGGCAGTGCCAGAACAGATTCTATGCCTTAGCAACTCATCAGGAATAGGAGGCCTCACCAGATGAAGTCACTAGTAGTTTGAGAGTCTTTCATGTTGATGTACATGCGTTGCTAGATGCGGGGGGTACCCTATCTTTTTTGACACCATACATAACTAGTAGCTTCGGAATTAGTCCCAATGTTTTGTCAGAGATCATCTTAGTTTCTACTCCAGTAGGTGACTCAGTTATAGCTAGACAGGTATATAGAGATTGCTCGGTCTTAGTTCTTCATAATGTCACCTCAGCAGACTTGATAGAGTTAGCCATGACCAATTTCGATCTTATTCTCGACATGGATTGGCTATTTGCGTTCTATGCTTCAGTTAATTGTAGGACCCAATCAGTAGAGTTTAGATTTCTAGGTGAGCCAGTCTTAGAATGGAAGGGTAGTTCAATTGCGCCTGTAGGTCGATTAATTTCCTACCTTAAGGCCAAAAAGATGATTTCTAAGGGTTGCATGCACCATCTAGTTAGGGTTAAGGACATGGAGTCCGAGACCCTGACTATCCTGTCCGTACCAGCAGTATGTGAGTATACAGAGGTCTTTCCTGATGATTTGCTAGGTGTCCCTCCCGAGCGGAAGATTGATTTCGGTATAGATCTTCTTCCCAACACGCAACCTATATTTATTCTTCCTTACAGAATGGCTCTACCCGAGCTAAAGGAGTTGAAGGATTAGTTGAAGTAACTGTTAGATAAGGGCTTTATTAGGCCGAGTAAGTCTCCATGGGGTGCACCAGTATTATTTGTATGAAAAAAGGATGGTTCCCTTCGCATGTGTATTGACTATTAGAAGTTGAACAAGGTTACCATCAAGAACAGTTACCCCTTACCCAGGATCGATGATTTGTTTGACCAGCTTTAGGGTGCCAAGTGTTTCTCAAAGATTGACCTCAGGTCAGGGTATCACCAGCTCAGGGTTCGGGAGAATGACATCCCGAAGACCGCTTTCAAGGCTTAGTATGGTCATTACAATTTGTTGTTCTATCTTTTGGACTAACCAATGCCCCTGCAACATTTATTGATCAAATGAACAGGGTGTTCAATCCATATTTGGACATGTTCGTGATTATGTTCATTGATGACATCCTTATATACTCTCGGAGCGAAGAGGAGCATGCCTCTCACTTGAGAATAGTGCTTTAGACCCTCAAGGACCGTCATTTGTATGCAAGGTTTAGGAAATGTGAGTTTAGGTTGGACTCAGTGGAATTTCTAGGACATATGGTATCAGGTGAGGGCATAAAAGTAGACTCTCAGAAGATCTAGGCGGTATAGAATTTTCCCAGACAAGTGAAACCATCAAATATCATAAGCTTTTTGGGCTTAGCGGGTTATTATCGGAGACTTGTGGAGGGGTTTTCATCTGTTGCTGCACCATTGACCAATTTCACTTAGAAGAAGGTGAAGTTTCAATGGTCGGAGGCTTGTGAGAAAAGCTTCCAAGAGTTGAAGACCTAACTCACTTCGGCACCAATGTTAATCCTACCTGAGGGTACCGATGGTTTTGTGGTGTATTTTGATGCTTCACGAGTCAGAATCAGGTTTGTGTTGATGCACCATGAGAAAGTGATAGCTTATGCCTCAAGATAGTTGAAAATCCACGAAAAAAACTACCCGACCCATGATATTGAATTGGCCGCGGTGGTGTTTGCACTGATGATATGGCGGCATTACTTGTATGGGTTCCACGTGGATGTATTCACGGATGACAAGAGCTTGCAATATGTGTTCACGCAGAAAGATCTCAATCTTCGGGAATGGAGGTGATTGGAGTTACTAAAAGACTACGATATGAGTTTCCTTTACCACTCAGGCAAGGGTAATGTTGTTGCGGATGCACTTAGTAGGCTCTCTATGGAGAGTGTGTCCCACGTGGATGATTGAAAGAAGAAGTTGGTGAAGGAGGTCCATTGACACGCAAGGTTGGGTGTTAAATTGGTCGACTCGACCTATGGCGTGTTTTCATGCAAAATGGATCAGAATCTTCCTTGGTGGTTGACGTCAATTCCAGGAAAGATGAGGATCCGATTTTGAGGATATTGAAGGAGGTGGTATTGAGTCAAAAGGTGGAGGTCTTCTCCCAAGAGGGAGATGGTGTGCCCCGGTACTAGGGTCGTCTATGTGTCCCAGACGTTGATGATTTGCAAGTCCAAATATTGCATGAGGCACATGATACCAGATATTCTATCCATTCAGGATCCACGAAGATGTATCGGGACTTGTGAGAAATCTATTGGTGGGATGGTATGAAGAAGGAGATTGCAGAGTTCATAGCCAAATATCCAAACTGTCAGCAAGTGACGGTCAAACATCAAAGGCTGGGAGGCATACTTCAAGATATAAACATTCCCACTTGGTAGTGGGAGGAGATTACTATGGATTTCATTACCGGTCTACCTTGTATTAGCTGACAATATGACTCCATTTGGATGGTGAGGCAGGTTGACCAAGGCTGCACAATTTCTATCAGTAAAAACCACAGATTCAGCGGATGATTATGAAAAATTGTATATTCGGAGTTGGTTCGACTTCATGAGGTTTCCTTGTCTATTTTCTCAGACCGAGGTACTCAGTTTACCTCTAAGTTTTGGCGGTCATTCCAAATAGGGCTTGGGACTCAAGTTAAACTCAACACAACATTTTATTCGCAAACGGATGGTCAGGTGGAGCGGACAATTCAAACTCTTGAGGTCATGTTGAGAGCTTTTGTGTTGGACTTTAAAAGTAGTTGGGATGATCACTTGCCTTTAATTGAGTTTGCTTACAATAACAACTATCACTCTAGTATCCAAATGGCACCATTCAAGGCTATTTATGGGTGGAGGTGTAGAACGCCCATTGGATGGTTTGAGGTTGGTGAGGCAGCCATGATAGGACCTGATTCGGTTCGTGAGGCCATAGTAAAGGTTCAGTTGATAAGGGACAGGCTGAAGGCCGCTCAGAGTCGTCGGAAATCATATGCTGGTATGAGAAGAAGGGATCTGGAGTTTGAGGTGGATTATTGGGTATTTCTAAATATATTTCCCATGAAGGGAGTGATGCGGTTTGGAAAGAAAGGGAAACTCAGTCCCCGCTATATTGGTCCCTACCAGGTTGTGAGGAGAGTTGGTAAGGTTCCGTATGAGTTGGACTTGCCCTCAGAGTTATCTTTCTTTCATCCTGTGTTTCATGTGTCACTTTTGAAAAAGTATTTAGATGATCCAGCTTTAGTAGTCCCGGTGGAGAGCATTGGTGTAAAAGACAGCCTCAGTTATGAATAAGTACCCGTTGAAATATTAGATCGTCAAGTACGTATGCTAAGGAACTAAGAAGTAACTTCAGTTAAAGTACTATGGATAAATCAGCATGTTGAAGGAGCTACACGGGAAGCCGAAGTGGATATGATGGCTAGATACCCACACATGTTCCCTACCGGCTCTGTTTTAGTTTGAGGTATCAATTTTGGCACTAATTCTCTAATCAGTTTCCATATTTAGTTCATGTGTGAAAGTTAGATTTATGTTATGATAGATGTATGTGATGCCTGAATTCAGTTCAGCTATGTAGCACTTTTCGAAGGTAGTCATTCCATCAGTTCTCGATTTTAATAATTAGTATTTGCATTTGAGGATTGCTTTTTTCTGAGTTTTCTCTGTGTTTCTAACTTTCGAGGATGAATGTTCCCAAGTAATACCCCGAGAGTGCCTAAAAGTAGACCTAGGAATTTAAATTTCAAAACTACTGAAAGTTGGGGAAAAGTTGCTGGACTCGAGGAACAATGACTCATGGTAAGTAACCACGAGCCGTTGTGAGCAGGCGTGGAAAGGTGTTAGGCCTGATGGCAGTGTAAATAATGAGCATTACAATGACTCATTGCTTGTAAGAATGATCTTTTGATTGAAGTCGTGGAAGGAAGTGAACTTTTACAGTGGACTAGACGGATAGAAACCACGACTAGTTGTAGGATACAAAGAGTTGTGGTAAGGCTCGTGGTGAAGGAGTTCAAATTTTCCGAAGAGGGAAACGACGACTGGTTCAAATACTCTTTGGACCCTAGGAAGAGTCGTCCTGTCTACTCAGGGAATGAATCCGAGGGAAGGCTGGCACAGTGCATAGCACGGACAAATACAATGGGTCGTGGTATCCTCCAACGACCCATTGGGTCTTCCGTTGTTTGGCCTAGTGATCAATTTCTTGCAAATTCAGTAAGGTTATTCATGTCATTTCCTAAGTTCTAGGGGCCTATACTACGACTTTTAAGGCACGTTTTGGAGGATTTTAGAAGGAGAAAACCTATTCTAACTGTATTCCTTCGATGCATGCAAGTTTATGAATTTTAGGAGGTGATCAAGAGCTTTTCCAAGGGATTTTCTTCCAATTTCTCCTTGGGCAATCAATGAAGTGGTAGAATCATTCCTTCCAGGTATGTAGGGTTTTAATGGGTGTCTTACTTCCACACCCATGCCCAATTTCTATCAAAATATGATAAAATGTCTATGATCAAGTATGGGGTTTTACTCAAATTGCATAATTCTACAATTTCTATATATGGATATTATTAGATTGCATTTATATTGATGAATTGTAAAGGTTGGGCATATTCTAAACTATTTTCAATACAAAAATTGTTTTCCAAAAATTTTGAATCTACAATGCCCATGGATGAGAAGTTCACAAAGGTAGTTAATGATGATGAATGCATGATGATGTTGAGATTTGATGATGAAAAGCATGTTTCTAAAGCTACTCATGATTATGATGTTGTTTTCAAAATGAAATTAGTAGAGCTTAGTATGATAATGCTTTGGGCAAAGCCCACATGTTGATTTAAAGTGATGATTTTCCCGACCTAAGCCTACCACATTGTTTGAAGTGAAGTTTTCCACGATTTTTCATAAATTCTATCTTGTGGTATGTTGAGTTAAATATTTCTACATGTAGCTTTACCACATGATTCGGAGTAGATGCTCCCACCTATGATTGAGCCTGTGGCATGCTTTAAAATAAAGCTTCTCATATGCATGAATTCATAATTGAGATGTATGTCATTATTGAGCTTTGTCAAAGGACAATGTTGAGCTTCATTTTCATATGTTGTCGAGTCTATGCATGATTTCATTTTTGAGTTTTGTCAATAGACAATGTTGAGCTTCGTTTCATATGATGTTGAGATATGCATGATTTCCTATTGAGCTTCGTCATTAGACGATGTTGAGCTTCATTATATACGATGTAAAGCATTTCATGTTTTTGGGAGAAGAGTCTAGCACCAAGCAGGTTAAGCGTCAATCACCCTATACCCCAGAACTACGCGCCAATGTGGGTTGATAAAATTATATTATTGGGACCTCCCTTGTGAGCTATCCTCGGCCCGATTGGATAGTCAGCTTGATAACTATATCATGGTATCGTCCATCGCCCTGGAAAGATTATGGATGGTTCTTCCCACTTGAGTGTTATAGTTGGGACCATATAAGCTCTATCGTGGTATGTCAGTTAAGTGACGAGTTTCCCACTATCTATATCGTTTAGATTTGGATATTCATTACTCATGATTATTACCTTTGGAATGCATGTTCTAAATGTAAGGTTTGACTCAATGTTTAGCTTTTGATAAAAATTTTATGTTCGTCTTTGAGTCATTCAAGTCAGTCATGATGTCGTAAAGCTAAGCATGGTCATGTTATGATAAGATTTCAATTTCAGAATGAATGCATATAGCCCTTCTACTTCTAATTGAAAGCTTATGATATGGTATGAATGTTTTAAAAGAATTACTTTACTTGAGCGGTTTTACTTACCTTGCATACTCGTTACATTTCACGTGTTGGCCGCATACTTTCTATGTTGCATCGTTTCATGATGCAGGATCCGGTTCTCAGGTTCAGCCCCCCTCATAGTCGCTCATCAGAGTTAGCACCTGCATGATTGGTTAGTCCTAGTCTTCCGAGGACTAGACCTTCAGCTTCACGTCATATTTCCGTTTCAGGTTTAGTGGAGTTAGTTGGGGTCTTGTCGCATCAACTCGTCTATACTAGAGGCTTCAGATATTATTCTGATGTGCCATTGTATGAGACTTCCGCTAAGTTTATAATTATGCTTTCTTCTTGTTATTAAATAAGTTAGTTGAATGCTTATTCCATGGGTCAACTTGGGGTCTCTCGAGGTCCCTTGTCCCTGTCTACGATCTTGGTCTACGCTCCGGTTGTGACACTATTAGTTGGGATGAGTTTCATGTTGCTTTTCTAGATCGGTTCTTCCCTCGTAAGATGAGAGAGCTGAAGCCGACCTAGATCGTGAATCTAAAGCAAGGAAAGATGACGGTTCAAGAGTGTGCCCTGGAGATCACTCGTTTGTCCAAGTACGCCCCAAAGTTAGTGGTTGATCAGAGAGCTCATGTGAGCAGGTTTGTTCATGGGGTGGTGGACTATCTGGACATGGATTGCCGAACTATGATGCTTCATCAGGATATGGATTTTCCTCAAATAGTCTTGTTCGCCTAGTAGATGGAGGTGGTGCATGTGAGATAGGGAGAGGCCAGGAGGGATAGGACAGACAATTATGTGTTCTCCTTGCAGAGATCAGGTGGTGGGCACCGTCAGCAGTCCCACTGGAGATCGTCAGCCCCAGCATCGTCAGCTATGAGTGTACCATCCAGATCTAGGAACGACCAGAGAGGATGAGCATCAGGCTCTAGAGGCCAGAGCAGCAGGCCCACAGATTCCAGTATCCCAAATTTTTGATATGTGTGGCCGGAGACACACGGGTTAGCAGTTGGCGGGTATAGGTGCTTGCTTCAGGTGTGGGAAGCAAGGACATATGCTCAGATATTTCCCAATAGCTAGACAGGTCCATGATAGGGGCCGAGGCCCAGCTTCCAATTTAGAAACTATACCAACACGTGCAGCTCAGCAGGACGCATCTACTATCACAGGTGGTGGACAGCGCCAAAGAAAATTCCATGCTCTAGCATCCCGCTAGGAGCAGGAGGTATACTCGAATGTAGTCACTTGTATATTACGAGTATTCCATCTTTAAGTACATACATTGTTAGATCCAGGGTCTACCTTATCTTTTGTAATGCTCTATGTGGCTAGTAGTTTCAGAGTCAATCCCAAAATCTTGTTAGAACCCTTCTTAGTCTCTACTCCAGAGGGTGATTCAGTTGTAGCTAGATGGGTGTATAGAAATTGTGTGATCACAGTCCTTAAGAAAATCACCTCATCAGATTTAGTAGAGTTAGCCATTACTGACTTTGATGTTATCCTCAACATGGATTGGTTATTTGCATGCTATTCCTCAGTTAATTGTAGAATCCATGCGGTAGAGTTCCGATTTGTGAGTGAGATAGCCTTAGAATGGAAGGGTAGTTTAGCTGTTCTTGTAGGTCGTGTCATTTCCTACCTTAAGTCCAAAAATATGATCTCCAAGGGTTGCGTGTACCATCTAGTTAGGGTTAAGGATTCTACATATAAGACCGTAACTATCCAGCCCATTCTAGTCGTATGTGAGTATCCAGATGTCTTCCAAGATGATTTACCGAGAATCCCCCCTAAGCGGGAGATTGATTTTGGTGTTGACCTTCATCCCGATACACAACCTATATCTATTCCTCCTTACAGAATGTCTTCAGCCAAGTTAAAGGAGTTGAAGGAGCAATTGAAATATCATTAGATAAGGGGTTCATTAGACCGAGCAAATGCCCATGGGGTGCACCAGTTCTCTTTGTGTGATAGAAAGATGGTTCTCTTCGTACGTGTATTGATTATCGGCAATTTAACAAGGTCACCATTAAGAACAGGTATCCACTCTCTAGAATTGATGATCTATTTAACCAGCTTTAGGATGCTAAGTTGTAATGCCCTGAAAGCCCTAAGATTAGACTTGGGAGTTGAAATGGGGAAAACGGCATTTTCTGCACCAGGTCACAGAACGAGTCTTCCTGAGACCCATTAGGTTTACAACGAGTCGTTAAGTAACTCATGGTGAGGAGTGTTGACTTTTCTTTAAATTTCAAAGTGGGGTGACCAAGGGTGTGACCATGAGTCGTGGTCAACCCCACAAGCTGTTGTTAAGGGAAGTTGAAGGATGAAGAATGAGCTGGCAGTGTACCCCACAAATGGACACCACGAGTCGTGGTAAAATACCACAATTCGTTAGGTTAGTCATGGTCAGTAGTTGATTACGGAATTGAGGATTTGGGTAGTGGAGGTAACAGAAGGTGACCACGAGTAACTGAGTAGAAGCTTAACTGAAATATAACTAATAAAAAGGAAAGGACAAAATTCTGATAACAACATTAAGTCGTAAGCTGAAACTAGTAATTGATGAATTGCTAGGACAAGCCCCAATTAATCTAACATCTGAAACTAGAAATATACAAAAATAAAGAAAACAAAAATCCTATCCTGGAAAGATGAGGACTCAGTACTATCAGCTGATAGAGTTTGTAGCATGTCTAACAGTTGGGCTGAGTCTGAATACCTAGATCTATATCATGAAAATGACATAGCAGATACTTGGAATGTACTAAGTATATGGGAAATGTGACAGAAGCTAGGAGCATGCTAGTATGATGAAACGACTGATCTGAATACATAACTGATTAGATAATTGAATACATAACTGATGTGAAGTACAATGACCCTATCTAAGATGCATAGTTACTGATATGATATGCTAGTTTGAAAACATGTCATGAAATATAAGTAAATCTAGTTTTTGGGTCATGTACATGTACTAAATACTGGATTTGAAATCATAAACTTAAAACTATAACTGAAATAGCAAATTGATACTGAGACTGAACCATACTATTGGAGAGACTATTAACTGACAAACTCCATTGTGAGCCTTATAGAGCCCGACCTATAACCCCAGCTGAAAGGGTAATCATACCTTGTAAAGAGTTAGAACCTTGACTAACGTGATATCACTCGTGAACTCAGGAAGACAATCTATAATAATGATGACCCCTACACACTCCTATTGAGGCAAGGGAGACACTCCCTAAAAATGAGGACCCCATATTCCTTCAGATAAGGGAAACTTTCTCTACTATTGAGAATTTCTCATCCTACGGTGGAACATAGTTTTGAGGCCTGGGTATGCTGGAACCCTGGCCTACTCGGTGCTAAGTGCACTCCCAAGTGAACGTAAAGATACATGCAATTGATAAATTTGAAATTGATGTCCTAAGACTAGTCGAAACCACTTTATCTAGCAAGAGACCCGAGACTCTAAAGGACCATGACACACTGATACTTAGGGCTCATAACAGATATTCTAAGACTAGTCAGGATTATTTTTTACTAGCAAGAGGCCTGAGAGTCTAAAGAACCATATACATGATAGTCATACTGAATTCATGAGAGTCTAATTAGGGATACGTTCTACTAGAAAGAGGCCCCAGAGTCTAGGAAATCATAAACATTCTAATCATACTAAATCCATGAAAATCATAAATTCAAATCATAGTGAAAATCATATGTAGTAAATTCATGGTAAAATCATATATCTCAAACGGACCATATTTTCGAAAACAACTAATTCATGGGCTGAACTTTAGAAAATCATGATAACATATAATCATGGGAATTTATCATGCAATTGAGAGTGAAATCATGAACATTATGTGCTATTTATCACGAGGACCTTGTAAAACATAGAACACATGAGAGAAACATTCATAGAATGGAAACCCTAAGGAATGCTTTGCTTGGGAATCAAAGTAGCTAGGATTTTAAATATATATTAGGACACAAGGATGCAAGAAGATCCTTATTGAAGTCTCACATACCTGGCTTGAAGAAATACCCCACTAGCACTTGAATCTTGATGTTCTTGGAGAGGAATCCTAGGTGCTCTTGAGCCTTGAGTGGAAGAGAGAAGAAGAACTTACAGATGATTTGAGTAGAATGAGGGTTTGGGATAAAAATCCTTTTAATTAATCCATTAGAGTAGCCAAAATTTCCATACTTAGAAATTAGTAGCATAGGAAATTACTAGCATACCCCTTGGAGATTGGCTTTAAAAATCAATCAGTTAGTGTCAGTGACCTACATAACGAGTCATTGTCTGTCATAACAACTCATTGGATCCATCCGTTTCCTTTGGAGCCAATTTGTAGTTTTTTGATTCTCCAACCAATGACTAGACAGGACCGCCCATCACTACATACCATGACTTGTCATATGACTCATGGTCAGTGTACCATCCTTGCACCTCCTCTGAGTTTCTTCCAACGAGTCGTCACTCGTTACAATGAGCCATTACATCCTTCCATTTCTACTGGGCTAAATTCTCTGAACTCCACATAACGAGCATCCCAACGGGTCGTAATGGGGTACCATAAGTCATCCTTTGACTCATGGTCACTGGGTCACTTCTTCCATATTCTTTGAGCCTATTCTCATGACTCTCATTATGATCCGTTACAAGTCACCACGAGTCATTACTTGAATCATGGTTTTGGGAAAACTTTACTATTTCTTGAATTGTTTCTCATAGAGGAGGACATCATGACTCATCACATCACCCCATGTTTCATG
Source organism: Datura wrightii (assembly GCA_035772735.1). Taxonomy (NCBI): domain Eukaryota; kingdom Viridiplantae; phylum Streptophyta; class Magnoliopsida; order Solanales; family Solanaceae; genus Datura; species Datura wrightii. Next base: position 149,367,425 of record JASDFA010000001.1, on the reverse strand, counting down.
TCGTGAGTTGTTACATCTGGGCCTTATAAAATTCCTCTGACTTCCCACCACGACTCCTTGTATAATCTAACGAGTTGTACCATGAGTTATTTTGAGGAAAAATTTTCACTTTCCTACTGGTTTCTTGCTTTAATTATGGGGTCTGATATTAGGGACTTTTGGGGTGTTATATTAACTCCCCCTTGGGAACATTGTTCCTCAAAAAGAAACTAACTAGGTTGAAAAAGATCGGGAAAGGGCGTAATCCCTAAAATCGAATACTAGAGGTTGAATAATGACAGAATATCTAAATCCAGGATGAACTACACAGCTAAACTGAATTCATGAATCATGCATGCAGGCTAAGACATGAAAGGACTAAAAGGCATAAGACTATATGGAACTAGGTAAAGTACTGATAAGGGACTATTACCTCAACCTGGAGCTGAGTTGGTAAGGATGGAGCTATAAATCCTGAAACTACTTTTTGATGTCTGAATGGATGATATGATAACTAATCTGACAGAGAGTAATACATATCTGAATCCAACTTCCCAAGTAGTCTCTTCTACTAGTTGGTTGTTCTATAAGACCTTCAGTGACATTGCTTCCTTGTTTCCCCCAACTTATGAACATGTTGGCCCAAGATTTCAACTGGAATCTCCTTTTATCAGAGTCTTCCATTCCCAACAACACTTCGCCACACTAATATCTCATCTCCTCCTATAATAACACCATGATTACTACACCTACTTCCCAATGACAACACATATTGCAAGTCTGTCACTACACTCATCCTTATGGCTACGCTTTATGTTATACTATTCTAAATGCTACTTAGTCTCACGGACAATGCTAACAACTACACGTCATGAAATTTTACCAACGGTGCATCTAAGGCATAAGTGGGGAGTCAATTCAGGACGTAGCCATAGCAGCCACAAATTCTATTATGGGTTAACATACTTAGGGTTGGGAGTAAGGAAATGGTAAGAACAAATTATTCACAAAAATCTAAATTGTGCCCATTTGTGAGGTAGCATGATCTATCAAGACGTTAAGGCATATTCTAAGGACTGCGTTCATCGAGCTAAGAATACCGAGAGATATGAGTTTTCATACCTAACTGATTTCATGACATGAAGCTGAGATCTACAAAATACTAGAGGAAGATTGAGATTGTTGTCTGCAGCGGTTAGCTATCATTCTAGAAATCTAAACATAGGCACGAGTAGAGTGTAATGTTAACTGAAACACAATGGGAGATACTGGGATAAGAATGGATCTACATCCCATAGATACTATTCCTGGAACTCCCATGCCAGAACACTCAAGACTTGACTGACTCTTAAACTTTTCATCTCCCCCTTAGCTTAAAGCCATTATGCTAATGATGTTATATCCTTTCTTAAAGGCCAGGCTATAACACAAAATCTTGACTTTCTAGTTGCCTCTATAGCTAACACAGAAGGATTCATACTAATAATAATTTCATACCATCTACGGACAAATAGCACACTAGGATGAAAATATAGTCTTGTGCTTTATACTGTGACTCCTGGGTCTAACAATATGCAAGAATCAATCATGAAAAAATCATTACATACTTGTGACTATTTCTAGCAAGCTTCCCTAATCCTGACATGATGATAGGGCATAGAAGTGGTTTTGACACTGTCTACTACCAACACCAGCTGTTGCGCCCTATTGAGGTGGGCGGGCTATTGGAGCTAGTAAACTGGTGGTTGGGGCTCTACCTTCACCATATTTGGCTGCCGGCAATCTCTAAGTTTATGGCTCAACTTTCTGCACCAAAAATCAAGCGCCTAAAACATCCATGCACTCTCCTGAATGGTTCTTTCCACTGTTTTTGCATGTTGGGTATGTAATCTCCCTTAATCTAGGTCTGTATGGAACACTAGCTATTGATGATTCTGGGACTGACGACCTTCGAAGGGGCTGGGAACGAGGTCTACCACTCGTCCTCTAGTAGGAATACTCTGAGTCCCCTGTCCTTGCTCTCTTACTCTCCCTTTTTAACTCCTTTAAGTTTTCCTAATTAATATTGACCATGGATCATAAGTCTAGAAATGTCCATGTAACTGATGAGCATCGTGGCCCTACACTCCTTCACCACTAAATTTGAGACTGCTTTCACGAAGCTACTCATGTGAGCCCTCTGATCAGCCAGCATCTATGGTGCACACTTAGGTAACTGGATAAACTCCAAGGCATACACCCGAATAGTCATATTATTCTACTTCATATTGATGAACTCAATGGCCATTGCCTCCCTCAACTCTTGAGTAAAGAACCTATCCAAGAAGGCTGTGACGAACTCATTCCAACTCACTAGAGTTGCACCTTCCCTACGGCGTTCCTTCCACTGTGTGCCATATAACTGAAAACCCTTTAAACTAATAGGAGGCTAAGTCTGCACCCTTCTCACTAGCCACCCCCATACTCTGGGTAGTCCTTTGAATCTCCTCTATGAACTCATGTGGATCCTCATACACCTTTAACCCAAAAAGTTTTGGCGGGTTCATTCTAATGAAATCTCGCACCCTTGCTGCCCTAGCATTCTCGTTAGGGTTCAAAAGTGCCACTGGCTAATAGTTATCCCATGCTGTGATGGCCTGCGCCAACACCAGAAATATAGTTCAAAACTCTGCATGGGTAACCTACTCAATCGTCGGGTCTGCTGGGGTTGGCATGTGCCCATTACCATTATCCTTCCGTTTGTTCATCTGGGAGGCATTCTCTACGAATACATAAAGTTCTAGTTAGAAAAGGAACTTTTAGAAGTTCACACTCTACGCACAATAAGAATCATGAAAAAAGGAATTTTCCTAAAAATTCCTTGTAGCCACTTCCTCAAAAGTGTGGCGTGCTTCACAAGCATGAAAAACACTCTCTTTGATGTGTCTTTCAGACACCCTAGGAAACACCTAAACCTTTACTCTGATACCAAGTTTGTCCACGACCCGTGTGTACACCCTGCCGTAACACGGGACCAAGAACCACAAATGGCTCAAAGCTAACCCATGGTATAGTATAATTCTAACATAATAACAGCTAATAGATTCTATTTGAGCGGGAGCTTAATTGAAACATAACTAATAAAAAGGAAAGGATAAAAATCCTATAACAACTCTAACTTATAAGCTGAAGCTAGTACTACACTTTTTGAAAGCCTCTACTAATCTGATGAGTTAATGGAACAAATGCCCAACTAACTCCAACATTTGAAACTAGAATTATACTAAAATAAAGAAAATATAACTCTCATCCTCTGAAGATAAGGACACAGCACTATCAGCTCATAGAGTTTGGAGTGTGTCTAACTGCAGGACTGGGTCTGAATACCTGGATCTATATCATGAAAGCTATATAGCACATAATGCATGTGTTCAGTACTTGGAATGTACTTAGTATACAGGAAACGTAAGTGAAGCTAGGAGCATGCTAGTATGGTGAAACTTCCAACACTTCCAGATCTCAAAAATTTTTGAATCACACTTTCTATTTCTTCTCTTTATTTGGATCTTCCTTGTCTTCCTAAAGGTATAATTGACTGATCTTAATACATAACTAAGGTTAAGTACAATGACCCTATCTAAGATTCATAGTTATTGATATGCTAAGCGCATTTCAAAACATTTAATGAAATATGAGTAAATTTAGTATTTGGGTCATGTACATGTACTGAAGACTGAATTTGAAATCATAAACATAAACTTGTAACTGATATAACTATGCTAAAAATGAAATTGAACTATACTATGGGAGAGACTATTAACCGATAAACTCCAATGTGAACCTCATGGAGCCGACTTGTAACCCTAGTTGAAAGGATGTTCATACCATGCTAAGGGAAAGAACGTTGACTAGCGTGATATCACTCATGAACTTAGGGAGACAATCTCTAATAACGATGACCCCTGCATGCGCCCATTGAGACTAGGGAGACACTCTCAAATAATAAGGATCCTATATTCCTCCGGCTAATGGAAATATTCTCTACTATTGAGAATCCTTCATCCTATGGTGGCACGTAGTTTTGAGACCTGGGAATTGTTATACCCCGTAAATTCTCGACATGTAGATGGCCTATTCGCATGTTGGTTAAGAGTTTTTTAATGCCATACATGCTAGGATAAGGCCCGGGCGAAGACCGGATAAGAAATCCATCGAACCATCGCGGGAGGAGCCGGGGCAGAGCCCCTCCGCGATGGCAACATGCCACGGAGGGAGGGCCTCCGCGTTGGCTCCGTGTCACGAAGGCCCTGTCTAGGACCAAGTATAAAATCCTCCAACTTCGGTTTTTATCTTCATTTCATCATATAATTTCCAGAGAACACGAAGTAAAATAGGGAGAACGAAGGTTCCTTAGTAATATTCATCCAATTACGCCGTCAAACACCATCCAAACTCAAATTAACTCCAGATACCGAGGTATTAAGCAGTAAGGAGCATTCCTACGGATTTAGTTTCGTGAAATTCGGTCGGTGAATCGTCGTGCTACCGAGCTAAGGTAAGTGGAATTGCTCCAAATTAGTGTCAATACACTCCTAGCCCTAAAGTGAGTATTTCTCCCTTCTGGACTTTCGAGAAATAGCGAGTTTCCGACCGTTTTTTGATTAGCCAAAGTTTGGGCTATATATATATTGAAAGTGATATTTTATTCCAAAATATTAGCGTATTTAGTTCTAATTGACATATATATGAGTGCAGTTGGGAGAAATAGCAGAAGTACTGACCGAGCTACGCTAGTTAGTCGGGAAATCCAAAGCGAAGGTATGTAAAGTTAATTCCTTCAGCAAGTTAGTAATCCAGTACAGTAAATAGCGTGATGCATAGAAGAAAGAACTCAGAAGTCGAGAATTGAGTCTAGTTTGAATTTAGTAAGCATGTTCTGTGATAATATGATACACATTCAAAATAAAAGTTAGTAAAGCAATATCAGACAGACAGATGATACCTCAGTTACAGTATAATTAGACAGTCAAATAATATCTCAGATATAGTATAGTTTAGTGTGAGAATCAGTATAACACAGAAAAAAGTTCAGAATCAGAAATCAGAGTACATATAGTATTTTCAGTTTAAACATGCATTCTATATGTGATTATTGTTTGTTGAGACCTATTTGTGTTCTGAGTGCACCCTTTGAGCGTCCTAGCCGCCCCTGGGTTGGTAACTGTGTCGACCCACTGTGAGGGTGGGGATGCGCCACTCCAAGGAGTGGTATACCGTCCGCAGTAGGACGAATATGGGATGGAGCATTCCCCATATCAGGCTGATCAGCATAGCAGTATAGCTTACCCTGTTGAGCGCTTGCACCCAAGGGGCAGATTATAGATACATATACAGATACAGATTATAGTTTACATTATAGGAGTCTTTCGGGCTCAAACACAGTTATTTATATCAGAGGCCATAGCCCGAGCTGGAGACCCAGGGTGCCGGTAGAGGTGCTCGTAGTTAGTAGACAAGTGGAGTGATTTATTTTTTGATGGTTTTGACCCGGGTAGGGGTATATAGATTGTGTGTTGGTTTGCACCTTCCGGCTTATGGGGGCTGGTATAGGTTCTTGTGTGTTATATATATATGTATATACATGATATCTATTAGTTGACAGACAGCAGGTTGCCATGACGACTGTTATGATTCTACCTTACCTTCAGTACAGATAAGCCTATTCCAGATCCTGCTAGTTCAGACAGTTTTAGATACTTCCTGCTATTCAGAATTTACTAGCATTGTTGTTTATATTCAGTCATGTTCAATTTGCTTTTCATACTCAGTACCAGTGGTATTGAGTTCCGTTTGGGCTGCTGCATTACTTTCCTACAGGTACTCGTAAACGAGGAGCCGATCCCTCGTGATCCTAGCCAGCGTAGAGTCATCAGCTCTTGTCATCCGAAGCTTGATATTTCAAAGGTTTATATCATTTTCTTTTGTTGTACAGTACGGGTAGGTCGGGGCCCTGTCCCGACCATCTTATCAGTATTCCTAGAGGCTTGCAGATGGTGTATATATCTCCCTGTGGTTAGTTGTGCCGGTCGTGTGGAGCCGTGCGAATGTTTAGCTATTTAGTATGGTTGTTTATGTTGGTTGTGTGGGGCCGTATCTAGTTAGTAGTAGTGACCTTGCCGGTCACGTAGATGTTCAGCATTTGTTATATTGTGTTAGAGATAACTAGATAGCATGGTGGCCTTGTCGGCCCGCATAGGTTTCCCTATATAAATGTGACTCTGGTTAGCTGATGTTATAGTACATGTGGCTATGGGCCTAGTCGGCCGGAGGCTGTGGTTACGTCCGTTATATAGCCCGTTGGTCCCGTAAATATGAGTTAGAGCTAGCCAGGCAGCAGACGTGGTTAGACTCAGTACTCTGGCAGTTCAGGTCGTAGTAGGGCACCGGGTTCCAGTCATACCCCCCAAGGCGGGGCGTGACAAACTTGGTATCAGAGCAGGTCGTGTCCCAGGGAGTCCGCAAGCCGTACTAAGTAGAGTCTTGTCTATGGATGTGTTGTGCACCACATACTATAGGCAGGAGGCTGCAAGGCATAATAGGATGGTTACTCCTTCTTCATATTCCGTCGTGCCATAGAACAGTACAGTATAGGGTCGAATTCTTAAAACTTATCATATTCTTTGTCTACAGATAAAAATGGCAGACCAGCGTTACCCTGCCACAGGTAGAAGGTTGGATACCGCAGTAGGAGAAGGCACCAGCTGGATGCCTCAGCTTCCTTTAGAATCAGCCTGCTATGAGGGCGATATAGAGGCATCATCACAGCCTTTTCAACAGTCCCCATCTCACCAGGAGCCATTTGGAATGACACCGCCTCCGATAGCTCCTGTACCTACAACATCCGACCAGGTGGTTCGCAATGCAGTTGTTATGTTGGCACAAATGATGGCCACTCAGCACCAGTTAGTGCCACCTGTAACAACAGAGCCATTAGGTGGATCTGGCAGTTCGAGGGTCAGGGAATTTTTGGCATTGGGTACCCTAAACTTCACAGGGTTAGATCAGGCAGAGGACCCCCAGGATATCCTAGATCAGATGCAAAGAATCTTCCGAGTCATGCATGTGACACCTACAGAATTAGTTGAGTTAGCAGTATTTCGATTACGACACGTAGCTGTATTATGGTATGAGAGCTGGGAAAGGTATCGAGGGAGAGATGTTGCCCATCCGACCTGGTCTAGCTTCTTAGAGGCCTTCCTGGATCGCTATTTTCCACTGGAGATCCGGCAGGCCCGGATGGACCAGTTCTTTCACTTGGAGCAGGGGGTGAGGAGCATACGAGAATATGCCTTACAATTTGACTCCTTAGCCCGCTATGCTCCAGCTTTTGTGGACACCATTCCATCTAGAGTCCACCGGTTTATTACGGGTCTGAACCCAGAATACATTGAGGCATGTATGACAGCTACGTTACGGGATGATATGGGCATTGCCCGGGTGCAGGCCTTTGCCCAGACTATTGAGGGCCTTAGACAGCGGCAACAGGACAGTGGACAGAAAAATCTGGAGCAGCGCCGCAGGGATAGATCAGATGAATTGCAGAGGGAGATTCAGAAAGGACCTAGGCCCCGGTTGTCAGACAGGCCCCCTAGACCCCCACCTCCACCACAACAGCAGAGGGGTAGATTTATTCGTCGAGGGAAGTCAGAGTCAGGTGGCAGTTCTCGAACGGTGGATTCACCTCAGCAGAGGAGGGTAGAGCAGAGTAGATACACACCACCACCCAACCATATTTGCAGTCGGCCTCACACTGGAGCTTGTAGATATGGCTCCACAGGGTGTTATATATGCGGGCAGGAGGGGCACTTGATGAGATATTGTCCGGCCAGGGGGTAAGGTAGCCAAGATAGCCAGGACAGGAAATCAGCAGGGCCACGAGCTCCAGTAGCCTCGGCAGGGCGTAGGCCCTCAGGTTCAGCAGGTAGAGGCCGAGGTAGATCAGGAGCCTCTAGTTCAGGTACGGGCTCAAGCCGTACCTATGCATTACCAGGGAGATAGGACTCAGAGGCATCTCCAAATGTGGTAACAGGTATGATGACTATTTTCTCATAACCTGCTTATGTATTGATTGATCCAGGGTCTACTTTGTCCTACGTTACCCCATTTGAGGCTTGGAAGTTCAGTGTTGCACCAGAATTGCTACAGCAGCCTTTTTCAGTAGCTACACCCGTCGGTGACTCCATTATAGCTAGCAGAATTTATCGAGGGTGTACAATAGAGGTTGCTGATCGTCAGACTACAATAGATGTAGTAGAACTAGAGATGATTGATTTCGATGCCATTATGGGTATGGATTGGTTGGTGCCATGTTATGCTAACGTAGAATGTTGGACCAAGACGGTCCGATTCCACTTTCCAGGGGAGACAGTGGGAGAGTGGAAGGGAAGTATAGCTACGCCAAAAGGTAGGGTTATTTCCTACCTTCAGGCGAGGAAATTGATAGCTAAGGGATGTATTTACCATCAAGTCAGGGTTCAGGATGTTCGGGTAGAGTCTCCGACACTCCAATCTGTTCCGATGGTGAATGAATTCCCTGATGTATTTTCGGACGAGCTACCTAGTATTCCCCCATAAAGGGAAATAGATTTTACAATCGACTTGCTACCAGACACTCAACCCATATCAATTCCTCCGTATCGTATGACTCCTGTAGAACTTAGAGAATTAAAGGAACAGTTGAAGGATCTATTAGATAAGGGTTTTATCAGGGCGAGTACTTCATCGTGGGGTGCGCCAGTTCTATTTGTGAGAAAGAAGGATGGCTTGCTCCGCATGTGTATAGATTACCAGCAGCTGAATAAAGTTACAGTATGAATAAGTATCCGCTTCCTAGAATAGATGATTCGTTTGATCTGCTACAAGGGGCCAGATATTTCTCCAAGATTGACTTACGGTCCGGATATCATCAGGTTTGAGTTCGTGAAAGAGACATTCAAAAAACGGCCTTCAGGACTCGATATGGCCACTTTGAATTCGTAGTTATGTCCTTTGGGTTGACGAATGCCCCAGCAGTATTTATGGACCTGATGAACAACTCCTTCAGACCATACCTGGACCTGTTTGTGATAGTATTTATCGATGATATTCTAGTGTATTCTCTCTCAGAGGCAGACCACCAGGCACATTTACGGACAGTCCTCCAGATTCTCAAAGACTGTCAGTTGTATACTAAATTCTCCAAATGTGAATTCTGGCTGAACTCAGTAGCTTTCTTGGGGCATATTGTGTTGGATCCTGGTATACAGGTTGACACGCAGAAAATAGAAGCAGTCAAAACATGGCCTAGACCTACCACTCCGACCGAAGTCCGCAGTTTTCTGGGATTAGCAGGATACTATAGAAGATTTGTTGAGGGATTCTCCACTATAGCGGCACCTCTGACTAAGCTGACGCAGAAAGAAGTAAAGTTTCAGTGGATAGAGGAATGTGAGTAGAGTTTCCAAGAATTAAAGGACAGATTAACCTCCACTCCAGTGTTAGCATTACCGGAAGGTACAGAGGGTTATTCAGTGTATTGTGACACATCAGGTATTAAGTTGGGTTGTGTGTTGATGCAACACGGTAAAGTGATTGCGTATGCTTCCAGACAGCTGAGGAAACACGAAAAGAATTACCCTACCCACGACATGGAGTTAGCCGTAGTGATCACGCCTTAAAGATATGGAGACATTACTTGTATGGCATCCATGTGGATATTTTCACAGATCATAAGAGATTACAGTATATCTTCACTCAGAGGGAGTTGAATTTGCAACAGCGTTGCTGGTTGGAGTTATTGAAAGATTATGACGTGGACATTCTGTATCATCCGGGAAAAGCCAATGTAGTAGCAGATGCTCTCAACCGTAAATCAATAGGTAGCTTGGCGTATTTGCAGCCCGAGCAACGGGAGTTGGTCAGAGAAATACATCAATTAGCCAGCCTAGTTGTTCGTGTAGCAAAAACAGAGGACAATAGAGCGGTGATTCAGAACACCGTTGTGTCGTCATTAGTTGTGGAGGTAAAAGAACGGCAATATGAAGATCCTGACCTGGTCCAGCTTAAAAACAGAATTCGGCAAGGCAAAGCGCCAGATTTTCAGATAACTGAGGATGAAGTGCTGCGATGTAAGGGCTGCCTCGGTGTTCTAGACGTTTCAGGGCTACGCTAGCAGATTATGAATGAGGTACATTGCGCACGCTATTCTCTCCACCCAGGCGCGACAAAAATGTACCACGATATCAAGGAAATCTACTGGTGGCCATGTATGAAGAGGGAAATAGAAGAACTTGTAGCCCAATGTCCTAACTGCCAACAGGTAAAAGCGGAACACCAGAAACTGGGAGGATTAACTCAGGACATAGTTGTGCCTCTCTGGAAATGGGAAGTAGTGAACATGGATTTTGTGGCAGGATTGCCCCGTACCAGGCATAGACATGACTCCATTTGGGTAATAGTTGACAGACTGACGAAATCAGCCTACTTCCTGCTAGTGAAAGATACTTTCTCTGCCGAGGATTATGCCGAATTGTATATCAGAGAAATAGTTAGATTACACGGTGTTCCAGTATCTATTATCTCTGACAGAGGAGCATAATTTATAGCTAGATTTTGGCAGTCATTTCATAGAGGTCTGGGAACGCAGATCAATTTGAGCACAGCATTCCACCCTCAGATGGATGGACAGGTTGAATGCACTATTCAGACGCTCGAGGACATGCTACGGGCGTGTGTGCTAGATTTTGGAGGTAGCTGGGACGAGCATTTGCCGCTAATTGAGTTTGCTTATAATAATAGTAATCACTCAGCTATCCAGATGGCACCCTTTGAGGCACTGTATGGGTGAAAATGTAGATTGGCAGTTGGCTGGTTTGAAGTGGGAGAGTCAGCGCTGATTGGGCCAGATATTATTCATCAGTCAGAGGAGAAGGTAAAGCTTATCAGAGAATGCCTACTGACTGCACAGAGCCGCCAGAAATCGTATGCTGATGTGCGGCGCAAAGACCTAGAATTCGATGTCAATGACTGGGTATTTATGAAAGTATCCCCAATGAAAGGGGTGATGAGATTCGGCAAGAAAGGTAAGCTCAGTCCGAGATTCATTGGGCCTTGTCAGATCCGGCGGAGAGTAGGCCGAGTGGCATACGAATTGATCTTGCCTCTAGAACTAGAATCCGTTCATCCAGTTTTCCATATATCTATGTTAAGAAAGTACATTGGAGACCCATCCAGAGTAGTCCCGGTCTAGGATGTGCAGGTTACAGAGGAGCTGCCCTATGAAGAGGTTCCAGTAGCTATCTTAGACAGACAGATTCGTAGATTGAGAACTAAAGATATTGCGTCTGTCAAGGTACTGTGGCATAATAGGAACCGAGAAGAAATGACCTGGGAAGCAGAGGAAGATATGAAAACTAGATATCCTCATTTGTTCCAAGCCTAGTCAGATAACTGGTATGTTAGTATTGTTATTTTATATAGTGCCTTGTAGTATATGTATAAATGAGATAGTCAAATCTAGTCTTTTATGAGATGGATACTATAGTATTGTGTGGAGTACCTGTATTGGACTTTTCTGCATTTCAGGTTCTTGAGATAGACCATATTACAGGGGAGACTCTGCCAAAATTTTTCTAGAAATAACTTGAGTAAGTCGAGAATTCTTATAAATAGAAGTTCACATTCGAGGACGAATGTTCTTAAGGGGGGAGAATGTTACACCCCGTAAATTCTCGACATGTAGATGGCCTATTCGCATGTTGGTTAAGAGTTTTTGAATGCCATACATGCTAGGAAAAGGCCCGGGGGAAGACCGTATAAGAAATCCGTCGAACCATCACGAGAGGAGCCGGGGCAGAGCCCCTCCGCGATGGCAACGTGCCACAGAGGGAGGGCCTCCGCGTTGGCTTCGTGTCACGGAGGCCCTGTCTAGGCCCAAGTATAAAAGCCTCCAACTTCGGTTTTATCTTCATTTCATCATATAATTTCCAGAGAACACAAAGTAAAACAGGGAGAACGAAGGTTCCTTAGTAATATTGGTCCAATTACACCGTCAAACACCATCCAAACTCAAATTAAATCCAGATACCGAGGTATTAAGCAGTAAGGAGCATTCCTATGAATTTAGTTTTGTGAAATTCGGCCGGTGAATCATTGTGCCACCGAGCTAAGGTAAGTGGAATTGCTCCATATTAGGGTCAATACACTCCTAGCCCTAAAGTGAATATTTCTCCCTTCTGGACTTTTGAGAAATAGCGAGTTTCCGACCGTTTTTCGATAAGCCAAAGTTTGGGCTATATATATATATTGAAAGTTATATTTTCTTCAAAAATATTAGCGTATTTGGTTCTAATTGACATATATATGAGTGTAGTTGGGAGAAATAGTAGATGTACTGACCGAGCTACACCAGTTACTCGGGAAATCTGAAGCGAAGGTATGTAAAGTTAATTCCTTCGGCAAGTTAGTAATCTAGTACAGTAAATAGCGTGATGCATAGAAGAAAGAACTCAAAAGTAGAGAATTGAGTCCAGTTTGAATTTAGCAAGCATGTTCTGTGATAATATGATATAGATTCAAAATAAAAGTTAGTAAAACAATATCAGACAGACAGATGATACCTCAGTTACAGTATAATCAGACAGTCAAATAATATCTCAGATACAGTATAGTTCAGTATGAGAATCAGTATAACACAGAAAAGAGTGCAGAATAAGAAATCAGAGTACAAATAGTAATTTCAGTTTAAACATGCCTGCTATATGTGATTATTGTTTGTTGAGACCTGTTTGTGTTATGAGGGCACCCTTTGGGTGTCCTCGCCGCCCCTGGGTTAGTAACTGTGTCGACCCACTGTAGGGTGGGGATACGCCACTCCAAGGAGTGGTATGCCGATAGGACGAAGATGGGATGGAGCATTCCCCATATCAGGCTGATCAGCATAGCAGTATAGCTTACCCTGTTGTGCGCTTGCGCCTAGGGGGCATATTACAGATACAGATACAGATACAGATTATAGTTTACAGTACAGGAGTCCTTCGGGTTCAGACACAGTTATTTATATCAGAGGCCATAGCCTGAGCTGGAGACCCAGGGGGCCGGTAGAGGTGCTCGTAGTTAGTAGACAAGTGGAGTGATTTATTTTTGGATGGTTTTGACCCGGGTAGGGGTATATAGATTGTGTGTTGGTTGGCACCTTCCGGCTTATGGGGGCTGGTATAGGTTCTTGTGTTATATATATATATGTATATACATGATATCTATTAGTTGACAGACAGTAGGTCGCCATGAAGACAGGTATGATTCTACCTTACCTTCAGTACAGATAAGCCTATTCCAGATCCTGCTAGTTCAGATAGTTTTAGATACTTCCTACTATTCAGAATTTACTAGCATTGTTGTTTATATTAAGTCATATTCAGTTTTCTTTGCATACTCAGTACCAGTGGTACTGACGCCCGTTTGGGGCGCTGCATTACTTGCCTGCAGGTACTCGTAAATGAGGAGCCGATCCCTCGTGATCCTAGCCAGCGCAAAGTCATTAGCTCTTGTCATTTGGACCTTAATATTTCAGAGGTTTTTATCATTTTCTTTTATTGTACAGTACGGGTAGGTCGGGGCCCTGTCCCGACCATCTTATCAGTATTCCTAGAGGCTTGCAGATGGTGTATATATCTCCCTATGGTTAGTTGTGCCGGTTGTGTGGAGCCGTGCGTATGTTTAGCTATTTATTATGGTTGTTTATGTTGGCCGTGTGGGGCCGTATCTAGTTAGTAGTGGTGACCTTGCCGGTCATGTAGATGTTCAGCATTTGTTATATTGTGTTAGAGATAACTAGATAGCATGGTGGCCTTGTCATCCCGCATGGGTTTCCCTATATAAATGTGACTCTGGTTAGCTGATGTTATAGTACAGGTGGCTATGGGCCTAGTAAGCCGGAGGCTGTGGTTACAGCCGTTATATAGCCCGTTGGTCCCGTGAATCAGAGTTAGAGCTATCCAGGCACCAGACGTGCTTAGGCTCAGTACTCTGGTAGTTCAGGTTCTAGCAGGGCACCGGGTGCTAGTCATAACCCCCAAGGCGGGGCGTGACAGGAACGCTGAAACCCAAGCCTACTCGGAGCTAAGTACTACTCCCAATTGAACATAAAGATACATGTAATTGAAAAATCTGAAGTTGAAGTCCTAAGACTAGTCAAAACCACTTTATCTAGCAAGAGTCTCGAGAGCATAAAGGACCATAACATACTGATATAGAGGGCTCATAACTGATGTTCTAAGACTAGTGAGGGTTACTTTCTACTAGTAAGAGGTCTAAAATTCTATAGAACCATATATCGATCATGTTGAATTCATGAGAGTCTAGTTTGGGCTACTTTCTACTAGCAAGAGGCCTGAGACTTTAAGAAATCATAAACATACTAATCATACTAAATCCATGAAAATCAAAAAACGAAATCATAGTGTAAATCATATTTACTGAATTCATGGTAATATCGTATATCTCAAATGGACCATATTTTCTAAAATAACAATTTCACGAGCTGAACTTTTGAAAATCATGCTAACATCTAATCATTGGAATTCATCATGGAATTGACAGTGAAATCATGAACACTCATGTGCTATTTATAATGATGACCTTGAAAATCATGGAAACATGAGAGCAAACATTCATATAATGGAAACCCTAAGGCATACTTTTCTAGTGAGTCAAAGTAGTTCAATAAATTAGCACTGTTGAAGTCTCACATACCTGGCTTGAAGAAATACCCACTAGTACTTGAATCTGGAAGCTCTTTGAGAGGAATCCTAGGTGTTCTTGAGCCTTGAGAGGAACAGAGAAGAAGTATTTATGAATGATTTGAGTAGAATGAGGGTTTGGGATAGGAAAATCCTTTTAATTTTTCCCTTAGAATACCCAAAACAACCTTACTTAGGATCAGAAGCATAGGAAATTACTAACATACCCCCTAGAGATTCATTTTAAAAATCTATCATCAGTGCAAATGACCTACACAATGAGTCATTATCTGTCATAATGACTTGTTGGATCCATCTATTCCCTTTAGAGCAAATTAGTAGTTTTATGTTTCTCAAACCAACGACTATACAAGATGACCCGTCACCATACACCACGAGTCGTTCTATGATCATAGTTAGTGGATCATCCTTGTACCTCCTCCAAATTTCTTCAAATGTGTCATCACTTGTCACGATGAGTCATTATATCCTTCTATTGCTACTGGGAAAAATTCACTAAACTCCACATAACGAGCATCCTAACAGGTCGTCCTGGGGTACCACGAGTCATCTTTTGACTCATGGTCACTGGGACACTTCTTGCATATTCTATGAGCTTGTCTCCCATGAATCTCACTATGATAAGTCACCACGAGTTGTTACTTAACTCACATATTTAGGAAAAAACTTGACCATTTTTTGAATTGTTTCGCATGATAGGGGACATCACGAACCGTCGTATCACCCCAACAGTCGTACCATGAGTTGTTACATTTGGGCCCTGAAAAATTCCACTGACTCCCTGCCATGAGTTTAACCATGACTCATTGTATCATCTAACATGTCGTACCACGATTTGTTCTGAGGAAAACATTTAACTTTCCTACAGTTTCTTGCTTTTAGTCTTGGGTTTAACCTTAGGGTCTTTTGGGGTGTTACACTAGCATCATTACATCACAATTTAAAAAGTAAATGTTTGGGGGAAAAATAAGATCACTATATGTAATATCCCAAAAGCCCAAAAATAAGACTTAGGAGTGAAACAGATAAACAGTAGAAATCTGGCATCAGGTCACAGAACGAGTCATTCTGTGACCCGTGGGTGTAGACCATAAGTCATGAGATGACTGTTTGTGAGGATCAGGGTATTAGTTGGATTTTTGGGATTTAAGGTCCCCACAGACATTCCCACGAGTCGTGGTCAGACCCCACTACTCGTTGAGTTAGTCGTGGGACAGGATGATTTAGAGGGTCAAGAAAAGTGGTAGTGTATCCAACGGAAGCTCCCTAGGATTCGTGGTCGGGTGTCATCACAATTCGTGGGGAGGGTCGTCAATAGCATGATGGAGTTAAGTTAAATCCTAAGCAGTGTATGTGATGAGTGGTGACCACAAGTAATGATTCGTGATGTCTCCCAAGATGATCCCCAGACGGACCCTCAGACAGTGCACTTGACGGATGATGCCACGAGTCGTGGCCTTCAGTAACGAGTCGTCTAGTCCCTCGTGGGGACTAGCAGTCAGTTATTTCCTGCGAATTTATTAACGGCTTTTTCGTGATTCATATTATCCTAAGTCTTAAACTACGTCTATATATGTTATGAATTATGAGTTTTTAAGAGGGTTAAGTTCATTTTAGGCCATTCTTACTCATGCATGCAAAGTTAGAGAGTTAGAGAAGTGATCAAGCTTGTTAACCTTCAAGTTCTCTTCAATTCTTCCTTGGGTAATTAGCGAAGTGTAATAATAAGCTATAATCAGGTATGTAGGGTTATGAATGGGTGAATCCATTCACACCCATTCCCAATCTCTCTCTAAATCATGAAATTTCGTATGTAAATTCTATGGGGTTTTGACCCAATGCATGAAATTCCCAATTCTCTATATGGGTATGATTTAATTATATTTATACTAATAAATTATGATTCATGGGCAAGTTTTACATTGTTTTCAATTGAAAATCATTTTTCAAGATTTATAAATTTAAGATGCCCATTTATGAGAAAATAACGAAGGTTGAGATTTATGGTGAATGTTCATGTATGATGGAGTATTGATGATGAAAGGCATGTGATTAAGTTACCCATGTTTATACTCATGTTTTCAATGTGAATTGAGTATTTCCAATCACTTAAATTTAATGTATTGGGCAACGCCCACATGTTCAAGTATGATTTATGATTTCCCAAATTAAGCTTACCACATGGTGTTGGAGAAAAAACTCCCAATTATTGTTCAGCTTGTGGTATGGTTTGAGATAAAGATTCTCATATGCATAATTGCAAGTTTGAGATTTATTTTATTATAAAGCATCGTCAATAGACGATGGTAAGCTTCATTGAAAAAACCGATGGAGAGCATTTTCATGTTTTTGGTGTAGTGTCAAGCTCCAAGTAGGCTAAGGTTCGATCACCCTATGCCTCCTAACTATGTGCCAACATAGGTTTATACTTATATATATTAATTTTGGAACCTCTCTAGGTATGTTATTGATTGAGACAGATGTATGTTCATGCCATGGATCGACTTGGAGTCTCTCGGGGCTCCTTGTCCCGTGTTGCGACCTGGGCCTTCGTTTGGGTCGTGAAAAACTTGGTATCAAAGAAATAGATTTGGAGTGTCCTAGTGTGTCTGAAAGCCGCATTGGATAGAGTCTTTTTTCATGGGTGTGAAGCACACCATACTTATGAAGAAGAGGCTATGAAGCATTTAGGAAATGTTCCCTTCTTTTATGATCTATGTCGTGCGATGAAATGTCCCCCTTTCCTTATAATCCATGCTATTCGCAATTGAAGAATCATGGCTCCCCGCAGAGTGAAGAATAGGAGGAATGGGAATGGAGACAGCCACAACGATGGCAACGGAAACAGGCACTGGCAGGCCCCACCAGTCGAGGAGTACCATACACCGGAGCCAGTTGCCCATGATGAATTTCGAATAGCTATTCAGATGCTAGCACAGGCCTTGACTACTCAGGTCAATCAACAGGAAATGGCGCATGTCCTGCAAAATGGAAATGCAACGGCGGCTCGAGTCAGGGATTTCTTGAGAATGAACCCGCCAGAGTTCCTCGGGTCAAAAGTAGATGAGGCCCCGCACGAGTTCGTTAATGATATTGTGAAGATCACCAAAGTCATGGGGGTGAATGGAGTTGAGTGTGTGGAGTTGTCCTCATACCAGTTGAAAGGGGTCGCACACATCTGCTTTCGAAAATGGAAAGATAATAGGGCTGCCGGAGCAGGCCCCTTTCACTTGGGAGGAGTTCCATGTTGCATTCCTAGATCAGATCTTCCCTCGTGAGATGAGGAAATTGAAGGCAGCCGACTTCATGAATCTTAAGAAAGGGAGAATGACGATGCAGGAGTATGCCCTTGAGTTCATTCACTTATCAAAATAGGCCCCAGAGTTAGTGGCTGATAGGAGAGTGCGGATGAACAGGTTAGTTCATAGCGTGGTCGGCTATTTGGATAAGGATTGCAGGATCACTATGATCTATCAGGATATGGATTTCCCACGGATAGTTTTAGACACCTAGTAGCTGGAGGTGGCGCACATGAGAGAGAAAGAGGCCAAGAGAACCAGGAATGATAATTATGGACTCTCTCAGCCGAGGTCAGGTCGTGGGAACTGACAACAGACCCACCAGAGATCTTCAGCACCAACATCTTTAGCGTTTAGTGTGCAATCTAGGCCTAGGCTAGGTTAGAGGGGGCGAGCATCAGGCTCTAGGTGCCAGAGCAGCATACCTGATGATTCTAGCATTCCATCTTGTCGCAGGCGCGGTCGGGGGCATACGGTCAGTGCTTGGCATGTTCAGGTGCTTTTTTTGGGTGTGGGAAGACCGGAGATATGCTCAGATATTTCCCAGCAGTGAGACAAGGTCGTGATGGGGGCCAAGGCCCAGCTTTAAGTTCAATAACTCCTCCCACACGCTCAGCAAAGCAGGGGGCATCTACTAGCAGATGTGGCAGCCAGCGCCAAAACAGATTCTATGCATTATCATCCTGCAAGGAGCAGGAAGTTTGCCCAGATGTAGTCGCTGGTATGTACGAGTTTTCCATCTTGGTATTTAGGCTTTGTTAGATCTGGGGGCTACCTTGTCCTTTGTGACACCTTACATGGCTAGTAGTTTCAAAGTCAGTCTCGAAGTCTTATCAGATCCCTTCTCAGTCTCTACCCCGGTAGGTGATTCAGTTGTAGCTAGACGGGTGTATAGAAGTTGCCCCATCATAGTCCTTTAGAAAGTTACCTTAGCAGATCTAGTAGAGCTAGCCATGATATATTTTCATGTTATCCTCAGCATGGATTGGCTATTTGCATGTTATGCCTCAGTTAATTGTAGAACCCGAGCAGTAAAGTTCAGATATCTGGGTAAGCTAGTCGTTGAGTAGAAGGGTAGTTCAGTTGTGCCTTTAGGTTGTTTCATTTCATACATTAAGGCTATAAAGATGATTTCTAAGGGTTGTGTGTACCATCTAATTAGGATTAAGGATATGACGTCTAAGAACCTGACTATCCAGTCAATCCCAGTAGTATGTGAGTATCAAAAAGTCTTTCCAGATGATCTATCAGGAATCCTCCCAGGCAGGAGATTGATTTTGGCATTCACCTTCTTCCCACCATGCAACCTATATCTATTCATCCATACAAAATGGCTCCAGTTGAGCTAAAAGTGTTGAAGGAACAATTGAAGGACCTATTAAATAAGGGTTTCATTAGACCGAGCAAGTCCCCATTGGGTGCACCAGTTCTCTTTGTCCGAAAGAAAGACGGTTCTCTTCGTATGTGTATTGATTATCAATAATTGAACAAATTCACCATCAAGAATAGGTATCGTTTATCCTGGATTGATGATTTATTTGACTAGCTTTAGGGTGCCAAGTGCTTTTCGAAGATAGATATCAAATCTGGGTACCATCAGCTTAGAGTTCGGGGGAGTGACATCCTGAAGATAACCTTCAGGACATAGTATGGTCATTATGAATTTGTAGTTATGTTTTTTGGACTAACAAATGCTCCTACAACATTTATAGACTTGATGAACAGGGTGTTCAAGCAGTATTTTGATATGTTAGTGATCTTGTTAATAGATGACATCTTGATATACTCGCGCAGTGAGGAAGAGCATGCCGCTCATTTTAGAGTGGTACTACAGACACTCAAGGACTGCCAATTATATGCCAAATTTAGCAAGTGCGAGTTTTGGTTAAACTCAGTAGCATTTTTGGGCCATGTGGTATCAAGTGAGTGCATACAGGTGGACTCCTGGAAAATAGAAGTAGTGATGAATTGGCCTAGACCAGTGAATCCTTCATATATTCAGAGCTTTTTAGGTTTAGATGGCTACTATCGGAGATTTGTTGAAGGTTTCTCATCTATTGCAACACCCTTGACAAAATTACCCAAAAGAAGGTGAAATTCCAATGGTCGGAGGCTTGTGAGAGGAGATTTTAGGAGTTAATGACTAGACTTACTTCAGCACCAGTGATAACACAGAGGGTACCGATGGGTTCGTGGTGTATTGCGATGCTTCAAGGATCGGACTTGGGTGTGTATTTATGTAGCGTGTGAATGTTATAGCATATGCCTCCAGATAGCTAAAAGTTCATGAGGAGAATTACCCGACCCATGATCTTGAATTGGCTATGGTGGTATTCTCCATGAAAATATGGCAACATTATTTGTATGGGATCCACGTGGATGTGCTTACAGACCATAAGAGTTTACAATATGTTTTTACCCAGAAGGATCTAAATCGTCGGCAAAGGAGGTGGTTGGAGCTACTCAAGGACTATGATATGACTTTCCTTTAACATCCGAGCAAGGCCAATGTAGTAGCCTACGCACTTAGTAGACTCTCTGTGGAGAGTGTGTCTCATGTGGATGAGGGGAAGAAAGAGCTAATGAATGACGTGCATCGACTTACAAGGTTTGGAGTTCAGTTGGTTGACTTGACCGATGGCGGTGTTATTGTTCAGAATGGATCAGAATCATCTTTGGTGACTGATGTACAAGCTAGAGAAGATAAGGACCTGATCTTGGTAAAGATAAAGGAAGCCGTTCAGATCAAAAAGTAGAGGTCTTCTCCAAAGTGGGAGATGGTGTGCTTAGGTACGAGGGTCGCTTATGTGTTCTAGATGTTGATGATCTGAGGAGCCGGATATTTCACGAGGTTCATGGATCCAGGTATTCTATACATCCAGCTGCCACCAAGATGTACCGTTATTTAGGGGAAGTCTATTGGTGGAATGACATGAAGAAGGACACCATAGAATCTGTGGCTAACTATACAAACTATCAGCAAGTGAAGATCGAGCATTAGAGACCAGGAGGTGTGCTTCAAGATATTTTAGTATGCCTACATGGAAGTGGGAAGAAATCAATATGGACTTTATCAAGGGTTGCCTCGCACTCAATGGTAATATAACTCCATTTGGGTTATTGTAGACAGGTTGACCAAAGCCGCTCACTCTCTACCTATTAAAACCACAGATTCAGCGGAGGATTATGCTAAGTTACATATTCGAGAGCTAGTTTGGTTGCATTCAGTGCCCTTGTCCTTCATATCAGATAGAGGTACCCAATTAACCTCGTAGTTTTGGAGGTCATATCCAAAAGGGAATGGGTACTTAGGTTAAGCTCAGCACAACATTTCACTCGAAAACGGATAGTCAAGCAGTGTGGACAATTTAGACTCTCAAGGACATGTTGAGAGCATGTGTGATTGATTTCAAAGGTAGTTAGGATGATCATATGCCTCTTATCGAGTTTGCCTATAATAACAGCTACCACTCCAGTATTTAGATTGCTCCGTTTGAGGCTCTCTTTGGGTGGAGATGTAGGTCGCCAGTTGGTTGGTTCGAAGTTGGTGAAGCCGTGATGATAGGACAGGATTTAATCCATTAGGCTATGGAGAAGGTTCAGCTTATACGGGACAAGTTAAAAACAACTTAAAATCGCCAAAAGTCCTTACTGATGTGAGAAGGAGAGAACTCGAGTTCGAAGTGGATTATTGGGTGATTTTGAAAGTGTCACCCATGAAGGTAGTGAACAGTTTGGAAAGAAGGAAAAACCCAGCCCTCATTATGTTGGCCCCTACAGAATTAGAAACGGGTTGGAAAGGTGGCATATGAATTGGAGTTTCCATCAGAACTAGCTTCCGTGCAACCTGTATTCCATTTATCGCTCTTAAATAAGTGTTTGGATGATCCTACTGTAGTTGTCCTGGTGGACAGTGTTGGTGTGATAGACAACCTTAGTTTTGAGGAGGTTCCGGTGGAAATACTGGATAGTCAGATTTGCAGGCTAAGGAATAAGGAAGTAGATTCATCCAAAGTTTTATGGAGGAATCAACATGTTGAAGGAGCTATGTAGGAAGCTGAAGCAGACATGATGGCTACATACGCACGTCTATTCTCTACCGGCTTACTTCTAGCTTAAGGTATCAGTTTTTTTCCTCAAACTCTATTTAGTTTTCAAGTTCAGTTAATTCTCCTAAGTTCCTTTTATGTATATGGATGTATGGATGATTTTTGAATTCAGTTTAGTTATGTGTGGTTTAAATTGGAGTTAGTCATTCCGATAGTTTTCATCTTAAATGATCAGTATTTCAATATGATGATTGCATTTCTCTTTTTTTTTTCTGTATGGTTTCCAACATTTGAGGATGAATGTTCCTAAGGGGGAGATATTGTAATACTCCAAAAGCCCAAAGATCATACCCGGGAGTGAAATGGAGAAAAAATGGTAATCAGGCATCAGGTCATAGAACGAGTCATTTTGTGACCCATTTGTGTAGACCACGAGTCGTGATATGACTCGTGGTAAGGATAAGGGTGTTAGTTTGACTTTTGGAGCTTATGGTCTCCACGGACGTGCCCATGGGTCGTGGTCAGACCCCATGACTCGTTGAATCAGTCGTGGGATAGGATGATTGAGAGGATGAAAAGAGGTGGAATTGTACCCTATGGAAGATCTCCATGATCCGTGGTCAGTGATCACGATTCGTGGGGAGGGTCATGAGCAGCATGATGGAGCTAAGTGAAATCCCAAGTAGTGTATGTGACGAGTGGTGACCATGACTCATGGTCACCAGTAATGATTCGGGATGTCTCCCGTGATGAGCCCTAGACGAACTCTCATGCAATGCACTTGACGGATGATGCCACGAGTCATGGCCTTGAGTAACGAGTCGTCCAATCCCTCATGGGGACTGGTAGTTAGATATTTCCTATGAATTTAGTAAGGTCTTTTCCATAATTTCTATGATCCTAAGTCCTAAACTATGTAGCTTTATGTTATGAATGATGAGTTTTAAGAGGGTTAAGTTCATTTTAGGCCAATCTTAGTCATGCATGTAAAGTTAGAGAGTTAGAGAGGTGATCAAGCTTGTTCTCCTTAAGGTTCTCTTTAATTCTTCCTTGGGTAATTAGAACAGTATAAGAATCAGCTATAATCAGGTATGTAGGGTGATGAATGAGTGAATTTGTTCACACCCATGCCTAATCTCTCTCTAAATAATGAAATTTCCTATGTAAATTCTATGAGGTTTTAACCTAATGCATGAAATTCCTAATTCTCTTCATGGGTATGATTTAAATATGTTTCTACTATTAAATTATGATTCATGGGCAAGTTTTATGTTGTTTTCAATTAAAACTCATGTTTCAAGCTTTATAAATTTAAAATGTCCATTTATGAGAAACTCATGAAGGTTGAGATTTATGGTGAATGTTCATGTATGATGGAGTATTGATGATGAAAGGCATGTTATTATGTTACCCATGTTGAAAATCATGTCTTCAATGTGAATTGACTATTTTCAAGCAATTTAAAATATGATTTATGATTTCCTGAATTAAGCTTACCCACATGGTTTTTGAGCAAAGAACCCCAATTATTTTTCAGCTTGTGGTATGGTTTGAGCTAAAACTTCTCATATGCATAATTTCACATTTGAGATGTATTTTATTATTGAGCTTCATCAATAGACGATGGTGAGATTAGTTGAAAAAAAAGATGGAGAGCATATGCATGTTTTAGAGAGTAGTGTCAAGCACCAAAGTAGGCTAAGGGTCGATCCCCTATGCCTCAGAACTATGTGCCAACGTAGGTTTATACTTATACATATATATATATATATATATAAATATATATTACTTTGGGACCTCACCTTGTGAGCTATCCGCTGTCCCGGTTGGGCCCTAAGCTTGATATCGATATGATGGTATCGTCCTTAGCCCTAGCAAGATTTTGGACGGCTCTACCCACTTGAGTGTGATAGTTGGGACCACATAAGCTCTATCGCGGTATGTTGGTTAAAAGATGAGTCTCCCATTGTTCCTCATGATTTTAGTAATGCATATTAATCATTCATGATATATATATATATATAAATATTCTAAAGCAGTTTTGGCTGAATATTCAATTCTATTTATGATTATCAGATTTCAGCTTTGGGTCAATCGAACCCGTTATGATGTTATGGTATGTTGAGAACATGGTTTCAGAAAAATAGCATGCAAGCCCTACTCTCAGATTCTTATTTGTTTATGTTTATTATTATGCATGTTTTAAATAATTTCACTTAAGCGGTTTTACTTACCTTGAATACCCGGTACATTCAACGTACTGACCACACACTTTATGACGTATCATTTCATGATACAGGCCCCAATTCTCAGACTCAACCCCGTTCTTAGCCAACCTTTCAATGTTAGCATCCTACGCTTGTGGTGAGTCCTCATCTCTCAAGGACCATGGTTTATCAGATTTCTCTATGTATTTTCAGTTTTCAGCTTTATCGAGTTAGTTGATGGTATTGTACCATCAACTCATCAAAATTAGAGGATTTTTAGACAAAAGATGTATTCAACTTCAGATTATGTGTATTCCGATGTTATGTTTATTTCAGACTTCCGCTAAGAATATCATGTTAATTCTTCCATTTTATTGATTGAGATAGATGTACGTTCATATCATGGGTCGACTTGGACTCTCCCGGGGCTTCTTGTCCCGTGTTGCGATTTGGGCTTCCGTTTGGGTCATCACACTATATGATTCTAAAAGCAAAATAAAAACAGGGTAATATGAATTGAAGCAACAATGAGAGAAAATACTAGAGATGTGCTATTGATGGGGTGTGTATAGGACTAGGGTTTATTGAGTAGTCTAAAGAGTCATCTAGGTTGTACCATATGTCTTTCAACCTCTTGGGTACATTTTACTTGGGTTCTTTTGAACCCCAAGATCACATAACAAATTACTCATGCTGACTTGGAGATGAATTAAGTTATTTCTAGCTTTAACCCTTGAATGAGTTATGAATATAGGTTTTTGCTATCTCTAGCCAACCTCACACATATAAAATTCAATTCCCCACTAATGCTTTCTCACCCATATCCTACTTCGCTTTTTCAAGCAGAAGCAATGTCATGCCCCAAAATTGGGGTAGGGCGCAACTGGCACTCGATTCGTGATTGATCGAGAAGCTTGCTATATAGCGTCAATAGTAATAATACTAAGGCCAACCAAGCCTCCTGTCAAAACAAACTAAGATAAATACTAGACTCATAATGATTCACAATAACAAATAAGAAACTTGGAATACTGACAAGGATACAATAAAGCTAAACAAAGCAATGAAAAACCGACATGACTAAACAACCAAAAAAACTACACAAACTAGTTCATATCAGCCTCTACAAATTAAACAAACTGAAATATATGGGATAGGGCCGCTGCCTACCCATTCTGTACACAAAACATGTAATAATCAAAACTAGGAAATCCTAGAAGAGAGGTGCATACCACTATTCTGTTGAAATCTGGCTCCTACTGCGTCGACAATTTGAGCCTCAGCCTGTACCTGCAACATGATTGCAGGAGGATTCCCCATATGAAGGGACATTAGTACGAGTAAAATGTATTGGTATGTAAGGCTGAAAACTATAAACATATAAAATAATAATGATAACTGAGCCAGAAATAAGGAATAGTAAAAACCCAGAATCTTGGAAACTGAAACCTGAAAATAACTCAATATTGATGTGTGAATACAACAAAATAATGCACAATAAAAACTATAACTGAAATTTCACCAGCCAATCAACCATAAAATCCATATAAAATTTATCCATCCTATGTATCACACCGAGGTAAAAATAAGAAGCCTCCAACCGGTGTACCACACTAGTGTAAAATTCATAAAGCTAGTGCACCACACCATGATAAAATAAAAGTACCTCCAGTTGGTGGACCACATCAAGGTAAATCAATGAATCTTGATCATACTCATAAACGGAGCTGATATGGCTTCTACTGGATCAATTTAGAATGCATAGTATAGAAATGATGAATACTAAATCTGTGGCCTGCATAGGCCTCCTTCGTAATGCATAAATGCAAGTAAGAACATATAACATGTAAATATAGAAAATAGAACTTAAATGTATGTATTCACAACTCATATAAATCATAAGGAACTAAGGATGACCTAAGAGTTTCAACAAGATTTATAGATCGTGTTCAAAGGGGCATTAGAGCTCGAAGACTCGCTAGCTTGTTGTTCGGCTTAAAGTAAAGGGATTATGAAATCTCCCCTTGGCAAAAAATATTTCATAATATACACATAATATAAATGACAACCATAACAAGGCTATTTTAATTCAATAAGCTCATTTACCCTTAGTAGGTTGCGACATCTTTACTTAGCTTAAAATTGTTTACACGTTGTCATATTGGCTCTTTCACCAATTTCACTTAGCAACTAGACCTTTAAAAATAGCTAATATCACTTATATATAACGTACAATAATGTACCAGCCAACAGTCCCCACGATAAGGGGACTTCAGACTTGATTTATAACTACAACATAATTGGAAGTAACATGTATTTCATCTCAAAGTCACTTGTTCCAAAAATGTTTAACGATTCAAAATAAATGTCATGAACTTTCCGCCCTTTGGAAATAATTATACTTCCTTCAATATGCGTGTAATGAAGATAGAGTGTTGTCCCTTTCGGCAGTATATATTCATGCTTGAACAACAAGATAGGATGGCCTTACCTTGTTTCGATGAGCTTTCTTTAGTCGCTTCTTTCTTTCAACAACCAACACTTATCCCCTTCAATTACTTGATTTTATAACCAAATGAGAAGTCTGTTTCAATCCAAGATATTCAGCTGAAACGTCACACCAGCAGCAGCCACAACAACAACACAAGGCAACATTAACAACATTTTATCCATTTTCTCTACCTGTTTCCATTAGTTTTTGAGGGGGAATATAAGATGGAAAAATTACCTAACGTCTGCTTTAGGTACATTTGAAGACAAAGAAACACCCAAAAATCCTAAAAATAACAAGCAAGAACTCAGCTCAAAGCAGTCCAATCGACAGCTCACTTAGCTGCCAAATTCCAGCCCTTTACAATTTGAGGGGTTTAAAGAGGGTAAAATTCTTACCTTCCATCTTGGAGTCAATCCTTATTCATAGATGGATACATAGACAACATAACTAGCCGTTAAAAAGCATAAAATTCTCTCCAAAAAGATACAAAAACAAGCTCCAAAAACAGTTTCCAATTCACTTTTCACTTTTGGAAATTAACTCTTGCTAGTCTTGTGTTTGATAGGAGCTTTGCCTTGGTGTTTCCCCTTCAATTCTCCTTAGTAATTTCTGGAAATATAGAGAGAATTTTGAAGCGTAGGTAGGAAGCTCAAATCTGGAAATGTTGTGTAATGAAAGATAAGTCGAATATTTGGTCTTTATATACTTAGGGCGGTGGGCTGTTTTTTGGGCGGTGACCACGTCACTGCTCGATAGTACCACCGTAAAATGACAATAACTTTTTACATTGAAATTCAATTGAAAATTGGTTTGATGTTTTAGTAACTAGACCCAGATACCTCTAATTATATAGGTCGTAGGACTCCTAAATCCTTATAGATTGGAAGATATAGTCCTTTAAAATTGACCCTTATTTATAAACTTCACATACTTTACGCTTTTCCATTTGTACATATTTCCCTCCTCACCGACAACCAATAAAAAGCCCGCACTTACCTTACCCTAGAATAAAACATCAAATAATCACCAACAATCTTTCTAGGGTGTAACATCCCCCCCCCCTTAGGACCATTCATTGTCGAATGAGAATTAACTTCACTTAACATGCTTTAGAATACATACTCAGTACCTTAGGTATCAAATATATACCTTAATATCACATTTACATCGCAAAAGGGGGAGGATACTTCTTCATCATTTCTTCCTTAGCCTCCCAAGTGACTTCCTCGATGTTATTACTTCGCTAGAATACTTTAACTGAGGCGACTTCTTTGGTTTGAACTTTCCTAACTTGTCGATCAAGAATAGCAATGGGACCTTGGTGTACGTCATCTCCTCAGAAATTCAAACATCATCGATTAGTATAACATAGGTTGGGTCTCCCATACACTTTCGCAACATCAACACATGAAATACCGGATAGGCTACTGCTAGCTCCAGCGGCAACTCCAACTCATAGGCTACTTTGCCTATCCTGCGAATAACTATGTAAGGCCAAATATATCTAGGGCTCAGCTTGTCTTTCGGCGAAATAGCATGATGCCTTCCATAGGTGAAACTTTGAGGAAGACCCAATTATCAATAGAAAACTCCAGCACTTGACGGCATACATCCTCATAATACTTCTGCCAGCTCTAGACCGTCTGAAGTAAATCTCTAATAAGTTTAACCTTGTAAATCTCCTGCTTCACTATGTCTGGCCCTAATAACTTTTCCTCACTGAGTTCGAACTAGCCCACTGGAAACCTGCAGTTTTTCCCATATAAAGCTTCATACGGGGCCATCTGAATACTCGCCTGGTAGCTGTTATTATAGGCGAACTGAATCAAGGAAACATAATCATCCCAACTTCCGCACAAATCTAAAACACAGACACAACACATATCTTCAAGTGTTTGAATTTTGCATTCAGCTTGTCCATCTATTTGAGAATGAAATGAGTTACTGAGGCTTACATGAGTGCCCAGGACTTTCTGGAATGGCTTCCAGAAGCTTTATGTGAATTGAGCACCTCTGTCAGAAATAATGGGTAATGGGACGCCGTGTAGGAGAACTATCTCTCGTGTATAAAGCCTAGAATACTTCTCTATAGTATATGTAGTCCTAACTGGAAAAATGTGAGCTAATTTAGTCAATCTATCAACTATTACCTCGATAGAATCATGCTTCCTGCTTGTTAGGCAATCCTATAATAAAATCCACATTACTCACCTCCCATTTCCAGGCTACAATTTCTATATCCTGCATTAGACCTCTAGGCCTCTGTTGCTCAACCTTCACTAGATGGTAATTAGGATAGTAAGTCATAGGACCTGTGATGTCCTTTTTGATGTTGTTCCACCAATATAGCTCCCTCGGGTAACAATAAATCTTCGTGGCACCTGGGTGTACAGAATTTTGAGAGCAATATGTTTTCATCGCTCACCCACATTCGGCACACATAGACGACCCTGATATCTAAAAACACCATCGGATCCGCAATCAAATAGGTTATGCTTCTGCTGTGGTATATCATCTCTCAATAACACTATTTGTGCATCATCATATTGTCGTTGCTTAACTTTCACTACCATGGACGATTCTGCTGTGTTTTGGATAACAACACCCCCATCACCAGTATCCTATAATCGAATTTGTAAGACAACAAATAGCTGTAGAGTCTTCTTTATTTCAATCTTGTCAACCTAAATATGACTCAAGCTACGAATAAACTTGCGACTTAGCGCATCAGCTACATTATTTGCCTAGCCTGGAGTATATAAGATACTCACATTACATTCTTTTAGTAACTCTAACCATCTTCTTTTCCATGGATTCAACTCTTTCTACTGAAATAAGTACTAGAAGCTCTTATGATCCGTGAAGATATCAACATGTACCCTGTAGAATAGCGGCGTCAAATCTTCAAGGCAAATACCATTGCAACCAACTCAAGATTATGGGTAGGATAATTTTTCTCATGATTCCTCAACTGTCTAGAGGCATAAGAAATAACCTTCTCGTGTTGCATCAAAAAACAATCTAGATCGAATCTAGAAACATCATAATACACCACATAACCCTTGACACCCTCTAGAAGAGTCAGGATGGGTGCTGAAGTTAGCCTATCCTTCAACTCCTGAAAACTCTACTCACATTCCTCTGTCCACTAAAACTTACCTGCTTTATGAGTCAACTTTGTCGATGGCACGGAGATAGTAGAGAAACCTTCGACATATCGACGGTAATAACTTGCTAACCTCAGCAACCTATAAACCTCTATAGGATTCAAGGGTCTAGGCCAGTTCTTCAAAACTTCTAATTTATGACCATCCACACTTATACCTTCAGTTGTAATCACATGTCCATGAAAAGCTACATATCTTAGTCAAAACTCACATTTTGAAAATTTAGCGTATAACTTGTGCTCCTAGAGAATCTTCAATGCAGCTCTTAGATGATCTGCATGCTCGATCATTGATCATGAGTAAATTAGAATATCATCAATGAAGAAGATCACAAGTACATCAAGAAAGGGCCTAAACACCCAATTCATCATGTCCATTAAAGCCACTAGGGCATTAGTAACCTCAAATGACATCACAAGGAATTTGTAATGGTGCTATCGGGTTCTGAAAGCAGTCTTAGGGATATTAACTTCCTAACTCAAAGATGATGGTATCCAGACCTCAAATCAATCTTTGAAAATTGGCACACTGTAATTGATCAAACAAGTCATCAATCTTGGGAAGCGGATATTTATTCTTAATGGAAAACTTATTTAGCTGCCTATAATCAATGAATATTCTCAACGACCTATATTTCTTGTGCACAAATAACATCGATGCACCCCACACCAACACACTAGGCTGGATAAAACTATTCTTGAGAAAATCTTTAACTGCTCCTTTAATTAATTTAGTTCTGCTGGGGCCATTTTGTATGGAGGTATAGATATCGAGTGAGTGCTTGGAAATAAATTAATAGCAAAATCTATCTCCCTTTTAGGAGGAATCCATGAAAATCCTTTGGAAAGACCATAGGAAAGTCATTTATAATAGAAATTGACTGAAGAGTTCCAGGTTCGCATTCCAATTTTCTTACTCAAACCAAGTGAGAAATACTACCTTTGGATATCAACGTGCGAGCCTTAACATATGAAATAAACTTACCTTTAGGTGTAGTGAATATACATTGCCATTCTCGAATTGGCTCATATGGTACCTCGAAAGCCCAAAGATCAGACACGGGAACTGAAACAGAGAAAAAGTTAAAATTTTACAGCAGACTCAGAACGAGTAGTTAGGAGACTTGTGAGAACTACCCACGAGTCATGATGTGACTCGTGGGGAAGGTCTAGGTATTTGGTGAGAAGGCTGGAAGAAATGAGACCCCACGGGAAAGACCATGATTCTTGCTCAAGCCCCATCTGCATCCGCTCACCTTCAATTATCTCATTGCTGCTCTATAGATAGGGTCGATATGAGCTTCCTGGATCGAGGTCTGCACTTAGAAAGGAAATGTAGGAGTAACATCAATACGACATACCGAACTGGTAGGCATCAACAGCCGACCTTAAATAATAACACATGTATAGTGAAATAACAACATGCAATTACCAAAACACAAATTCATTAAATAATACTCATTATTTAATCAAACAGTATAAGGTATTCAGCTGGCCTACTCACTAGATTATGCGTCGCTTCAGTGGTACTATACTATTGTATTAGTATCGCCATGGTGGTAAGAGTACCACTATTACGGTACTGTCGTGGCAGTAGCTCGACTTAACTGAAAACCTGCAGTTCTTCCTTAACCATTCTCAACATTGAATTCATTACAACCACAAGACTTATACAAAGCCGTAAATCCAATAATCAAAGCACCACTAACCATACATAGTATCTAATGGAGTCATCACAATAGATCCCTCAGCTCATCACGAAGTCTTACGTGAGTTTACAAGTAATGAAAAATCATCATAAACATATCAACATTGCTAACACATAAGCTATACAACAAGGAATAAGTTTCATTCAGGTTCTCACATTTTTGAACCAAACTTGATTCTTCGAATTCTATTTGGTTTCATAACAATTGATGATGTGCCGACACACGCCTCAGTCACATCACCATAACCACTCCAAACTAAACATCATGGTACACACATCCAGAGGGTTTTATTTTTGTCCTTCCGGTCATGACCTGTAGAGGATTTTAGAAATTCATATACTCTACCGGCATGGTATCCAGTCCCACTCATTTTTTCGTCTGGATGCTCCCTCTGAAAACTAGCTACTCTATCATGAAAGCTCACCTGGATGCTCATCTCGGGCATGAGCCTCTCATCTCAAGACAAACATGTTCTCCACTTTATTCTCATAACTCGGTATTTTTCCACTAAGTCAATTGACATGACCTTTAGGAGGCTTCATCTTACCTCCCTCAACATGATTATCTTTACAATTCATTATTCACCATGACAATACGAAAGAACATATATAACATCTCAAAACACCCTATTTCACACCACATAAGTAACAACATCATATCCGATTCACTTCATCAATTGAATTTAATAGGTGAATTATTAACAAAAAATAGTGTCCGGGGACCAATCCAACACATTATCGTTCCACGCACATATATTTCGTTATATAAAGTTTAACTCCTTTTAAACCATAACCTACCTCGATTGGAGGATTCAAATGCCAATTACTTTGCTAGAGCCTAGCTTTTCCTCAATGCCTCAAAGCATTCAAAATTTACAATAACAATTATAGAGCAATCTATTTTTTACTCCTCAAATAAGGGTCTGGGAAATTTTTGCTCCCAATTCTAATCGAAAACATGGTCTCAATCGCTACCCACCAAGGAATTCATTACATTCTATTCACATAACAATCATTCCTACTCCAAATGGTGGAGTACCCACTCCTTAACCCCTCATTAGGTGTTACTAGGGCCGATAGTCTTACTTTATCAAATTGTAGGTCTAAATTACCAATCCTTATGCACATGCATTCACAATTTTCTAAAAAGTGTTGATTAATCCCTTCTAGACCTAGGGACCAACACCCACTAGTTCTCCATTAATTGGCCCTAGTTTCACCATTCTAGGGTTTTCCAATTAGGAATTCCACCATTAGAGCCCCCCCCCTCTTGATTCAATGGTGTTAATAGTTAAAAGTAAAGGGAATAAAAAAAAAATTCTTACCTTGTAAAGGAGAATTACTCTACCCTTGGGAAAATTTCCCTTAGGTTTTAGCGGTTCATGCTTATAATAATGCGGTAAAAATCTAAAATCCCACTTAAAACCCACTTATTGCCTCCCGTCATCCACTACAACGACCACTTTTTCACTGCAGCGTACCCTCTATGGCAGTCAGAAAACTGCCACAGCATATCCAATGGTTACTCTCCTTGTCCGTTATGGTGGGCCTCCGACCTTGGTAATGGTCTCACTACAACTGTTTTCCCTGTGCTACAACTGTCCCCCGGTAACTAGTAGCTCCCATTCCCTGCACATAGACCATTCCTCAATCTCATGTTTTAACTAACACTCAGCCAACACCTTTTCACTAACAACCTAGGCAAAAGAGGGTGTTCAAGACTTACTTTCCCCAGTAATAAAGATTGGGCCTTTACAAAGAGTGGAACCAAATAAAAGATATTTATAAAATTTATTAAACAAAATGGTATTAGTAGAAAACATCATTTTAAGTATACATTTTTGCATTAGTCATAAATACGTTAAAGGAAATGTTATAAAGAAATCAAAAGGGAAAACACATACTTTAAATTTATGAGTGTTTATCCCCTATAACAACTTTTAAGTGAATCTTATTCAACCCTTCCCCCTCCCCCCACCTATACCAGGTCAAAGTTGGGTGTTGTTGGTTCATGCATATTTTGAAAGAGTGGTGTACTTATGAGTTATATTTTATATAAATTATTGAGTATTGTAAATAAATAATATTAATAATATGCAACCCACCCATTTTTCAAAGAAAGACCCAAACCTGTTCCCAAATAAGCACTTCTAATTCCTAAAAAGATCATTATTTCAAAGACTTTCCCATATTCTAAACCTAACTATGTATATTACCAAAATAAACACCCTAAATTTCACACTCGAACACAGTTGATTACATCGCATTTTGGAGTATGTTCTGAATTTGAGGTGCTCGTCGACGACCAAAATTTACCCAGGTTAGTATCTTGCCTTTAATGTTGGTATTTAGGGTTTTTCCTAGACAAAAATCTCAATCTTCAACTTGTAATTTTTTTTGTTTTTCAGTTTGAGAATGTATTTGGTGTACGTAATCTTGATATTTCTCCATGGAGGGATATTACAACAAAAACCTAGTATTAATTATGAAGGAGGCACTGTTACAAATTTCTTTGATGTAAATGTTGATAAATTCTCCTTCTTCGAGTTTGCTGATTATGCTAAAGTAATTGGATATAATTGTTCTCTTTCATTCTTTATATCAGGCCACCTAAATTTGGTTATTTGATAGAAACTGAAAGTGATGGGGATATTATTAGTATTGTCTCTCAATTAAAAAATAGGGATATTGTTGAACTCTCTATGTCCCACTTGATTGAAGTACCTATTGTAGTCCCCTCTGTCCTTGAATATGTAAACCATATAGGTGCGGAATGCAGTGTTACTTTTTATAATGAAAGTAGTCAAACCTTTGGGGGTAGTCCGGATTTAGGGTTTGAAGAGGATGCACAAAACCAAGAGCCTATTATGGGTCATACTTTTTCTATTTTTGGAGAGGACTTAGTTGGGACTTCAAATACTGTTGCTGAAGGTGATGTTCTATTAGTTGATTCTGATTAGGAAAGTGAAACTAAAGTTAGTGAGAATTCAGACAATGTAGGGTATGATGAAAGTGAAGAAGAATATGGTAATTATGTTCATGAAGAGGTAAGAATTCTTAGGGAAGACAAAAAAAGGTTGTCAAAATAAAGAAAGAGAAAAGTAAAAACAGTAGATTTGGGATATGATGAGTATGCATCAAAGAAAATGAGTACTCTAAAGCAAAAAATAATTGGTGATGAGCCATACTTTGATACAAATGAAGTTGTTGGCTTTGAAATAAATACAGATGAAGATGTTGATGATGTAGGTGAGGTTCAACAACCTGCAAGAAGAGAAAAAAGAGGAAGAAGAGCATAAAGAAAAAGACAAAGGGTTATATTTTACCCTACTTCTGAAATAATAGTTTGGGAGAATGGCCTTGCTTTTGAATGTGTAAAGTAGTTTAGTGAAGTAATTACTAGGTATACAGTTCAAGAACGTATAGAGTTAGATAAATATTTTAATGAACCAACTAGGTGAGGTTAAAGTTTACAGAAAGTTGTCCAGGTTGTTTTTTTGAAGTTTTGATTCTAGGATAAAAGACTTTGTGGTGAATAATTATAATCCAGTATAAAAGTGCAATGACACAACCAAAAACAAACTGGTGAATTCAAAGTACTTGTCAGAAAGGTACAAGGAAAGATTTATTTTTGAACCTGGCAATATAGAGTTTTTCAGCTGCGAAATTTAGTTAAAAAAGAGTTGGAGGTGTATGTTAAGAGGATTATGCAAGAAAAGCTAGAAACATAGTGTACAACTGATTATGGATGACCATGTGGAGGAGTTCAGAAGAATTTTTTATTATAGGGATGAACTCTTAAGGGCTAATCCAGGCATCATATTTGTGGTGAGGCTTAGTGAAAAAATCTTTGAAGATGGAAGAAAAATGTTTCAATCATTCTTTATATGTTTTGATACTTTGAAGAACGCAGTCAAAACTAATTGTGGGAAATGTATTGGGTTTGATGGATGCTTTTTGAAAGGTGTTTGTAAAGGCCAATTTCTTGTTGTTGTTTGTAAGAATGGGAGCAACCAAATGCTACCATTGGCCTGGGAAGCATTTGAAGTTGAAAATAAATTCACTTGAAAAGGATTTATAAGCCTTTTAAGGAATGATCTTGAGCTTGGAGATGGGTCAAAATTGACTACCATTACAAATAAGTATAAGTTATCTTTTGTTATTCATTATTTATACATTTAAAATTTTTATTATATTATACTATTGTAACCTAATATTTATTTTATATCCAGGAGTTGCTGCCAAATGCAGAACAAAGGATGTGTGCCAGACACATCCTAGCCAATTGGTCCATGGATTGGAGATGCATTGAGAGGAGGAACCCCATGCAGATGACCTAATATGCCTATTGAAACATACTCCTATGAAAAGTTTTTCAATGTGCAGTATACTTCTCACTACCTTGTCCAGAAGTTCCCAAAAGATCTTTTTGTCCTCATCATTTAAGCCCACTTGTGGTGCGTATGCACTAATAATATTTAAAGTAGAACCTCCAATGACTAACTTAATCATTATCATCCTATTATTGACCCTCCTAACCTCTACCATTTGCTCCCTCAACTCTCCATGTACTAAGATTCCTACTCTATTCCTATTCCTCAAACGTTCTGAGTACCAGAACTTATAGCCATCCACATCCCGCACCTTTTTAACTACCTATTTGGGTACCTAGACAAAATCTATGTTGTTCCTCCTCTTCTTGAGAATATTCAATAGATCTATGTATTTCCTCATTAAGTCCTTAGGTTCCATGACTCTACTCTTAGTGTAGATGCTCTCTTAACCCATATTTATACACCCCTGACCCTCGCCCCCGTCCCTAATCGAGAATAAGATCCTAGTCTACCATCGTCCTCCTAAGCCACTAAAGTTAATATAAAATAATCAAAGATGTACACTAAAACAAGCACAAGGAACTAGAGATCTAAGGACAAGTAAAACTAATACTACAAGGGTGATTGAACTAAAGCAAGTGGAATTACAGACAAGACTCTAGAGGCAAGAATAAACAAGACAGAATGAAAAATCAATTCAAATTACTGTAATATCTAATAGTGACAGAAAGTAGCAGATCAGGGGTACTAAAACACTAAAACAAGAAAAAAGTATCTAATTGAAATAATAATTAGTAGAGCAAGGTTAACAAGATGAGTAGAAAAGCAGAGGGAAGAGGGGAAAAAATACTCATAATTCGCAAAGGATAAATAAAAAGGGAGAATTAGATAGTATTCTAGTAAATTCAAATAACTTGCTAGAGGAGATACGAAAGGGATCAGACAGTTCAAATTGTAGATAAAAAGTTAAAAGAAGAATGAAAAAACTTAAACAAATCTATCTTTCCTGAGATGTATAGAAAGAAAAATATGGGGAAGGTAGAGAATCTCGACGTGCATATTTCAATCTACTAGATGGAGAGTGGAACATAAAAGATACAATCTGGATCAATTCATTGTCCGTCGAACAGATACCGTCACCTAAACAAGTCGATGCCGGAATTGTACACTTTCTGTTATCGTTGGAAGGTGTAAAGTTCAAATGTTCACATAGCTGCACATGGTGGTTCAAGTAATACAGTGATAAAGACATGTTGTCAAACCCATAGAGACATGTAGATGATAAAGAGTTAAGGAAAAGCTATTATTATTTGATGACTACCGTTTTCAACAAAGGTTGTTTGTGTAGGTTTCGTGACTTTTGAATTAGAACTAGTAAGAAATGATGGATATATTCATGACAATAACAATAAAATAAGAATTCCAAGGCTCTGGCACACTCGCCTTTATGTTGTGATGCATTTTTATTGATATGAACCTTATCGAGATTGCTAATTCACGGGGTTAATGGTATAATTATAACTCTCTTGAGTCCATAACTCTCTGCTCAAATTACTCAAATGACTATATCTCCGTAACATGTTTGTAACAAGAATGCATTTAATCTCCCTGTTTTTAACTACATAGGGCATACTAGTTATATCTCTATCCTAGCTGCAAATCCTTTCCCTCAGGAAAGATCTTGTTCCATCTCAGGTTTCCTCTCTCGAGTTCTGTAAAGGATATGGATGTACCCTACTAGTTGTGAATTAATAGAATAAAAAACATGGAGTCAATTATACAATATCAAATGATAATATAAGCAATGGTAACTCAGGCTCATATACAAACAGTCTTGTTGCAGCTATAGTCCCAGAATAATGCGTTTAGTTGCTCATATTCAGATTGCAAACACATTTTCATGTTGAATTCGATACATAGAAAAGAAAATGTGAAAGAGAAGTAACCCTATATAGAGAGATACCGCTCTTGTCTTCTGCTCTTCAAAATATCTGATACCTCTAATATATGACTAAGAATCCATTTATATTAAATGAAAAGCCTTAAGAGGAACCACCAAAAATTGGGTAGGCTTTTATTTTAAAAACTCAAAAGTCACTCTCGTGCTCACGAGGCAAGCGCCAAAATGAGGAGGTACGTTGCAATGGGTTTCGACCTTGAGGCCTTGATCTTCTTCCAAACTTACTCATTTTTTACTTCATATGTTCATGCATCTTGTGAGGAGAGCTCCAGAGAAATGTCTAGGCTCGCCTTCACCATTGCTCCACAAGGTGTCCACTTGATCTCTACAATTAGCATAAAATCGACCACTCAATATTTTGGGCTCATGAGGGGATATCTAAAGCGAGGTTAGAGCTCGCTATAGCATTTCTCTACGAGGCTCCTAGGGGATTTCAAACTTGATTGATTTTCCTCTTCTTTATTCTTTTGTGCCCAACCATCAAGCTCTAAAGTGAATTGTGAGCTTTCTTTGAGTTGTGCTCTATGTGGGACATCACATTTCCTTGTACATATCACTTTTTGAGAGTTTTTACCTGTAAAATACACAGAACACTTCCATTAGTCCAATGATGCAATAATGAGATATAATTAGGTGTATTTAGCTTATTTTCTCTTAAAACAAAGCATAAATATTAGTAAGATATGGTTAATAGGCATATAAATACACCTAACATCACCACCCACATCCATTTCCACCCGACCACGATCCTTCCCTATACCTCCCAAGTATTATCTTAGTTAAGGTCATGGCACGATCACCACGAGTTGTCTCCCGAGAAATTCCTGATTTAGTGTCGTGGCACGATGTTACACCACATATTTTATCAATAAATTTTCAGCATAGATTTCTTTCGATCGACCTCTCCTGCCCAATGTTGGCCAGTGGCTAGAAACTTATCCACTCCATCTTGCTATTTCACTTCAACTATGTTATATAAAGAATTTTCTAGAAAATACCCTAAAGGGGTAAAAGAAGACTTAGAATCAATTTTGACAACTGTAATGGCAAAATATTCCTCATAATTGGCCAAAAATTTGAGAGGTCTATAGACATCAAAGACTTCCACTTTATCATAAGCTTTCATTGTCAGCAACCCTACAGCCATATCTATTATTGTCTTTCCTATTGCTAAAAATGAATATTCCAAAATGAATGGATCTTCCAGGTCTGACTCGAAGTCAAGGGTTATGAAGTCCACCAGAAATATCAAGGACTCTATCCACACCCATACATCCTCAATGATCCCCTCAGGTCTAGTAAGTGATCTATGAGCTAGCTGCAACATAATGATCATCTGGTGTGGTACACCCAGTGCTAATGTCTTAAAAATATATGAAGGAGATCAAGATAATATTTGCCTACAAATCCCACAATGTCCTGGCCATCACTTTTTAACATATCGATATTTGAATTGTGAAGCTTCATGATCCTTCATCTTAGTAGGTAATTTGTTGCAGATCTTTGATATGCACTCCTTAGTTAGTGCAGCTATGGCGTATTCTATGCATCACTCATGTTTGAAACACTGGCTGTGACATACTTTGCATATTGTGTAATGCCCCAGAAACCATAAGATCAAACCCAAGAGTTGAAATGGAGAAAATGAATTTTTCTGCACCAGGTCACAAGACGAGTTATCTAGTGACCCATGAGTTATCTAGTGACCCTTCAAGATGACCACGAGTCGTTAAGAGACTCCTGGTTAGGAGTTGGACTTAGATAGAAATTTTAAGTTTGGGGCAACCAGGGGTGTGACAATGAGTCTTGGTCAGCTCCACGATTGACTAAGTCACTTGTGGTCAAGGATGGTTGAAGGAAGAGGAAGAATGGGAAATTCACTTAACGGGTCCTCACCATGACTCGTTGGGAATACCACGAGTTGTGGTGTCGCCCTTCGTGACATCCAGGTAATGTTTCGGCAGTGAGGGTGACAGAAGGTGACCACAAGTCGTGGTCACAAGTAATGGGTCATTAAGTTCTTCGTGATCACAATCTTGACATAAATTCTAGTGGAGGCGACGTATCGTGGCCACGAGTCATGGTCAGTGACAACGACTCGTCCAGTCCCTCATTGGGACTGGTAGTCTATTTTTCTATATGAGTTTATTAAAGGCTTCTCTGTAATTCCTATGATCCTAAGGCCTAAACTACATCATTTTAAGCTCTGAGTAGTGAGTCATAAGAAGGGTAAGTTAATTCTAGGCTCATTTACATTCATGCATACAAGTTTAGGGGTCGAAAGAGGTCATCAAACCTAGTTCATAAAGGTTCTTCCCCAAATCTTCATTGGGCAATCAAGAAAGTGTAGAATTAAGATCAATTCAGGTATGTATGGTTATGAATGGGTGCAATAGCCCACATCCATGACCAATTCCCTCTCAATTGATGAAAATTCTAATTGTTGAATCTATGGGGTTTTTACCCAATGTGTCATATCTCCAAGTATTGATCATGGATATGATCCAAGCATGTTCCTAACGTTGTTTTCTGATCTATGGACAGATATTATGACTATTTCAAATTTTGGTTTGTATATTTGATTTTCAAATCCAACTATGCCCAATTAAGAATGTTTATGAAAAGTCAAGCTATGATTTCATGATAATCTAGATCTTAACTAGGCTAATTATAATTTATGCTTTATGATTCGATTTCTCTTAGGTACTTATCATGGATTTATGAAATGTCAAGTTTATACATGTTTACAAGTATGCATGGATTTTTATGATTTATGGATTTATGACTCTTGGCCAACTCATGGGCCCTTGTTCATGGCTAAACATGTATTTTAAATGGGGATCAAAGATGATGTTATTTATTTGGCCATGAACTTCATGAATGATGTTACAGTTACTATATGAGCATAATGTGCATGTTTTTGTCTGCTCCGAGTAGCCCGACGTTCAAAGGACTATGCTGGTTTATTAGAACTACGTGCCACCATAGGTTTATTTATATATATTTCAATATTAATGGATCCCCTCTCCATGATATCACATATTGCACGTCCCTTGCCTGGCAAGCCTGGGACGACATTGCCCACTTGAGTGAGATAGTTGAGGCATCATGTAAGGCTCTTCCATGATGGTGTCAGTTATGACGAGTCCTCCCATTGTTCGTCATGATTTATGCATTATTATGATTATGTACTTGGCTCTAGTCAAGTTTAACAAAGCTCTTCTCTTATAATTATGAATATGATTGATTTATAAATGTGTTGGAAACCTTGAGCCTTATGTTAACATTATGATATTTACGTTATGATTATGTTCTCCTACTCTAACGAAATCTTATGTATTTTAACTGTCCATTTTACTTAGCTTGCATGCTCGGTACATTCCAAGTATGGACCACATTCTCTATTCTATATCATTTCATGATACAGGCTCTGATATTCAGACTCAGCCTCATTACTAGCATTCGGAGTAGCATATCCAGTCTCAGTTGGTGAGTCCTCATCTCTCGAGGACCATTCCTTATCAATTATCTTTACATTTTCAGTTTCAGGCTTAGAGAGTTAGTTGGTTTCTTGTTCCATCATCTCATCAGAAATAGAGGCTTTTCAAACATAGATTATATTCAGTTTAAGGCTTTTATTGTATGTCCTGATGTTATGCTATGTTCATACTTCCTCTATGTTTATTATGTTGATTTCCTCTTTTACTAATTGAGTTAGATATTATGTTGATGTCATGGGTCAACTTAGAGCCTCTCGGAGTTTCTTGTCCCGTGTCTCGATCCGGGCCTATGTTCAGGTTGTGATAAACTTGGTATCAGAGCAGTAGGTTTTGAAGTGTGATAGGGTGTCCAAAAGCCGTGTTAAGTAGAGTCTTTTTCATGGGTTTGAACCGCGCCACACTTATGAAGAAGAGGCTATGAGACATTTAAGAAATGTTCCCTTCTTTCATGATCTATGTTGTGCAATGAAATGTCTCTCTATCCTCCAAACTCGTGATATTCGCATTTGCAAAATCATGCCCCCTGTAAAGTTAATGAAAGGAGAAAT
Organism: Datura wrightii; assembly: GCA_035772735.1. Classification (NCBI taxonomy): domain Eukaryota; kingdom Viridiplantae; phylum Streptophyta; class Magnoliopsida; order Solanales; family Solanaceae; genus Datura; species Datura wrightii. The sequence continues at coordinate 149,325,404 of JASDFA010000001.1, read as the reverse complement.
ATAAATGGAAATGGCCATGAGGGTGGCAATGGAGACACGCACTAGTAGGCCCCACAAATCCATGTGGAGCATATACCCGAGCTGGTTGCCCATGTAGAGTTCAGGGAAGCCATCCAGATGTAAGCCCAGACCCTGACCGCCCAGGTTAATCAACAGGCGGTAGTGCATGTACCTCATAACGAGAATGCGGTGGCGACGAGAATTAGTGACTTTTTGAGGATGAACCCTCTCGAGTTTCTTTGATCAAAGATGGACGAGGATCCATATGAATTTATCGATGAGATTCGAAAGATCACCCAGATCATGGGGGTGACCAGAGAGGAGTGCACCGACCTAGTCTCTTATCCGCTGAAAGGGGTTGCATATATCTGGTTCAAGCAGTCGAAAGATAGCCGGATAGTAGGGAAGGTCCCGTTGGTAGGTAAGAGTTTCTTGTTGTCTTTCAGGATCGGTTCTTCCCTTGTGATATGAGGGAGATTAAAGCAGTGGAGTTTGTGAACCTGAAAAAAGGTTAGATGACAGTCTAGGAGTATGCATTTGAGTTCACCCGTTTGTCCAGGTATGCCCCAGAGCTAGTGGCTGATTAGAGGGTACAGTTGAGCAGATTTGTACATGGAGTGGCACACTACCTGGAAAAGGATTGTAGGATCGCCATGCTTCATCCGGATATTGACTTTTCGTGAATATTTTTGCATGCCCAGCAGATGGAGGCAGTGCATCTAAGAGAGAGAGAGGCTAAGAGGGCCAGAACAGACAGTTATGGCTTCTTTCAGCAGAGATCTGAAGGCGTACATCTCCAACAGTGGCATCATAACTTATTAGCTCCAGCGCCATCATCAGTTAGTGTCTCATCCAGAGCATGTAGACAGAGCACACCTTTCTGGCTTGCAGGAAGTGTGGCAAGAATCATACAAGAGACTGCTTGTTGGGATTGGATATTTATTATGGGTGTGGTATATTACGCCAAAAGCGTCCCTTGGCTAGATCGAGTGATGGTAGAGGTCGTGCTCAAACTACCAGATCAACAGCAGCACCAGCATGCCCAACCCAGCATGGTGCATCCACCAGTGGAGGTGGAAGCCAATTCCAGAACAAGTTTTATGCCCTTGCCCCTCGCCAGGAGCAGGAGACTTCACAAAATGTGATTACTGGTATTTTACGAGTATTCCATCTTGATGTGTATGAATTTTTAGATCTAGGGGCTACTTTCTCTTTTGTGACGCCCTATGTTGCTAGTAGATTTGGAGTCAGTCCAAAAATATTGTCAAAGCTATCATGACCTGAACATAGACCCGGATAGTAGTTCGGGCCATGGGTCCCCGAGAGACTTTAATTAAACCCATAGCATGAACTTACATCTATCTCAATCAAGAAAGGCGGAATAGTTAACATAAATAACATAGTGGAAACATAATCATGACATACATACAATAGAAATGCACTTCATACATGGTAGCTGATTACTACACGTAGTCTGAAAGCCTCTAACACATTTGATGGGTTGATGGGCCAATACCCCCAATTAACCCGACAATTCCGAAAACTGAACATAAAGAGAAAACGAATATCAACTGGTCCTCGGAGAATGAGGTCTCACCAAAGAGCTAGATGCTAAACTCCAAGACGAGCTAATGATAGTGCTGGGTCTAAAGATCGGAGCCTTTATCATGAAACAATATAGCGTAGAGTATGTGGTTAGTACGTGGAATGTACCAAATATGTAAGGTAAGTAAAATGGATATTTAAAATACATAAAAGATCATAAGAGGTCATAAGAATAGGACAACATGTTCATAACATAAATATCATAATGCAACATAAGGCTAAAGGTTTTCAAAACATTCGTAATTCGTTTATTATCATAGTCATAAGAGAAACTTTATAAATCACACTTGCGCTAAGATAACATAAACATAACTATGCATAAATCATGAGGAATAATGGGAGGACTCATCATAAGTGACACCATCATGGTAGATCCTTACATGATGCCCCAACTATCTCGCTCAAGTGGGCAGAGCCATCCCTGGCTTGCCAGGCAAGGGACGTGCATTATGTGATATCACGAAAGAGGGGATCCATTATCGTTTTAATGTATCATTGTGAACCTATGATGGCATGTAGTTATGCGACACCGGCGTAGTCCTTTGAACGTCGGGCTACTCGGTGCTAGATACTGATTCCAGAAACATGCATATTAGGCTCATACGTAAATCATAAACAATATTCATGAGACTCGTGGCTAAATAAATATTTAACATTTTTGATCCCTATTTAAATACAAGTTTTTCCATGAATCAAGGGCTCTTTAGTCGGCCAACACCATAAATCGATCAACCATGAGATCCATATCATAAATCTTAAACCATTCTTGAACATGTGGGTATTGCCCAATACTTTAACATGCTTGAAAATATTCAATTCACTTGAAAACATGATTATAAACATGGGTAACTTGAAAACATGCTTTTCATCATCAATACTTCATCATACATGGACATTCATCATAAATCTTCACTTTCATAAACTTCTCATAATTGGGTAATTTAAATTAAAAAGCTTGAAACATGATTTTAATGAGAAACAATGTAAAACTTGCCCATGAATCATAATTCAATAGTAGAAATACATTTAAATCACATCCATATAGAGAATTAGGAATTTCATGCTTGGGTTTAAATCCCATAGAATTTACATAGGAAATTTCATGATTTGAGAGAGATTGGGCATGGGTGTGAAAGGATTCACCCACTCATAACCTTTTATACCTGATTAAAGCTGATTTTTAAACTTCCTTGATTTTCCAAGAGGAATTTGAGAAGGATTGGAAGGGCTTAAGCTTGATCTCCTCTCTAACTTCCTAAGTTTGCATGCATGGACATAGAATAGGCTAGAATTGCTTATCCCACTTAATACACTCTGAAAAACGCTTAAAACAACATACTATAGGATCTTAGAGCATAGCAATGACGAGATACCCTTAATAACTTCGTAGTAAATAACTGCTCATCAGTCTACATGAGGGACCTAACTAGTCAATGCCACCATCCACGAGTCGTCGCATTAGTCATCGTGTACATGGTTGAACTGAATTTATGAATCATACACATCCACATATATGAAATAAATTAGGGCATATGACTGAACATGAAAACTAGGGAGAAACTGATACCTCAAGCTGGAACTCGGCCGGTAGAGAATAAATGTGGATATCTAGCAATCATGTCTACTTCGGCTTCCCATGTAGCTCCTTGAACATGCTAATTCCTAGATAAAACTTTGACTGAAGATACCTCCTTGTTTGTTAGCCTTCAAACCTGATGATCTAGTATTTCCATCGGAACCTCCTCATAACTAAGACTATCTTTCACACCAACACTGCCCACCGGGACAACTAGAGCTGGATCATCCAAACACTTCTTTATGAGTGATACATCGAATACAAGATGCACAGAAGCTAATTCTGAGGGAATCTCCAACTCATATGCCACCTTGCCAACGCGTTTGACAATCTAGTAAAGGCCAACAAAATAAGGGTTGAGTTTTCCGATCTTTCCAAACCACTTCACTCCCTTCATGGGAGACACATTCAAAAACACCCAATCGTCCACTTCAACTCGAGTTGTCTCCTTCTCACATCGGTATAGGACCTTTGGCGACTTTGAGCTATTTTCAACCTGTCCCGTATGAGCTGAATCTTCTCTATATCCTCATGGACTGAATCTGGTCCTATCATTGCAGCTTCACCAACTTTGAACCAACCAATAGGCAATCTACATCTCCGCCCATAGAGAGCCTCAAACGGAGCCATCTGATTACTGTAATGGTAGCAGTTATTGTATGAAAACTAAAAAAGAGGCAAATGATCATCCCGACTACCATTGAGTCAATCACGTAAGCTCTCGACATGTCCTTGAGAGTCTGGATCGTTCATTCCTCTTGACCATGCATTTGTGGGTGAAATGTTGTGCTGAGCTTAACCTGAGTACCAACTCCTTTTTGAAACAACCCCGAAAACTGAGAGGTAAATTGGGTACCTCTATCTGATACGATGGACAAGGGCGCTCCATGAAACTGAACTAGCTCTCAAACGTATAGTTTGGCATAGTCCTCCCTGAAATCCGTGGTCTTGACCGGTGAGAAATGAGCGGCCTTTGTCAACATGTCTACAACAATCCAAATACAGTTATATTGTCGTTGCGTGCGAGGCAACCCTATGATGAAGTACATATTGATTTCTTCTCACTTACAAGTAGGAACACTAATGTCTTGAAGCACCCTTCCCAGTCTCTGATGCTCAAGCTTTACTTGCTGAGAATTTGGATACTTAGCTACAAATTCTGTGATGTCCTTCTTCATTCCATTCCACCAACAGACTTCTCATAAGTCATGGTACTTCTTGGTGGCACCTGGATGGATAGAATACCTAGATCCATGATCCTCATGCAACATCCATCTCCTCAAATCATCCACATCTGGAAAACATAAGCGACCCTAGTGTTGAAGCAAACCATCTCCCCCTTTGAAGAAGACCTCTACCTTCTAATTTTTAACAGCTTCCTTTAACTTTACCAAAATAGGGTTTTTGTCTTGTCTAGCTTTTACATCAGTCACTAAGGATGATTCTGATCCGTTCTAAACAATTACACCACCATCAATCGAATCAACCAATCGAACACTCGACATTGTAAGTCGATGCACGTCATTCGCAAGCTCCTTCTTTCCCTCATCTACATAGGACACGCTTTCCATAGAGAGCCTACTAAGTTCATCCCCTACTACATTAGCCTGGACTTGATGATAAAGCACATTCATGTCATAATACATAAGTATCCCCAACCACCTCCTTTGCCAAAAATTGAGATCCTTTTGAGTAAACACATATAATGTCACCATATCTTCAAGGCAAATACCACCGCGGCCAATTCCAGATCGTGGGTGGGTAATTCTTCTAATGAACTTTTAACTGCCTGGAGGCATAGGCTATATATTTTTTGTGCTGCATCAATACACACCCAAGTCCAATCCTTGAAGCATCAGAATACACCATAAACCCATCAGTACCCTCGGGTAGGGTTAACACCAGTGCTAAAGTAAGTCGAGCCTTTAACTCTTGAAACCTCCTCTCACAAACCTTGAACCATTAGAATTTCACCTTCTTTTGTGTCAATTTGGTCAAGGGTACTGAAATAGATGAGAAACCTTGAACAAATCTCCAGTAGTATCCAGCCAAACCCAAAAAGCTCTGGATATCTGAAGGGTTCACTGGTCTAGACCAATTCTTTACCACTTCTATTTTCTGAGAGTCCAACTTTATGCCCTCACTTGATAACATATGGCCCAAAAATACCACGAAGTTCAACCAAAACTAACACTTGCTGAATTTGGCATATAATTGGCGATCCCTGAGAGTCTGTAGCACCACTCTCAAATGAGCGACATGCTCCTCATCGCTCTGAGAGTATATCAAGATGTCATCAATAAACATAATCACGAACATATCCAGATATATCTTGAACACATTGTTTATCAAGTCCATAAAAGCTGCAAGAGCATTCGTTAGTCCAAAATACATGACTACAAACTCATAGTGACCATACCGCGTCCTTAAGGCTGTCTTCTGGATGAGGCTCTCTCGAACTCTGAGCTGATGGTACCTAGATCTGAGATCTATCTTCAAAAAACACTTGGCACCCTGAAGCTTGTCAAATAAATCATCAATCCTAGGTAGAGGATACCTGTTCTTGACGGTGACCTTATTCAATTACCGATAATCAATACACATATGAAGTGAACCATCTTTCTTTTGGGAAAAGAGAACTGGTACACCCCACAAGGACTTGATTGGTCTAATTAAACCCTTAACCAAAAGATCCTTCCACTGTTCTTTCAACTCCTTTAGCTTGGCTGGAGCCAATCTGTAGGGAGGAATAGATATAGGTTGTATGTCGAGAAGAAGGTCAATCCCAAAATAAATTTTCATCCCGGGAGGAACTCCCAGTAGATCATTAGGGAATATTATAGGGATATAACAAGAACCCTTCTCAGTCTCTACTTCAGTGGGTGGTACAGTTATAACTAGACGGGTGTATAGAAATTGCTCGATCACAATCCATTAGAAAGTCACCTCAGCAGATTTAGTAGAGTTAGCCATGATTGATTTTGATTTTATCCTCTACATGGATTGGATGTTTGCATGTTATACGTCAGTTAATTGTAGGACCTATGAGGTAGATTTCTAATTTTTGGGTGAGCCATCCTCAAAATAGAAGGGTTGTTCAGTTGTACCTGTAGATCATTTCATTTCCTACCTTAAGGCTAGAAAGATGATCTCCAAGGGTTGCGTGTACCATCTAGTTAGGGTTAAGGATGCTAGTCTGAGACCCCGACTATCCAGTCCTTTCTAGTAATATGTCAGCAACCAGAAGTGTTACCAGATGATCTACTGGGAATTCCTCCCGAGGGGGAGATTGATTTTCGTATTGACCTTCTTCTAAAATGCAGCCTATATCCATTCCTCCTTATAGATGGCCCCAACAGAGTTAAAGGAGTTGAAATCATAGTTTAAAGACCTTTTAGACAAAGGATTCATCAGACCAAGAAAATCCCCATGGGGTGCGCCAATTCTCTTTGTTCGAAAAAAGATGGTTCTCTTCATATGTGTATTGATTATCGGCAATTGAACAAGGTCGCCATCAAGAAAAGGTATCCCCTTCCAAGGAATTATGATTTTTTTGACCAGCTTCATGGTTCTAAGTGCTTTTTGAAGATAGATCTCAGATTTGGGTACCATCAGCTCAGGGTTCAGGAGAGTGACATCCCGAAGACAGCCTTCAGGATACGGTATGGTCATTACGAGTTTGTAGTTATGTCTTTTAGATGAACGAATGCTCTTGCAGCTTTTATGGATTTGATGAACGGGGTGTTTAAGCCATATTTTGATATGTTTGTGATCGTGTTCATAGATGGCATCCTTATATACTCTCGGAGTTAGAAGAAGCATGTCGCCCATTTGAGGGGGGTGTTACAGACTCTTAAGGACCGCCAATTATATGCTAAATTTAGCAAGTGCGAATTTTGGTTGAACTTAGTGCAATTTTTGGTCCATGTGGTGTCAAGTGAGGGTATAAAGGTGGACCCTTAGAAGATAGAAATGGTGAAGAATTGTCCTAGACCGGTGAATCCTTTGGATATCAGGAGCTTCTTAGGTTTAGCTAGTTATTATCGGATATTTGTCAAGAGGTTTTCATCAATCGCAGCACCGTTGATCAAGCTAACCAAAAATAAAGTGAAATTTCGATTGTCGAATGCTTGTGAGAGGAGCTTCCAAGACTTGAAGATCGACTCACCTTGGCACCGGTGTTAACCCTACCTGAGGGTACAGATGGGTTTGTGGTGTATTGCGATGCTTCTAGGATCAGCCTTGGTTATGTATTGATGCAGCATGGTAAAGTGATAACATACGCTTCTTGGCAGTTGAAGGTTCATGAAAAGAATTACCCGACCCATGATCTTGAATTGGTAGCGATGGTATTTGCCTTGATGATTTGGAGACACTATTTATACAGGGTCCATGTAGATGTTTTTACGAACCACAAAAGCCTAGAATATGTGTTTACTCAAAAGGATGTAAATCTGCATCAAAGAAGGTGGTTGGAACTACTCAAAGATTATGATATGAGTGTCCTTTACCATCCAGGCGAGGCTAATATGGTAGAAGATGCTCTTAGTAGGCTTTCTATGGAGTGTGTGTACCCTGTAGATGAGGGGAGGAAGGAGTTGGTGAAGGATGTGCATCGGCTTGCACAGTTTGTAGTTCGCTTGGTTTACTCAATCGATGGTAGTGTTATAGTTTAGAAGGGGTCAGAATCATTCATGGTGACTAATGTAAAATCTATACAAGACGAAGATCCCATTTTGGTAAAGTTGAAGGAAGCTATTCAGAATCAGAAGGTAGAGGTCTTATCCAAAAGGGGGAGATGGTGTGCTTCGATATCAGGGTCTCTTGTGTGTTCCGGATGTTGGTGATTTGAAAGATCGGATGTTGCACGAGGCTCATGGTTCTAGGTATTCCATACATCCAGGTGCCACCAAGATGTACCATGATCTACGGGAAGTCTATTAGTTGAATGGCATGAAGAAGGATATAGTGGAGTTTATGGATAAGTGTCCGAATTGTCAACAAGTAAAGGTTGAGCACCAGCGTCCAGGAGGTGTACTTCAAGTCATTAGTAAATCGAAGGGTTGCAAATCGAAGGAGATCAATATGGACTTCATCACAGGGTTGCCTCACATTTATCGATAGTACGACTCCATTTGGGTGGTTGTGTATAGGTTTACCGAAGCCACTAATTTTCTACCGATCAAAACTACTGATTCAACAAAGGATTATGCCAAACTATACATTCGAGAGCTACTTCGGTTGGATGGAGTGCCCTTGTCCATCATATCAGATAGAGGTACTCAGTTTACCTCCTAGTTTTGGAGATCGTTTCAAAAGGGACTTGGTACTCAAGTCAAGATCACTACAACATTTCACCCGCAATTGGATGGGCAGGCGGAGTTGACTATTCAGACTCTCGAGGAAATGTTGAGAGCATGTATGATTGACTTCAAGGGTAGTTGGAATGTTCATTTCTCTCTCATTGAGTTTTCATATAACAACAACTGCCATTCCAGCTTTCAGATGGCTCCATTTGAGGCTCTCTGTGGGTGGAGATGTAAATTGCCTATTGGTTGGTTTGAAGTCGGTGAAGCTGCTATGATAGGACCAGATTCAGTCCATGAGGCTATGGAGAAAGTTTAGCTCATACAGGATAGGTTGAAAACAACTTAGATTCTCCAAAAGTTCTATATGGATTTGAGGAGGAGAGAAGTTGAGTTTGAAGTTAATGATTGGGTGTTTTTGAAGGTGTCTCCCATGAAGGGAGTGATGAGGTTCGGAAAGAATGGAAAACTCTGTGTAATTCCCCGAAAGCGCTAAGATTAGAACCGGGAGTTAAAAAGGAGAATATTGGAAATTCTACACCAGATCACAGAATGGGTGTTATTGGACCCGTGGGGTTGACCACGAGTCATTAGGTGATCATGGTGAAGTATTTTCCTTAAGATTTGGAATTTGTGATTTGAAGTCACCACAAGCATTACCACGAGTCATGGTCAGACCCCACGACTCATTGAGTCAGCCGTGATCAGGGTTGCAGAAGAATCAAGGACTTATGGGCAGTAGAGATCATGAGAGATGACCACGAGTCGTGGTCACCAATGACGATCCGTTAGGTCCCTCGAGGGAACCCTTTGAGGAAAATTGGCAGTGCACTCAACGAATGGAGATAATGACTCATAGTCTATAGTAATGACTCATCTAGTCCCTCGTGAGGACTGGCAGTCTATTTTTCCCTGTGAGTTTTTTAAGGGCTTTTTCGTAATTCCTATGATCCTAAGGCCAATACTATGTCATTCTAATTTATGAATGATGAGTTTTAAGAGCGGTAAGTTCATTTTAGGATATTCTTATTCATGAATGCAAGAGTAAAAGTCTAGAGATGTGATCATGGCTAATACTTCAAGGTTTTCCATCCAATTCTTCCTTGGGCAATTAGAGAAGTTATAGAATCACATCCCTTCAAGTATGGAAGGTTATCAATGGGTGAACGTTTTCACACCCATGCCCAATCCCTCTGTAATTCATGAAAATTTATGAGCTGATTCTATGGGGTTTTAACCCAATGAATGAATTCTCTAAATTAATATCATGGGTATGGTCTAAGTATGTTTTAATTTATGAATTATGATTGATGGGAACATCTTATCATGTATACTAGTTTTACAAATTTTGATGCCCATTCGTGAAGGATTTATGAGGTGTTGAGATCTATGATGTATGTTGAAATATGATGAATTATTGATGAGAAAAGCATGTTTTCAAGCTATGAATGTTTATGATCATGTTGTCAATTGAATCTATTTATTTTCAAGCATGTCAAGTATTGTGCATGCCCATATGTTCAAGTATGATTTATTATTCATGTTAATTAGCTTACCACATGGTTTTGAAGTCTAGACTCCCAATTTTACTCAGCTTGTGGTATGGTGTGAGCCAAAGCTCCTCATGTATGATTTCGGATTTATTATGTATATTAATATTCACCTTTGTCACTATATGATGGTCAGCTTTGTTGGAGAACGATGGAGAGCATATGCATGTTTTTGGGAGTAGCGTCTAGCATTGAGTAAGCTAAGGGTCAGTCAATCCTATGGCTCAGAAGTACAAGCCAACGTAGGTATGTTCAAATTATTCTGGACCTCCTTTGTGAGCTTTCCCCTGCTCCAAGAGGCCTTCAACTTGATGTTGATAGCATGATAGCGTCTCTAGCCCTAGAAAGGCTTTAGACATCTCTGCTCACTTGAGTGTAATAGTCGGGACCACGTAAGCTCTATCGTGGTAATGTCGGTTATATGATGAGTCTCCCATTTTTCCTCATAATTTCAGTTATGCATGTTATCAATCATGATATATTTATACATATGTTCTGAAGCATGTTTGACCTAATGTTCAGACTTTACTTATGATGTTTAGTTTTCAGCATAGGTCATTCTATTCAATTATGATATTCAGTTATGTTTAGACCATGATTTCAGAAAATGGAATGAAAGCTCTACTCTTAGATTTTTATCTTGATGTTGTTTTATACTACACACATTTTAAATTATTTTACCTATTTAAGAGGTTTTACATACCTTGCATACTCAGTACATTTCATGTACTGACCGCATACTCTATGTTGTATCATTTCATGATACAGGCCGCGGTACTCAGACTCAGTTTCATCCCTAGCCAGCCTTTGGAGTTAGCATTATGCATCTGTTGGTGAGTCCTCATCTCCCAATGACCATGCTTTATCATTTTTCTTTATGTATTCAGTATCAGACTTAGAGAGTTAGTTAGGGTCTTGTCCCATCAACACATCAGTAGTATAGGCTCTTCAGACATAGAATGTAACTAGCTTCTGATTCGTGTGTATTTCTGATCTTACTCTTATTTCAGACTTACACTAAGTTTATCATGGTGATCTTCTGCTATTATGATTGAGTTAGATGTTATGTTCATGCCATGGGTCGACTTGGAGTCCCTCGGGGTTCCTAGTCATGTGTCTCAATTCGGGCCCATGTTGGGGTAGTGACAAACTTGGTATTAGCGCATTAGGTTTTAAAGTGTCCTAGAGTGTGTGAAAGTCGCGTTAAGTAGAGTCTTTTTCATGGGTGTGAAGCACACCTCACTTTTGATGAAGAGGATACGAAACATATAGGAAATGTTCCCTTCTTTCATGATCTATGTCGTGCGGTGAAATGTCTCTTTATCCTTCTAATTCATGCTATTTGCGATTGTAAAATCATGCCTCCCCATAAAGTAAATGGTAGAAGGAATGGAGATGGAAATGTCCATGGGGATGGAAACGGGGATGGGCACCAACATGCCCCACCAGTTCATAAGGAGCATGACCCGTTGAATAGGGCAGCCATCTAGATGCTAGCACAGGACTTGACTGCTCAGGTCAACCAGCAGGCAGTGGAGCATGTTCCGTAGAACGGGAATGCGACGGCAGCCTGAGTCAGAGATTTCTTGAGGATGAACCCATTCTTGGGTGCAAGGTGGATAAGGATCCACATGAGTTTATCGATTAGATTGTGAAGATCACCCAGGCCATGGGTGTGAATAGGAAAGAGTGTGCTGATTTGGCCTCATATCAGTTGAATAGGGTTGCACATCTTTGGTTTAATTAATGGAAGGATAGTAGGGACGCCGGAGCAGGCCCTATCAATTGGGAGGAGTTTCACGTTTCTTTTCTAGATCGCTTCTTCCTTGATGAGATGAGAGAGTTGAAGGAAGCCGAGTTTGTGAATCTTAAGTAGGGGAAAAGGACAGTGAAGGAATATGCCCTAGAGTTCACCCATTTTTCTAAGTATGCACCAGAGCGTGTGGTGGATTATAGGGCTTAAGTGATCCGATTTGTACATAGAGTGGCAGATTACCTGGAAAAGGATTACAGGACTGCCATGTTTTATCAGGATATGGATTACCCATGGATAGTGTTGTATGCCCAACAGATGGAGATGGCGTATCAGAGAGGGAGAGAGGATTTTATACTTTAGCATCCGCCAGGAGCAGGATGTCTCCTCATGTAGTCACTAGTATGTTACGAGTTTTCCATCTCGATGTATATGCTTTGTTAGATCCAGGGGCTACTTTGTCCTTTGTTACGCCCCATGTTGCTAGTAGCTTCGGAGTCAGTCCTGAAATCTTATCAGAACCCTTCTCATTCTCTACTCCGGTTGGTGATTCAGTTATAGCTAGACGGGAGTATATGAATTGCTCGGTCTCAATCCTTCAGAAAATCACCTTAGCAGATCTAGTAGATTTAGACATGACCGATTTCAATGTTATTCTCTGCATGGATTGGTTATTTTCATGTCATGCCTTAGTTAATTGTAGAACCCATGCAATAAAGTTCCAATTTTTGGGTAAGCCAATTTTAGAATGGAAGGGTAGTTCAGCTGTGGTTATAGGTCGTTTTACTTCCAACCATTAGGCCAGAAAGATGATTTTCAAAGGTTGTGTGTACCATCTATTTAGGTTTAAGGATGCTACGTCCGAGACTCTGACTATCCAGTCAGTTCTAGTAGTACGTGAGTATCCAAAAGTGTTCCCAGATGATCTACTAGGTATTCCTCCTAAGAGAGAAATTGATTTTGGTATTGACATTCTACCCAACAAGCAACCATATCTATTCCTCCCCACAGAATGGCCCCAGTTGAGCTAAAGGAGTTGAAAGATTAGTTAAAGAACCTAGTATACAAGGGTTTAATCATACCTAGCAAGTCTCCATAGGGTGCACCAATTCTAGTTATCCAAAAGATGGATGGTTCCCTTCGGATGTGCATTGACTATTGGAAATTGAACAAAGTCACCATCAAGAATAGGTTTCCTCTCCCAAGGATTGATGACTTATTTGACTAGCTTCAGGGTGCCAAGTGCTCTTCCAAGATAGACCTCAGATCCGGGTACCATCGGCTCAGGATTCGAGAAAGTGACATTCCGGAAACAACTTTTAGAACTCGGTATGGTCACTATGAGTTTGTAGTTATGTCTTTTCGACTAACGAATGCTCCCACAACTTTTATGGATCTGATGAACAGGGTGTTCAAGTCATATCTAGACAAGTTCGTGATCGTGTGTGTTGATGATGTTGACACCCAATTTTGACCGACCTGCGCTTTAATATGCTGCTTATATATGTATATATTTATTTATTTATTTAACGCAAATTTCTGCTTAATTTTTGTATTTATAAAATAATTTATTATCAAAATATTGCGAAAATTATTTCAAATTATATATATATGACCTATTAATTTTAAGTTTTGATATTAAATAATTACGATGTGTATAATATATTTCGTATCAATATGCACCCTTATTTTAAAATATATCCTTTACTTAATAAATTATTTACCTAGTTTTGCTAATTTTATAAATTTATTTGAATAATAAAATTACTTGAATTTTATAAATTATTTACATTAATAATATAAGTTTTTATAATATTTGATAATTTTATTTTTATTTCTTTAGTCATTTATTTATTCGAAAACATAATATTTTAATTATATGATATTTACATAAGTATGTTTAATTTTAGAATTTATTTATTATTAATAATATTTATATGATTTTCTTATAATTTAAATTATTTTATATCTATTTATTAAATTATTTTAAAGTGTAGTATATATATTAATTTAATAGAAGCCAAATTCAATTTCAATCAATTCATTTAAATTCTAGCCATCTTTCCATTCAATTCATTCAATTCATTTCAAATCTAGCCACTTTTCATTAAACCCATTTTAATTTTAGCCAATTTTAATTCATTTGGCTATTATTTAAATTCAATTTCTAATTAAATAACCCAATTCCCAACCCGTTTACCCTATCCGGATGACCCGTTTGACCTATGACCCGATCCGTATTACACCCAACTAATCTTAGTCGTTCATCGCATTTAATCCTACGGCTAAGATTAAACCCTACCTACTTCCTTATTTACCTCACCTACCCCAAAACCTAATTTTTTCATCCATTTCCCACATACTCACACTCTCTTCTTCTCTTCTCAAAGCCATTCTCCCTCAAGCTTAGCAGCCCTCTCCTTCACACTCTCTTCTTCTCATCTCCCTCTCCTCGCCGGCGAAACCTCCATCAACGCCGGCAACGAAACCAACTTCCCTCCGCCCTCTATAACTTCCGGCGAAGCTCCTCCCTCTCCCTCGCGTCGGGTTCTCTCCTCTTCTCTCCATCTCCTTCATCTTCCTCTCTCCCTTCCCTTATTTTTTCCGGCGTACCTCCATACCTCCGGCCATCAACCTCCATTAACACCGGCAATCGCAAGCTCCAAACTCGCCCTCTCCCTCACTATGCCGACGCCACTCCTTCCTTTCCCTCTTCATCTCCCTTCCCGTCGCCGTCCAAACCGAAACCATCGCCAAAACTCCATTTTTTCCGGCGAATCTCCAACACCACGACTTTCTTCCCCTCTCTTCCGCCATCCTCTTCCCCTTTTTTCTCCATTTTTTCCGGCGAAACCCGACACCACCATTAATTCCGGCCACTATTGGCCGGAAAACTTCATCAACCCTTCGCCTCTTCTCCCCTCTCTTTCTCCCTCTCATTTCCGGCCTGTCGTACAAACACCGCCGGAAAAACACCAAACCTCCATAACTTCCGGCAAGCATCGCACCGTCCTATCACCGCTTCACCTCCTCTCTATCTCTTTCTCTCTCTCACCACATATCGCCGCCGCCACTGCCCAAAATTCAGCGACTTCGTCTCCCAATCCTTCTTTTCCTCCCTTTTCCGGCAACACCATAGCACCACCGTACCTGCATTAATTCCGGTGAAACACACCCGTAGCTCCTTGAAATTAGTTAATTTAATATGCTTTTATTATTATTATTATTTTATTATAGTGGAATATATTATTATTGTTATTGTTGTTATTATATATATTATTATTGTTGTTGTTATTATTATTATTATTATTGTTGTTGTTATTATGTATATTATTATTGTTATTGTTGTTATTATGTATATTATTATTGTTGTTGTTGTTGTTATTATGTATATTATTATTGTTGTTGTTGTTGTTGTTGTTATTGTTATTATTGTTGTTGCTATTATTTTATGGTAGGGGTGACATTGTTATTGTTGTTGATTGTGGTGTTATTTTTATTATTATTATTACTATTATTATTATTATTATTAGTATTATTATTTTTATTATTATTATTATTTATTTATGTAGTGGTGACAAAATGATTACTATCATAAGATACTTTTTTTAGTGGTAGCATAATTATTAGCTTTTATAATGGCTAATTATTTTGTTTCAACTTTATTTTGAAATAATAGGGCCCAGTTCTTTATTTTGATTTTTTCGGAAAGTGCTTTTAGTTTTTTAACTTTTATTTTTTTTGGAATTAAATCTTCTTTAAAAAGGATAGAAGACCAAAAACCAAGAAGAAAAAAGAAGAGGGAGAGGAGAACACTGAGAGAGAACAATTTATTTATTTTGATAATACTGCTTTGCTTCTAAAAAATTCTTCATCCTTCTTCCACCTCAATACGAGCACTGCTCGGAATCCTCGAGATTCTCGTGATCTTGACGTGTTGAGTGTGAGTAACAATCGCGGTATCCATGATGTTTGATTTTCTTTCGCCTTCGTCATTTATCGTTTGAGATTATTTTGCATCTACGGTTGTACTAACCTTTAAACAGGTATCATCTTAATCTGGCATTCATTCGGGATGAAAGGAGGCTGCCAGATTTTCTTTAATGTTATTTATTTTAATGTATCATAATTATTCATTCTATTTTACGTTTGTAAATATTTGTAATAAACTCATAATAGTAAAAAAAAAAAAAGGGGTTATGAGGGCGGGGGTTTATTTTATCGTCTTATTTGCTTTATTAGAAATCATGCCTATAGAAATTAAAATAATTTGATTTGATGCACCTAGAAATCATGCCTATAAGTCTTATAGAATTATACATGCAGCAATTTATTTCATGCTAATTTATGGTGATATTTAGACATCATGCATAAATTATTTACAACATTAATTTACTTGGGTCATTTTTGATAGTTTTGTTGCTAGAATTATTTTTAATGAGTAGGTTTTACATGCACTAGACATCATGGCTTTAGGATAAATTTTAATATGGCTACGTTCACTAGAAATCATGATCATAGGTTTAATAAAGAGGCCTATTTGAAACCTCCTTAATGTTAATTGTTTGTTTGAATTTATTTGTTTGACATTAATGTCTTTTAACAGCCTTAGGATTTTAGATCTTAAATCCAAAATAGTTGTCCACCGCCTCTTGGACGTTAAGGTTGGGACGGGTAGGCACTTATTAGGGCGTTAGTCTTTTCCATTTAATTTAGTTAGGCTTAATAATAATTAAAATAATTAGGAGGGTAGACGGGAGATGATGAAACAGACAGGCTATTGCTGATTTCACGTATGAAGCGCATATTTGTTTTGTAAATACAAAGCAACCTATTACTCCCATCTTTTCTAAATTCATTTTTTCTAAGAAGCTTTAAATATTTTAAAATTATCATTGTTATGTTCAAATATTGATATATTTTTATCTAAAAAAAAATTTGTTAAAAATATATAATATATACGATTTTCTTAAAAATGATTTTTTCTCAAGTTATACATATATATATATATTATTCTCTTCAAACTATCTTGATTTTAAAATAGAATAGAAGGGAGTAGTATCGAATTGGGCCCGTTTTCAGCCTTGTCAAAACCTGATCCCACTAAGTTTTATATTTTAGTTTCTGCTAATTTAGTATTTAAGTTAGTATTCTATTTATGTTTAATAATTCATCGACTTTATGTGATCACTTAGTTAATACCCCCATTTAATGAGTACGGCCGGGAACCACATTTGTGGACCTCGAAAGGTGCCTAACACCTTCCTTTTGAGGTAATTTAAGCCCTTACCCAACTCTGGTTGACTTAGGTAACAAATTAGCTTAGAATGGTGCCCTAACGCACCTTAATTCGTTAGGTGGCGACTCTTCTTTTCCACCCTTAAGAGTCCTCGATGTCGAATCCCGCCTTTTGCCCGCGAGGGGAAAAATGGGGCGCGACAGAATGGCGACTCTGCTGGGGATATTTTAGGCTTTAACCACAACGTGTTCATTAAAAGGGGTTTTCTTTATATTTATTAATTGAGGGTTTTATATTTTTATCTTCAATTATTTCTATCAATATTTATATGCTTCTTTATATTATTTTGTCATGAAGTTACTGACCGTTTCTCTTTTTTGTCTCTCAGTTACTGGTTATTATTTATTTTCCATTTTTGTAATATTTGATTATTATTTGAAAAAAAATGTGTTGTATTTTTAATTGGCATATCGTTCATACTTCCCCCACTTGGGAAATTCACACTTTCACACACAATAACGGTTGCGTGGTTTCACGGCCGTCCACAAGTTTAAAACACCTCGAGGTTGTTTATGATTTGGTCGATCAGCGGTGCGTCGATGGTCATAAGCTTCCTCACTCTCGAGTTGTCCGCTCGAGGGAACCGTGTCATACCCACTCTCACTCCTAGAGCTTGACCATGTACGCCTTTAGTAAGGCATGTACATATCTTTTAACTTAGAAAAAAATCGAGACGTCCATGGAACGTCAAGATTAAATAGGAACTTGCCCTATGTCTTAAGGGATCACTTTTAATCCCGATAAAAGATGATTCATGAGTGTGTGCATCTTAAGAGAATTTTGTTTAAAATATCGTCATTGTGCTCTCGGGTGGGTAGGATAGGCTAATTTTTATTGCAGGCACAATGAGTTTCCCAACTTCGTATCCAATATTCGGCATGGTTAGTTTGGTGGTCGAATTTAGAAGATTGCCACCATTTCGACAAAGTATTAGAAGTTTCGAAGAAGTTGGATGCAGACGAAGATGTTTTTAAGATTTACCGTTTTATTGTAATTCTTGTTATCTTATATAATAATAAAGTTTATTTTCTGGGGTTTATTTTGGGAGCAACATGACGATATTTAATAACAAGTTTTCTTAAATACGTTAGGCCTACCTCTGGCATAAAAGAGGCCCCCAAATTAGGACAACGTATTAATGTGTTTAATGTTTCGTTTTACAAGGTGAAGTGTATTAATGTGCTTCTTTTATCTTTTATCTACAACATGTCATATTTGAATTTCTTAACTAATTTCTGTGTTGTTTTATTGTTTAACTTGATTATTCCCCTTCCTAAGGTTGATTTGTGCATAATCGTCCGCTATACCTTTCTCGCTGTCAATTCACCAAAGCAAGAGGGAAATGAACGACAGTAACGGTTCAACAGTTAGAATTGATACGGCTGCTCCAAAAAATTCCGCAGAGAGTTCGGAAAGAAGATATCTACCCGAACATAATGACCTGATTATAAGGATGGAGCAAAAGATTTTAGAGCTCCAAGGAGAATTATCTCGAGCCCGTAATAAGACCGATCTAGCGGTCCCCCTGGAAACTTCATTAGAACAGCAGGCCGAGGTTAATGCTGCTACCAAGCCTCACGTTACTTTCACGCATCTTCCTCCAGCACCCCATCAAACCTCATATCCTCAAAACAATCTTCATCACGCCTACTCCCTTCCCCAAAATCAACAAAATCATAATCTTTATGCAGCCCCTTCAAACCAAGCTACACCACAAGAACCGCCTGTCTTGTCTCATTATTTACCTCCTACAGTTACATCCAACACGTTTTACGCTCCAAAAGATCATACCCTAAATCCATTTTATATCGAGACTGCTCCGGTCATCCATCATTTAGGAGAATCTGGACGCTCGGAGAAAGACAACTTGATACAGTCTATGGCTGAGGAGCTCAAAAAGATGAACAACCGATTACAAAATATTGAAGGGGCCAACAGGATAGAAGGCCTAAGTTATGAAGATTTGTGCATACATCCCGACGTCGAGCTACCGACGGGATACAAACCTCAAAAATTTGAACTGTTCAACGGCACCAGTGATCCGAAAGCCCACTTAAGATTGTATTGCGACCAGTTGATTGGGGTAGGAAGAGATGAAAAAATTCGAATGAAGTTGTTCATGAGAAGTTTGTCTGGAGATGCCCTCAATTGGTACGTAGAGCAAAATCCAAGGAAATGGATTAATTGGACTGATATGGCGACAGCTTTCGTAGAGCGGTTCAGCTTCAATACAGAGAATGCGCCAGATTTGCACTACATTCAGAACTTGAAAAGAAAGCCTACAGAGACATTTAGGGAGTATGCAACCCGTTGGAGGTCCGAGGCCGCTAGAGTACGACCTCCGATGGCAGAAGTTCAAATGAAGGATATCTTTATGCGGAGTCTGGAACCGCAACTGCATGATAGATTGATGCTGGTTAGTGAAAAGAGTTTTGCCGAGCTCATCAAGTTAGGTGAAAAGATTGAGGACGGTATCAAGAACGGTACCATTATTGATTGGGGAGCATTGCAAGTAGCCAGCAAAACTTTGCAATCGGGTAGGACAACTGAGAACAAGAATGGGAACGAGGTGAATGTCGTAGCACCTATAGAAGGACAAGAAACTCTGTGGGGATACCAAGCACCTCCATTTCAATACAATGTGCCTTCATACCATCAGTCAATACCGTTCTATAACTCTGCTTCCTATCATGCACAACCTGCTCATTTTCAGCCTCCTCCACCTGCACTTCAAAGGCCGCCAATTTTTAAAAATCCACCGATTCAACAATCTCACAAGCTCGCGAGATCCCGAGCAAGTTCATCTAAGCGGTATACTCCTTTGGGTGAGCCCATAATCCATTTGTATGAGCGTTTGAAGGTTGCTGGCTATATTAGTCCTATTCCTGCAATAGTGTTGGACACCCGCGCGAAATGGCTCGATTATAATAAAATTTGTGATTATCATTCAAGGATGAGAGGACACACCACAGAAGAGTGTTGATCTCTGAAAGACATGATCCAAGCGCTAATTGATGCCAAGGTGATCCACCCGAGTTAAAACTTGATGCCCTAAATTATCCTCAACTTTATCTATTCTTTTTTTTTTAAAACCTTTCGTTCCTTGTATTCTGAACTACGTCTGACCTGATTCCTATTTAAGAGGGATACGTAGGCGCCCTTATGGGGTTCGGTCTATATCTCAATAAAATTTCCTTTCTCCTTTCCTTTTCCAACTGGGGCTGAATTTTTGAGAGGACCTCAAAAATTCACAACTTTGCATCATTTGCAACATAAGTCTACACTGGGGCAGAATTTTTGAGAGGACCTCAAAAATTCAACAGATCGAGCGTTTCTACATAACTGGGGCAGAAATTTTGAGAAGGATCTCAAAATTTCATCAAGACTAAGTCAAGCCGAGGAGCTGATTCCCGAAAGGACGTGACATCCCGTCTGATCATCAAGCTCATGAAATTGGGATAGCAATGGACGAGTAAAGGCACAAATCAGCCTTCCCCATTTTAATCTTATAATCTTTTCTTTGAACGCAGGATGCAACAGGTACCAAATCTGCAATCATTCCATATGGATCTTCAAAGGTATTTACTAAATTATTTTTCAAGGGCTAAGCACTGTCCTAGGGTTAAGCATTACCCTAAATTTATTTTTTTTCAAGGGCTAAGCACTGTCCTAGGGTTAAGCATTACCCTAAATTATTTTTCAAGGGCTAAGCACTGTCCTAGGGTTAAGCATTACCCTAAATTATTTGTTCAAGGGCTAAGCACTGTCCTAGGGTTAAGCATTACCCTAAATTTATTTTTTTTCAATGGCTAAGCACTATCCTAGGGTTAAGCATTACCCTAAATTATTTTTCAAGGGCTAAGCACTGTCCTAGGGTTAAGCATTACCCTAAATTATTTGTTCAAGGGCTAAGCACTGTCCTAGGGTTAAGAATTACCCTAAATTATTTGTTCAAGGGCTAAGCACTGTCCTAGGGTTAAGCGTTACCCTAAATTATTTGTTCAAGGGCTAAGCACTGTCCTAGGGTTAAGCATTACCCTAAATTATTTGTTCAAGGGCTAAGCACTGTCCTAGGGTTAAGCATTACCCTAAATTATTTGTTCAAGGGCTAAGCACTGTCCTAGGGTTAAGCACTACCCTAAATTATTTGTTCAAGGGCTAAGCACTGTCCTAGGGTTAAGCATTACCCTAAATTATTTGTTCAAGGGCTAAGCACTGTCCTAGGGTTAAGCACTACCCTAAATTATTTGTTCAAGGGCTAAGCACTGTCCTAGGGTTAAGCATTCCCTAAATTATTTGTTCAAGGGCTAAGCACTGTCCTAGGGTTAAGCGTTACCCTAAGTTATTTGTTCAAGGGCTAAGCACTGTCCTAGGGTTAAGCGTTACCCTAAATTATTTGTTCAAGGGCTAAGCACTGTCCTAGGGTTAAGCATTACCCTAAATTATTTGTTCAAGGGCTAAGCACTGTCCTAGGGTTAAGCACTACCCTAAATTATTTGTTCAAGGGCTAAGCACTGTCCTAGGGTTAAGCATTACCCTAAATTATTTGTTCCAGGGCTAAGCACTGTCCTAGGGTTAAGCACTACCCTAAATTATTTGTTCAAGGGCTAAGCACTGTCCTAGGGTTAAGCATTCCCTAAATTATTTGTTCAAGGGCTAAGCACTGTCCTAGGGTTAAGCGTTACCCTAAGTTATTTGTTCAAGGGCTAAGCACTGTCCTAGGGTTAAGCGTTACCCTAAATTATTTGTTCAAGGGCTAAGCACTGTCCTAGGGTTAAGCATTACCCTAAATTATTTGTTCAAGGGCTAAGCACTGTCCTAGGGTTAAGCATTACCCTAAATTATTTGTTCAAGGGCTAAGCACTGTCCTTGGGTTAAGCATTACCCTAAATTATTTGTTCAAGGGCTAAGCACTGTCCTGGGGTTAAGCATTACCCTAAATTATTTGTTCAAGGGCTAAGCACTATCCTGGGGTTAAGCACTACCCTAAATTATTTGTCCAAGGGCTAAGCACTGTCCTAGGGTTAAGCATTACCCTAAATTATTTGTTCAAGGGCTAAGCACTGTCCTAGGGTTAAGCACTACCCTAAATTATTTGTTCAAGGGCTAAGCACTGTCCTAGGGTTAAGCATTACCCTAAATTATTTGTTCAAGGGCTAAGCACTGTCCTAGGGTTAAGCATTACCCTAAATTATTTGTTCAAGGGCTAAGCACTGTCCTGGGGTTAAGCATTACCCTAAATTATTTGTTCAAGGGCTAAGCACTGTCCTGGGGTTAAGCATTACCCTAAATTATTTGTTCAAGGGCTAAGCACTGTCCTGGGGTTAAGCATTACCCTAAATTATTTGTTCAAGGGCTAAGCACTGTCCTAGGGTTAAGCATTACCCTAAATTATTTGTTCAAGGGCTAAGCACTGTCCTAGGGTTAAGCATTACCCTAAATTATTTGTTCAAGGGCTAAGCACTGTCCTGGGGTTAAGCATTACCCTAAATTATTTGTTCAAGGGCTAAGCACTTTCCTAGGGTTAAGCATTACCCTAAATTAATTGTTCAAGGGCTAAGCACTGTCCTAGGGTTAAGCATTACCCTAAATTATTTGTTCAAGGGCTAAGCACTGTCCTAGGGTTAAGCATTACCCTAAATTATTTGTTCAAGGGCTAAGCACTGTCCTGGGGTTAAGCATTACCCTAAATTATTTGTTCAAGGGCTAAGCACTGTCCTGGGGTTAAGCATCACCCTAAATTATTTGTTCAAGGGCTAAGCACTATCATGGGGTTAAGCATTACCCTAAATTATTTGTTCAAGGGCTAAGCACTGTCCTTGGGTTAAGCATTACCCTAAATTATTTGTTCAAGGGCTAAGCACTGTCCTAGGGTTAAGCATTACCCTAAATTATTTGTTCAAGGGCTAAGCACTGCCCTAGGGTTAAGCATTACCCTAAATTATTTGTTCAAGGGCTAAGCATTGTCCTAGGGTTAAGCATTACCCTAAATTTATTGACTAATCATTTATCCAAGTTTTTTTAGCTTGCAGGTCAATATTGACTAATCATTTATCCAAGTTTTTAGCTTGCAGGCTGCTATTGCGTTCCTTCTCATGTTATCTGATCAAACTCCCCCCCCCCCCCCCCCGCTCTTTGATATTCTTATGCTAATTTCTGCTATTTTGACCTATTATTCTCGTGCTACCTCATTCTTATTCAAGCCTCGTGTTGTCAATTTTTAGGGATCTCTTTCGTCCCTAAGATCCAGAACTACACGCGGCCTGATTCTCGTGAAACCCGAGATATGTAGGCGACTTGAAACTGAAGTCTAGGTCGCAACATCTACTTGACTTTCTTTCCTTTTTACTTGGCCCTACTGAAATTTTTCCTTCGGTCGGACAAAATTGGCTACTAAGTCAACGTTCTTTGCTCGACAATTCATCCTTCATCCCCGAGCAAAGAAGGGGCAGCTGTTGACACCCAATTTTGACCGACCTGCGCTTTAATATGCTGCTTATATATGTATATATTTATTTATTTATTTAACGCAAATTTCTGCTTAATTTTTGTATTTATAAAATAATTTATTATCAAAATATTGCGAAAATTATTTCAAATTATATATATATGACCTATTAATTTTAAGTTTTGATATTAAATAATTACGATGTGTATAATATATTTCGTATCAATATGCACCCTTATTTTAAAATATATCCTTTACTTAATAAATTATTTACCTAGTTTTGCTAATTTTATAAATTTATTTGAATAATAAAATTACTTGAATTTTATAAATTATTTACATTAATAATATAAGTTTTTATAATATTTGATAATTTAATTTTTATTTCTTTAGTCATTTATTTATTCGTAAACATAATATTTTAATTATATGATATTTACATAAGTATGTTTAATTTTAGAATTTATTTATTATTAATAATATTTATATGATTTTCTTATAATTTAAATTATTTTATATCTATTTATTAAATTATTTTAAAGTGTAGTATATATATTAATTTAATAGAAGCCAAATTCAATTTCAATCAATTCATTTAAATTCTAGCCATCTTTCCATTCAATTCATTCAATTCATTTCAAATCTAGCCACTTTTCATTAAACCCATTTTAATTTTAGCCAATTTTAATTCATTTGGCTATTATTTAAATTCAATTTCTAATTAAATAACCCAATTCCCAACCCGTTTACCCTATCCGGACGACCCGTTTGACCTATGACCCGATCCGTATTACACCCAACTAATCTTAGTCGTTCATCGCATTTAATCCTACGGCTAAGATTAAACCCTACCTACTTCCTTATTTACCTCACCTACCCCAAAACCTAATTTTTTCATCCATTTCCCACATACTCACACTCTCTTCTTCTCTTCTCAAAGCCATTCTCCCTCAAGCTTAGCAGCCCTCTCCTTCACACTCTCTTCTTCTCATCTCCCTCTCCTCGCCGGCGAAACCTCCATCAACGCCGGCAACGAAACCAACTTCCCTCCGCCCTCCATAACTTCCGGCGAAGCTCCTCCCTCTCCCTCGCGTCGGGTTCTCTCCTCTTCTCTCCATCTCCTTCATCTTCCTCTCTCCCTTCCCATATTTTTTCCGGCGTACCTCCATACCTCCGGCCATCAACCTCCATTAACACCGGCAATCGCAAGCTCCAAACTCGCCCTCTCCCTCACTATGCCGATGCCACTCCTTCCTTTCCCTCTTCATCTCCCTTCCCGTCGCCGTCCAAACCGAAACCATCGCCAAAACTCCATTTTTTCCGGCGAATCTCCAACACCACGACTTTCTTCCCCTCTCTTCCGCCATCCTCTTCCCCTTTTTTCTCCATTTTTTCCGGCGAAACCCGACACCACCATTAATTCCGGCCACTATTGGCCGGAAAACTTCATCAACCCTTCGCCTCTTCTCCCCTCTCTTTCTCCCTCTCATTTCCGGCCTGTCGTACAAACACCGCCGGAAAAACACCAAACCTCCATAACTTCCGGCAAGCATCGCACCGTCCTACCACTGCTTCACCTCCTCTCTATCTCTTTCTCTCTCTCACCACATATCGCCGCCGCCACTGCCCAAAATTCAGCGACTTCGTCTCCCAATCCTTCTTTTCCTCCCTTTTCCGGCAACACCATAGCACCACCGTACCTTCATTAATTCCGGTGAAACACACCCGTAGCTCCTTGAAATTAGTTAATTTAATATGCTTTTATTATTATTATTATTTTATTATAGTGGAATATATTATTATTGTTATTGTTGTTATTATATATATTATTATTGTTGTTGTTATTATTATTATTATTATTGTTGTTGTTATTATGTATATTATTATTGTTATTGTTGTTATTATGTATATTATTATTGTTGTTGTTGTTGTTGTTATTATGTATATTATTATTGTTGTTGTTGTTGTTGTTGTTATTGTTATTATTGTTGTTGCTATTATTTTATGGTAGGGGTGACATTGTTATTGTTGTTGATTGTGGTGTTATTTTTATTATTATTATTATTATTATTATTATTATTATTATTACTATTATTATTATTATTATTATTAGTATTATTATTTTTATTATTATTATTATTTATTTATGTAGTGGTGACAAAATGATTACTATCATAAGATACTTTTTTTAGTGGTAGCATAATTATTAGCTTTTATAATGGCTAATTATTTTGTTTCAACTTTATTTTGAAATAATAGGGCCCTGTTCTTTATTTTGATTTTTTCGGAAAGTGCTTTTAGCTTTTTAACTTTTATTTTTTTTGGAATTAAATCTTCTTTAAAAGGGATAGAAGACCAAAAACCAAGAAGAAAAAAGAAGAGGGAGAGGAGAACACTGAGAGAGAACAATTTATTTATTTTGATAATACTGCTTTGCTTCTAAAAAATTCTTCATCCTTCTTCCACCTCAATACGAGCACTGCTCGGAATCCTCGAGATTCTCGTGATCTTGACGTGTTGAGTGTGAGTAACAATCGTGGTATCCATGATGTTTGATTTTCTTTCGCCTTCGTCATTTATCGTTTGAGATTATTTTGCATCTACGGTTGTACTAACCTTTAAACAGGTATCATCTTAATCTGGCATTCATTCGGGACGAAAGGAGGCTGCCGGATTTTCTTTAATGTTATTTATTTTAATGTATCATAATTATTCATTCTATTTTACGTTTGTAAATATTTGTAATAAACTCATAATAGTAAAAAAAAAAAAGGGGTTATGAGGGCGGGGGTTTATTTTATCGTCTTATTTGCTTTATTAGAAATCATGCCTATAGAAATTAAAATAATTTGATTTGATGCACCTAGAAATCATGCCTATAAGTCTTATAGAATTATACATGCAGCAATTTATTTCATGCTAATTTATGGTGATATTTAGACATCATGCATAAATTATTTACAACATTAATTTACTTGGGTCATTTTTGATAGTTTTGTTGCTAGAATTATTTTTAATGAGTAGGTTTTACATGCACTAGACATCATGGCTTTAGGATAAATTTTAATATGGCTACTTTCACTAGAAATCATGATCATAGGTTTAATAAAGAGGCCTATTTGAAACCTCCTTAATGTTAATTGTTTGTTTGAATTTATTTGTTTGACATTAATATCTTTTAACAGCCTTAGGATTTTAGATCTTAAATCCAAAATAGTTGTCCACCGCCTCTTGGACGTTAAGGTTGGGACGGGTAGGCACTTATTAGGGCGTTAGTCTTTTCCATTTAATTTAGTTAGGCTTAATAATAATTAAAATAATTAGGAGGGTAGACGGGAGATGATGAAACAGACAGGCTATTGCTGATTTCACGTATGAAGCGCATATTTGTTTTGTAAATACAAAGCAACCTATTACTCCCATCTTTTCTAAATTCATTTTTTCTAAGAAGCTTTAAATATTTTAAAATTATCATTGTTATGTTCAAATATTGATATATTTTTATCTAAAAAAAAAAATTTGTTAAAAATATATAATATATACGATTTTCTTAAAAATGATTTTTTCTCAAGTTATACATATATATATATATTATTCTCTTCAAACTATCTTGATTTTAAAATAGAATAGAAGGGAGTAGTATCGAATTGGGCCCGTTTTCAGCCTTGTCAAAACCTGATCCCACTAAGTTTTATATTTTAGTTTCTGCTAATTTAGTATTTAAGTTAGTATTCTATTTATGTTTAATAATTCATCGACTTTATGTGATCACTTAGTTAATACCCCCATTTAATGAGTACGGCCGGGAACCACATTTGTGGACCTCGAAAGGTGCCTAACACCTTCCTTTTGAGGTAATTTAAGCCCTTACCCAACTCTGGTTGACTTAGGTAACAAATTAGCTTAGAATGGTGCCCTAACGCACCTTAATTCGTTAGGTGGCGACTCTTCTTTTCCACCCTTAAGAGTCCTCGATGTCGAATCCCGCCTTTTGCCCGCGAGGGGAAAAATGGGGCGCGACAGATGACATCCTTATATACTCTCGGAGCGAGGAGGAGCATGCCGCTTATTTGAGAGTGGTGTTGCAGACTTTGAAGGATCATCAATTGTATGCAAAATTCAGAAGATAGAGTCGGTGATGAATTGGCCCAGACCAGTGAATCCTTCAAATATCAGGAGTTTCTTGGGCTTAGCTGGCTACTCTCGGAGACATGTTGAGGGGTTTTCATCTATTGCAGCACCATTGACTAAACTGACCCAGAAGAAGGTAAAGTTTCAATGGCCGGAGGCTTGTGAGAAGTGCTTCTAAGAGTTGAAGGCTCGACTCACCTCAACACTGGTGTTGACCCTACCCAATGGCACAGATGGGTTTGTGGTTTATTGTGATGCTTCAAGCATCGGTTTGGATGTGTATTGATGCAGCACATAAATTTTATAGCTTATGCTTCTAGACAGTTGAAAGTGCATGAAAAGAACTACCCGACTCATGATCTTGAATTGGTAGCGATTGTATTTGCCTTGAAAATATGGAGAAACTATTTATATGGGGTCCATGTAGATGTTTTTACGGACCACAAGGTATGTGTGTATGGTTTGTGAATTCAGTTCAGCCATGTAGTTCAGTTCGGAGGTATTCATTCCATCAGTTTTCAGCTTAAATGATCAGTATTTGAATATGGTAATTGCATTTCTCTACTTTTCTATATGTTCTCAAACATTTGAGGATGAATGTTCCCAAGGGGGAGATATTGTAATGCTCCGGAAGCCCTAAGATCAGACTCGGGAGTTAGAATGGAGAAAACTTGAAATTCTCCACTAATCACAGAATTGGTCGTTACTGAACTCATGGGGTTGACCACAAGTCGTTAAGTGACTCGTGGTGAAGTACTTGCCTTAAGTTTAAGAATTTGTGATTTGAAGTCACCACGGGCATGACCACGAGTCGTGCTTGGACCCCACAGCTCGCTGAGTCAGCCATGGTCAGGGTTTGAGAAGAATCAGGGACACCTAGGAGTGGAGATCACGAGAGGTGACCACGAGTCGTGGTCATCAATGACGATCGTTAGGTCCCTCATGGGGACCCTTTGAGGAAAATTGGCAGTGCACTCAATTACTGGAGGTAATGACTCATGGCTTGCAGTAACGACTCATCTAGTCCCTCGAGAGGATTGGCAGTCTATTTTACCCTACGAGTTTATTAAGGGCTTTTCCGTAATTCCAATGATCCTAAGGACTAAACTACCTCGTTTTGAGCTATGAATGATGAGTTTTAAGAGGGGTAAGTTCATTTTAGGCCATTCTTATTCATGCATGCAAGAGTAGAAGTCTAGAGTGGTGATCATGGCTAATTCTTCAAGGTTTTCCATCCAATTCTTCCTTGGGCAATTAGAGACGCTATAGAATCACATCCCTTCAGGTATAGAGGGTTATGAATGGGTGAATTTGTTCACACCCATGCCCAATCCCTCTCTAATTCATGAAAATGTATGAGTTCATTCTATGGGGTTTTAGCCCAATGCATGAATTCTCTAAATCAATATCATGGGTATGATCTGCATATGTTTTAATTGATGAATTATGATTCATGGACACGCTTTATTATGTTTTCAATTACTAATCATGTTTACAAGTTTTACAAATTATGATGCCCATTCATGAAGGATTTTTGAGAAATTGAGATTTATGATGTATGTTCAATTATGATAAATTATTGATGAGAAAATGCATGTTCTCAAGCTACCCATGTTTATGGTCTTGTTTTCAAGTGAATGTAGTTATTTTCAATCATGTCATGTATTTGGAAAGCCCACATGTTCAAGTATGATTTATGATACATGTTAATTAGCTTAACATATGATTTTGGAGTCTAGACTCCCAATTTTACTCAGCTTGTGGTATGGTTTGAGCCAAGGCTTCTCATGTATGATTTTAGACTTATTATGTATATTAATATTCAGATTCCTCACTAGACTATGGTCAGCTTCGTTGAAAAATGATGGAGAGCATATGCATGTTTTTGGGAGTAGTGTCTCGCACCGAGTAGGCTAAGGGTCAGTCAAACCTATGCATCAGAAATACGAGCCAATGTAGGTATGTTTAGATTATTCGGGATCTCCTTTGTGAGCTTTCCCCTACCCCAAGGGGCCTTCAGCTTGATATTTATATCATGGTAGCGTCTCTAGCCCTGGCAAGGCTTTAGACGGTTCTTCCTACTTGAGTGTAATAGTCAGGAGCACGTAAGCTCTATCGTGGTAATGTCAGTTATATGATTAGTCTCCCATTGTTCCTCATAATTTTAGTTATGCATGTTATCAATCATGATATATTTATACATATGTTCTAAAGCATGTTTGACCTAATGTTCAGTCTTTACTTATGATGTTTAGTTTTCAGCTTTGGGTCATTCGGTTTAGTTATGTTCAGATCGTGATTTCAGAAGATGGAATGCAAGCCCTACTCTCAGATTCTTATCTTGATGTTGTTTTATATTATGCATGTTTTAAATGATTTTACCTATTTTAGAGGTTTTACATACCTTGCATATTTGGTACATTTCATGTATTATCACATTCTCTATGTTGTATCATTTCATAATACAGGCCCCGGTACTTAGACAAAGTCTCGTCCCTAGCCAATCTTTGGAGTTAACATCCCACATCTATTGGCGAGTCCTCATTTAACGAGGATCATGCTTTATCAGTTTTATTTATGTATTCAGTATTAGACTTAAAGAGTTAGTTAGGGTCTTGTCCCATAAACTCATTAGTATTAGAGGCTCTTCGGACATAGAATGTAACCAGCTTCTGATTCATGTGTATATATGATGTTATGCTTATTTCAGACTTCCGTTAAGTTTATCATGTTGATCTTCCGCTTATATGATTGAGTTAGATGTTATGTTTACACCATGGGTTGACTTGGAGTCCCTTGGGGTTCCTTGTCCCGTGTCCAGATCTCGGCCCATGTTAGGGTCATGACACTCAGTCCCCGTTATGTTGGCCCTTACCAGATTGTGAAATGGGTTGGCAAGGTAGCATATGAATTGGAGTTTCCCTTAGAGTTAGTTTCAATTCATCTAGTTTTTCATATATCGCTCTTAAAGAAATGATAGGGTGATCCGGCTCTTGTTGTTTTTGTGGAGAGTGTAGGAGTGAAGATATTATATCATCAAAGTTTGAAAGTTAAGGAATAAGGAAGTAGCTTCAGTCAACGTTTTATGGAGGAATCAACATGTTGAGGGAGCTATGTGGGAAGCCAAAGCAGATATGGTGGCTAAACACCAACATCAATTCCCTTCCGGCTCAGTTTCAGCTTGAGGTATCAGTCTTGCCCTAAAAACTTTATTCAGTTCCATTTTCATTTCATGCGCCTCGGTTTCTTTCATGTCAAAGTATGTATGTATGACTCATGAATTCAATTCAGCCATGTAATTCATTTCGGAGGCAGTCATTCAAGAGTTTTCAGCTTATATGATCAGTATTTGAATATTATGATTGCATTTCTCTGCTTTTCTATACGTTTTTCAACATTTAAGGATGAATGTTCCCAAGGGGAGATAGTGTAATGCCCCTAAAACCTTAAGATCAAACCCGGGAGTTGAAACAAAGAAAACAGGTTTTTCTGCACCAGGCCACCGGACGAGTCGTTATATGACTTATGGTGAGGAGTTGGACTTAGTTGGAAATCTTTAAGGTAAGGGTGACCACAGGTGTGACCACAAGTCGTGGTTATCCCCACGATTGGTTAAGTCACCCATGGTCAAGGATGGTTAAAGGAAGAGGAAGAATGGGCAGTGCACTTCACCGGTCCTCACCACGAGTCATGGTGTTGCCAGTAGTGACACCCAGGTGATGTTTTGGCAGTGAGTGTGACGAATTGTGATCATGAGTAGTGGTCACTAGTAATGGGTCGTTAACTGCCTCGTGATGACAATCTTGATGTAAATTCTAGTGGAGACGACAGATCCAGGCTATGAGTCATGGCCAGTGATAGTGACTTGTCCAGTCCCTCGTTGGGACTGGCAGTCTATTTTTCCCTGCGAGTTTATTAAGGGGTTTTCCATAATTCCTATGATCCTAAGGCCTAAACTATGTTGTTTTAAGCTCTGAATAGTGAGTCTTAATAAGGGTATGTTTATTATAGGCTGATTCAAATTCATGCATGCAAGTTTAGGGGTCTAAAAATGTGATCAAGCCAATTTCATCAATCTTCTTCCCCAAATCTTCATTGGACAATCTGGAAAGTGTAGAATTCAAATTTTTTCAAGTATGTAAGGTCATGAATTGGTGCAATAGTCCACAGCCATGCCTAATTCCCTCTCGATTAATGAAAATTCTAATTGTTGAGTCTGAGGGATTTTTACTCAATGTGTGAATTCTCCATGTATTGATCATGGGTACGATCCAAGAATGTTTCTAACATTATTTTACAATCTATGGGCAGATTTTGTGACTATTTTAAATATAAGTTTATAGATTTGATTTTTAAATCCAACTATGCCCAATTATGAATGTTTATTAAAAGTCAAGCTATGATTTCATGATGATCTTGATCTTACTAGCCTGATTATGATATATGCTTTATGATTCAATTTCTCTCAAGTACTTATCATGGATTTATAAAATGTAAAGTTTATACAGTTTTACAAGTATGCATGGATTTTCATGATTTATGGATTTATGACTCTTGGCCAACTCATGGGCCCTTGTTCATAGCTATACATGTATTTTAAATGGTAATCGATGATGATGTTATTTATTTGGCCATGAACTTCATAAATGATGTTACAGTTACTATATGAGCCTAATATGCATGTTTTTGGGAGAAGTGTCTAGCACCGAGTTGCCCGTCATTCAAAGGACTACGCTGGTGTCTCAGAACAATGTGCCATAGGTTTCTTTATATATATGCCAATATTAGTGGATCCCCTCTCTGAGATATTACATGCTGCCCGTCCCTTGCCTGGGAAGCCTGGGACGACTTTTCCCACATAAGTGAGATAGTTGGGGCATCATGTAAGGCTCTACCATGATGGTGTCAGTTATGAGGAGCCCTCCCATTATTCCTCATGATTTATGCATGGTTATGATTATGTATTTGGCTCAAGTCATTTTCAACAAAGCTCTTCTCTTATGATTATGAATATGATTGATTCATAAATGTTTTGAAAACCGTGAGCCTTATATTTACATTATGATATTTACATTATGATCATGTTTTCCTACTATTATGAACTCTTATGTATTTTAACAGTCCGTTTTACTTACCTTGCATACTCGGTACATTCCAAATAATGACCACATCCTCTATACCGTATCATTTTATGATATAGGCTCTAATATTCAGACTTAGCATCATTGCTAGCCAACATTCCAGAGTACCATATCCAATCTCAGTTGTGAGTCCTCATCTCCCGAGGACCATTCCTTATCAGTTATCTTTACAGTTTTAGTTTCAGGCTTAGAGAGTTAGTTGGGGTCTTGTCCCATCAACTCATCAAAATTAGAGACTTTTCAAACATAGATTGTATTTAGTTTCAGGATCGTGTTGTATGTTTTGATGTTATGCTATGTTCAGACTTTTTCTATGTTTATTATGTTGATTTCCACTTTTATTGATTAAGTTAGATTTTATGTGCATTCCATGGGTCGACATAGAGCCTCTCGGGGTTTTTTATCCCGTGTCTCGATCTGGGCTTATGTTCGGGTTATGACATATATAGGTATTCCATGCAACATATCAACAAGGGATATATTAATATGAACCTATTTTCGTAGGTTCAGTGTCACGACCCGAACGGAGGTCCGGATCACAGCAGGGGACAAGGAGTCCCGAGAGACCCCAAGTCGACCCATGGCATAAGCATACATCTAACTCAATCAATAAAATTGAAGAATCAACACAATAATCTTAACGGAAGTCTAATTAAAGATAACATCAAAATACACAATATGAAGATGAATACATCCTTTGTCTGAAAAGCCTCTAAACATGATGAGTTTATGGGACAAGACCCCCAACTAACTCAACAATGCTAAAACTGAAAATACATAGATGAAGACATCATAAGTCCAGTCCTTGGGAGATGAGGAGTCACCAACAATGTAAGATGCTAACTCTGAACACTCACTACGAACGGGGTTGAGCCTGAGAGCCGGGTCCTGTATCATGAAACGTTAAAATATAGTGTATGTTGTCAATACGTGGAATGTACTGAGTATGCAAGGTTAATAAAGCGGACATTTAAGAATAGCTAAAAACTCATAAGAAATCCTAAGAGTGGGACAACATGCTCATAACATGAATATCATATGATAACATAAGGATTAAGGTTTTTAAAATCATTCGTAACCCATTCAATACCATAATCATAAGAGAAACTTAGTAAATCATCAGTTGAGCCAAATTAACATTAATATAATAATGCATAAAACATGCGGAACAATGGGAGATTCTCATAACCGACATACTCCATATGAGCACACATGGAGCTCGACCTGTAAATCCCTAGTCAGGAGGGTGTTCATACCTTGCAAAGGGTAGAACCATGAAAGGAAATATATCACACATGAAAGGGCCTATTTGGGCAAAGGGGATAGTCACAAAGAAGGTTCCATCATGTCCTATGGTGGCACGTAGTTCTGAGATTCAGGGCAAAACCTGGGCCCCGAACCTACTTGGTGTTATAGAATACTCCAAAAACATATAGAGTGCTCATAGTATAATATACATGAGATACATGGATGTATATGGCCTAATGTGAATTTCACCCCTTTAAAATTCATCATTCAAAACAACGTAGGTTAGGCCTTAGGAACTTAGAAATTATGGAAAAGCCCTTAGCAAATTCGTAGAAAATAACTTCCAGCTAGCCCTAACGAGGGACCTAACAACTCATCACCATGGGCCACAACTTGTGGTGTCATCTATCAAGTTCATTGCTTCTAAAGACTTTTGGGCTCGTAACGGGAGACTTAACGACTCGTTACCTGGTGACCACGACTCGTGGTCACCACTCATCAAGTACCCTGCCATGATTTTCAAATAACCTCCATCAGCTAATCACAGCTCATCCCACGACTCGTGCTGACTGACCATGACTTGTGCGGTCCTTCCGTTAGGTACACTGCCTCTTTATTTCATTCTTCTCACCCACCACTACCCCACGAATGACTCAACGAGTCGTGGGGCCTGACTAAGACTCGTGGTCATACCCGTGGGGAGTCAACATCCCAAATTTCAGATTCAACACTTGGGCCTCACAACGAGTCACGTCACGACTCATGGGCTGCACCAATGGGTCACCTCACGACTCGTTTTATGACCTGATGCAAAATTTTAATTTTTCTCCATTTCAACTCCTGGGTCTAATCTTTGGGCTTCCGGGGTATAACAATATTTCCTCCTTGGGAACATTTTTCCTCGAATGGAAAAACGCACAGAAAATAGAGAAGTGCAATTATTATATTCAAATGGTAATCATTTAAGCCGAAAACTGATGGAATCAATACCTTCGATTTAAACTACACAACTGAACTGAATTCACGAATCATACACATATCCATATACCTAAAAGAAACTTGGGCACATGAAATAAACATGAAAACTAAATAGAGTTTGTGAGTAAAACTGATACCTCAAGATGGAACTAAGCCAATAGTGAATAAATATGGGTATCTACCAATCATATTTGCAGCTCCCTCAACATGCTAATTCCTCCATAAAATTTTAATTGAAGATACTTTCTTGTTCCTTAGCCTTCGAACTTGACAATCAAGTATTTCTACCGGAACCTCCCCATAACTAAGTGTTATGCCCCGGAAGCCCAAAGATTATACCCGAGAGTTGAATGGAGAAAAGTGTAAAAATACTGGCACCAATCACAGAACGAGTTGTGGGGTGACTCGTTAGTGCAGCCCATTAGTCGTGATGTGTCTCGTGGGGAGGCCAGTGATGATGCTTAGGAAGTTTGAGGAAAAAGCCCCCATGAGCATGACAATGACTTGTGGTCATACTCCACGAGTCGTTAGGTAAGTCGTGGGGTGGGTAAGGAATGAAACGAGAAGAAGGGAGGCAGTGCACTCGATGGAAGGACCCCATGAGTCATGGCCAGTCCCCATGATTTGTGGCATGAGTCGTGGTCCAAGCAAGGAAGGTTTTTGTTGAAGCCTAGGCAGTGTACTTCATGACCGGCTCCACGAGTCATGACCCTTGACCACGAGTCGTTAGGTCCCTCACTGGGACCACCTGACTGTTAATTTCTAAGAATTTAGTAAGGGCTTTTCCGTAATTCCTAAGTTTCTATGGCCTAAACTACGATGTTTGGAGTTGTGAATAGTGACTTTTAAAGGGTTTAAATTCATTTTAGGCCTTATTCGTTCATGCATGCAAGGTAGAAGACTTGAGAGGGTGATCAAGCATAGCATTCATCAATTTCTTTTCAATTTCATATTGAGCATCTAAATAAGTGTTAGAATCAGCTACAAAAAAGTATATAAGGTTATGAATGGGTTATTTCTTTCACTCCCATGCCCAATCCCTCTTAAAAGTATGAAATTCCATGTCTAATCTATGGGGTTTTAACCCAAATGCATCAATCTTCTATTTCTATACATGGGTATGATTTAATTATGATTCTACTATTGAATTATGAAGCATGGGCATATTTTATAATATTTTCAATTTAAAATCATCATTGTAGTTTTATGAATTACAAGCCCATGGATGAGATGTTTATGAAAGATGAGATTTGTGGTGAATATATGATGATGACGATATATTATGATGAAAAGGATGATTTGAAACTACCCATGTTTACAATTATGTTTTCGATAAGAATTGAGT
Source organism: Datura wrightii (assembly GCA_035772735.1). Lineage (NCBI taxonomy): Eukaryota > Viridiplantae > Streptophyta > Magnoliopsida > Solanales > Solanaceae > Datura > Datura wrightii. The sequence goes on along the minus strand of JASDFA010000001.1, from coordinate 149,289,024 downwards.
ATTTCTAAGTACAATAAAGCTTTGGGCTATGCCCACATATTAAGTATGAATGATGATTTTCCTTAATTAAGCTTACCACATTGTTTTGGAGCAAAGACTCCCATATATTTTCAGATTGTGGCATGTTTTGAGTTCAAGTTATCCTATGTATAGCTTACCACTTGGTTTTGGAGCGAAGGCCACCAATTATGTTTTCAGCTTGTGGTATGTATTGAGCTAAAGCTTGTCATATGCATGATTTCATATTTGAAATGTATTTGATCATTGAGCTTTGTCAATAGACGCTGTTGAGCTTCGTTATAAAATTATGTTGAGCATATGCATGTTTTGGGAGTAATGTCTGGCACCAAGTAAGCTAAGGGTCGATCACTCTGTGCCTCAAAACTATGCGCCGTTATAGGCTTATACATTATGACTTTGGGACCTCCCTTGTGAGCTTCCCCTGCCTAGATGGGCCTTCAGCTTGATATCAATACCATGGTATCGTCCCTAGCCCTGGCAAGGCTTTGGAGGACTCTACCTACTTGAGTGTGATAGTTGGGACCACATAAGTTCTATTGTGGTATGTCGGTTAAAAGATGAGTCTCCCATTGTTCCTCATGATTTCAGATATTCATATTCATTACTCATGGATTTATAAAAATATGCATGTACTAAAGCAGGTTTTACTCGATGTTCAACTTTACTTATAAAAATGTCAGAATTCATCTTTGAGTCAATCAATTCAGTTATGATGTTATGAAGTTATGTTTTGTTATGTTATGAAGAGATCATGATTTCAGAGAGAATGCATGCAATCCCTACTCTCAGACTTTTATTGTTATGTTATAATATGCATTGTCTTTAAATGATTTTTAGTGGTTTTACTTATCTTGCATACTCGGTGCATTCCACGTACTAATAGCATACCGTATGTTGTATCATTTCATGATACAGGACCCAACTCTCAGGTTTAGCTCCGCTCAGAGTCGGCTTATTAGATTTAGCATTCTTATTGTGGGTGAGTCCTCATTTCCCAAGGACTAGACTATTCAGCTTTGTTTTATGTATTCTGATTTTAGTTTTATTGAGTTAGTTGAGGTCTTGTCCCATCAACTCGTCATGTTTAGAGGATTTTCAGACATATGTATGTATTCAGCTTCGGATTTCATATTCTGATGTTATGTTTAAGTTAGACTTCCACTATGAGTATGTTATTGACTATTCAGTTTCTTGATTGAGATTAGATGTATGCTTATGCCATGGGTCGACTTGGGGTCTCTCGGGGCTTCTTGTCCTGTGTTACGATCTAGGCCCTCGTTTGGGTCGTGACAAACTTGTTATTAGAGCAATAGGTTTGAAGTGTCCTCGAGTTTCTGAGAGCTGCATTAAGTAGTCTTTTTCATGGGTGTGATGTGCACCACACTTATGACGAAGAGGCTACGAGACATTTAGGAAATGTTTCCTTTTTTCATGATCTATGTCATGTGATGAAAAGTCCTTTTATCCTTCTAACTCATGATATTCACAATTTCAGAAGCATGGCTCCTCAAAAAGTGAATGGTTGGGGAAAGGAAAATGGGGAAGGCCATGAGGATGACAACAGTAACGGGCACTAGCAAGCCCTACCAGTTTAGGAGCACCAAGCACCAGAGCCAGTTTCTCATGTTGAGTTCCAGGTCGCGATGCTTGCACAGGCCTTGACTACTCAGGTCAATCAGCAGGCCATTGTGCATGTTCTGTGGAATGGAAATGTAGTAGCGGCTTGAGTCAAAGACTTCTTGAGGATGAACCCGCCGGAGTTCCTTAGGTCCAAGGTAGATGAGGACCCGCATGAGTTCATAGATGAGATTGTCAAGATCACTGTCACGACCCGAACGTACACCCGGATCATATAAATGGGACAAGGGACCTCGAGGGACCCCAAGTCGACCCATGGCTTATGCATACAACTAATCTTATTCAAATAAGCGGAATGATAATCGTAAAAAAACATAGAGGAAACGTAATTATGGAGTAACTTCATGAAATATTGAACATATACACAGGTGAGCACTACATACTTGTCTGAAAGCCTTTAATACATAAGATGGGTTGATGGGACAACATCCCCAACTAACCCGACCAATACTAAAACGTAAGATAACATAAAAGTATGTCAAACAGTCCTCGGAACATTAGGACTCACCAAAAAGCTGAGAATGTAAGTGGAGATGGACTAAGGATGATGATGAGCCTGAGATCCGGACCCTGTATCATGAAACGATACATCATAAAAAGTATGCAGTTAGTACATGGAATGTCCCGAGTATGCAAGGTAAGTAAAACAGATATTTAAAGTAAAGTAAAGCTCATAAATAGACATAGGAGAAGGACATCATGCTTACATCATAATCTTCGTAATAAAACTAAGGCTCAAGACATTCAAATCATTCATAAATCATTCATTATCACCATCATAAACATTATCAAAACATAACTTGAGCAAATAGCATAAATATAACAATGCATAAAATAAGTGGAACAATGGTAGGACTTATTATAATCGACACCATCATGGTAGAGCCTTTCATGATTCCTCAACTATCTCACTCAAGTGGGTAGAGCCGACCCTGGCTTGCCAGGATAGGTTCGTGTATTAGGTGTGATATCACATTTGAGGGGATCAGTGTTAATATAATATATAACATTAGAACCCATGGTAGCACATTATTATGAGACACCGGCATAGTCCTTTGAACGTCGGGCTGCTCGGTGCTAGACACGACTCCTAAAAGAACATGCATATAGGCTCATACATAAATCAATAATATCATGCATTAAGATTTATTGGCTAAAATATAACATTTATCATCAGTGACCCCCTTTAAAACATGCTTAGCCAAGAATCATAGGCCCTTTTTATCGGTCAACATCATAAATTGATAAATCATGAAATTTGCTTCATAAACTATAAATCCTTATTAACATGTGGGAATTTCCCAATACTTCATCATATTCAATTCTTTAAAAACATGCTCATAAATATGGTTAACTTGAAAATCATGCTTTTCCATCATCAATAAACTCAAATTATAGAGTATTCATCATAAATCATAACTTCCATGAACTTTCATTAATTGGGCATTTTTTATTTAAAAGCTTGAAACATGATTTAAAGATAACAATAACAAAACTGCCCATCATTTATAATTTAATAATTAAAACTCAATTAAATCATACCCATAAAGAGAAATTACTTTTTCATGCATTTGAGTAAAACCCCATGGACTTGAATTGGAGGATTCACAATTCAAATTGAAATTTGGGCATGTGAGAGGAAGAGTTTTACCCATTCTAAAACCCTATATACCAAGGAATGGATTGATTTCGACGTTCCTTGAATACCCACAAAGAAATTGATGGAAACTTGGGGAAGAAGACCTTGAATCTCCCAAAAATCTTGCTAAAGTTCTTGCATGAGAATTGGCATGCATAAAGGACTTAACTCACCTTAACCCACTTAGAAAAATACCCAAACAGTGCAGTTTTAGGGTCATAAAACATGGAAAAGTTGAATATGCCCTTAATGAACCAGCCCTGAAATCTGGCCTGATGGAACCCACGGGTGGTACCAATGGGTCGTGGGAACAACCAATGATCCATAATGTCCCTTGTTGAATGGACTGATGAATGCCTTCTCTCGAAACTAACCAACAGACGGAAAGGACGACTTGTCATTTGAAACCACGGTCCGTTACACCGTCCATTGATTACTCATCATAAGATCTGAACCCCTTTTCCACTAGCCTCACCATGACTCGTGGTTCCTTCCAACGAGTCGCGGTCTCAACACATCACTTCCACTGGAAATCCTTACCATCCAACAACGACCACAACCAACGACTCGAGGTTTCCTCTAACGAGTCATCGGGTCTCCCGTTGTTTAACTTGTCACCCAGCTTGATACTAACCACTATAACAAAGGAAAACCTATTGTATCCAACAACGGGTCGTCATACCTCTCATTGTCTCCACTCCACCCACCTTTCCCTAACCAATGACAGCATTCAACTACTCGTGGTTTGATACCATGAGTCGTTCTGTGGTCCGTCCTGTGGTATTTCACCAGTTTTTCTGCACTTTCCAAATTACACTCCCGAGTCTATTCTTAGGCCTTCCAAGGGTATTACAATTACCCAAGTCATGGGGTGAATGGAGTTTAGAGCACAGAGTTGGCCTCTTACTAGTTGAAAGGGGTCGCGCATATTTGGTTTCACCAATGGAAGGATAGCAGGGTTGCCGGAGTAGGTTCTGTCACTTGGGAAGAGTTCCATGTTGCATTCCTAGACCGGTTCTTCCCTCGTGAGATGAGAGAGTTGAAGGCAGCTAAGTTGGTGAATTTGAAGCAAGGGAGAATAACAATACAAGAGTATGCCCTTGAGTTCTCTAGCTTATCGAAATATGCCCCAGAGTTAGTAAGTGATCTGGCAGGTTCGTGCATGGAGTAGCGGGCTATTTGGACAAGGATTGTAGGACCGATATGCTCCACCAGGACATGGATTTTCCATAGATAGTGTTGTACGCCCAACATCTGAAGGCGGCGCATCTGAGAGAGAGGGAGGCCAAGAGGCTAGGACTGATGACCACAGATTCTCACAGTCGAGGACAGGTGGTGGGCACTGAAAGTTGACCCGCCAGAGATCATTAGCTCCAAAATGTTCGACATTGAGTGTTCCATCAAGGACTAGACATGACAGAGAGAGCAAGTATCAAGCTCGATGGGTCAAAGAAGAAGTCCCGCTGATTTTAGCATCCTAACTTGTCGCAGAAGTGGTTGGGGGCACACATGCTAGTTCTTGGCAGGTTTAGGTGCATTTTTTGGGTGTGGGAAGCACGAAAACATTCTTAGAGAATGCCCAACAACGAGATAGGATCAGGTTGGAGTCCGAGGCCCATCTTCTAGTTCAGCAGCCCCTCCCGCACGCTCAGCCCATCAAGGGGCATCTACTAGCACAGCTGGCGGTCAGCGCCAGAGTAGATTCTATGCATTAGCATTCCATCAGGATCAGGAGGTCTCCCCTAATGTGGTAACTGGTATGTTACGAGTTTTCCATGTTGATGTTTATGCTCTGTTAAACCCAGGGGCTACCTTGTATTTTGTGACACCTTATGTGGCTAGTAGCTTCGAAGTCAGTCCCCAAGTCTTGTTAGAACCCTTCTTAGTTCCTACTCCATTGGGTGACTTAGTTATAGCTAGACGGGTGTATAGTTGTTGCCCAATCTCAGTCCTTCAGAAGGTCACCTTTGTAGATTTGATAGAGTTACCCATGATCGATTTTGATGTGATTCTCGACATGGATTGGCTATTTTCATGCTTTTCTTTAGTTAATGGTAGAACCCGAGCAGTAGAGTTTAGATTTCTCGGTGAGCCAGTCTTAGAATGGAAGGGTAGTTCAGTTGCGCCTATAGGTAATTTCATTTCCTACCCCAAGGCCAGAAAGATGATTTCTAAGGGTTGTGGGTACCATCTAGTTAGGTTTAAGGATGTTGAGTCCAAGACCCTGACTATCCAGTCAGTTCCAGTATTACGTGACTATCTAGAGGTCTTTCCTGATGATTTGTCAGGTGTTCCTCCCAAGCGAGAGATTGACTTTGGTATTGACCTTCTTCCCAACATGCATCCTATATCTATTCATCCCTAAAGATTGGCTCCAGCTGAGCTAAAAGAGTTGAAAGAGCCATTGAAGGACTTGTTAGATATGGGTTTCATTAGACGGAGCAAGTCCCATGGGGTGCACTAGTTCTCTTTGTCCGAAAGAAAGATCGTTCTCTTCTCATGTGTATTGATTATCGACAATTGAACAAAGTCACTGTTAAGAACAGGTAACCTTTACCCAGGATTGATGATTTATTTGACCAGTTTCACGGTGCCGAGTGTTTCTCGAAGATAGATATGAGATCCGGGTACCATCATCTTAGAGTTCGAGAGAGTGACATCCCAAAGACAGCCTTCGGGACGCGGTATGGTCATTATGAGTTTATAGATATGTCTTTTGGACTAATGAATGCTCCTACAACTTTTATGGATTTGATGAACAAGGTATTAAAGACATACCTATACATGTTCGTCATCGTGTTAGTTGATGATATCCTTATATACTCTTGGAGCAAGGAGGAACATGCCGGTCATTTGAGAGTAGTGCTCCAAACCCTCAAGGACCGTAAATTATATGCCAAATTCAACAAGTGTGAGTTCTGGTTGAACTCTGTAGCCTTTTTGGGCCATGTGGTATCAAGTAAAGGCATAAGGGTAGATTCTCAAAAAATTTAGGCGGTGAAGAATTGGCCTAGACCGGTGAATCCTTCAGATATTCGGAGTTTCTTAGGTTTAGCCAGCTACTACTGAAGATTTGTTGAGGTTTTCTCATCTATTGCAGCACTTTTGACCTAATTGACTTAGAAAAAGGTGAAGTTCCAATGGTCGGAGGTTTGTGAGAAGAGCTTCAAAGAGTTGAAGACTCGACTTACTTCAGCACCGGTGTTAACTCTCCCTGAGTGTACTGATGGGTTCGTGGTGTATTGTGATGCTTCGAGGATCGAACTTGGGTGTGTATTGATACAACATGGGAAGGTTATAGCATATGCCTCTAGACAGCTAAAGGTCCACGATAAGAATTACCCCACCCATGATCTTGAGTTGGCCGCGGTGGTATTCGCCTTGAAGACATGGCAAAATTATTTGTATGGTGTCCACGTGGATGTGTTCACGGACCATAATAGTTTGTAATATGTGTTTACCTAGAAGGACCTCAATCTTCAGCAGGGAAGGTGGTTTGAACTACTTAAGGACTACGATATGAGTTTCCTTTACCATCCGGGTAAGGCTAATGTGGTAGCGGATGCACTTAGTAGACTCTCCATGGAGAGTGTGTTCCATGTGGATGAGGGGAAGAAAGAGCTGGTTAAAGATGTACATCGATTCGCTAGGTTGGAAGTTAGGTTGGTCAACTCGACTGATGGCAGTGTTGTTGTCCGGAACGGATCACAGTCGTCCTTGGTGACTGATGTGAAAGCTAGACAAGATGATGATCTAATTTTTGTAAAGTTAAAGGAAGTCGTTCAAAATCAAAATGTATAGGTCTTCTCCAAAGGGAGAGATGGTGTGCTTCGGTACTAGAGCCGTTTGTGTGCATCAGACGTGGACAATTTGAGGAGATGGAAGTTGCACGAGGCTCATGGATCCAAGTATTCTATCATCCAAGTGCCACCAAGATGCACTATGAGTTATGGGAAATCTAATTGTGGAATTGCATGAAGAAGGATATTGCGGAATTCATAGCCAAGTGTCCGAACTGCCAGCAAGTAAACGTTGAGAATCAAAAGCCGAGAGGAGTACTTCATGATATCAGCATTCCTACTTGGAAAGGGAAGAAGTTAATATGGATTTCATCACATGTCTGCCTCGTACTCGTCGATAATATGATTCCATTTGGGTTGTGGTAGACAGGTTGACCAAGGCTACACATTTTCTACCGGTTAAAACCACGAAATCTGTGGAGGATTATGCCAAAAAATATATCTGGGAGTTGGTCCAATTGCATAGAGTGCCCTTATCAATCATTTTAGATCTAGGTACTCAATTTACCTCCCAGTTTTGGAAGTCATTTCGAAAAGGATTGAGTACATAGATTAAGCTCAACACATCATTTCACCCGCAAATGGATGGTCAAGCAATGAAGACAATCCAGACTCGCGAAGACATGTTGAGAGCATGTGTGATGGACTTCAAAGGTAGATGGGATGATCACTTTCCCCTGAGAGTTTGCCTACAATAATAGTTATCACATTAGTATTCAGATGGCACCATTCGAGGCTCTCTATGGGCAGAGATGTAGATCGCCCATCAGATTGTTTGAGGTTGGTGAGAAGGCAATGATAGGGCCGAATTGTGTTCATGAAGCAATGGAGAAGGTTCAGTTGATAAGAGACAGGTTGAAAACTGCCCAGAGTCGCCAAAAGTCTTATGCGGATGTGAGAAGAGAGTTAGAATTTGAAGTCGATGACTGGGTATTTCTGAGAGTGTCTCCCATGAAGGGAGTGATGTGGTCGGAAAGAAAGGGAAACTTAGTGTTACACCCCGTAGAATTCCCGGCACTTAGATGACCTATTTCCACGTTGGTTAAGCATATTTGAAGGCCATACGTGTTGGAGAAAGGCCCGGGAAAAGATCGGACGAGAAGCCTATCGAACCATCGCGGAAGGAGCTGAGGCAGAGCCCCTCCGCGATGGCGGCGTGTCACGGAGGAGGAGCCTCCGCGTTGGCTCCGTGACACGTTGGCCTTGTCCAGGCCCAAGTATATAAAGCCCCACTTCGGTTTTAAATGATTCTATCCTTAAAACTTTCAAGAGAAACAGAGGGCAACGTAGAGGAAAGGAAAGGAACGAAGGAAATTATATATTTTCGTCCGATTACGCTGCCAAACGCTGCCCAAACTCAAATTAATCCCAGATACCGAAGTATTTAGTAGCAGAGAGCATTCCTACGGATTCAGTTTTGTAAAATACGGCCGACGAATCGTCGAGCCACCGAGCCAAGGTAAGTGGAATTGCTCTAAATTAGTGTCTATGTGTTCCTAGCTGGGAAGTGAATATTTCTCCCTTCTGGGCCGCTGAAAAATAGCGAGTTTCTGGCCGTCTTTCGATAAGCCTAAGTTTAGGCTATAAACTATATCGAAAGTGACGTTGCCTTTTGAAATAATGTTGTATTTAGTGTTAATTGATATGTTTATGAATGCAGTTGGGAGAAAACAGTTGAAGTACCGGCCGAACCTCGTCCGACAGACGAATAAGTCAAGGATAAGGTATGTAAAGCTAATTCCTTCGGCAAGTTAGTAATCCAGTACGATAGATAGCGTGATGTACAGAAGAAAGAACTTATAAGTCAAGAACTAAGTCCAGTTTGAATTTAGTAAGCATGTTTTTATGATATTATGATATACATATACTCAGAATCAAAGTTAGTAAAGCAACATCAGATAGTCAGATGATATCTCAGTTACAGTATAGGGAGACAGTCAGATAATATCCCAGATGCAGTATAGTTCAGTATTGCGTTATTATGAACATTGGTACAACATGAGAAGCATTGGGCTGTAACGTGTACGAGACCTATCAGTATGTGATGTAATATGCTACGTTAAGATATTGTTGTGTTCAGCTGAAACCCCGCGGCGTAGTATAGTATCCGTAAAGCATTTCCGACATAGAATAGTAGACTAAAATAAAGTTTAGAAAGTATGTCAGGAATAGTAACTCATGTTACTATAGAAAATCAGTATACAGCATAGTTTCAGCAGGAAGTCTATATCATGTTCAGCATTAGCCTCAGTATAGTCTGGCAGAAGACTGTATTCGTACATACATATATATTACTTCCAGCCTCAGCATGTATTAAGTATGTACACATTTCTATTACTAGTCCAGCATATAGTGTATACAGAAACTTAGTAAACAACAGAGTTTTCAGTAGAAACATTGTCTTATATAGCATTTGCTCCAGTACAGCCCGGCAGGAGACTATACTCATATTTATACGTCTTTACCTGCCTTAGCACGTATTAAATACGTACAGATTACTGTCATTAGCTCAGCATGTAATATATATGATACTTCACCCCTTATTAGCCTCGGCATGTGAGATACCCAAACAGTATTACCAGTTGAGACCGTTGTGTTGTTTGGGGTTGGATTACCTAGCATCCATGACCGCCCAGGGTTAATAGCTGTGTCGACTCGTCCGCCAGAGGACGAGGATACGTCACTCTACGGAGTGGCATGCCGTCCCGCCAGGGGACGAAGATGGGATGCCAGTTTTTCCCCATATTTGTGCCTTGATCGGCCCTTACACACCCCAGTCGAGCGGATACGCCCGGGTGCAGATTCAGGAGTCCTTCGGACTCAGATACGGTTATAGTCAGGGGCTCAGCGAGCCCAAGTGCATACCCTGGGACCGGCAGGATGCTTACAGCCACTATAGGAGATGGGATGACCAGGGTAGGGGTATAGATTCTGTGCTGGCTGTACCTCCCGGCTTATGGGGGCCGGGTAAGGTTTGTGTGTGCTATGTTATGTTATTTCATGTTATGCCATGTTATGTTAGATATAAGTAGATCAGCAGTAGCACGATACGTTTCCAAGTATGACTCTTACCCTTCCCAGTAAAGATTGAGAGAAGGTATGATTTACATTATCAGACAGTTAGTCTATTCTCTCTACTTCAGTTTCTTCAGTTATATTATTGTATTCAGATTTTGCTTTCAGTTATTGCTTTATATACTCAGTACCAGCGGTACTGACGCCCGGTGGGGCGCTGCATTACTTGCCTGCAGGTACTTATAGACGAGCAGGTGACACCACGTGATTCCTGTCAGCGATCGAGTATTCAGCTCCTGTCATCCGGAGACTGAAATCCAGAGGTGTACTTCAGTTCTTTTGTTTTATAGTACGGGTAGGTCGGGGCCCTGTCCCGACCAGTTCTATTGCTATTCTTAGAGGCTTGCAGTCTATATATTCCCTGTGGTCAGATGAGCCGGTCGTGTGAGGCCATGCAGTTGTTTGGTTGTCAGTATTCTTGCTTTCTTTTACTTTGGCTGTGTAGGGCCATAGCTTGCCAGTAGTGGTGACCTTGCCGGTCACATAGTTTCCTTTTGTGCTTTATGATTGAGTTGCAGATAACTAGACAGCATGGTGGCTTTGTCGGCCCGCATAGGTTTCCCTGAGATAATATGTTTCTGGTCAGCTGCTAGTACAAATACAGAAGGCTATAGGCCAACAGGCCGGGGGCTGTATTTACAGCCGTTATATAGCCCTTTGTTTCCAGAAATATGAGTTAGAGCTAGCCAGGCACCAGATGTGCCCAGGCTTAACAGTCCAGCAGGTCAGGTCCTAGTAGGGCACCAGGTGCCAGTCATACCCCCCAAGGCGGGGTGTGACAAACTTGGTATCAGAGCAGGTCGTATCCCAGGGAGTCTGTAAGCCGTGCTAAGTAGCGTCTTGTCTATGGATGTGTTGTGCACCACATACTATAGGCAGGAGGCTGCGAGGCATGATATGATGGTTACCCTTCTTTCACAGTCAGTCGTGCTTTAGAGCGGTACAGTATAGGGTTGAGTCCCTGAGAACTCACCGTATTCTTGATTTCAGGTACAAAGGCAGATCAGCATTATCCTATCACAGGCAGAAGATCAGAAATAGCAACGGAAGAGACCATCAGTCAGTAACATGATAACTACAGCAGCAGGAGGAGGTATCAGAGACCTCCCAGCGTGATACCTTTATTAGCATTATTCCTAGTATACGTTGATAACGTTAGAATAGGGAGTCAGAAGTATAATACACATATGAGTTGATTTACTTATTAGTTATATAAGATCTGATTATGATTACAGATAAGGTCAGACCACCAGGTAAGTATAACAAAGAGAAACAAAATGCAGGAATCCCAAATACATCTTTTTGGGTGTGGTACAGTTGAATGCTTTTATTGTTGCAATACGAAAAGGGTTGATTGATCCTAGTAAGTAGTAGAAAATATAGAGAGCCCTTATGATTACGTAAGCTGTGCAGACCCTTATGATAACAAGCCAGTAAAGAAATTAAGACTGTTAGCTTACCCGAAGTAGGGGTAACAGACCTGCTAGGGATGAATGTCTAATAATAGTCAAGTTTGAGTCAGAAAAAGGCCAAGTCTGCCATGTACGCTAACAGATAGTAAGACATACCTGTAAGATTATAGTTATGATCTAGTTGTGACCTCGAAAGATATAGAGGTCAGGTGAATCAGATGGGCTTGAATATATGCCAGAAGGAGTATAGGCCAAGGCTGGATCAGTAATCTCATTAGCAATGAAAGGCAGGTACCTTGAACCCTAGAGTTCAGTTTAAGCAAGATGAGAGGAAGAAGCAGGAATGTCAGATCTTGTGGGAAAATTAGAACTACCCCGGATTGATAAAGTATTGTATTAAGGATTAAGCTTCGCGCTGACAGTAAGATCGCGGTTCAGAATACCGCAGTATGTCCGCTATGGAAAAGTTAAGAAGTTACCGATACAGCAATTCTAATCTAGTGTGGCCTAGAGATAAGGCCCAGTAGATAGACATGGGCTCTCAATATATGCCTAGTAAGGCTACAGGATTCGAACGTTGACCCCCACATCGCAAGAGTGGCGGAATTTCAAACAGCAAACAATAACTAGAATGTTTATGATGTTACTTTCAGAATGGGGTAACAATGCAATGAAATGATAAGTCCGGGCAAGAGATGGTATTAGGCCGTAGAAGCAATGTATCATGTACGATGTGAGACTCAGCAGAACCTGTCAGAGATTATGAACTATCGCAGAAATCAGTACATATTGTACGTAGCTAGTGATATATATGTATACAGATCATAGATATGTTGTGAGTGGCTGCCTATAAGGGCCACAATCACAGATGCTGATTAATAATAGAAAGCCTATACAGATTGCATTACAGGACACCCCCCCCCCCGCCAAAAAAAAAAGGGAAGAAAGAAAAGAAGAAGAGAAAGGGCGGATTAAGTGTGAGTTATGTATGAAGTCATAGAAACTATCTCAGTTCTCAGTTATTAAGTTGATAGATTCATGTGCTGTTGTCAGATTTAGGATCTAGGAGCTTACCAGAGTTATTGACCTAAGACAGATGGCTAGATGATAAGGGCGCAGTTAGACAATCTACCGACCAGTTGTCGCCTGCATCAGCAGGGAGGCATCCCTGAAGATCGGTAACAGTAGTGCATTTGCCGGAACCAGGATTAGAGATTGAATAGGCAAATTTCAGAGATTAGCAATACCAGAATTGTTCTAGCATGCTAAGTGGTCATACGTCGTTTTCCCAGCCTCGTGGGCGACAGTCGGCCTTAGCCAACCTAGCAGTTGTTATGTAGAACACCTCATAAGTCAGCCAGCCGTCCCAGTCAAAATACCCATGGGTACCCCAAGGAAGGGTCCACATCAGCAGTCAGCGATGGACTAGTATTTCAGCTAGTTTTCGTAAGGTATTTAGATACAGAGCCCTAGCAGAGGGCCAGTATTTAAAGAATAGCTCATAAGACCGAGAATTCCCCAGAATAGCAGTATAAATCCAAGTGGATACACACGAGGCGTAAGAAATTAATGGTACCCTGCTAGCATAGTGTTTATTAAGACCAGGGGATCAGTAGACTCCCCGTGGAGATCCAGAGACTAATCGCCTGGGAGTAAGTTGATTAAGTCCAGCCTTACAGTGGTTTAAGCAAAATAACAGAGCAATTAGATGCCCACGAGTTGGCACTGATGCATGAACTATAAGTACTCAAGTAGTACAGTTAGAGCATTACTAGACTACTGTCACATTCGAGTCATTCAACCCGACTATTCAGTTATTTAAGGTTATGTAGCCAGATCATTAGAGATCATGGTCAGTATTAGGACCCTCTGATCAGATAAAGGCACAAGGTGCGCAGACAGTCGTTCAGGTTATCCCAGCAACAAGTAGCCTTAGCATGCGGCCAGAAGGCCAGATAAGCTCTAACTATACCGGTAGACTACTTGTCAGATTCTCCGGTATAATAAACCAGTATGACCGTCAGTTATATGTCAAATTTTGTAAATGTAAATGTTGATTGAGTTTAGTAGTTTTTTTGTCATATTGTGTCGAAGGTTGGTGTACAGACAGATACACAGAAAATCGAAATAGTGAAGACATAGCCAGACCTACCACTCCGACCGAAGTACGCAGTCCCTGCAGTTAGCCGAATACCGCAGAGGGTCTGTGGAAGGATTTTCCACCTTAAGCAACACCTCTCACTAAGTTGACACAGAAGACCGCAAAGTTCCAGTAGACAGAGGCATGTGAGCAGAACTTCCAAGAGTTAAAAGCCAGGTTAACATCAACTCCAGTGTTAGTATCGCCAGAAGGTACAGAGGGTTGGTGCAGCATGGTAAAGTAACAGTTTATGCTTTCAGGCAATTGAAGGGACGTGAAAAGAATTATCTTACCCATGACCTGGAGGTAGTTGCAGTAGTTTATGCCTTAAAAAGCGAGAATTTGGTATCACCCGAGAAGGGCTGATACGGTAGTAGATGCCCTTAGCCGTAGATCTATGAGGAGTTGGCATACTTGCTGTCTAAACAGCGGGAGTAGACCTGAGAATTTTACTAGTTAGCCGGTCTAGCCGTACGTATAGCAGAAATAAAGGATAATAGAACGATAGTACAGAATATCGCAGTATTGCGGTTAGAGGTGGAAGTAAAGGAACGGCAGTATAGAAACCCTAGCCAGGTTTAACTTGAACACAAGATTCAGTAAGGAGAGATGACATATTTTCAGATACCCGGGGATAAAGTGTGGCGATATAAAGGCCGCATTTGTACTCCAGATATTTTGGGGCATCGCCAGCAGTTTATGAGCGAGGTACATTACGCCCGCTATTCCCTTCATCCCGATACGACAAAGAGGTACCATGACATTAAAAAGAACTACTGGTAGCCCAGTGTCCTAACTGCCAACAGTTGAAGGAAGAATATCAGAAACCAGGCAGGTTAGTTTAGAACATAGCTGTGCCTCTTTGGAAATGAGAAGCGATGAATATGAATTTTATAGCAAGATTACCCCGTACTAAACACAGACATGACTCTATATGAGTGACAAGTGACAGATTGACAAAAATCAGCTCAGTTCTTGCCAGTAAGATCTACTTTCTCGGCCGAAGATTATGCTGAGTTGTATATCAGAAAGGTAGTCAGATTACATGGAATACCAATATCCATTATTTCAGACGAAGGAGCACAATTTACAGCTAGATTCTATCAATCATTTCAGAAAGGTTTGGGCACGCAGATTAATTTAAGTACAGCGTTCTATTCTCAGACAGATGAGCAGGCTGAGCGCCCAATTCAGACGCTCAAAGACATGTGCTAGATTTCGGTAATAGCCAAAATGAGCATTTACCATTAATTGAATTTGCCTCCAGAATTAGAACCCATTTATCCGGTCTGTTATGTAACTATGATGAGGAAATGCATAGGAGACCCGTCCAGAATAGTCCCAGTCCAGAATATCCAGGTTACGAAAAAGCTGGCCTACAAAGAGATTCCAGTAGCTAGCCTAGACAAACAAATTAGCAGATATGAGGACCAGATATCCTCATCCATTTAGGCGACAGGTATGTCCATATTATTGCTATATAGTATCTTATGGTCCTGTATGTATAAGTGAGACAGATTGATATTTAACTATCCAGTGGATCGTGCAGTGCCTGTATTGGACTTTTCTGCATTTCAGGTTCTTGGTATAGTCCATATTACAGGGGAAACTCTGCCAGAATTTTTCTAAACAAGTAAGTTAAGTAATCCTCTGCATGGCAGTATACATTCGAGGACGAATGTTCTTAAGGCGGGGAGAATGTTACACCCCATAGAATTCCCGGCACTTAGATGACCTATTTCCATGTTGGTTAAGCATATTTGAAGGCCATACGTGTTGGAGAAAGGCCCGGGAAAAGATCGGACAAGAAGCCTATCGAACCATCGCGGAAGGAGCTGAGGCAGAGCCCCTCCGCGATGGCGACGTGTCACGGAGGAGGAGCCTCCGCGTTGGCTCCGTGACACGTTGGCCTTGTCCAGGCCCAAGTATATAAAGCCCCACTTCGGTTTTAAATGATTATATCCTTAAATATTTCCAGAGAAACAGAGGGCAACGTAGAGGAAAGGAAAGGAATGAAGGAAATTATATATTTTCGTCCGATTACGCTGCCAAACGCTGCCCAAACTCAAATTAATCCCAGATACCGAAGTATTTAGCAGCAGAGAGCATTCCTACGGATTCAGTTTCGTAAAATACGGCCGACGAATCGTCGAGCCACCGAGCCAAGGTAAGTGGAATTGCTCTAAATTAGTGTCTATGTGTTCCTAGCTGGGAAGTGAATATTTCTCCCTTCTGGGCCGCTGAAAAATAGCGAGTTTCTGGCCGTCTTTCGATAAGCCTAAGTTTAGGCTATAAACTATATCGAAAGTGACGTTGCCTTTTGAAATAATGTTGTATTTAGTGTTAATTGATATGTTTATGAATGCAGTTGGGAGAAAACAGTTGAAGTACCGGCCGAGCCTCGTCCGACAGATGAATAAGTCAAGGATAAGGTATGTAAAGCTAATTCCTTCGGCAAGTTAGTAATCCAGTACGATAGATAGCGTGATGTACAGAAGAAAGAACTTATAAGTCAAGCACTAAGTCCAGTTTGAATTTAGTAAGCATGTTTTTATGATATTATGATATACATATACTCAGAATCAAAGTTAGTAAAGCAACATCAGATAGTTAGATGATATCTCAGTTACAGTATAGGGAGACAGTCAGATAATATCCCAGATACAGTATAGTTCAGTATTGCGTTATTATGAACATTGGTACAACATGAGAAGCATTGGGCTGTAACGTGTACGAGACCTATCAGTATGTGATGTAATATGCTACGTTAAGATATTGTTGTGTTCAGCTGAAACCCCGCGGCGTAGTATAGTATCCGTAAAGCATTTCCGACATAGAATAGTAGACTAAAATAAAGTTTAGAAAGTATGTCAGGAATAGTAACTCATGTTACTATAGAAAATCAGTATACAGCATAGTTTCAGCAGGAAGTCTATATCATGTTCAGCATTAGCCTCAGTATAGTCTGGCAGAAGACTATATTCGTACATACATATATATTACTTCCAGCCTTAGCATGTATTAAGTATGTACACATTTCTATTACTAGTCCAGCATATAGTGTATACCGAAACTTAGTAAACAGCAGAGTTTTCAGCAGAAACATTGTCTTATATAGCATTTGCTCCAGTACAGCCCGACAGGAGACTATACTCATATTTATACGTCTTTACCTGCCTTAGCACGTATTAAATACATACAGATTACTATCATTAGCTCACCATGTAATATATATGATACTTCACCCCTATTAGCCTCGGCATGTGAGATACCCAGACAGTATTACTAGTTAAGACCGTTGTGTTGTTTGGGGTTGGATTACCTAGCATCCATGACCGCCCAGGGTTAATAGCTGTGTCGACTCGTCCGCCAGAGGATGAGGATACGTCACTCTACGGAGTGGCATGCCGTCCCACCAGGGGACGAAGATGGGATGCCAGTTTTTCCCCATATTTGTGCCTTGATCGGCCCTTACACACCCCAGTCGAGCGGATACGCCCGGGTGCAGATTCAGGAGTCCTTCGGACTCAGATACGGTTATAGTCAGGGGCTCAGCGAGCCCAAGTGCATACCCTGGGACAGGCAGGATGCTTACAGCCACTATAGGAGATGGGATGACCAGGGTAGGGGTATAGATTCTGTGCTGGCTGTACCTCCCGGCTTATGGGGGCCGGGTAAGGTTTGTGCGTGCTATGTTATGTTATTTCATGTTATGCCATGTTATGTTAGATACAAGTAGATCAGCAGTAGCACGATACGTTTCCAAGTATGACTCTTACCCTTCCCAGTAAAGATTGAGAGAAGGTATGATTTACATTATCAGACAGTTAGTCTATTCTCTCTACTTCAGTTTCTTCAGTTATATTATTGTATTCAGATTTTTCTTTCAGTTATTGCTTTACATACTCAGTACCAGCGGTACTGACGCCCGGTGGGGCGCTGCATTACTTGCCTGCAGGTACTTATAGACGAGCAGGTGACACCACGTGATTCCTGTCAGCGATCGAGTATTCAGCTCCTGTCATCCGAAGACTGAATTCCAGAGGTGTACTTCAGTTCTTTTGTTTTATAGTACGGGTAGGTCGGGGCCCTATCCCGACCAGTTCTATTGCTATTCTTAGAGGCTTTCAGTCTATATATTCCCTGTGGTCAGATGAGCCGGTCGTGTGAGGCCGTGCAATTGTTTGGTTGTCAGTATTCTTGCTTTCTTTTACTTTGGCCGTGTGGCGCCATAGCTTGCCAGTAGTGGTGACCTTGCCGGTCACGTAGTTTCCTTTTGTGCTTTATGATTGAGTTGCAGATAACTAGACAGCATGGTGGCCTTATCGGCCCGCATAGGTTTCCCTGAGATAATATGTTTCTGGTCAGCTGCTAGTACAGATACAGAAGGCCATAGGCCAACAGGCCGGGGGCTGTATTTACAGCCGTTATATAGCCCTTTGTTTCTAGAAATATGAGTTAGAGCTAGCTAGGCACCAGATGTGCCCAGGCTTAACAGTCCAGCAGGTCAGGTCCTAGTAGGGCACCAGGTGCCAGTCATACCCCCCAAGGCGGGGTGTGACACTTAGTCCCTGCTATGTCAGCCCATATCAAATAGTGAGACGTGCTAACAAGGTGGCTTATGATTTGGAGTTTCCTTCAAAATTAGCTTTTGTGCATCCTGTGTTTCATGTTTCACTTCTGAAGAAGTGTTTGGGTGATCCAGCTCAAGTTCCCAGGTGGACAATGTTGGTGTAAGAGACAACCTTAACTATGAAGAGGTTCTAGTGGAAATATTGGATCATCATGTTCGAAGGCTAAGGAACAATGAAGCAGCTTCAGTTAAAGTGTTATAGAGGAATCAACATGTTGAAGGAGCTACGTGGGAAGCCGAAGCAGATATGGTGGATAGATACCCATATTTGTTCTCTATCGGCTCAGTTTCAGCTTGAGGTATCAGTTTTGTAGTCAGACATTATTTAGTTTAATGTTTAGTTCATGTGCGCAAGTTTCTCTTATGTATATGGATGTGTGTATGATTCATCAAATAAGTTCAGTTATGTGATTCCGATCGAAGGTAGTCATCCTTTTAGTTTTCGATTTAAATGATCAGTATTTGAATGTGATGATTGCATTTTCTTTGCTTTCTTGTATGTTTTATAACATTCGAGAATGAATATTCCCAAGGGGGAGATATTGTTATGCCCTGGAAGACCAAAGATCAGACCCGAGAGTTGAAATGGAGTAAAGTGTAAATCTACCACTAGGCACAGAATGAGTAGTGGGGTGACTCGTTAGTGCAGCCCACGAGTCGTGATGTGACTCGTGGGGAGGCCAATGAGGACGTTTTGGAAGTCTTAGGAAAAGGACCCCCATGGGCGTGACAACGACTCGTTGTCATATCCCACGAGTCGTTAGGTCAGTCGTGGGGTGGAAAGGAAAGAACCGAGAAGAAAGGAGGCAGTTCACTCGACAGAAGGACCCTACAAGTCGTGGTCAGTCCCCACGATTCGTAGGGTGAATCGTGGTCTAGGCAGGGATGGTTTTTGTTGAAGCCCAAGCAGTGTACTTTACAATCGACTCCATGAGTCATAACCCTTGACCACAAGTTGTTAGGTCCCTTGTTGGGACCACCTGACAGTTAATTTCCACGAATTTAGTAAGGGCTTTTCAATAATTCCTAAGTTCCTAGGGCCTTGACTACAACGTTTTGAGTTATGAATAGTGAATTTTAAAGGGGTTAAGTTCATTTTAGGCCTCATTCATTCATGCATGTAAGGTAGAAGACTTGAGAGGGTGATCAAGCTTAACATTCATCAATTTCTTTTCAATTTCCTATTGGGCAACTAAAGAAGTGTTAGAATCAGCTACCAACAGGTATGTAAAGTTATGGATAGGTGATTTCTTTCACACCCA
The DNA here is from genome assembly GCA_035772735.1 of Datura wrightii. Classification (NCBI taxonomy): domain Eukaryota; kingdom Viridiplantae; phylum Streptophyta; class Magnoliopsida; order Solanales; family Solanaceae; genus Datura; species Datura wrightii. The sequence goes on along the minus strand of JASDFA010000001.1, from coordinate 149,269,404 downwards.
TGCCCAATCCCTCTATAAAGTATGAAATTCCATGTCTAATCTATGGGGCTTTAACCCAAATGTATGAATCTTCTATTTCTATACATGGGTATGATTTGATTATGATTCTACTATTGAATTATGAAGCATGGGCATATTTTATAATGTTTTTAATTTAAAATCATGATAGTAGTTTTATGAATTACAAGACCATGGATGAGATTGTCATGAAAGATGAGATTTGTGGTGAATATATGATGATGACGAGATATTATGATGAAAAGCATAATTTGAAGCTACTCATGTTTACAATTATGTTTTCGATAATAATTGAGTATTTCTAAGTATAACAATTCTTTTGGAAATACCCACATATTAAGTATGAATGATGATTTTCCTGAATTAAGCTTACCACATTGTTGTAGAGCAAAGAATCCAATTTATATTTTCAGCTTGTGATATGTTTTGAGTTCAAGTTTTCCTATGTATAGCTTACCACATGGTTTTGGAGCGAAGGCTCCCTATTATGTTTTCAACTTGTGGTATGTATTGAGCTAAAGTCTCTCATATGCATGATTTCATATTTGAGATGTATTTGATCATTGAGCTTTGTCAATAAACGATGTTGAGCTTCGTTGCAAAATGATCTAGAGCATATGCATGTTTTGGGAGTAATATCTAGCACCGCGTAGGCTAAGGGTCGATCACCCTGTGCCTCAGAGCTACGCGCCAACATAGGTTTATACATTATGAATTTGGGACCTTCCTTGTGAGCTTCCCCTGCCGGGATGGGCCTTCAGCTTGACATCGATATCATGGTATCGTCCCTAGCCCTGGAAAGGCTTTGGATGGCTCTACCCACTTGAGTGTGATAGTTGCTCGGTGCTTTGGGCTACGGGTAAAAACCGACACGCAAGTGCACGTGGTCAAACAAGTAATAAAGTGGCTAAGTAGCCAAGTATCGATCCAAGGAGGCTCAAGATATGTAAAATTGCCTAATTTACTATATTTATATTTAACTTCTAATTTTGCTAACAACAACGTAACCAAGGGTTAATTGAGTTTTTGTTTCCAAACTATATACTACAATTAATAACACTATTTACTTGTGAATTCAGATAATGGATATGAACATGCCAAGGTTAAGAACAAGTAATGAACTTGATAATCATGATAATTTTGGTTAATTCTCTTCTTCAAGTTGCTAGCCAAGAACATTTGCCTAGAAATTAAAACTCTCGTATTTAATTTCACTTTAGAAACATAAACCATCCGTCTACATTTCTGTGATCAAATGCAATTTATGACCTAGCACTACAATTCAGGTTCCTAAATTGACTAATACGGCTTTCAAGTATATTTCTATCAGGAAAGCACATCAAAACCCAATTTTCCCAAATCAAGTTAAGAACAATACCCTATTAATTCACAACTTTCCAATTTCTTGCTCTTTCGAGTGAAATTGGACTTTTTAGATATACATTAATGTTGGCCAATCACTAATGCAGTAAAGAACAAGAATTAATACAACAACATTAAAGAAGAAGAATAAAACCATATCATTTACAATCAAAATTCATTACACATATTCAAAACCTCAGCAAGAAAGAGAATTAGCTACTCATTCTTGGATTGATCATCCTAAAATGAGTGTAAATTATACTTACAATTGATAGAAAGAAGAAAAGAAGAGAAGAAATCCCTTAGCTTTTCCAATCTTCAACTGCTACTAACCCACGTTCCTGCTCTCCACTTCTGAACTCAATCTAAAAACTAAAAAACTAATTAAAATAAACCTAAGTGTGCTATTTATACTAGTGGGAAATTTTTCCCGGAATAACAAGCAACGTGTCACGGAGGCCAATGCGGAGCCTTGCCTCCGTGACACGGCGTGGACGCGGACCCTCACTGGAATTTCCAGGGTCCGGTAATTTAACCTCAACGTGGCACGGAGGCCATCGCGGAGGCCTATCTCCGTGCCACGGAGCTGACGCGCAGGTACACTGGAAATTGCCAAATTAATTCATGCTCAGGCAGTGTGCTACCGCGATGGTAGCGTGGCACGGAGCCATCGCGGAGCCCCTATAAATCCTGCATTCCAAGGTCTTTTCCACGCTCGCATCCAAGTCCAACTCTGACATAGTTTCAACATGCATTTTAGCTCCTAAAAATGACCTTTATCTGCAAAACAAATGCTAATCATGTTGGTTAGTATAAATTCGCATTTTATTACCAATTACATGATATTATATACACATTGCACAACAAACAAGGTAAAAATGATACGTTTGAGTATCACTTGGGCATATAAATCTGCCCAAGATCACTTACCCCACACTTAAATCCTTGTTCGTCCTCGAACAACACATACACAAATCATGCAAATTACATCCCAACCTTCATCACTATGGTGCAACAATTTACGCTACGGTCGTACCGATTATTCAATTTTTGTAAATCATCAAGAAAACATGCTTGGTCGTACAATACAATGACCTTTAATACATCAAGGCTGCCTAGACTTTTTAAGAATTGATTCTTGATATCGGCAAACTCATGCAAATCAACTAATCAAGAAATCCGACACGAAAATCAATCTTTCATCAAGCATGTGCCCTCACAACTCGAGAGAAACTTCCCCTTTATGTTCCTGCAACACACGAACATGCAAGTAGGGGCCTATAAAAATTAATTTCACTCTCTCTCCCAAAAGAATTCACATGCATCATGTCAAGACCCATAGGCTTGCCCTTAGTGTATTACTCCACTAATATAAAGAAATGCAATATAGGATCACGTAGGACTTTAATGGGTTGTAACGGGGCTATGGATCTAGTATGCATATATTGGATTAGCCAATAATAATCGCTAGCATCCTTAAGCGCCTTTTCAACTCATTCCCATCGACTCATGGACATTGTTCCTCTCTTTTCTCTTTTTCTCCCATTCATGCTGGTTTACTTTCACACAGCCCATTTCATCAACCACACTTGACACAAAGCAGAGGGTTTTCATGTACCCTCAATATCAATTAATTACAACAAGTGCCTCTTCAACGTCATCTTTTCTTTCCTCACTTTGCTTTTCTTTTTCTTTTCACTCTTTTCACTCTTTAACACTTTGGGAAACATTTTCTGTTCTTTGTAAGCGCTTAAGAGCTTCTTAAAGACTTTAAGGCTAATGAAAAGAAGGAATAAATCTTAGTTCATACAATTTTGAACAAAAGAAAGAAATCGGCTAAAGGCTCAACGGGCTGACTAGGGTATACAACATATAAAAAGGTAGAATTTGACAAGAAAAAAAATGGAAACTATCGGTTAAAACAAAGAAATGCCTACATCCTTTCCAACACTACACCCCCTTCATTTCGCTTTGTATACACACCAGGCAAGTTCTAGACAATTCACGATGACATGGAATAGCAAAACCTTACTTCACACTTCATGCACATGCTCGAATCCAGATGCATTCACAGACTCTTTAATTAGTCAATTACATGAATTCAAGATTAAGCCTCAATCATAATGAACCAAATTCTATAGCCTAGGTAACTCAACATATTTACAGAATTGCATGCTTTCAAATGAATCATTTTCACAATTTGAACATCAATTACAACATGCAACGAAATTTTAGCAACCATAAGCAACTACAGTTTATTGATGCAATCCACCAAAGAAAACTAAAACAACAATTAAAAATCCTACTCCTACCGACTACATTTCCCTTAAGACGGTCGTCATCCATCCATCATAGGGAACGGTCACTAACTATGACATCGGTTCAATGGGACTATTCTCGGTAAAAGAACCGAAAACAAACTCCGAGAAACCCAAAAATCAAAATCGAAAAATTTTTTGCAACACATCGATCATTTCGATAGAAAGAAAATATTTACAAGTGCAAAATATTTTCGCAAAAATTTTGAAAAATATCGATCATGTCGATAGAGAAAAAAATTTATTTACAAAATTTACAAAATATTTACAACGGCAACCATACTTTCAAAAACACACATCCTTAACCACACAACAAATATATACACATACATCGCAAACAGTTCACAACAGGGAAAGCATAACATACATAAACAACAAGGAAAAATTATACAACAATTTAGAGCCTTGACCTAGCACCTAACTACTCCCCACCCCACACTTAAATTGAACACTGTCCCCAGTGTTCACAAAAATACAAAGCACAAAATTTGGGTGGTGGAACTCCCTGCTCAGTCGAAATATTCGACTTCCTCGTCCGGTGCTGCAGCCTCGTCGCCCTTATCTGAATCAGCTCCATCGTCGTCATCGGACTCCACATCAGAGTCCTCACGACGTGTCTCCTCATCAGTAGGGAGATCATCATCTGTAGGCTCCACAAAGGCTGGCCCCACCTTACATAAGGCTCTGGCGTTCTCGCCAAAAGGGTAGTCCAGCTCCAGCTGCCATAACTCCTCCTCGGTGGCTGGTCTCCCACCTATCCATAGCTGCAGCATCTGCATGCCAAACATACGGGCCATGTATTGATCGTCACGAGCATGTCGCTCGCCCAAGGTCAGCACAGGTCCGTGTGTAGTGTCGGGGGCCTTAGTCTTTGTCACGTCGAGGGCCCTCCGCTCCAGCTGTGGAATATAGTCCAAGGCTTCTTCCTCAATGTCGAGGCCTCGGAGGAAGGTGGTGATGAGTCTGCCAAACCCGTATCTGTGGCCCTGGTGCAGTCTGGCTCTCTTCATGGCGGATATTATGACCGCCCCAACATTAATCTCAAGCCCTTTCATAAGGGCATACACCAAGCAGACACGGTCCCGGGTCACGTCTGTCATATGAACTCCCGGGATCAAGTACGAACATACAATTTTTAGCCAGATTCTGGCCTCCCTGTTCATCTGCGAGTAGGGCAGAGTCTGGTGGTACCCCCTCTCTTTGTGTCTACTCCATCGGGCTGTGGATCGAGCCCCACACAACGTACGTCTGATGTCGGCGTACGGTGGGGTGATGTTTAGCTGGCGGAGAACGTGGGCGTCTGTGTCCCGTGCTCCAACGATGGCATTCAGCTGCTGGGGTTCCAGAGTGACAATCTGCCCTCTGATTTTAATAGTGTGGCTCCTGATGGCCAGGTTCTAGTTGGCATAAAATTCCCAGACCAAGTGAAGGTTGCACTCCTTGGGCTCCCAAAAAATAAAGCTGAGCCCAGCTGCCTCAATCCTCTGTACAATGCGAGGGAACTCCTGTGCAAGTGGTTCCCTTACAATATGTTCCTCCGGGAAGTACTTGTTTTCTTTGTGCTTCGCGTACCATTTCTTCCCTTCATCGGTGACCCATCGTGTTCCGTATCGGCGGTGTTGGCCGCGCGGAACAGCAGGTGCAGCTGGGACTGCAGTGCCCAGTCTCATCCTTTTTCTGCCGGTGCCTGAGGTAGAAGCACCCTTGCCTTTGTCTTGCCTGCTAGCCATTGTACCTGTCAGTTTACACAAACAAGTACAACGTTAAGCTAAAAACTTGTTAGCTTCGGCTAAGGTCGGGTTAAACAAATTTTACCCCACACTTAGTTCTTAACAATATTTACAAAATTTCAGCAAGGATAGCTCTATTTACAACCCCAAACACAAACAACTATACACATATTGCTTAGTGCGTTCACAACAAAATTTCGACAGCATAACGGTTAGTGTACTACTCAGACTTCATACAGCTAATACCCAATCCTACTATCGCTAGCAATTCAACCATCGCACAAGCAACAAAACAACCACAAACTACAAACCACTAGAAAAATATTTCATAGACAAGCTAATCTAAACAATCTAACCAATTCACACATTATGCAATTTCCCACAAAAATTCGAGAATTAGTCGTCTTTGAACATTTACACACTATTTACCATGACTTATCTCAAATAATAAACACACCCCGGCATCGAATTCACCAAACAATCAAGTTGCCCAAGTCAAATTCAACAACCCAAGCCCTAGGATAGAGTTCGACAATTAATTTCGAATTATTTACATAATCGACAAGTTCAAATGCCAAATACAACAATCCGAACATAATCAATCACAACATAATTCACCATAATGTTTAATTTCTACCTAAGGTGATATGTCTCACCTTACACGCCCAAAATTGACAAAAATCGCCAAAACAATTGAGTAAGACGATGAAAACATACCTTAGAATTGAAGAATCGGAGAAACTCGACTTTTTTCTTTGCCTATCAACGTGGCACGTTGCTTGGGGAGGGGGAAATGGGTGTTTGGTCGTGGAGGGAAGAGGGAATGAGGAAAAAAAAGGGCGAAATCGGGGTTACATTTAAAGAAAACACTCGGGTCACCCGGAAACCCGGTGTGACCCGGCACTGGATAAGGGGCAACGTGTCACGGAGGCCAACGCGGAGGCCCTCCTCCGTGACACAGAGCCAACGCGTTGGATTACTGGATTTTTGAAAAATCTAGATTTGCCTTCAACGTGTCACGGAGGCCAACGCGGAGCATTGCCTCCGTGACACGGCGCCAACGCGCCAGTGCTCTGTTTCACCCATACATTTTATTTTTCATACCTCGCCTCATTTTCTCGATTCCATGTATATTTCCTCCGTTTTACCTGAAAATCACCTCACTAAACAAAAATTGGTTAAATTAATAGATTTCCCTAACTAAAATAAAAAATATTAAATAAAATGAAAATCTAAACCTAGTTAAGAAAAGAAAAAGAAAAGAAAAATAAAAATTATTCACACTAAAAAGAAAGAAAGAAAATATTTTCACGGGTTGCCTCCCGTGCAGCGCCTGGTTTACCGTCGCGGCTCGACGTCCTTTAAGCTCATTTATCTACTAGGGAGATGGACGATTTGTCCCGATCATGATCATCCCCCCAGTAGTGCTTGCATCTCTGCCCATTTACCAAGAACGTAGCACTCCTATCTTCTTGCCACAGTTCTACCGCCCCGTGAGGGGTCATTCTCACCACTTCAAACGGTCCAGACCATTTAGACCTCAGCTTACCAGGAAACAATTTCAATCTTGAATTAAAAAGCAAAACTTTCTGTCCTGGTTCAAAAATGCGATGCACCACATGCTTGTCGTGCCATCTTTTGGTTCTTTCCTTGTAGTACTTCTCACTCTCATAGGCATGCCAGCGAAATTCATCAAGTTCGCTGAGCTGCATCAATATCGTTTTACCTGCCAGCTCTAAGTCCATATTTAGCTTTCTGACAGACCAGAAAGCTCGATGCTCAAGTTCAACCGGGAGATGACATGCTTTGCCATAGACCAATCGGTATGGTGACGTTCCAATCGGTGTCTTATAAGGAGTTCGGTAGGCCCACAACGCATCATCAAGTTTACCAGACCAATCATTCCGTTGTGTGTTCACCGTTTTCTGAAGAATCTGTTTTACCTCCCTATTTGACACCTCTACTTGCCCACTAGTTTGTGGGTGGTATGCTATGGCCACTTTATGGTGCACCCCATACTTAGCCAGTAATTTCTTGAAGCTAGCATTGACAAAATGAGCCCCTCCGTCACTGATAATTGCTCGGGGTGTCCCAAACCTTGTGAGAATGTGTTTCTTCACAAACTTAGTTACTATCTTGTTATCATTCCTGGGGCAAGCTATTGCTTCCACCCATTTTGATACATAATCTACAGCCACCAAGATGTAACGATTTCCAAATGACGGTGGGAATGGACCCATGAAATCAATGCCCCATACATCAAAGGGCTCAACTTCCAGTATGTTCTGCAAAGGCATCTCTTGTCTTCTGCCAATTGTTCCTGTCTGCTGACATCTATCACACATTTTGACATACTCCATAGAATCTCTGAACAGGGTCGGCCAAAAGAAACCTGACTGAAGAACCTTGTGTGCTGTTCTCTCACCTCCGTGATGCCCTCCATACAACGAAGAATGGCAGCCCCTTAGCACCTCTGCTATCTGACTCTCTGGGATGCATCTTCTCATCACTTGGTCTGGTCCCTGCTTGAACAAATATGGCTCGTCCCATACATAATATCGGTTGTCATGCCTCAATTTTCTTCTTTGCTGGTCTGTTGCTTCAGGTGGGTAAACTCCGCTCACTAGCAAGTTGAGTATGTCAGCATACCAGGGAACTTCAGCTTCTCCCACTGCCAATAGTTGCTCATCTGGGAAGTCCTCATTAATGTCATCACTTTCCGTCACATGCGACTGACTTTCCAGTCGTGATAGGTGATCTGCTACCTGATTTTCACTCCCCTTTCTGTCTCTAATCTCAAGGTGGAACTCCTGTAGCAATAAGATCCATCTGATCAATCTGGGCTTAGCATCTTTCTTGTTGAATAGGTATCGAATAGCTGCATGATCAGTGTACACCACCACTTTCGAACCCACCAAATAAGACCGGAACTTGTCAAATGCAAACACCAGAGCTAGCATTTCCTTTTCTGTAACTGTGTAATTGCTCTGAGCCGTATTCAGTGTCTTGCTTGCATAATAAATAGAATGAAAAACTCTATTCTTCCTTTGTCCCAATACAGCTCCCACAGCCACATCACTGGCATCACACATCAACTCAAATGGTTGTTCCCAATCGGGAGAGGTAAGTATGGGTGCTTCTATCAATTTCTGCTTCAACTTTTCAAATGCTACCACACACTCATCATTCAATTCAAACTTGACCTCCTTTTCTAGCAGCCTGCATAGCGGTCTAGAAATGTTAGAAAAGTTTTTAATGAATCGTCTGTAGAATCCTGCATGTCCCAGAAAACTGCGTACACCATTCACGGATACTGGTGGTGGCAATTTCTCAATAACCTCAATTTTAGCACGATCGACTTCCAACCCCTTTTTAGACACCTTGTGGCCCAGGACAATCCCCTCATTCACTAAGAAATGGCATTTCTCCCAGTTTAACACAAGGTTGGATTCTTCACATCGAGCCAGTACCCTGTCAACATTCTGCAAACAAGTAGCAAACGAATTACCGAAAACAGAGAAATCATCCATAAATACCTCAACAAAATCTTCAACCATGTCATGGAAAATAGCCATCATGCATCTCTGGAATGTGGCGGGTGCGTTGCATAACCCAAACGGCATCCGCTTGAAAGCATATGTCCCATAAGGACAGGTGAAAGTCGTCTTCTCTTTATCCTCAGGAGCGATGGCTATTTGGTTATAGCCGGAGTACCCATCAAGGAAGCAATAATATTCCTGCCCTGCCAACCTGTCAAGTATTTGGTCAATAAAAGGAATAGGGTAATGGTCTTTCCTCGTGGCTTCATTTAGTTTTCGGTAGTCCATACAAATTCGCCAGCCTGTGACAGTTCGTGTAGGGATTAACTCATTTTTCTCATTAGTGATTACAGTCATCCCCCCTTTCTTAGGAACACATTGAACGGGGCTGACCCACTCGCTGTCTGAAATTGGGTAGACTACACCTGCATCAAGCCACTTGATTATTTCCTTCCTTACCACATCTTTCATTGCTGGATTATGTCTCCTCTGCGGCTGAACAGTTGGCTTGGCTCCTGTCTCCATGAATATCCTGTGCGTGCAGAAAGCGGGATTTATACCCTGAATGTCGGACATTTGCCAACCCATTGCTTTCTTCCTCTTCCTTAAGACCCCCAAAGCTGCCTTTTCTTGTTCCTCTGTCAAGTCTGCAGAGATAATAACTGGTAACGTCTCTCCCTCCACCAAAAAGATATATTTTAAATGGGGAGGCAATTCTTTCAGCTCCAATTTCGGTGCCTCCTCAACAGACGGTTTCGGCAACGGCTGTAGTGATCTCATCAAGGACTGAAATTCCTGTATCCTCGGATGATTAGGTGCTCCATCCAACAATTTAACCATTCCACAAGCTTCTCTATCCCCAAAATGATCACAATGTGTCAACGCTCTTTCCAATGGGTCTTGAGATTCAACAACCTGCTTACTCTCTCTATGTTCAACCACACTGATTTCCGAAAGCTCCTCATGTATATCCGGCAGCTTCATGGCTTTTAACACATCAAATACCTCTACCTTATCATGTGCTTGCATTGTAAGTTGACCCGCAGCTACATCAATTAATGCCTTTCCGGTTGCCAAAAAGGGTCGTCCCAAAATAAATGGGACTTCAGCATCTGGTTCAAAGTCCAGAACAATAAAATCGACCGAAAAAATGAGGGAGCCTACTTGCACTAACACATCCTCAACAATGACATCCGGCTTAGCCAAAGACCTGTCTGCTAGCTGCAAGATTACCGTTGTAGGTCTAGGACTCCCTAGACCTAACTTTCTGAATACCGAAGATGGCATCAGATTTATACTTGCCCCCAAGTCGCATAATCCACGCGCTCGGATACTTTGCCCAATAGTCAGCTGGATAGTGAAACTTCCAGGGTCTTTCAGTTTTGTGGGCAACCTATTCTGAATACGGGAAGTGCATTCCTCCATTAAAGCTACTGTGGCATACTCAGTCAAACGACTTTTGTTAGCCACGATGTCTTTAATATACTTCGCATATCTCGGCACTCCCTGCAAGACATCAACAAGAGGTATGTTAACATGTACCTGTTTAAGTACCTCCATGAATTTCTGGAAACACGCCTCCTCATTGTGTTTCTTAAGTCGTTGAGGGAACGGGGGTGGAGGCCTTTCTGGTTCAGCTTCTTTAGTCTTCCCCTTATCAGAACTTTGCTCTCCCTCAACATCTGCTGCTCCTTACTTTTGAGGCGGTCTTTCCGGTTCCACCTCCTTTAATTGTAAACCACTCCTCGTGGTCACTGCATTTACCTGCTTTGGATTTGGATCCGTGTCGCTAGGTAGTCCTCCTCTGGGTCTAGTATTTTGGGCACTAGCAAATTGCCCAAACTGATATTCAAGAGCCTTGGTCGCCAATTGATTGTTCTTCACTTCGACTGCCAATTTGACATAGTCAGCCTGCAATTATGCCTGATTAGCGATCATGGTTTTGAACATCTCCTCAATAGTCGGTGATGGTGGTGGAGGAGGGGCATTATGATTTCTGAATTGAGCTTGATAATTTTGTTGCCCTCCTTGGTTTCTGTGCATACCCTGCCCTGAACTCTGGCCTTGTTGATTGTTGCTACCCCACGAAAAATTCGGATGGTTCCTCCAATTTGAGTTGTAGCCACCACCAAACTGCTGTTGATTTCTCTGTGCATTGCCCACAAAGTTAACAGAATCAGGATTTGCACCACAGCATTCAGCTGAATGCTCACTACTACCACACACTTCTCACCACATCTGTTGAACTGCATTGACTGAAGCTGAAGGCTGGTTCAAATTTATATTGCTGAAGTGAGTGTTTAACTGATTTCACAAAGCAGCTATCTGTGCAGCGATAGCTGTGAATCCATCCACTTCAAGCACTCCAGCTGCTTTCCTTGCTCCACCACTTGAAGAATCTGCATTCCATTCCGGATTGCCTTGTGAAATTCGGTTGAGCAAAGTGTACAGCTCCTCATAGGTCTTCTCCAGCGCTTGCCCTCCAGCTGCTGAATCTAACAGGATTTTAGTGTGGGGTTCCAAACCCTCAATAAAAGTGTGTACCAACACCTCATTGGACTGATGATGGTGAGGATAGTCCCGCAACATGGATTTGAATCTTTCCCAGGCTTGATATAGATTTTCTCCCTCCCTCTGTTTAAAACTTAGGATTTGACTCCTAAGTCTGGCTGTTTTACCAGAAGGGAAAAATCTAATAAGAAACTTCCGTGAAAGATCATCCCACGTTGATATAGAGTTGGGTGGTTCAGCTTTTAACCACCTCTTGGCTTCACCAAGTAAGGAAAATGGAAATAAGGTGAGCCGAACATAATCCGGTGACACTCCAGCGGGTATATAAGTGTCACTTATCTCCAAAAAGTTCTGGAGATGTTGTTGTGGATCTTCGTGAGGGAGACCGGTAAATTGCCCGCTTGTGTGCAAAAGTTGCACCATATTCTGCTTTAATTCAAACCTCCCTCCAGGCTCTGGTTTGCGGATGCTAGAATGTACATTATTAGCATGTGGGATTGCCACCTCGCGAGCCGGCCTTGCTGCTGCTTCATCGGGCACTAAAACTGCCCTAACAACTGGTGGATTTGGTGGCTCCATCATAGACTGTTTAAGAAACTGCAGCTTCTTTCGAAGAGCTTCTCTACGTTGACTATGAAATTCCCGTTCAGGCTCTAAGTAAGATTCCACCAGATCTTTGTCCCTTGCCAGTGTTCACAGAAACAAAATCTGCAAAATACAGGCTAAGACCAAGTTGTTAACACTTAAGAAAATAAAAATACAAATACAGTAAATTTACACTAAACAAAATTTCACAAATCACCTAGCCTCCCCGGCAGCGGCGCCAAAAACTTGCTCGGTGCTTTGGGCTACGGGTAAAAACTGACACGCAAGTGCACGTGGTCAAACAAGTAATAGAGTGGCTAAGTAGCCAAGTATCGATCCAAGGAGGCTCAAGATATGTAAAATTGCCTAATTTACTATATTTATATTTAACTTCTAATTATGCTAACAACAACGTAACCAAGGGTTAATTGAGTTTTTGTTTCTAAACTATATACTACAATTAATAACACTATTTACTTGTGAATTCAGACAATGGATATGAACATGCCAAGGTTAAGAACAAGTAATGAACTTGATAATCATGATAATTTTGGTTAATTCTCTTCTTCAAGTTGCTAGCCAAGAACATTTGCCTAGAAATTAAAACTCTCGTATTTAATTTCACTTTAGAATCATAAACCATCTGTCTACATTTCTGTGATCAAATGCAATTTATGACCTAGCACTACAATTCAGGTTCCTAAATTGACTAATACGGCTTTCAAGTATATTTCTATCAGGAAAGCACATCAAAACCCAATTTTCCCAAATCAAGTTAAGAACAATACCCTATTAATTCACAACTTTCCAATTTCTTGCTCTTTCGAGTGAAATTGGACTTTTTAGATATACATTAATGTTGGCCAATCACTAATGCAGTAAAGAACAAGAATTAATAGAACAACATTAAAGAAGAAGAATAAAACCATATCATTTACAATCAAAATTCATTACACATGTTCAAAACCTCAGCAAGAAAGAGAATTAGCCACTCATTCTTGGATTGATCATCCTAAAATGAGTGTAAATTATACTTACAATTGATAGAAAGAAGAGAAGAAATCCCTTAGCTTTTCCAATCTTCAACTGCTACTAACCCAAGTTCCTGCTCTCCACTTCTGAACTCAATCTAAAAACTAAAAAACTAATTAAAATAAACCTAAGTGTGCTATTTATACTAGTGGGAAATTTTTCCCGGAATAACAAGCAACGTGTCACGGAGGCCAACGCGGAGCCTTGCCTCCATGACACGGCGTGGACGCTGACCCTCACTGGAATTTCCAGGGTCCGGTAATTTAACCTCAACGTGGCACGGAGGCCTATCTCCGTGCCACGGAGCTGACGCGCAGGTACACTGGAAATTGCCAAATTAATTCATGCTCAGGCAGTATGCTACCGCGATGGTAGCGTGGCACGGAGCCATCGCGGAGCCCCTATAAATCCTGCATTCCAAGGTCTTTTCCAATCTCGCATCCAAGTCCAACTCCAACATAGTTTCAACATGCATTTTAGCTCCTAAAAATCACCTTTATCTGCAAAACAAATGCTAATCATGTTGGTTAGTATAAATTCGCATTTTATTACCAATTACATGATATTATATACACATTGCACAACAAACAAGGTAAAAATGATACGTTTGAGTATCACTTGGGCATATAAATCTGCCCAAGATCAATAGTTGGGACCACGTAAGCTCTACCGTGGTATGTCAGTTAAAATACGAGTCTCCCATTCTTCCAAAAGATATAATGGTATCGTCCCATCAACTCGTCATGTTTAGAGGCTTTTCAAACATATGTATGTATTCACCTTTGGATTTCCTATTCTGATGTTATGTTCAAGTTAGACTTCCGCTATGAGTATCTTATTGATTATTCAGTTTCTTTATTGAGATTAGATGTATGCTTATGCCATTGGTTGACTTGGAGTCTCCCAGGGCTCCTTGTCCCATGATATGATCCAGGCCCCTGTTTGGGTCATGACACTAAGACTGTCCTTCACACCACACTACCCACCGGGACAACTAAACCTGGATCACACAAACACTTCTTTATAAGCGATAGATGGAGTATAGGATGTACGGAAGCCAATTCTGAGGACAACTCCAATTTGTATGCTACCTTGCCAACACGTCCCACAATCCGGTAGGGGCCGAAATAGCGGGGACTAAGTTTCCCTTTCTTTCCGAACCTCATGACTCCCTTCATGGGAGACACCTTTAGAAATACCCAATCATCAATTTCAAATTCTAACTCTCTCTTTCTTGAGTTGCCATAGGACTTTTGGTGACTCTGAGAGGTTTTCAGCCTGTCGCTTATCAATTGAACCTTCTCTATAGCATCATGAATGGAATCTGCTCCTACCATTACCGCTTCACCAACCTCAAACCAACCAATGGGCAATGTATATCTCTACCTATAGAGAGCCTAAAATTAGGCTATTTGAATACTGGAATGATAGTTGTTATTGTATGTAAACTCGATAAGAGTCAAATGATCATTCCAACTACCTTTGAAGTCAATCACGCATGCTCTCAACATGTCCTCGAGTGTCTAAATGGTCCGCTCCGGTTGGTCATCCATTTGCGGGTGAAATATTGTGTTGAGCTTAACCTGAGTGCCAAGTCCCTTTTGAAACGACTTCCAAAGTGTGAGGTAAACTAAGTACCTCTGTTTGAAATGATGGATAAGGGAACTCCATACAATTGAACTAGCTTTTTGATATAGAATTTGGCATAATCCTCCACTGAATCCATGGTCTTGACCGGTAGAAAATGAGTAGCCTTGGTCAACATGTCTACTACACCACAGATGGAGTCATATTGTCGACGAGTACGCGGAAAACCTGTGATGAAGTCCATGCTGATTTCTTCCCATTTTCAAGTAGGAATGATGATATTCTGAAGCACACCTCCCGGTCTCTAATGTTTAACCTTTACTTACTGACAGTTTGGACACTTTGCTACAAACTCCGTGATGTCCTTCTTCATGCCATTCCACCAACAAACTTCCCATAAGTCACGATACATCTTAGTGGCACCTGGATGGATAGAATACATGTATCCATGAGCCGCGTGCAATATCCATCTCCTCAAATAATCAACATCCGTAACACATAGAAGACCCTAGTACCGAAGCACACTATCTCCCCCTTTGGAGAAGACCTCTACCTTCTGATTTTGTATGGCTTCCTTCAATTTTACCAAAATTGGGTTCTCATCTTATCTAGCTTTCACATCAGCCACCAAGGACGATTCTGACCCGTTATGAACAACACCACTGCCATCGGTTGAGTCAACCAACCGAACTCCCAACCTTGCGAGTCGATGCACATCATTTACCAGCTCCTTCTTCCCCTCATCCACATGGGACACACTCTCCAAAGAGAGTCTACTAAGTGCATCTTCTACTACATTGGCCTTACCCGGTTGGTAAAGCAAACTCATATCGTAATCCTTGAATGGCTCCAACCACCTCCTTTGTTGAAGATTGACGTCCATCTGGGTAAACACATATTGCAAGCTATTATGGTCCGTGAACACATCCACGTGGACCCCATACAAATAATGTCGCCATATCTTCAAGGCGAACACCACTGTGGCCAATTCATGATCATGGGTGGAGTAATTCTTCTTATGAACCTTCAACTGTCTAGAGGCATATGCTATAACTTTCCCACGCTGCATCAACACACGCCCAAGTCCGATCGTTGAAGCATCACAATACACCACGAACCCATCAGTACCCTCTGGTAGAGTTAACACCAGTGCTAAAGTGAGTCGAGTCTTCAACTCTCGGAAACTCTTCTCACAAGCCTCCAATCATTGGAATTTCACCTTATTCTAGGTCAATTTGGTAAAGGGTGCTGGAACAAATGAGAAACCTGTCACGCCCCAGAACTAGGGTAAGGCGCAACTGGCACTCGATTCATAGTCGATCGAGAAGCCGTCTATATAACATCTATAAATATAACACTAAGGATGACCAAGCCACCTGTCACAACCAACCAGGATAAATACTGGGCCAATAATACCTTGACAATTATAAATATGCAACTTGGAAAGCCGACAAGGCTACAATAAAGCTAAGCAAGGCAATGAAAAACCGATATGACTGCACAACCCACACTACTATACAAACTAGTCCACATCAGCCTCTACAGAGTAAACAAACTAAAATGCATGGGACAAGGCCCCAACCTACCCATGTTGTACACAAAAATGAAAATAGTCCAAACTAGGACATGGCTCCTGGAAGAGAGGAGCATACCATTATTCTGCTGAAGTCTGGCTCCTACTACGTCTGATGATCTGAGCCTCGGCTTGTACCTGCAACACGATTGCAGGAAGGGTCCCAAGATGAAGGGACGTCAATACGAATAAAATGTACTGGTATGTAAGGCTGAAAATTGTAAACATGTAAGGTAAAAATGATAACTAGGCCTGAAATAAGGAGTAGTAATAGCCTGAAATTCTGAAAACAGAAACCTAAAAATAACTCATTATTGAAGTATAAATGCAACCATCTAATGCACAACAAAGATTATAACTGAAATGCCAGCAGACAGTCGACCATAAAATCTATACAATCCGTCCATCCAATGTACCACACCGGGGTAAAAATAAAAATTCCTCCAGCCGGTGTACTATACGAGGGTAAAAATAAAAATGCCTCCAGCTGGTGTACCATACCGGGGTAAACTTCGTCCAGCCAGTGTACCAAACCGGGGTAAAATGAATAAGACCTCCAGTCAGTGTAACACACCAGGGTAAAATCAATAAATCTTAAGCAAAATCATAAATGGAGCCGATATGTCTTAATACTAGACCAGCTTAATACATACAACATAGAAATGATGAATACTGAACATGTGGCCTGCATAAGCCTCCTTCGTAATGCATAACTGGAACTGAATACATATAACATGCAAAGCTAAAAAATAGAACTTAAATGCATGTAGTAAAAACTTGTATGAATCATAAGGAACTACGGATAACCTAAGAGTTTCAACAAAATTTATGGATCGTCTCCACGGGACATTAGAGCTTAGAAATCCGCTAGCTTGTTGTTCGGCTTAAGGGAAAGGGATTATGAAATCTCCCCTTGGCCTGACATATTTCATAACATACACATAAGATAAGGGACAACAATAACCAGGTAATCCTAATTCAGTAAGCTCGTTTACCCTCAATAAAACATGGGAATTTAAAGCTTAAATGAGCTTAACATACTTCCTCAAGAATTTTAAATAGGTTTCTATCTCATTCGATTCACTACACAAGAATTGTGCTTAAAAGAATGATAGACGGGGCGCCTTACATACCTTTCTCCGATGAACTTTTCTCTAGCCGATTTCCTATCTCAATGATCAGCCTTCAACCCCCTTAATCCAGTGGTTGTATAGGCCAACAACAAGCTTCATCTATATAAAAAATATGCAACCAATATCACTAATCAGATGCAGTCGAAATAGCAAAAACAACACACGGCAACATCAACAACATTTAGCTATTTTCTCAACTAATTTTCACTAACTTTTGAGGGAGAAAACAGAGGAAATTTTACCTTAATTTTTCTGTGATTCTACCCCTCAATATGAAGTACAATTCCAGAAAAACAAACAGCCAAAAATCCTAAGGAAAACGAGCAAAACTCAGCTAACAAACAGTCCATCGGCAGCTCACTTAGCTACCAATTTCCAGATTTTCGCTTTGCAATTTGAGAGGTTTAAAAGGAGCGAATTCATTACCTTTTCTCCTGATTTCAACACCTACTCAAAGATGGATATGTAGGCAGTCCAAAATGATTTTTAAATGCAGGAAAACTTCGTCAAAACCTTGCCAAAACGAGCTCCAAAACCTCCCCTAACATACTTGGCAAGGTAATCTCAACTTATCTTGTGATTTTCTTAAACTTTGCTTGATGTTCCTGCTTGATTTTCTTTGTCCTAGCTTCTGGAAATGAGAGAGAAATGGAATCCTTAGCAAGCTGGTCGATTTAGATTTAGATGGAAATGTTTTCCACAAGTGAAAAATCAGATTTTAAGTAAATAGGGCGGTGGAGGCACTAGGGCGTCATGCCCGCGCCACCGCTCGCGATGGTTCAGTAAAATGCCCATAACTTCTTACTCCGAACACCGATTGATAAGAGGTTTGATGTTATGGAAACTAGACTCAAGGACCTTTAATTTGATAGGTCGTGGGGCTTCTAATGCATTATATATTGGTATATATGGTCGTTTAAAGTTGACCCTTACTTATAAACTTCACATACTCTTTGGTTTTTTGATCGTACACATTTCCCTTGTCACCTACGACCAATATACAACCCGTACTTTCCCTAACCTATCATAAAACATCAAATAATCACCAAATGTTTTTTGGGGTGTTACAAAACCTTCAACGAACCTCCGATAGTAGCCAGCTAAACCCAAGAAGCTCCGAATATCTTAAGGATTCACTGGTCAAGGACAATTCTTCACCACTTATTTTTTCTGAGAATCCACCTTTATGCCCTCATTCGATACCACATGTCCCAAAAATACAACAGAGTTCAACCAAAACTTGTACTTGCTGAATTTAGCATATAATTGATGATCCTTGATAGTTTGTAGCACCACTCTCAAATGAGTGGCATGCTCCTCCTCGCTCCGAGAGTATATCAGGATGTCATCAATAAACACAATCACGAACATATCCATGTATGGTTTGAACAACTTGTTCATCAAGTCCATAAAAGCTGCAGGAGCATTTGTTAGCCCAAAGGACATAAATACGAACTCATAATGACCATACTGCATCTTGAAGGCTGTTTCGGGATATCGCTCTCCCGAACTCTAAGCTGGTGGTACCCGAATATGAGGTCTATCTTCGAGAAACACTTGGCACCCTGAAGCTGGTCAAACAAATAATCAATATTGGGTAAAGCATACATGTTCTTCACAGTGACTTTGTTCAATTGCCTATAATCAATACACATGCAAAGAGAACCATCTTTCTTTCAGACAAAGAGAACACGTGCACCCCATGGAGACTTTCTTGGTCTGATGAAACCCTTGTCTAACAGATCCTTCAACTGATCCTTCAACTTATTTAGCTCGGCTGGAGACATTCTATATGGAGGAATAGATATAGGTTGTGTGTCGTGAAGAAGGTCAATACCAAAATCGATTTCCCTCTCGGGAGGAACACCCGACAAGTCATCAGGGAATACTTCTGGGTACTCACACACAATCAAAATTGACTGGATAGTCGGGGTCTCGGACTCAACATCCTTAACCCTAACTAGATGGTACACCCAACCTTTAGAAATAATCTTTCTGGCCTTAAGGTAGGAAATGAAACGACCTACAGGCACAAGTAAACTACCCTTCAACTCTAGGATTGGTTCACCCAGAAATCTGAACTCTATTACTCATGTTCTACAATTAATAGAAGTGTAACATGCATACAACTAATCCATGCCCAGAATAATATCAAAGTCTGTCATGGATAACTCTACAAGGTCTGCGGAGGTGAATTTATGCAATATTGTGATCGGGAATCTTCTATATACTCGCCTAACTACAACCGAATCACCAGCAAGAGTAGAAACTAAAAATAGTTCTGACAGAGTTTTAGGATTAACTCCAAAGCTACTAGCAATATAAGGTGTCACAAAAGACAAGGTAGCCCTTGGATCTAACAAAGCATAAGCATCAAGGTGAGACACCCGCAACATACCAGTAACCACATTCGGTAAAGTCTCCTGCTCCTATCGGGTCGCAAGGGCATCGAACCTGTTCTGGTGCTAACCGTTGGCCGAACTAGTCAGGGCGCCCTACTAGGAGGGACATGCTGCTAGAGCGGCTGAACTGGCGGCTGGCATACAGGCTCTGCCACCCCCTGATCTGGTCAAAGGACAATCCCTGAGTCTGTGTCTCGGTTTGCCACACCCGAAACAAGCGTCTGAGCCAACTAGGCATCTCCCTTGGTGATTCTTGCCGCACCTTGCACAAGCTAGGAAAGTGGGCTCTAACTGCATGCTACCCTGGCCCCTTGAATATAAATCCCTACTTCTTCGATCCCCTCGTGATCTAGATGGCATACTAGTTGATGAAGGTGCTAGAGCAAAAGACCTGTGATAAGACTGCTAGCGCTGTCCACCCCCTGATCTATGCTTGGAAATCCCATAATTTTCAGTCCTGGCCCTTTTGGCCTCTATCTGCCTGTGATACACTGACTCCATATATTAGGCATGCAACACTATGTGGGGAAAATCTATATCTCAATGCATCATGGAAATCCTACAGTGCTTATCAAAGTAGTTCACTACCCCATGCAAAAATCGGCTAACCCAAGCCCTCTGGTCTGCCACTAACTCTGGTGCATACACGGATAAGCGAGTGAACACTAGAGCGTACTCCTGTAACGACATATCACCCGCTTCAGATTTACAAACTCGGCTATCTTCAGTTCCCTAATCTCACGAGGGAAGAACCGATCCAAAAAGGCTGCATAAAACACTTCCCAACCTATAGGGCCTGCACCCACTGCCCTATTATCTCTCCATTATTTAAACCAAATATGCTCCACCCCTTTCAGCTGAGAGGCCAAATCAACACACTCCCCATTTTTCACCCCCATGACCTGAGTGATCTTTAACATCTTATCGATGAATTCATGCGGGTCCTCATCTACTTTTGACCTAAGGAACTCCGATGGGTTCATTCTCAAGAAATCCTTGACTCAGGCCATCGCTTCATTTCCATTTTTAGGAACATGCGCAACTACCTACTGATTGACCTGGGCGATCAAGGCCTGTGCGAGTATCTGAATAGTTGCCCGAAACTTAGCATGCGCAACCGGCTCTAGTGCATGGTGCTCCTGAACTAGTGGGGCCTGCTGGTGCCAATTACCGTTGCCATCCTCGTGACCTTCTCTATTTCCATTCCTCATACCATTCATTCTTCGGGGAGCCATGATTCTGCAATCGAGAATAGCCCAAGTTAGAAGGGTAGGGAGACTCTTCATCGCACGCCATAGATCATGAAAGAACGAAACATTTCCTAAATATCTCGTAGCCTCTTCGTCATAAGTGTGGCGCGTTTCACACCCATGAAAAAGACTCTACTTAATGCAGCTTTCACACGCCCTAGGACACTTCAAACCTATTTCTCTGATACAAAGTTTGTCACGACTCGAACGAAGGTCCGAATCGCAGCACGGGACAAAGAGCCCCGCGATACCCCAAGTCGACCCATTGCATAAGCATACATCTGACTCAATCAATTAAACTGAATGATCAACATAATAATCTTAGTGGAAGTCCAATTAAAAACAACACCAGAATACACATCTGAAGATGAATACATCTTTTTTTCTGAAAAGCATTTAAACATGAAGAGTTGATGGGACAAGACCCCCAACTAACTCAACAAAGAAGAAACTGAAAATACATAGAGGAAGTCTGAATAAGTCGAATCCTCAGGAAATAAGGACTCACCAACACTGTAAGATGATAACTCCAAATACTAACTACGAACGAGGCTGAGCCTGAGAGATGGGTCCTGTATCATGAAACGATATATCATAGATTTTGCGGTCAGTATGTGAAACGTACCAAGTATGCAAGGTAAGTAAAGCATACATTCAAGAATAGCTAAAAACTCATAAGAGATCATAAGAGTGGGAAAACACGCTCAAAACATGAATATCATATGATAACATAAGGTTCCAGGTTTTTAAAATCATTTGTAACCCATTCGATACCATTGTCATAAGAGAAACTTTATAAAACATCATTTGGTGCCAAATTAACATAGCATAATAATGCTTAAAACATGCGGAACAATGGGAGATTCCCATAACCAACATACTCCATATGAGCACACATGGAGCCCGACCTGTAAATCCCTAGTTAGGAGGGTGTTCATACCTTCCCAAGGGTAGAACCATGAAGGGAATGATATCACACATGAAAGGGCCCATTTGGGAAAAGGAGACAGTCACAAGGGAGGTCCCATCATGTCCTATTTTGGCATGTAGTTTTGAGATTCTGGGAAAAACCTGAGTCCCGAACCTAGTCAGTGTTAATAATACTCCCAAAACATATATAGTGCTCATAGTATAATATGCATGAGATTCATGGACTAGTTAAATCATGATAATCATAAGCATGCTTGTAAATATATGAACCAGCCATGAGGTAAGGCCCGTGAGTCTGCCAAAAACATAATTAGTAAATCATGAGGTTCATGCATACTCGCAAATCATGTGTAGACTTTTTAAATCATAAATCCATAATAGACATTTGGTGAAAACCATATTACGAATCATAAATCATGATGGGTTTAAAAATATCAACAATTGAGGTAAAGATCATAACTCGATTGACCATAGAACTTGCATAATTAGGCATAATTTAATAGAAATTGAAATCAATAAATTTATAATCGAATTAGTTATGAAATCTTATCATGATTCACAAAATATAGTGTAAAACATGAGAATTAATGACACATGGATAGATTATTAGAATTCTGCAAGATTTAAGATAAAACCTCATAAGATTTTTGAACAAAACTTCATAAATTAGGAGAGATCGGTCCTGGATGTGAATGAAAACACCCATTCATAACCCTACATACCTGTTGGTAGCTGATTCTTGCACTTCTTTAAATGCCCAATAGGAATTAAAGAGAAATTGAAGAACACTAAGCTTTATCCCCCTCTCTAGCCTTCTACCCTTGCATGTATGAATGTAAATGGCCTAAAATGAACTTAACAGCTTTAAAAGTCATCATTCATAACTCAAACGACGTAGTTTAGGCCTGAGGATCTTAGGAATTATGGAAAATCCCTTACTAAATTCATAGAAAATAACTATCAGCTGGTTCCAACGAGGAACCTAATGACTCATCATCATGGGCCAAGACTTGTGGAGTCATTTGTCAAGTTCACTGGTTCTCAAGTATTATGGGATCATAATGGGAGACTTAACAACTAGTTACTTGGTGACCACGACTAGTGGTGACCACTCATAAGGTACATTGCCATCATTTTAAAATAACCTCCATCAGCTGACCACGACTCATCCCACGATTCATGGTGACTGACCACGACTTGTGGGGTCCTTCTGTTAGGTACACTGCCTCTTTCTTTCGTTCTTCTCACCCACCACTACCCACGACTAACCCAATGAGTCGTAGGGCCTGACCACGACTCGTGGTCATGTCAATGGGGAGTGAACTTCTCAAATTTCAGATTCAACACATAGGCCTTACCATGAGTCACATCATGACTCGTGGGATGCACCAACTAGTCACCTCACCACCCGTTTTATGACCTAATGCAAAATTTTAATTTTTCATTGTATCAACTCCAGCTTCTAATCTTTAGGCTTCAGGGGTATAACATTTAGAAACTTGGTGAATGCTGCCTCCTTCTTGTGCTTCTTTAATGTCTATGGGAATGGAGGAGGAGATTTTGATGCCACTAATAGGGGTGGCTAAACTACCTGATCCTTAATGACCTCTTCCTCTACCCTATCATCCTTGCGACTCACTTTTCTAGGTACTAGTTCCTCTAACTCTTATAGTTCCCTCAAGATGGTCGTCATCTATCCATCATAGGAAAAATTATCTACCTATGACCAAAAGAAAAATTAGTATCCAGTTCAATCTACATCTCTCAAAAAAGAATGGGTGCATAAAAAAACCAAGATAGATTATTAACTATGGTTTGCAAAAAGTAATTCTAAATCAATGCTAATGGTTGTATTGTATTCTTTTCATCTTTAATATTTCTTAACAGAGTGCAACGTTAGGACTTTACCGAACTCTTTACTTGCTTGAATCTAGAGAATTAGAGGTTGGGAAAAGAGAATTACAATAAAACCTTGATCTTTATGGGTCATTGTATGACTTGAGCTATGTTCGCAGGATAGTTAATTTGAAATAAATTAGTGATCGTTGAAGTGAAATCACATATGAAACCTAAGCTGATGATTGAGTATAGTTATGTAATAGGGACAAATCCTTTGTTAAGCTCGATCTTCTACCCTGCAGTCATAATTATCACCATTAAAAGAATCATGCTCTTCAAGGTTTTGTTGTTGATATTAGACTCTCATTTAAGCTCTAATAGCTTCTTGTGGAAGATTTTCTTATGTACGCCCCCCTTGTTAAAAGTATATGTTGATTTTAAACCCTAATTAGTAAAGTAGCATTAGGAATAAGGATATCTATCACAACTAAGTGTGATGGAGTTGCATTAAGAGGAGCCTTTGTGATGGAGTTGCATTAAGAGGAGCCTTACTCAATCCCTCATCTTGTTGGCAGTGGGATTGAAGATCTTAAGTCGTTTCTTTGTTATTTTTAGTTTCTCACCCTTCTATCCACATCTTCGAATTTTTCCTTTATATCTTTTATTTCTTTCAATAGTTTTTTGAAGTATCATTTCCATTTTGTTAGAGGGTTTCTCCCTCCAATTGAGTCATTGTACTTACAAAATAAACAAGGAGTTAGTAGAAAAGGTTCATCATCACTCACTCAATTAATGTATTCCTCACTTTGTCACTCATGCTCATGTACCATTCCTAAGTGAAAGGTTTTTGTGATTACGCTCGAATGAACTCAGGTCAGTCTTTCCTTTTACCACTGTTGAACAACCTAAGGTTAAGGATCAACACCGCACAAATATTCACAAATGCTACTACTTCTTCAGCTGGTCGGCCCGCTGGAGATGCTAAGGTAGTGGATTGTGATCTTCCCTGTCCTGCTGACGGACATTCTTTAATTTGATGTCTGAGCTTTCCGCAACCGAAACAACCCTCTTTGCCTTGTAGACACTCTCCAGGATGATTCTTGCCGCACTTGGGCCAATCGGATACCTGTTCCCTGTACTATGAGCCTGATACTAAGTGCCAGATGACTTACCCCTCTAATTCTGGTTGGACCAAAAGGTTGGGGCACTGGTTGAGCTAGGTGTTGTGGCCCTCTGCTGTTACTGCTCCTTTGAGTGGCTACTACTGCTAAATATCTGGTTGCCAAAATCTGAATGACTAGTTTTTGCCCGCTTGTTCTTACATTCCATATCTTTCAGCTTCTCTGCCTCAATCTACTAGGCATACACAATTAGGCTAGAGAGGTCCATTCCCTTGATCAGCATCGCGGTACTGCACTCCTTGCGGACCAGATTAGACACTATATTGACGAACTTCAGCATGCGAGCCCTTCGCTCGTCTACCATCTCTAGAGCATACTTTGATAACCTGGTAAACTCTAGAGCATTCTCCTCCACTGTCTTGTTGCCCAATCGCAGGTTCATAAACTCTACCATTTTCGCCTCCTTCAACTCCCGGAGGAAAAACCTATCCTAGAAAGCTGTGTGGAACTCCTCCAACTCTACCGGTCTTGCTCCCGCTAGCCGCCCCTCCTTCCACTGTTCATACCAAACTTGGGCTAGCCCTTTATGCTGATAGGCAGCTAGGTCAACACTCTTGGAGGAGCTGACACCTATAATGCGGGTAATATTCCTAAACTCATATACAAACTCTTGGGGGTCCTCCCCCACTTTAGACCCTTGGAACGATTAAGGGTTCATACGGGTGAAGTCCCGCAACCTTGCCGTTGCTGCAGACCCATTCCTGTTCACCGGCACAACCTGCTAATTCACCAGGTTGGTCACGGTTTGGGCCAATAACTGAATGGCCACTCTAAACTCTGCTGTAGAGATCAAATCATCTTGAGGAGTTGCCAGGGTTTGTGGGGCAGGTCTGTTGGCATTTTCGGCCCTCCTTCCATTACCACGTCTGGGAGGCATGGTTCACTGAAATGAAATAGAGCACGACTTAGAAGGGCGTTTATGGAATTAGACTTTAGCGCACGATAAGGAGTATGAATAAAAGGGAATTTTCCTAATAACATCTTATAGCCTCCTCGTCATAAGTGTGACGCGCTTCACACCCATGAAAAGGAAAGGACTCTACTCGATGCGGCTTTCAGACTTTCTGAGGATACGCTAAACCTAGTTCTTTAATACCAAGTTTGTAATGCCCCGAGCCTACACCCTGAATGTAACACGGCACTTGAAGTCACGAGTGACCCCAAGTCAACCCCTGATCTATCATACCCTAGTATTCTGAGTAAACATGCACATCAAAAATTTGAAATAATACATAAATGCACTAATTAAAATTTAAAACTGAACATAGTGATTTTAAATATGTGAAAGTCTGAAATCAAGCCTGGTCTAAAAGACATCTAACTGAGGAGTTGCAATGACAAGCCCCCAGCTAACTCTAAGTCTAGCTAAAAACAATATGGAAATTGAAATGAATAAAATGTGCCCTCGGAATATGAGGACTCACACTGCTGCTGCTGATAGAGAGACCTGAAGGTACTTGGCTAATGGTGCTGGGTTTGAAAACTTGCGGAATCATCATGAAATGATACAACATAAAGTATGCGTCAGTACTTTGAATGTACTAATTAAGTTAGAGAACATAAATAACATGAAAGTACTAGTAACTGAACTGAAATGACATGAAATGACGAACTGATAATACTAGAAACTAATACAACTAAAATATAACAGATATGGTCAAAAATGACCCTGGTTGATGGTCATAACATGCCCTAATTCTAAACTATTGAGTTTGAGGTACTCCACTAACTGATATGAAATAAAGTAGACTGAGAAATCTGAGAATGAGCTAAATTGACTAGTGGGAGAGTCTATAACCGACATATAATCACGTCAGCTAAACGTGGAGTCCGTTGTATACACCTCACCAGCAGGACCCAATATACCGCCAGGGTATAAAGGCATGAACTGGGTGATCAACAAAGACTGGGGCCATTCAGGACAATAATCTATAACTGCAACCTATTCTGGCAACATAGTTTTGGAAACCTAGGTGCGCTGGATCCTCGGTCTACTTAGTGCTAAGTTCCACTCCCACTCGAAAACGTATGCTGAACTATTAGGCTAATAGCTTGAAACTGGGGTCCAAGACTAGTCAGGGATATCTAACTGCAAGTAACCAGAGAGTCTTATCCTACCAGATTTTAAAACTGGGTTTTACACTGGTCAGAGCTGCTTATCTAGAAACGTCGTAACCATCTAAGAACAAACTGAAATCTGAACTGGGTCCTGGGCAAGTTAGAGCTATGTATCTGAAATGTCATGACTACCTAGTGGACCAATAATGGAATTCAGATTATGATGTTTAGGAGGTACTACTGGCACCTCGAGAAATTTTATAGTCAAACTGATCAGCTAACATTATTCTAGTACTTTGACTGAAACTGAACTGACAATTCTAAGAAATACAAAGTATATAAACTTTCTGAATGAATCTGAATAACATACATGTAACCAAAACTTTCACACAAAAAATCGGTATAAAAGCCCCTAACTCTGAAGGATGCAAACAAT
Source organism: Datura wrightii (assembly GCA_035772735.1). Lineage (NCBI taxonomy): Eukaryota > Viridiplantae > Streptophyta > Magnoliopsida > Solanales > Solanaceae > Datura > Datura wrightii. The sequence continues at coordinate 149,241,920 of JASDFA010000001.1, read as the reverse complement.
TCTCAAGAATTCAAAGTTTAAATAGGATTCTAATTTCTGACTTCTCAAAAGCTAGGGATGAATTTCTAATTTGATGGAACAAGCATCATTTTAGTTAAAAACTGGTGGAAAATAGCTACAACTAACATAGGGTAGGATTCCGCATGAGTTAATCAAAGAACGATAACAATATCTTCAAATTCGCAATCTCAAGGCTAGGACTAAAAGTGAACAGAGAGAGAATTTTGGGGGAACCAAGGGGGGAACAATTTCCTTGCTAAATTCCCGCATACCTATTGAACAAACCCTAGTGAAAATCCCTGAGAAGCACTGAGAAGAAAATTAACCCTTGCTCCAGCTCTGTGCTTTCTGTTAGAGTTTCTACACACTGTTCTTGAGGGAGTTGAGAGAAATGAAGGGAAAGGGTCGTTCTAATCCCTTTAATTCTCTCCTATACGAACCCAAAATTACATGGTTTCAAGTTAAAAGGCTACAAAAATAACCCTGGGAACTGAAATTGAAATTTGGCCGACAAGAACCAACGGGCCTCAGGACGGGTCATTGGTCAAAATGACGGCCCGTTGAATCCAGCCGTGGTTTCTGAATTCAGAAACTAAAATTACAAGGATGACCCATGGTTAGTTACCACGGTCCATTGGAAGCAACAACGGGTCGTTGATACCTCCCATTGGATCGGGAAAGAAAACTAGGCACAGGGACAACGAGTGATAACAATGACTCGTTTGTAGGACCAATAGTCCTTTGTATCCCCTCGTGGTTCACACAGATGGGCTCTCAAACTTAACAAAGAGTGGTCACAACGACTCATTGGAGGCTACCACGGGTCATTGTTCCCTCCCATTGTCTTGGGGAAGGGGTCCGATAGACCTCTAAATTGGACAGGACGGCCCATTGTTGGAATCACCAGGTCGTCCTATGACTCGTTGTTTCCCCTCAAAGAAATACTGCTTCTAACCATGACCACTTACAACGGTCCATTGGTTCCACCAACTGTTCGTTGTGGGGGTCAGAACTGGAAGAGAACAAGTGAGTATATCTGGCCATCATGTCTGCTTCTACTTCCCATGTGGCTCCCTCAACTTGCTGATTTCTCCATAGTACCTTGACTGAAGCTTTCTTCTTCTTTCTCAGCTTACGAACCTGACGGTCAAGGATCTGGACTAGTACCTCCTCATATGAGAGACTTCTTTTATATCCACACTATCCAATGGCACTAGTGAAGTTGGATTACCAATGCACTTCTTCAGAAGTGACACATGGAAAACTGGGTGTACTGCTGCTAGTTCTGAAGGTAACTCTAGCTCATAGGCCACCTTACCAATCAGCCTCAAAATCTTATAGGGTCCCATATATCGTGGACTGAGCTTTCCCTTTTTCCCAAATCTCATCACCCCTTTCATGGGAGAAATTTTTAGGTATACCCAATCATTAACTACAAAATCCAATTCTCTTCTCTGCACATCGGCATAAGATTTCTAACGACTCTGAGCTGCTTTCAACCTTCCTTGGATGAGTAGAACATTCTGCATTTCTTTTATGAACCGAGTCTAGCCCTATAAAGGTAGCTTCTCCAACCTCAAACCACCCTATACGGGATCTACACTGCCTACTATATAGTGCCTCAAATGGGGCCATCTGAATACTAGAGTGCTAGCTGTTGTTGTACGCAAAATCGATAAGAAGAAAATGGTTATCCCAATTACCCTTAAAGTCGATTGCACACTCTCTTTGCATATCTTCTAAGGTCTGAATAGTCCGCTCAGCTTGTCCATCTGTCTACGGGTCAAAAAGTTGTACTGAGCTTTACCTTGGTACTAAGTCCTTTCTGAAAAGACTTCTAGAAATGAAAGGTGAATTGGGTACCTCTGTCTGAAATAACGGACAAGGGCACCCCATAAAATCTGAGTAGTTCCCAAACATAACGTCTAGCATAGTCCTCAGCTGAATTTGTGGTTTTAACTAGGAGGAAATGTGTTGACTTAGTCATTCGGTCCATTACTACCTAAATAGAGTCATGTTGCCGACGAGTCTGAGGTAAACCCATAATGAAGTCCATGTTTATTTCTTCCCAGTTCCATATGGGTATACTAATATCCTGAGTCATAGGTCCTGGTCTCTGGTGTTCCACCTTTACTTGCTGGCAGTTTGGGCACTTAGCTACAAATTCAGCAATATCTCCTTTCATGCCTTTCCACCAGTAAATATCCCGTAAATCTTAGTAGCACCAAGGTGAATGGAATATCTAAAACTATTCACTTTAGCCAATATATGCTGTCTCAACTCACCGACATCTGTTACAAATAATCTACCCTGGTAACAGAGCACACCATCTCCCCTTTTAGAGAAAGCTTCTATTTCTTTCCTGAGAACTGCTTCCTTCATCTTAAGTAAGATGGGATCTTCATCTTGTCTAGACTTAACCTCCACAACTAAAGAGGAATTTGACCCACTCTACATTACTACACCATCCTTAGTCGAATCCACCAACTGTACTCCCAATCGGGCTAGGTTGTGAATATATTTAGCTAGCTCCTTTTTGCCTTCTTCTACATGGGCCACGCTTCCCATAGACACTCTACCTAGGGCATCAGCCACCACATTGGCCTTGCCCGGGTGATATAGCATGCTCATGTCATAGTCTATCAATAGTTGTAACCACCCTCTCTGACGAAGATTTAGGTCCTTCTGACTGAACAGATAGTGAAGACTCTTATCATCTGTAAATACATCTATATGAGCTCCATATAAGTACTACCTCTATATTTTTAACACAAATACCACCGCTGCCCACTCCATGTCATGAGTTGGAAATTTTTCTCATGAACTTTGAGTTGTCTAGAGGCGTAGGCTATCACCTTGCCTCGCTGCATCAAAATGCAATCAAGTACAACTTTGAAGCATCACAATAAACAACTAACCCATTTGATCCTTCCGGTAAGGTTAACACTGGAGCGGTAGTGAGTTGAGTCTTCAACTCCTGGAAACTCTTCTGACACTCGTCTGACCACTGAAATTTCACCTTCTTCTAAGTTATCTTGGTCAGAGGAGATGCTATGGAGGAGAAACCTTCCACAAACCATCGGTAATAACCCGTTAAGCCCAAGAAACTCCTGAGTTCAATAGGAGCGGTAGGTCTTGGCCAATCCTTCACTGCTGCTAGTTTATGAGGATCTACTTATATCCCTTCACCTGAGGCCAAATAACCAAGAAAGTCATAGAATTCAACCAGAATTCACGCTTGCTGAACTTGGAGAATAACTGCCGATTTCTGAGAGTCTATAATGCTAACCTTAGGTGATTGGCATGATCTTCCTAATTTCTGGAGTACAGCAGAATATCATCGATAAATACAATGATGAACATATCTAGGTACTGCTTGAAGACCCTATTCATCAAATCCATGAAAGTTGCTGGGGCGTTTGTGAGTCCAAAGGACATCACCACAAACTCGTAGTGACCATACCTAGTTCTGAACGTTGTTTTTGGTATGTAACACTCGCTAACCCTTAAGTGATGGTACCCTAACCTGAGATCGATCTTGGAGAAACAACTGGCTCTCTGAAGTTGGTCGAACAGGTCATCAATTCTAGGTAGGGGATATCTGTTCTTGACTGTGACTTTGTTCAGCTAACGGTAATCTATGCACATTCTAAGGTTACTGTCTTTCTTACGCACGAATAGCACTGGAGCACCCCAGGAAGAGATACTGTGTCTTATAAAACCCTTGTCAAGAAGAACTTTTAGCTGCTCCTTCAACTCCTAAACATAGTTGGAGCCATTCTCTAAGGAGGAATGGAGATGGGCTGAGTATCTGGGATGATATCTATTCTGAAGTCTATCTCCCACTCAGGGGGAACTCCGGGAAGATCTTTAGGAAATACCTCTGGGAACTCACTGACAACTGGAACTGACTGTATGGCTGGGGTCTCAGATTTGGAATCCTTGACCCGAACTAGATGATATAAACATCCTTTGAAAATGAGTTTCTTAGCCTTAAGGTAGGAAATAAACCTACCCTAGACGCTGAATTGTCGCCCGTCCATTCTAATATTGGCTCATCAGGAAACTGAAACTTGACAACTCTAGTTCTGTAGTCAACTGAGGCATAGCAGTAGCATAACCAATCCGTGCCGAGAATAAGGTCGAAGTGGACCATGTCTAGTTCTATGAGATCAGTTGGAATTACTTTGTTCAGCACTGAGACTAGGCAATTTCTATAAACCCGGTTGTCTCTAACTGACTTGCCACCTGGGGTGGAGACTAAGAATGGTTCTAAGAGGACTATAGACTTATATTGAACTGAACCACTAAATAAGGAGTCACGAACGAAAGAGTAGCTCCTGGATCTAAGAGGGCATATACGTCTAGATGGAAGAGATGTAACATACTAATAACTACATTTTGTGAGCTTTCCTGATCCTGATGAGAAAATATACCAGCGGAATTGAAGTTTGACGCACGATAAAGAATATGAACTAAGGGAATTTTTCTTAATAACATCTTGTAGCCTCCTCGGCATAAGTGTGGCGCGCTTCACACCCACGAAAAGGACTCTACTCGATGTAGCTTTCAGACTTTTCGAGGATACTCTAAACCTAGTGCTCTAATACCAAGTTTGTCATTCCCCAAGCCTACATCATAGACATAACATGATGCTTGAAGTCACGAGTGACCCCAAGGCAACCCCTAATCTATCATACACTGGTATTCTAAGTAAACATGCACAGCGGAAATTTAAAATAACACATAACAACATTTATGAGAAATTAAATACTAAACATTGACATTTAAAATATTTGAAAATCTTTAATCAAGTCTGGTCTGAAAGCCATCTAACTGAGGAGTTGCTCGGACAATCCCCCAACTAACTGTAAGTCTAGCTGAAAAAAATAAAGAAACTAAAATGAATGGAATGTGCCCTACGAATATGAGGAGTCACACTGTTGCTGCTGATAGAGAGACCCGCACGTAATGGGCTAACAGTGTTGGGTTTGAGAATCTTCAGTTGTATCATGAAATGATATAGCATAAAAGTATGCATCAGTACTTTGAATGTACTGAGTAAGTGAAACATAAATAACATGAAAGTACTAGTAACTGAACTGAAATTACATGAAATTGCCAACTGAGAATACTAGAAACTGATACAACTGAAATATAACTGATATGGTCGAAAATGACCTTGGCTGATGGCCATAAACATGCCCTAATTCCGAAACACTGAGTCTGAGATACTGCACTGAACTGATCTAAACTGAACTAAAGTGAGAAATCTGAGAATGAGCTAAACTGACTAGTGGGAGAGGCTATATCCAATATATAACCACGTGAGCTAGACGTGGAGTTCGATGTACACACCCCGTCGGTAGGATCTAATATACCTTGTCGGGGTATAAAGGCATGAACTGGGTGGTCACAAAAGTCTGGGGCCATTCAGGCCAATGATCTGTAACTGTAACCTATGCTTCCAACATAGTTCAGAGAACCTAGGTGTGCTGGAACCCCTGTTCGCTCGGTGCTAAGTTCTACTGCCTCTGGAAAACCTATACTGATCTATTGGGCTGATAGCTCAAAACTGGAGTCCAATACTAGTCAAGAACACCTACTTGTAAGTACCCCTAAGAGTCTTATCAGACTAGATTCTAAAATTGGGTTCTAGACTGGTCAGAGCTACTTATCTAGAAGCGTCGTAACCGTCTAAGAACAAACTGAAATCTGAACTGGGGTCCTGGGTCAAGTCAGAGCTATATAGCTTAAATGTCATGACTGCCTAGTGGACCAATAACAGAATTCTGATTATGATATTTCGTAGGTACTACTGGCATCTCGAGAAATTCAATAGTCAAACAGATCAACTGACATTTCTGACTAACACTGAATATTCTAGTACTTTGATTGAAACTGAACTGACAATTCTAAGAAATACAAAGTATATAAACTTTCTGACTGAATCTGAATAACATACATGTAACAAAAATTTTGACACAAACAATCGGTATAAAAGCCCCTAACTCTGAAGGATGCAAACAATTCTCAAGAATTCAAAAGCTTAAACAGGATTCTAATTTTTGGCTTTTCAAAAGCTAGGGATGAATTTCTAATTTGATGGAACAAGATCATTTTAGGTAAAAACTGGTGGAAAATAGCTAAAATTAACATAGGTTAGGATTCCACATGAGTTAATGAAAGAACGATAACAATATCTTCAAATTCGCAATCTCAGGGCTAGGGATGAAAGTAAATAGAGAGAGAGTTTTAGGGGACGAAAGGGGAGAAAGTATCCTTGCTAAATTCCCACATAAGAGAGTTTTAGGGGATGAAAGGGGAGAAAAGTATCCTTGCTAAATTCTCACATACCTGTGGAAGAAACCATGGTGAACATCCCTGAGAAGAACTGAGAAGAGAATTAACCCTTGCTCCTGCTTTGTGCTTTCTCTTAGAGCTTCTACGCATTGTTTTTGAGGATGTTGAGAGGAATGAAGGGAAATGGTCATTCTAATCCCTTTAATTCTCTCCTATATAAACCCAAAAAGACATGGTTTCAAGTTAAAAAGGCTGGGAAAGTACTAAAATAACACTGGGAACTTAAACTGAATTCTGGCCGATAGGAACCAACGGGCCTCAGGACGGGTCATTGATCAAAACAACAGTCCGTTGAATCCTGCCGTGGTTTCTGGGTTTATAAGCTAAATTTGCAAGGGTGACCCAAGGTTAGGTACCCGTTGGAAGCAACAACGGGGCATCGATACCTCCTATTGGATCTGGAAAGAAAACTAGGAACGGGGACAACAGGTGATAACAACGACTCGTTGGTAGGACCAACGGGCCGTTGTATCCCCTCTTGGTTCGCATGGCTGGTTCTACAATTGAACGATGGGTGGTCACAATGGCTCGTTGGAGGCTACCACGGGCCATTGTCCCCCTCTCCCCCCCTGTTGTCTCGGGGAAAGGGTCAAATAGACCTCTGAATTGGGATTCAACGGATGACAGGATGGCCCATTGTTGGAATCAATGGGTCTTCCTACGACTCATTGTTTCCCCTCGAAGAAAGGCTGCTTCTAACCATGACCGCTTACAATAGTCTATTGGTTCCACCAACGATCCATTGTGGGGGTCGTTTGAGACAAAACGTTTTCTGGTTTCTTGTGTTTTTTCATGCGACGTCTGAATTCGGTCTAGGCAAGTTTCGGGGTGTTACATCCAATATACCTTTCTAGGGTATAAAGGCATGGACTGTGAAAATCACTATAAAAAGGGGGCCATTAGGCCAAGTAAATAAAACCTACGGTGGCAACGTAGTTTTAGAACCTGGGTGCACTGGAACCCCGACCCTTTCGGTGCTAAGTGCTAATCCCACTAGATAATCCTATTACTTCTACTACTGATAAGCGGATAGCTCGATACTGGGGCCCAAGACTACACTGACCCAGGGATATGGCTAGAGAGTTCCCTGAGCGTCTTAAAGGACCAGATTTGGAAACTGAGTTCTAAAACTGGTTAGAGTTGCTTATCTGAAAGTGTCATAACCATTGAGAGAACAACTTGATAACTGAACTAGGGTCCTGGGGCTGGTCAAAGCTATATAACTGGAATTTCGTGACCGCTTAATAGACCAAATAACCATAATATGAGTCTGAGTCTGATAATGAAAGGCACCAATGACACCTCAGGAAAAAGACTATAGTCAAACTGATCAGCTGACTTTTTTTACTGACACTGAATATTCTAGTACTTCGACTGAAGTTGAACTAACAATTTTGAGAAAATATACAGTATATAGACCTTCTGACTGAATCTTAGTAGCATATAGGTAACTGAGTTTTTTAAACACATACAAGAATTATAAAAGTCCCTAACTCTGAAAGATGCAACCAATTCTCAAGAATTTAAAGCTTAAGCAGGATTCTAATATTTGACTTTCCAATAGTTGGGGATGAATTTCTATATTTATGAAACAAGCATCATTTTTATTACAAGCTGGTGGATAATAGCTACAATTAACATCGGATAGGATTCTACATTAAATAATCCAAGAACCATAGCAATGATTTCGAATTCACAAACACAGGGCTATGACTGAAAGTGAACAAAGAGAGAGCTTTGGGGGACGCAAGGGGAGAACAATCTCCTTGCTTGATTCCCGCATACCTGTAGAAGAAACTCTGGTGAAAATCTCTGAGAAAAATTGAGAGGATTGTCATTTTCCCAAGCTTCTGCTCTGTGCTTCCAGAGGAATTCTACGCTCTGTTCTTTAGAGTGAGAGAAGAAATATGGGGAGAAACCGTTGGTTGCCCCTTCTAAAACCCATGAATGAACCCCAAAAAACGTAGTTTAGGGACTAGGTAGGTGGAACTTTAAAAAATAACCCTGAGATTTAAATCTGAAATCTGGCCAACAGGAACAAATGGGCCTCAGAACGGGTCATTGGTAGAAATGACGGCCCGTTGAATAATGCTGTGGTTTTTGGGTTCAGAAACTAAATTTACCAGGGTGACCCATGGTTGGATACAACGATACACTGGAAGTAACAACGGGCCATTGATTCCTCTTGTTGGAACTAGTAAGAAAACAGGGCACAGGGACAACGAGTGATAACAATGACTCATTGGTAGAATCAACTGGTCATTGTATCCCCTCGTGGTTCACACTGCTAGGTTCTGGAACTGAATGGCGGTAGGTGGCAATGGCTCGTTCGTAGGACCAACAGGCCATTATTACCTCTCATTGTCATAGGGAAAGGTCTAGTAGACCTCTGAACTCGGGATTCAACAGATGACAGGAGGCTCGTTGTTAGGAACAATGGGTCATCCTATGTCTTGTTGTTCCCCTCGAAGGAAGGCTGCTACAAACCACGACCACTTACAATGGTCCATTGGTTCCACCAACGATCCATTGTGGAGGTCGTCTGAGATAGAAAAATTTTTGGTTTCTTATGGTTTTTCATGCAACGTCTGAATTTCATCTAGGAAAGTTTCAGGGTGCTACACAGATCTCCCACTCTGTTTTTATGGAACTTGCTCAATCCTACGTAGGATGAGAAGCTAGGTGTCCATAATTTAGAAATTTCATTCAGCAGGCTGACGGCTTCCATTCTTCAGGTAAACTCGATGTAGCTATATTTTCACGTGCTTTATCAGTTATTTTGGTTCATCATTTCTTCCTTCCTTTTCCTTTATTTTCAGTGCTACATATTAGTGGAAGTTGCCCATATAGCAAGCGATCAAGAGGGTGAGGTTGTTACCTACTCCATCTGTGGTAGAGCTTTGAAAATTATACTAGGTATGCAAGTCATTACATCTTTGTATGAATAGGTGGGGGTGCCCAAAGAGCTGGGGGACCGCATGATACATTGAGGTGTGCCCTTTTACCCCTTAAGGGTTAAGGGTTCAAAGGATGTAGCATGAAAAAAGGAAGATTTACTCGGACAAAGAGGACAACAACGACCAAGGGGGTAATGAAGATGGGCATCGGCGCTTCATGGGCTTTGAGCACATAAAGGCGAAGATGCCCACTATGAGAGAGTTTTTAAGGGTATTGTCCAGACCTCCCCTGTAGGGCGTGTCCTGAATTGTTGTTTGGGTGGAATGGATGCCTTACAGGGAGCCTTGGGTCCCAGGCCCAAGCCTGTGTAGAGCTCCAAGCAGACTTGAAGGCGGAGAAGAGAAAGAGGAATTCATGGTACAAACTATTGGTCCGAATTTAGAAGGTAATGAAGAGTCTCCTAAGGACCCTATCTCCCCATTTGAATCTCCCAAAGGTGACCATGGAGGATTCCCAACAATTCTCCTTTATGAGCGGGCTAGACAGGAAGAATTCTTGTGGCTTAGACACTGATAGTTATGGAGCAACTAGCTAGGCGACGACATAGTGCACCTCCCCCGTTTTATTCCTTCTATTTTTTTAGCTTTAGTAATTTTTTGCCCTTGTAGGGCTTGTTGTTAGACAATTTTCTTTCTTTGTATGTTTGGCTATTACTTGTTTGGGTAATTTTTTCTTGTTCTGATGTATGGGTGTCCATTGATGGCACTCGATAGACAATGACTTCTGTTTTGGCCGCCACAATCTATGTTATATCCATTTTCATACAATTATGAGTCCTTACATGCATTGAGTAGGTTTATAGGAGTTCCTATAACTGGGGACGAGATTTTAGATAATGCCTGTCCGCTGCAGCGGATGGTCTTTCCGCTACAGCGAGAGCGCTATGGCGACCATTGGCTTTCAATGGCGGTCCCATACACTAACCGGATGCACGTTGTGGTGTGGGTAACCTTGCAATAGCGGAACACTATAGCGGTCCAAGCTTCACTGGCATGGACCTCTACATTAAGTAAATATGTGCTACAGAGGCCACCCATTTTCATGAGTTGGCTCGTTGTGGTGAGAATCCACTCGCTACAATGCTACTTGTTAGGTAGCCTAGTACTACACAGGAAGTTCTCACAAGAATAGTATTAGTATACCACATGTATTCGTAAGCATCATTTATTGACTAAGATTAGTTCACCAACATGATATAAAATTAACAAAATCAATAGATAATTTCATGAAATAAATTTATATCACTCAGTCGTGTCCTACCTCAACTCAATGAGTCTATAGAAAATTAGAAATATCTTTATCGCTTTAAAAGAGTCTCTAGCTATAAGTCCTAGACAGTCATTTTCACTTTAGATAGTTTCAAGGATTTAAAACACAATTACTACATACCTAGGATCATCATAATTACACATGCCCATTACTAGTTATCCAACAATTTAACTATCATGAAATATCATGTTCTTAACACCTATCATTTTAATAGAGACATTACTCACAATCATAGCTGACCCAGCTTAATGGCATAATAACACATAAACACCGAACCTCCAGGGGTTAAGTAGTCAGTGACAATCAAGTAATTACTCATATTTAAACAAAAATCATGTCATTCAATACAGTACATATAAGTCTCTAAACCACACATAAGAGTCATCACAACAATTTGAAATGAAATATAATCATAATAAAATCAGGGAATTATATCCATACTAAATCATAGTTTTATAGCCTATGTATCTAATCAGTCTTACTCTGTATCAAATCTGGACACACATCTATCACTCATCTGTACACACATGCTAGTTGGTCTTTAATCTTTCCCATCTTGTCATGACTTGTAGGGTGTCATGCTCCGAACATAGGACCGGATCGATACACGGGACAAGGAACGCTGAGAGGCTCCAAGTCGACCCATGGAATGATCATAGCATAAGATGAACAAGACAATAGCTAATGGAGTCATAATTAAATGGAAGCTAAATGATACATAAGACATAGTCTGATAAGACTCTGATACATAAACTGAATCTGTTTACAAAAGTCTGAAAGCCTCTACTACACTGATGAGATGCTGTGATAGGCCCCCAGCTAACTCCTAATGTCTAAAAACTGAAGCATAAATGAAAATAGAAAATATAGATAGCATCCTCTAGAGATGAGGACTCACCATAAGAAGCTGAGATGGGAATGAAGCATATCTAACCACATGACTGAGTCTGGAAACCTAAATCTATATCATAAAATGATATAGCACATAAAGTATGCAGTTAGTACTTGGAATGTACTGAGTGTGCGGGAAATATAAGTAAACTAAACATGCAAGTATACAAGAGGGAAGTAAATTGAATACATCACTGAACATATCGCTGAACTGAAATACAATGACCCTATCTGAGATGTACATATGTATTGACATGAAGCTCTTATTTGAAAACTTTTACTGAAGCATAATCAAACTTATGCCTAGGGGGTCATATGAAGTACATGTACTGAGAACTGAAGTTGTAACTGCTATCATACACCTTACTGACCATCTGCTGATAATTGAGACTGAATTCTTCTAAATTTGATTTAAAAAGAAATTTGAGTCAATAAAGAGCTGAACTAAGCTGATATCATTAACTAAGCTAAGGGAGACATTCTCTACTATGGAGTATCCCTGACTGACTAATGGAGACATCCTTCGCATATAAGAATCCCTGACTGAGCTAAGGGAGACATTCTCTACTGATTAGAATCCCTGACTGAACTAAGGGAGACATTCTCTGCTAATGAGGATCCCTAACTGAGATAAGGGAGATATTCCATACTAATGAGAATCCCTGACTAAGCTAAGGGAAATATCCTCTGCTAATGAGAATCCTGGACTGAGCTAAGGGTGTCTCTGCTAATGAGAATTCCTGACTGAGCTAAGGAGAACATTCTGATTGACTGAGGGGAAACATTCTCGGCTATGAAGAGCCCCAATAAACTAGAACATGGAGGTCACTAGTCTAACGACATTCGTCTAGTCTAAGTCACTTCAGCTAATTACAGACATGAGCATTCAACTATTTACATCATACATTATTTAGAGTTGACTAAGGCTACTTTCTACTAACAACAAGCCCAAAAGTATGAAGGATCATTCTCATGCTTTATCATCATAATTGATATCATCGTAGTCCCAATTCATCGTTTAAATCATACATTTTATTTTCATTAAGCATTTATAGGATCAAATCATACTTTAAACATTCCCAAAACATTTAAATCTCGAAGTCACATTACGTAGCACATATTATGGATTCATGAAGGCTCCATAGATTCAACTCATACCAAGTAAATTTACATCGAAATCATTGTGAAGTCATGTAAATGCTTCACATTGGTCAAAGCCCATAAGTTCTAATCGTGTTCCAACACATATAATACAACATATGTTCTAGAGTTGCGGGGACCCATATGATCTACATATACTTTATACATGGATACAAGTTCATGATAAGAGCATGTGAACAAGTTCAAGAAGGTACAAATAACCTCATAAGCATACACTAGTATTAACCATGATGGTTCTTAGAATTTAGCGAAAACATATGAGAATTTATGCATAAACTGAAACCCTAGAACATGTTTTTTCTAGAATCAAGGATTTTGGGTTTTTAGTATAAAAGTTTGGGGCACAAGTATGGAAAGAAATTCTTGTTTAAAACCCACATACCTGAGTAGAAAGGACTCCCAAATAGATCTTGAAGATTGTATCTCTTGAAAGGAACCCTAGATGATCCTTGAGCTTGAGAGATGAAGAGGAAGAAAACTCATGGATGGTTTTTGGAAAACAAATGGGGGCTTAGCCTAGTGAAAACCCCTTTAATTCAACCCTTGAAATTCCCAAAATGATGTCATTTAGGAACTGGGAGCATAGTACGTTATCAAAATACCCGTGGGATTTATCTTAAATATCTGCCCATCAGTGACCAAGACCCTCACCACGAGTCATTGGTCCTTACCACGGCTCGTGGTGACCATCCGTAGCCACTGGGGAAAAATTTCTCATCTTCTGCTTCCTCAACCAACGACCAGCAGGATGAGTTGTTACCTCATCCAACAACCCATCATTACCTTTCATCATCACCACTGGTCCAACCCTCAATTCCCCTACAACAATCGACCTGATGGGACGTCACTCCACCTAACGGCTCATGGTCTCTATCCATCTTCACTGAACCAAAAACCCTGAACTCCAAGTAACGACTCTTCAGGACAACCCTTCACAGTAACCAATGGGTCGTCATATGGCTCGTCACCTCTGGGAAGCCTGGTTTGCCAGCTCACCAAGACTCTATCCAATGGGTCATTGTTTTCCACAAGGACTCATTCCATCCTCCAATGGCGTCAAACATACTTGGCATTTTTTTCTTGAAACTCTTCCAACGACTCACCTAACAGATCATTAGAGCACCCCACGACTAGTTGGATGAGTCGTTCTGAGAAATTTTCTCTACTGGTTTTCTGCTGAACTACATCTATCTCTGGGGTCTGATCTTAGAAACTTTTGGGGTGTTACATAGGGGATCCAAGTTGTTCATGTACCATACAGGAATGATACTCACTCCACACTCAATTACGCATCTATAAACTCACATCAAACATGAGCCATTTTTATCCATAACAATACAATACCCGGCCAATCACATAATCATTCATCTATGAGCTCACAATCGAACTCGAGCCACTCATATCTAAACCATATTTTGTACAGGCATGGTACCCGCTTCCCACATAATAGCTTATCTATAGGCTCACATCGGACATGAGCCACTCATATCAGAATAATCAAGTGTTCCTCATTTGTTATCAACTAAACAGGATTGAAGGGTATATCCCTATCCTCATCAACTTCTAACCTTCAACCCATGGGCCAAAGGATCTTTGAATTATTATTTTATATTAACTTTTAACCCTTTCAGTTCCGTCTCCCGAGTTCAACCAAAAGCCAATAGATTTATTCACAAGGTGATTAGTTTAGTGAATAAGCAATTAAACTAAGTAAATATAAACAACCTTTAATGAATAATCAAAATTTGCAATAGTCGATCTTTCAAACTTCAACCACAACAAAGGACAAAACCCTAGAATGGGCATTTAACCACTCATGTTCAAGATGAAAAAAAAGATATCATCATCATTCAAAATAAAATCATAAAGAAAAGAAGAAACGTAAGTTAAGAACTTGTCTCTCCTCCAAAGCTGTGTTACAACCCTTACTACGATCAAACAAAATGATGTCTGATTACTAACAAATGACTTAGATGTTATATTTATAGGTGAGCCCTAAAATGACGCTTTTTCTCTCAAGTAATTAGCTTCAAAATCAATAAAATCCATCCAAAAATAGGTCTGCTACCCCACGCCCTCTGTAGCCTCAAGTTTGGGTCAATTTTCCTCTGAAGTTTAGCTCCAGATGCCCCACACCAGCCATAGCACTAAGGTGTTAGCCAAATTTCAAAACCTCTGGATCCTCCAAGCTCCCCACGTCACTCAAACCACTCGAGTGTTAGGCAAAATCCTAAGCAACTGAACCCTTCTGGTGCCCCACTCCATCCACAACACTAGAGTGTTGGAAAATTTTCCTAAGTCTTGGTCCTTCGGGCGTTCCGTGCGTCTCATCTGACCAAGGTGTTGATCAATTTCTCCTCTAAAGTTAAGGACCTGGTGCCCCTAGACACCCATAGCACAAACTTTGTGCAGATTTCTCTGAAGTTCAAGGGTTGGCACTCCTCGCCAGCTATAGCCCTAGGCTGACTTTCACAAACTCTTCTTTCTTTAAACCATGGGTCATTTTTTGGTCCTATTTCTCTTGGTTTCTTGCTCAAAACATTTAAAAAATTTTGTTAGCTGAAGAGACACATGAAAACATGAATTTATACGTTTCATAAGGATTATGAACTCAAAACAAGGCAAAATATGGGTCAAAACATGGCAAATGGCCATAAGAATATGCCCGATATCACCACCCCCCACTTAAACCATTGTTCATCCTCGAACATTTCTCAACGCCATGCACAAACTCATATTTCTCACCACTTGTCACCTCTATCAATTCACACTCAACCAAATTGAATAGTGAATATGATAAAGTGGTTAATCACCTATAACAATTCACATCATGCGCATGCAGAGTTTTCACAATCAAGACTACACAACTTCTATAACCAACTCATTTTCTAAAAAATGAGGCTAACATGATTAAGTATGAAACATGCCACATATAGTACACCGACTTAGACATCTTACGCCCCTCACTTTAGTGATGTTCCTCTCTAAAATTATCAATGCAAAGCATGGAACATAATAAGCAATGCACACTCACACTTAGAAAAGATGTTTCATACATATGTCTCATACCATACACTTGCCCTTTATGTACACTTAGATTACTTAAACATTTCATGAGATTAAAATCATAAGAATTTTTCTTGGTAGTAATGTCAGCTAAGGGATAGGCAGAAATGATCTTTCTTTGATAGTGACTAACAATCCTAAGCACTTTTAAGACATTTTTTTCATCTTTCAAGTCCACCACTCTTTACTTTATTGTTCACCCTTCACTCTACTCTCCCTTTTATCTTTTATTTTCATGCCCCTTTATTCACTATTTGACTGTTAGTTTCTTCTTATAGAATCACTAATGATATTCCCTATTAAAGCTCTTTCATTCATTTTTCTAGCAGCAAGTAAATGACATATTTTGGGCACCCTTTCTTCCTACTTTCCCCAAATTTTTTCTCTTTCCTTTCCCTTATCACTCATACATTGGTGGGTCTTCACTTTTAAGTCTCAATGTCCCTAAGACTACTTTGGATCAATAGTTTTTGTGGTCACACAACAAAAGGGAATAGGCTACTTTTGTGGCTAAGAAAAAGAATAAGTCTTACGGCTCAAGGGGGTTAACTAGGGAAAATATTCAGGAAGGTAAAATAAACATGGAAAACATGGCTTTTTCAAAGAAACGTCGTAATCATCTCTTGACTTTTTAACAACTAGCCGTCTTACATATACCAAGACAAGTTCTAGATGCTACATTATGTACAAAACACAACAATTAAGCTTACCTCACATGGAATTAAGACTCTAGGCGGTTTCTTATAGTTACACATTCATACAATCACATTGAATCACATTTTTCATTATTAAACCCTACAAGTGTCTTGAGTCCAGTCAAAGAACTATGTGTGTCTCTCATGGAATTATCACTTATGCAATAAAGATGACCACTTCAGTGGCTCATGCATAGCCACTAAGTGGAATGTCAAAGAGCTCATAAGTGATTTATGTTTGACTCAATCCTAAAAATAAAAAAATGTGACTAATTTCCCTTAAGATAGTCTTCAACCATCTATCATAGGGAAGGGTCACTATTCTATAAGGACATAAAAATTAAAAAATTATAAAAATTTTTACTCTAAAAGTAAACTAAACTAACTCAACTACTAGAGATGAACAAATCATCCAAACATCACAAGGGATCATCTAGGTTATCAGTCATCGGCAATACTATCTATTACAAACCATACCTAATCAACTACAGAGCTACTACCACAGGGAATGACAACTAAGTCAACAACCCACTATGAATATAGACACTTAAATGTGCATTGTCCTTAGTATACACACAAATATATCAAGTAGGTAGAGAAATGGAACTTCCTGGGCCGCTATGCACAGTTATCATCATCAAGATTATACTCTTGATCATCGTCATCATCGTCATCCTCGCCATCAAACTGCATAACTTCCGTGGCAGCATCATCCTCCTCATCATTGTCCTAGTCATCAACCCCTTCAGTAAGCATTGTGGCCTCATCATCATTCAGCGGCACCTCAAAAGTTAGTCCCACTCGACACATCAATATTAGTCTCTCCATAAGTGGGTATCGCTCCTCTAGGGCCGTTATCTCCTCCTCCGTAGCAGGCCGACCTCTAGGGTTGCCATCCTCAGCTGCAAATCTAGCATGTCGAACATGCGGCCACTCTGATTATTATCCCAGCCCTGGTGATCAGCTACAATGAGAATAAGACTTGTAGAAGTGATGGCCTCCTTTTCCTTCATGACATCCATTATCTTGCCGGCTTGGTGCCCTAATAGGTAGGTGAAGGTATGCTTCTTCTTCCTCAATTCCCCCCTCAAAAACTGAGTTAGGAGACTGCCATAACAGTACTTCCACCTATAGTTGTCCCTTGATCTCCTCATATGACCTCTAAAAACTGTAGAAAAATTGATTGGTAGCCCTTTTATTAGCATATATATTAGCACGACCCCCTCTTTAGTGATGTTCGTTATGCGTGTCCCAGGGAGAAGCATGGCACAAACAATCCTCACCCACACTTTCGCCTCCTTATTCAAGTAGGAGAACAAAAGTGTAGATTGAGTGCTATTATGGTCCCTTGCCTAACGTGCGGATGAGTTCTCACCACAAAGAGTATGGAGAATGTCGCAATATGGAGCCTTCTCTTGCAGAATGATGCACTGGGATGGGTTTACCGCAGGTGTGCTGAAGAAGGCATTGAATCTTTTAAAAATAAAATGAAACATTTGACCCCGTATTTTAACCTTGGTGCTCTCTCGAAAAGAATTGTCCCTGATTGCATAAAATTCCCTCACCAAAATGAGGTTGCACTCCTCAGGCTCGACAGAGATGTAACCAATCCAAACTCACAGACCTTGTCCCGGATTATGGGGAACTCAAGTGCGAGAAATCCTTCGACAATACAATTCTCAGGAGCATATTTGGCCTCCTTTTGTGTTTTGAACCATGTTAGTCAATGAGGCTCCACCGCGTTTGATAGGGGCTCCCTTAATTGATGAACTAGATCCTTTTGTTCCTTTTTGAAGCCGCTTGAGACCCCTGTTAGCTACCTCTATTCCCTTTCCTTTTTCATCTTTCGATGCCATAACACCCGTCAATCACAACCAAGAAATTCACAAGATTAGTTCATGAATAAAAAGGCTAGCTAATTAGGTGTAATGGGTGTAGAGTGAGCCCATATTTAATTCGCTAGCATACTCATGAGAATTTGTCAAATAGAGTACTCAAGACTTCCACCATTATTATCCCAAATCTCAACATCCAAATTATTCACTAACTTCACACTACAACCAAGTTTATGAATTTTTTCATATCTATCCTCTTTTTTATTTTCTTTTCAGGAATGCCTAACTTTGGCCATTCCTTTCACCTTCCCACCCTTAATTCATAATTCAAATTACCCACACAAGGAAGTAGTTGCAATCAATTCATTCAACAACCAATATAAAATTTACTATAATCCATAATGAATTAACATGAAATTTTTTGATGTCACCCAAGCTTACGCAAGCGCATGCGGTCGTCAAGTAATATAGGACTGAAGCCCCGATTATCGTACTCATAGAGACTTGTTAGTTCAATCATTATAAGGTTATCACTTTAATTTCACTGTTCTACAAAATAGTTAAAACAGGGATTGGTTTGAGAATTTAAACTATCAAAACGTTGAATATAAAATTAACTAAAAACGATTGTGAGCTTGATTTAATTTTGATGATGATGAGAGTCTAGGGAAATGGCACTTGGTTGATTTCAAGCTGAGTTTTCAAGACGTAATTACACTAGTATGATTTTTCCTGTGCTTGTTAGTTTGAAGTTAATATTCCATTGCTTGCTACTATCCCAAGCATCGAATAACTATTTCATGAACTCTAACGCCTGTACCCATAAGGTCACTGGAGAGCAATGAAGCAAGGGAGACATTCTCTAATAACGGGAATCCCTGACTGAGCTAAGGGAGACATTCTCTAATAACGGGAATCCCTGACTGAGCTAAGGGAGACATTCTCTTCTAATGAGAATCCCTGACTGAGCTAAGGGAGACATTCACTGCTAACGGGAATCCCTGACTGAGCAAAGGGAGACATCCTCAGCTAATGAGAATCCCTAACTGTGCTAAGGGAGACATTCTCTACTAATGAGAATCCCTGACTGATCTAAGAAGAACATTGTAACTCACTGAAAGAAACATTCTCGATTATGGAGAGTCCCAATAAACTAGAACATGGAGGTCACTGGACTGATGTTGTCACGCCCCACCTTGGGGGGTATGACTGGCACCTGGTGCCCTACTGGAACCTGAACTGCTAGACTGCTGAGCCTAAGCACTTCTGGTTCCTGGTTGGCTCTAACTCTGGATTCAAGGAAACGACAGGTTATATATCGGCTGTAAATACAACCTCCGGCCGACTAGGCCTATAGCCACCTGTACTATAACATCAGCTAACCAGAATCACATACATATAGGGGAACCTAAGCGGGCCGACAAGGCCACCATGGTGACTAGTTACTTCTGAATCAATATAACAGATGCTAAACAGCTACGTGACCGACAAGGTCACTGCTACTAATGGAATAAGGCCTCACACGGCCAATATAAACAACTAAATAATCACACGGCCCCACACGACCGGCACAACTAACCATAGGGAAATATATATAGACTACAAGCCTCTAAGAATATTAATAAGATGGTCAGGATAGGGCCCCGGCCTACCCATACAGTACAACAAAAGAAAAGGGATAAACCTCTAGCTATCTAGCTCTGGATGACTAGAGTTGATGACCCTGTGTGCTGGCTGGAATCATGAGGTATCGGCTCCTCGTCTATGAGTACCTGCAAGTAAATAATGCAGCGCCCCCAACGGGCGTCAATACCACTGGTACTAAGTATGTAAAGCAATAACTGAAAAATAATATATGAAAAAAAACAATACAACTGATGGAACTAAAATAGGAATAAATAGACTAAACTGACTGAAAATGTAAAGCTAAGCCTACTCTAAACTATGCTAGAAGGAGTAGGAGTCATACCTTTAAATGTATCGCTCTACTATCGATTCACTCGTATCTAGCGTAACATGGCATAACATAACATAACATAACACAACATAACATAACATAACATAGAATACCACACAAAAACCTTACCCGGCCGCCATAAGCCGGGAGGTACAATCAACACGCAATCTATACCTTACCCTGGTCATCCCATCTCCTATAATAACTATAAGCATCTTGCTGATCCCCTGGTTATGCACTTGGGCTTGCTGAGCCCCTGACTATAACTGTACCTGAGTCTGAAGGACTCCTGAATCAACACCCAGGGTGTACCCGCTCGACGGGGGTGCATAAAAGCCGACCAAGGCAAAATATGGGGAAACCGGCATCCTATATTCGTCCCCTATGGGACGGCATGCGACCCCGTAAAGTGACGTATCCTAGACCTCTGGTGGACGAGTCGATACAGCTATTAACCCTGGGGCGGTCATGAATGCTAGGTAATCCAACCCCAAGACAATACAGTGGTCTCAACTAGTATACTAACTGCGTATACCACATGCTGAAGCTAGTGATGAGAATGTATCTGTATGTACTATATGCTAAACTAGTGATAGTGATATGTATGTATTTAATACATGCTGAGACTGATAATGGTATATATATATATATGTACTCTTCTGTCATACTGTGCTGAGTCTAATGTTGAACAAGATATAGTTTTTCTACTAGGAATCATGTTGTATAACTGAGTTTCATAGTAACATGATTTACTATTTCTAACATGCTTTCTAAACTTCATTTAAATATACCATTCTACTTTTGAGATACCTTACCGATACTTATAATGCTTTACTAAGTTTCAACTTAACACGATAATATCCTAACATACTTTACTAAATCACATACTGGGCATGCTGTACAGTTCCTAACACTTTGTATTAGACTTTATATCGTGCTAGCAAGTTTCACGCTATACATAACATGATGCTTCCAATATCGTACTAATATTCATCCTAAACATAACACACGACTTTTGAAACATTCTGCTGGCCGTTGAACTATCTTACTATACCGAGACTACTAACTAGCCGAGGAAACTAGCTTTACATACCTCAGTTGTCGGCTTCCGGCTAACTGGCGTAGCTCGACCAATATTTAGTTATTCCTTCCAACTGTATTCATATATATATATATATATATATATCAATTAGGGCTAAATACATTAATATCCTGGAAAAAGATAACAGTTTTGATATGTATATAGCCCAAACTTTGGCTTATCGAAAGACTGTCGAAAACTCGCTATTTCTCGGAAGTCCATAAGGGAGAAATACTCACTTTATGGCTAGAAGTATATTGACACTAATTTGGAGCAATTCCACTTACCTTAGCTCGGTAGCATGATTATTCGCTGGCCAAATTTCACGAAACTAAATCTGTAGGAATGCTCCTTGCTGCTTAATACCTCGGTATCTGGAGTTAATTTGAGTTTGGACCGGGTTTGGCGGCGTAATCGGATGAGAAATGGATAGGATTTTTCGTTCCTCCTCCTCTATGGTTTACTCTCTGTTCTTATTGGAAATTATAAGTTAATTAAAGCAAAAATCGAAGTTTGGAGGCTTTTATACTTGGGGCTGCACCTCACCTCCGTGACATGCTGTGTATTGGGAGCCTATCCTCCGTGACACGCTGTGTATCGCGGAAGTGAGCCTCTATGACACTCTGGCCATCACGGAGGGGGTCTGCCAGCCTTCTCTTGCGATGGTTCGACGTGTCACTTATTCGGTCTTTCCCCGGGCCTTTTCCTAGCATGTATGGCATTCAAAAACTCTTAACCAACATGCGAATAGGCCATCTAAATGTCGAGAATTTACGGGGTGTAACAGATTTCATTCATCTAGTCCAAGTCACTTCAGCTAATCATAGACGTGAACATTCAACTATTTACATCATACTAAATATAAAACTGAATTCATTTTGAGTTGATCAAGGCTACTTTCTACTAACAACAAGCCCAAAAGTCTGAAGGATCATTCTCATGCTTTCTCATCATAATTCATATATCATCATAGTCCCGAATGATCATTTAAATCATACATTTTACTTTCACTAAGCATTGATACGATCAGATCATACTTTAAATATTCCAAAAACATTTAAATCTCGAATTCAAATTATATAGAATATATTCTAGATGCGTGAAGGCTCCATAGATTCAATTCATACCCAAAACATTTACAACAAAATCATAGTGAAAACATTTACATACTTCATATTGGTCAAATCCCATAATTTCTAATCGTGTTCCAACACATGTAATACAGCATATGTTCTAGAGATGCGGGGACCCATATGATCAACATATACTTTAAACATGGATATAAGTTCATGATAAGAGCATGTGAACAATTGATGAAATCCCGTTTGAAATTCTAGACTAACTCTTGTGGAAAATCCCATATTCATAATATTCACATATCATACACATATTTCAAGAAGGTGCAAGAAACTTCATAAGCATACATTACTTTTAACCATGATGGTTCTTATAATTTAGGTAAAGCGTATGAGAATTCATGCGTAAATTGAAACCCTAAAACATGCTTTTTCTAGAATCAAGGACTTTGGATTTTTAATATTAAAGCTTGGGGCATAAGGATGGAAGGAAATCCTTATTAAAAACCCACATACCTGATTATAAAGGACTCCCAAATAGATCTTGAATATTGTAGCTCTTGAAAGGAACCCTAGATGATCCTTGAGCTTGAGATATGAAGAGGAAGAAACCTCACGGATGGCACTTGGAAAAAATGGGGCCTTACCCTATTGAAAACTCCTTTAATTCAACCCTTGACATTACCAAAACGGTGTCATTTAGGAACTAGGAGCATAGGACTTTACCAAAATACCCCTGGGATTGAGCTTAAAAAGTTGCCCGTCAGTAACCACGACCCTCACCATGAGTCATTGGTCTTTTCCATCTTCTGCTTCCTCAACCAACAACCAACAGGACAAGTCGTTACCTCATCCAATGACTCGTCATTACCTTTCATCGTCACCACTGGTCCAACCCTCGATTCCCTTCCAACGACCGACATGACGGGTTATCACTCCACCTAACTGCTCATGGTCTCCATCCCTCTTCACTGAACTTGAAACCCTGAACTCCAACTGACGACTCTTCAGGACGACCTGTCACAATACCCAATGGGTCATCACTTGACTCGTCGCCTCTAGAAAGCCTTGTTTGCTAGCTCACCACTGCTCTATCCAATAGGTCTTCCTTTCCAACAACAACTCGTTCTATCCTCCTGTGGTGTCAAATATACTTAGCATTTTTATTTCTTGAAACTCTTCCAATGACTCACCTAACGGACCTTTAGCACCCCATAACTCATTAAAAATGAGTAGTTCTGAGAGATTTTCTCTACTAGTTTTCTGCTGAACTCCATCTAACTCTAGGGTCTAATGTTAGAAACTTTTGGGATGTTACATAGGGGATCCTAGGTGTTCACATGGCATACAGGCCTGGTACTCACTCCACACACAATCGCTCATCCGCACACTCACATCAAACATGAGTCATTCATATCCTTACCAATATAGTACCCGGCCAATAACATAACCATTCACCTATAAGCTCACAATCGGACTCGATCCACTCATATATAATTCATATTTTATACCGGCGTGGTACCTGATCTTGGGCATAATTTCATGCCCAAGTGCTATGTTATAACTTAGTTTAGTCATGTTTGTCTATTTATGCATTTACATTCTCATGTGATTTTATGTAAATTTTGATAGATACTAACAACATGATTAGTCCTTGTTTTTGTAGGCTAAAAATGAATTTGAGGGATTAATTTAGGATGGGTAAAGTAGAGGAATGGAATGGGAAGAAAATTGCAAAATTCGGCAAGGAACCATGTCGTGGCAAGCCTGGCCGCGTCAGGCAGCATGTCACGTTGTGCGTGTGCCGTGACTAGCACCGTACCACACCAATGCCAGGCGCGAGAAGAAGGTAGCAAGCAGGCCATTTGCGCGCTAGCTCCATGCCACGCCAGGCACATCTGCGCGACAGTGGCCGTGTCACGCAGGCCATCGCGCTGCACAGGCAGCGTGCCACGCCTTCCATCGCGGCAAGCTTCAGCCGAGTGTCAATTTTAAGTGATTTCCAGTGTGCATTCGTGATATCTCCGTGTCACGGAGGTAAATTGGCACGTCCATCTCCGTGCCACAGAGCCATTCCATGACAGGCAAAATTTTGTACATTCCCTATTTACTATAAATTGAACCCTTAGCTTCTAAAATCAATTTGTCATGAAATATTTTATGAAAACCGTAATGAAGAAAAGGGAGAAATGATGAACTCACCTAGGGTTCACCAAATTTACCTTCTCTTTTATCTATTCTTATAAGTACATTACCCTAACGATGTTTTAGAGTATTCGTACGAACATGAGTGGCTAAAACCCTTCCTCTAGGGTTGAGGCTAGGTAATATGATTGTCATTGCATGAATTTGTTTTGGTTTGAGTTGTTAATTGTTGTTTTGTTTTACATTCTACATTATGGTTGCTTTTATGCTTGATCACCATGAAAACAAATGCGTTAAGCTTAGGTAAAAGCTTGAAAGAGCAACCCTAGGTAAGAACAAGAGAATGTAGGGAGCAAGTTCTTATCTTTCGATATGATTCGCGGTTAGAATAGAAATTTTACCTAATTTTCCTTGCTTGGTTGATAAAATAGGATGATAGCAAGAAACCAGCTCAGAATTGTCACTCCACCACTCATAGAAGTAGTTGTGAAGCTAAGTTGAGTTAAATGATTAGAGGTACCAAAGTCCATAATCAAGAGCATAAACCCCGTAAAACACATCCATGTAGTTGAATTGCCCACGAACTAGGATGTCACATCCCCGCTCAACAATGTAGTTGTGAGGCTAGTTTGTCATGTTTAGAGGCTCGAGAGACCATGAACATAGCATTTTCAACTATGTGAGATAAAAATTGATAATTTCATACTTGAACCATTACAAAGTGTAGCATTGCATGATTATCTAGCCTTACCTCTAGTTGCTTCTCATATTGTTTCTGATTATTTTTGTGACCACCGCTAGATTTAATTATAATTTAACGAAAACTTCTATAATCAAAACTTGTGAGGGTTAATATCACACTTGAACTTGATAATTTTCTAAATTGGTCCAGTCCCTATGGGTTCGACATTCGGCTCTTAAAAAAGGCCACTATATTACTTGTACGACCGCGTACGCTTGCGAGTGCGCTGGAGCACAACAAGTTTTTGGTGCCTTTGCCGGGGAACTATGTGAAGTTTAGTAAATTTTTCTGTTTTGTGTGATTTTTAATTTCCTTAGGTGTTGAGAAACTTGGTCTTAGTTTGACATATTGCAGCTGATAGGTTGTCCTTGCAGAGCTGGCAAAGAATAGAGACCTAGTGGAACCGTTGCTTGAACCTGAACGCCAAATTCATTTACGCAGGAGGGAAGCTCTAGAGCGCAAGCTAAAGAGACTTCAGGAGAGGGGACAACAACAACCACCGGCAGGACAAGCAAAGTTGTCACCCGGAATCATGGCAGCCAAACTAGTTCGCGAAGTGGCAACCCCACTAGTGACTAATGTGAACTCTAGTATCCGTAAATTGGAACCTGGAGGGAACTTTGAATTGAAGAAAAATTTCATTCAGCAGTTACATTCTAGTGGCTAGTTCACTGGGATGAAACATGAGGAGCCACAACAACACTTACAGAACTTTCTTGAGATTAGTGACACGTTCATCCCCACCAGAGTGTCCACAGATTATTTCCGACTTACCCTCTTCCCATTCTCATTGTTGGGAGAGGCAAAGAGATGGTTAAAATCTGAGCCACCGAACTCCATAACTTCTTGGAATGATTTGGTAAAGAAGTTCCTTATTAGATTCTTCACTTCAGGCAAGACTGCCAAACTCCGAAGTGAGATATTAAGTTTCAAGCAGAGGCCTGATGAGAACTTGTATTTGGCTTGGGAGAGATTCAAGTAGTTACTGAGAGACTGTCCCCATCACCAGCAGTCCAATGAAGTGCTAGCACACACCTTTGTAGAAAGTCTACACCCACACACAAAAATTTTACTAGACTCTACATCTTGTGGGCAAGCCTTAGAGAAGACTTATGATGAGTTGTACACTTTGTTGAATAGAATTGCTCAGGGAAATCCAGAGTGGCACAGTGAGGCATCAAGAGGGGCAGGAAAGAGAGCAAGGCTGATAGAAGTAGATGGTATGAATGCCTTGGCGGCACAGCTTGTCACGCCCCGCCTTGGGGGGTATGTCTGGCACCTGGTGCCCTATGAGGATCTAAACTGCTAGACTACTGAGCCTAAGCACATCTGGTGCCTGGCTAGCTCTAACTCTGATTCACGGAAATAACGGGCTATATAACGGTTGTAAATACAGCCTCCGGCCGACTAGGCCTATAGCCACCTATACTATAACATCAGCTAATCAGAATCATATTCATATAGGGAACCTATGCAGGCCGACAAGGCCACCATGCTGTCTAGTTAACTCTAAATCAATATAACAAATGTTGAACAGCTACGTGACCGGCAAGGTCACCACTACTGACTGGATAAGGCCTCACACGGCCAACATAAGCAACTAAACATATGCACGACCCCACATGACTGGTACAACTGACCCTAGGTAAATATATACAGACTGCAAGCCTCTAGGAATACTGATAAGATGGTCGGGACAGGGCCCCGACCTACCCGTACTATACAACAAAAGAAAATGATGTAAACCTCTGATTATCATGCTCCGGATGACAGGAGCTGATGACTCTGTGCTTGCTATGATCACGAGGGATCGACTCCTCATCTATAGGTACCTGCAGGCAAGTAATGCAGCACCCCAAACGGGTGTCAGTACCACTAGTACCGAGTATGCAAAGCAAACTGAACATAACTGAATGTAAGCAACATAACTAGAAACTCTGAACAATGGGAAATATCTAAAACTTTCTGCACAGATGAATTCTGAAACAAGCGTATTTGTACGGAGAGTAAGGTAGGAGCATACCTGTCATCAAGGCGACCTACTGTTTATCGGCTAATAGATATCAAGTATATACATATATATAAAAGACAAGGACCTATACCAGCCCCCATAAACCGAAGGTTCCAACCAACACACAATCTATATACCCCTACCCAGGTCAAAACCATTCAAAAATAAATCACTCCACTCGTCTACTAACTACGAGCACCTCTACCGGCCCCCTAGGTCTCCAGCTCGGGCTATGGTCTCTGATATAAATAATTGTGTCTGAGCCCGAAGGACTCCTGTACTGTAAACTATAATTTGTATCTGTATCTGTATCTGTAATCTACCCCCTGTGCGCAAGCGCACAACAGGGTAAGTTATACTGCTATGCTGATCAGCCTGATATAGGGAATGCTCCATCCCATCTTCGTCCTACTGCGGACGGCATACCACTCCTTGGAGTGGCGTATCCCCACCCTTATGGAGGGTCGACACAGTTACCAACCCAGGGGCGGTGAGGACGCTCAAAGGGTGCCCTCATAACACAAACAGGTCTCAACAAACAATAAACACATATAGCAAACATGTGTAAACTAAAAATACTATTTGTACTCTGATTTCTCATTCTGAACTCTTTTCTATGTTATACTGATTCTCATACTGAACTATACTATATCTGAGATATTATCTAACTGTCTGACTATACTGTAACTGAGATATCATCTGACTGTCTGATATTGCTTTACTAACTTTGATTCTGAATATATATATCATAACATCATAAAACATGCTTGCTAAATTCAAACTAGACTCAATTCTCGACTTATGAGTTCTTTCTTCTATACATCATGCTATCTACCGTACTGGATTACTAACTTGCCGAAGGAATTAGCTTTACATAGCTTCGCTTCGGAGTTCCCTACTAATTGGCGTAGTTCGGTCAGTATTTCTACTATTTCTCCCAACTGCATTCATATACATATCAATTAGAGCTGAATACGCTAATATTCTAGAAGAAAACATCACTTTCAATACATATATAGCCCAAACTTTGGCTTACCGAAAAACGGTCGGAAACTCGCTATTTCTCGAAAGTCCAGAAGGGAGAAATACTCACTTTAGGGCTAGGAGTATATTGACACTAATTTGGAGCAATTCCACTTACCTTAGCTCGGTAGCACGATGATTTGCCGGTCAAATTTCATGAAACTAAATCCGTAGGAATGCTCCTTACTGCTTAATACCTCGGTATCTAGAGTTAATTTGAGTTTGGACCGCATTTGACAGCGTAATCGGACAAATATTATCATGGAACCTTCATTCTCTCTGTTTTCCCTCAACTTCTCTGGAAAATTATATGAAATTTAACATTAAACCCGAAGTTTGAGGCTTATATACTTGGGCCTGGACAGGGCCTCCATGACACGGAGCCAACGCGGAGGCCCTCCCTCCGTGACACATTGCCATCGCGGAGGGGCTCTACCCCGGCTCCTTCCGCGATGGTTCAACGGATTTCTTATCCGGTCTTTCCCCGGGCCTTTTTCTAGCATGTATGGCATTCAAAAACTCTTAACCAACATGCGAATAGGCCATCTACATGTCGAGAATTTACGGGGTGTAACATTCTTCCCCCCTTAAGAACATTCGTCCTCGAATGTGAACTTCTATTTATAAGAATTCTCGACTTACTCAAGTTATTTCTAGAAAAAAATTTTGGCACAGTTTCCCCTGTAATATGGACTATCTCGAAAACCTGAAATGCAGAAAAGCCCTATATAGGTACTCCACACAATACTATAGCATTCATCAGACAAAAGATTGGAGTCGATTATCTCATTTATACGTATACTATAAGGCGCCGCATAAAATAACAATAATAACGTACCTCTTGACTGACTAGGCTTGAAACAAGTGAGGATATATGATTTTCATATCTTCCTCTGCCTCCCATGTCATCTCCTCTCGGTTCCTATTACGCCACAGTACCTTGACAGATGCAATATCTTTAGTTCTCAACCTACGAATCT
This sequence comes from Datura wrightii, assembly GCA_035772735.1. Classification (NCBI taxonomy): domain Eukaryota; kingdom Viridiplantae; phylum Streptophyta; class Magnoliopsida; order Solanales; family Solanaceae; genus Datura; species Datura wrightii. The sequence continues at coordinate 149,212,667 of JASDFA010000001.1, read as the reverse complement.
GTCTGTCTAAGATAGCTACTGGAATCTCTTCATAGGCCAGCTCTTCTGTGACCTGGACATCCTGGACTGGGACTACTCTAGATGGGTCTCCGATGCACTTCCTTAGCATAGATATATGAAAAACTGGATGAACGGATTCTAATTCTGGAGGCAAGTTCAACTCATATGCTACTTGGCCTATTCTTCGACGAATCTGATAAGGCCCAACGAATCTCGGACTGAGCTTACCTCTCTTACCGAATCTCATCACCCCTTTCATCGGAGATACATTCAGAAATACCTAGTCATTCACATCAAATTCTAGGTCTCTGCGCCGCACATCAGCATACGATTTCTGGCTTCTCTGTGCAGTCAGTAGGCATTCTCTGATAAGCTTTACCTTCTCCCCTGACTGTTTAATAATATCTGGCCCAATCAGCGCTGACTCTCCCACTTCACACCAGCCTACTGGCGATCTACATTTTCGCCTTTTTAGTGCCTCAAAGGACGCCATCTGGATAGCTGAGTGATAACTATTATTATAAGAAAACTCAATCAGTGGAAAATGCTCATCCCGGCTACCTCCAAAGTCTAGTACACACGCCCGTAGCATATCCTCGAGCATCTGAATAGTGCGTTCAGCCTGTCTATCTGTTTGAGGGTGGAATGTTGTGCTCAAATTAATCTGCTTTCCCAGACCTCTCTGAAACGACGGCCAAAATCTAGCAGTAAATTGTGCTCCTCTGTCAGAGATATCAGATACTGGAACACCATGTAATCTAACTATTTCTTTGATATACAATTTGGCATAATCCTCGGCAGAGAAAGTAGCTTTCACTGGCAGAAAGTGAGCTGATTTCGTCAATCTATCAACTATTACCCAAATGGAGTCATATCTATGTTTGGTACGGGGTAATCCTGCTACAAAGTCCATGTTCACTGCTTCCCATTTCCAGAGAAGCACAGCTATGTCCTGAGTCTATCCGCCCGATTTTTGGTGTTCCGCTTTTACCTGTTGGCAATTAGGACATTGGGCTACAAATTCTGCTATTTCCCTCTTCATACTAGGCCACCAGTAGATTTCCTTGATATCGTGGTACATTTTTGTCGCGCCTGGGTGGAGAGAATAGCGGTCGTAATGTGCCTCATTCATAATCTGCTGGCGGAGCCCTGAAATATCTGGAACACAGAGGCGGCCCTTACATTGCAACACTTCATCCTCAGTTATCTGAAAATCTGGCGCTTTCCCTTGCTGAATCCTGTCCTTAAGCTGGACCAGGTCAGGATTTTCATATTGCCATTCTTTTACCTCCACAACTAATGACGACACAGCGGTGTTCTGAATTACCGCTCTGTTGTCCTCTGTTTCTTCTACACGAACAGCTAGGCTGGCTAATTGATGTATTCCTCTGACCAACTCTCATTGCTCGGGCTGAAAATACACCAAACTTCCCATTGATTTACGGTTGAGAGCATTTGCTACTACATTGGCTTTTCCCGGATGATACAGAATGTTCACGTCATAATCTTTCAGTAACTCCAACCAGCGACGCTGTCGCAAATTCAACTCCCTCTGGGTGAAGATACTGTAGGCTCTTATGATATGTGAAATTATTCACATGGACGCCATACAAGTATTGTCTCCATATCTTTAAGGCGTGGATCACTGCAGCTAATTCCAGGTCGTGGGTAGGGTAATTCTTTTCGTGTTTCCTCAGTTGTCTGGAAGCATATGCAATCACTTTACTGTGATGCATCAACACACAACCCAACCCAATACCTAATGTGTCACAATACACTGAATAACCCTCTGTACCTTCTAGTAATGCTAACACTGGAGCAGAGGTTAATCTGTCCTTTAATTCTTGGAAACTCTGCTCACATTCCTCTGTCCACTGAAACTTTACTGCTTTTTTGCGTCAGCTTAGTCAGAGGTGCCGCTATAGTGGAGAATCCCTCAACAAACCTTTTGTAATATTCCGCTAATCCCAGAAAACAGTGGACTTCCGTCGGAGTGGTAGGTCTAGGCCATGTTTTGACTGCTTCTATTTTCTGCGTGTCAACTTGTATACCAGCATCCGACACAATATGCCCCAAGAAGGCTACTGAGTTCAGCCAGAATTCACATTTGGAGAACTTAGCATACAACTGGCGGTCCCTAAGAATCTGGAGCACTGTCCATAAATGAGCCTGGTGGTCTGCCTCAGAGCGAGAATACACCAGAATATCATCGATAAACACTATCACGAACAGGTACAGATATTGTCTGAAGGTGATGTTCATCAGGTCCATAAATACTGCTGGGGCGTTCTTCAACCCAAAGGACATAACTAAGAATTCAAAGTGGCCATATCGGGTCCTGAAGGTTGTTTTGGGAATGTCTCTTTCACGAACTCGAACGTGATGATATCCGAATCGTAAGTCAATCTTAGAGAAATATCTGGCCCCCTGTAACTGATCAAACAAATCATCTATTCTGGGAAGCGGATACTTATTCTTGATTGTAACCTTATTTAGCTACCGGTAATCTATACACATGCGGAGCGAGCCATCCTTCTTTCTCACAAATAGAACTGGCGCACCCCACGGTGAAGTACTCAGCCTGATAATGCCCTTAGCTAACAGATCCTTCAGTAGCTCCTTTAATTCTCTGAGTTCATCAGGAGCCATACGATACGGGGGGATTGATATAGGTTGAGTGTCTGATAGTAAGTCGATTGCAAAATTTATTTCCCTTTCTGGGGGAATACCAGGTAACTCATCTGGAAATACATTAGGGAATTCATTCACCACTGAAACAGACTGCAGTGTCGGAGACTCTACCCGAACATCCTGAACCCTAACTAGGTGGTAAATACATCCCTTAGCTATCAATTTCCTAGCCTGAATGTAGGAAATAAACCTACCTTTTGGCGTAGTTGTGCTGCCCTTCCACTCTCGCATTGTCTCCCCTGGAAAGTGGAATCGAACCGTCTTGGTCCAACACTCTACGTTGGTATAGCACGGCACCAACCAATCCATACCCATAATGGCATCGAAATCAATCATCTCTAGTTCTACCAGATCTACTGTAGTCTGACGATCAGCAACCTCTATTGTACACCCTCAATAAATTCTTCTAGCTATAATGGAGTCACCGACAGGTGTAGATACTAAGAAGGGCTGTTGTAACAATTCTGGTGCAACACTAAACTTTCGAGCCATAAATAGGGTAACATAGGACAAAGTGGACCCTGGATCAATCAGTACATAAGCAGGGCATGAGCAAATAATCATCATACCTGTTACCACATCTTGAGACGCCTCTAAGTCCTGTCTCCCTAGTAATGCATAGCTACAGCTTGAGCCTGTACCTGAACTAGAGGCTCCTGATCTACCTCGGCCTCTACCTGTTGATCTTGAGGGCCTACGCCCTGCCGAGGTTACTGGAGCTCGTGGCCCTGCTAATGTCCTGTTCTGGCTATCTCGGCTACCTTGCCCCCTGGCCGGACAATCTCTCATCAAGTGCCCCTCCTGCCCGCATATATAACATCCTGAGGAGCCATATCTACAAGCTCTGATGTGAGGTCGGCTGCAAATAGGGCAGGGTGGGGGTGTCTATCTGCTCTGCTCTACCCTCCTCTGCTGAGATGAATCCACCGTTCGAGAACTGCCACCAGACTCTGACGGCCCTCGACGATTAAATCTACCCCTCTACTGTTGTAGTGGAGGTGGGGGTCTAGGGGGCCTGTCTGACAACTGGGGCCTGGGTCCTCTCTGAATCTCCCTCTATATTTCATCTGGTCTTTCCCTGCGGTGCTGCTCCTGATCTGCACCCGGGCAATGTCCATATCTTCCTATAATGTAGCTGTCATGCATGCCTCAATGTATTCTGGGTTCAGACCCATAATAAACTGGTGGACTCTAGATGGCATGGTGTCCACAAAAGCTGGAGCATAGCGGGCTAAGGAGTCAAACTGTAAGGCATATTCTCGTACGCTCCTCGCCCCCTGCTTCAAGTGCAAGAACTGATCCATCCGGGCCTGCCTTATCTCCCGTGGAAAATAACGATCCAGGAAGGCCTCCGAGAAGTTGGACCAGGTCGGAGGGGCAACATCTCTCCCTCGAGACCTTTCCCAGCTCTCGTACCATAATACAACTACGTGTTACAACCGGAATACTGCTAACTCAACTGATTCTGCAGGTGTCACATGCATAACCCAGAAGATTCTTTGCATCTGATCTAGGAAATCCTGGGGGTCCTCTGCTTGATCTGACCTTGTGAAATATGGGGGACCCCATGCCAATAATTCCCTGACCCTCGAATTGCTAGACCCACCCGATGGCTCTGCTGTTACAGGTGGCACTGACTGGCGCTGAGTGGCCATCATTTGTGCCAACATAACAACTGAACTGTTAACCTTCAGGTCGGATGGTGTAGGTACAGGAGCTATCGGAGGTGGTGTTGTTCCGAATGGCTCCTTGTGAGATGGGGACTGCTAAGAAGGCTGTGATGATGCCTCTATATCGCCCTCAAATTGGGCTGATTCTAAATGAAGCTGACGCATCCTGCAGGTGCCTTCTCCTGCTGCGGTATCCAACCTTCTACCTGTGGCAGGGTGTCGCTGTTCTTCCATTTTTATCTGTAGACAAAGAATATGATAAGTTTTAAGAACTCGACCCTATACTGTACCACTCTACAGCACGACTGAATAGGAAGAAAGAGTAACAATCCTATCATGCCTTGCAGCCTCCTACCTATAGTATGTGGTGCACAACACATCCATAGACAAGACTCTACTTAGCACAGCTTGCAGACTCCTTGGGACACAACCTGCTCTGATACCATGTTTGTCACGCCCCACCTTGGGAGGTATGACTGGCACCTGGTGCCCTATGAGGATCTGAACTGCTAGACTACTGAGCCTAAGCACATCTGGTGCCTGGCTGGCTCTAACTCTAATTCACGGAAACAATGGGCAATATAATGGCTGTAAATACAGCCTCCGGCCGACTAGGCCTATAGCCACCTGTACTATAACATCAGCTAACCAGAATCATATTCATATAGGGGAACCTATGCGGGCCGACAAGGCCACCATGCTGTCTACCTAATTCTAAATCAACATAACAAATGCTGAACAGCTACGTGACCGGCAAGGTCACCACTACTGACTGGATAAGGCCTCACACGGCCAACATAAGCAACTAAACATATGCACGGCCCCACACGACTAGCATAACTAACCACAAGGAAATATATACAAACTGCAATCCTCTAGGAATACTGATAAGATGGTCGGGACAGGGCCCCAATCTACCCGTACTATACAACAAAAGAAAATGATGTAAACCTCAGATTATCAAGCTCCGGATGACAGGAGCTGATGACTCTGCGCTGGCTAGGATCACGAGGGATCGGCTCCTCGTCTACAGGTATTGATCGTGGGCAAAAATAGCATGCCCGAGTGATGCTTTATACCTTAATTTAGTCTTGTTTATCTAAGTTATTTTATAATTTTTCATGTGATTATATGTAAATGTGAATATATACTAACCAACATGATTAGTCCTTGTTTTTGAAGGTTAATAATGCATTTGAGGAGCTAATTCATGATTTGGTGAAGTGGAGGAATGGAATCAAGAGCAAAACGAGAAAGTCAACAAGAAAACATGCAATAACTGGCACCCTGCGCGATAGGGGCCATGGCACGCTGCCAACGCGGCAACACTTGGCCAAAAATTGCATTTTTTGGCACATTCCAGTGAGGGTACACGTTACCAACGTGTCACGGAGGTCAAGTAGGGCGTTCAGCTCCGTGACACGTTGTTGTTCCACCACAGGCCAAATTTTGCAATTTTTCAGCATAGTATAAATTGAACCCTTAGCTCCTAAAATCATTTGGTCACGATTTTATTATGGAAAACTACCTCGGAGTGAAGGGAGAAGTGGGAGAACTCATCTAGGGTTTGTCAAATTCCCTTCTCATCTACCAAATTCATGTAAGTATGTTAGTTTAGTAGTAGTTAGTATAGTTTTACGAACATGAATGGCAAGAATCCTTCCTCTAGGGTTGAAGCCATGAATTATGATTGTGATTTTATGAAATTATTTTGGAATTAAGTTATTGATTTTTGTTTTCGTCTTGCATTCTGGATTGTTGGTAGTTTTTATGATTGATCACCATGAAAGCATATTTGTTAGCTTGAGTAATAGCTTGAGAAAGCATTACCTAGGTCAGGACATGAGAATGTGAGGAGCACGTTTGTATCTCGGGAGAGATTTTTTTGTCAGGATAGAAATATACCTAACATCGTGCTTGGTTGAGACACGGGGGTTATGAAAGACCAACTTGGGATGTCACATCACCACTCGAAGAAGTAGTTGTGAGGCTAAGTTGAGTTAAATGGTTAGACGCACGAAAGTCCCTAATCGTTTCCCCGTAAACCACAACATAATTGATTGCCCGCGACTAGAAATTAAACTCCTCGCTCACAATGATGCAGTGAGGCTAGATTGCCGTGTTTAGAGGCTCGAAAGACCATAAACATGCAATTCTAATTATGTGAAATAACAATTGATAGTTCCATGCTTAACCCATTGCAAATCGTAGTATCACATGATTAATTGGTTTTAACTCTATGTTGCTCCTAGAGTAATTTCAGAATACTTCGTTGACCCAAACATAGACTTAATTAATCTCGATCAAAAATGTCTATAACAAACACTTGAGATATTTAAGATCACACTAGAAATGGATAGTTAGAGGAATGGGTCCAGTCCCTGTGGGTTCGACAATCCGGTTCTTAAAAAGAGCCACTATATTACTTGCACGACCCGCACACTTGCGGACGCGCGAATCGGGCACGTCAAGTTTTTGGCGCCGTTGCCGGGGACTAGGCAAGATTTTGATAATTTATCTATTTTTGTGTGATTTTTGAATTTCCTAAAGTGTTGAAAAACTTGGTCTTAGTCTGTTTATTTGCAGGTGACAGGTTGTCCTGCCGAGCTGGCTAGAAATAGAGAGCTTGTGGAACCGTTGCTTGAACCTGAACGTCAAATCCATTTGCGAAGGAGAGTAGCTCTAGAGCAAAAGCTAAAGGGACTTCAAGAAAAGGTACAACAACAACCACCCGCGGGACAAGTACAATTGTCATCAGAAGCAATGGCAGCAAGACCAGTTCGCGAAGTGGCAATCCCACTAGCGACGAATGTGACCTCTAGCATCCGTAAACCAGAGCCTGGAGGGCACTTTGAGATTAAACAGAACATGGTACAACTGTTACATTCTAGTGGTCAATTCACTGGGATGGCACATGAGGACCCGCAGCAGCACCTACAGAGCTTTTTAGAGATTAGTGACACGTTCGTCCCCACCGGCGTGTCCACAGATTATGTCCGAATGAACCTCTTCCAATTTTCACTATTGGGAGAGGCGAAAAAGTGGCTGAAGGCTGAGCCACCGAACTCCATAACTTCATGGAATGACTTGGCTAAGAAGTTCCTTATCAGATTCTTCCCTTTAGGCAAAACTGCAAGGTTGAGAAGTGAAATACTCAGTTTCAAGCAGAGGCCTGATGAGAACTTATATATGGCTTGGGAAAGATTCAAGTCATTGTTGAGAGACTGCCCCCATCACCAGCAATCAAATGAAGTGCTGGCTCATACCTTTGTAGAAAGTCTAGACCCACACACAAAAATATTACTAGACTCTGCATCGGGTGGGCAAGCCTTGGATAAAACATACAATGAGTTGTACTTGTTGAACAGAATTGCACAAGGAAATCCAGAGTGCCACAGCGAGTCATCAAGGAGGGCAGGAAATAGATCGGGGTTGATAGAAGTAGATGGTTTGAATGCCTTGGCAGCACAGTTAGCTGTGTTCCAGCATCAGATGATGACTCAGTTGAATAAACTGAGTATGAACCAACACCAGGGCCAGGTTAACGCAGTTCAGCAAGCTCCGAGTTGGTGCGAAATTTGTGGTAATACTGGGCATAATGCAGAATCTTGTGGAGCCAATCCGGAATCAGTCAATTTTGTTGAGAATGTGCATAGGAATCAGAATATTGGGAACAACTCCAACAGAAATTGGCTGGGCCACCCGAATTCTTCTTGGGGTGGAAACCAAAAATAGAATTATATGCAACCTCAACAACAACAGTATCAGCAGAATAGGCAGAATGATGGGCAATTGAGTAGCAGCATTGAGGAAACACTGCAGAAAATTATGGAGACCCAAAATCAGTTAGCGGAAAACCAAGCGAGGATGGCAACAGACTTAATGAATCAGCAAGTAGCCACCCAAAATCTTGAAAAACAAGTGGGTCAGATAGCAGCTGCTCAAAACATGAGATCACAAGGGGGATTACCCAATAACACACATCCTAACCCCTGGCAGATCAATGCCATCAGTCTGAGAAGCGGTAAGCAATTAGCTGATGCAGTGCCAAAAGAGCTGAGAAAGGGGGTGCAGCCGGAGTTGGTTAGACCAGGACCATCCATCAACATGGGAGATAATCAGAGTGCTGGGCCACAAAATGCGCAACTTTCATTGCAGCCAACATAAAGACCACCACCACCATTCCCTCAGAAATTCAGAAAGAGCAAGGAGGAGGAATGCTTCAAAAAGTTCTTTGAGAGCTTCAGAGAACTTCACATAAATTTGCCTCTTCTTGATGTTTTGCAGGGAATGCCCAAGTATGCTAAATACTTGAAGGACGTGATGGCAAACAAAGTGAGATTGGTGGATGTCCAGACTGTAGCACTGACTGAGGAGTGCAGTCATAGGGTATTGAGCAAAATGCCAAAGAAGCTCAAAGACCCAGGGAGTTTTATCCTCCCCATACAAATTGGTAAATCTAAGGTGCTACGAGCTTTGTGTGACTTAGGGGCAGCAGTTAATCTAATGCCCCTCTCCTTATTCAACACCCTGGGGTTAGGAAAACCGAGGCCGACAAGGTTGATGCTGCAGCTGGCGGACAAGTCGCGAGTGACACCTGATGGAATAATAGAGGACCTTCTCATCAAAGTAGGTAATTTCATTATACCTGCTGATTTTATTGTCTTGGATTTTCAGGTTGATGACCAGGTACCCCTGATCTTGGGACGGCCATTCTTGGCCACCGGTGGAGCGATGATTGATCTGAGAGCAGGGACCCTGAAAATGAGGGTCAAAGATGAAGAAGAACTCTTCCGCGTTTACCAAGAAATGAACCCGTCCGCACACTACACTAACCTTTGTCAGGTTAGTGTGTTGGCAGAGGATGAGTGTGGGGTGGAGGATTCCATAGGTGCACGGCCAAAGGCAAGGTCAAGTGTTCAGCCCGAGTCTTATAGAGGACTTCAAATTGAGAAGAAGTTGGAGAAAGAGAGGAACAGAGTGGAGTCTGTTTCCTCTAAACAGCAAAAGAAAAGGATATGGTTCTCGAAAGAGAACCCAGGTATGAGTATGTCTTGAAAAGGACAGTCCACGTCGTGCCACGACGTAAAATAAGGCGCTGCATGGGAGGCAACCCAAGGGTACCTCAGGTACAATTCGTAATTTTGATTTTTGTGTTGCTTTTGTTATTTTCATTTTGTTTGTGTTTTTGGTGGAAAGTTAAGCATAGATGGAGGGAAGTCTGAGTACCGAGACGGTGGAAGCTAAAGAGCATGGAATAGAAGAAGTGTGGGGTCGAACAGCCATCTCTGGAACTTGAAAAGAAAGCATGCTTTTAGCGTGGCATAGAGGCTCAGGGAGTATTTCTCATCCTTTAAATGTTAATTTGAGGCTATGAGGACATAGCAAGACTTTAAGTGTGGTGTGAGAAAAATTTCTAAATTTTTGTGCTTAACAAGTTTTTGGTGAATGTGGTGCTTCTGTGAAATTTGGGAGAAATTTGAAAATATTTTGTGAATTAAGCATGACTTCATCACCCGTTGGTTTTTCTTTTCGGTTCTTTTCCGACGGGGGGGTCTTTGAACCGAAGAATAAAATTTTTCTTTTTCTTTCCTTTGTTTGTATATAATGTTTTAGTCATAGTTAGGGACTGTTTCCGACGATGGATGGATGACGACCGTCTTGAGGAAAAAATGGTCGATAGGTTTTGGGATTTTGAAACCATAACTAATTGGTGCTTGATGTTCTTGTTATGTGCTATACGTGATTGGAAGATGCAAGTATGTTCAGTGTGAAGCATGCAAGTGTATAACTTTGTTTGAGACACTTAGGTTCTTGAATTTGACTCAATATGATTGAAGCTTAATTTGAACTCTTGTGATTAGCTGAGTAAGAGTCTACTGAATATGTCTTGATTTGAGCATGTGCCATGAGTGTAAGGTTTTTGAGTATTCTGTGCTATTGTGGATTGTCTAGAACTTGCCTAGTGTGTTAATAAAACGAAATGAAGGCTGTGAAGTGTAGGAGATGATCTAGGCATTTCTTTGAATGAACCAAATTTTTATCCCTCATTTTACCTACCTTGAGAAAGTAATCCTAGTTAGCCCCATTGAGCCTTGAGCCTATTATTTGACAGTTGCAACATAAGCTTAATCCTTTTTCTTTCATTAGCCTTGAATTTGATCCAAAACTCCTAAGCGCTTAAGGGAAAAATATGAAAGAGTAAAGGAGTGAAAAGAAAGGAAAAGTAGCAAGTTGTAGAAGTGGAGAAAAGGACAAAGGTGCACTTGTGTGAAAATGGTTGATTATTATTAAGGAGTTAGAAAACAAATTAATGAAATTTTTTTTATAGAGCTCCTTACTAATATGCTAAATGTGCCTAAAGAAATGGGGGAACATAAGAGGAACAAGAAAGATGAAAGGAGAAAAAGGCAAGGTAAGGGAAGGGAAGTTCGTAAGGAGGGCGTAATGTATTAAAAGATAGTCACTCTTACTGTCCATAATAGTACCTGCCTGTCCCTTAGCCTACATTACAACCCATTAAGTCCTACTTGATCTTACATTCACACATCCTTAAATTAGTGGAATAAAACACTAAGGGCAAGCTTATGGGTCATTACATGATGCATGTGAATTCTTTGTGAGACTGAGCATAATTCTATTCATGTACCCACACATGTTGTGATTTAAAAAATTGTTTTTGCGTGTGATTGGGTAACTCTCTTTCCGTGAGGGGCACATGTTGAATGAAGGATATAATTCATGTGGGATTTCTTAATCAGTTGATTTGCATGAGTTTGCTAAGATTGAGAGTCGATTCTTGAGGTTAAGAAGTCTTAACATAGTTGTACTTCATTTCAATGATCAAATCGTGCATGCTCTATCTTTAGCTTGTTATCTTACGTAATCATTGTAGTCGTAGCTTGAATATTCTTGCTAAATGAGTTATGGATGAGTCTTCATATGCATGAGATGTAATAGGTTGTTCGAGGACGAACAAGACTTTAAGTGTGGGGTAGGTGATCGTGGGCAAAAATAGCATGCCCGAGTGATGCTTTATACCTTAATTTAGTCTTGTTTATCTAAGTTATTTTATACATTTTCATGTGATTTTATCTAAATGTGAATATATACTAACCAACATGATTAGTCCTTGTTTTTGAAGGTTAATAATGCATTTGTGGAACTAATTCATGATTTGGTGAAGTGGAGGAATGGAATCAAGAGCAAAACGTGAAAGTCAACAAGAAAACATGCAATAATTGGCACCCTGCGCGATAGGGGCCGTGGCACGCTGCCAACGCGGCAACACCTGGCCAAAAATTGCATTTTTTGGCACATTCCAGTGAGGGTACACGTTACCAATGTGTCACGGAGGTCAAGTAGGGCGTTCAGCTCCGTGACACGTTGCTGTTCCACCACAGGCCAAATTTTGCAATTTTTCAGCATAGTATAAATTGAACCCTTAGCTCCTAAAATCATTTGGTCACGATTTTATTCTGGAAAACTACCTAGGAGTGAAAGGAGAAGTGGGAGAACTCATCTAGGGTTTGTCAAATTCCCTTCTCATCTACCAAATTCATGTAAGTATGTTAGTTTAGTAGTAGTTAGTGTAGTTTTGCGAACATGAATGGCAAGAACCCTTCCTCTAGGGTTAAAGCCATGAATTATGATTGTGATTTTATGAAATTATTTTGGAATTAAGTTATTGATTGTTGTTTTCATCTTGCATTCTGGATTGTTGGTTGTTTTTATGATTGATCACCATGAAAGCATATTTGTTAGCTTGAGTAATAGCTTGAGAAAGCATTACCTAGGTCAGGACATGAGAATGTGAGGAGCGCGTTTGTATCTCAGGAGAGATTTTTGTGTCAGGATAGAAATATACCTAACACCGTGCTTGGTTGAGACACGGGGGTTATGAAAGACCAACTTGGGATGTCAGAAGTAGTTGTGAGGCTAAGTTGAGTTAAATGGTTAGACGCACGAAAGTCCCTAATCGTTTCCCCGTAAACCACAACATAATTGATTTCCCGCGACTAGAAATTAAACTCCTCGCTCACAATGATGCAGTGAGGCTAGATTGCCATGTTTAGAGGCTCGAAAGACCATAAACATGCAATTATAATTATGTGAAATAACAATTGATAGTTCCATGCTTAACCCATTGCAAATCGTAGTATCGCATGATTAATTGGTTTTAACTCTATGTTGCTCCTAGAGTAATTTCAGAATACTTCATTGACCCAAACTTAGACTTAATTAATCTCGATCGAAAATTTCTATAACCAACACTTGAGATATTTAAGATCACACTAGAAATGGATAGTTAGAGGAATGGGTCCAGTCCCTGTGGGTTCGACAATCCGGTTCTTAAAAAGAGCAACTATATTACTTGCACGACCCGTACACTTGCGGACGCGCGAATCGGGCACGTCAGGTAGCTGCAGGCAAGTAATGCAGTGCCCAATACGGGCATCAGTACCACTGGTACCGAGTATGCAAAGCAAACTGAACATAACTGAACGTAAGAAACATAACTAGAAACTCTGAATAATAGGAAGTATCTGAAACTGTCTGGACTGATGAATTCTAAAACAAGCTTATCTGTACAGAGAGTAAGGTAGGAGCATACCTGTTATCAAGGCGACCTGCTGTTTATTGGCTAATAGATATCAAGTATATACATATATATAACAAACAAGGACCTATACCAGCCCCCATAAGCCAGAAAGTGCCAACCAACACACAATCTATATACCCTTACCCGGGTCAAAACCATCCAAAAATAAATCACTCCACTTGTCTACTAACTACGAGCACCTCTACCGGCCCCCTAGGTCTCTAGCTCGGGCTATGGCCTCTGATATAAATAACTGTATCTGAGCCCAAAGGACTCCTGTACTGTAAACTATAATTTGTATCTGTATCTGTATCTGTAAGCTGCCCCCTGGGCGCAAGCGCACAACAGGGTAAGCTATACTGCTATGCTGATCAGCCTGATATGGGGAATGCTCCACCCATCTTCGTCCTACTGCGGACGGCATACCACTCCTTGGAGTGGCGTATCCCCACCCTCATGGTGGGTCGACACAGTTACCAACCCAGGGGCGGCGAGGACGCTCAAAGGGTCCCCTCATAACACAAACAGGTCTCAACAAACAATAATCACATATAGAAAGCATGTTTAAACTGAAAATACTATATGTACTCTGATTTCTCATTCTGAACTCTTTTCTATGTTATACTGAATCTCATACTGAACTATACTATATCTGAGATATTGTCTGACTGTCTGACTATACTGTAACTGAGATATCATCTGACTGTCTGATATTGCTTTACTAACTTTTATTCTGAATATATATATCATAACATCATAAAACATGCTTGCTAAATTCAAACTGGACTCAATTCTCGACTTATGAGTTCTTTCTTCTATACATCATGCTATATACCGTACTGGATTACTAACTTGCCAAAGGAATTAGCTTTACATACCTTCGCTTCAGAGTTCCCGACTAACTGGCGTGGTTCGGTCAGTATTTCTGCTGTTTCTCCCAACTGCATTCATACACATATCAATTAGAGCTAAATACGCTAATATTCTGGAAGAAAACATCACTTTCAATATATATATAGCCCAAACTTTGGCTTATCGAAAAACAGTCGAAAACTCGCTATTTCTCGAAAGTCCAGAAGGGAGAAATACTCACTTTAGGGCTAGGAGTATATTGACACTAATTTGGAGCAATTCCACTTACCTTAGCATGGTAGCACGACTATTCACCGGCCGAATTTCACGAAACTAAATCCGTAGGAATGCTCCTTACTGCTTAATACCTTGATATCTAGAGTTAATTTGAGTTTGGACCACATTTGACGGTGTAATCGGATGAATATTATCAAGGAACCTTTGTTCTCTCTGTTTTCCCTCGACTTCTCTGGAAAATTATATGAAATTTAACATTAAAACCGAAGTTGGAGGCTTATATACTTGGGCCTGGACAGGGCCTCCGTGACACGGAGCCAACGTGGAGGCCCTCCCTCCGTGACACATTGCCATCACGGAGGGGCTCTGCCTCGGCTCCTTCTGTGATGGTTCGACAGATTTCTTATCCGGTCTTTCCTCGGGCCTTTTTTTAGCATGTATGGCATTCAAAAACTCCTAACCAACATGCGAATAGGCCATCTACATGTCGAGAATTTATGGGGTGTAACACAGCTCGCTTCATTCCAGCATCAGATTATGACTCAGTTCAATAAACTGAGTATGAACCAAGAGCAGGGTCCGGTAAATGTAGTTCAGCAAGCTCCAAGATGGTGTGAAATCTGCGGCAATAATGGGCACAATGCAGAATCATGCGGGGCCAATCCGAAGTCAGACAATTTTGTTGGGAATGTTTAAAGGAACAATTAGAATTTTGGGAACCATTACAACAAGAATTGGCAGAGCCACCCGAATTTTTCTTGGGGTGGAAATCTAAGGCAAGGTTACCAGCAATCTCAACAGCAGCAGTATCAGCAGAACAGGAAGAATGATGTCCAGTTGAGCAGCAACATTGAAGAGACGTTGTAGAGAATTATGGAGATACAAACCCAGTTAGCAGGGAATCAGGGGAGGATGGCATCAGATTTGAAAAATCTGCAATTGGCCACCCGCAATATAGATAAGTAGATGGGTCAAACAGCAGCTGCTCACCACATGAGACCACAAGGAGGACTACCCAGTGACACAGAGACAAACCCCCGCCGGGTCAATGCCATCAGTCTAAGGAGTGCCAGGCAATTAGCTGATGCGACACCTAAAGAGAAGAGGAATGAGGTGCAGCCGGAGTTGGTTAGAAAAGGACCATCCACTGACAAAGGAGAGAATCAGAATGCTGTGCAAAAAGATGCACAATCATCATTGCAACCAGCACAAAGACCACCACCATCATTCCCACAGAGATTCACATAGAGCAAGGAGGAGGAATGATTCAAAAAGTTCTTCGAGATTTTCAAAGAACTTCACATAAATTTGCCTTTGCTTGATGTTTTCCAGGGAATGCCCAAGTATGCTAAGTACTTGAAGGATGTGATGGCCAACAAAGTCAGATTGGTGGATGTCCAAACAGTAGCACTGACCGAGGAGTGCAGCCACAGGGTAATGAGCAAGATACCTAAAAAGCTCAAAGACCCAGGGAGTTTTACCCTACCTAAACAAATTGGTAAAGCTGAGGTGATACGAGCACTATGTGATTTAGAGGCAGAAGTTAATCTAATGCCCCTATCTTTGTTTAATACCTTGGGGTTGGGTCAACCGAGACCAACGAGATTGATGCTGTAGCTGGCAGAAAAGTCGCGAGTGGCACCGGATGGAATTATAGAGGACCTTCTCATCAAAGTGGATAAGTTTATTATACCCACTGATTTTATCATATTGAATTTTCATGTTGATGACCAGGTACCCCTGATCTTGGCCATTCTTGGCCACTGGAGGAGCCATTATCGATGTAAGAGTAGGGACCCTAAAACTGAGGGTCGAGGATGAAGAAGAACTCTTCCGAGTCTATCAAGAGATCAACCCACCCACACATGACAGAAACCTTTGTAAGGTCAGTGTGTTCTTGGAGGATAAGTGTCGGGTGGTAGATTCCATGGGTCCACAACCAAAGGAGATGATTAGTTTTCAGCCCGAATCTGATAAAGGGCTTCAGTGTGAGAAGAAGTTGGAGGAAGAGAGGGACAGAGTGGCGGCTGTTCCCTCGAAAAATAAAAAGAAAAGAAGATGGTTCTCGAAAGGGAACCAAGGTATGAGGATGTCCTGAAAACGATAGTCCACGTCGTGCCGCGACGTAAAATTGGGCGCTGTTTGGGAGGCAACCAAGGTTATCACAGGTATAATTTTGAATTTTTATTTGTGTTGATTTTGTTTATTTTCAACTTTTGTTGTTTTTGGTGGAAATTTAAGCACAGATAGAGGGGAAATCTGAGTACCTTGGAGGAGGAAGCTAAGAAGCATGGAAAAGGAAAAGTGTGGGGTCAAATGCCCACTTGTGCAAATATGATGAAAAACATGTTGTTAGCTAGGCCTAGAGGCCTCAGGGAGTATTTCTCATCCTTTGGAATTTTAATTAGATGCTTTTGGGGACATAGCATGATTCAAGTGTGGGGTGAGGGAAATTTAAAAAAAATTTGTGCTTAATGATTTTGGGTAAATTTCGTGCTTGATAAGCATTGGTTAAGAAAAAATTGTTGAGTTGAGCATGACTTCACCACCCGTTGGTTTTTCTTTTCGGTTCTTTTCCGATGAGGGGTCTTTGAACCAAAAAAAAAAATTTCTTGTCTGTACATAGTGTTTTTAGTCATAGGTAGAGACTATGTCCGACGATGGATGGATGACGACTATCTTGAGGGAAAATTAGTCAATAGGCTTTTGTTTTTGAACCCGTAGCTAATTGATGGTTTGATGTTCTTGTTTTGTGCTATACATGATTGTAAGATGCAAGTGTAATTAGTGTTGAAGCATGTAAGAAGTGTATAACTTTGTTTGAGACACCTAGGAGCTTGAATATGACTCGATGTGATTAAAGCTTAATTTTGAATTCCTGAAATTAGCTGAGTTAAGAGATGGCTGGATATGTCTTAAATTGAGCATGTGCTGAGAGTTTAAGGTTTTTGAATATTCCATGCTACTGTGGAGTGTCTAGAACTTGCCTGGGGTGTATACAAAATGAAATGAAGGATGTAGAGTGTAGGAGATGATTTAGGCATTTCTTTGAATAAGCCAAATTTCTAACCTCGCCTTACCTACCTTGAATGTTGGATCCTAGTTAGCTCCATTGAGCCTTAAGCCTATTCTTTGATAGCTACAACATAATTCTAATCCTTTTTCTTTCATTAGACTTGAATTTGATAGAAAACTCATAAACGCTTAAGTGAAAAATCCGAAAGAGTAAAGGAGTGAGAATCAGGAAAAAGATGGAAAAATAACAGTTGTGGGAGTTGAGAAAGGTCAAAGGTGCACTTATTTGAAAATGCTTGAGTATTGGTAGGGAGTAAGAAAACAAATGAATAAAAGTTGCTTAAGTACTCCTTACTAACAAGATAAGTGTGCTTAAGGAAATGGGAACAAGAAGAGGAAATTTAAGAGTGAAAAGCAGGAGGTGAAGTAAGAGAAGAGATGTCCATAATGAAGGTGTGATGTATTAAAAGCGCTTGGGGAAGATAGCCACTGTTATTATCCATAATAGTACCTACCCGTCCCTTAGCTTACATTAAAAACCATAAAGTCCTACTTGATCTTACGTTCACACATCCGTAAATTAGTGGAGTAATACACTAAAGGCAAGCTTATGGGTCACTACATGATGCATGTTAATTCTTTGTGAGAGTGAGCTTAATTTCCATTTATATACCCATACATGGTGTGATTTGAAACTTTGTGAGTGAAAATGGGTAACTCTCTTGTGTTGTGAGGGCACATGTTTATTGAAAGATAAAATTCATGTCGGATATCTTGATCGTTTGATGTGCATGAGTTTGATGAGATTGAGAGTCGAATCTTGAGGTTAGGAAATCTTAACATGGTTGTATTTAATTTTAATGGTTAAATCTTGCATGCTCTATTTTTAACTTGCTGTCTTAAATAGTCATTGTAGCCGTAGCTTTAATTGTCTTGCTAAATTAGTTATGTGGGAGTCTTAATATGCATGAGATGTAAAAGGGGTTGTTCGAGGACGAACAAAGATTTAAGTGTGGGGTAGTGATATTGGGCATAATTGCGTGCCCAAGTGCTATTTTATAACTTAGTTTAGTCATGCTTGTCTATTTATGCATTTACATTCTCATGTGATTTTATGTAAATTTGGATAGATACTAACCAACATGATTAGTCCTTGTTTTTGAAGGCTAAAAATGCATTTGAAGGATTAATTTATTATGGTTAAAGTGGAGGAATGGAATGGGAAGCAAATTGCAAAAGTCGGCAAGGAACCATGTCGTGCTAGGCTAGCCGCGCCAGGCAACGTGCCACACTGTGTGTGTGCCGCGCCCAGCGCCGTGCCACACCAATGCCAGGCGCGAGAAGAAGGCAGCAAGCAGGCCACCTGCGCGCCAACGCCATGCCACGCCAGGCACATCTCTGCGATAGTGGCCGTGTCATGGAGGCCATCGCGCTGCACAGGCAGCGTGCCACGCCGACCATCACGCAATCTTCAGCTGAGTGTCAATTTTAAGTAATTTCCATTGTGCATTCGTGATATATCCATGTCACGGAGGTAAATTGGCGCATCCACCTCCGTGCCACGGAGCCATTCCATGACGGGCAAAATTTTGTACATTTCCTATTTACTATAAATTGAACCCTTAGCTTCTAAAATCAATTTGTCACAAAATATTTTCTGAAAACGATAAAGAAGCAAAGGGAGAAGTGAAGAATTCACCTAGGGTTCACCAAATTTACCTTCTCTTTTATCTGTTATTGTAAGTACATTACCTTAACGATGTTTTTGAGTATTTGTACGAACATGAGTGGCTAAAACCCTTCCTCTAGGGTTGAGGCTATGTGATATGATTGTAATTGCATGAATTTGTTTTGGTTGGAGTTGTTAATTGTTGTTTTGTCTTACATTCTACTTTATGGTTGTTTTTGTACTTGATCACCATGAAAACAAATGCGTTAAGCTTAGGCAAAAGCTTGAATGAGCAACACTAGGCAAGAACAAGAGAATGTAGGGAGCAAGTTCTTATCTTTCGATATGATTCGTGGTTAAGATTGAAATTATACCTAATTTGCCTTGCTTGGTTGGTAAAACGGTATGATAGCAAGACACCGACTTAGAATTTTCACTCCACCACTCATAGAAGTAGTTGTGAAGCTAAGTTGAGTTAAATGATTAGAGGTACAAAAGTCCATAATCAAGAGCATAAACCTCGTAAACCACATCCATGTAGTTGAATTGCCCACGAACTAGGATGTCACATCCCCGCTCAACGATATAGTTGTGAGGCTAGTTTGTCGTGTTTAGAGGCTCGAGAGACCATGAACATTGCATTTTCAACTATCTGAGATAACAATTGATAATTTCATACTTGAACCATTACAAAGTGTAGCATTGCATGATTATCCGGCCTTAGCTCTAGTTGCTTCTTATATTGTTTCAGATTATTTCTGTGACCATCCCTAGATTTAATTATAATTTAACGAAAACTTATATAATCAACACTTGTGAGGGTTAATATCACACTTGAACTTGATAATTTGCTGAATTGGTCCAGTCCTTGTGGGTTCGACATCTGGCTCTTAAAAAGGGCCACTGTATTACTTGTACGACCACGTACACTTGCGAGTGCGCTGGAGCGCAACAGTACCTGTTGAACTCATAATAGCTCATCTATAGGCTCATATTGGACATGAGCCACTCATATAAGAATAATAAAGTTTCTCATTTGTTATCAACATATCTCAGTATGTTCTCAGTTTAGTTGATGTCTCCTAAGCACACGCAAGCGCACATTGTCGTCAAGTAATATAGGATGGTGAAGTCTCGATTACCGATCTCTCAAAGGTTTTCCAGATTACTTGTTTAAAGTTAAATCTTTATTTTTCTATTCTAACAATGGAGATAAAAATGGGGAATAGTTTGGAGATTAAACTATTAAAACTTGAAATGAAAATGAACTAATAAAGTAATGTTTCTGCAAACTTGTATTATACTTCAAATGGTGATGAAAATCTAGGGAAATGGCACTTTCGCTTTAGGTTGAGTTATCAAGACTTGATTACACTAGAATAATTCGTTCTAAGGTTGCTAGTTGAAAGTTACTATCCCATTTCTTGCCACTCTCCCGAGCATCCAAAATCTATCTCATGAACCCTAACGCCTATATCCCTATGGTTGCAGGAGAAACATGAAACGATGGTTATGCCTACTTGTATATAAACTAAACAAGGTTGAAGGGTATATCCCTATCCTCATCAATTTCTAACTTTCAACCCATGGGCCAAAGGATCTTTGAATTATTATTTTATATCAACTTTTAACCTTTTCAGTTCCCTCTTCCGAGTTCAACCAAAAGTCAATAGATTTATTCACAAGGTGATCAGTCTAGCGAATAAGAAATTAAACTAAGTAAATATAAAAACCTTTAACGAATAATCAAAACTAGAAATAAACAATCTTTCAAACATCAACCATAGCTATGGACAAAACCCTAGAATGGGAATTTAGTCACACATGTTCAAGACGGAAAACAAAGATATCATCATCATTCAAAATAAAATCATAGAGAAAAGAAGAAACGTAAGTTAAGAACTTGTATCTCCTCCAAAGTTGTGTAACAACCCTTACAATGATCAAACAAAATGATGTCTAATTACTAACAAATGACTTAGATGTTACATATATAGGTGATCCCTCAAATGACACTTTTTTCTTCATGTAATTAGCTTCAAAATTCGTAAAATCCATCCCAAAATGGGTCTGGCACACTGAGCCCTTTGTATCCCCAAGTTTGGCTTAATTTTCCTCTAAAGTTTAGCTCCAGGCACCCCACACCAGCCATAGCACCAAGGTGTTAGACAAATTTCTAAACCTCGAGATCCTCCGGGCGCCGCACGCCACTCAAAGCACTAGAGTGTTAGGAAAATTTTAGAGCGACTAAACCCTCTTGGCGCCCCACTACATCCACAACACCAGAATGTTGGAAAATTTTCCCAAGTCTGCGTGCTTCGGGCATTCCTTGCCTCTCATCTCGCCAAAGTGCTGATCAATTTCTACTCTGATGTTTGGGACCTAGTGCCCCTAGATACCCATAGCACCAACTTTGTGTAGATTTCTCTGAAGTTTAGGGGTTGGCGTGCCTCGCCAGTTATAGCCCTATGCTGACTTTCATGAACTCTTCTTTCTTTACCCCATGGGTCATTTTTGAGTCCTATTTCCTTGGTTTCTTCCTCAAAACATCTAAAAATATTTGTTTGCTCAAAAGACACATGAAAACATGAATTTATCATTTCATAAGGATTATGAACTCAAAACAAGGAAAAATATTGGTCAAAATATGGCTAATGGGCATAAGAATATGCCCAATATCACCAGCCTGCACTTAAACCGTTGATCATCGTCGAACAATTCTCAACTCCATGCACAAACTCATATTTTCTCACCACTTGTCACCTCTATCAATTCACACTCAACAAACTAGAATAGAGCATATGATAAAGTGGTTCATCAGCTTATAATAACTGACATCAAGCGCATGCAGAGTTTTCACATTCAAGACTACACAACTTCAATAACCGACACATTTTTTTAAAAAACGAGGCCAACATGATTAAGTATGAAATATGCCCCATATAGTACACTGTCTTAGAGATCTTACGCCCCTCACTTTTATTGATGTTCCTATCTAAAATTATTAATGCAAAGCATGGAACATAATAAGCAATGCACACTCACACTCATAAAAGATGTATCAAACATATGTCTAATACCATGAACTTGCCCTTTAAGTACACTTAGACTGCTTAAATATTTCATGAGACTAAGATCAAAAGGATTTTTCTTGGTTGTAATATCAGCTAAGGGACAGGTAGGAATGATCTTTCTTTGATAGTGACTACCAAGCCTAAGCACTTTAAAGACATTTTTTTCATCTTTCAAGTCCACCACTCTTTACTTTATTGTTCACCCTTCCCTCTACTCTCCCTTTTATCTTTTCTTTTCATGCTTTTTTATTCCATATTTGACTGCTAGTTTCTTCTTATAGAATCACTAAGGATATTCACTATTAACCCTCTTTCCTTCATTGTCCTAGCAGCAAGTAAACAACATATTTTGGGAACTCTTTCTTCCTACTTTCCTCACATTTTTTCTCTTTCCTTTCCCTTATCATTCATACATTGGTGGACCTTCACTTTTAAGTCTCAAAGTACCTAAGACTACTTTGGATCAACAATTTTGAGGTCACACAACAAAAGAGAATAGGCTACTTTTGTGGCTAAGAAAAAGAATAAGGCTTATGGCTCAAGGGGGTTAACTAGAGAAAATATCCAGGAAGGTAAAATAAACATGGAAAACATGGTTTTTTCAAAGAAACGCCTTACTCATCTCTTGGCTCTTTAACAACTAGCTGTCATACATACACTAAGACACGTTCTAGATGATACATTATGTACAAAACACAAAAATTAAGCTCACCTCACATGGAATTAAGACTCTACATAGTTTTCTATAGTTACGCATTCCTACAATCATATTGAATGATATTTTTCATGATTAAACCCTACAAATGTATTTAGTCGAGTGAAAGAACTATGTGTGTCTCTCATTGAATTCACACTTATGCAATTAAGATGACCACATTAGTAACTCAAGCATATCCATTAAGTGGAATGTCAAAGAGCACATAAGTGATTTATGTTTGACTCAATCCTAAAAATAAAAAAAATGTGACTAATTTCCCTTAAGATAGTCATCGTCCATCTATCATAGGGAAGGGTCACTACTCTATAAGGACACAACAAATAAAAAATTATAAAAATTTTGACTCTAAAAATAAACTAAACAAACTCAACTACCAGAGATGAATAAATCATCCAAACATCACAAGGGATCATCCAGGTTATCAGTCATCATCAATACTATCTATTACAAACCATACCTAATCAATCACGGAGAAACCACCATAGGAAATGACAACAAATGCTAAAGCTAATAAGAATATAGACACTTAAATGTGCACATTATCCTCAATATACACACAAATATATCAAGTAGGTAGAGAAATGGAACTCCCTGGGATGCCATGCACATTCATCATCATCATCAGGATTGTACTCCTGATCATCGTCATCCTCGCCATCAATCTGCATAGCTCCCGTGGTGGCATCATCCTCCTCGTCATTGTCCAAATCATAAACCCCTTCAGTAAGAATCGTGGCCTCATCATCATGAAGTGGCTCCTCAAATGTTGGTCCCACTCGACACATCAGAATCGGTCTCTCAATAAGTGGGTACCACTCCTCAAGGGCCACCATCTCCTCCTCAGTAGCAGGTCGCCCTCTGATCCTCAGCTGCAAAGCTAACATGTTGAACATGCGGCCTCTCCGACTATCATCCCGGGCTTAGCGATCAGCTACCATGAGAGTTAGAGATGTAGAAATGATGGCCTTCTTTTTCTTCATGGCATCCATTATTTTGCCGGCTTGATGCCCTGGTAGAGGTAGGTGAATGTTTGCTTCTTGTTCCTCAATTCCCCCCATCTCAAAAACTGGGTTAGGAGACTGCCATAACAGTACTTCCACCTATAGTTGTCCCTTGATCTCCTCATATTACCTCTAAGTACTGTAGAAAAATTGATTGGTGGCCCTTTTATTAGCGTGTATACTAGAACGACTCTCTCTTTAGTGATGTTTGTTATGTGTATCCTAGGGAGAAACGTGGGACGAATAATCTTAACCCACACTTTTGCCTCCTTATTGAAGTACGAGAACAAAAGTGTAGATTGAGTGCCATTATGGTCCCTTGCCCAACGGGCGAGTAAGTGCTCACCAAAAATAGTATTGCGAATGTCGCAATATGGAGCCTTTTCTAGCAGAATGATGTACTCGGATGGGTTTACACAGGAGTTCTACAAAAGGCATTGAATCTCTTAAAAATGAAATGAAACACCTAACCCCATAATTTAAACTTGGTGCTCCCTAGAAAAGAAGTATCCTAGTTTGTATAAAATTCCATCACCAAAGTGAGGTTGCACTCCTCAGGCTCGGCAAAGATGTAGCCAATCCCAACTCATGGACCTTGTCCAGGATTATGGGGAACTCAAGTGCGAGGCAGCCTTCGACAATTCAATTCTCAAGAGCATATTTGTCCTCCTTTTGTGTGTTGAACTATGTTAGTCAATGAGGCTCAACCGCATTTTCTCCAAACCTTCTAGTAGGGGCTCCCTTGATTGATGAACTAGATCCTTTTTGTTCCTTTTCGAAGCTGCTTAAGACCCTTGTTAGCTACCTCTATTCCCTTTCCTTTGTCGTCTTTCGATGCCATTACACCTGCCAATTACAACCAAGAACTTCACAAGATTAGTTCATGAATAAAAAGGTTAGCTAATTAGGTGTAACGGGTGCAAAGTGATCCCATACGTAATTTGCTAGCATAAGCATGAGAATTTGTCAAATAAGGTACTCAAGACATCCACCATTATGATCCCAAATCTCAACATCCAAATTATTCACTAACTTCACACTACAACCATGTTCATGAATTTTTTCATATCTATCCTCTTTTTTCTTTTCTTTTCAAGAATGCCGCACTTTGGAAATTCCTTTCACCATTCCACCTTTAATTCATAATTCAAGTTACCCACACATGGAAGTAGTTGCAATAAATTCATTCAACAACCAAAATAAAATTTACGATAATCCATAATTAATTAACATGAATTTTTTGTCACCCAAGCGTACGCAAGCGCACGTCGTCATCAAGTAATATAGGACTGGAAGCACTGATTATCGTACCCATATAGGCTTGTTAGATCAATCATTATAAGGTTATCACTTTAATTTCACTATTCTATCAAATAATTAAAATGGGGATTGGTTTGATAAATTAAGCTATCAAAACTTTGAATATGAAAATAACTAAAAATGATTGTGAGCTTGATTGTATTTTGATGATGATGAGAGTCAAGGGCAATGGCACTTGGTTGGTTTCAAGCTAAGTTTTTAAGACGTAATTACACTAGTATGATTTTTCCTATGATTGGGGCATAGGAAAAATGGGGCATAAAGATGGAAGGAAATCCTTATTGAAAACCAACATACCTGATTAGAAAGGACTCCCAAATAGATCTTGAAGATTGCAGTTCTCGAAAGGAACCCTAGATGATCCTTGAGCTTGAGAGATGAAGAGGAAGAAAACTCACGGATGGTGTTTGAAAAAAAATGGGGGCTTAACCTATTGAAGACTACTTCAGTGGCTCAAGCATAGCCACTAAGTGGAATGTCAAAGAGCACATAAGTGATTTATATCTGACTCAATCCTAAAAATAAAAAAAATGTGACTAATTTCCCTTAAGACAGTCGTCATCCATCTATCATAGGGAAGGGTCACTACTCTATAAGGACACAACAAATAAAAAATAATAAAAATTTTGACTCTAAAAATAAACTAAACAAACTCAATTACAAGAGATGAATAAATCATCCAAACATCACAAGGGATCATCCAGGTTATCAGTCATCATCAATACTATCTATTACAAACCATACCTAATCCATCACGGAGCTGCTACCATAGGGAATGACAACTAATGCTACGGCCTACTAAGAATATAAACACTTGAATGTGCATCGTCCTTAGTTTACATACAAATATATCAAGTAGGTAGAGAAAAAGAATTTATTGGGCTGCTACGCATAGACATCATCATAAGTATTGTACTCCTGATCATCGTCATCCTCGCCATCAATCTGCATGGCTCCCGCGACGGCATTATCCTCCTCATCATTGTCCAAATCATTAACCCCTTCAGTAAGCACAGTGGCCTCATCATCATCAAGCGGCTCCTCAAAAGTTGGTCCCACTTGACGAATCAACATCGTTCTCTCCATGAGTGGGTACCACAAGGGCTGCCATTTCCTCCTCGGTAGTAGGTCAGCCTCTGATCCTCAGTTGTAAATCTAACATGTAGAATATGCGGCCTCTCCAACTATCATCCCGGGCATGGCTATCAGCTACTATGAGTGTTAGGGTTGTAGAAGTGATAGCCTCCTTTACCTTCATGACATCCATTATCTTGCCTTCTTGGTGCCTTGGTAGAAGTAGGTGAAGGTCTTCCTCTTCTTCCTTAATTCCCCCTCTCTAAAAAACTAGGTTAGGAGTTGCCATAATAGTACTTCCACCTAGAGTTGTCCCTTGATATCCTCATATTACCTCTAAGCACTGTAGAAAAATTGATTGGTAGCCCTTTTATTAGCATACATACAAGCACGACCTGCTCTTTAGTGATGTTTGTTATGTGTGTCCCAGGGAGAAGCATGGCACAAACAATCTTCACCCACACTTTTACCGCCTTGTTCAAGTAGGAGAATGGAGGTGTAGACTGAGTGCCATTATGGTCCCTTTCCCAATGGGCGGATGAGTGCTCACCACAAAAAGTATGGCGAATGTTGTAATATGGGGCCTTGTCTAGAAGAATGATGTACTCTGATGGGTCTACCGCAGGTGTTCTAAAGATGGCATTGAATCTTTTAAAAATTAAACGAAACACCTGACCCCATAGTTTAACCTTGGTGCTCTCTCGAGAAGAAGTGTCCCAATTTGCATAAAATTCCCTCACCAAAGTGAGGTTGCACTCTTTAGGCTCGGCAAAGATGTAACCAATCCCAACTCATGGACCTTGTACTGGATTATGGGGAAATCAAGTGCGAGGCACCCTTCATCAATTCAATTCTCAGGAGCATATTTGGCCTCCTTTTGTGTGTTGAACCATGTGAGTCAATGATGCTTAACCGCATTTTCTCCAAACCTTCTAGTAGGGGCTCCCTTGATTGATGAACTAGATCCTTTTTTTCCTTTTCGAAGCTGCTTGAGACCCTTGTTAGCTACCTCTATTCCCTTTCCTTTATCAGCTTTTGATGCCATAACACCTGCCAATCACACCCAAGAAGTTCACAACATTAGTTCGTGAATAAAAAGGCTAGTTAATTAGGTGTAACGGGTGCAAAGTGACCCCATACTTAATTTGCTAGCATACTCATGAGAATTTGTCAAATAGGGTACTCAAGACTTCCACCATTATCATCCCAAATCTCAACATATGAATTATTCACTAACTTCACACAACAACGAAGTTCATGAATTTATTTCATATCTATTCTCTTTTTTCTTTTTTTTTAAGAATGCCTCACTTTGGCCATTACTTTCACCTTCTCACCTTTAATTCATAATTCAAGTAACCCACAAATGAAAGTAGTTGCAATCAATTCATTCAACAACCAAAATAAAATTTACTATAATCCTTAAGGAATTAACATGAATTTTTTTATGTCACCCAAGCGCACGCAAACACACGTGGTTGTCAAGTAATATAGGACTGGAAGCCCCGATTATCGTACCCACAAAAATTTGTCAGTTCAATCATTATAAGGTTATCACTTTAATTTCACTATTCTACAAAACAGTTAAAATGGGGATTGGTTTGAGAAATTAAACTATCAAAACTTTGAATATAAAATTAACTAAAAACGATTGTAAGCTTGATTGTATTTTGATGATGATGAGAGTCTAGGGTAATGGAACTTGGTTGGTTTCAAGCTGTGTTTTCAAGACGTAATTACACTAGTATGATTTTTTCTATGGTTGTTAGTTACTATCCCATTGCTTGCCATTATCCCTAGAATCCAAGAACTATTTCAGGAAACCTAATGCCTATATACCTTTGGTCGCAGGAGACCAATGAAACAACGATTATGCCTACTTATATTTTAACTAAACGGGGTTGAAGGATATATCCATATCCTCAACAACAACAACTTCTATCCTATCACCAATGGTTTAAACGGTATTTGAATTCCAACTTTGTATTTATCTTTAACCCTTTCGCTTTCCTTTCCCAAATTTAATCGAAAGCCAACGGATTACTTACAAGGTGATCAATCTCATAAATAGTAAATTAACACAAATAAATACAAACAACCATAATTGAAGAATCAAAACTAGATTAAATTAGTATTTCAAAAATTCAACCATCTACTATGGCCATAACCATAGAATATACGTTTAGCCACTCATTGACAAGCGGAAAAACAAATACTTAGACATTATCATATGAAAATACAAGTAAAGGAGAGAAAAACTAGTGTAGAACTTTTTCTTCCTTCCAAATGGCTTACAAGCCTCCACAACTGAACTACGAAGTTTTAAAAATGATTAAGGACTGACTAAAGATTCTTAACAAATGACCTAAGGCTTATATTTATAGTTGAGCCTTCAAATGACGCTTCTTCCCTCCAAAACATGGCTTTAAAATCAACCTTTTCTGCCCCGAGAATGACCCTGGCATGCCACCCCACCTATCTCGCCATAGACTAAGTCAAATTTCCAACAATTTCAACTCTGGATAGGCCGTGGCATGCTGCCCCCTCTATCTCGCCAAGGTGTTCATCAAATTTCTCTGTGTCTGGACACCTCTTGCGTGGGGGAGCCACTCATCTCGCCAAGGTTTGTGAAGTGCAATTCTCTGAAGTTCAAGGGTTGGCACGGGGCGCCAGCCATAGCACCAACTTGAAGTTTTGTTCTCTGAAGTTGGGGACTTGGTGCGGGGCACCAGCCATTGCACCAGGCCCTTCAACTCCTCAAATTTTCACCCCTTGGATCATTTTGAGTCCATTTTGCTTAGTTTCCTTCTCTAATCAACTCGAATCGTTTGTTAGCACATAAAACACACACACACATGAATTTAAGCATAAATTAAGGATCATGAACTCAAAAAATGATCAAATATGGGTAAAACATGAAAAATGGGCATAGAAATATGCTCAACATCATTTTTCAACAACTCACGATTCTTCATATTCAAGAATTCAAGAACTATGCATTTTCTCTCTCTATAATCAATGTTCCACCCGTCAAATTCATGAAATTCAATTCATCACCCCCTTCAT
Source organism: Datura wrightii (assembly GCA_035772735.1). NCBI lineage: Eukaryota > Viridiplantae > Streptophyta > Magnoliopsida > Solanales > Solanaceae > Datura > Datura wrightii. The sequence continues at coordinate 149,183,678 of JASDFA010000001.1, read as the reverse complement.
CCCCACAACTTCAAATCATTACATTTAACCAAAAATAAGAAACCTAACAAGGATATCACATTATCATGGAAGAATATGAGAGATTAAAGCTAATGATACCCACATTATGAAATTCAAGGTTTTCTCAAAAAATGGTGAATTTGGGTCTTTAACTTGGGGAAGAAGGGTATGGGGGCATAATTTTTACACTAAATAACCAAGAAAGAAGATACTTACTAACTTGAGTTGGAACTATTAGCTTCACCAAGCTTCTTGGAGAAGACAACAATGGGGGAATGTGGAGAGGGAGAGGTACGACCTACTGAGGGGAGGAAAGAGAAATATATTTACTTTTTTGCTTTTGATTTTTAGTGAGAGGGGATGAATGAAGATTTAAAATAAAGGTGTGGGACATGGGATTTTGGTAATTTTAAGGTCCTTGGGTCAAATTTGACCCTTTGGACCAAAAAAATTTTGGGCATCACATAGCTGGCATGGTGCGCTAGTCACCTCACCACACACTTAGAAAAAAAATTTCTTCGTGGACTGGATCTGGAACGGCGCACCCATGTCAACAACCTGAAAATTTTTTCTTTTCTGAGGATAACCTTTGGCTCCCCACTCCAGGTATCTCGCCCCACACATAAACTTTTCCAGCTTATTTTCCCCACAATTTTTGCCTCTAGAGCCTTGTTCATCTCCATAAAACATAAAAAATTTAGAAAGATGGGTTGCCTCCACCAAGTGCTGCAATTATAGTCATGGCACGACATTCACGGGTTGCCTCGCATGCAGCGCCTAAATTAATTTCATGACACGATGAAAGTCGCTCTCACTCCTTCATTCGAGTGAGATAGTTAGTATCCTGAAAACCTACTAAATTCTCATGTAGCACATGCTGCTCAACAACTCACTTACACCCTCCAAGCTCTACCATTGGCTTCACTGTGAAGTCCTAATAGTGAGGTGGTATCCTTGCCACTCTATAAACCTCTCAAACTTCCTCCTGACCACTCACAGTCATTAACGTCTTGCACGAATTCACCTTTATAACTACATCGGCAGTGGCTAAGAATTTCCTCCCCAAAATGAGGGGAATTTTTGCATCTATTTCGTAATCCAGGATTATGAAGTCCACCAATAAGATGAAAGGTCCCACCTTGATCAAGACGTCCTTTATGATTCCTTCAGGATAAACAAAAGACTGGTTAACAAGCTGCAATGACACTATGGTAGGATGTGGTTCACCTAAACCCAAGGTACTAAAGAAGGATACAGACAACAGAATAATGCTCGCACCCAATTCACATAGTGCTGAACCAATTTCCCTACTCCCAATAGCAACCAGAATAGTAAAGCTCCTGGGCTTTTTAGCTTCTTAAGAATTTTGTTCTACAGCCGAGAACTACACTCTTCTATAAGAGCCACATTCTCAAACTCCATCATCCTACTCTTATTTTCCACAATATAATTCAAATACTTGGCGTACTTCAGAACTTCCTACAAAAGCTCCACCAATGGAAAGTTAACATGTACATGCTTCAATACATCAAGAAATTTCTAGCAGGCTGAGTCCTCTTTCTGCTTCTTAAACCTTTGTTGAAATTAAGGGGGTGTTCTAGCTTCTACATACTTCGTCTTTGAGTTTCTTAACTCACAAACCTCCTGTTTGGACATCACGACCTGCTCTTCATCAACTTTCTTATCTTTGGGGATCACCTCACCCAACTCTTTACCACTGTGTAAAGAAATTGCTCTCATGTTTTCCTTGGGGTTCTTCTCGGTGTTACTCGGAAGTTCCCCTTGTGGTCTGTTGGTCTGTTAAAGGACTAATTGCCCCATCGGTCTCTCCAGCTCATGGATAGACTTTTGTATCTCATTAACCACCTAAGTCTGTTGAACCATCAACTGCTTCATTGTTTCTTCTAATGAACTACTCGACTGCTAGCCCCGAGGCTATATATTATTGTTCTAAGGTCTTTTAAAATTTTGATTCACTCCCCATAAGGGATTAGTTGTATTCCTATACCCCTGGTTGTAAGATTACTTGTAAAACCTATACAATGACCTTGTTTTCCTACAAATTATACAGAATTTGGGTTTAGTGGACAACCTGAATAAGTGTAGCCTTCTCTACATACCTCACATGATGGTGGAGTCTGAACCTGATAGACCTACCGAACCTGACTTCCGGCTAGTGTGGTTACAAGCTTGCTGATCATATTCACCCAACTAACTAATATATGCTCAGATTACTGCTACACCATCTACCTTAAGCTTTCCAGGCACCTTGGCTGCTGTGAATCCTCTCTACCTGAGTCCTAATAGTCTTGACTCCCCACTGACATGAGATTCAATAGATCATCTAGTTCATCATAGCTCTTGGATGGAATTTGTCCCTGTGCGGTAGCATCAATAAAGATATTTTACTCCGGTTTTAGCCCTTTTATAAACTTGTGCCCAACAATCTCCTTCAGCTGCATGTGGTGTGGGCAATTTCTCAAGTAGCCCTTGTATCATTCCCAAGACTAAGCCAAGGTTTCACTATCACTCTACACAAAAACAGAGATCTTCTCTCTCAACTCTTTTGTCATCCTTGAAGAGATGAACCTGTTGATGAATTTGTTGGAAAGAACATCCCAAGTGTTGATGGATCCTTCTAACTCATTCTAAAGCCACTCCTTGGCTTCACCAATCAACAAGAACCAAAATAACATGATCTTGACATACTTATCTGACACATTCTGATAGTGAAAGTTCTCACTCAGCTCCACGAACATCATTAGATGTCTCAAGTCTATATATCTCCAACAGTTGAGAAGAAATCTTGATTATATGGAGAAGCTAGGGGACAAAATATGTGATGATCTATTGTGGTACAATATAGAAAGGTAGTTCAAGGTCTACTTCAAGACCTTTAGCTATTATGATGGTGTTGATAACAACATGGATGAAAGCTTCACTTCATGGATATTGGGGCCAAGACACAAGATTATCATCACAATGCTTGAGGAAAATAAGAGTCAAAGTGATGAGAAGAATAGGGCAAATGAGGGAGTTTTCCAATACTTGGATAACTGACATTTCTCCATGGCCCCAAAAGTATTGCCAGAGAATACATCTAAGTTAATGGGTCAAACCTGCTAAAAACATAATACATAACTAATAAACATGCATAACGGAGATCATGACGAACAATGGGAGATTCGCCATATTTCGACACTATTACAATAGAGCTTATATGATCCCAACTATTACACTAAACTGGGCAGAGCCATCCAAAGCCTTGTCAGGGCTAAGGGCACTATATGATATCTATATCAAGTTAACGGCCCTTTTAGGGTAGGGCAAGCTCACAAGGGAGGTCCTAAATTAAATGTGGAATCCTACGTTAGCGCGTAGTTTAGAGACTTGGGGTTCTCATGAACCCCTGGTCTACTCGGTGCTAGACACTACTCCAAAAACATGCAAAGTGCTCACCATTTTTCACGACCCGAACATAGGTCAGGATCGAGACATGGGAAAAAGAACCCTATGAGGCTCCAAGTCGAACCATGGCATGAACATGATAACTAGAATCAACATAAATAAATGCGAAAAACTAACACTTTAAATAGTGGAAGTTTGAAAATGCAATAAAATCTGAAAAATGGAAAACATAATATTGATCCAAAGCTGAATACATACTATATCTGATGAGCCTCTATAACCAGACGAGTTGATAGGACAAGACCCCAACTAACTCACTAATAAACTGAAACTGAAAGTAGTGATAACAAGCTGATAACAAGGTCCTCGAAGGATAAGGACTCACCAATAGAATAAGAATGCTAACTCTCAGAATCTGGCTAGCAGCAGAATTGAACCTGAATATATGAGCCTGTATCATTAAATGATACAGAATAGAGTATGCGGTCAGTTCTTGGAATGTACTGAGTGTACAATGTAATTAAAACTGTTAAGTAAGTAAAACTGAATTCATGCATATCATAAAATATATTCAAGATAAGATTCTAAGAGTAAGGCTTGCATGATATTATTTGAAAACATGATTTAAACATACTGAGTATCATAATTGATTGGAATTACCCAAAGCTGAAACTGGTAATCATAAGTAAAATTGAATATTAGGTCAAACCTGCTGAAAACATAATAGAATAACTGATGAACATGCATAACTGAAAATCATGAGGAACAATGGAAGACTTGTCATATAACCGACATCACCATGATAGAGCTTACATGATCTTGACTATTACACTTAAATGGGATGAGCCGTCCAAAGCCTAGTCAGGGCTAAGGGCGCTACCATGATATCGATATCAAGATGAAGGCCCCTCAGGGGTGGGGAAAGCTCACAAGGGAGGTCCCAAATAATCTGAACATACCTACATTGGCACGTAGTTTTGAGGAATAGGGTTGAATGAACCCCTAACCTAATCGGTGCTAGACAGTACTCTCAAAGACATGCATATGCTTTCCATCATTTTTCAAAGAAGTTGAATCATAATAATACATGTATAATCTGAGAACATATAATCAGAAGCCTCGACTCAACCATACCACAAGCTAAAAAGTGGGAGTCTGGACTCCAAAATCATGTGGTAAGCTATAACATGAAATTGAAGCAAGTCATGAATCATACTTGATCATATGGGCTTGCCCAAAACTTAGACATGCTTTGAAATAGATTCAATAGTCAAAATTCATGAATATAAACATTGGTAATTCGAAATCATACTTTCATCATAAACTTTTCATCATACTTGAAAATATCGATCATAATCTCAACTCTTCATGAACTTTCATAATAGGGCATCAGAATTGTAAGACTTTGAAATCATAAATTTTAATATTGAAAACATTATAAAATATGCCCATGAATCTTAAAACAACATTGGAAACATGAATATAATTTTTCGATGATAGATTCCTAGAGAATTTAACAAATTGGATTAAAACCCCATAGATTCATCAACTTAGAATTCCATAAATTAAAAGAGGATTTGGGCATGGAGTGAAGGAATACTCCCATTAAATACCCTACATTCCTTGGTAAATCAGATTTACACTCTTCTTTGAGAATCCAAATGAATTGGAGAAGGAATTGGTTAATTTCTATAGCTTCATCTCCAAGGAAATATTCTATACTTGTCTGCATGGAATGGTAAGGCATATAATATGTTAAGCACCCTTCTAACTATGCTTAAAATGTCGTAGTTTGGAACTTAGGAGCATATGAATTACTAGAATACCATTAATGAAAAATCTAGAAATTGAACACTGCCAGTGACCACGAGTTGTACCTCCTTACCACGACTCGTTGTTACTATCCTTTACTGCCTCTGATGAAACCTGCGTTCTGGACTTTTCTACCAGTCACACCATGACTCATACCTTCATTTAATGAGTTGCGAGTTCCATCCATTACCATGACCGGGAGAATTTCCTACTCCTTGCAATGAGCACTTACCATGATTCGTTGTTACTTACAATGAGTCATACTACGACTCATACCATCCAAATCTGGTACTGCGGTGAAAAACAACGACTCCAACCTATGACCCATTACATCATCCTACAGGTTGTACCTTGACTCATTATTCCAAACCCCTAATTCTTTAGCTACTAACCACGACTAATGACAACAAGTCTTCACATCAACCAACGAGTCGTACCATGGCCCATTAGTCCAGACCTTCACACTTAGCAGCTTAACATGACACCCACTAACTATTTGTTACTCCTTTCCATGACTCATGCCATGAGTCATTTTGAGTCAAAATCTCATATTTTTCTGTTGTTCTCAATTAAAATTCCTGATTCTAGTCTTAGACACTTTTGGGGTATTACAATATCTCCTCCTTGGGAACATTCGTCCTTGAATGTGAATGAACATACTGAAAAGCTAGAGAATAGAACTGACATCTCAATACTGAACATCTAAAACTAAAAACTGACGGAGTGACAAACTTTAAACTGAAATACATGACTGAACTGAATTCAAGAATCACACATACATACATTGACATGAAAGAAACTGGAACACATGAACCGCACATGAAAATGCATAGAGTTCGAAGGAGGAAACTAATACCTCAAACTGGAACTGAACCGGAAGGGAATAGATAGGGGTATCTAGTCATCATATGTGCTTTGGCTTCCTGCGTAGCTCACTCAACATGTTGATTCCTCCATAAAACCTTTACTGAAGCTACTTCCTTGTTTCTTAGCTTCTGAACCTGATGATCAATTATTTCAATCGAAACCTCTTTATAGCTGAGGCTATCCTTCACACCTACGCTCTCCACCGGGCCAACCAAGGCTGGGTTCAGCCATGCACGTCTTTAAAAGCGACACATGGAAAACTGGATCTACCAAAGCCTATTCTGTGGGCAACTCCAACTCATAGGCCACCTTGCCAACATGTCTTATGATCCTGTACGGGCCAACACACCTGGGGCTAAGATTCCCCTTCTTTCCGAACCTCATCACTCCCTTCATGGGAGACCTTCAAAAACACCCAATCATCCACTTTGAACTCAAGCTCTCTCCTCCTCACGTACGCATAGGACTTTTGACGACTCTGAGCTGTTTTTGATCTTTATCTTATAAGTTGAACTTTCTCCATAGCCTCATGGACTGAATATGGTCCTATCTATGTAGCTTCACCTACTTCAAACCAACCAATAGGCGATCTACACCTCAGCCCATAAAGAGCCTCCAACGGAGCCATCTGAATGCGGGAATGGTAAATGTTGTTATATGCAAGCTCGATGAGAGGTAAATGATGATCCCAACTGCCCTTGAAATCAAAAACACACGCTCTCAACATATCCTCAAGAGTCTGAATGGTCTGTTCAACCTGACCATCTGTTTGCGGGTGAAAAGTTATACTAAGCTTGACCTGAGTACCAAGTCCCTTCTAAAACGATCTCGAAAACTATGAGGTAAACTAAGTACCTCTATCTGATATGATGGACAAGGGCACTCCATGCAACTGAACTAACTATCAAATATTCAATTTAGTATAATCCTCCGTTGAGTCTGATGTTTTGACCGGTAGAAAATGAGCTGCTTTAGTCAACTTGTCTACAACAACCAAAATAGAATGATATTGTCCACGAGTACGAGGCAACCTGGTAATAAAGTACATATTGAATTCCTCCCACTTCCAAGTAGGGATACTAATGTCTTGAAGCACACCTATAGGTCTTTGATGCTCAACTTCACTTGTTGACAGTTCGGACACCTTACCAGAAACTCTGTTATTTCCTTCTTCATGCCATTCCATCAATAAAATTCTCGTATGTCATGGTACATCTTAGTGGCACCTAGATGCATAAAAAATCTGGAACCATGACCTCATGCAACATCGACTCCATCAAGTCATCAACACTTGGAACATGCAAATGACCCTGATATCATAGTACACCATCTCCCCCTTGGGAGAAAAACTCCACCATCTGATTTTGAACCGCCTCCTTCAGCTTTACGAAAATAGGATCCTCGTCTTGCCTAGCCTTGACTTCGGTCACCAAGGAAGATTTTGATCCATTCTAAACAATGACACCACCATCCGTCAAGTCAATAAGACGAACTCCTAGTAATGCAAATCGATGAACATCCTTCACTAACTCTTTCCTCTCCTAGTCTACATGGGACACACTCTCCATAGAAATCCTGCTAAGAGCGTCTACCATCACATTAGCCTTGCCCAGATGGTAAACGACACTTATATAGTAATCCTTGAGAAGCTCCAACTACCTTCTTTGAAGTATATTTAGATCCTTCTGGTTAAACACGCACTGTAGGCTTTTATGGTCCGTAAACACATCCATATAGACCCTGTACAGATAGTGTCTCAAAATCTTCAATGAAAATACTACCGCTGCCAACTCGAGGTCGTGAGTCAGATAGTTCTTTTCATGGACTTTCAGCTGCCTAGAAGTATAGGCTATAAGCTTACCGTGCTATATTAATACACAACCAAGGCTGATCCTTGAGGTCACAATATACCACAAACCCATCGGTACCCTCAGGTAGTGTCAACACTGGTGTTGAGGTGAGTCGAGTCCTCAATTCCTGGAAGCTCTTCTCACATGCCTCCATCCATTGAAACTTCACTTTCTTCTAGATCAACTAAGTCAATGGTGCTGCAATAGATAAAAATCCTTTGACAAACCTCCTGTAGTAGCCAACTAAACCCAAGAAACTCCTGATATCAGAAAGATTAACTGGTCTAGGCCAATTCTTCACCGCTTTTATCTTTTAAGAATCCACCTGTATACCCTCACTTGACACGACATTACCCAAAAATGCTACCGAGTTTAACCAAAACTCACACTTGCTAAATTAAGCATACAGGTGGCAACCCTTAAGAGTCTAAGAGATCCTTCAACTATTCCTTCAACTCCTTTAGCTCAGCTGGAGCCATTCTGTAAGGAGGAATAGATATGGGTTGTGTATCAGGAAGAAGGTTAATACAAAAATCAATCTCTCACTCAGGAGGAATTCCCAATAAATCATCTGGAAACACCTTCAGATATTCACACACTATAGGAACTAACTGGATAGTTGGGACTTCAGATGCAGCATCCTTAACCATAACGAGAACGTACTGCAACCTTTAGAGATCATCTTTCTTACCTTATGGTAGGAAATAAAACAACTTACCAGCATAACTTAACTACCCTTCTACTTTAGGACTGGCTCACCCAAAAATCGAAACTATACCGCATGGGTTATACAATCTGCTAAGGTGAATTTTTTAAGGACTGTGACAAGGCAATTTCTATATACCCGTTGAGCTATACAAAATCACCATAGAGTAGAGACTGAGAAGGGTTCTAATAGGATTTTCGGACAGACTCCAAAACTACTTGCAACTTAGGGTGTCATAAAAGATAAGTTTGCACCTAGGTCTAACAAAGAATTTACATCAAGGTGGAATACTCGTAAAATACCAGTGACTACATTTAGAGAGGCCTCCTGCTGCTGATGAGATGCAATGGCATAAAATCTATTCTAATGCTAACCACAACCCTCACTAGTGGAGGCACCCTGCTGAGCAAAGCGTGCTTGTAGGGCTATTGAACTAGTGGTTGGGTCTCAGTCGCTACCCTGGCCCTATCTAGCTGCTAGACAATCTCTGAGCATATGTCTGGGCTCCCCACACCCAAAATAAGCACCTCTAAGTGCTATGAACTGACCAATGTGCCTTCTGCCATACCTATCACAACCTAGAATACTAGGCTCTATGGATCTACTCCCCTAACCTCGAGAGCCTGATGCTCTTCCCATTTGATAGCGTCTATATCTTGATGGCACACTTGTTGCAAATGGCGTTGGGGCTGATAATCTCTGATAGGACTAATGATTATACCCACCACTAGGCTTCTGCTGGGAGAACCCAATATTGTCGATCCCGGCCCTCTTTGGCCTCTCTCTCCCGCTCACTCTTCTATACCACCTCTAGTTGTTGGGCATACAAAACAAACCATGAGAAGTCAAATTCCATATGAAGCATAATGGTCCTGCAATCATTGACCAAATAGTCCTCTATCCCATGAACAAACCTGCTCAACTGATCTCTCTGGCCGGTCACCATCTCTGGTGCGTACTTGGACAAATGGGTGAACTCTAAAGTATACTCCTAGACTGTCATATTGTTCTGCCTTAGGTTCACATATTTAGCTGCTTTGATCTCCCTCATCTCTCGATCTAAGAATACTGTAAGAAACTTATCCCAACTATTGCGACCTGCTCCAACTATCGTGCTATCCTTCCACTGTATGAACCAGATATGTGCCACCCCTTTCAACTGATAAGTGGCTAGGTATGTGCATTCCTCCCCACTCACCCCCATGATTTGGGTGATCTTCTTAATCTCATCTATAAAATCATATGTATCCTCATCCACTTTCAATCCTAGAAACTCCGGAGGGTTCATCCTAAGAAAATCGCTGACTTTTACCGCTTCCACATTCACATTTTGGGGAACATGTGCTACCGTCTATTGGTTAACCTTGGCAGTCATGCCTGTGCAAACATCTGGATAGCTTCCCTAAACTATGCATGGGAAACCTGCTCGGGCACATGATCCTCAGGGGTTGGTAGGACCTGTTAATGCCATCTCTGTTTCCATTATCATAGCCATTTCTGGTTTAGTTTCTTCTTTCCTTAACCCGGTGAGGAAGCATGATTCTAAGAGCACGTATAGCACAAACTAGAAACATTTCATTGCAAGACATCGATCATGATTAAAGGGAAGTTTTCCTAAAAAGAATCTACTTTACAAGGCTTTCAGACACCCTAAGACACTTCAAAACGTAATGCTCTGATACCATATTTGTCACGGCACAAACATAGGCCCGAATAGAGACACGGGACAAAGAACCCCGAGAGGCTCCAAGTTGACCCATGGCACAAACATGATAACTAAAATCAACATAAATAAATGTAGAAATCTAACACTTTAAATAGCTGGAGTCTAAAAATCCAATAACATCTCAACAATGGAAAATATAATACTGATCCCAAGTTGAATACTTACTATATCTGATAAGCATCTATAACCTGACGAGTTGATGGGATAAGACCCTAACTAACTCACTAATAAATTGAAACTTAAAGTACTAATAACAAGCTGATAAGAAGGTCCTCGCGAGATGAGGACTCACCAATAGGCTGAAAAATGCTAAGTTTGAGAATCTAGCTAGCGGCGAAACTGAACTTGAATGTCCAAGCTTGTATCATGAAATGATACAACATAGATTATGCGGTCACAACTTAGAATGTACTGAGTATGCAAGGTAAGTATTAAGTAAGTAAAACTGAATTCATGCATATCAAAAACCATATTCAAGATAAGATTCTGAGAGTAAGGCTTGCATACTATTATCTAAAAACATGATTTAAACATGACTGAGTGTCTTAAATGATTCGAATGACCCAAAGCTGAAGCTAATAATCATAAGTAAAACTGAACACTGGGTCAAACCTGCTGAAAAAATAATAGCATATCTGATGAACATGCATAAATGAAAATCATGAGGAACAATGGGAGACTCGTCCAATAACCAACATCACGACGATAGAGCTTATGTGATCCCGACTATTAAACTCAAGTGGGTAGAGCCATCCAAAGCCTTTCCATGTCTAAGGGCGCTACCATGATATTGATATCAAGCTGAAGGCTCCTCAGGGGCGGGGAAAGCTCACAAGGGAGGTCCTAAATAATCTTAACATACCTATGTTGGCATGTAGTTCTAAGCCACAGGCTTGACTGAACCCTTAGCCTACTCAGCGCTAAACACTACTCTAAAAAATATGCATATGTTCTCCATCATTTTTCAATGAAGTTGAACCATCGTCTTGCGACAAGGCTAAATCATAACAATACATGCATAATCTGAAAACATATCATGAGGAGCCTTGACTCAACATACGACAAGCTAAAAAGTGGGAATCGAGACTCGAAAATCATGTGGTAAGCTATAACATGAAATTGAAATAAATCATGAATCATGCTTATATGGGCCTGCCCAAAACTTAGACATGCTTTGAAATAGATTTGATAGTAAAAATTCATGAATATAAATGTGGTTAATTCGAAATTATACTTTCTTCATAAATATTTCATCATACTTGGAAACATAGATCATAATCTCAATTCTTCATGAACTTTCATAATTGGGCATAAGAATTGTAAGACTTTGAAATCATAATTTTTTATATTGAAAAAATTATAAAATCTGCCCATGAATCTTAAAATAACATTCGAAACATGAATAGAATTTACCCATGATAGATTCCTATAGAATTTCAGAAATTGGGTTAAAATCCCATACATTCATCAACTTAGAATTCCATGAATTAGAAGAGGATTTGGGCATGGAAGAAAAGGAATACACCCATTCATAACCCTACATAACTGGGTAAATCTGATTTACACTCTTCTTTGAAAACCCAAAGGAATTGGAGAAGGAATTGGGGAATTTCTCAAGCTTGATCTCAAAGAAAAAACTCTAAACATGCATGTATGGAATGGTAAGGCTTATGATACGATAAGCACCCTTAAAACCCATCTAACTAACCTTAAAAACCATCTAACTGAGTTTAAAATGATGTAGCTTAGGATTTTGGGAGTTTAAGAAATATAAAAATACCATTATTGAATAATCTGGAAATTGAACACTTCCAATGACCACGAATCATACCTCCTTACCACAACTCATGGTTACCATCCATTACTACCTCTGATGAAACCTGCATTTTGGACTTTTTCATGAGTCACACCACAACCGTACCTTCATCCAATGAATTATGGGTTCCATCCCTTACCACGGTTAGGAGAATTTCTAGATCCTTCCTATGGGCACTTACCATGACTCATTGTTCCTTACAACAAGTCGTACTATGACTCATACCATCGAACCCTGGTACCTCGGTGAAAATAATGACTACAACCGATGACTCGTTATATCATTCTACGGGTCGTACCTTAACTCATTACTCTAAAGCCCTACTTCTTCAGCTATTAACCACGACTCATGAAGATTGGTCGTCACATCAACCAATGAGTCGTACCATGGTCCGTTAGTCCAAACCTTCACACCTAACAGCTTACCACGACTCCCCCTAATGATTCGTTACTCCTTTCCACGAGTCATTCTAACTCAAAATCTCAGATTTCTCTGTTGTTCTCATTTCAATCACCTGAATCTAGTCTTAGGTACTTCTAGGATATTATACCATCATTTTTCAACGAAGCTGAAAGTGGGAGTATAAACTCCAAAACCATATGGTAAGCTTATTTTTAGAACTAAACTGAATCATGAAGACATGCTTAATCTGAGTGGGATTACCCAATATCTGAAGATTATGCATACTTGGAATAGGCTTCACTAGTCAAAATCATAGTTTCATATATGGGTAATTTGTAAACTTGCATCCATGCTAGATATTTCATCATACTTACAATCATCAATCATAAACTACACTTTTTCATGATCTTGCATAATTGGGCAAAATCTCTCGAACTTGAACTCATGAAATTATAGACAACACGTATAAAAATTGCCCATTGATCATCAAACATTCTTTAGAACATAGAAGGAACCTACACATAAACAATTTGTAAGAATTTTATGAAATTAGATTGAAATCCCTTTTTTATCATAATTTGAATTGAGATTTGATTCACGAAATTTAGGAGATTTACGAGCATGAGAGTGAAAGAAATCCTCATTTATGGCCTCACATACCTGGAAGAACTGAATCTACACTTTTCCTAGAAAGCCCAAAGGATTTTGAGAAGAATTTGGAGGATTCTGGGCTTGATCTTCAATGGAGAGATCGAGGCTTGCATGCATTGGAGGGGAAAGGTTTAGAATGGGTTTAACCCTCTAAAAACCCCTTAACAAAGCTTAAAATGACATGGTTTAGGGCTTAGAATATTAAAAATTACGGAAATTCCTTCACTTTAATCGCAAAAAATTTCACTCTTCCAGGTGTCAAGACTCACACCACGAGTCGTACCTCAATACCATGACTTGTGGTTACCGTCCGTTGTCACCACTACTCTTCCCTGACTTTCTAAAGTTTATCGCGAATCAGATCACGACTCGTACCATAAACCTACGAGTCATTATATCCACCCGTGATCACTATTTCCAGGTTCCTCATTTCCTTCTCATGGGTGCACGCCACGACTCGTTGTTTCCTATAACAGGTCGTACAATGATTTGTACCTTCCATCCGGGGTAACTCATCCTCAAGCCATGGTTCATCCTACGACTCATAACATGATCCCATGAGTCATACCTTGACTCATTGTAACTGAACTCTACCTACATATCTTAACCACAGATGCTTTCCATGAGTAGTACCTTCTTATCATGACCCATACCACGAGTCGTTCTATGAAAACTTTTCCCTCTTTTTCTCTTAACACATTTCAAATATCGGGTCTAGTCTTAGGAACCTTTGGGGTACTACAATATCTCTCCATTAGGAACATCCATCCTCAAATGTGGGTAAACATACTAAATATATAGGGGGAGGAACTTCAATCCCCAATACTAAACATCTAGAGCTGAGACTGACAGAGTGACTCACTCTGGACTGATGTACATGACTTTACTGAATTCATGAATCACACACACATGCACTGACATAAGAGAAACTAAAAGATATGAACCTGACATGAACCTGAATAAATTATTAGAGAGAAAACTGATATCTCATGCTGGAACTAAATCGGTAGGAAAAAGGTGTGGATATTTAGCCATCATATCTGCTTCGGCTTCCCACATAGCTCTCTCAACAAGAAAATTTCTCCACATAACCTTTACTGAAGCTACTTCTTTGTTCCTCAACTTCCGAACCGATGATCAAGGATCTCAACTGGAACCTCCTTGTAGCTAAAGGTTATCCTTCACACCTACGCTCCCCACTGGAATAACTAGAGTCGGATCACCAATACACTCCATCAATAATGATATATGAAAAATTGGATGCACCGAAGCCAATTCTGCTAGTAGCTCCAGCTCATAGGCCACATTGCCAACAAATCTCACAATCCTGTATGGGCAACATATTGGGGACTAAGTTTCCTTTCTTTCTGAACCTCATCACCCCCTTAATGGGAGATACCTTCAAGAACACCTCATTTGGTGACTCTGAGCTATTTTAAGTCTTTCCCTTATCAACTAAACTTTCTCCATAGCGTCATGAACTGAATCTGGCCCTATCAATATAGCCTCACCTACCTCAAACCATCTAATAGGGGATCTACATCTCCACCCATAAAGAACCTCAAACAGAGCCATCTGAATACTGGAGTGGTAATTATTATTGTAAGCAATCTCGATAAGAGGTAAATGATTATCCCAACTACCTTTGAAGTTAATCACACATTCTCTCAACATATCCTTGAGAGTCTGAATGGTCCGCTCAGCCTGACCATTTGTCTGAGGGTGAAAAGCTATGCTAAGATTGACCTAAGTACCAAGGCCCTTCTGAAATGATCTCTAAAACTATGAGGTAAACTGAGTACCTCTATCTAAAATGATGGATAAAGGAACTCCATGAAATTGGACTAACTATCAGGTGTACAATTTAGCATAGTTCTCTACTGAATCAATAGTTTTGACCAGTAGAAAATGAGGTATTTTCGTCAATCTATCTACAACCACCCAAATATAGTCATACTATCGATGTGTGAGAGGAAACCTTGTGATGAAGTCCATATTGATTTCCTCCCACTTCCATATAGGGATACTGATGTCTTGTAGCAAACCTCCCATTCTTTGGTGCTCTACATTCACTTGTTGACAATTCAAACACTTAGCCACACGCTCTGCTATGTCCTTCTTCATGTCATTCCACCAGTAGACTTCTCGTAGGTCATAGTACATCATGATAGCACCTAGGTGTATAAAGTATCTGGAACCATGAGCCTCATGCAACTTAAATTCTCAAGTCATCAACAGCTGAAACACACAAAGAACCCTGGTACCAAAGCATACTATCTCCCCCTTGGGAGAAGACCTCCACCTTCTGATGTTGAACCACTTCTTTCAGCATCACCAAAATAGAATCCTCATCTTGCCTAGCTTGACCTCAGTCACCAAAGTAGATTCTGACCCATTTTGAATAATTACACCATCATTTGTCGAGTCAATAAGATGAACACCAAATTGTGCAAGCTGATGCACCTCCTTCACCAACTTTTCCTTTCATTTTCCACAAGAGAAACACTCTCCATGGATAGCCTGCTAAGGGCATCCGCCACTATATTGACCTTTCTTGGATGGTAAAAGACACTCATTTCATAGTCCTTGAGTAGCTCTAACCATCTCCTTTGTTGCAAATTCAAATCATTCTAAGTGAACACGTATTGTACGCTCTTATGTTCTGTAAACATATCCACATGGACCCCATAAAAATAGTGCCTCAAAATCTTCAATGTGAACACCACCGCTGCCAATTCCAGGTCATGCATCAGGTAATTCTTCTCATGAGTCTTAAACTGTCTATAGGCATACACAATGACCTTACCATGCTGCATCAACACACACCCAAGACCAACCCTATAGGCCTCACAATACACAACATATCCATATGTACCTTCAGGTAGGGTCAACACTGGGGCTAAAGTGAGTCAAGTCTTTAACTCTTAAAAACGCTTCTTACAGGCATCCAACCATTGAAATTAGACTTTCTTCTAGGTCAACTTTGTCAATGTTGCTGCAATGGATTAAAATTCTTCAATGAACCTCCTGTAATAGCCATCTAAACCCAAGAAACTCCTAATATTCGAAGGATTAATTGGTCTATGTCAATTCTTTACAGCTTCTAACTTCTGAGAGTCCACCTACACACCCTCATTTGACACCACATGGCCCAAAAATTCTATTGAATCCAATCAAAACTCACACTTGCTGAATTTAGCAAACAACCGGTGATCTTTGAGTGTCTGTAGCATAATCCTCAACTGAGGATATGCTCCTTCTCTCTCTGAAAGTATATGTGAATATCATCAATGAAGTCAATCACGAACATGTCCAAATATGATTTTAACACCCAATTCATCAAGTCTATAAAAGTTGTAGGAGCATTCGTTTGTCTAAATGTCCGAGTCCTGAAGGATGTCATCGAAATGTCACTCTCCCTAACTCTAAGATGATGATTCCCGAATCTAAGGTCTATCATTGAGAAGCACTTAGCACCCTAAAGTTGGACAAATATGTCACCAATTTTGGGGAGGGGATATCTGTTCTTAATTGTGACCTTGTTCAACTGTCGATATTCAATGCACATACAAAGCAACCTACTCTTCTTTCAAACAAAGAGAACTAGTGCACCTTATGGGGACTTGGTAGGTCTAATGAATCCCTTATCTAAAAGATCCTTCAACTACTCTTCAACTCCTTTAGCTCAACTAGAGCCACTCTATACGGAGGAATGGATATAGGTTGCGTATCGAGGAAAAGCTCAATACCAAAATCAATCTCCCACTCAGAAAGGACTCCTAGTAGATCACCTGGAAAAATCTTTGGATACTCACACACTATAGGCACTGACTGGAGAGTCGGGGTTTCAAATGTTGCATCCTTAACCCGAACATGTAATATCCCAAAAGTTTCTAAGAAATATATGAGAGAATTAGAAATAAGTTCTGTAGAAAAATCAAGATTTTTGCACCTGAACAACTCATGGTACGAGTCGTGAGGAGCAGTGACAGGTCATGGTCTCAGTCATGCTGATATTCTGAAAGTTTTGTGTCCACACCACGAGTCACATAATGAGTCATGGTGTGTGGGTACAAATCATGGTCAAGAGTCGTGATGAGTTTCCTGTGGTATCGGGGTACGATGTAACAGATCATGGTATGACTCGTTTTAAGTAATAATGAGTCGTGATAGGAGTCGTTATTAGGAATTGACAAGTGAAGGGGGGTAATGTCATAAATGACAGTACGACTCTTTGTAGGACACCACCAGTCGTGATATGACATCATGGTGAGACTCATAAATGTTGCAAGGAGGATTAGTGCTTAAAATGAGAGGTAACCATGAGTCGTTACTTCATGGTATGACTTGCGGTGAGGGTCATGGCAACTGGTTGTTCCTATTTTCTAGATTTTTCATTAAGGGAATTTGCATAAGTCCTCAGCTCATAATTCCTAAAACACATTGTTTTATGCTTTTTAAGGAGGATTTTAAGAGGGTTTAACCTATCCTAATTCATTCGACGCACATGCATGCAAAAGTAGAAGTTTCCCTTTGAAGATCAAGGTTGAAACCTTCCAATTCTCCTACAGCTCTCTTGGGCTTTCAAGGTCAGGTTACGAATCAGTTTACCCAGGTAGGTAGGGCTATGAATGAGAGTTCCTTTCACTCTCATTCTCAAAATTCTCCTCAATTCCATGAGTTTAAGTTCTAGATCAAGTTCATGATCATATGGGGCTTATTCCTAATTTTTTATGAAATTCTCTATGATTTATCTATGGGTTAATTCCCTTCATGTTTCAAATCATGTTTTAAGATATATGGGAGGATTTATATCTATTTTGATTATTAATTCATTGCTTCAAATTTAAACCAATTTATGCCCAATAATACAAGTTTCAAGAAAAGTCAAGTTTAGGAGTCTATGATGATTTTGATTCTCCTAAGCCCTAAATTATGATTTACAATTTATAATATGATTCCCTCCAAATACTCTTCCTGAATTTATGAATTTTAAGTATAGTGATTTTCTCAAGCATGTATATTCTTCAGGATTTAGTTCATTATGATTTGGGCCAACTTCAGGGCCATATTTCATGGCTAATCATGCATTTCTAGTATGATCAAATATGTTATGATTTTTCTAGCCATGAACTTTAATTATGACTTCATGAGTACTATATGAGCCTTCATGTGCATGTTTTTGGGAGTTTTGTCTAGCACCGAGTAGGCCTGGTGTTCAAGTAATCTTTGTGGCCTTAGAACTACGTGTCAATATAGGTTTATATTTATGGACCTTAGGTGGGTCCCTATTAGTGATATCACACCATTTTTTGCCTTGGCCTGGAAAGCTTGGGATGGCTCTGCCCATTGAGCAAGATAGTTAGGGCATCATGTAAGCTCTATCATGATGGGATCGGTTAAGACAAGTCATCCTATTATTCCTCATGATTTGTTAATTTTCATGTTTACGATACTTTAGCTCAAGTTATGTTTTACAAGGCTTCTCTTATGATTATGATTATGAATAGATTATGAATAGTTTGGAAAATCTTAAGCCTCATGTTTATGTTATGACTCTCATTTTATGTTTTGAGTTGTCCTATTCTTATGAAGTCTTATGTATTTTGATTAGTTCATTTTTATTTACCTTGCATACTCGGTACATTTCAACTACTGATCGCATACTCTATGCTTTACTATATCATAATACAGGCTCAAATGTTTAGGGTCAGTCTCTGCATTAGCCAGTCATCATAGTGCAATCCAGCCAGCTTGATTGGTGCATCCTCATCCTTTGAGGACTTTTAGCTAGTTGAGTTGTCACTTCAATTTCAGTTTTCTAGTTAGCTAGCTAGGGGTGTTGTCCTATCAGCTCATCAAAATATAGAGGCTTTTAAGACATAGTGTTATAATCAGCTTTTATTTCAGTGTTATGTTAATTTCTTTGTTCAAATGTTTTAATTATTCGGACTTCCGCTATATCAAAATTTAGTCTTCCGCTTTATTTATGTTGAGCTTCAAATTTTATGTTCATGCCATGGGTCGACTTGTATCCATTTATGGTTCAAGATTTTGTGTCGCGATCCGAGCTTATGTTCGGGTTGTGACAAACTTTGTATCAGAACAAAGGTTCAGTGTGTCCTAGGGTGTCTGAAAGCCACATTAAGTAGAGTCTTTCTCATGGGTGTGAAGTGCGTCACACTTATGAAGAAGAGGCTACAAAACATTTTAGGAAACTTCTCTTCTTTCATTATCTATGTCATGCAATGAAGTATCTCTCTATTCTTTTAAATCGTGCTATACATGTTTCTAAAATTATTCCTCCTCACCAAGTTAAAGGAAAAAGAAACAGCAACAGAAACGGGAATGGCCATGAAAATGGAAATGGGGATGGGCACCATCAAGCCCCACCAGCCCTAGAGGATGATGTGCCCGAGTAGGTTGCCCATGCCGAGTTTAGGGAGGCTATCCAGATGCTGGCGCTGGCGTTCACTGCTCAAGCCAACCGGCAGGCAGTAGCTCATCTTCCCCAAATTGGGAATGCAACGACGATTAGGGTTATGTTACTAATGGGTAGTTTAGTCACTTGTTTTATTCGATGATTAATGATCTAATCCCTAAAAGCATAGGTGCCCAAATCATGAGGATTTTTCGTAAGGTTTATGGTTATGGTACTTCCTTAAGCAAGATACGCATTTATGAATTTTAAGCGTGTCTTCAATGTCTCATATTATTATGATCATGTTTTCTATAAAATTTAAGAATTTCAAGGATGTTGAAAATATGGGCAATTCCCACATGTTGCTTATGGTTCATGAACATGATTTTGGATGACCCACGAGCCCGATTTTGTGGCTAGTATTATGAATTCTCAAGCATGTTATGATTATCACGATTTAACTAGCCATGCATGTCATGTATGAATTTCTATGAGCATATTGCATGTTTTGGGAGTAGTACTTAACACCGAATATGTTTGGGGCCCAGGTTACGCCCCGAATCTCAGAACTACGTGCCACCGTAGGTTATGTTTGGGACCTCCTCAGTGACCGTCCCCTATGCCCTACGGGGCCTTGATGAGTGATATCACGCCTTTCATGGTTCTACCCTTGGGAAGGTATGAACGGCCTCCCGACTAGGCTTACAGGTCGGGCTCCATGTGTGCTCATATGGGGTATATTGGTTACAGAAATCTCCCACTATTCCCCATTGTTTTAATGCATGTATGATTATGTTCTTTTGGCTCAAGTAATGTTTTTTGAAATGTTTTTCTCTCATGTAGTGACTATGACAGGTTTACGAATTCTTTTGGTAAACCATGAGCCTTACGATATATTTATGATTTCAGTCATTATGATCGTGATGTCCCACTCTTATAACTCTTGTGTTTTTAAGTATTGTTTACACACCTTGCATATTTGGTACATTCCAGGTACTGACGCACATATTTTCTATGTTGTATCATTTCATGATACAGGATCCGGATCCCAGGTTTAGCATCGCTCCTAGCTTACGCTCAGTTCTGCTCTCAATTCTCAGTGGTGGGTCCTCATGATTCGAGGGCTTTATGTTATGATCTTGGCTATCTTTTGTTTCAGAATGTTGGGGTTAGTTGGGATCTTGTCCCTTCAACCCGTCACTTATTATTAGAGGCTTTCAGACCTATTTGTAGTATTCAGCTGTTTATTCTTTGATCATGTATTGTTGTTTCTTATATTTCATTCCTTAGTTTTTTTTCAGTTCATGATCATTAAGATAATTATTCCACCTTATGTGAATGTTTTAGTTACATGCTCATGCCATGGGTTGACTTGGGGTCCCTCGGGGCTCCTTGTCCTGTGTTTACGATTCGGGTGTACTCTTGGGTTGTGACAAACTTGGTATCGTAGCCATAGGTTTGATGTGTCCTAGGGTGTCTGAAAGTCACGTTTATGTAGAGTCTTTTTCATGGGTGTGAAGAGCACCACACTTATGATGAGAGGCTACTAAACGTTTTAGGAAATGTTCTCTTCTTTCATGATCCATGTCGTGCGATTAACAATCTCTCCATCCTTCTAATTCGTGTTATTCGCGATTGTAGAAAATTATGGCTCCCAGAAAAATAAATGGAAGGAGGAACATAAATGATGAAGGTCACGGAGGTGGCAATGTTCATAGGCATCAGCAAGCTCCACCTGTCCAGGAGACCCAGGCACCAGAGCCAGCTGCCCATGCGGAGTTTCGGGAGGCTATCGAGATGTTGGTGCAGGCCTTGACCACTCAAGTCAACCAGTAGGCTATGGCGCATGTTCCACAGAACGGAAATGCAGCAGCGGTTCGGATTAGATACTTTTTAAGGATGAGCCCTCCCAAATTCACAGGATCAAAGGTGGACGAGGATCCACACGAGTTCATTGAAGGAATCTTGAAGGTCACTCAGGTCATGGGGGTGACAAATGAGGAGTGTGTTGATTTGGACTCTTATCATCTAAAGGAGGTTTCTTATATTTGGTACAAGTAATATAAGGACAGCAGGGCAGCGGGAGCAGGTCCTATCAGCTGGGATGAGTTCCACATAGCCTTTCTCGACAAGTTCTTCCCTCGGGAGATGAGGGAATTGAAAGCAGTTGAGTTTGTTAACCTCAAACAGGGAAAGATGACAGTGTTAGAATATTCACTTGAATTCACTCGCTTGTCAAAGTATGCCCCGAAGTTAGTGATGGACCAGAGGGCGCGGGTGAGCAGATTCGTGCAGGGAGTAGCCGAGTATCTGGATAAGGACTGCAGAACAGCCATGCTTCATTAGGGTATGGACTACCCATTGATAGTCGTTTATGTCCAGCAGATGGAGACAACTCATATGAGGCAGAGAGAGGCCAAGAGGGCTAGAATTAACAGCTACAAGTTCTCCCAGCCGAGGCTAGGAGGTGGGCCTCACTAGCAATCCTAACACAGGTCTATTACACCAGCACCATCTTCAGCCAAGACCCCATCCAGGAATCGAGACGATCAAAGGAGTAGGGCCTCAGGTTCGAGGGGTCAGAATAGCATACGCACAGAGTGCACATTCCCATCTTGTGCTAGTTGTGGCAAGAACCACCTATGGAGGTGCTTGGTGGCCTCAGATGCTTGTTTTAGGTGTGGCAAACCCGGACACAGGCTCAGGAATTGCCCTGCAACTAGGTTAGGGAGTGGTGGAGCTCGCACTCCAACAGCTAGTTCAGCAGCTCCAGTGGCACATCCTACTCAATAGGGTGCTTCAACTTGTCCAACTGGCGGCCAGTGCCAGAACCGGTTTTATGCACTTGGCTATCGATAGGAGTAGGAGACTTCTCCCGATGTAGTGTTTCTCCAAGATAGACCTCAGGTCCAGGTATTGTTCGGGGTGTTATATGGTTATAAAACTCACACGCAAGTGCACGTGGTCGAACAAGTAGTAAAGTGGCTTAAGTAAGCCAAGTATCGATCCCACAGGGACTGGGATGAAGTGCAATCTGCTCAAGTGTACTATATTTCAATTCTAAAAATGCAGACAACAGTGTAACCAAGAGTTTGATATTTTCTTTTATAATTTTTATTCTAAAGCTAAAACAACTATCTAATTTGAGTCTGAACTATGAATGAGAGCATGCTGAGGTTAAACGAACATGTAATGAAATTAATTATCGATGTAATTTGGTTAGTCTTTTCCTTCGGTTGCTAGCCAAGAACATTTTCCAAGAGATTAAAACTCTCATATTTAACCTCACTTAAGAATCATGAACCATCCACCTACATTTCTGTGATTAAATGCAATTCATGTTCTAGCCATACAAACCCGGTTCCTAAATTGACTAATACGACTTTCAGGTATATTTCTATCCTGAAAGTAAATCAATTCCCAATTTTCCCAAACCAAGAAAAGATCATATCCTATTAATTCACAACTTTCCGATTTCTTGCTCTCTCGAGTGAAACCGGACTTTTTAGATATACATTAACGTAGGCCACACATTAATGCAGTAAGAACAAGAATTAATAGAACAACCATGGAAGAAAAGATGAAAAACCAAAGAATCAATGATCACATTTCATTACAAGTGTTCTTAACCTCAGCAAGAAGATGAATTAGCCACCCATTTGTGGATTAAACATCGTTAAATGAGTGTTAAACATACAAGCAATTGAATACAAGGAGAACGAAAGAGAGAAAAACCCTGATAATTTCGTCCCCTCAACTGCCTGTAACCCACGTTCTTGCTCCACCAAGTCAGAATATTGAAAAATGAACCTAAGTGTTCTATTTATACTAGTGGGAACTTTTCCCGGTATAACAAGCAACGTGTCACGGAGTGCATCGCGGAGCACTGCCTCCGTGACACGCTACGGACGCAGACCTTCACTGGAACTGGGGGTCCAGGAAATAAAGCCCAACGTGGCACGACGTGCAACGCGGAGCCAAGCCACCGTGCCACGGACCCATCGCGAACCCACAGTGGAATTGGGCTGAAAATTCCCATCCAGGCAGAAGGCCTCCGCGATGGCAACGTGACACGGCTCCATCGCGGAGTCCCTTTATTTTATGCTTTCCAATGCTTTGTCCCATGCTCACTTCCGAGTTCAACCCCGATCTCTTCCAACATGCATTTAAGCTTCCCAAAATTACATTTTACCTGCAAAACAACGCTAATCATGTTGGTTAGTATAAATTCACATTTTATTACCAATTACATGAGAATATATACACATTGATAGATAAACAAGGCTAAAATGACACTTTTGAGTATCACTTGGGCATATAAATTTGCCCAAGATCACTTACCCCACACTTAAATCCTTGTTCGTCCTCGAACAACAATCCTACACCTCATGCAATTTACATCCCAACCTCGCTACTTTGGTTCGACAATTTAGTCTACGGTCATACCGATTATTCAATACAAAAAATCATCAAGAAAACATGCATGATCCTATCAATGCGATGACCTTCAATACGTCAAGACCTCCTAGACTTAAGAATCGACTCTCGATATTGGCAAACTCATGCAAATCAGTTGATCAAGATATCCGACACAAAAATTAATCTCTCATCAAGCATGTGCCCTCACAACACAAGAGAATCTTCCCCTTTTTGCTCATATGACTCACAAAATTTTAAGCAGGGGCATGTAAACACAATTTCGCTCTCTCTCCCAAAAGAATTCACATGCATCATGTCATGACCCATAAGCTTGCCCTTAGTTTATTACTCCACTAATATAAAGAAGTGCGATGTAAGATCACGTAGGACTTTAACTGGTTGTAATGGAAGCTACGGAACTAGTAAATATTGGGTTAGCCAATAATAGCCACTAGCATCCTTAAGCGCCTTTTCAACACATCCCATCAACTCATGGACATTGTTTCTTCTTTCCATCATCCCATTCTTGATGTTTTTCTTTAGTTTGGCCCATCTTATTAAGCACACTTGACACAACAACAAAGATTATTCATGTACCTTCATTATAGTTTATTTATAACAAGTGCACCTTCAACCTTTTCTTTTCTTCTATCACTCTGCTTTTCTTTTCTTTTCACCATTCCCACTCTTTGACACTTTGGGAAAATGATTTTCTCTTCTTAATCGCTTAAGAGTTTTGTATCGACTTTACGGCTAATGAAAAGAAGGGATTAAGCTCGATTTACACTTTTTGACAAAAGAAAAAAATAATAGGCTAAAGGCTCAATGGGCTGACTAGGGTAGACAGTCAAGGTGGATACGGCAATGAAAAATAGAAACTTTCGGTTAAAACAAAGAAATGCCTACATCCTTTCTTACAATACACCTCCTTCATTTTGTTTTGTACACACACCAGGCAAGTTCTAGACATTTCACAACAGCATGGAATAACAACACCTCACTTCACACTTATTGCACATGCTCAACTCAAGATGTATTCACAGACTCTTCAATCAGCTAATTACAGGAATTCAAATTATGCCTCAATAACACTGAATCGAACTCTATGGCCTAGGTATCTCAACATATTTACAAAGTTGCATGCTTTCATACGAATCACCTTTGCATTTTAAATATCATGTACAACACGCAACCAGAATTTCGCAACCATACAGTAACTACAGGTTTTGGGATGTAACCCACCAAAGAAAAAAACTGAAAAATAATTGAAAAAAACTACTCCTAACGACTACATTTCCCTTAATACGGTCGTCATCCATCCATCATAGGGAACGGTCACTACTATGACTTCGGTTCAATGGGACCATTCTCGGTAAAAGAACCGAAAACAAACGCCGAGAAACCCAAGAAGTAAAAATAAAATTGAAAATATTGATCATTTCGATAGACAAAAATATGTACAAAAATCAGCTAGCAACATTCAGCAACACACAACAATTTCACATAAATTTACAATACAGAACAGCAACTTAGCAATTCACAAATCACAAGGAACAACTAAATTTCACAGGCACGACAACAGATTTGAGCATACATACATAACAGCACAACCAGCACCTAACTACTCCCACCCCACACTTAGCTCGAACACTGTCCCCAGTGTTCACAAAAATTAAAATAACACAAAATCGGGTGGTGGAACTCCCTGATCAATCAAAGTACTCCACTTCTTCTTCAGGTGCTGCTGCTTCATCTCCCATGTCTGAATCACCCCCATCGTCATCATCGGACTCCACATCGGAGTCCTCCCGACGTGTCTCCTCGTCTGTGGAGACGTCATCATCTGTGGGCTCTATAAATGCTTGCCCCACTCGGCATAGAGCCCTGGTGTTCTCGCCGAAGGGGTAGTCTAGCTCGAGCTGCCATAGCTCCTCCTCTGTCGCCGCCCTCCCGCCTATCCTCTGCTGGAGCATTTGCATCCCATACATGCGAGCCATATACTGATCATCACAAGCGTGTCGCTCGCCAAGTGTAAGCACTGGCCCATGGGTGGTGTCAGGTGCCTTAGTTTTAGTAACATCTAAGGCCCGCCACTCCATCTGCGGGATATAGTCAAGGGCCTCTTCCTCGACATCTAGGCCCCTGAGGAAGGTGGTGAGTAGTCCACCAAAGCCGTACCTATGCCCCTGATGCAACCGGGCTCTCTTCATGGCGGAGATAATCACTGCCCCCACGTTGATCTCCAGCCCTTTCATCAGCGCGTACACGAGGCATACACGATCCTGGGTTACATCTATCATATGTACCCCCGGGATTAGGCAGGAACAGACAATCTTCAGCCATATTCTGCCTTCCCTATTCATTTGTGAATAGGGCAAAGTCTGATGGTAGCCCCTCTCTTTGTGTCTGCTCCATCTAGCTGTCGATCGGGTGCCACACAAGGTGCGTCTGATGTCCGCATACGGTGGGGTAATGTTCAGCTGTCGGAGCACGTGGGCGTCTGTGTCCCGCGCTCCTATGATGGCATTGAGGTGGTGGGGCTCAAATGTGACTATTTGACATCTGATTTTTATGGTGTGACTTCTAAGGGTCGGGTTCCAATTGGCATAGAATTCCCGAATCAGGTGCAAGTTACATTCCTTGGGCTCTTCAAAGATGAAATTGAGCCCAGCTGCCTCGATCCGGTGGACAATCCTAGGGAACTCCTGTGGCAATGGTTCCCATGCTATATGCTCCTCGGGGAAGTATTTGTTTTCTTTGTGCTTTGCGTACCACTTCTTCCCCTCATCCGTCACCCACCTTGTTCCGTAGTGGCGGCGTTGGCCGCGTGGAACTGCTGGTGCTGCTGGGACTGCTGTGCCCAGTCTGATTCGCTTCTTTCCGGCGCCAGATGTTGATGCGCCTTTCCCTTTTTCTTGCCTGCTCGCCATTTTACCAGTCAACCCAAGTAGACAAGATCAATGTTAAGCCATTGGATATTAACTTCGACTAAGGTCGGGTTAAGCTAGGTTACCCCACACTTAGTCCTTAGCTACAGTTACAACATACCGGCAAGATTATCCTTATTTACACAAATAAACAACCAACTTACAGACATGCTTAGTGCATACGAAGAATCCACGGTATATATTCTATGTACTACTCAGACTTCGTACCGCTAACAACAATCATTACCATCGATAACCTTTTAATCCATCGCACTTAGCAAGGAAAAACACAGAAACGAAAACAACAATAAGAATTTATCTACACAAACCTTTACAACCAACCCAATTCTTGCTAATTTCAATATTCCTCTAACCCAAGAATTCGTCGTTCTATTAACATCCTAACAATTAGCACATCGACTCATCTCATTCAACATGTACATCCCGGCATGAATTTCACGATTTCACCACATTTTTCACTTCAAATTCAAAAACAAGCCCTAGAAATGATGATACCAAGAAAATTTGATTCAATTATGCAATTGACGAGTTCAAGCACTCATAACGACATTCCGAACATTCATCAACAACAATTCAATTGAATTCATGATTAATTTCTACTTAGGGCAAACTTAGCTCACCTCACATGCTCAATATCAAAGAAAATTGACAAGAAATGAGATGAAATCGAAGAACATACCTTGAAGTTGAAGATTTGAAGCAAACTCAATGATTTTCTTGGCCTACTCCGTGTCACGTTGAAGGGGGATGGGTTTTGGGGAGTTTGGTCGCGGAGTGAGTGAAAAGTAAGGAAAAGGGAGGGGGTTCCGGGGTTAAAAAGTAGAAAAATCACGCAGGTCACCCGGCGACCCGGTGTGACCCATCGCGATATACACGGCAATGTGTCAAGGAGTGCATCGCGGTGCACTGCATCCGTGACATGGAGCCGTCATGAGCCTGTTCTAGAAATTTTTAAAAAAATTCAGATTATACCTCAACGTGTCACAGAGGGTAACGCGGAGGTCCACCTTCGTGACACGGAGCTATCGCCCTAGCTCACTGTTTTGGCACTTTTTGTTAATTTTCATACCTCGAATTTTCCTTTGGGATTCCGTGCATATTTTCCTCCGTTTGACCTGAAATTCATCACTATACAAAATTTGTTAGAATTGTAGGTTTCACTCTAAATAAAAATAAAACAAAAACAAAAACTAAAATTTTATAGTAAATCAAGAAAAAGAAAAAGAAAAATCTATTTACACTTTACAAAGAGAAAAAAAAAATTTCACGGGTTGCCTCCCGTGCAGCGCCTGGTTTACCGTCGCGGCTCGACGTCGTTAAGCTCAGTTGTCCTCTAGGGTGATGGATGATTTCTCTCGATCACCGTCCTCCCCCTAGTAGTGCTTACACCATTCTAGTGGTTTTCCCATAAACTCTCGTGACTCCTTAATCTGCTCATCATCGCCTTGATCAATCACATTGATCACCGAGAGTTCTTCGTGCACCATCGGGATCTTGGGTGCCTTGTACACATCGAACACCTCTACCTTGTCGTGTGCACGCATTATTAGCTGCCCTGCAGCTACGTCAATTAGTGCTTTCCCGGTCGCCAAGAAAGGACGTCCCAAAATAAATGGGACTTCCGCGTCTGGTTCAAAATCCAGCACGAAAAAATCTACCGGGAAAATTAGGGAGCCAACTTGCACCAGAACGTCCTCCACAATGCCATCAGGTCTGGCTAAGGACCGATCCACCAATTGCAAGATTACTATTGTGGGTCTAGGACTCCCTAGACCCAACTTTTTGAATACCGATGACGGCATCAAATTTATGCTCGCTCCCAAATCACACAACCCACGAGCTCGGATGCTCTGCGCAATAGTAATCTGTATAGTAAAGCTCCCAGGGTCTTTGAGCTTTGTGGGCAGTCTGTTTTGAATCCGGGAAGTGCACTCCTCCGTTAGAGCCACCGTAGCATACTCAGTCAACCGACTTTTGTTTGCCACAATGTCCTTTATATACTTAGCATATTTCGGCACTCCCTGCAAAACATCAACAAGAGCCTCCTCCTTGTGTTTCTTCAATCGTTGAGGGAACGGGGGTGGTGGTCTTTCTAATTCAGCTTCCTTAGTCTTCCCCCTTTCAGTACTTTGCTCCCTCTCAACTTCTGCTGCTCCCGATTGTTGAGGTGGTCTTTCTGGTTCCACCTCTTTCAGCTGCAAACCACTCCTTGTGGTCACTGCATTCACCTGCTTGGGATTGGGATCTGTGTCGCTCGGAAGTCCTCCTCTAGGCCTTGTGTTTTGGGCTCCAGCAAATTGCCCAAATTGATATTCAAGTGCCTTGGTAGCTAACTGGTTGTTTTTCACTTCGGCTGCCAATTTCACATAGTCAGCCTGCGATTGAGCTTGGTTAGCTATCATGGTCTTGAACATCTCCTCAATGCTGGGTGATGGTGGTGGAGGAGGTGCATTGTTGTTTCTGAATTGTGCTTGATAATTCTGCTGCCCTCCTTGGTTCCTTTGCACACCCTGACCCGAACTTTGCCCCTGATGGTTGTTGCTACCCCAGGAGAAATTAGGGTGATTCCTCCAATTGGAATTGTAGCTATTACCATACTGTTGGTGATTGTTCCTTTGTACATTTCCCACAAAGTTTACCGAGTCAGGATTGTCTCCACAACACTCAGCTGAGTGCTCACTGCTTCCACACACTTCACACCACATCTGTTGCACTGCATTCACTGGGGCTTGAGGCTGGTTCATTGTCATGTTGCTGAAGTGGGTGTTAAGTTGATTTTGTAATGCAGCTATCTGTGCAGAAATAGATGTGAACCCATCCACTTCTAGCACTCCTGCTGCTTTCCTTGTCCCACCTCTTAACGAATCAGCATTCCATTCCGGATTGCCCTGCGAAATACGGTTCAACAAGGTATACAACTCCTCATAAGTTTTCTCCAGCGCTTGTCCTCCAGCTGCTGAGTCCTGCAATACTTTTGTGTTGGGTTCCAAACCCTCTATAAAAGTGTGCACCAGCACATCATAGGACTGATGATAATGACGACAATCCCGCAACATGGACTTGAATCTCTCCCAGGCCTGATATAAATTCTCTCCCTCTCTCTGTTTGAAACTTAGAATTTGACTTCTAAGTCTTGCTCTTTTACCGGAGGGAAAAAACCGTATCAAGAATTTCCTTGCAAGATCATCGCACGTAGAAATAGAATTCGGTGGCTCAGCTTTCAACCACCTCTTGGCTTCTCCCAATAGAGAAAATAGGAACAATGTAAGCCGGACATAATCTGATGACACTCCAGCGGGGATATAAGTGTCACTTATCTCCAAAAAATTTTGGAGATGCTGCTGTGGATCTTCATGAGGGAGACCGGTAAACTGCCCGCTAGTGTGCAGCAATTGCACCATATTCTGCTTAAGTTCAAACCTCCCTCCTGGCTCAGGTTTGCGGATGCTAGATGTGAAATTATTAGCATGTGGGATTGCCACCTCGCGAATCGGCCGAGCTGCTACTTCTTCGGGCACTAACACTGCCCATACTACCGGTGGATTCTGTTGTTGCTCCATGATCGTCTATCTGAGCAACTGCGGCTTTCTTTCTGGAGCTTCTCTCCACTTACTATGAAATATTCTTTCTGGCTCTATATACGAGTCCACCAGCCCCTTGTCTCTTGCCAGTGTTCAACAGAAATTAAATCTGCAAAATACAGGCTAAGACCAAGTTGTCAACACTAAGAAAATAAAAATACGGTAAATTAACACTTAAGACAAATTCACCAATTGCCAGTCCCCGGCAAAGGCGCCAAAAACTTGTTCGGGGTGTTATATGGGTATAAAACTCACACGCAAGTGCACGTGGTCGAACAAATAGTAAAGTGGCTTAAGTAAGCCAAGTATCGATCCCACAGGGACTGGGATGAAGTGCAATCTGCTCAAGTGTACTATATTTCGATTCTAAAAATGCAGACAACAGTGTAACCAAGAGTTTGATATTTTGTTTTATAATTTTTATGCTAAAGCTAAAACAACTATCTAATTTGAGTCTGAACTATGAATGAGAGCATGCTGAGGTTAAACGAACATGTAATGAAATTAATTATCGATGTAATTTGGTTAGTCTTTTCCTCCGGTTGCTAGCTAAGAACATTTGCCAAGAGATTAAAACTCTCGTATTTAACCTCACTTAAGAATCATGAACCATCCACCTACATTTCTGTGATTAAATGCAATTCATGTTCTAGCCATACAAACCCGGTTCCTAAATTGACTAATACGACTTTCAGGTATATTTCTATCCTGAAAGTAAATCAATTCCCAATTTTCCCAAACCAAGAAAAGATCATATCCTATTAATTCACAACTTTCCGATTTCTTGCTCTCTCGAGTGAAACCGGACTTTTTATATATACATTAACGTAGGCCACACATTAATGCAGTAAGAACAAGAATTAATAGAACAACCATGGAAGAAAAGATGAAAAACCAAAGAATCAATGATCACATTTCATTACAAGTGTTCTTAACCTCAGCAAGAAGATGAATTAGCCACTCATTTGTGGATTAAACATCGTTAAATGAGTACTAAACATATAGGCAATTGAATACAAGGAGAAGGAAAGAGAGAAAAACCCTGATAATTTCGTCCCCTCAACTGCCTGTAACCCACGTTCTTGCTCCACCATGTCAAAATATTGAAAAATGAACCTAAGTGTTCTATTTATACTAGTGGGAATTTTTCCCGGAATAACAAGCAACGTTTCACGAAGTGCATCGCGGAGCACTGCCTCCGTGACACGCTACGGACGCGAACCTTCACTGGAACTGGGGGTCCAGGAAATAAAGCCCAACGTGGCACGACGTGCAACGCGGAGCCAAGCCACCGTGCCACAGACCCATCGCAAACCCACACTGGAATTGGGCTGAAAATTCCCATCCAGGCAGAAGGCCTCCGCGATGGCAACGTGACACGGCTCCATCGCGGAGCCCCTTTATTTTATGCTTTCCAATGCTTTGTCCCATGCTCACTTCCGAGTTCAACCCTGATATCTTCCAACATGCATTTAAGCTTCCCAAAATTACATTTTATCTGCAAAACAACGCTAATCATGTTGGTTAGTATAAATTCTCATTTTATTACCAATTACATGAGAATATATACACATTGATAGATAAACAAGGCTAAAATGACACTTTTGAGTATCACTTGGGCATATAAATTTGCCCAAGATCAGGTATCACCGGGCTTAGGGTTCGGGAGAGTGAAATCCCGAAGATTTCTTTCAGGACCTGGTATGGCCATTATGAATTCGTTGTTATGTCTTTTGGACTAACCAATGCCCTGCAACTTTTATGGATCTGATGAATAGGGTATTCAAGGCAAATCTAGACATGTTCGTGATAGTGTTTATTGATGACATATTGATATAATGCAGGAGCGAGGAGGAGCATGCCGCACACCTGAGGGTGGTACTCCAGACCCTCAAGGATAGCCGGCTATATGCCAAGTTCAGCAAATGCGAGTTCTGGCTAAATTCAATTGCATTCTTGGGACATGTAGTGTCAGGCGAAGGTATAAGGGTTGATTCCCGGAAAATAAAAGCGGTAAAGGACTGGCCCAGACCGGTAAAACCTTCGAAGATTAGGAGCTTTTTAGGATTAGTAGGTTATTATCGGCGGTTTGTGGAAGGTTTCTCATCCATTGCATCCCCATTGACTAGATTGACTCAGAAAAAGATGAAGTTCCAATGGTATGAGTCTTGTGAGAAGAGCTTCCAGGAATTGAAGGTGAATGCTTCCAGTGGTGTAGTTGTTCAGAACAGATCAGAGTCGTCCTTGGTAATGGAGGTGAATGCTAAACAAGATGAAGATCCAACATTGGTAAATTTGAAAGAAGTTGTTCAAAATCAGAAGGTAGAAGTCTTCTCCAAAGGGGGAGATGGGGTGCTTCGGTACCAGGGTTGCTTATATGTGTTCCGAACATAGGTAATATGAGGAGCCAGGTGTTGCATGAGGCTCACAGATCAAGATATTCTATCCATCCAGGTGCCACCAAGATGTATCATTCCTTTTGGGAAATCTACTGGTGGAATGGCATGAAAAAGTATATTGCAGAATTCATAGCCAAGTGTCCGAATTTCCAACAATTGAAAGTTGAGCATCAGAGACTGGGAGGTGTACTTCAGGATATCAGCATTCCTACTTGGAAGTGGGAAGAAATCAACATGGACTTCATAATAGGTTTACCCCGCACTCGTAGGCAGTGCGACTCCATTTGGGTTGTGGTGGACAGGTTAACCAAGGTTGCTCATTTTCTACCGGTCAAAACCACCAATTCAGCGGAAGATTAGGCCAAATTATACATCCAAGAGCTGGTTAGGTTGCATGGAGTCCCCTTGTCCATCATATTGGATAGAGGTACTCAGTTCACCTCTCAGTTTTGGAGATCTTTTCAAAAGGGACTTGGTACCCAGGTCAAGTTTAGCACGACATTTCATCCGCAAATAGACGGTCAGGGGGAGCAGACTATCCAGACTCGTGAGGACATGATGAGAGCTTGTGTTATTGATTTCAAGGGTAGTTGGGATGAGCATTTGCCTCTTATTGAGTTTGCCTACAACAACAATTGTCACTCTAGCATCCAAATGGCACCATTCGAGGCTCTTTATGGGCAAAGGTGTAGATCGCCCATTGGGTGGTTTGAAGACAGTGAGGCTTCAATGGTGGGTCCAGGTTCAGTCCATAAAGCTATGGAGAAAGTTCATCTGATAAGAGAAAGGCTGAAAATGGCTCAAATTCGCCAAAAGCCTTATGCGGATGTGAGGGGAAGAGAGCTTGAGTTCGAATCGATGATTGGGTGTTTTTGAAGATATCTCCCATGAAGGAAGTAATGAGATTCTGAAAGAAAGGAAAACTCAGCCCCCATTATATTGGCCCATATCAAATTGTGAGACGAGTGGGTAAAGTAGCTTACGAGTTAGAGTTACCTTCGGAGTTAGCTTCAGTTCATCCCGTATTTCATGTATTGCTCTTGAAAAAGTTCTTGGGAGATCCAACCTTAGTGGTTCCAGTGGAAAGTGGTTGTGTGAAGGATAGCCTCAATTATGAGGAAATTCCCGTTGCAATCTTGGATTGTCAGGTTCGTAGGCTGAGGAACAATGAAGTAGCTTCAGTAAAGGTGTTATGGAGAAATCAACATGTTGAGGGAGCTACGTGGGAAGCTGAAGCGGATATGATGGCTAAATACCCCCATTTGTTCCCAACCGGCTCAATTTCAATTTAAGGTATTAGTTTTTGCCCTAAACCTCTAATAAGTTTTTCATGTTCCGTTCATGTGTGCAAGTTTGTTTTATGATATGATATATGTATGTGATGTCTTAATTCAGTCCAGCTATGTAGTTCTTTTTGGGGATAGTTTTTCTATCAGTTTTCAGCTTAAATGATCAGTATTTGCATATGGTGATTGTTTGTTCCTGAGTTTTCTGCATGTTTCTAACATTTGAGGATGAATGTTCCCAAGGGGGAGATATTGTTATAGCCCGGATACCCAAGGATCAGACCTGGGAGTCAAACGGGGAAAATTTGGAAAAATATTGCAGCAGTGCAGGACGAGTCACTAGAGGACTCGTGAGGAGAACCCACGAGTTGTCAGGTGGCTCATGGGGAGGCTGGAATGGGCTGAGGAGCTGAGGTCCCCACGAGCGTTGGAACGACTCGTGGTCATCTACCAAGAGTCGTCAGGTCTCCCGTGGGGTGTGATTGAAGGTTTCCTGGGAGGTCTGACCAGTGCACCTAACGGATGGGACCCCACGAGTCGTGTCTAGTCCTAGTGAGTCAGGAGGTGGGTCGTGAGCAAGCATGTGGAAATTTAATTTAGGATGACGCAGTGTACTTTACAAAAGGTGACCACAACTCATGGTCACGGGTGACGAGTCATTGAGTCACCCGTTGCGGTCACCTGGCAGATTTTCCCTACGAATTAGTAAAGGCCTTCACGTAATTTCCTACACCCCTAAGTCCAAAACTATGTCATTTTGAGATTGGGACATGGTCTTTTAAGGGGAAATAATTCTTGTTAAGTCTCATTTGATGCTTGCAAGAGTTAGAGAAGTGAGTTGGAGGTGATCCTAGGGTTCTTCTTCAAATTCTCCGAATTTCCATCTTGGGCTTTTCAGGGGAGTTAAGAATCAAGTAATTCCAGATATGTGAGGTTTTGAATGGGTGGTTTAGTCCCTACCCTTGCCCAAGTCTTTCCAAACTCAATGTTTAAAGTTACTAAATCTTTATGGGTCTTAACCCAAATGCATGATTCCTCCAAAATTGATATGAGCTTGTTATAGTATGTCTAAATCACGGGTTTCAAATTATTGGATTGTTTTCACTTATTTTATTCAACGATTAATGATCTAATCCCTAAAAGGGAAGGTGCCCAAATCATGAGGATTTTTAGTAAGGTTTATGGTTATGGTGCTTCCTCAAGCAGGATACAAATTTATGAATTTTAAGCATGTCTTCAATCTCTCATGTTATTATGATCATGTTTTCTACAAAATTTAAGCATTTCAAGGATGTTGAAAATATGGAAAATGCCCACATGTTTCTTATGGTTCATTGACTATGATTTTGGCCAACCCACGGGCCCGATTTTATGGCTAGTATTACGAATTCTCAAGCATGTTATGATTATCACGATTTAACTAGCCGTGCATGTCATGTACGAATTTCTATGAGCACGTTACATGTTTTGGGAGTAGTACTTAACATCGAATAGGTTATGGGCCCAGGTTACGCACCGAATCTCAGAACTACGTGCCACCGTAGGTTATGTTTGGTACCTACTCAGTGACCATCCCCTATTCCATACGGGGACTTCGTGAGTGATATCATGCCTTTCATGTTTCTACCCTAGGCAAGGTATGAACAACCTCCCGACTAGGCTTACAGGTCGGGCTTCATGTGTGCTCATATGGTGTATGTCAGTTATCGAAATCTCCCACTATTCCTCATTGTTTTAATGCATGTATGATTATGTTCTTTTGGCTCAAGTCATGGTTTATGAAATGTTTTTCTCTCATGTAGAGACTATGACAGGTTTACGAATTCTTTTGGGAAACCTTGAGCCTTATGATATTTTTATGATTTCAATCTCTATGATCATGATGTCCCACTCCTATAACTCTTGTGTTTTTTAGTTTTGTTTACAGACCTTGCATACTCGCTACATTCCAAGTACTGACCTGCATATTTTCTATCATGTATCATTTCATGATACAGGATTCGGATTCCAGGTTCAGCATCGCTCCTAGCTTGCTCTCAGTTCTCAGTGGTGAGTCCTCATGATTCGAGGGCTTTATGTTCAGATCTTGGCTATCTTTTGTTTCAGAAGGTTAGGGTTAGTTGGGGTCTTGTTCCTTCAACCTGCCACTTATGATTAGAGGCTTTCAGACCAATTTGTAGTATTCAGCTATTTATGCTTGGATCATGTACTGTTGTTTCTTATATTTCATGCCTCGGTTTTCTTTCAGTTCATGATCATTAAGCTAATTCTTCCGCCTTATGTGAATGGTTTAGCTACATGCTCATGCCATGGGTTGACTTGGGGTCCCTCTGGGCTCCTTGTCTCATGCTTATGATTCGGGTGTACTCTCGGGTTGTGACAGGTTAGGGACTTCCTCAGGATGAATCCCTCAGAGTTTCTTGGGTTGAGAGTGGACTAGGACCATCATGAGTTCATCGAGGAGATTCAAAAGATCACCTAGATTATCGGCATGATGGGGGGAGGAGTGTGCAGACCTAGCCTCATATCAGTTAAAGGGGGGGCTCATATCTGGTTTAGGTAGTGGAAGGACGGTCGGGGAGTCGGAGCAGGTCCCATTGGTGGGGATGAGTTTCTCACTGCATTCTTGGACCAATTCTTTCCCCAGGAGATGAGGGAAATCAAGGCAGCTGAGTTTATGAATTTGAAACAGAATAATGAGACAGTTCAAGAGTATGCTCTAGAGTTCACCCATTTGTCCAGGTATGCGCCGAAGATGGTGGCCGACTAGAAGGCCCGGCTGTGTAGGTTTGTGAATGGGGTAACGGACTACTTGGTCAAGGATTGTAGGACCGCTATGCTACATCAGGGCATCGATTTCTCCTAATTGGTTTTGTATGCCAGCAGATGGAGGCAGTGCATATGAGGGAGGGGGAGATAGAGGCCAAGAGGGCCACAACAGGTAATTTTGGGTTCTCCCACCAGTAGTCGGGTGGTGGACATCATCAGCAGTCCCACTATAGGTCATCAGCCCCAGCACCGTCATCAGCCAGTGTTCCATTTAATCTCGGGGTGAACAGAGGAGCAAGGCATTAGGTTCGAGGGGATAGAGAGGCACGCCAGTAGAGCGCACCTTTCTAGTCTACGGAAAATATGGTAAGAACAACATAGGAGAGTCCTTAGTCAAATCAGATATTTTCTTTGGATATGGGAAACACGGGCACATACATAGGGAGTATCCTTTGGCTAGGCAGGGTGATGGCATGGATCGTGCTTAGACTACTACTTTAGCAGCGGCTCTAGAAGCACATCCTTCTCCATAGAGTGAATCCACTAGTGTTGGTGGAGGACAATGTCTAAATAGGTTTTATGCCTTCTCATCACATCAGAAGCAGGAGGTCTCTCCAGATGTAGTCACCGGTATGTCGTGAGTATTTCATCTTGATGTATATGCAATATTAGATCCAAGGGCTACTTTGTCTTTTGTTACACCCTATATTTCTAGTACTTTCGGAGACAGTCCCGAAATCTTATCAAAATCATTCTCAGTCTCTACTCCAGTTAGTGAATCAGAAATAGCTCGATGGGTATACGAAAATTACCCTATCACAGTCCTCCACAAAGTCACCTCAACAGATCTAGTAGAGTTAGACATGACAGATTTGATTTATCTTTGAAATGGATTGGCTTCATACATGTTATGTGTCACGCCCCACCTTAGGAGGCATGACTAGCACCTAGTGTCATACTGGGATCTGAACTAGCCTAGTTGGCCTGGTGCACTTCTGGTGCATGCCTATAACTTAATTCAAGAAACCGACGAGCTATATCTCGTCCGTAAATACAACCTCTGGCCAACAAGGCCACTTGTAAAAGAAGATAGCTAACCATCAAGAACAAAATAACAGGGATCCTATGCAACCCGACAAGACCATCATACTGTCTAGTTATAACTGAAATTAAATCAGGTAACTAAATTACGCTATAGCCGACAAGGCTGCTAACTAACAACTAAACAAGGCCCCACACGACCTTCACATGAAATGAACATACACAGGCCCTACACGGCCAACAACAAAAGCTAACTACTAGAAATTTGTAGCCTGCAAGCCTCTAAGAGTAGAATAATGGTCCAGATAGGGTCCCAACCTACCTGTAAACTATACAACAAAAGAACAAACCTCTTTTAACTACCAACTCCAGAGGAAGGGAGCTGAAAAAACTGTGAACTCCAGTTGATGACTAAGAGGGTCCTGAACCGGGTCTATCCGCACCTAAAGGCAAGTAATGCAGCGCCCCAAGGATGGGCGTTAGTACAATATGTACTAATATGTAAGGCAGTAAAATGATAACTGAATGAAAGTTGATAAAACTAAAGTAATCATGAAGAAGGGTAAGAGTTTAACCTAAATGATTACACCATCTGAAACATCTAACTAACAAGTATACATACACAAACAAGAACCTAATTGGGTCCCCATAAGCTAGAAGGTACAAACAACACAAAATAACCTAGCTGGGCCCTCATAAGCCCCAGCAGATACAAACAATGTACACTCTACTGTCTGGCTACTGAAGGTTCGTAAACATACTGTAACTTAGGAATATTTGTTCTTTGAAACTATGTTTGAGCTAGATAGGCTCCTGTAGTTGTATCTGTGTCTGAGTTGTCTGGGTTGTGTAACTGGGCCCCGAGCCTTGGCTCGACTATGGGCCATAATGTAATCTCTGATAACTGGACCCGAGACTTGGCCCAACTATGGGTCATAATAAGACTGTTGTAACTGGATCTCGAGCCATAGCTCGACTATGGATCATACGCTGTTGTAGCTAAGCCCCGAGCATTAGCTTGACTATGGGCTGTAATATAACTATTGCAGCTGGATCCCAAGCCTTGGCTCGACTGTGGATCATAATAGAAGCTCCGAAAATCGTACATGGCCCCCAGATCCTCACTCTGGTCCCTTCGGACATTATAATTCTCTTGTAAACATAATTTAATAGGCAATAGCGTTCAAACCCCGAGTATCATATACAATAATCAAGCTAGCTAGTGTGAACTCTGACGAGGGTTTCTATATCGTCGTTATCATCTCAATTCAATTCATAACAGTTGACCTCAATAGGTTTACTCTGAAATACTATAGACACACAAGTCATACTAACTTTACAATGAACATAAGTCGCCGAAAGGATAGCCTTACATACCTCGAGTGCCGACTTTCATTGGACTGGCGAGTTTTAACTTATAGCTGGTGGTTCTATCCCACTGTAGCCCTAATACTGAGAGAATAAGGAAAATTTCAATATTAAATTCGGCAAATAATGACAACTTTTGATACTAATATTTACTATAATTAAACTTCGAATAACTTGGCGAAAACCCACAATTTCTCGAGAGTTCAGAAGTTTGAAGTGTTTACCTAATGCCTGTAGCCTATTAGGAATCAATTTAAAATAATTTTGATAACTTTTACCCAACAGAGCTCTTATTTGCTGAGAAAATTTTTGAGAAATAACCTCGTAGTAATGCTTCCCATAGGCCTAGAACTCATTACCCGAAGTTAATTTAAGTTTGGACAGCGTTTGGTAGCATAATTAGATAGTCTCTCTACTTAACAATGGGAAAATGTTTTTAAATGATTCAAAGTGAAAGGAGGGACTTATATATACTAAGGGAAGTGGCATGGGGCGCTTCGCGCTGCCTATAGCGCCAGCCTCCCTACCGCGTCGTGCCTCTCATGGCGCCAGCAGGCCTGGTGCGCTGAGCTGGCCAGTGCACTGTTGGCTGGCGCATTGCACTGGCCCTGTGCGCACTGGTCCCGTCCGACCCTGCTTCGGAGGCTTTTCCTACACACATCAAGCTCTCTTTATTCATCATAAATCTACACGTACGCCTACTAACCGATAGCGTTTTACGGGGTATAACATCTTCCCCCCCTTAGGAACATTCATCCTCGAATGTCATCTTTAGGCTTAAAGGAGTTAAATTTTTAGTTAATACTTAGAAAACTTTCGACAGAGTCTCCTCTATAATATGGACTATCCGGAAACCTGAAACGCAGAAAAGTTCAACATAGGTGTCTCGCAGGACACTATAAACAACTATTTCACCACAGAGAGGTAGCCAGCTAAACAATACTGATACATTAGTAAATTAACAATTTAATAACAACATCACCTTAACTGCATAATTTGAATCAATCATGGAACAAGTGAGGATATCTAGAACTCATATCATCCTCAACTTCCCAAGTTATCTCTTTTTTATTTTTTGTCACCACCTGAATGTACACCCGGATCGTAGACACGGGACAAGGGACCCTGAGAGCCCCCAAGTCGACCCGTGGCACATGCATATATCTAATCTCATTAAATAAAGCGGAATACTTAGCATAAACATAATGGAAACGTAAACATAGCGTAATAACCAGAAGCACTGGGCATATACATAAGTTGAGTTCTACGTCCTGTCTGAAAGCCTTTACTACATAAGATGGGTTGATGGGACAACATCCCCAACTAACCCGACCAATACTGAAACATAAATAACTTAAAAGTCTATCAAACGGCCCTTGGAACATGAGGACTCACCAACAATCCGAGAGCGTAGGCTGAGATGGACTAAGGAAGAGGATGAGCCTAAGACCCGGACCTGTATCATGAAATGATACAGCATATAAAGTATGCGATCAGTGCGTGAAATATACCGAGTATTCAAGGTAAGTAAAACGGACGTTAAAAGTAAAATAAACTCATAAATAAACTTAGGAGAAAGCTTTATATGCTTATATCATAAATTTCGTAAGAAAACATAAGGCTCAAGACTTTCAAATCATTCATTAACATAATCATAAGTAAACTTTATCAAAACATAAGTTGAGCCAATGTCATAAACATAACAATGCATAAGACATGTGGAACAATAGGAGAACTCATCATAACCAACACCATCATGGTAGAGCCTTTCATGATGCCCCACTATCTCGCTCAAGTGGGTAGAGCCGACCCTGGCTTGCCAGGCGAGGGTCGTGCATTAGGCATGATATCACATTTGAGGAGATCGTTCTCAATACATAATGTCATTTAGAAACCCATCAGTGGCACGTGGTTATGAGACACCGGCAAAGTCCTTTGAATGTCGAGCTGCTCGATGCTAGACACGGCTCCCAAAAACATGCATATAGGCTCATACGAAAATCAATACATCATGCATTAAGATTCATTGGCTAAAGTATAATATTTACCATCACTGATCCCCTTTGAAACATCGTTATGCAAGAATCAAAGGCCCTTTTATCGGCCAACATCATACATCGATAAATCATGTAATTCGCTTCATAAATCATAAATCATTCTTCAACATGTGGGCATTGCCCAATACTTCATCATATTTAATTCTTTCAAAACATGCTCATAACATGGGTAACTTGAATTGCTTTTCCATCATCAATAAATTCAAAATATTGCATATTCATCATAAATCATAACTTTCATGAACCTTCATCAAATGGGCATTTGCGATTTAAAAGATTGAAACATAATTTTTAAAAACAACAAAATAAAACCTTTCCATCATTCATAAATCCATAATTATAACTCAATTAAATCAAAACCATAAAGAGAAATCACACTTTCATGCATTTGGATAAAACCCCATAGAACTTGAATAGGAGAATTCATGATTTAAATCGAAATTTGGGTATGTGTGTGAAAGGATTTCACCCATTCTAAAACCCTACATACCTGGGGATGGACTGATTTCGAAGTTCCTTGAAAACCCACAAAGAAATTGATGGAAATTTGGAGGAGAAGACCTTGAATCCCCCTAAAACCTCTCTAAAAGCTCTTGCATTTTAATGGGTATGCATTAGGGACTTAACCCACCTTAAAGACCCTACTTCAACCTTAAAACAACATAGTTTAGTCCTTAAGAGTTTAGGAAATTACAAGAAAGCCCTTACTAGTTCGCAGAAAATAACTGTCAGGTGACCCTAACGGGTGACCTGACGACTCGTGAGGACGGGCAACGACTTGTCATGTTGCCCATCAAGTAAATTGCCTCATCCTCCATTAAAAGTCCATAGGCTTGCTCACGACCCACATCACGAGTCGTTGGGACAAGCCATGACTTGTGGGATCCCATCCGTTAGGTCCACTGAGAGTTTCTTCTCACATAACCCCAACCTCATCCCAGGAGTGACATGATGACTCGTGGGGACTAGCCACGAGTCGTTATCTCTCTCATGGGGACCTCGATCCTTCCTTTATTCCAGGCCTGCCCACGAGTCACTTAACGACTCGTGGGGTCTCCTCACAAGTCGTCCCACGACTCATCCTGTGCCTATAACATGAATTCCAAAATTTTCTCATTTCAACTCCCTTGTCCAATCTTTGAGCTTTCGGGGTATAACAATATGTCCCCCTTGGGAAAATTCATCCTCGAATGTTAAAAGCACATAGAAAATGCAGAAACATGCAATCATCATATGCAAATACTAATTATTAAAATCGAAAACTGACAGAATGGCTACCTCCAAAAAGAACTACATAACTGAAATGAATTCAGACATCTCATAGATATACCATATCATAAAACAAACTTGTACGCTTGAACTGAACATGAAAAACAGATTAGAGGCTTAGGGAAAAATTGGTACCTCAAATTGAAACTAAGCCGATAGGGAACAGGTGTGGGTATTTAGCCATCTTATCCGCTTCGGCTTCCCACGTAGCTTCCTCAACATGCTGATTTCTCCACAATATTTTAACTGAAGCTACTTCTTTGTTCCTTAGCTTACGGACTTGACGATCTAAGATTTTCACTGGAATTTCTTCATAGCTGAGGCTACCCCTTACACCAACACTGTCTACCGGTACTACTAAAGTTGGATCATCCAAGAACTTTTTCAAGAGAGATACATGAAACACGGGATGAACTTAAGATAACTCCGAAGGCAAGTCCAACACATACACCACCTTACCAACTCTCCTCACAACTCGGTAGGGGCCAACACAGCAGGGACTGAGTTTCCCTTTTTTTTCGAACCGCATGACTCCCTTCATGGGAGATACCTTTATTAATACCCAATCATCCACATCAAACTCTAGATCCCTTCTCCCCACATCAGCATATGATTTTTATGGCTATGAGCGATTTTTAATCAGTCCCTTATCGACTGGACCTTTACCATAGCCTCATGAACCAAATATGGTCCTATCATGGCTGGCTCGCCAACCTCAAACCAACCGATGGACTATCTACACCTTCACCCCTAAAGAGCCTCAAATGGTGCAATTTGGATACTAGAGTGATAATTGTTATTATAAGTAAACTCAATCAAGGGCAAATGATCATCCCAACTACCTTTGAAATCTATAACACATGCCTCCAACATATCCTCAAGGGTTTGAATGGTTCGTTCTGCCTGGACGTCTGTTTGCGGATGGAAGGCTGTACTGAGCTTAACTTGCGTCCCAAGTCCCTTTTGAAAAGAACGCCAGAACTGTGAGGTAAACTAAGTACCTCGATCTGAAATAATAGACAAGGGAACTCCATGAAGCCGAACCAACACCCAAATATACAACTTAGCATAATCATCCGATGAATATGTGGTCTTGACCGGTAGAAAGTGTGCAGCCTTGGTTAACCTGTCGACCACCACCCAAACGGAGTCGTATTGCTGGTGAGTATAGGGTAAACCTGTAATGAAATCCATGTTAATTTCTTCCCACTTCCAAGTGGGGATGCTGATATCCTAAAGTACGCCTCCCGGCCTTTGATGCTCAACTTTCACTTGCTGACAGTTTGGACATTTAGCTACGAACTCCTCAATATCCTTCTTCATACCATCCAACCAATAGATTTCTGCAAGTCCCGATACATCTTCATGGATCCCGAATGGATA
Organism: Datura wrightii; assembly: GCA_035772735.1. NCBI lineage: Eukaryota > Viridiplantae > Streptophyta > Magnoliopsida > Solanales > Solanaceae > Datura > Datura wrightii. Next base: position 149,139,499 of record JASDFA010000001.1, on the reverse strand, counting down.
GAATATCTTGTACCATGAGCCTCATGCATTATTTGAACCCTCAAAATATTGACATCTGGAACACATAGTCGACCCTGGCATCGTAGCACACCATCTCCTCATTAGGAGAAAACCTCCACCTTTTGACTCTGCACTACTTCCTTCAACTTCCTCAATGTCGGATCCTCATCTTGCTTAGATTTGACATTGACCAATAAGGATGACTCTGACCCATTCTGCACAATAACGCCGCCATCAGTCGAGTCGATCAATCTAACTCCCAATCTTGCAAGTCGGTGGACAGCCTTCACCAACTCCTTCTTTCCCTCATCCACGTGGGACACACTCTTCATAGAGAGCCTACTAAGTGCATCGACAACCACATTGGCCTTGCCCGGTGGTAAAGGACACTTATGTCATAGTCCTTAAATAACTCCAACCACCTCCTTTGTCGAAGATTTAGATCTTTATGTGAAAACACATATTGCAAGCTCTTGTTATCTGTAAATACATTCATGTGGACCCCATACAAGTAATGCCTCCATATCTTCTTTCCAAACACCACCGCGGCCAACTCGAGATCATGGGTCGGGTAATTCTTTTCATGAACTTTCAGTTGTCTCGAGTCATATTCTATTATCTTCCCATGCTACATCAACACACATCCCAGTACGACTCTCGAAGCATCACAATATACAACAAATCCTTCAGTACCCTCGGGAAAAGTCAATATTGGTGCTGAAGTGAGTCGGTCCTTCAACTCTTAGAAGCTTTTCTCACAAGCTTCTGACCATTGGAACTTCACCTTTTTCTGAGTCAACTTAGTCAAAGGTGCTGCAATTGATGAGAAACCCTCAACAAACCTCCGGTAGTAGCCAGCTAGACCCAAGAAACTCCAAATTTCCAAAGCGTTCACCGGCCTGGGCTAATTCTTCACCTCTTCAATTATTCGTGAATCCACTTTTATGCCTTTGCTTCACACCGCATGACCCAAAAATGCCACTGAGTCCAACCAAAATTCACACTTACTAAACTTTTCATATAGCTGACGATCCTTAAGGGTCTGAAGTACTACTCTAAGGTGAGCGGCATGCTCCTCCTCACTCAGTGAGTATATCAAGATGTCGTCAATGAACACAATCACGAACATGTTCAAATATGGTTTGAACACCCTGTTCATTAGATCCATAAAAGTTGTAGGGGCATTGGTTATTCCGAAAGACATAACAACAAATTCGTAGTGACCATACCGAGTCCTGAAAGCGGTCTTTGGGATGTCACCCTCCCGAACCTTGAGCTGGTGATACCCGGACCTGAGATCAATCTTGGAGAAGCACTTGGCACCCAGAAACTGGTCAAACAAATCATTGACCCTGGGTAAGGGGTACCAGTTCTTGACGGTAATCTTGTTCAACTGTCGATAGTCAATACACATGTGAAGGTAACCGTCCTTCATTCGAACAAATAGAATTGGTGCATCCATGGAGAATGGATCGGTCTAATGAATCCCTTATCTAACAGATCCTTAACTGATCCTTCAATTCCTTTAGCTCAGATGGATCCATACTGTAGGGAGGAATAGAGATAGGTTATGTATCGGGTAAGAGATCAATGCCGAAGTCGATTTCCCTCTCAGAAGGAACACCAGGCAAATCATCAGGAAACACCAATGGATATTCGAACACCACCGGAACTGATGGAGTAGTCGGGGTCTCAGACTCCACAACCTTAACCCTAACTAGGTGGTACATGCAACCTTTAAAGATTATCTTCCTGGCCTTAAGATAGGAAATAAACCGACCTGCTGGTACCGCTGAACTACCCTTCCACTCGAACACTGACTCATTCCACTGTATGGGTTAATCGAACCATAACATGCAAACAACCAGTTCATGCCAAGAATAACGTCAAAGTCATTCATGGCTAACTCTACCAGGTCTGCGGAGGTAACCTTATGCAACAGAATGACCGGGCATTCTTTATATACTCGTATAGCTACGACTGAATCACCAATAGGGGTTGAAACTAAAAACGGTTCTGACAAAGTCTCGGGACTAACTCCACGGCTACTAGCAATGTAAGGAGTCCCGAAAGACAAGGTAGCTCCCGGATCTAGCAAGGCATAAACATCAATATGAAAGACATGCAACATATCAGTGACCACGTCTGGCGAAGTCTCCTGCTCCTGGCGAGACGCAAGGGCATAGAATCGATTTTGGCGCTATCCGCCACCTCCACTAGTCGATTCTCCATGTGAAGCAGAACGGGCTGGAGCTGCTGCTGTCCTGGTGGTCTGTGCGTGACGCCTATCATCACCCTGTCTACCATATGGGCATGCTCGATGCATGTTCCTAGATATGCCACACCCATAGCAAATATCTGAACCAAGCGGGCACTCCCTGGCATTACTCTTTCAGCACTTCCCACAGGTTGGAGAGGTATATTCTAAATGGGTGCCCCTCTAATCCCTCGACTCTGAAGCCCTGCTCCTCTGATCACTCCTGGGTCGGGATGGAACACTAGCTGATGATGGTGCTGGGGCTGTTGATCTCTGCTGAAATGGTGGACAGGAACCACCACCGGACCTCTGATGCGAAAACCTACGGCTATCCGTCTGAGCCCTCTGCCTCCCTCTCCCTAGCATGAGCTACCTCCATCTGCTGGGCGTACAACACCATGCAAGGAAAGTCCATATCCTGGTGAAGAATCAAAGTCCTGCAATCCATATGTTCGGGCGTGATTGTGGGTATATAAAATGACACGCAAGTGCACGTGGTCCAACAAGTAGTAAGTGGCTTTAGTAAGCCAAGTATCGATGCCACAGAGACTTGGATGAAGTGCAAATTGCTCAAGTGTACTATATTTTACTTCTAAAAATGTATACAACAGCATAACCAAAAAGTTGATAGTTTGTTTTATAAATTTTATACTAAAACTAAGAACAAATATCTAATTTGAATCTGAACTATGAATTAAAGCATGCTGAGGTTAAACGAACAAGTAATGAAACTAATTATCATCATACTTTGGTTAATCTTTTCCTCCAGTTGCTAGCCAAGAACATTTTCCAAGAGATTAAAACTCTCGTATTTAACCTCACTTAAGAATCATGAACCATCCGTCTACATTTTTGTGATCAAATGCAATTCATGTCCTAGCTATACAATTCTGGTTCCTAAATTGACTAATACGACTTTCAGGTATATTTCAATCCTGAAAGCAAATCAAGACTCAATTTTCCCAAATCAAGTAAAGAACATATCCTATTAATTCACAACTTTCCAAATTCGTGCTCTCTCGAGTGAAACCAGACTTTTTAGATGTACATTAATGTAGGCCACACACTAATTCAGTAAGAACAAGAATTAATAGAACAACATGGAAGAAAAGATGGAAAACCAAAGAATCAATGATCAAATTTCATTACAATTGTTCATAACCTCAGCAAGGAGAGGAATTAGCCACTCATGTGTGGATTAAACATCATAAAATGAGTGTTAATCATACAAGCAATTGAATTAAAGAAGAAAGAAAGAGAGAAAAAACCCTGAACTTTTCGTCCCTCAACTGCCTGTAACCCACGTCCTTGCTCCACCAAGTCAGAATATCTCAAATAAAACCTAAGTGTGCTATTTATAGTAGTGGGACTTTATCCCGGAATAACAAGCAATGTGTCACGGAGTGCATCGCGGAGCATTGCCTCCGTGACACGCTACGGACGCGGAAGCTCTCTGGAAATCACCCGAACTTGGCCCCGGTAGCACCCTGCCGCATTGGCAGCGTGTCACGCTGCTGGGCAGCGCGTTGGCACCTCTTGGTCACGCAGCCACCCTGCCGTGGCATGTTGCCAATGTGCTGGTGGGCTGTTGTGATCAGCCTGCCTGCCATGACACGTTGGCGACGCGCAGGTGGGCTGTTTTGTGCCTCTTCTTTGCCAACGTTCGCGTGTTAATTCCGTTTCCAAGCCTCTACCTCACCAACTCATGGATTAGTTACTCAAAAGTCATCAAAACCTACAAAACAAAGGCTAATCATGTTGGTTAGCACATATCTTCACTTCATTTAAAATTACATGAAAATGTATACAATAACTTAAATAAACAAGACTAATTGAAGTCATAAAGCGTATCTCAGGCATGCTATTTTTGCCCGTGATCACAACCCCACACTTAAAGCCTTGTTCGTCCTCGAACAACCTTTTACATATCATGCATATGGAGACTCCCACATAACTAATTTAGCAAGATAATTTAAGTTACGACTATAATGATTATGTAAGATAACAAGCTACAAATAGAGCATGCACAATTTAATCACATAAATGAAATACAACGATGTTAAGACCTCTTATCCTTAAGAATCGACTCTTAATCTTAGCAAACTCATGCAAATCAACTGATTACGAAATCCCACATGCATTATATCCTTCATTTAACATGTGCCCCTCACTGGAAGAGAGTTACCCAATCACACGCAAAAACAATTTTTTTACATCACAACATGTGTGGGTACATGAATAGAATTACGCTCACTCTCACAAAGAATTCACATGCATTATGTAATGACCCATAAGCTTGCCTTTAGTGTTTTATTCCACTAATTTAAGGATATATGAATGTAAGATCAAGTAGGACTTTTTAGGTTGTAATGTAACTCAGGTGCGGGTAGGTACTATTATGATCAGTAATAGTGACTATCTTTCCTAAGCGCTTATAATACATCACGCCTTCATTACAAACTTCCCTTCCCTCACTTCACCTTTTTCTCTTTTCATCTTTCTTTTTCCTCTTTTGTTCCCCCCTTTCTTCAGGCACTTTTAGCTTGTTAGTAAGGAGTTTTATAAGTAACTTTTTCATTTATTTATTTTCTTACTCCCTACTAATACTCACCCGTATTCAAACAAGTGCACCCTCGCCCTTTCTCAACTTTTACAATTGCTACTTTTCCTTCTTTTTCATTCTTCTCACTCCTTTGCTCTTTCGGATTTTTCCTTTAAGCGCTTAGGAGTTTTGGTTCAATTTCAAGGCTAATGAAAGAAAAAGGATTAAGCTTATGTTGCAGCTGTCAAAGAATAGGCTCAAGGCTCAATGGGGTTAACTAGGATTAATTTTTCAAGGTAGGTATTATGAGAGATAAAAGTTTGGTTCATTCAAAGAAATACCTAAATCATCTCCTACAATTCACATCCTTCATTTCGTTTTATATACACACCAGGCAAGTTCTAGACATTTCATAATAGCACAAAATACTCAAAAACCTTACACTCATGGCACATGCTCAATTCAAGACACATTTAGTAGACTCTTACTCAGCTAATCACAAGAATTCAGATTAAGCTTCAATCATATTGAGTGAAATTCAAGAGCCTAAGTGTCTCAAACAAAGTTATACACTTGCATGCTTCACACTGAGCATACTTGCCTCTTACCATCACGTATAGCACCTAACAAGAACATCAAGCACCAATTAGTTATGGTTTCAAAAACACAACACCTACCGACTAATTTTTCCTCAAGACGGTCGTCATCCATCCATCGTCGGAAACAGTCCCTAACTATGACTAAAAACACTATATATAGACAAAGGAAAGAAAGAAAAAGAAAATTTTTATTCTTCGGTTCAAAGACCCCCCGTCGGAAAAGAACCGAAAAGAAAAACCAATGGGTGATGAATTCATGCTTAACTCACAAAAAAATTTTCAATTTTCTCACAAGCATTACATTCACCAAAAATCGTTAAGCACAAAAATTTGAAATATCCCTTGAAATTTACCTCACCCCACACTTAAATCATGCTATGTCCTCATAGCATCAAATTAAAATTTAAAAAGGGTGAGAAATACTCCCTGAGGCCTTTAGGCCTACCTAACAACATGCCTTTCTTCAACTTTGCACAAGTGGGTGTTCGACCCCACACTTTTTCTCTTCCATGTTTGTTAGCTTCCTCCTCCACGGGTACTCAGACTTCCCCTCCATCTGTGCTTAACTTTCCACCAAAACAACACAAGATGAAAAATAAATAAAATCAACTTAAATGCAAGAAATTAAAATGGTACCCTTGGGTTGCCTCCCATGCAGCGCCTAATTTTACGTCGCGGCACAACGTATCAAGTTTCACCGCTTTTTCCTCCACCTTGAGGATATGTATCTCACCCCTAATTTCTTCTATAATTTCCTTGCTCTAGGGGTGGTGGTGAAAAATTGTAAGGACCAAGCAGTAGATGTTGCCTTTTGAACCTATTGGCCCTTAAGTAAGAAAAGTCATTTTGTCTCTCTGAGTTAGCAAATTTCAAAATATACGGGGCTTGGTCCTCCGCTAGACATTTCTCTATAAGCTTGGAAGGCTCTATTTCTATGTTTTCAACCAAACTTAATGTCGAGAAATGCTTCGAGTGTGGTCCAATAATCCTCAATTCTGAAACTGCATTGTGCTTGACCTCCTTACTTGTATACTCCTTCTCAGCATTGACATCTATCTCTCCATTAATGTCAAATGGGGGATACTCTATCTCTTCTTCCATGAATGGATTTCCATAAGTGTGAGCCCATCACGGGGACACTCAAGAGATTCTAATTGTTGGGCTGCATCCAAAAATTCACCCTTGTCTTCCTCTTGTAGTTCCTCTTGAATATCAGCTAAAACTGTCACCTGCAATTTATCACAAGCTTCAGCCTCAGCAATCATCTCCGTGAATTTGACGCTCATCCTTTCTAGAGCCTCTGAATTCTCTTCTTGCTGAATTCTCAATACTGCCATCGCCTCCTTCATTGCTTCTGATTGCTCCAAGAGTTGTTTCATCATGTCTTCTATTCGAGCTTGGCGTCCCAAGTCCTCATTTTCAGCATGCCTATATTCAGTAAAAACAACAGAAGGATCATAGTAGGGGCTTGGGGGAGGGTAATATGCATTCGGACAGCCATCCCAATGGCCATCTTGACCACCACATATATTGCACGTGTTACAGTGTTGCCACGAGTGGTGTCCTCCGCAATTCAGACAAGATTCGCCAAAATATGAGTATCCACCATTTAAAACATTTGCATTCCACGATGTCATGTCAATAAGGGTATACGAACAAGCAAAAAAATAAAATAAAATAAAGAAGAATTTAAAACAAATACTAGGACCAAGTTGTCAGCACTTAGAAAACAAAAATACAGTAAATTAACACTTAAAACAAATTCACCAATTGCCAAGTCCCCGGCAACGGCGCCAAAAACTTGATCGGGCGTGATTGTGGGTATATAAAATGACACGCAAGTGCACGTGGTCAAACAAGTAGTAAGTGGCTTTAGTAAGCCAAGTATCGATCCCACAGAGACTTTGATGAACTGCAAATTGCTCAAGTGTACTATATTTTACTTCTAAAAATGCAGACAACAGCGTAACTAAAAAGTTGATAGTTTGTTTTATAAATTTTATACTAAAACTAAGAACAATTATCTACTTTGAATCTGAACTATCAATGAAAGCATGCTGAGGTTAATAGAACATGTAATGAAACTAATTATCATCATACTTTGGTTAATCTTTTCCTCCAGTTGCTAGCCAAGAACATTTTCCAAGAGATTAAAACTCTAGTATTTAACCTCACTTAAGAATCATGAACCATCCGTCTACATTTCTGTGATCAAATGCAATTCATGTCCTAGCTATACAATTCCGGTTCCTAAATTGACTAATACGACTTTCAGGTATATTTCTATCCTGAAAGAAAATCAAGACTCAATTTTCCCAAATCAAGTAAAGAACATATCCTATTAATTCACAACTTTCCAATTTCGTGCTCTCTAGAGTGAAACCGGACTTTTTAGATGTACATTAATGTAGGCCACACACTAATGCGGTAAGAACAAGAATTAATAGAACAACATGGAAGAAAAGATGGAAAACCAAAGAATCAATGATCAAATTTCATTACAATTGTTCATAACCTCAGCAAGGAGAGGAATTAGCCACTCATGTGTGGATTAAACATCATAAAATGAGTGTTAATCATACAAGCAATTGAATTAAAGAAGAAAGAAAGAGAGAAAAAACCCTGAACTTTTCGTCCCTCAACTGCCTGTAACCCACGTCCTTGCTCCACCAAGTCAGAATATCTCAAATAAAACCTAGGTGTGCTATTTATAGTAGTGGGACTTTTTCCCGGAATAACAAGCAACGTCTCACGGAGTGTATCGTGGAGCAATGCCTCCGTGACACGCTACAGACGTGGAAGCTCTCTGGAAATCACCCGAACTTGGCCCCGGCAGCACCCTGCCGCGTTGGCAGCGTGTCACGCATCTTGGGCAGCGCGTTCGCACCTCTTGGTCGCGCAGCCACCCTGCCGTGGCATGTTGCCAACGTGCAGGTGGGCTGTTGTGATCAGCCTGCCTGCCATGGCATGTTGCCGACGCGCAGGTGGGCTGTTTTGTGCCTCTTCTTTGCCGACGTTCGCGTGTTAATTCCGTTTCCAAGCCTCTACTTCACCAACTCATGGATTAGTTACTCAAAAGTCATCAAAACCTACAAAACAAAGGCTAATCATGTTGGTTAGCACATATCTTCACTTCATATAAAATTACATGAAAATGTATACAATAACTTAGATAAACAAGACTAATTTAAGTCATAAAGCGTATCTCCGGCATGCTATTTTTTCCCGTGATCACCTTATATAAATAACCATCCCCACCATGAACGAATCGGCTCACCGCGCCCTCTGATCCATCACTAACTCTTGGGCGTACTTTGACAAACGAGTGAACTCGAGCGAATACTCCAGCACTGTCATCTTTTCCTGCTTGAGGTTCACAAACTCTGCTTCTTTCAACTCCCTCATCTCCCGAGGAACTCATCCCAGCTGATAGGGCCCACTCCCACTACGTTTCTCTCCTTCTATTTCTTGTACCAAATATAAGCGACCTCTTTTAGTTGATAAGAGGCCAAGTCAGCACACTCCCCATTTGTCACCCCCACACCTTTGATCCCAAAAACTCAGGAGGGTTCATCTTCAAGAAGTATCTAATCAGAGCCGCACTGCGTTGCCATTTTGTGGGACCTGCGCAATAGTCTATGGGTTGACCTGAGCGGTCAAGGCCTACGCCAACATCTAAATAGCCGCCTAAAACTCAGCATGGGCAGCTGGCTCTGGTGCCTGGGGCTCCTGAATAGGTGGGGCCTGCTGATGCCCATGGTCATTGCCACCCCCGTGGCCTTCATCATTTCCATTCCTCTTTCCATTCATTCTTCTAGGAGCCATAATTTTGCAATTGCAAATTGCACGAATTAAAAGGATGGAGAGACTTTTCATCGTACAACATAGAACATGAAAGAAGGGAACATTTCCTACATGTCTAGTAGCCTCTTTGTCATATGTGTGGCGCACTTCACACCCATGAAAAAAACTCTACATAATGCAACTTTCAGAAACCCTAGGAAACTTCAAACCTATGGCTCTGATACCAAGTTTGTCACCACCAGAACGTACACCCAGATCGTAGATATGGGACGAGGAACCCCGAGAGCCCCCAAGTCGACCCATGGCACAATAAATCTAATCTCATTAAATAACACAGAATACTTAGCATAAATATAGAGGAAACGTAAATATAGCATAATAACCGGAAGCACTGGGCATATACATAAGTTGAGTTCTACGTTCTATCTGAAAGCCTCTACTACATAAGATGGGTTGATGGGACAACATCCCCAACTAACCCGACCAAACTGAAATATAAATAACTTGATATTCTATCAAACGGACCGTGGAACAAGAATGAGGACTCACCAACAATCCGAGAGTGTAAGCTTAGATGGACTAAGGATGAGGATGAGCCTGAGACCTAGACCCTGTATCATGAAATGATACAACATATAAAGTATGCGATCAGTATGTGGAATGTACCGAGTATACAATGTAAGTAAAATGGACATTAAAGGTAAAATAAACTCATAAATAAACATAGGAGAAGGACATCATGCTTGTATCATAAATTTCATAAGAAAACATAAGGGTCAAGACTTTCAAATCATCTATTATCCTAATCGTAAGTAAACTTTATCAAAACATAACTTCAGCCAATTTCATAAACATAACAATGCATAAGACATGTGACAATGGGAGAACTCATCATAACTGACACCATCATGGTAGAGCCTTTCATGATGCCCCACTATCTCGCTCAAGTAGGTGGAGTCGACCCTGGCTTTCTAGGCAAGGGTCGTGCATTAGGCGTGATAGCACATTTGAGGAGATTGTTATCAATACATAATATCGTTTAGAAACCCATGGTGGCACGTGGTTATGAGACACCAGCTTAGTCCTTTGAACATCGGGCTGCTCAATGCTAGACACGGCTCCCATAAACATGCATATAGGCTCATACGTAAATCAATAACATCATGCATTAAGATTCATTGGCTAAGATATAATATTTATCATCATTGATCCCCTTTGAAACATCCTTAGCCAAGAATCACAGGCCCTTTTCATCGGCCAACATCATAAATCGATAAATCATGTAATTCGCTTCATAAATCATAAAGCATTCTTGAACATGTGGGCATTTCCCAATACTTCATCATATTTAATTTTTTCAAAATATGCTCATAACATAGGTAACTTGAATTCATGTTTTTCCATTATCAATAAATTCAAAATATTGCACATTCATCGTAAATCATAACTTTCATGAACCTTCATCAAATGGGCATTTGTGATTTAAAAGACTGAAACATAATTTTTAAAGACAATAAAATAAAACCTTCCCATCATTCATAAATCCATAATTATAACTCAATTAAATCAAAACCATAAAGAGAAATCACACTTTCATGCATTTGGATAAAACCCCATAGAACTTGAATAGGAGAATTCATGATTTAAATCGAAATTTGGGTATGGGTGTGAAAGGATTTCACCCATTCTAAAACCCTACATACCTGGGGATGGACTGATTTCGAAGATCCTTGAAAACCCACAAAGAAATTGATGGAAATTTGGAGGAGAAGACCTTGAATCTCCCTAAAACCTCTCTAAAAGCTCTTGCATGGGAGTGGGTATGCATTAAGGACTTAACCCAACTTAAAGACCCTACTTCAACCTTAAAACGACATAGTTTAGGCCTTAAGAGTTTAGGAAATTATGAGAAGGCCCTTACTAGTTCGCAGAAAATAACTGTCAGGTGACCCTAACGGGTGACCTAACGACTCTTGAGGATGGGAAACGACTTGTGATGTTGCCCATCAAGTACATTGCCTCATCCTCCCTTAAAAGTCTATAGGCTTGCTCACGACCCAGATCACGAGTCATTGGTACAAGACATGACTTATGGAATCCCATCCGTTAGGTCTACTGGGAGCTTCTTCTAACTTAACCCCAACCTCATCCCACGAGTGACAAGACGACTCGTGGGGACTGGCCACGAGTCATTATCTCCCTCGTGGGGACCTTGATCCTTCCTTTATTCCAGGCCTGCCCACGAGTCACTTAACGACTCGTGGTGTCTCCTTACTAGTCATCCCACGACTTATCCTGTCCCTGCAACATGAATTCCAAAATTTTCTCGTTTCAACTCCCTGGTCCGATCTTTGAGCTTCCTGGGTCTAATATTTATGTTCCTCCACAGCACCAGAAGCAACGTCTTTAGTTCTCAGTCTATGAACCTTTCTATATAATATTGCAACTGGATTTCTTCATAGGCAAACTCCTCAGTAACATGGACGTCCTCTACTAGCAAAACTCAAGTCGGGTCTCTTATACACTTTCGCAGCATAGACACGAGAAATACCGAGTGAACAGACTCTAACTCTAAAGGAAACTCTATTTCATATTACACTCGGCCCATCCTTCTGATGATCTGATATGGCCCAATGAATCTCGGGCTAAGCTTTCCTTTCTTGCAAAATCTCATCACGCCCTTTATAGGCGACACGTTAAGGAATACCCAATCATCTACAAATTCCAAGTCTCTCCACTGATCATTGGAGTAGGACTTCTGGCGACTCTGGGTTGTCAATAACCGCTCCCATATAAGTTTCACTTTCTCTTCTGATTAGCGAATCATATCTGGTCCGACTAGCTCTGTCTCTCCTACCTCAAACAATCTGATGGGGGACCTACATTTCCACCCATATAATGCCTCATAAGGTGCTATCTGAATTGTAGAATGATAATTCTTATTATATGCAAATTCAATGAGGGGTAACTATTCATCCCAGCTTCCTCCAAAATCTAGCACACACGCCCATAACATATCCTCGAGCGTCTGAATGGTGAGCTCTGCCTGGCCGTCTGTTTGAGGATGGAATGATGTACTCAGATTAACTTGTGTCCCCAAACGTTTCTAAAATGATTGCCAAAATCTAGTTGTAAATTGTTCCCCCCTATCTGAGATGATAGATGCTGGGACATCGTCCAAACGGACTATCTTTTTAATATATAGTTCATCATAATCTTCGACTGAGAACGTAGTCTGAACTGGCAGAGAGTGAGCTGATTTTGTCAACCTGTGAACAATCACCCAAATAGAATCAAATTTACGTCTGGTATGGGATAATCCTGTCAGAAAGTCCATATTAATTGCCTCCCACTTCCACATAGGTAAAGCCATCTCCTGAGTTAGGCCTCCAGGTTTCTATGTTCGGCTTTCACCTGTTGGCAATTAGGACACTGTGCCACAAATTCGGCTACACTTTTCTTTATTCTAGGCCACTAGTATATTTCTTTTATGTCGTGGTACATCTTTGTTGAACCTGTATAAAGAGAGTAACGAGAGTAATGTACCTCTTCCATAATCTGTTGGCAGAGCCCTACTACAGTTGGAACGTAGAGGCGACCCCTGTACCGCAAAACCCCATCTCCGGTTATCTTGAAAGCTAGTAATTCACCTTGCTGAACCTTAATCTTTGAACTGTGCTAAATGAAAATCCTCATATTGCCGCTTTTTTACCTCTACCACCAGGGAAGATACTGTTGTATTCTAAATTATAGCCCTATTATCCTCTGAATCCAATATCCGAACTGCTAAGCTGGCTAGCCGGTGCAATTCTCGGGCCATTTCCCACTGTTCTGATCTCAGATGTGGCAGAATGCCCATGGACCGCCGACTGATGGCATCTGCTATAGTATTGGCCTTCCCTGGGTGATACAAGATGTTCACATAATAATCTTTCAACAATTCTAGCCAACGGCGCTATCATAAATTCAGCTCTTTCTGTGTGAAAATGTACTAGAGGCTTTTATGATTAGTAAAAATGTCCACTGTGCACCATACAAGTAATGCCTCCATATCTTTTAAGGAGTGAATTACCACAGCTAATTCTAGGTCATTGGTGGGATAATTGTTTTCATGTTTCCTCAGTTTCCATGAAGCATACGCAATTACCTTCCTATGTTGCATCAAAACACACCCTAACCCAATGCTTGAAGCATTGCAATACACACCGTAACCCTCTAATCCTTCTAGCAAAGCTAACACTAGTGCCGACATTAATCTATTTTTTAATTCCTAGAAACTCTTCTCGAAGGCCTCAGTCCACTGAAACTTAGTTACTTTCTAAGTCTATTTAGTCAAAGGCGCTGATAGGGTAGAAAATCCTTCCATAAATCTTCTGTAATACCCAACTAATCCCAAGAAATTGCAAACCTCCATTGGAGTTGTAGGTCTAGGCCATGTCTTTACTACCTCAATTTTTTGTGGATCAACCTGAATACCAACCTCTAATACAATGTGGCCCAAGAAAGCTACAGAATATAATCAGAACTCACACTTAGAGAACTTTGTATATAGCTGGCGATGTCTGTGGATCTGAAGTACTGCTCGCAAATGATCTTTGTGTTCTACTTCGGAGCGGGAATACACCAGAATATCGTCGATGAATACTATCACAAACAGATCTCAATATGGCCTGAAGATACTATTCATCAGATCCATGAACACTGCTGGGGCATTTGTCAACCCGAAGGACATGACTAGGAATTCAAAATGACAATACCTGGTCCTTAAAGTTGTCTTCGGGATATCTTTCTCCCGAACCCAAACCTAGTGGTACCCGAATCTCAAGTTAATTTTAGAAAAATATTTCACTCCTTGCAGATGATAAAAAAAGTCATCTATCCTGGGAAGCGGTATTTTTTCTTAATAGTAACTTTATTCAACTGCCGATAATATATACACATGCATAGAGAGCCATCTTTCTTTCTCATAAACAAAACTGGTGCACCCCATGGCGACGTACTCGGCCTGATAAAGCCCTTATCCAGTAGATCTTTCTGGTGTTCTTTCAGTTCCCTTAATTCAGTAGGAGCGATTCGCTATGGAGGGATGGATATAGGTTAAGTACCTGGTAGCAAGTCTATAGAAAAATCTATTTCCCTTTCTTGGGGAATACTAGGAAGTTTGTTTGGGAACTCATTAACCACTATAATTTGTAATAACTGGACCCCAGGCCTTGGCCCGACTATGGTTCATAATGAGACCTGTAATAACTTGACCCCGAGCCTTTGCCCGACTATGGGTCATAATGAGACTGCTGTAATTGGATGCCGAGCCTTAGCTCGACTAGGGATCATACTGTAGCTACTGTGGCTGAGCCCAGAGCATTGGCTAGACTATGAGCTATAATATAACTGTTGTAGCTAGACCCCGAGCCTCGACTAGACTATGGGTCATAATAGAAGCTCTAAAAAATGGATACGGTCCTCACGGCCTCACTCTGGTCTCTTCAGACATTATACTTCTCTTGTAAACATAATTTTATAAGCAACAGCGTTCAAACCTCAAAAATCGAATACAACAATCGAGCTGGCTAGAATTAACTCTGACGAAGGTTTCTATATCGTCATTGTCATCTCAATTGAATTCATAACAGTTGACCCCAATAGGTTTACTCTGAAATACTACAGACACACAAGTGGTACTAACTTTATGACGAACGTAACTCATTGAAAGGATAGCCTTACATACCTCAAATGCCGACTTTCATTGGACTGGCAAGTTTTGACTTGTAATCGGTGGTTCCATCCCACTGTAGCCCTAATACTGAGGGAATAAGGCTAGTTTCAATACTAAATTCGAAAAATAATGATAACTTTCGATACTAATATTTACTATAATTCAACTTCGAATAACTTAGTGAAAACCCCCAATTTCTCGAGTGTTCAAGAGGGAGAAGTGCTTACCTAATTCCTGTGGCCGATTAGGAATCAATTTGAAACAATTCTGACAATTTTTACCCAGTAGAGCTCTAGTTTGCCGAACAAATTTTTGAGAAATAACTCCATAGTAATGCTTTCTATAGGCCTAGAACTCATTACCTGAAGTCAATTTATGTTTGGACGGCGTTTGGTAGGGTAATCGGATGGAAATACATTGAAAATTTGTGATATCTCTCTATATAGTCATGGGAATATGTTTTCAAATGATTCAAAGTGAAAGGAGGGACTTATATATACTAAGTACAGTGGCAGGGGGGTGCCTGATGAAGGGCATATTTATGCACTTCATAGACGTACTTTTGCTCGGATTTTACTATGTTTTGAGAAGAAATTATGCGTGTTTTCATGTGTTTATGTTATATATTTGTGAAAATGGCTAACACACATGATTAGATATTTTTAGGGATAAAAGTGATGGTTTTGGGTATGTTTGAGGCTTATGGAATAAAGATGAGGAAGTTGGAATGAATAATGCAAAGATCATGGCATATCGCACTACACAATATTGTTGCGCGACCAGGTGCGCTAATATGCACAGAAACTGCGCGACGCGCAACCATTCTTGCGCGATACAGTGCGCGACGCGCAGCCCTTCTTGTGTGATGCAGTGCGCGATGCGACAAGCTTGTCGAATGGCCATCAAAAGTAAAATCCCACTTCAACTAGGAAAATGAGGTACAAATCCCAAACCAAATTCATGAAGGAACAAAGAAGGCATAAATCTACTATTATAAATACCTTTTTATTTCTTTGTAATAGGGATGTCGAGACATAAATTTAAAAATATGATTTAAGAAGACAAGTCTTGGACTTAGACGTTCTATTTCAAAAACGCTTTGAGACAATTAGTGAATTGTTCTTCTTTATTGTTGCAATAATCAAGTAAATTTCTTCCTATCATTGTTGTAATTATTAATTTTTGCTTTTATTTATGACTTTTATTAATTTACTTATAAACATGATAGCCTAAAACCACCATAGCTAGGGTTGTGGGAACCATGACAAATTAGCACGCATAGGTAAAATACTTAGTGATTCTTGAACAGGTTTTAATGCATGTATTGTTTTTCCCTTCTTTTTTATTGATTTTGAACGGTTGAAAATGATAGAACTTGCCTTATTCTTACTTACCGGACCAAGGAGGTACAGAATGGGAAAAGGGATTAACAACAGAGATTTGAGGCTATCAACCCTCATCTAATAGCTTGAGCTTGTCCGGGGAGAGCTAATCCGATATTAATTGTAAGGGTCAATTAAAAGTACACCCGTGTACGGACCAAGTTGCATGGTGATAATCATCTAGATAGGGGACCAACCATTTAAGTGAACCTAACTTACCAATATTGCATGCTAAGCACCAAAATAGATCACTAGTATAAAACGCCTTGCGGTTATAAATTCATGGGGAACACTTACCCTAGTTAATTTAATTAATTTGGAATCAACCTTCACTTTCTCTCATTGATATTGTTTGTTACTTTTACAAATTCCCCCCTCTTAGGAAAATAATTAATTAAAAAGCTTAAGCACTAACGTTCTTCTACATCCTTCTGTATTCTCTGAGGGATCGACCCCAACCTCTAGTTGGGTTTTTTATTAACAACGTCTGCTTCATACTTCATAAGGAGGTGTGCTATGAGTGTTATCAAAAAGTGGCACTATTGCCGGGGAATACAGTTTAGGATTAGATTAATTGCTTATGTTTAACTTTTAGTCTTTATTTTCTTTTTTTTTAATTTTCTGACGTGTCACAGGGCGGCATGGTAAACAAGTGACCAAGATGTGACCACGGTCTCAACAGGTATCTTGATGAAGTCTGAGTAATCAAGATACCTGTGTCGTTCCGCGACGTTAAATCATACGCTACTTGGGAGGCAACCCAAGATAAATTTTTTGTTCATTTTTGCGTGTTTGTTCAAGTGTGCAAGTGATAGGTCATAATTTTCAATAAAGATTGATCTTAAATATTGAAAACAAGGAGTAGAGGCCTCGGGAGTTCTTCTTGCACGCTATTACTTTATGCTTATTTGTTTTAGCACTAGGGATAGTGTAACCAATTAAGTGTGGGGTGGGAGATGTGACCTTCATATTACCATTAATTGCTAAATTTGCACATGGTAGGCCTAATTTTTTTTTTCAGATTTATGATTTGTCAGGCATGCTTATTGTTTTGTAGTATTTTTTTAGTTTTATTTTATTTTGGGTTCCTCCGGTTTTTATTTTTGGTACTTTCCGGATGGATAGTCCCTTAGAACCGACTAGAAATTCTTGGTTTTTTTATTTTTTATTTTTCAGTCATTGAGTCATGACTTTGCCCAATGATATATGGATGACGACCGTCTTAAGGGTAAATTAGTCATTAGGAAGAACAAGAACTTGGAACTTTGAATTCTAGGTGCCTCACTTATGTATCATTGAGGATTTATTAAATTCACTCGAGAATGCATGAAAAAGGTAGAAACACTTAGTCTTTTGGGAACTTGACTCTTGTACTTGAAAAAATAGGCTTAATTATGTTTTGCATGCAATATGGATATATGGTTTATGTTATCTTGATTTCCATTATTAAACCATCTTGTGCCAATGTATGAGGAATTATTTATGATATACTTCATGCTTGTATATTGATGTCTAGAACTTGCCCGGTGTGTGTACAAAGTGAAATAAGAATGATGGATTTAGGAAGTGATATAGGCATTTCCTTTGTAACCATACTTTTGTCCTATTTTACCTACCTTGACTGTAATTATCCTAGTTAACCATGTTGAGCCTTAGCCTATTCTTTTGATAGCCATATTTTAAGCTTGAATCCCTTTTTGTTGTATTGACTTGTATTTGATCCAAATGATTCCTAGAGCACATTAATAAAAAAAATTGTAGGAAAGGAACATAATTGGAAAAGTGAAGGGAAAAGCTAAAAAGTATGGTGAATTTAAAGAAAAGAAAAAGGTAAATTTTTTCTAAACAAAGAGGGTGATTTTTAGTGGGAAAACAAAAAGAAGAAAGAGCTTTAAAAATTTGAAGATGAAAAAAATCATGATTTACTGATTAACCATACCCATTTGTTTACAATGAACCTGTTTTTGCCCTGGTCCTTCTTTGGATATTGTGAACCTCAACATAAGTAAAACGCTTAAGTTGAGGGTGGCTAGAGTAGGGGTGCGTAGAGGATGGGAACGGAAGAAAGGAAAATAAAAGATGAAAAAAATGTGTGTGAATAAGCTCGATGATGAAAAGAAAATCTCCACTACTCACCTAAGTTGAAAAAATTGACAAATAAAAGGAGGTATAAGGAGAAAATTTAGAAATCGAAGAATGTGCTTAAAAATCAAAGTGTTGTGAAGTATTTAAGTGCTTAGGGAGATTAGTCACTATCTTAGCCAAATAGTTCCTACCCGTCCCTTAGCCTACACTACAACAAAATTTAAGTCCTAATTGTTCCTTGATTCAAAATTCTATATTAGCGGAGTATTACACTAAGGGAAACCCTATTGGTTGTCTTTTGCATGTATGCTAAGTTCTTTGGGAGATTGAGTGGAAATAGTTTTATTTATGCCTAAGTTTATATTGACTTATATCTTGTGTGAGAAAAGGGAATCTCTCCAAATTGTGAGGGGCACAATGGTAAGACTTTGGTTTAATCTTGATTGCTAAATTGTATATAATTCATGTTGGCCCAAAATATGTCTTGATGTGTTAGTTTTGAAAAGTAAGTGATTTCGAACTTTGACATTTTAATGTTGATCCTATATGCATGCGAGTGAGTTGTTCGAGCTTCATAGATTTGTCTCATGATCCTAAGTATATGTAGACCTGTTCATGGGATGAATTTTATTTTAAATGTAAGAAGGGAAAGTAGTAGATTGTTCGAGGACGAACAATAGTTTAAGTGTGGGGTGTTGATGAAGGGCATATTTATGCACTTCATAGACATATTTTTGCCCATACATTACTATGTTTTGAGAACAAATTATGTGTGTTTTCATGTGTTTAGGTTATATATTTGTGAAAATGTCTTAACACACAAGATTAGATGTTTTCAAGGATAAAAGTGATGGTTTTGGGTATGTTTGAGGCTTATGGAATAAAGATGAGGAAGTTGGAATGAATAATGCAAAGATCAAGGCATATCGCACTACACAACACTGCTGCGCGACCAGGTATGCTAAGAGGCACATAAACTGCGTGATGACATGCGCGACACGCAACCCTTCCTGCACGATACGGTGCGTGACGCGCAGCCCTTCTTGTGTGATGCAGTGCGCGATGCGGCAAGCTTGTCGCAATGGCCATCAAAAGTCAAATCCCACTTCAACTAGGAAAAGGAGCTACAAATCCCAAACCAAATTCATGAAGGAACAAAGAAGGCATAAATCTACTATTATAAATACCCTTTTATTTCTTTGTAATAGGGATTTCAAGACATAAGTTTAAAAACATGATTTAAGAAGACAAGTCTTGGACTTAGACGTTCTATTTCAAAAACACTTTGAGACAATTGGTGAATTATTCTTCTTTATTGTTGCAATAAAAGTGAGTTTCTTCTTATCATTGTTGTAAGTATTAATTTTTGCTTTTATTTATGACTTCTATTAGTTTGCTTATAAACATGATAGCCTAAAATCACCACAGCTAGGGTTGTGGGAACCATGACAAATTACCACGCGTAGGTAAAATACTTAGTGATTCTTGAATGGAGTTTAATGCATATATTGTTTTTCCCTTCGTTTTTATTGATTTTTAACGGTTGCAAATGTTAGAACTTGTCTTATTCCTACTTACCGTACCAAGGAGGTATAGAATGGGAAAAGGGATTAACAACGAAGATTTAAGGCTATCAACCCTCATCTAATAGCTTGAACTTGTCCAGGGAGAGCTAATCAGATATTAAGGGTAAGGGTCAATTAAAAGTACACTTGTATACGGACCAAGTTGCATGGTGATAATCATTTATATAGGGGACCAACCGTTTAGGTGAACCTAACTTACCAATATTGCATGCTAAGCACCGGAATAGGTCACTAGTATAAAATGCCTTGTGGTTATGTCATGGGAAACACTTACCCTAGTTAGTTGCATTAATTTGGAAACAACAAACAATTTCTCAACATTGTTATTTATTACTTTTACAAGTTCCCCCCTCTTAGGAAATAATTAACTAAAAAGCTTAAGCACTAGCGTTCTTCTATATCCTTCCGTATTCTCTGTGGGATCGACCCGAACCTCTAGTTGGGTTCTTTACTGACAACGTCTGCTTCATACTTCATAAGGAGGTGTGGTTTGAGTGTTATCAGCGCCCTTTGCTTCCCATAGCACCAGCCTCCTTGCCACGCCTTGCCTCTCAAGGCACCAACAAGCTTGGCGCACCACGCTAGCGGGTCATGTTGGCCCTGTGCACACTGGTCCCATCCGACCCCGCTTCCAAGGCTTTTCCTACACGCGTCAAGCTCTCTTTATTCATCACAAATTCATGTGTATGCTTACTGACCGATATCATTTTATAGGGTGTAACATTATGCCTCTATGAATTGTACAACCTGTGCAATAGAGTTTCGGTTTCTAGGTGAACCAGTCTTAGAGTGGATGGATAATTCAGTTGTGCTTGCAGGTGGCTTTATTTCCAACATCAAGGCCATAAAGATGATTTCTAAAGATTGTGTCTACCATCTAGTTCGGGTTAAGGATGCTACGTTCGAGACCCCAACTCTCTAGTCAATCCCTATAGTGTGTGAGTATCCCGAGGTGTTCCTAGATGATCTACCAGAAGTTCCTCCCAAGCGGGAGATTGACTTTGGTAATGATTTTCTTCCCGATACGCAGCTCATATCTTTTCCTCCTTACAATGGCTCCAGCTAAGCTAAAGGAGTTGAAAGAGCAGTTGAAGGAACTCTTAGACAAGGGTTTCATTAGGCCAAGCAAAAATCCCCATGGGTTGCACCAGTTCTCTTTGTTCGAAAGAAGGATGGTTCTCTTCGTATATGCATTGACCATCGGTAATTAAATAAGGTTACCATCAAGAACAAGTATCCTCTTCCTAGGATTGATGATTCTTTTATCAACACCAGGGTGCTAGGTGCTTCTCAAAGATAGATCTCAGGTCCAGTTATCACCATCTAAGAGTTAGAGAGAGTGACATCCCGAAGATAGCCTTCAGGACTCAGTATGGTCACTATGAGTTTATAGTTATTCTTTTGGACTGACGAATGCTCTTATAGATTTTATGGATCTAATGAATAGGGTGTGTTCAAGCCATATTTGGATATGTTCGTGATTGTCTTCATAAATGAAATTCTCATATACTCTAGGAAGAGGAGGAGCATGTCGCTCATCTGAGGATTATACTGCAGACTCTTAAAGATCACCAGATGTTTGCTAAATTCAGCAAGTGTGAGTTTTTGTTGGATTCAGTAGCATTTTTGGGTCACGTGGTGTCATGTGAGGGTGTACAGGTGGACTCTCAAAATATGAAGTTGTAAAGAATTGGCCTAGACCAGTAAATCCTTTGGATGTCAGGAGTTTCTTAGTTTTAGTTGGTTACTACATAAGGTTTGTCGAGGTATTTTCATCCATTGCAGCACCATTGACTAAGTTGACCTAGAAGAATGTCAAATTTCAGTGGTTGGACGTATGTGAGAAGTGTTTTCAAGAGTTAAAGACTCAACTCACTACAACCCCAGCATTGACCCTACCAGAGGGTACAGATGGATTTGAGGTGTGTTGTGATGCCTCTAGGGTTGACTTGGTTTGTATTGATACATTATGGAAAATTCATTACGTATGCCTCTAGATAGCTCAAGGCCCATGAGAAGAATTACCCAGCGCGTGACCAAGAATTGGCAGTTGTGGTTTTTGCACTGAAGATTTGGAGGCACTACTTGTATGGGGTTCATGTAGATGTGTTCACAGGCCACAAGAGCCTATAGTATATGTTTACCCAGAAGGACCTGAATTTGCGACAAATGAGGTGGTTATAGCTTCTCAAGGATTATGGCATGAGTGTCATGTATCATGCGGGCAAGGCCAATGTAGTGGCAGATTCTCTTAGCAGGCTATCCATGGAGAATGTTTCTCATGTGGAGGATGGAAGGAAGGAGTTGGTGAAGGAGGTGCACCGGCTTGCTCGATTAGGAGTTCATCTTGTTCACTCAATGAATGGTGGTGTTTTTATTCATAACGGTTCAGAATCCTCTTTGGTGACTGAAGTCAATGCTTAGAAAGATGAGGACCCCATTTAGGTAAAGTTGAAGGAAGCGGTTGAGAATTAGAAGGTAGAGGTCTTCTCCCAAGGGGAAGATGGTGTACTTCAATATCAGGGTCATTTTTGTGTTCCAGGTGTTGATTACTTGAGAGATCAGATATTGCTTGAGGCTCATGGTTCCCGATACTCCATACATCCAGGTGCCACCAAGATGTACCGTGTCCTATGAGAAGTCTATTGGTGGAATGGTATGAAGAAGGACATAGCAAAGTTTATGGCAAAGTGTTCGAATTGCCAACAGGTGAAAGTGGAGCATCAAAGACCAAGAGGTGTACTACAAGACATCAGTATTCCCACATAGAAGTGGGAAGAGATAAATATATATTTCATCACAGGATATCCTCGTACCCATCGATAGTATAACTCGATTTGGGTGGTTGCGGACAAGTTGACTAAATCTGCTCATTTTCTATTGGTCAAGACTACCGATTCAGCTAAGCACCATGCCAAGTTATATATTTGGGAGTTAGTTCAGTTGCATGGTGTTCCCTTGTCCATCATATCAAATAGAGGTACTCAGTTCACTTTGTAGTTTTGGAAGTCATTTTAGAAGGGATTTGGTACTTAGGTCAAGCTTAGCACAACTTTTCACCCACAGACGGATGGTCAGGACAAGCGGACCATTTAGACTCTTGAAGATATGTTGAGATCGTGTGTGATTGACTTCAAAGGTAGTTAGGCTGACCATTTACCTCTTTTTGAGTTTGCTTACAACAATAGTTATCACTCAAGCATTCAAATGGCTCCATTTGAGGCTCTCTATGGGTAGAGGTGTAGGTCTCCTATTGGTTGGTTTGAAGTGGTAAAAGCTATGTTGATAGGACCAGATTTAATCCTTGAGGCTATGGAGAAAGTTCAGCTTGTAAGGGAAAGGCTGAAACAAGCTCAGAGTCATCAAAAGTCCTATGCGGATGTGAGGAGAAGAGAACTTGAGTTTTGAAGTTGATGATTGGGTGTTCTTGAAGGTATCTTTTATGAAGGGGGTGAAAATATTCGGAAAAAAAAAGGGAAGCTTAGTCCCCGATATGTTAGCCCGTACAAGATTGTGAGACGCATTTGAAAGGTGGCCTATTAATTGGAGTTGACCTCAGAGTTGGCTTCTACATATCCAGTTTTCCATGTATCGCTCATAAAAAAGTGCTTGGTGATCCTGCATTGATCATTCTGGTGGAGAACATTGGGGTAAATGGTAACCTTAGCTATGAAGAGGTTTCGATTGAAATTCTTGATCATTAGGTTTTGAAGTTGAGGAACAAATAAGTAGCTTCAGTAAAGGTTTTATGGAGAAATCAGCTCATTGAGGGAGCCACTTGGGAAGCTAAAGCAGATATGATGGCTAAATACCCGCAACTTTTCCCTTCCAACTCAGTTCCAACTTGAGATACTAGTTTTCCTCCTTAGTACTATATTTAGCTTCATGTCTAGTTCATGTCTCTCAGATTCCTGTACGTCAGTGTATGTATATGTGATTCCTGAATTCAGTTCAGTCATGTGTTTAAGTCTGGAGTCAGTCACTCCGTCAGTTTTCATCTTCAGATGTTCAGTATTTGGGATGGCAGACCCTTTCCCCAAATATTCAGTATGTTTACCCAAATTCAAGGTGAATTTCTAAGGGGGAGATATTGTAATACCCCAAAAATTCCTAAGAAATAGGTGAGAGAATTAGAAATGAGTTCTGTAGAAAAATCTGGATTTTTGCACCAGAATGACTCTTGGTATGAGACATGACGAGAAGTGAAGGGTCGTGCTCTTAGTCATGGTGAAATTATGAAGCTTGATGTACAGACCACAAGTCACAACGATTCATGATGTATGGGTACGACTCATGGTGAAGAGTCGTGATAAGTTTG
This sequence comes from Datura wrightii, assembly GCA_035772735.1. Classification (NCBI taxonomy): domain Eukaryota; kingdom Viridiplantae; phylum Streptophyta; class Magnoliopsida; order Solanales; family Solanaceae; genus Datura; species Datura wrightii. Next base: position 149,115,210 of record JASDFA010000001.1, on the reverse strand, counting down.
TTGTGGTGACGGGGTACAATGTAACAAATCATGGTACGACTCGTTGTAAGTAATACAACTCGTGATGGGAGTCATTGTTAGGAATTGGTAGGTGAAGGGGGTGACGCCAAAACTGACAATATGACTAATTGTAGGATACCACGAGTCGTGATGTGCAATCGTGGCAAGACTCAAAAATGTTGCAGAGAGGAGCAATGGTGACCACGAGAGATAACCACGAGTCGTTACTTCATGGTGAGGGTCATGACGACTGGCAGTTCCCATATTCCATATTTTTCATTAAGGGAATTTTCGTAATTTCTAAGCTCATAAATCCTAAACTACATCATTTTAAGCTTGTTAGGAGTATTTTAAGAAGTTTTAACCTATCCTAATTCATTCAACTTCCATGCATGCAAGAGTAGAAGTTTCTGTTTGAAGATCAAACTTGAAACTCTCTAATTCTCCTCCAATTATCTTGGGCTTTCAAAGTCAAGTTAAGAATCAGTCTACCCAGGTATGTAGGGCTATGAATGAGAGTTCCTTTCACTCTCATGCTCAAAATTCTCCTCAATTCCTTGAGTTTAAGTTCTAGATCAAGTTCATGATCTTATAGGGCTTATTCCTAATTTTTTATGAAATTCTCTATGATTTATCTGTGGGTCAAGTCCCTCATGTTTCAAATCATGTTTTAAGATCTATGGGCATATTTATACCTTTTTAAATTATTAATTCATGGTTTCAAATTTAAACTAATTTACGCCCAATTATGCAAGTTTCATGAAAAGTCGAGTTTAGGAGTCTATTATGATTTTGATTCTCCAATTATTTATGATACGATTCTCTACCAGTACTCTTCATGAATTTATGAATTTCAAGTATAGTGATTTTCTCAAGCATGTAAGTTCTTCATGATTTATTTGATTATGATTTTGGCTGACTCACGGGCCCTATTTCATGCATGTATCTCAAGTAGATCAAGTATGTTATGATTTATCTAGCCATGAACTTTATGTATGACTTCACGGGTAATATATGAGCCTTAGTGTGCATGATTTTGGGAGTCGTGTCTTGCACTGAGTAGGCCCGGCGTTCAGGTAAACTCCATGGTCTCAGAAATACGCGCCAATGTAGGTTTATATTCATGGACTCTAGGTCGGTCCCTATTAGTGATATCACGCCATTTACGTCCTTGGCCTAGCAATCCTGGGACCACTCTCCCCACTTGGTCGAAATAGTTAGGGCATCATCTTAGCTCTATCACGATGGTATCAGTTAAGAAGAGTCCTCCCGTTGTCCCTTATGATTTATGCATTGTCATGTTTATGGTACTTTAGGTCAAATTATGTTTTATAAGGCTTCTCTTATGATTATGATTATGACTAGATTATGAATAGTTGTGAAAACTTGAGCCTCATGTTTATGTTACGACTATCATTTCATGTTTTGAGTTGTCCTATTCTTATGAACTCTTATGTATTTTTATTAGTCCATTTTTATTTACCTTGAATACTCAGTATATTTCAACTATTGACTGCATACTCTATGTTGTATCATTTCATGATACAGGCTCAAACATTCAAGGTCAGTCTCTCTATTAGGTGGTCATAAGAGTGCAGTCCGGCCAACTTGATTGGTGAGTCCTCATCCTTCGAGGACTTTTAGATGGTTGAGTTGTCACTTCAGTTTTAGCTTTCTGATGAGCTAGTTGGGGGTGTTTCCCCATCAACTTGTCAGAATGTAGAGGCTTTTCAAACATGGTATTATTATCAACTACGGATTCAGTGTTATGTTAATTCCGTTGTTCAAATGTTTTAATTATTCAGGCTTCCGCTATATTAGAATTTAGTCTTCTGCTTTATTTATTTTGGGCTTCAAATTTTATGTTCATGCCATGGGTCGATTTGGAGCCATTTATGGATTTAGGTTCTATGTCTAAATCCTGGCCTATGTTCGGGTCGTGACAAAACTAGATGGTAAACACAATCCTTGGGAATCATCTTTCTAGGACTGTGACAGGGCAATTTCTGTATTACCGCCGAGCCATAACTGAGTCACCGACTGGAGTAGAGATTGAGAAGGGTTTTGATAGGATTTTGGAACTAACTCCGAAACTAATGGCAACAAATGGAGTCACAAAAGATAAAGTAACCCCTGGATCTAATAATACATATACATCAAGATAAAATACTTGTAACATACCAGTGACCACATCCAAGGAGACCTCCTTCTCCTAATGTGATGATAGGACATAAAACCTATTCTGACACTGACCACCACATGCACTAGTAGATGCACCCCACTGAGCTGAGCATGCTGGTGGAGCTGCTGAACTGGTAACTAGGTCACGGTCTCTACCATGGCCCTGTCTGGCCACTGGAAAATCTATGAGCATGTGGTAGGGCTTCTTGCACCCTAAACATGAACCTGAACCTGCTAAGCAATGTTCGATGTGCCTCATACCACACCTGCCACAAACTGGAATGCTGGGCTCTACGGACCTGCTCCCCTAACCTAGAGAGCCTGATGTCTTTCCCCTTTGATCGTGCCTCGTCCTGGAAGGCACACTGGCTGACGACAGCACTGGAGTTGATGACCTCTGGTGAGACTGTTGGCAATGTCCATCGATGAACCTCTGCTAGGAAAATCCGACGCTGCTCATCCTAGCCCTCTTAGTGTCACGATCCGAATGGAGGCCTGAATCGCAACATGGGACAAGGAGCCCCGAGAGACCCCAAGTCGACCCATGGCATAAGCATACATCTAACTCGATTAATAAAATAGAAGAATCAACAAGATAATCATAGCAGAAGTCTAAATCAAACATAACATCAGAATACATAATCCAAAGCTACATACATCTTTTGTTTGAAAAGACTCTAAACATGACGAGTTGATGGGACAAGACCCCAACTAACTCAACAAGCTGAAACTGAAAATACATGAATAAAATCTGAAGAGTCTAGTCCTTGGGAGATGACGACTCACCCACAAGGTACGATGCTATCTCAGAAGACTGACTATGAGCGGGGTTGAACCTGAGAGTCGGGTCCTGTATCATGAAACGATACAGCATAGAGTATACAGTCAATACGTAGAATGTACCAAATATGTAATGTAAGTAAAACAAATATTTAAAAATACATAAAATCTTATAAACGATCATAAGAGTGGGACAACATGCTCGTAACATAAATACAGAAAGATAACTTAAGGCTCAAGGTTTTCAAATCGTTTGTAAACCATTCATTATCATAGTCATGAGAGAAATTTAATTAAACCATCACTTGAGCCAAATAACATAAATATATCAATTCATAAAACATGTGAAACAATGGGAGATTCTTATAACCGATATACCCCATATGAGCACACATGGAGCCCGACCTGTAAATCCCTAGTCGGGAGGGTGTTCATACCTTTCCAAGGGTAGAACCATGAAGGGTGTGATATCACACATGAAAGGGCCCATTTGGGCAAAGGGACAGTCACAAGGGAGGTCCCATCATGTCCTACGGTGGGTTCTGTGATTCGGGGCAAAGTCTAGGTCCCGAACCTACTCGGTGTTAAATACTACTCCCAAAACATATATATATAGTGCTCATAGGATAAAATACATGAGATTAATGGGCAAGTTAAATCATGATAATCATAAGCATGCTTGTAAATACGTGACTGGCCATGAGGGTAAAACCCATGAATCGGCCAAAACATAATTAGTAAAATCATGAGGTTCATGCATAATTATAGATCATGTATAGGCTTTGTAAATCATAAATTCATAATGGGAATTTGAATAATCTATATTACAAGTTATAAATCATGACGGCTTTATGAATATCAATGATAGTAGAAGAGACCATAAATCAATTCATCATAGGACAAGCATAATTAGGCATAATTTAGTAGAAATTGAAATCAATGAATTTATAATCGAATTAGTTGTAAAATTAGATCACAATTCATAAAATATGGTATAAATCATGAAAAATAATAACCCATGGATAGATCATTAGATTTCCACAAGATTTAAGATAAAACTCATAAGATTTTTTAACAAATCTTCATGAATTAGGAGAGCTGGGAATGGGTGTGAATGAAAACACCTATTCATAACCCTGATTATGGTTGATTCTAACACTCCCTTGAATGCCCAAGAAGGAATTGATGAAAGACCATGAAGGATTGCCTTGATCACTTCTCTAGACTATCACTCTTGCATGCGTGGATATGAAAATGGCCTAAAATGAACTTAACCCCTTTAAAAGTCATTATTCATAACTCAAAACGATGTAGTTTAAGTCTTAGAAGCTTGGGAATTACTAAATAGCCCTTACTAAATTCGCAGAAAATAACTACCAGTTGGTCCCAATGAGGGAACCTACAACTCGTCTTCAAGGGCCACGACTCGTGGCATGGTCCATGAAGGTCACTACTTCTCAAGTTTGTTGGGCTCGTAATGAAAGACTTGATGACTCGTTGCCTGGTGACCACGACTCGTGGTCACCATCCGTCAGGTACATTACCTTAGCCTCAATAAAATTTATTCCCTGCTTGGTCACAACTCATCCCACGAATCGTGGGAACTGACCACAACTAGTGGGGTCCTTCCTTCAAGTACATTTTCCTCATTTTCCTTTATACTCAACCACAACTCCCCATGATTGACCTGACGAGTTGTGGGGACTGACCACGACTCGTGGTCATGCCCGTGGGGACCCCATTTCCCAAATTTCCAACTCTTCACCTGGACCTTACTATGAGTCTTATCATGACTCGTAGGCTGCACCAACGGGTCACCTCATCAATTGTTTTGTGTCAGATGCCAGATTTTAAGTTTTTCTCTGTTTCAACTCCTAGGTCTGATCTTTATGTTTTCGGGATATAACACTTGGCCTCTCTCCTTATCCCTTGTCTGATCTGCCTCTATCTGCAGGGCGTACATCACCAACCGAGAGAAATAAAGATCACTATTTAATATCGCGGTCCTACACTCCTTGACTAGTGAGTCAGACACACCATACACAAATCTGTTCTAGTCTTCCACCATCTCTAGTGCATAGTTGGACAACCTGGTAAATTCCAAGCTTACTCCTGGACTGTCATATCATTTTTCCTCAAATTGGAAATATCTTACGCCTTTTTCTCCCTCAACTCTCTAGTGAAGAATCAGTCTTTGAAGGTTGTCATAAACTCCTCCCAGCTTAAGGGAACTACACCCACTGCTCTATCCTCCCCCCACTGACGGTACCAAATATAAGCAACCCCCTTCAGCTGATAGAAGGCTAAATCTATGCTCTCTTCTTCTATCACCCCCATTATCTGGGTGATCTTCAATATCTCTTCCAGAAACTCATGTGGATCCTCATCCACTCTTAAACCAAGGAGCTTAGGGGGATTCATCCTGAGGAAATCCCAAACTCGAGTTGTTGTTGTGCTCCCATTCTGAGGGACATGGGCCACCCCCTAATAGTTGACTTGACCAGTCAAAGCCAGGACAACCATTTGAAAAGCTGCCCTAAACTCAGCATGAGAGACCTGCTTTGGTAAGGGACTTGCTGGTGCTGGCAGGGCCTGATGATTCTCATCCGCATTGCCATTACCATTTCCATTTCCGTTCGTTCTTCCGTTCATACGACATGAAGGCATGATTCTGCAAATGTGTATAGCACGAATTAGAAGGATAGAGAAATACTTCATCACACGACATAGATCATGAAATAAGAAAATTTTTCTAAAACATTTTGTAGCCTCTTCCTCATAAGTGTAGCGTACTTCACACTCATGAAACAGATCGCGGCTCTCAGACACCCTAGGACACTCTAAACCTCTGCTATGATACCAAGTTTTTCATGACCCGAACATAGGGCCAGATCTAAACACCAAACCTAGAACCATGAACGACTCCAAGTTGACCCATGGCATGACATGATAACTAAAGATCAACATTAAATAAACTAATAATTGAATTTTAAAATAGCGGAAGTTTGAATATGAATCATCCATACATAAACAATATTGACAATCTAAGATTATACTCATCGTGAAAAGCCTCTAACATCAGTGACGAGCTGATAGGACAATATCCCCAACTATCTCACGAAAAGTCTAAAACGTACTGACATAACGATACTGAAAGATAGATATTCCTCAGAGGATGAGGACTCACCCAAAACGGGGTCTGAACTAGAAAAAGAACAAGACTAACAGCATGGATGAGTCTGATCGCTAGGACCTGTATCATGAAAGAGGACCAATATCATGAAATAATACAGCATAGAGTATGCGGTCAATAATTGGAATGTACTAAATATGCAAGGTAAGTAAAACAGGATGAGTAAGTATAAACTGAAATCAAGTATATTAATATAAGTCATAACATCATAAGAGCAGGGATTAGATGTTGATATCTGAAAACATGAATATTCGAAAACTTAAACTAAAATTCATAAGTAAAACTGATAACCTGGTCATTGGATCAAACCTACTGAAAACATAATATCATAACTGATAAACAAGCATAACTGAGATCATGAGGAATAATGGGAGACTCGCCAAATAACCAACACCATCATGATAGAGCTTACATGATCCCAATTATTACACTCAGGTGGGCAGAGCCATCCAAAGTCTTGCCAGGGCTAAGGGCATTACCATGATATAGATATCAAGCTGAAGGCTCTTTCGAGGAAGGGGAATCTACAAGGGAGGTCCCAAAATAAATGTGAAATCCTATATTGGCGCATACTTCTAGCCTACTAGATGCTAGACACAACTCCCAAAACATGCAAAGTGCTCGCCATCATTTTTCAACAAAGCGGAAACTATACCATAAGCTGAAAGTGGGAGAATAAACTCCAAAATCATATGGTAAGCTGATTTATTGAACTAAACTAAATCATGAAAATATGCTTAATCTAAGTGGGATTACCCAAAATCTAAAGATCATGCATACTTGAAACATTCACTAGTCAAAATCATAGATTTATATATTGGTAATTTATAAACACGCATACATGCTAGATATATCATCATACTTGCAATCATCAATCATAAACTAGACTTTTTCATGAATATGCATTATTGGGAAAAATCTTCTCAAACTTGAACTCATGAATTTATAATCAAAACATGTATAAAAACTGCCCATTTTTAATCATTAAACATACTTTAAAATATAGAGGGAATCGACCCATAAAAAATTGTAAGAATTCTATGAAATTGGATTGAAATTCCTTTTTGATCACAATTTGCATTGAGACTTGATTCACGAAATTGAGGAGAATTATAAGTATGGTAGTAAAGTGAACCCTCATTCGTGGCCTCACATATCTGGAAGAACTGAATCTACACTTACGCTAGAAAGCCCAAAGGATTTTGAGCTGAATTTGGAGGATTCTAGGCTTGATCTTCAATGGAGAGGTATGGGCTTGCATGAATAAAGGGGAAGGGTTTAGAATGGATCTAACCCTCTAAAACCCTCCTAACAAAGCTTAAAATGACATAGATTTAGGGCTTACAAGCTTAGGAATTTCGGAAATTCCAGGTGTAAAGTGTCATGACTCATACCACGAGTCGTACCTCGATACTGTCATGCCCCGAGCATAGACCCGGATCGTAGATATGGGACAAGGGACCCCAAGAGACCCCAAGTCAACCCATAGAATAAGCATTCACTAACTCATTCAATAAACATGAAGAAACAAAGTTATAAACTCAATGGAAGTCTAATGTAACATAACAACAAAATGAACATCTGAAGCTGAATACATGTCTAAGTCTGATAAGCCTCTAATCTGGACAAGCTGATGGGACAACACCCCCAACTAGCTCAACAATACTGAAATTGAAAATAAAACCAAGATAACTAAAAATGTAGTTCTCGAAAGATGAGGACTCACCAAACAAGCAGGTGCTGACTCTGATAAGCGACTATAAAAAGGGATGAACCTGAGAACTGGATCCTGCACCATGAAATGATGCAGCATGGAAAGTATACGGCCAGTACATGGAATATACCGAGTATGCAAGTTAAGTAATACCGCTAAAGTAAAATAAATCATTTTAAGCAACTCATACATATCATAAGCTTTTAAGTATAAGTAGAAGACTACATGCATTCATTCTGAAATCGTACTCTTATCATAACATGTTCATGCATAGCTTTAGAACATCATAACTAACTTGAATGACTCAAAACTGAAACATAACATTTATATCAAAAGCTGAACAATGAGCCAAACCTTGCTTTTTGAAAATGCATGCATAAGTAAACATCGTGAGTAATGGAAATGCAAAACGGAATGATATAGATAGTGGAAGACTTGTTACTTAACCGACATACCACGATAGAGCTTACGTGGTCCCAACTATCACAATCAAGTGGGTAGAGTCATCCGTAACCTTGCAAGGGCGACGAATGATACCATGATATCAATATTAAGCTGAAGGGCCAATCCGGCCGGGGATAGCTCACAATGGAGATCCAATAATATAATAATATCAACCTATGTTGGTGCGTAGTTCTGGGGCATAAGGTAATCAACCATTATCCTGCTCGGTGCTAGACTCTTCTTCCAAAACATGCAATGCTCTATATCGTATAACGAAGCTCAAAATCATCTATTGACGAAGCTCAACAAGAAATCATGCATAACTCAACATCGTATGAAGCGAAGCTCAACATTGTCTATTGACAAAGCTCATAATGAAATCATGCATAGACTAGACATCATGTGGATATGAAGCTCAACATTGTCTATTGACACAGCTCAATAATGAAATCATGCATAGACTAGACATCATATGGATATGAAGCTCAACATTACCTATTGAAAAAGCTCAATAATGAAATCATGCATAGACTAGACATCATATGGATATGAAGCTCAACATTGTCTATTGACAAAGCTCAATAATGACCCACATTTCAATTATGAAATCATGTGTATGAGAAGTTTTATTTCGAAACATACCACAAGCTCAATCATAGGTGGGAGAATCTACTCCAAATCATGTGTTAAGCTACGTATAGAAATATTTACTCAACATACCACAAGATAGAATTTATAATAAAAATTGGGAAATTACACTTCAAACAATGTGGTAAGCTTATGTCGGGAAAATCATAACTTTAAATCGACATATGGGCATCACCCAAGGCTCTACCATACTTGCATCTAATCAATTCAATTTAAAAATATAACTACGTAATCATGGGTAGATTTAGAAACATCATTTTTATCATCTACTTCATCATCATCATACATTTACAAAAAATCTCTTCCTTTATGAACTCTTCACCCATGGGCATTTAGATTCAAGTTTCGGAAAACAATTTTTATAAGGGAAAACAAGTTAGAATCTGCCCAAGCTTCATAAATCATCAATATAATCTCAATTTAATTATACCCATGTATATACATTGAAGAATCATTCAATTGGGAAAAACCTCATACTTGATCATAGACAATTTAATCACATTTTGATAGGGAATGGGCATGGGTGTGGAAGAAAATAATCACTCATAGCCTTACATACCTGGGAAGGGTGAATTCTAACACCTTCTAGTTGCCCAACAGAGATTCTAATTGAAAACTTTGAGATTTCACCTTGAACCTTCCTTCAAAACTTCAAACTTGCATACATGAGAGTAATGGCTTAGAATAGTTTTTCCCCTGCTAAAAACCCACTAAAACGAGACTTAGACGATGTAGTATAGATCTTAGGAACTCAGGAATTACGAAAAGACCCTTATTCAATTTGCAAGAAAACACTGCCAGGTGACCCTAACGGATGACCTGATGATTCGTCAAGACGGGCAACAACTCGTCGAGTCGCCCATCAAGTACACTGGTCAACTGATCTGCTGGGGCTTGTAACGGTGGACATAATGACTCGTTCCTTTAGACCACGACTCGTGGTCACCTTCCATCTGGTACACTGCCTTAACATCAATGAAAATCATCCCGCTTGCTCATTATTCACCTCATGAGTCATTCGGACAAACCATGACTTGTGGGGTCCCATCTGTTAGGTACATTGGTCATCCTCTTGTAGAAAGTCAATTCTACCCACGGTTGGCATGGAGACTCGTGGTGGTTGACCACGAGTTGTTACTTCACTCATGGGGACCTCATATCCTTGTTCACTCAAGGCCTTCCCACGAGTCACTTGATGACTCGTGGGGTCTTCTCACGAGTCGTTCAATGACTCATTCTGCAACTACTGGACCATTTTCCAGTTTTTCCCTATTTCAATTTCCAGGTCCAATCTTTGAATTCTTGGGATATAACAATATCCCCCCTTGGGAACATTCATTATCGAATGTTAGAAACACGCAGAAAACAGAAACATGCAATCATCATATGGAAATATTGATTATTAAAATCGAAAACTGCCGGAATGACTACCTCCGAAAAGAACTACATAGCTGAACTGAATTCAGACATCACATACATTTTTGATAACATAATTCAAATTGTGCACATGAATTGAACATGGAAACTAATTAGGGAATTAGGGCAAAAACTGATACCTCAAACTGAAACTGAGCCGGTAGGGTACAGGTGAGGGTATTTAACCATTATAGCTGCTTTGGCTTCCCACGTAACTCCCTCATCATGCTGGTTTCTCCACAACACCTTCACGGAAGTTACTTCTTTGTTCATCGGCCTTCAAACCTGACGATCCAAGATTGCAACTAGAATTTTCTCATAACTGAGTCTATCTCCACACCTACGCTTTCCACCGGAACTACTAAAGATGGATCGCCCAAGCACTTTTTCAGGAGCGACACATGAAACACGAGGTGAACTGAAGATAACTTCGATGACAAGTCCAACTCATACGCCACCTTACCAACTCTACTCATAACCCTATAAGGACCAATGTAGCAGGGCTGAGTTTCCCTTTCCTTCTGAACCCCATGACTCCCTTCATGGGAGATACCTTTAGAAATACCCAATCGTCAACCTCAAACTCCAAATCTCTTCTTCTCACATCCATATATGACTTTTGATGACTCTGAGCAGTTTTCAGCCTGTCCCTTATCAACCAAACCTTCACCATAGCCTCATGAACCGAGTCTGGCCCCATCATAGCTGCCTCACCAACCTCAAACCATCCGATGGGCGACCTACACCTCCGCCCATATAGAGCCTTGAATGGTGACATTTGGATATTGGAGTGATACCTATTGTTATAAGAAAAATAGATCAAGGGAAAGTGGTCATCCCAACTACCTTTGAAATCCATCACACATGCCCTTAACATATCCTCAAGGTTCTGAGTTGTTCGTTTCGCCTAGCCATCTATTTGCGGATGTAAGGCTGTACTGATCTTAACTTGAGTCCCAAGTCCCTTTTGAAAAGAATGCTAGAATTGGGAGGTAAACTGAGTACCTCGATCTGAAATAATAGACAAGGGAACTCCATTAAGTTGAACCGAATCCTGAATATACAATCTAGCATAATCATCCGCTGAATCTGTGGTTTTGACGGATAGGAAGTGTGCAGCCTTGGTCAACCTGTTGACCACCACCCAAATGGAATCATAGTGTCGGCGAGTACGAGATAGGCCTATAATGAAATCCATATTAATATCTTCCCACTTCCAAGTTGGAATGCCAATATCCTAAAGTACGCCTCCCGTCCTTTTATGCTTGACCTTTACTGGTTGAAAGTTCGGGTACTTGGCTACGAATTCTGCAATGTCCTTCATGCCGTTCCACCAATATATTTCTCGCAAATCACGATACATCTTGGTGGCACCTGGATGGATGGAATACTTGGACCCATGTGCCTCATGCAATATCCGGTCCCTCAAATTATCGACATCTGGGACACATAGATGACCTTGGTACAGCAGCACCCCATCTCCCCCTTGGGAAAAAACCTCCACCTTCTGACTTCCAATGGCTTTCTTCAGCTTTACTAGAATTGGGTCCTCCTCTTGCCTGGCCTTCACATCCGTCACCAAGGACGATTCTGATTCGTTTTGCACAACGACACCTCCATCGGTTGAGTCGACCAATCTAACTCCCAACCTCACAAATTGATGGACAACCTTCACCAACTCTTTCTTTCCCTCATCCACGTGGGACACACTCTCCATACAGAGTCTACTAAGTGCGTCCGCTACCACATTAGCCTTACCTGGGTGATAAAGGACACTCACATCGTAGTCCTTTAGTAACTCCAACTACCTCATTTGCTGAAGATTGAGATCTTTCTGTGTGAAAACATATTACAAGATTTTGTGATCCATGAATACATCCATGTGGACGCCATACATATCTTCAATGCAAACACCACCGCGGCCAATTCAAGATCATGGGTCGGGTAGTTCTTTTCATGAACTTTCAACTGTCTCGAGGAATATGACATCACCTTCCCATGTTGCATCAACACACACCCGAGTCCAACTCAGGAAGCATTACAATACACTACAAAACCATTTGTACCCTCGGGTAGGGTCAACAGTGGTGCTGAAGTGAGTCGGATCTTCAACTCTTGGAAGCTTTTCTCACAAGCCTCCGACCATTGAAACTTCACCTTCTTCTGGGTCAACTTAGTCAATGGTACGATAATAGATGAAAAACCCTCCACAAATCTCTGATAGTAACCCGCTAAGCCCAAAAAGCTTTTAATATCTGATGGGTTCATGGGTCTGGGCCAATTCTTTACTGCCTCGATCTTTTGAGAGTCTACTTTTATGCCCTCACCTGATACCACATGGCCTAGAAATGCCACCATGTCCAACCAAAACTCACATTTGCTGAACTTTGCATACAACTGACGCTCCTTGAGGGTCTGAAGCACTACTCTCAAGTGAGTGGATGCTCCTCCTCGCTCCGAGAGTATATAAGGATGTCATCAATGAGCACAATCACAAAAATGTCCAAACATGTATTGAACACCCTGTTCATTAGATCCATAAAAGTTGTAGGGGCATTGGTTAGTCCAAAATATATAACAACAAATTTGTAGTGACCATACTGAGTCCTAAAAGTGGTTTTCGGGATGTCACTCTCCCGCCTGAGCTGGTGATTCCCGTATCTGAGATCAATCTTGGAGAAACACTTGGCATCCTGAAGCTGATCAAACAAATCATTGATCCTAGGTAAGGGGTAGCTGTTCTTGACGGTAACCTCGTTCAACTTCTAATAGTCAATACACATGCGAAGGGAACTGTCCTTCTTTCAAACAAATAGCACTGGTGCACCCCATGGGGACTTACTCGGCCTAATAAAGCCCTTATCTAAAAGGTCCTTCAACTGATCCTTCAACTCTTTTAGCTCGATTGGAGCCATTCTATAAGGCAGAATATATATAGATTGCGTCTCGGGAAGAAGATCTATACCGAAATTAATCTCCCGCTCGGGAGGGACACTTGGAAAATCATCAAGGAAGACCTCTGGATACTCACGTACTACTGGTACGGACTGGATAGTCAGGGTTTCGAACTCCACGTCCTTAACCCTAACTAGATGGTACATGCAACCCTTAGAAATTATCTTTCTGGCCTTAAGGTAGGAAATAAATTGACCTATAGGCATAGCTACACTACCTTTCCACTCTAAGACTGGCTCACCTGGAAATCTAAACTCTATTGACCAGGTTCTACAATTTACTGAGCATAACATGCAAATAGCCAATCCATGCTGAGAATAACAACAAAATTGGTCATGGCTAACTCTATCAAGTCTGCTGAGGTGACCTTATGAAGAACTGAGATCGGGCAATCTCTATATACCCGTCTAGCTATAATTGAGTCACCTACTGGGGTAGAAACTAAGAAGCGCTCTGATAAGACATCGAGACTGACTCCGAAGCTACTGGCTATATATGGTGGCACAAAAGATAGGGCAGCCCCCAAATCTAGCAATGCATATACATCAACATGAAAGACTCTCAACATACCGGTGACTACATCTGGTGAGGCCTCCTACTCCTGATGAGTGGCTAAGGCATAGAACCTGTTCTGGCGCTGCCCGCCAGCTGTGCTAGTAGATGCCACCTGATGTGTTGTGCGTGGGGGTGGGGCTGCTAAACTAGAAGCTGGGCCTCATTCCCCTACCTGATCCTATCTCGCAGCGGGACAATCTTTTGGCATATGTCCAGGCTGCCCACATCCAAAACACGCTCCTGACCCTGCCAAATACTGGCCTGTGTGCCCTCGGTCGCACCTGTGACAAGATGGGATACTAGAATTTGTAGGTCCGCTGCTATGACCCCTCGAGCCTGAAGCTGACTCTCTCTCATGTATAGGCCTAGATGGCACATTCAGCACTGAAGATGCTGGGGATGATGATCTCTGGTGGGTCTGTTGTCGGTGCTCACCACCGGATCTCTACTGAGAGAATCTGTGGTCCTCAGTCCTGGCCCTCTTGGCCTCCCTCTCCCTCGAATGTGATGCCTCCATCTGCTAAGCGTACAACACAGTGCGAGGGAAGTCCATGTCCTGATGGAGAATAGCTATCCTTTAGTCCTTATCCAAATATCCTACCATCCCATGCACAAATCTGCTCACTCGCGCCCGCTGGTAGGTCAGTAACTCCGGGACATACTTAGATAGGAGGGTGAACTCAAGGGCGCACTCTTGAAAAGTCATCCTCCCTTTCTTTAAATTCACGAACTCGACTGCTTTCAAGAACCGATCTAGGAATGCAACCTGAAATTCCTCCCATGTGATCGGACCTGCTCATGCGACCCTACTATCCTTCCATTAATGGAACCAAATATGCACAACCCCCTTAAACTGGTAGGAGGCTAACTCTGCGCACTTAACACTACTCACTCCCATAACTTGGGTGATCTTGAAAATCTCATAAAAGAAATCATACGGGTCCTCATCCACCTTGGACCCCAGAAACACCGGCGGGTTCTTCCTCAAGAAGTCCCTAACTCGAGCCACCGCCGCATTGCCATTTTGCAGAACATGCGCAACGGCCTGCTGATTGAGCTGATCGGTCAAGGCCTGCGCAAGCATCTGAATGGCAGCTCGGAACTCAGCATGAGCGGCTGGCTCCGGTGCCTGAGGTTCCTGAACTGGTGGGGCTGGCTGATGCTCATCACCGTTTCCATCCTCATGGCCTTCACTAGCTCCATTCCTCCTTCCATTCATCCTTCTAGGAGCCATGATTCTACAGTAGCGAATAGCATGAATTAGGAGGATAGAAGGGCTTTTCATCGCACGACATAGATCATGAAAGAAGGGAACATTGCCTAAAACGTCTAGTAGCCTCTTGGTCATAAGTATGGAATGCTTCACACCCATGAAAAAGACTCTACCTGATGCGGATTTTAGACTCCCTAGGACACATCCAACCTATGGCTCTAATACCAAGTTTGTCACGTTTCGAATGTAGACCCTGATCATAGACACGGGACAAGGGACCATGAGAGACCCCAAGTCAACCCATGGAATAAGTGCTCGGTGCTTTGGGCTACGGGTAAAAACCGACACGCAAGTGCACGTGGTCAAACAAGTAATAAAGTGGCTAAGTAGCCAAGTATCGATCCAAGGAGGCTGAAGACATGTAAAATTGCCTAATTTACTATATTTCTATTTAACTTCTAATTATGCTAACAACAACGTAACCAAGGGTTAATTGAGTTTTTGTTTCTAAACTATATACTACAATCAATAACACTATTTACTTGTGAATTCAGACAATGGATATGAACATTCCAAGGTTAAGAACAAGTAATGAACTTGATAATCATGATAATTTTGGTTAATTCTCTTCTTCAAGTTACTAGCCAAGAACATTTGCCTAGAAATTAAAACTCTCGTATTTAATTTCACTTTAGAATCATAAACCATCCGTCTACATTTCTGTGATCAAATGCAATTTATGACCTAGCACTACAATTCAGGTTCCTAAATTGACTAATACGGCTTTCAAGTATATTTCTATCAGGAAAGCACATCAAAACCCAATTTTCCCAAATCAAGTTAAGAACAATACCCTATTAATTCACAACTTTTCAATTTCTTGCTCTTTCGAGTGAAATTGGACTTTTTAGATATACATTAATGTTGGCCAATCACTAATGCAGTAAAGAACAAGAATTAATAGAACAACATTAAAGAAGAAGAATAAAACCATATCATTTACAATCAAAATTCATTACACATGTTCAAAACCTCAGCAAGAAAGAGAATTAGCCACTCATTCTTGGATTGATCATCCTAAAATGAGTGTAAATTATACTTACAATTGATAGAAAGAAGAAAAGAAGAGAAGAAATCCCTTAGCTTTTCCAATCTTCAACTGCTACTAACCCACGTTCCTGCTCTCCACTTCTGAACTCAGTCTAAAAACTAGAAAACTAAAAACTAAAAAAAAACTAATTAAAATAAACCTAAGTGTGCTATTTATACTAGTGGAAAATTTTTCCCGGAATAACAAGCAACGTGTCACGGAGGCCAACGCGGAGCCTTGCCTCCGTGACACGGCGTGGACGTGGACCCTCACTGGAATTTCCAGGGTCCGGTAATTTAACCTCAACGTGGCACGGAGGCCATCGCGGAGGCCTATCTCCGTGCCACGGAGCTGACGCGCAGGTACACTGGAAATTGCCAAATTAATTAATGCTCAGGCAGTGTGCTACCGCGATGGTAGCGTGGCATGAAGCCATCGCGGAGCCCCTATAAATCCTGCATTCCAAGGTCTTTTCCACGCTCGCATCCAAGTCCAACTCCGACATAGTTCCAACATGCATTTTAGCTCCTAAAAATCACCTTTATCTGAAAAACAAATGCTAATCATGTTGGTTAGTATAAATTCGCATTTTATTACCAATTACATGATATTATATACACATTGCACAACAAACAAGGTAAAAATGATACATTTGAGTATCACTTGGGCATATAAATCTTCCCAAGATCACTTACCCCACACTTAAATCCTTGTTCGTCCTCGAACAACACATACACAAATCATGCAAATTACATCCCAACCTTCATCACTATGGTGCAACAATTTACGCTACGGTCGTACCGATTATTCAATTTTTGTAAATCATCAAGAAAACATGCTTGGTCGTACAATACAATGACCTTTAATACATCAAGGCTGCCTAGACTTTTTAAGAATTGATTCTTGATATCGGCAAACTCATGCAAATCAATTAATCAAGAAATCCGACACGAAAATCAATCTTTCATCAAGCATGTGCCCTCACAACTCGAGAGAAACTTCCCCATTATGTTCATGCAGCACACGAACATGCAAGTAGGGGCCTATGAAAATTAATTTCACTCTCTCTCCCAAAAGAATTCACATGCATCATGTCAAGACCCATAGGCTTGCCCTTAGTGTATTACTCCATTAATATAAAGAAATGCAATATAGGATCACGTAGGACTTTAATGGGTTGTAACGGGGCTATGGATCTAGTATGCATATATTGGATTAGCCAATAATAATCGCTAGCATCCTTAAGCGCCTTTTCAACTCATTCCCATCGACTCATGGACATTGTTCCTCTCTTTTCTCTTTTTCTCCCATTCATGCTGGTTTACTTTCACACAGCCCATTTCATCAACCACACTTGACACAAAGCAGAGGGTTTTCATGTACCCTCAATATCAATTAATTACAACAAGTGCCTCTTCAACGTCATCTTTTCTTTCCTCACTTTGCTTTTCTTTTTCTTTTCACTCTTTTCACTCTTTAACACTTTGGGAAACATTTTCTATTCTTTGTAAGCGCTTAAGAGCTTCTTAAAGACTTTAAGGATAATGAAAAGAAGGAATAAAGCTTAGTTCATACAATTTTGGACAAAAGAAAGAAATCGGCTAAAGGCTCAACGGGCTGACTAGGGTATACAACATATAAAAAGGTAGAATTTGACAAGAAAAAAATGGAAACTATCGGTTAAAACAAAGAAATGCCTACATCCTTTCCAACACTACACCTCCTTCATTTCGCTTTATATATACACCAGGAAAGTTCTAGACAATTCACGATGACATGGAATAGCAAAACCTTACTTCACACTTCATGCACATGCTCGAATCCAGATGCATTCACAGACTCTTTAATTAGTCAATTACATGAATTCAAGATTAAGCCTCAATCATAATGAACCAAATTCTATAGCCTAGGTAACTCAACATATTTACAGAATTGCATGCTTTCAAACGAATCATTTTCATAATTTGAACATCAATTACAACATGCAACGAAATTTTAGCAACCATAAGCAACTACAGTTTATTGATGCAATCCACCAAAGAAAACTAAAACAACAAATAAAAATCCTACTCCTACCGACTACATTTCCCTTAAGACGGTCGTCATCCATCCATCATAGGGAACGGTCACTAACTATGACATCGGTTCAATGGGACTATTCTCGGTAAAAGAACCAAAAACAAACTCCGAGAAACCCAAAAATCAAAATCAAAAAATTTTTTGCAACACATCGATCATTTCGATAGAAAGAAAATATTTACAAGTGCAAAATATTTTCGCAAAAATTTTGAAAAATATCAATCATGTCGATAGAGAGAAAAAAAAATTATTTACATAATTTACAAAATATTTACAATGGCAACCATACTTTCAAAAACACACATCCTTAACCACACAACAAATATATACACATACATCGCAAACAGTTCACAACAGGGAAAGCACAACATACATAAACAACAAGGAAAAATTATACAGCAATTTAGAGCCTTGACCTAGCACCTAACTACTCCCCACCCCACACTTAAATCGAACACTGTCCCCAGTGTTCACAAAAATACAAAGCACAAAATTTGGGTGGTGGAACTCCCTGCTCAGTCGAAATATTTGACTTCCTCATCCGGTGCTGCGGCCTCGTTGCCCATATCTGAATCAGCTCCATCGTCGTCATCGGACTCCACATCAGAGTCCTCACGACGTGTCTCCTCATCAGTAGGGACATCGTAATCTGTAGGCTCCACAAAGGCTGGCCCCACCTTACATAAGGCTCTGGCGTTCTCGCCAAAGGGGTAGTCTAGCTCCAGCTGCCATAACTCCTCCTCGGTGGCTGGTCTCCCACCTATCCATAGCTGCAGCATCTGCATGGCAAACATACGGGCCATGTATTGATCGTCACGAGCATGTCGCTCGCCCAAGGTCAGCACAGGTCCGTGTGTAGTGTCGGGGGCCTTAGTCTTTGTCACGTCGAGGGCCCTCCGCTCCAGCTATGGAATATAGTCCAAGGCTTCTTCCTCAATGTCGAGGCCTCGGAGGAAGGTGGTGATGAGTCCGCCAAACCCGTATCTGTGGCCCTGGTGCAGTCTGGCTCTCTTCATGGCGGATATTATGACCGCCCCAACATTAATCTCAAGCCCTTTCATAAGGGCATACACCAAGCAAACACGGTCCCGGGTCACGTCTGTCATATGAACTCCCGGGATCAAGCACGAACATACAATTTTTAGCCAGATTCTGGCCTCCCTGTTTATCTGCGAGTAGGGCAGAGTCTGGTGGCACCCCCTCTCTTTGTGTCTACTCCATCGGGCTGTGGATCGAGCCCCACACAACGTACGTCTGATGTCGGTGTACGGTGGGGTGATGTTTAGCTGGCGGAGAACGTGGGCGTCTGTGTCCCGCGCTCCAACGATGGCATTCAGCTGCTGGGGTTCCAGAGTGACAATCTGCCCTCTGATTTTAATAGTGTGGCTCCTGATGGCCGGGTTCCAGTTGGCCTAAAATTCCCAGACCAAATGAAGGTTGCACTCCTTGGGCTCCCGAAAAATAAAGCTGAGCCCAGCTGCCTCAATCCTCTGTACAATGCGAGGGAACTCCTGTGCAAGTGGTTCCCTTGCAATATGTTCCTCCGGGAAGTACTTGTTTTCTTTGTGCTTCGCGTACCATTTCTTCCCTTCATCAGTGACCCATCGTGTTCCATATCGGCGGTGTTGGCCGCGCGGAACAGCAGGTGCAGCTGGGACTGCAGTGCCCAGTCTCATCCTTTTTCTGCTGGTGCCTGAGGTAGAAGCACCCTTGCCTTTGTCTTGCCTGCTAGCCATTGTACCTGTCAGTTTACACAAACAAGCACAACGTTAAGCTAAAAACTTGTTAGCTTCGGCTAAGGTCGGGTTAAACAAATTTTACCCCACACTTAGTTCTTAACAATATTTACAAAATTTCAGCAAGGATAGCTCTATTTACAACCCCAAACACAAACAACTATACACATATTGCTTAGTGCGTTCACAACAAAATTTCGACAGCATAACGGTTAGTGTACTACTCAGACTTCATACAGCTAATACCCAATCCTACTATCGCTAGCAATTCAACCATCGCACAAGCAACAAAACAACCACAAACCAAAAACAACTAGAAAAATATTTCATATACAAGCTAATCTAAACAATCTAACCAATTCACACATTATGCAATTTCCCACAAAAATTCGAGAATTAGTCGTCTTTGAACATTTACACACTATTTACCACGACTTATCTCAAATAATAAACACACCCCGGCATTGAATTTACCAAACAATCAAGTTGCCCAAGTCAAATTCAACAACCCAAGCCCTAGGATAGAGTTCGACAATCAATTTCGAATTATTTACATAATCGACAAGTTCAAATGCCAAATACAACAATCCGAACATAATCAATCACAACATAATTCACCATCATGTTTAATTTCTACCTAAGGTGGTATGTCTCACCTTACATGCCCAAAATTGACAAAAATCGCCAAAAACATTGAGTTAGACGATGAAAACATACCTTAGAATTGAAGAATCGGAGAAACTTGACGTTTTTCTTTGCCTATCAACGTGGCACGTTGCTTGGGGAGGGGGAAATGGGTGTTTGGTCGCGGAGGGAAGAGGGAATGGGGAAAAAATGGGCGAAATCAGGGTTATATTTAAAGAAAACACGCGGGTCACCCGGAAACCCGATGTGACCCGGCACTGGATAAGGGTCAACGTGTCACGGAGGGTAACGCGGAGGCCCTCCTCCGTGACACGGAGCCAACGCGTTGGCTTACTGGATTTTTGAAAAATCCAGATTTGCCTTCAACGTGTCACGGAGGCCAACGTGGAGCATTGCCTCCGTGACACGGCGCCAACGCGCCAGTGCTCTGTTTCACCAATACATTTAATTTTTCATACCTCGCCTCATTTTCTCGATTCCATGTATATTTCCTCCGTTATACCTGAAAATCACCTCACTAAACAAAAATTGGTTAAATTAATAAATTTCCCTAACTAAAATAAAAAATATTAAATAAAATGAAAATCTAAACCTAGTTAAAAAAAAAGAAAAGAAAAATAAAAATTATTCACACTAAAAAGAAAGAAAGAAAATATTTTCACGGGTTGCCTCCCGTGCAGCGCCTGGTTTACCGTCGCGGCTCGACATCCTTTAAGCTCATTTATCTACTAGGGAGATGGACGATTTGTCCCGATCATGATCATCCCCCCAGTAGTGCTCTACCTTGTCCGGTGGCCTACCTAGTAACTCTCGGGAATCACTCAATCCATTAGCATTCCCATGATCAATTATGTTGATCACCGAGAGATCCTTATAAACAGTCGGAAGCTGAGGTACCTTGTACACATCGAACACTTCGACCTTGTCATGTGCTCGCATCGTGAGTTGACCCGTAGCTACATCAATTAATGCCTTTCCGGTTGCCAAAAAGGGTCGTCCCAAAATAAATGGGACTTCAGCATCTGGTTCAAAGTCCAGAACAATAAAATCGACCGGAAAAATGAGGGAGCCTACTTGCACTAACACATCCTCAACAATGCCATCTGGCTTAGCCAAAGACCTGTCTGCTAGCTGCAAGATTACCGTTGTAGGTCTAGGACTCCCTAGACCTAACTTTCTGAATACCGAAGATGGCATCAAATTTATACTTGCCCCCAAGTCGCATAATCCACGCGCTCGGATACTTTGCCCAATAGTCAGCTGGATAGTGAAACTTCCAGGGTCTTTCAGTTTTGTGGGCAACCTATTCTGAATACGGGAAGTGCATTCCTCCGTTAAAGCTACCGTGGCATACTCAGTCAAACGACTTTTGTTAGCCACGATGTCTTTAATATACTTCGCATATCTCGGCACTCCCTGCAAGACATCAACAAGAGGTAAGTTAACATGTACCTGTTTAAGTACCTCCATGAATTTCTGGAAACACGCCTCCTCCTTGTGTTTCTTAAGTCGTTGAGGGAACGGGGGTGGAGGCCTTTCTGGTTCAGCTTCTTTAGTCTTCCCCTTATCAGAACTTTGCTCTCCCTCAACATCTGCTGCTCCTGACTTTTGAGGCGGTCTTTCCGGTTCCACCTCCTTTAATTGTAAACCACTCATCGTGGTCACTGCATTTACCTGCTTTGGATTTGGATCCGTGTCGCTAGGTAGTCCTCCTCTGGGTCTAGTATTTTGGGCACTAGCAAATTGCCCAAACTGATATTCAAGAGCCTTGGTCGCCAATTGATTGTTCTTCACTTCGGCTGCCAATTTGACATAGTCAGCCTACAATTGTGCCTGATTAGCGATCATGGTTTTGAACATCTCCTTAATAGTCGGTGATGGTGGGGAGGCGGGGCATTATGATTTCTGAATTGAGCTTGATAATTTTGTTGCCCTCCTTGGTTTCTGTGCATACCCTGCCCTGAACTCTGGCCTTGTTGATTGTTGCTACCCCACGAAAAATTCGGATGGTTCCTCCAATTTGAGTTGTAGCCACCACCAAACTGCTGTTGATTTCTCTGTGCATTGCCCACAAAGTTAACAGAATCAGGATTTGCACCACAGCATTCAGCTGAATGCTCACTACTACCACACACTTCACACCACATCTGTTGAACTGCATTGACTGAAGCTGAAGGCTGGTTCAAATTTATATTGCTGAAGTGAGTGTTTAACTGATTTTGCAAAGCAGCTATCTGTGCAGCGATAGTTGTGAATCCATCCACTTCAAGCACTCCAGCTGCTTTCCTTGCTCCACCTCTTGAAGAATCTGCATTCCATTCTGGATTGCCTTGTGAAATTCGGTTGAGCAAAGTGTACAGCTCCTCATAGGTCTTCTCCAGCGTTTGCCCTCCAGCTGCTGAATCTAACAGAATTTTAGTGTGGGGTTTCAAACCCTCAATAAAAGTGTGTACCAACACCTCATTGGACTGATGATGGTGAGGACATTCCCGAAACATTGGATTTGAATCTTTCCCAGGCTTGATGTAGATTTTCTCCCTCCCTCTGTTTAAAACTTAGGATTTGACTCCTAAGTCTGGCTGTTTTACCAGAAGGGAAAAATCTAATAAGAAACTTCCGTGCAAGATCATCCCACGTTGATATAGAGTTGGGTGGTTCAGCTTTTAACCACCTCTTGGCTTCACCAAGTAAGGAAAATGGAAATAAGGTGAGCCGAACATAATCGGGTGACACTCCAGCGGGTATATAAGTGTTACTTATCTCCAAAAAGTTCTGGAGATGTTGTTGTGGATCTTCGTGAGGGAGACCGGTAAATTGCCCGCTTGTGTGCAAAAGTTGCACCATATTCTGCTTTAATTCAAACCTCCCTCCAGGCTCTGTTTTGCGGATGCTAGAATGTACATTATTAGCGTGTGGGATTGCCACCTCGCGAACTGGCCTTGCTGCTGCTTCATCGGGCACTAAAACTGCCCTAACAACTGGTGGATTTGGTTGCTCCATCATAGACTGTTTAAGCAACTACAGCTTCTTTCGAAGAGCTTCTCTACGTTGACTATGAAATTCCCGTTCAGGCTCTAAGTAAGATTCCACCAGATCTTTGTCCCTTGCCAGTGTTCACAGAAACAAAATCTGCAAAATATAGGCTAAGACCAAGTTGTTAACACTTAAGAAAATAAAAATACAAATACAGTAAATTTACACTAAACAAAATTTTACAAATCGCCTAGCCTCCCCGGCAACGGCGCCAAAAACTTGCTCGGTGCTTTGGGCTACGGGTAAAAACCGACACGCAAGTGCACGTGGTCAAACAAGTAATAAAGTAGCTAAGTAGCCAAGTATCGATCCAAGGAGGCTCAAGATATGTAAAATTGCCTAATTTACTATATTTCTATTTAACTTCTAATTATGCTAACAACAACGTAACCAAGGGTTAATTGAGTTTTTGTTTCTAAACTATATACTACAATCAATAACACTATTTACTTGTGAATTCAGACAATGGATATGAACATGCCAAGGTTAAGAACAAGTAATGAACTTGATAATCATGATAATTTTGGTTAATTCTCTTCTTCAAGTTGCTAGCCAAGAACATTTTCCTAGAAATTAAAACTCTCGTATTTAATTTCACTTTAGAATCATAAACCATCCGTCTACATTTCTGTGATCAAATGCAATTTATGACCTAGCACTACAATTCAGGTTCCTAAATTGACTAATACGGCTTTCAAGTATATTTCTATCAGGAAAGCACATCAAAACCCAATTTTCCCAAATCAAGTTAACAACAATACCCTATTAATTCACAACTTTCCAATTTCTTGCTCTTTCGAGTGAAATTGGACTTTTTAGATATACATTAATGTTGGCCAATCACTAATGCAGTAAAGAACAAGAATTAATAGAACAACATTAAAGAAGAAGAATAAAACCATATCATTTACAATCAAAATTCATTACACATGTTCAAAACCTCAGCAAGAAAGAGAATTAGCCACTCATTCTTGGATTGATCATCCTAAAATGAGTGTAAATTATACTTACAATTGATAGAAAGAAGAAAAGAAGAGAAGAAATCCCTTAGCTTTTCCAATCTTCAACTGCTACTAACCCACGTTCCTGCTCTCCACTTCTGAACTCAGTCTAAAAACTAAAAAACTAAAAACTAAAAAAAAACTAATTAAAATAAACCTAAGTGTGCTATTTATACTAGTGGGAAATTTTTCCCGGAATAACAAGCAACGTGTCACGGAGGCCAACGCGGAGCCTTGACTCCGTGACACGGCGTGGATGCGGACCCTCACTGGAATTTCCAGGGTCCGGTAATTTAACCTCAACGTGGCACGGAGGCCATCGCGGAGGCCTATCTCCGTGCCACGGAGCTGACGCGCAGGTACACTGGAAATTGCCAAATTAATTCATGCTCAGGCAGTGTGCTACCGCGATGGTAGCGTGGCACGGAGCCATCGCGGAGCCCCTATAAATCCTGCATTCCAAGGTCTTTTCCACGCTCGCATCCAAGTCCAACTCCGACATAGTTCCAACATGCATTTTAGCTCCTAAAAATCACCTTTATCTGCAAAACAAATGCTAATCATGTTGGTTAGTATAAATTCGCATTTTATTACCAATTACATGATATTATATACACATTGCAAAACAAACAAAGTAAAAATGATACGTTTGAGTATCACTTGGGCATATAAATCTGCCCAAGATCAATAAGAATTCACTAACTCATTCAATAAACATGAATAAACATAGTTATAAACTCCATGGAAGTCTAACGTAACATAACAACAGAATGAACATTTGAAGTTGAGTACATGTCTAAGTCTGATAAGCCTCTAATCTGGCCGAGTTGATGGCACAACACCCCCAAATAGCTCAACAATACTGAAACGGAAAATACAACCAAGATAATTGAAAATCTAGTCCTCAAAAGATGAGGACTCACCAAACAAGCAGGTGCTAACTTTGATAAGCGACTACAAGTGGGGATGAACCAGAGAACTGGATCCTGCATCATAAAACAATGCAGCATGGAATGTATGCGGTCAGTACATGAAATGTACCGAGTATGCAAGGTAAGTAAAACCGCTAAATTAAAATAAATCATTTTAAGCAACTCACACATATGATAATCTTGTAAGTGTAAGTAGAAGACTACATGCATTCATTCTGAAATCATACTATTATCATAACATGTTCATGATTAGCTTTAGAACATTATAACTGACTCGAATGACTCAAAGCTAAAACATAACATTTATATCAAAAGCTGAACAATGAGCCACACCTTACTTTTTGAACATGCATGCATAAGTAATCATCATGAGTAATGAAAATGCAAGACTGAATGATATAGACAGTGGGAGACTCGTCACTTAACCAACATACCATGATAGAACTTACATGGTCCCAACTATCACACTCAAGAGGGTGGATTCGTCTGTAACCTTGCTAGGGTGATGGACGATACCATGATAATGATATCAAGCTGAAGGGCCAATCGAGCCGGGGATAGCTTACAAAGGAGGCCCTAACAATATAATAATATCAACCTACATTGGTGCGTAGTTCTGGGGCATAGGGTAATAAACCCTTAACCCGCTTGGTGCTAGACTCTTCTCCCAAAACATGCAATGCTCTACATCGTATATAACGAAGCTCAACACCGTTTATTGATGAAGCTCAACATGAAATCATGCATAACTCAACATTGTATGAAACAAAGATCAACATTGTCTATTGACAAAGCTCATAATGAAATCATGCATAGAGTAGACATATGCATATGAAGCTCAACATTATCTATTGACAAAGCTCAATAATGAAATCATGCATAGACTAGACATCACATGGATATGAAGCTAAACATTGCCTATTGACAAAGCTCAATAATGAAAAATCATGCATAGACTAGACATCATATGGATATGAAGCTCAACATTGTCTATTGACAAAGCTGAATAATGACCCACGTCTCAATTTTGAAATCATGCGTATGAGAAGTTTTATTTTGAAACATACCACAAGCTCAATCATAAGTGGGAGTGTAACTCCAAATTATGTGGTAAGCTACATATAGAAATATTTACTCAACATACCACAAGCTAAAATTTATATTAAAAATTGGGAAATTACACTTCAAACAATGTGGTAAGCTTATGTCGGGAAACTCAAAACTTTAAATCGATATATGGGAATCACCCAAGTCTCTACCATAATTGGTTATAATCAATTCACTTTAAAAAAACAAATACGTAATCATGTTTATATTTAGAAACATGTTTTTCATCATCAACTTCATCATCATCACACATTTACCAAAAATCTCTTCTTTTATGAACTCTTCACCCATGGGCGTTTTAGATTCAAATTTTGAAAGATAATTTTTATAATGTAAAAGAAGTTATAATCCACCCAAGCTTCATAAATCATCAATATAAACTCAATTTAGTCATACCCATGTATAGAGATTGAAGAATCATGCAATTGGGATAAACCCCACACTTGATCATAGATAATTTCATCACATTTTTATAGGGAATGGGCATGTGTGTGGAACAAAACACCCACTCATAGCCTTACATACCTGGGAATGGTGAATTCTAACACCCTCTAGTTGCCCAACTGAGATTCCAATTAGAAACCTTGAGATTTCACCTTGAACCTTCCCTTCAAACCTTCAAACTTGCATGCATGAGAGTAATGGCTTAGAATAGGTTTTCCATGCTAAAAACCCACTAAAACGAGCCTTAAACGACGTAGTATAGGTCTTACGAACTTAGGAATTGAGAAAAGAACCTTACTAAATTCACAGGAAAACACTGTCAGGTGACCCTAATATGTGACCTGACGATTCGTCAAGACGGGCAACAACTCGTCGAGTCACCTATCAAATACACTGGTCAACTGATCTGTTGAAGCTTATAATAGGGGAAATAATGACTATTGCCTCGAGAACATGACTCATGGTAACCTTCCATACGGTACGCTGCCTTAACATCTATGAAAATCATCCTTCTTGCTCACGACTTACCTCATGAGTCTTTGGGACAAACCACGACTTGTGGGAGTCCCATCCGTTAGGTACACTGGTCATCCTCCTATAGAAAGTCCAATTCAACCCCATGGTGGACACGACGACTCATGGTGGCTGACCACGAGTGGTTACTTCACTCGTGGGGACCTCATATCCTTGTTCACTCTAGGCCTTCCCATGAGTCACTTGACGACTCGTGGGGTCTTCTCACGAGTCGTTCAGTGACTCATTCTTCAACTGCTGAGCCATTTTATAGTTTTTCCCCATTTCAACTTTCGGGTCCGATCTTTGAATTCTTAGGGTATAACAGATAGCATGACTCTTGGTTACCATCCGTTGTCACCACTGCTCTTCCCTTACTTTTGAAGTCTTTCACGGGTCAGACCACGACTCATACCAAAAACTTACGAGTCATTAGATCCACCTTTGATCATTGCTTCCAAGATCCTCATTTCCTTCTCACGGGTGTAGGACACGACACATTGTTACCTACAATGGGTCGTATAATGATTCATACCTTCCAACCAGGGTAATTCGATCCTCAAACCACAATTCATCCTACGACTCATAAAATAATCCCATGAGTTGTACCTCGACTCACTGTCATTGAACTCCCCCTGCACATCTTAACCATGGACGATTCCTATGAGTCGTACCTTCTCATCACGACTCATACCACGAGTCGTTTTGTGAAAAAATTTTCCTTTTTTCTACTAAACATATTTCAAATCTTAGGTCTAGTCGTAGGAACCTTTGAGGTATTACATATGAATTGTAAAATTAGTATACTCCAAAGATTGTGGTAATTCTTTGTCAAGTATAGTAATGATTTACTTGAATATTCCAAGATAAAGGAAACATGGTACGTATTCATATTTTCTTTCATATTTATGTGATTAAATCTTTAGATATTCTTTATTACTATCAAATATCATTGAATTTAGTTAGATCCTTATGTATTCTAGTTGATGTGTAGTGCATTTAGTCTTGTTTATCAATGTAAAGTAAATAGATTAAAGGTTTAGCTAGTTTAATGATTATAGGAGAAAATTAGTAAATAAGAATAGAAACAAATATTTGTTCCTCCAAGTTGTTTTTATTTTTTACTATTTATTATTTATTGGTCCAATGAATAAATGTTTTGTTGTTGCAAATTTTGCATTTATGTAATGAAATTTTGTATATCCCTATTGGCTGGAGCAGATTATGGCACCTGATAAGCAATGGCTGGAACTTGTTCATAATAGACTTGATGATGCTTACATACATGGGATAGAAAACTTTTTGGAATATACTTTTACAAGATTGAGAGAAGCAAATAAAATGTTGTAATACCCCAAAAATCCCTAAGATCAGATCCGGGAGTTGAAATGGAGAAAACAAGATTTTCTGCATCAGGTCACCGGACGAGTCATCCAGTGACCCGTCAGGAACACCATGAGTCGTTAAGTGACTCATCGCGAAAGGCTAGGACTTGGTTGCAAATTTCATGTTTGGGGCGACCACGAGTGTGACCATGAGTCGTAGTCAGCCCCACAATCCGTTAGATCACTCGTGGTCAAAGATGGTTAAAGGAAGAAGGGAAGAAGGCAGTGTTGGTGATGGGTCATCACCACGACTCATCTGGTACACCACGAGTCGTGGTGTCCCCCGTGGTGACTCCCAGCAGAAATTTGGCAATGAAGGTAACAATTGGTGACCACAAGTCATGGTCCAACCGACGATCCATCCAGTCCCTCACTGGGACTGGCAGTATGTTTTTCACTACGAATTTATTAAGGGCTTTTCCATAATTCCTAAGTTCCTAAGGCCTAAACTACGCTGTTTTAAGCTCATAATAGAGTGTTTTAAGAAGGATTAAGTCATTCTAAGCCTATCCTAATTCATGCACGCAAGCTTAGAGGTTCGAGCGTTGATAAAGGCTAGTTTCTTCAAGGTTCTTCTTCAATTCTCTTTGGGCAATCAGGGAAGGGTAAAATCAGACCTCTTCAGGTATGTAAGGCTTTGAATGGGTGCAATAGTCCACACCCATGCCCAATCATCTCTTAATTCATGAATTTCTAATTGATTATTCTATGGGGTTTTTACCCAATTTGTGAATTTCCTAAGTTCCAATCATGGGTATGATCTATGCATGTTTTAAATGATGAATACAATAAATGGGAAGATATTAAAATGTTTTAAATTTTAAATTATTTTTTCAAGCTTTCTAAAGTATGATGCCCATATATGAAGGTTCATGAAAGTTGAGATCAATGAGATATGTGTTCCCGGCTATTCGGTTGGGTTTATATATTATAAACCGACACGCAAGTGCACGTGGTCAAACAAGTAATAAAGTGGCTAAGTAAGCCAAGTATCGATCCAAGGAGGCTCAGGGTATGTAAAATTTGCCTAAGTATACTATATTCTTATCTTACTTCTAACTATGCTAACAACAACGTAACCAACAGTTAATTGAGTTTTTGTTTATAAAATATATACTAAAACTATTAACAATTATTTACCGTGAATTTAAACTATGGATAAGAGCATGCCAAGGTTAAGAACAAGTAATGAATTCGATTGTAATAATAATTCGGTTAATCTCTTCTTCATGTCGCTAACCAAGAACAGTAGCCTAGAAATTAAAACTCTCGTATTTAATTTCACTTAAGAATCATAAACCATTTGTCTACATTTCTGTGATCAAATGCAATTTACAACCTAGCAATACAATTCCGGTTCCTAAATTGACTAATACGGCTTTCAAGTATATTTCTATCAGGAAAGCACATCAAAACCCAATTTTCCCAAATCAAGTTAAGAACAATACCCTATTAATTCACAACTTTCCAATTTCTTGCTCTCTCGAGTGAAATTGGACTTTTTAGATGTACATTAATGTCGGCCAAGCACTAATGCAGTAAGAACAAGAATTAATAGAACAACATGAAAGAAGAAGAAGAAAAGCATATCATTTACATTCAAAATTCACTACACATGTTCAAAACCTTAGCAAGGAAGAGAATTAGCCACTCATTTGTGGATTGATCATCCTAAAACAAGTGTAAATCATACATACAATTGATTGAAAGAAGAAAGGAAGAGAAGAAATCTCTTAGCTTTTTCGTCCCTCAACTGCTGCTAACCCACGTCCTAGCTCCACCAAATCTGACTAATTAAAATAAACCTAAGTGTGCTATTTATACTAGTGGGAATTTTTTCCCGGAATAACAAGCAACGTGTCACGGAGGTCAACGCAGAGCACTGCCTCCGTGACACGGCGTGGACGCAGACCTTCACTGGAAATCCAGGGTCCGGTAAATTAGCCTCAACGTGGCACGGAGGCCAACGCGGAGGCCTATCTCCATGCCACGGAGCTGTCGCGAGGCCTCACTGGAATTTGACATTTAATTTCCTCTCCAGGCAGTGTGCCTCCGCGATGGTAGCGTGGCACGGCTCCATCGCGGAGCCCCTATAATTTGTGCATTCCAATGTCTTTTCCACGCTCGTATCCAAGTCCAACTCCGATATAGTTCCAACATGCATTTTAGCTCCTAAAAATCATATTTTCCTACAAAACAAATGCTAATCATGTTGGTTAGTATAAATTCACATTTTATTACCAATTACATGAGAATATATACATATTGCACACAAACAAGGCGAAAATAATACTTTTGAGTATCACTTGGGCATATAAATCTGCCCAAGATCACTTACCCCACACTTAAATCCTTGTTCGTCCTCGAACAACACATACACAACTCATGCAAATTACATCCCTACCTTCGTCACTATGGTGCGACCATTTACGCTACGGTCATACCGATTATTCAATTTTTGCAAATCATCACGAAAACATGCTTGGTCTTACAATACAATGACCTTTAATACATCAAGACTTCCTAGACTTTAAGAATTGATTCTTGATATCGGCAAACTCATGCAAATCAGCTAATCAAGAAATCCGACACGAAAATCAATCTTTCATCAAGCATGTGCCCTCACACTCAAGAGAATCTTCCCCTTTTTGTTCATGCAACACACAAACATTCAAGTAGGGCATATAAAAATTAATTTCACTCACTCTCCCAAAAGAATCCACATGCATCATGTCGTGACCCATAGGCTTGCCCTTAGTGTATTACTCCACTAATATAAAGAAATGCAATGTAGGATCAAGTAGGACTTTAATGGGTTGTAACGGGGCTATGGATCTAGTATAGATATTGGATTAGCCAATAATAGTCACTAGCATCCTTAAGCGCCTTTTCAACACATTCCCATCGACTCATGGACATTGTTCCTCTCTTTTCTCTTTTTCTCCCATTCATGCTGGTTTACTTTCGTACTGCCCATTTCATCAAACACACTTGACACAAAACAAAGGGTTTTCATGTACCCTCAATATCATTTAATTATAACAAGTGCCTCTTCAACATCATCTTTTCTTTCCTCACTCTGCTTTTGTTTTTCTTTTCACTCCTTTCACTCTTTAACACTTTGGGAAACATTTTCTTTTCTTTGTAAGCGCTTAAGAGTTTTGTATAGACTTTAAGGCTAATGAAAAGAAGGAATAAA
Source organism: Datura wrightii (assembly GCA_035772735.1). Taxonomy (NCBI): domain Eukaryota; kingdom Viridiplantae; phylum Streptophyta; class Magnoliopsida; order Solanales; family Solanaceae; genus Datura; species Datura wrightii. The sequence continues at coordinate 149,082,947 of JASDFA010000001.1, read as the reverse complement.
GCTTAGTTTATACAATTTTGGACAAAAGAAAGAAAGAAATCGGCTAAAGGCTCAACGGGCTGACTAGGGTATACAACATATAAAAAGGTAGAGTTTGACAAGAAAAAAAATGGAAACTATTGGTTAAAAACAAAGAAATTCCTACATCCTTTCCAACACTACACCTCCTTCATTTCGTTTTGTAAACACACCAGACAAGTTCTAGACAATTCACAATGGCATGGAATAACAATACCTCACTTCACACTTCACGCACATGCTCGAATCAAGATGCATTCGCAGACTCTCTAATTAGCCAATCACATGAATTCAAAATTAAGCCTCAATCATGCTGAATCAAATTCTATAGCCTAGGTAACTCAACATATTTACCAACTTGCGTGCTTTCGAACGAATCATTTTCACATTTTGAACATCGGTTACACACACAACGAAATTTTTGCAACCATAAAGAAACTACAGTTCATTGATGCAATCCACCAAAGAAAAATTAAAAACAAATTAAAATCCTACTCCTACCGACTACATTTCCCTTAAGACGGTCGTCATCCATCCATCATAGGGAACGGTCACTAACTATGACATCGGTTCAATGGGACTATTCTCGGTAAAAGAATCGAAAACAAACTCCGAGAAACCCAAACAAAATAAAAACTGAAAATTTTTGCAACACATCGATCATTTCGATAGAAAGAAAATATTTACAAGTGCAAAATATTTTCGCGAAAATTTTTGAAAAATATCGATCATCTCGATAGGAAAAAAAAATATTTATAAAATATTTACACTGGCAACCATAACTTTAAAAAAAATAACACACACATCATTAACCACACAAACAAATATATACACATACAACACAAATCAGTTCACCACAGGGAAAACACAAACATACATACAAACCAAGGAAAAACATACAGCAAATTAGAGCCCAAGTCCCAAAACCTAGCTACTCCCCACCCCACACTTAAATCGAACACTGTCCCCAGTGTTCACAAAAATTACAAAACAAAATTTTGGGTGGTGGAACTCCCTGATCAGTCAAAATATTCGACTTCTTCATCTGGTGCTTCTGCCTCATCGCCCATATCTGAGTCAGCTCCATCGTCGTCATCGGACTCCACATCGGAATCCTCACGACGTGTCTCCTCGTCAGTAGGGACATCGTCATCATTCGGCTCCACGAAGGCTGGTCCCACTCGGCATAAGGCTCTGGCATTCTCGCCAAATGGGTAATCCAGCTCCAGCTGCCATAATTCTTCCTCGGTGGCTGGTCTCCCACCAATCCGTAGCTGAAGCATCTGCATGACGAACATACGTGCCATGTACTGATCGTCACGAGCATGTCGCTCGCCCAAAGTCAGCACTAGCCCATGTGTGGTGTCGGGGGCCTTAGTTTTTGTCACATCGAGGTCCCTCCGCTCCAACTGCGGAATATAGTCCAAAGCCTCTTCCTCAATGTCGAGGCCTCGGAGGAAGGTGGTGATGAGTCCGCCAAACCCGTATCTATGGCCCTGGTGCAGTCTGGCTCTCTTCATGGCGGATATAATGACCGCCCCAACATTAATCTCAAGCCCTTTCATAAGGGCATACACCAAGCAGACACGGTCCCGGGTCACATCCGTCATGTGAACTCCCGGGATCAAGCACGAACATACAATTTTCAGCCATATTCTGGCCTCCCTGTTCATCTGCGAATAAGGCAGAGTCTGGTGGTAACCCCTCTCCTTATGTCTACTCCATCGGGCTATGGATCGAGCCCCACACAACGTACGTCTGATGTCGGCATACGGTGGGGTGATGTTTAGCTGGCGGAGAACGTGAGCATCTGTGTCCCGCGCTCTAACGATGGCATTGAACTGCTGGGGTTCCAGAGTAACAATCTGCCCTCTAATTTTTATTGTGTGGCTTCTGATGGCCAGGTTCCAATTTGCGTAGAACTCTCGGACCAAATGAAGGTTGCACTCCTTGGGCTCCTGAAAGATAAAGCTGAGCCCAGCTGCTTCAATCCTTTGCACAATACGGGGGAACTCCTGTGCTAGTGGTTCCCATGCAATATGTTCCTCCGGGAAGTACTTGCTCTCCTTATGCTTAGCATACCATTTCTTTCCTTCCTCGGTTACCCACCTTGTTCCGTATTGGCGGCGTTGGCCGCGCGGAACAGCTGGTGCAGCTGGGACTGCGGTGCCCAATCTCATTCTTTTCCTGCCGGTGCCTGAGGTAGAAGCACCCTTGCCCTTATCCTGTCTGCTAGCCATTGTACCTGTCAATATAAATTAACAAGCACAACATTAAGCTATAAAGATGTTAACTTAGGCTAAGGTCAGGTTACACAACGTTTACCCCACACTTAGGCCTTAGCTACTTTTACAAAACTACGGCAAGGATAACTCTATTTACACCAAAGACAACAAGTATACACTTTATGGTTAGTGCGTTTACAAAAAAAAAATTTCGACAGCATAACGGTTAGCGTACTACTCAGACTTCATACAGCTAATCCCAATCCTACTATCGCTAACAGTTCAACCATCGCACAAGCAATAAAAACAAAAACTAAAAACAACGACAAAAACATTCTATATACAATCGAATCCAATTAATCAAACCAATTTACACAATTTTCACATTTTCCCAAAAATTCGAGACTTCGTCGTCTTTTAACATTCCTACAATATTTACAACGACTTATCTCAATTTACAAACACACCCCGACATCTAATGTATCGAATTATCAAGTCACCCAAGTCAAATTCAACAACCCATGCCCTAGAATACAATGCTACAATCAAATTCGAATTATTTATGTAATCGATAAGTTCAAACGCTAATTACAACAATCCGAACATATATCAATCACAAATAACTCAACATCATGTTAAATTGCTACTTGGGGTGATATATCTCACCTCACATGCCCAAATTCGACTAAAATCGCCAAAAATTTGAGAGAAACGAGGAAAACGTACCTTTGAGTTGAAGAACCGAAGAAACTTGACGTATTCCTTGCCTAATAGCGTGGCACGTTGGTTGGGGAGGGGGATTTGGGTGTTTTGGTCGTGGAGAGTAGAAGAAATGGGGAAAAATTGGGCAAAATCAGGGTTAATTTAAAGAAAAACACACGGGTCACCCGGCAACCCGGTGTGACCCGGCACTGAATAAAGGGCAACATGTCACGGAGGGTAACGCGGAGCCCCTCCTCCGTGACACGGAGCCAACGCGTTGGCTCTCTGGAAATTTTTTTTTTTTTAAAAAAAAAATCTGATTTTGCCTTCAACGTGTCACGGAGGGTAACGCGGAGCCACTCCTCCGTGACACGGAGCCAACGCCCCAGTGCACTGTTTCTTCAATAAAAATTATTTTCATACCTTGCCTTATTTTTCCCGCTTCCATGCATATTTTTCTCCGTTAGACCTGAAAATCACCTCACTAAACGAAATTGGTTAGATTAATAGATTTCCCTAACTAAAACGAAGAATATTAACTAAAACAAGAATCTAAACCTAATCAAGAAAAGAAAAATAAAAAATAAAAAATTATTTACACTAAGAAAAGAAAGAAAGAAAATATTTTTCACGGGTTGCCTCCCGTGCAGCGCTTGGTTTACCGTCGCGGCACGACGTACCAAGTTTCACCACTTTTTCCTCCACCTTGAGGATATGAATCTCACCCCTAATTTCTTCTCTAATTTCCTCTTATGCTCCAGGGGTGGTGGTGAAAAATTGTAAGGACCAAACAGTAGCTGTTGCCTTTTGCATTTATTGGTCCTTAAGTAAGCGAAGTCATTTTGTCTCTCCGAATTAGTGAATTTCAAAATATACGGGGCTTGGTCCTCCTCTAGACATTTCTCTACAAACTTGGAAGACTTTATTTCTATGTTGTCAACCAAATTGAATGTTGAAAAATGCGTAGAGTGTGGTCCAATACACCTCAACTCTGAATCTGTATTGTGCTTGACCTCCTTACTTATATACACCTTTTCAACATCGACATCTATTTCTCCATTAAGGTCAAATGGGAGATATTCTTTCTCTTCTTCCATGAATGGATTTTCTATAGGTATGAGCCGATCACGGGGACACTCAAGAGATTCTAATTGTTGGGCTTCATCGAAAAATTCACCCTTGTATTCCTCTTGTAGTTCCTCTTGAATATCGGCTAAAACTGTCACCTGCGAATTATCACAAGCTTCAGCCTCAGCACACATCTCCGTGAGTTTGACGCTCATCCTGCTTACAGCCTCGGCATTCTTCTTTTGCTGAATTATCAATTTAGCCACCGACTCCTTCATTGCTTCTGATTGCTCCAGAAGTTGTTTCATCATGTCCTCTATTTGAACTTGGCATCCCAAGTCCTCATTTTCAACATGCCTATATTCAGCAAAAACAACAGAATGATCATAGCGGGGGCGTGGGGAAGGAGAATATGCCTTTGGACAATCACCCCAATGGCCATATTGACACCCACATATATTGCACATGTTACAGTTTTGCCACAAGTGGGGTCCTCCGCAATTCATGCAAGATTCGCCGAAATATGCGTATCCACCATTTATATTCCAAGATGTCATGTCAATGAGGGTATCCGCAAGAGAGAAAAATTAAAATGAACAAAGAATTAAAACAAATACTAAGACCAAGTTGTCAACACTTAAGAAAATAAAACAAAAATACAGTAAATTTACACTTAACACAATTTCACCAATTGCCTAGTCTCCCCGGCAACGGCGCCAAAAACTTGTTCCCGGCTATTCGGTTGGGTTTATATATTATACACCGACACGCAAGTGCACGTGGTCAAACAAGCAATAAAGTGGCTAAGTAAGCCAAGTATCGATCCAAGGAGGCTCAGGGTATGTAAAATTTGCCTAAGTAGACTATATTCTTATCTTACTTCTAACTATGCTAACAACAACGTAACCAATAGTTAATTGAGTTTTTGTTTATAAAATATATACTAAAACTATTAATAATTATTTACCATGAATTTAAACTATGGATAAGAGCATACCAAGGTTAAGAACAAGTAATGAATTCAATTGTAATAATAATTCGGTTAATCTCTTCTTCATGTCGCTAGCCAAGAACAATAGCCTAGAAATTAAAACTCTCGTATTTAATTTCACTTAAGAATCATAAACCATTCGTCTACATTTGTGTGATCAAATGCAATTTACAAACCAATACAATTCCGGTTCCTAAATTGACTAATACGGCTTTCAAGTATATTTCTATCAGGAAAGCACATCAAAACCCAATTTTCCCAAATCAAGTTAAGAACAATATCCTATTAATTCATAACTTTCCAATTTCTTGCTCTCTCGAGTGAAATTGGACTTTTTAGATGTACATTAATGTCGGCCAAGAACTAATGCAGTAAGAACAAGAATTAATAGAACAACATGAAAGAAGAAGAAGAAAACCATATCATTTACAATCAAAATTCACTACACATGTTCAAAACCTTAGCAAAGAAGAGAATTAGCCACTCATTTGTGGATTGATCATCCTAAAACAAGTGTAAATCATACATACAATTGATTGAAAGAAGAAAGGAAGAGAAGAAATCTCTTAGCTTCTTCGTCCCTCAACTGCTGCTAACCCACGTCCTAGCTCCACCAAGTCTGACTAATTAAAATAAACCTAAGTGTGCTATTTATACTAGTGGGAAATTTTTCCCGGAATAACAAGCAACGTGTCACGGAGGTCAACGCGGAGCACTGCCTCCGTGACACGGCGTGGACGCAGACCTTCACTGGAAATCCAGGGTCCGGTAAATTAGCCTCAACGTGGCACGGAGGCCAACGCGGAGGCCTATCTCCGTGCCACGGAGCTGTCGCGAGGCCTCACTGGAATTTGACATTTAATTTCCTCTCCAGGCAGTGTGCCTCCGCGATGGTAGCGTGGCACGGCTCCATCGCGGAGCCCCTATAATTTGTGCATTCCAATGTCTTTTCCACGCTCGTATCCAAGTCCAACTCCGATATAGTTCCAACATGCATTTTAGCTCCTAAAAATCATATTTTCCTGCAAAACAAATGCTAATCATGTTGGTTAGTATAAATTCACATTTTATTACCAATTACATGAGAATATATACATATTGCACACAAACAAGGCGAAAATAATACTTTTGAGTATCACTTGGGCATATAAATCTGCCCAAGATCAATATGCGTTCAATCATGATGAAATGTTTATGAAGAAAGTATGATTTGGAAATACCATGTCTATGTTCATGTTTTCAAAGAAAATCAAGTTGATTTCAAGCATGCTTAAGTATTGGGCAAGCCCATATGATCAAGTATATTCTATGATTTCATGAATTAGCTTCCCATATGGTTTTGGAGTCTAGACTCCCATTATTTTCAGCTTGTGGTATGGTTTGAGACAAGGCTCCTCATGTTATGATTTCAGATTTATGTATATATGTTATGAGTCAGCTCCGTCTCTAGACAATGGTTCAGCTTCGTTGAAAAATAATAGAGAGCATATGCATATTCTTTTGAGAGTAGTTTCTAGCACCGAGTAGGCTAAGGGTCAATCAACCCTATGCCTCAAAACTACACATAAACATAGGTATGTTCAGATTATTTGGGACCTCCCTTGTGAGATTCCAATGCCCCCAAGGGGCCTTCATCTTGATATCGATGTCATAGTAACATTTGTAGCCTAGAAAAGCTTTAGATGGCTCTGCCAACTTGAGTGTGATAGTCTGGAGCACATAATCTCTATCATGGTAATGTCGGTTATATGACGAGTCTCCCATTATTCCTCATGATTTCAGTTATGCATGTACATCAGTCATGGTATTATATTTTCAGCAGGTTTGACCCAATGTTTAGTTTAACTTATGATTATCAGATTTCAGCTTTGGGTCATTCAATTCAGTTATGAAGTTCAGTTATGTTCAGATCATGATTTCTGAAAAATGCATGCAAGCCCTACTCTTATAATCTTATCTTGTTTATGTTTTATAATATGCATGGTTTATGATTTTTCTTACTTAGCGGATTTACTTACCTTGCATACTCAGTACATTCCATGTATTGACCGCATACTCTATGTTGTATCATTTTATGATACAGGCTCCAATATCCAGACTTAGTCCCGCTGCTAGTCAGATTTCCAGAGTTAGCTTTCCTCAGTGCTAGTTGGTGAGTCCTCATATTTCAAGGGCCCTTCTCATCAGTTGTATTTCATATTTTCAGTTTTCATACTATAGTGAGTTAGTTGGGGTCTTATCCCATCAACTCATCAGTGTTAGAGGCTCTTCGTACATAGTTTGTATTTAGCTTTAGACTTATTTATGTATTTAGATGTATTGTGATGTTTATACTTCCTCTATGTTATTCATGTTGATCTTCCTCTTATATATGATTGAGTTAGATATATGTTCATTCCATGGGTCAACTTGGAGTCTCTCATGGTTCCTTTCCCGTGTCTCAATCTGAGCCTATGTTTGGGTCGTGACAAATTTGGTATTAGAGCATTAGGTTTTGAAGCGTCCTAGGGTGTTCGAAAGCCGTGTTAAGTAGAGTCTTTTTCATGGGTGTGAAGTGCGCCACACTTATGATAAACAGGCTATGAGACATTTAGTAAATGTTCCCTTCTTTCATGATTTGAGTCATGCGATGAAATGTCTCTCTATCCTTGTAACTCATGCTATTCGCATTTGCAGAATCATGCCTCCCCGCAGAGTTAATGGAAGGAGAAACGGAAATAGAAATATCCACAAGAATGGAAATGGAGAGGGGCATTAGCAGCCCCCACTAGCCCATGAGGAGAACAAACCCGAGCTAGTTGCCCATGCAGAGTTCAGGGTAGCCATTCAGATGTTAGCCCAGGCTTGACCACCTAGGTTAATCAGCAGCCGGTAGCGTATGTCCCTTAGAATGGGAATGTGGAGGTGGCAAGAGTTAGAGGTTTTTTGAGGATGAACCCTCCCGAATTCCTTGGATCGAAGTTGGATGAGGATCCACGTGAGTTCATTGAGGAGGTTTTGAAGATCACCCAGATTATGGGGGTGACTGGGGAGGAGTACGCTGATTTGGCCTCGTACCAATTGAAGGGGGTCGCGCACATATGGTTCTAGCAATGGAAGGATAGTAGGGCAGTCGGAGTAGGCCCTATTAGTTGGGATGAGTTTCATGCCGCTTTTCTAAATCGATTCTTCCCTCAAGAGATGAGGGAGATCAAAGAAGCCGAGTTTGTGAATCTAAAGCAAGGAAAGATGACAGTTCAGGAGTATGCCTTGGAGTTCACTCGCCTGTCCAAGTATGCACCTGAGATGCTGTCTGATTAGAGAGCTCGTGTGAGTCAGTTCATGCACGGCATAGCAGACTACTTGGTCAGGGATTGCCGGACCGCGATGCTACTTCAGGACATTGACTTTTATCGGATAGTCCTATATGCCCAGCATATAGAGGCGGTACAGATGAGTGAGTGGGGGAGAGAGGCCAAGAGGGCTAGGACCAATAGCTTCGGAATCTCCCAATAGAGACCTAGTGGGCAAGGTCAGCAGTCCCATCAGAGATTTTCAGCCACAGCGCCTTCGCTATAAGTGATCCATCGATGTCCAGGTGCGATCAGAGGGGACGAGCATCAAGCTCGAGAGATCAGAGTAGCAGACCTGCAGTGACCAGCCCTCTATAGTGTAGCAGATATGGCTAAAGACACACAGGGTGGTGTTTGGTGGGTACAAGTAATTGCTTCGGGTGAAGGAAGCCCGATCATATGCTTAGAGATTATCCAGCATCCAAGACAAGGTCATGATAGGGGACAAGGCCCAACTTCCAGTTCAGCAGCTCCACCAGCATGCCCAGCTCAGCAAAGGACATCCACTAGTACGGGTGGCAGACAGGGCCAAAACAGATTATATGCCCTAGCATCCTGTCAGGAGTAGGAGGTCTCCCCATATGTAGTATGTTACGAGTATTCCACCTTGCTTTATATGCATTGTTAGATCCAGGGGCTATTTTATCTTTTGTGACACCCTATGTCTCCAGTAGTTTCGGAGTTAGTCCTGAGATCTTATCAGAACCTTTCTCAGTCTCTACTCCAGTCGGTGATTCCATTATAGCTAGACGGGTCTATAAAAATGTCCCTGTCATATTCCTTCAGAAAGTCACCTCAGCTGGTTTAATAGAGTTAATCATGATCGAGTTCGATGTTATCCTTTGCATGGATTGGTTATTTGCATGCTATGCCTCAGTCAAGTGGAGAACCTGTGTGTAGAGTTCAAATTTTTGGGTGAGCCAATTTTAGAATGGAAGGGTAGTTCAGCTGTGCCTGTAGGTCATTTCATTTCCTACCTAAAGGACAGAAAGATGATTTATAAGGGTTGCGTGTACCATCTTTTTAAGGTCAATGATGCTACATATGAAACCCTGACTATCCAGTCAATTCCAATAGTATGTGAGTATTTAGAAGTGTTCCCAGATGATCTACTGGGAATCCATCCTGAGCGGGAGATCTATTTTGGTATTGACCTTCTTCTCGATATACAGCCTATATCTTTTCCTCCTTACAAAATGGCTCCAGCTAAGTTTAAAGAGTTGCAGGAGCAATTGAAAGACCTTTTAGACAGGGGTTTCATTAGACCTAGAAAATCCCCTTGGGGTGCACTAGTTCTCTTTGTCCACAAGAAAGATGGTCTCTCTGTATGTGCATTGATTATTGGCAATTGAACAAAGTTACCATCAAGAACAAGTATCCTCGCCCCAGGATTGTATGATTTGTTGGAGCAGCTTTAGGGTGCTACATGCTTTTCAAAGATAGACCTTAGATCCAGATACCATCAGCTCAGGGTTCGGGAGAGTGACATCCCGAAGACAGCCTTCAAGACTCGGTATGGTCATTTGGATTTTGTAGTTATGTTCTTTTGCACTAACGAATGCTCCTACAACTTTTATGGATTTGATGAACAGGGTGTTCAAGCCATACTTGGATATGTTCGTGATTATGTTCATTAATGACATCCTAGTATACTCTCGAGTGAGAAGGAGCATGCCGCTCATTTGAGGGTGGTGCTGCAGACCTTGAAGGATCGTTAGTTATATGCTAAATTTAGTAAATGCGAGTTTTGGTTGAACTTAGTGGCATTTTTGGGTCATATGGTGTCAGGTGAGGGTGTACAGGTAGACTCTCAAAAGATAGAAGCGGTGAAGAATTGTCCTAGACTAGTGAATCCTTCGGATATCAGGAGTTTCGTGGGTTTAGCGGGTTACTATCAGAGATTTGTTGAGGAGTTTTCATCTATTGCAGCACCCTTGACTAAGTTGGCCCTGAAAAAAGTGAAGTTTCAATCGTGGGAGGCCTGTGAGAAGAGCTTCCAAGAGTTGAAGACTCGACTCACCTCAGCACCAGTGTTGACCTTACTCGAGGGTACCGATGGGTTTGTGGTATATTGTGACGCTTCGAGGATTGGCCTTGGTTGTGTATTCATGCAGCACGGTAAATTTATAGCATATGCTTCCAGGTAGCTGAAGATCCATGAAAAGATGTGTCTGACTCATGATCTTGGATTGGCGGTCGTAGTATTTGGCTTTAAGATTTGGAGACACTATTTTTATGGGGTTCATATAAACCATACAGTACGTGTTTACTCAGATGGATCTAAATCTACGTCAAAGAAGGTGGCTAGAGCTACTCGAGGATTATGATATGAGTGTCCTTTACCATCCGGGAAAGACTAATGTGGTAGCATATGCTCTTAGTAGGCTTTCTATGGAGAGTATGTCCAATGTAGATCAGAGGAGGAAGGAGCTGGTGAAGAATGTGCATCGTCTTGTATGGTTGGAAGTTCACTTGGTTGACTCGACTGATGGTGGTATTATTGTTCAGAATGGATCAGAATCATTCTTGGTGACTGATGTAAAAGCTGGACAAGACGAGGATCCTATTTTGGTGAAGTTGAAGGAAGCCATTCAGAATTAGAAGGTAGAGGTCTTCTCCAAAGGGGGAGATGATGTGCTTCGATATCAGGGTCATTTGTGTGTTCCGGATGTTGATAATTTAAGAGATCAGATGTTGCACGAGGCTCATAGTTCCAGATACTCTATACATCTAGGCGCCACTAAGATGTATCGTGACCTACGGGAAGTCTATTGGTGGAATGGCATGAAGAAGGACATTGCAGAATTTGTCATTAAGTGTCCCAAATCTCAACAGGTGAAAGTGGAGCATCAAATAGCGGGAGGTGTGCTTCATGACATCAGTATTCCTACTTGGAAGTGGGAGGAGATCAATATGGACTTCATCAAAGGGTTGCCTCGCACTCGTCGATAGTATGACTCTATTTGGGTGGTCTTGGACAGGTTGACTAAGGCAGCTCATTTCCTATTTGTCAAAACTACTAATTCAGCGGAGGATTATGCTAAATTATACATTCGAGAGCTAGTTCGGTTTCATGGAATGACCTTGTCCATCATATTAGATAGAGGTACTCAGTTTACCTCCCAGTTTTAGAGATCGTTTCAAAAGGGAGTTGGTACTCAGGTTAAGCTTAGCACAACATTTCACCCGCTGACAGATGGTCAAGACGAGAAGACTATTCAGACCCTAGAGGATATGTTGAGAGCCTATGGGATTGACTTCAAGGGTATTTGGGATGATCATTTGCCTCTCATCGAGTTTGTGTATAACAACAATGATCATTCTAGCATTCAGATGGCTCCACTTGAGGTTCTCTATGGGCGGAGATGTATATCACCTATTGGTTGGTTTGAAGTCGGTGAAGCTGTAATGATAGAACCAAATTCAGTCCATGAGGCCTTGGAGAAAGTTCAGCTCATAAGGGACGGGTTGAAAATAGCTTAGATTCACCAAAAGTCCTATGTGGATGTGCGGAGGAGGGAGCTTGAGTTCGAAGTTTATGATTGGGTGTTTCTGAAGGTATCTCCCATGAAGGGAGTGATGAGATTTTCTAAAGAAAGGGAAACTCGGTCCCCATTATATTGGTCCGTATCGAATTATGAAATAGGTTGGTAAGGTAGCCTATGAGTTAGAGTTGCCCTCAGAATTAGCTTGAATTCATCCAGTTTTCCATGTATCACTCTTAAAGAAGTGCTTGGCTGATCCATCTCTGGTTGTTCTGGTGGACAGTGTCGGTGTGAAAGACAGCCTTAGTTATGAAGATGTTCTGGTGGAGATAGTGGATCATAAGGTTCATAACCTAAGAAACAAAGAAGTAGCTTCAGTCAAGGTTTTACGGAGGAATCAGCATGTTGTGGGAGTTATGTGGGAAGTCGAAGAAAATATGATGGCTAAATACCTGCATTTATTCCCTTCCGGCTCATTTCAGCTTGAGGTATCAGTTTCCTCCTCAGTACTCTATTTAGCTTCATGTTAAGCTTATGTACCCCAAATTCTTTCATGATAATGAATGAATGTCTGGTTTGGGAATTCAGTTCAGTCATGTAGTTTGAAACGGAGCCAGTCACTCCGTCAATTTTCAGCATGTATGTTCAGTATTTGAGTATGATGATTGTACTTCTCTACTTTCTATATGATTTTCAACATTCGAGGATGAATGTCCCAAGGAGGAGATATTATAATACCCCAAAAATCCTAATATCAGTCACGGGACATGAAATGGAGAAAATAAGATTTTATGCACCAGGTCAAAGGATGAGTCATCCAGTGACCCGTTTGGAACATGAAGAATCATTAAGTGACTCATGGGGAAAGGTTGAGACTTGGTTGAAAATTTCAAGTTTAGGGTGACCACGGGTGTGACCATGAGTCGTGGTCAGCCCCATGATCTATTAGGTCACCCGCGGTCAAAGATGGTTGAAGGAAGAAGAAAAGTAGGCAGTGTTGGTGACGGGTCATCACCACGACTCATCGGCTACACCACGAGTTGTGGTGTCCCCCATGGTGACTCCTAGCAGAAATGTGGCCGTGAAGGTAACGACTGGTGACCACGAGTTGTGGTCCAAGCGATGATCCATCCAGTCCCTCGTTGGGACTGGCAGTATGTTTTTCCCTACGAATTTATTAAGGGATTTTCCATAATTCTAAAGTTTCTAAGGCCTAAACTACGTCATTTTAAGCTCCAAATATAGTGTTTTAAGAACGGTTAAGTCATTCTAAGCCTATCCTAATACATGCATACAAACTTAGAGGTTTGAGAGGTGATCAAGGCTTGTTTCTTCATGGTTCTTATTCAATTCTCTTTGGGCTATCAAGGAAGTGTTAAAATCAGATCTCTTAAGGTATGTAAGGCTATGAATGGGTGCAATAGTCCACACCCATGCCCAATCCTCTCTCAATTCATGAATTTCTAATTGATGATTCTATGGGGTTTTTACCCAATCTGTGAATTTCCTAATTTTCAATAATAGGTATGATCTAAGCATATTTGAAATGATGAATTATGATAAATGGGTAGGTTTTAACATGTTTTAAATTATAAGTTATGTTTTAAAGTTTTATAAAGTATGATGCCCATCCATGAAAGTTCATGAAAGCTGAGATTAATGAGATATGTGTTCAAGCATAATGAGATGTTTATGAAGAAAGTATGATTTTGAAATACCCATGTCTATTTTCATGTTTTCAAAGAAAATCAAGTTGATTTCAAGCATGTTTATCTATTGGTCAAGCCCATATGATCAAGTATGTTCTATGATTTTATGAATTAGCTTACCACATGGTTTTGGAGTCTAGACTCCCATTATTTTCAGCCTGTGGTATGATTTAAACCAAGGCTCCTCATGTTATTATTTCAGATTTATGTATAAAAGTTATGAGTCAGCTTTGTCTCTAGACGATGATTCAGCTTTGTTGAAAAACAATGGAGAGCATATGCGCGTTTTTCGGGAGTAGTGCCTAGCACCAAGTAGGCTACAGGTCAGTCAACCCTATGCCTCAAAACTACGTGCCAACGTAGGTATGTTCAGATTATTTAGGACCTCCCTTGTGAGCTTCCCCTACCCTTAAGAGGCCTTCTGTTACACCCCGTGAGTTCTTGACACTTAGTTGGCCTATTCGCATGTTGGTTAATAGTTTTAGAATGCTATTCGTGCGGGAAAAGGGCCCGGGGAGAGACCGGACAAGCTCCAAGTCAGAGCGTTGCAAGGCAAATGCGACTTATAAATCACATTCGACAAATGCGACTTAAAGGCCCCAAGTATATACGGCTCCCACTTCATTTTAAATCATTTTCCCTTCATATAATTTCTAGTATATGAACAAAAATAGAGGGGAACGAAGGGTTTGATTAAATTTCCTTCCGTTTACGCCGTCAAACGCAATCCAAACTCAAATTAACTTCGGGTAGCGAAGTATAAAGCTGCAGGGAGCATTCCTACGAAGTTAGTTTCGCAAAATTCGGCCGGCGAATCGTCGTCATGCCGAGCCAAGGTAAGTGGAATTGCTCCAAACTAGTGTTAATATACTCCCAGCATTAAAGTGAGTATTTCTCCCTTCTAGACTTCCGAGAAATAGCGAGTTTTCGGCCGTTCTTCGATAAGTCGAAGAATAGGCAGTAGGTATATCCATAAGTATGGTTTCTTTCCAAAATAATAGTAGAATTAATTCTATTCTTTCGCGAATATGAATACAGTTGGGAGAAATAGTTGAATACTAGCCAAGCTACGCCAGTTAATCAGAAAGCCGGCAGTTGAGGTATGTAAAGTCAGTTTCTTTCGGCAAGCTAGTAGTTCAAGTATAGCAAAATAGTACAAATTCCAGTAGAATGTTTCAGAAGTCGTATATTATATTCAGAATGAGTTTAGTATGCATGTTAGAATTATTATATAGTGTTCAGCATGAAACAAAGTAAAACAGTATAATTTCCAGCAGAATATTCCAAAAATATTATTTCGGATTCAGTATACTTCAGTATAAGATTCAGCATATTTCAGTATCAAATTTAGTATATTTCAGTATGAAATTCAGAACAGAATACCAGAATATAAATATTATTATCAGATATAGTATATATATATTACATGCGGTTATTGCTATCTGTGGAGACATGATTGTTCTGTGTTTGGCACCCTTAGAGCTTCCTTGACCGCCCCAGGGTTAATAGTTGTGTCGATTTGCCCGCCAGAGGGTGAGGATACGTCTCTCTACGGAGTGGCATGTCGTCCGCCAGCAGACAAAGATGGGATGCAGATTCCCCATAGCAAGCTGATCAGCACTATACCATACCCCCTATCGAGCGCTTGCGCCCGGGGTACAGATTTCAGATTTCAGGAGTCCTCCGGACTCAGATACAGCTATAGTCAGGGGCCCAGTAAGCCCAAGTTGCATACCCAGAGGGACGGAAGGATGCTCATAGTTACTAGGTGGATGGTATGACCTGGGTAGGGGTATATAGATTGTGTGTTGGTTGGTACCTTACAGCTTATGGGGGCTGGTAAGGTTCTTGTATGCTAGGTTGTGTTAGTTATCAATAGATAGAAAGTAGACCGCCATGTTATCAGGTATGACTCTTACTCTCTTTAGTAAAGTTACGCTCTTTTCAGTCAGTCTCAGCCCGTCTCCTATTACTTCAGTATCTATCAGTATTATTGTTTGCTTTTAGTTATTTTCAGTTATTGCTTTGCATACTCAGTACCAGTGGTACTGACACCAGTTTTAGGGCACTGCATTACTTGCCTGTAGGTACTCATAGACGAGGAGCAGATACCTCGTAGTTCCATCTGGCGTATAGAGTCTTCAGCTCCTATCATCCGTAGCTTGACAGCTAAAGGTTTACTTCCCTTTTTGTTTGTACAGTATGGGTAGGCCGGGGCCCTATCCCAACCATCTTATTATTCTTAGAGGTTTGCAGATTGTATATTCCCTGTGGTTAGTTGTACTGGTCGTGTGGGGACGTGTGTATGTTTTTAGTTTGCATGTGATGGTCGTATGGGGACTTGTTCAGTTGTCAGTTGGTGACCTTGTCGGTCACAGATCAGTTTAGCGCTTGATTCTACTTTTCAGTGATAACTAGTCAGCATGGTGGCCTTGTCGGCCCGCAGAGGTTCCCTTATGTTCAGTTGTTCTGGGTAGCTGTTATATTCCTACAGGTGGCTATAGGCCTTGTCGGCCGGAGGCTGTATTTACAGTCGTTATATAGCCCATTGTTTTCATAAATCCAGAATTAGAGCCAGCCTGGCACCAGAAGTGCTTAGGCTCAGTAGTCCAACAGTCCAGGTCCTAGTAGGGCACCAAGTGCCAGTCATGCCTCCCAAGGCGGGGCGTGACAAACTTGGTATCAGAGCAGGTCGTATCCCAGGGAGTCTGCAAGTCGTGCTAAGTAGAGTTTTGTCTATGGTTGTATTTTGCACCATATACCATAGGCAGGAGGCTGCAAGGCATGATAGGGTTATTACTCTTTCTTCATATTCAGTCGTGCCATAGAGCAGTACAGTATAGGGTTGAGTCCCTAAAGCTTATTATACTCTTTGTTTATAGATAAAATGTCAGATCAGCCACATCCTATCACAGGCAGAAGATTGGACATAGCAGCAGGAGAGGGCACCAGCAGGATGCCTCAGCCTCGTTTAGAATCAACCTGATCTAAGGGCGATACAGAGGCATCGTTCCGACCTTTTCAGCAGTCTCCACCCCATCAGGAGCCACTCGGGACAACACCACCTCGACAGTTCCTATACCTACACCATCTGACCAGGAGGTAAGGTGTGCAGTAGTTATGTTAGTGCAAATGATGGCTACTCAGTGCCAGTCAATGCCACCTACAGTGGCAGAATCATTAGGTGGGCCTGGTACTTCGAGGGTCCAAGAATTCCTGTCACTAGGTCCCCCACAATTTACCGGGACAGATCGAACAAAGGACTCTCTGGACTTCGTGGATCAGATGCAGAGGATTTTCCAGGTAATGCATGTTACATATACAAAGTCAATTGAATTGGCGGTATTCCGACTACGGGATATTGCTGTGTTGTGGTATGAGAGTTGGGAAAGGTCTCGAGGGAGAGATGTTGCCCCTCCGACATGGTCCAGCTTTTCAGAGGCCTTCCTGGACTGTTTTCTACCACGAGAGATCCGACAGGCCCGGATTGATCAGTTTTTACACCTGAAGCAGGGGGCGATGAGTGTTCGAGAATACGCCCTGCAGTTCGATTCTTTGCCCCCGATATGCTCCAGCCTTTGTAGACACCATGCCATCGAGAGTCCACTGGTTTTTTATGGGGCTGAACCCAGAGTATATTGAGGCCTGTATGACAGCTACTTTGCGGGAAGATATGGATATTGCTCGAGTACAGGCTTTTGCTCAGACTATTGAGGGCCTCAGACAGCGGCAACAGGATAACAGACGAACAAGTCAGGAACAGCGCCGCAGGGACAGGTCAGATGAGTTACAGGGGGAGATTCAGAGAGGGCCTAGTGTCACGGGCTCGGACTCCAGCACGCTCCGGAGGCCCGTGCGGCGCCTCGCCCCGCGAGGCCAGCCTCTCTCACCGGGATAATACACTGGTTTCGCCCTGCCAAGGGCTCATCAGGAGAACGGCTCCAGTTCCCGACCAGGTTTGTGCAGGGTTGGCCAAGTCCCCTCTTCACCGTCAATTCAGGAAGGGGACACAGTCGTCCCTACGCCACACCATTCTAAAGCCATTCTGTCAGCATCTCGATACATCCGCCAGCATATTGTCCGCCATAAGATACCCCAATCTTTAGGGCGTGACATCCTCCCCCACCCAACTCGGTGTACGCCCTCGTACACGGCCACTCGCCCAAGTTGCCCGATATGCGGCCACCTGCCGCTCGGAGTGCCCTCTGCACCGGGTGCCTACAACACCACAACACACTCGGGGGCCGAGGGGAAGGTTTTCCCAAGGATCGTCCGACAATGCTCACCCCTTGACAAACTCGACACTTCATGATGTGAGGATCCCTCAACTCGACACCACCTTTCTCCATGCGAGCGCAGGACGCTATGAAACAATGCCGGCACCGCTCTGATACCATCTGTCACGGGCTCGGACTCCAGCACGCTCCGGAGGCCCGTGCGGCGCCTCGCCCCGCGAGGCCAGCCTCTCTCACCGGGACAATACACTGGTTTCGCCCTGCCAAGGGCTCATCAGGAGAACGGCTCCAGTTCCCGACCAGGTTTGTGCAGCGTTGGCCAAGTCCCCTCTTCACCGTCAATTCAGGAAGGGGACACAGTCGTCCCTACGCCACACCATTCTGAAGCCATTCTGTCAGCATCTCGATACATCCGCCAGCATATTGTCCGCCATAAGATACCCCAATCTTTAGGGCGTGACACTAGGCAATGGTTGTCAAATAGGCCACCTAGACCCCCCCCCCCCTCCATCACAGCAACAGAGGGGTAGATTCAGTCGCCGAGGACAGTCAGAGTCCGGCGGAAGTTCTTGAACAGTAGATTCACCCCGGCAGAGGAGGGCAGAACAGAGCCGGTATACACCACCACTTCGCCCTATTTGCAGTCGACGCCACTCTAGAGCTTGCAGATATGGCTCCACAGGGTGTTATATATGCGGACAGGAGGGTCATGTGATGAGAGGTTGTCCAGCCAGGGGTCAGGGTGACCGGGATAGACAGGACAGGACAACAGCAGGGTTGCGAGCTCCAGCAGCCCCGGCAGGGCGTAGGCCCTCAGTTTCAGCAGGCAGAGGCCGAGGCAGATCAGGGGCCTCTAGTACAGGTGCAGGCCCAAGATGTACCTATGCATTACCAGGGAGACAGGATTCAGAGGTGTCTCCCTATGTTGTGACAGGTATGATGACTATGTGCCCTCACCCTGCTTATGTATTAATCAATCCGGGATCTACCTTGTCCTATGTTACCCCATTACTGGCTTGAAAGTTCAGTATTGTACCAGAATTGCTTCGGCAACCCTTTTCAGTATCTACACCCATCGGTGACTCTATTATAGCCAGAAGGGTTTATCGAGGGTGTACAGTAGAGGTTGCTAACCGTCAGACCACAACAAATTTGGTAGAGTTAGAAATGGTTGATTTTGACGCCATTATGGGTATGGATTGGTTAGCTCCATGCTATGCCAATGTAGAATGCTGGACCAAGACGGTCCGATTCCACTTTCCAGGGGAGGCAGTACGAGAGTGGAAAGGCAGTACAGCTACGCCAAAAGGTGGGTTTATTTCCTATCTTCGGGCGAGAAAGTTGATAGCCAAGGGGTGCATTTACCACATTGTTAGAGTTTAGGATGCTCGGGTAGAGCCTCCAACTCTCCAGTCTCTTCTAGTGGTTAATGAATTTCCCGATGTATTCCCAGATGAGCTACCTGGTATTCCCCTAGAAAGGGAAATAGATGTTGCAATTGATTTATTACCAGGCACTCAGCCCATATCAATTCCCCCTTATGCATGGCTCCTGCTGAACTCAGAGAACTAAAGGAGCAGTTGAAAAATTTGTTAGACAAGGGCTTTATCAGGCCGAGTACTTCACCTTGGGGTGCGCCAGTTCTATTTGTAAGAAAGAAGGATGGTTCCTTTCGCATGTGTATAGACTATCGACAACTGAATAAAGTTACTGTCAAGAATAAGTATCTGCTTTCCAGGATAGATGATCTGTTTGATCAGTTACAGGGAGCTAGATATTTTTCCAAAATTGACTTAAGGTCCGGATATCATCAGGTTTTAGTTCGTGAAAGGGACATTCCAAAGACTGCCTTCAGGACCAGATACATCCATTTTGAATTCTTAGTCATGTCCTTTGGGATGACAAATGCTCCAGCCATGTTTATGGACCTGATGAACAGTATTTTCAAGCCATACCTGGACTTGTTCATGATAGTGTTTATTGACAATATACTGGTGTATTCTCGCTCAGAGGCAGACCACCAGGATCATTTACGGACAGTGCTCCAGATTCTCAGGGACTATCAGCTATATGCCAAGTTCTCAAAATGTGAATTCTGGCTGAATTTAGTAGCTTTTTTGGGTCATATCATGTCGGATGCTGGTATACAGGTAGATACCCAGAAAATAGAAGCAGTAAAAGCATGACCCAGACCTACCACTTCGACCGAGGTACGCAGTTTCTTGGGGTTAGCAGGGTACTACAAGAGGTTTGTTGAAGGATTTTCCACCTTAGCAGCACCTCTGACTAAACTAACGCAGAAGGCAGCAAAATTTCAGTGGACTGAGGCATGTAAGCAGAGCTTCCAGGAATTGAAAGATAGGCTAACATCAGCTCCATTTTTAGCATTACCAGAAGGTACAGAAGGTTATGCAGTTTATTGTGACACATCGGGTGTTGGGTTAGGATGTGTGTTGATGTATCATCGTAAAGTAATTGCTTATGCTTCCAGACAGCTGAGGAAACATGAAAAGAACTATCCTGCCCATGACCTAGAATTGGCCGCAGTGATTCACGCCTTGAAGATATGGAGACATTACTTGTATGGCATCCACGTGGATATTTTCACTGATCATAAGAGCCTACAGTATATCTTCACATAGAAAGAACTGAACTTGCGGCAGCGTCGCTGGTTAGAGCTGTTGAAAGACTATGATGTGAATAATCTGTATCACCCAAGAAGGGCCAATGTGGTGGCAGATGCCCTTAGCCGTAAGTCTATGAGGAGTTTGGCATACTTACAGCCTGTGCAATGACATTTAGCTCGGGAATTGCATCAGTTAGCCAGTTTAGCCGTTCGTGTAGCTGAAATAGAGGACAACGGAGCGGTAATCCAGAACATCGTAGTGTCGTCTTTAGTCATGGAAGTAAAGGAACGGCATTGTAAAGATCCTAGCCTGGTTTATCTTAGAAATAGAGTTCAGCAAGGAGAGGTGACAGATTTTCAGATAACCGAGGATGGGATATTATGATATAAAGATGGCCTTTGTGTTCCAGACGTTGTAGGGCTTCGCCAGCAGATTATGGGCGAGGTACATTATGCCCATTATTCTCTCCGCCCAGGTTCGACGATAATGTACCACAATATAAAATAAATCTATTGGTGCTTAGGAATGAAGAAGTGGATAGTAGAATTCGTAGCTTAGTGTCCCAACTTCCAGCAGGTAAAAGCTGAACATCAGAAACCAGGCGGACTGACTCAGGATACAGCTGTGCCTCTATGGAAATGGGAAGCAGTAAATATGGATTTTGTAGTAGGATTACCCCGCACCAAGCATAGATATGATTCGATCTGGGTGATTGTTGACAGACTGACAAAATGAGCTCATTTTCTGCCAGTAAGGGCTACCTTTTCCGTCGAGGATTATGCTGAGTTGTATATCAGAGAAATATTCAGGTTGCACAGTGTTCCAGTGTCCATTATCTCCGACAGAGGGGTGCAGTTTACAACTAAATTCTAGTAATCATTTCAGAGAGGCTTGGGGACGCAGGTTAACCTGAGCACAACTTTTCATCCCCAGACAGATGGGAAGGCAGAACGCACCATTGAAACGCTCGAGGATATGTTGCGAGCATGTGTGTTGGATTTTGGAGGTAACTGGGATGAACATTTACGACTCATTGAGTTCTCCTATAATTACAGTTACCATTCAGCTATTCAGATGGTGCCTTATGAGGCATTATATGGGCGAAAGTGTAGATCTCCAGTTGGTTGGTTTGAGGTAGGAGAATCAGCATTGATTGGGCCAGATATCATTCATCAGTCAGAGGAAAAAGTAAAGCTTATCAGAGAACGTTAACTGACTGCTCAGATCCTCCAGAAATCGTAAGCTGATGTGCCGCGCAGAAACTTGGAATTTAATGTGGGTGATTGGGTGTTTCTGAAAGTTTCGCCGATGAAGGGTGTAATGAGATTTGGCAAGAAAGGCAAGATCAGCCCGAGGTTTGTTGGGCCTTATCAGATTCGCCGAAGAATAGGCCAAGTGGCATATGAGTTAGACTTAACTCCAGCGTTAGAATCCGTCGACCTAGTTTTCCATGTATCAATGCTGACAATGTGCGTAGGAGATCCCTCCAGAATTATCCCAGTCCAAGATGTTCAGGTTACAGAGGAGTTGGCCTATGAAGAAGTTCCAGTAGCCATACTAGACCGGCAGATCCGCAGATTAAGAACTAAAGATGTTGCTTCTGTCTAAGTATTATGGCATAACAGGAACTGAGAGGAAATGACTTGGGAAGTAGAAGAAGATATGAAAGCCAGATACCCTCAGTTATTTCAGACTTAGTTAGTCAGAGGTATGTTGATATTGCTGTTTTATAAGTTGCTTGATATTCATGTGTATGAGTGAGATGTTGACTTCAGTTTATTATGTAATGGATGCTATAGTATTATGTGGAGAACCTGTATTGGAATTTTCTGCGTTTCAGGATTTTTGAGATAATCCATATTACAAGGGAAACTCTGCCGAAATTTTTCCAGAAAAGGTAGAGAAAGTAAAAATTTATGTAAACGGAAGTTAACATTCGAGGACGAATGTTCTTAAGGGGGGAAGGATGTTACACCCTGTAAGTTCTTGACACTTAGTTGTCCTATTCTCATATTGGTTAAGAGTTTTAGAATGCCATACGTGCGAGAAAAGGGCCTGGGGAGAGACCGGACAAGCGCCAAGTCGGAGTGTCGCAAGGCAAATGCGACTTATAAATCGCATTCGACAAATGCAACTTAAAGGCCCCAAGTATATAAGGCTCCCACTTCGTTTTAAATCATTTTCCCTTCATATAATTTCCAGTAAACGAACATAAACAGAGGGGAATGAAGGGTTTGACTAAATTTCCTTCCGTTTACGCCGTCAAACGCAGTCCAAACTCAAATTAACTTCGGGTAGCGAAGTATAAAGCTGCAAGGAGCATTCCTGTTAAGTTAGTTTCGCGAAATTCGGCCGGTGAATCATCGTCACGTCGAGCCAAGGTAAGTGGAATTGCTCCAAACTAGTGTTAATATACTCCCAGCATTAAAGTGAGTATTTCTCCCTTCTAGAATTCCGAGAAATAACGAGTTTTCGGCCGTTCTTCGATAAGTCAAAGAATAGGCAGTAGGTATATCCATAAGTATGGTTTCTTTCCAAAATAAATAGTAGAATTAATTCTATTCTTTCGTGATATGAATACAGTTTGGAGAAATAGCTTAATACTAGCCGAGCTACGCCAGTTAATCAGAAAGTCGGCAGTTGAGGCATGTAAAGCCAGTTTCTTTCGGCAAGCCAGTAGTTCCAGTATACAAAAAATAGTTCAATCCAGTAGAATATTTTATAAGTCGTATATTATATTCAGTATAAGTTCAGTAAGCATGTTACAATTATTATACAGTGTTCAGCATGAAACTCAGTAAAATAGTATAATTCCCAGCAGAATATTCCAGAAATATTATTTCAGATTCAGTATATTTTAGTATAAGATTCAGCATATTCCAGTATCAGACTCAGTATATTCAGTATGAAATTCACAACAGAATACCAGAATATAAATATTATTATCAGATTCAGTATATATATAGTACATGCGGTTATTGCTATCTATGGAGACATGATTGTTCTCTGTTGGGCACCCTTAGAGCTTCCTTGACCGCCCCAGGGTTAATAGTATTGTCGACTCGCCCGCCAGAGGGTGAGGATACGCGCTCTACGAAGTGGCATGTCTTCCGTCAGCGGACGAAGATAGGATGCAGATCTCCCATAGCAGGCTGATCAGCACTATACCACACCCCCTGTCGAGCGCTTTCGCCTGGGGTGCAGATTTCAGATTTCATATTACTGATTTCAGATTTCAGATTTCAGGTGTCCTCCGGACTCAGATACAACTATAGTCAGGGGCCCAGCAAACCCAAGTTGCATACCCAGGGGGACGGCAGCATGCTCATAGTTACTAGGTGGATGGTATGACTTGGGTAGGGGTATATAGATTGTGTGTTGGTTGGTACTTTACAGCTTATGGGGGCTGGTAAGGTTCTTGTATGCTATGTTGTGTTAGTTATCAATAGATAGAAAGTAGACCTCCATGTTATCAGGTATGACTCTTACTCTCTTCAGTAAAGTTATGATTTTTTCAGTCAGTCTCAGCCCGTCTCCTATTACTTTAGTATCTATCAGTATTATTGTCTGCTTTCAGTTATTTTCAGTTATTGCTTTGCATACTCAGTACCAGTGGTACTGATGCCCATTTTGGGGCACTGCATTACTTGCCTGCAGGTACTCATAGATGAGGAGCAGATCCCTCGTAGTTCCAGCTAGCGTACAGAGTCTTCAGCTCCTATCATCCATAGCTTGACAGCTAAAGGTTTACTTCTCTTTTTGTTTGTACAGTATGGGTAGGTCGGGGCCATGTCCCGACCATCTTATTATTCTTAGAGGCTTGCGGATTTAATATTCCCTGTGTTTAATTGTACTGGTCGTGTGGGGTCGTGTGTATATTTTTAGTTTGCATATGATGGCAGTGTGGGGCCTTGTTCAGTTGTCAGTTGTTGACCTTGTCGTGTCATAGATCAGTTTAGCGCTTGATTATACTTTTCAGTGATAACTAGTCGGCATGGTGGCCTTGTCGGCCCGCATAGGTTCCCTTATGTTCAGTTGTTCTAGGTAGCTGTTATATTCCTATAGGTGACTATAGGCCTTGTCGGCCGGAGGCTTTATTTACAGTCATTATATAGCCCGTTGTTTTCATTAATCCAGAAAAAGAGCTAGCCTAGAACTAGAAGTGCTTAGGCTCAGTAGTCCGGCATTCTAGGTCCTAGTAGGGCACCAAGTGCTAGTCATGCCTCCCAAGGCGGGGCGTGACACCTTCATCTTGATATCGATATCATGGTAGCATCCTTAGCCCTGGCAAAGCATTGAATTTCTCTGCCAACTTGAGTGTGATAGTCGGGACCACGTAAGCTGTATCATGGTAATGTCGGCTATATAACGAGGCTCCCATTGTTCCTCATGATTTCAATTATACATGTACATCAGTCATGATATTATGTTTTCAGCAGGTTTGACCTTATGTTTAGTTTTACTTGTGATTATCAGTTTTCATCATTGGGTCATTTGATTCAGTTATGATGTTCAGTTATGTTCATATCATGATTTCAGAAAAATGCATACAAGCCCTACTCCAGAATCTTATCTTGTTTATGTTTTATAATATGCATGGTTTATGATTTTACTTACTTAGTGATTTTACTTACCTTGCGTACTCAATACATTCCACGTACTGACCGCATACTCTATGTTATATTGTTTTTTGATACAGGCTTTGATATCCAGGTTCTGTCCCGCCGCTAGTTAGATTTTCGGAATTAGCTTTCCTCTGCCCCAGTTGGTAAGTCCTCATCTTTCGAGGGACTTTCTCATCATTTTTATTTCGAATTTTCAATTTCCAGTATATACTGAGTTAGTCGGGGTCTTATTCCATCAACTCGTTAGTTTTAGAGGCTCTTCGAATATAGTTTGTATTCAACTTTAGACTTATGTATGGATTCAAATATCTTTTGTGTTTAGACTTCCACTATGTTATTCATGTTGATCTTCCACTTATCTGTGATTGAGTTAGATGTATGTTCATGTCATGGGTTGACTTGGAGCGTCTCGGGGTTTCTTGTTCCGTGTCTCGATCCGGGCCTATGTTCGGGTCGTGACAAATACATTGTCCATGTTTCAAATGTTGTAATGAAGTTTCAAGAACATGAGAGATAGTTAGTTCACATTAAATAGTACATGGAAATAATTCAAAATTATACCTTTTGGTATCACCATGGGAAGAGGTTAGGTGAGAAAGAAAAATCAAATTTCGAATATGTAGTTGGTGATAATGAAATTGGCCAAAACGTCGATGAGGATGATCCATGAGATTCTAATAGATTTTCACCCCTCTTTTAATATAGATAATATGAACACTGGTGGTGATGATTTTCTTGAGGAAGAACCAAATATTGAAACAAAATGATTCTATAGTCTTTAAAGGATTTTGATCAACCATTATATGAAGGTTCAAAACTTTCCAAACTTTATACTTTGGTATAATTGTTCATATTAAAAGTATTGGTCATTGTAGTAATAATTCATTTACAATGTTGTTGAAAATGTTGAAGGAAGATTTATTGCCTAATGGATCAAAGTTGTCAGATTCATATTATGGAGCAAAGAAGATAATTCGGAGCCTAGGGCTTTCTTATGAGAAGATCGATGCGTGTAAGAATGATTGCATGTTATATTGAAAGAATGATAAGTTCTTTGATTCTTGCAAAATTTATGGTGCATCTAGGATGAAAGGAGGACAAACATAGTGGGGGAACCAATTTTAAAAAAGGAAAAAAAGATGCCATACAAGATTTTACATTATTTTTCTCTAAATTCAAGACTTCAAATATTGTATATGTCCTCAAAAACATATTCTTTAATGAGATGACATCATGAGAACAAAGCAAATGATGGAATTATGAGGCACCCGGTTAGTTCAAAAGCATGAAAAACGTTTGAAAAACTTAATCAATTGTTTGTTGTTCATCCTCGTAATGTTAGACTTGGACTTGCTGGTGATGGTTTCAACTATTTGGATGTTTTAGAACTCCATATAGCATTTGGCCTGTGGTACTTATTCCTTATAATTTACCACCTTGGTCATGTATGAAGCAAGAAAATTTTATTTTGTAAATGCTTATTCCTGGTCCCGAAAGCTCTAGAGATGCAATTGATGCTTATCTTCAACCTTTGATTGATGAATTAAAAGAATTATGGGACACTGTAGTTGATACCTTTGATACGTCCACTAGACAGAAATTCTAATTGCATGCTACTTTGTTATGGATCATTAATGACTTTCCATCATATGGGATTTTATCCAGATGGATTGCAAAAGGAAAATTGGCCTGCCCATGTTTCAACGAAGAAACATTCTCAATTAAGTTAGCAAATGATAAAAACCATTGCTATATGGGTCATAGACATTTTCTTCTTCGTAATCACGAATGGAGGAATGATAAAAAGTTATTTGATGGCACTAAGAGTGGAGATTAACATCAAATACATTGTCCAATGATTATATACTTGATCAAGTGGCTGATTTACATGGATTACCACTAACAAAAGATCAAAATAAGAAGGTTAAAGTTTCAAATGCAAGTAAAAAAGGCTTTTATTCCTGCATTTTTTGATGTCATGGAGCACTTGATAATTTATTTAGATAATGAAGTTATGATTGCTGGACCTGTTCAATATCGATTAATGTATTAAGTGGAGCAATGGTTGTACTTTCTGAAGCTTTTTATTCATAATTGAGCTTGCAACAAATGAATGTATGACCTTATATTCAAGGTATTTACATACAATGGAAAACAACATTTAATATCCTTGAACGGAATTATGATTGGGGTGTTATAGAATCTGATGGAGGCTTAATAATTTTTTATGAACCTAGAAGAGTGTTAAGAGGTGGCAAGCCACATCGACTTGAATCAAATGAAATGGAGCAAGCCCATTTTTATATTTTAAAGAATTGTGATGAAGTTCAACCATTTCTTGAGTAAGTAATGACTCTCTCAATTAATGTACTAATAACTTCTCCAAAATTTTTACTTACTCCTGCTTTGTTAATTTATATGCTTCAATCTTTTGTAGAGAGTTCTCTCAAACTCTATGTGATTCGTCTCAAAAATTTTCAGATAGGCAATTGATTGGCTGGTTCAAAGAAAATGTGATCAAATCAAGTTTTTAAATAATATTTGCTAATCTATGTCCTTAATTATGGATAGGTTGCAGGATTACACAAATACAATAATAGTAAGAAGATGACAGATTTGCTCTTATTGTCTCATTGTCCTATGAAATACGTGACAAGTTTCGAAGGCTACATTATTAATGTATATAGATTCATGTTTAAGACTATGATAATGGTTTTAGAACTCAAAATTATGGGGTAGTGGTTGGTAGTGAGACTGATGAAAAAGACAGAATGATTGATTACGATGGAGAACTAAAAGAGATTCTTGAATTTCAATTTATTGGGGGGAGAAGACTGGTTTTGTTTAGATATATGTGGTTTGATGTACATGACCAAGAAATAGGAGTTAAAATAGATGAATATGCCTTTTTAAGTGTTGACCTCCAGTGATATTTGAAAACAAATGAGCCTTTTGTATTAGCCAGCCAAGCATCATAAGTATATTATGCCAGCGATCATTCCAATAAAGGCTGGAATCTGGTGCGAAAGGTTCTGCCTCGTGATTATTTTGATGTTGTGCAACAAAATGATGATGATTTAGAGGATTTAGATAATTCTACTCAAAGAAAAAGAAAAAGAATTTAACTCATACAAGCTTGGAACTCCATTGTAGATGCTTATAGTTTTTAGTTTACATGTACGTAGTCAGAATATTCTTTATGTAACTTTAATGATAATATTATATCTTTGATCAATTGAATTATTTAGAGTGAATAGAGCTTGATCCAATAAATAATATCTTCTTATTTACTTTGTATAGATTGAGCAGAGACAATGTGTAGCAATATTTAGCTTTTGTTACTTAACTGAAAAATAATATATTGTTCGATTTTAGATTAGAACGAGATGAATCTATCAAATAAGTCTGAAATGGGATCAAGTTCAAATAATTCTAAGCACACATTCCTTCCACCTGGTGCGTTAGCTATGTGACAAGGACAAAGCTTTAGATCTATGAGCTTTGTAACAGTTAGTGCTAAAGAGAGAATCCTGATTAATCAATTTGAAGTTATGCAAGAGACTCCAAGAAGAAAACTAGGTATTTTATTTCATAAAGTTGCATTTGGTTTTTATTTTAATAGTGTATAAGATGATACTCTTTTCCACATTAATATCTTGAAGTAATGCAAGAGACATTGAGAAGCAAACCGCATATTTTATTTTATTTTTTGAAGCTATAGATTTTTTTATTGTTAAGTGATTTTTTTATTTTAAAAATGCAGCTTATGATCTGAGTGAACTCGAAAATAAAACTAACCTTCTGCCTCCTAGATTTGATCCAATAAAAGATGATCTTACCTTCCCTCATGATGAATATGAAGTAGTGAAAGATATTTTGAAAAGAAAATCAGGTAGTTTATTTTCTCAAGCTATAGATTCTTTTTACTGTGAAGCGATTGAGATTTTATAATGTTTTACTTGTAGCAAGGGTAAATGGAAAAAATATACTTCTTCGGGCTCGATAATAGGGAGTGATGTACAGAGAACTTCAATTTAAAAAAGCAAAGGTTACAATGCTACAAATTTTGGTATGATGAACTAGCAAAAAATAAGAACCTTATGCAATCTGATTTTGATCAAGTAGAAGATGATACTTCCTTTCCTCATGAAGATCTTGAAGTAATGCAAGAGACTCTATGAAGCACATAGGTATTTTATTTTATTTTCTCAAGCTACGGATCTTTTTTTTGTTAAGACATTGAGATTATATAATGCTTGACTTGAATTAGAAATAGCCGTGGGCAAGGCTTAACATCTTTGGGCTCTGTAAAAGAAAGCCTTGATAAGGAAACTATGATAATTAAAAGCAAAGGTTTTAATTCTACAACTTATTATAAGAATGTCGTTGAAAGAGAGACTAACCTTGTGCCTCCTGGTTTGGATCCGATGGAAGATGTTGTTATTTTTCCTTATGACGAATTGTAAGTAGTGAATGATACTCTTAAAAGCAAATCAGGTGTTTATCTTCTCAAGCTGCAGATTTTTTGTAAGCTTAATATTCCTACTGTTGTACTACTGATCTGTGAGTTCTGTTTTAGCTGTAAAACTAATACATACTGTTGTACTGTTGATTTGAAATTTTCTCAAGTTGATTCCCTATGAAGTTGGTTCTTTTTACCTTAATCTTGTTCAAAATATTCCTTCACATACCTTTGACACATCTTGCTCTATCATAAGAAAATACTCATTAGGAAATAACTAGAAATCTTCTCCTCACTAGACTTGACTTCTCTAGGGGTAGAATCTGCTGAGCTTTACTATGTTGTTCATTTTTTATAGTTAGAAGTTTAAGGTTATTTTAATGTTTGAATTGCATCAGCAGGGGGAGAGCGCAAAGCTTTACATCTGTGAGCTCTATAAGAGAAAGTGTTGAAAAGAGAACTTTGGATGGGAAAATTAAAGGTCGTAAAAATGCAGCTTATGATCTCAGTGAACTCAAAAAAATTAACCTTGTGCATCTTAGTTTTGATCCAACGGAAGATGATATTATCTTCCCTCTTGATGAATATGTAGTAGTTAACAATACTCTAAAAAGAAAATTAGTTAGTTTATTTGCTCAGGTATTGATTCTTTTTATTGTTAGGCTATTGAGATTTTACATTGTTTGACTTGTAGCAAGGGTAAACAAGAAAAACTTTACTTCTTTAGGCTTTGTAATAGGGAATGATGTGCAGAGAACTTCAATTGAAAAAATTAAAGGATACAGTACTACAAATTCTAATATGAATAAACTAACACAAAATAAGAACTTTATGCAATCTGATTTTGATCGAGTAGAAGATGGTACTTCCTTTCCTCATGAAGATCTTAAAGTGATGCAAGATACTCTAAGAAGTTATTTTATTTTATTTTCTCAAGATATATATCTATTTTTATTGTTAGACCATTGAGATTATATAATATTTGACTTGAATTAAAAACAGGACAAGGGCAAGACTTAACATCTTTGAGCTCTGTAAGAGGAAGCTTTAATAAGGAAACTTTGATAATTAAAAGCAAAGGTTTAAATTCTACAACATATTATAAGAACGTCATTTTTTATAATTAGCAGTTTGAGCTTTTGTAATGTTTGAATTGCATCAGCAAGGCGGAGAGTTCAAAGCTTTACATCTGTAAGTTATATAAAAGGAAGTGGTGAAAAGAGAACTTTGGATGAAAACAATAAAGGTTGTAAAAATGCAGTTTTTTATCTGAGTGAACTCGAAGAAGACTAAGCTTGTGCCTCCTGGTTTTGATCCTATGGAAAATGATCCTCTCCTCCCTCAAGACGAAGTTGAAGTGATGCAAGACATGACTCGGCGAAATGAAATATGTATTTAACCTTCACAAGTTGTAGAAACTTCCATTGTTAGTGAATTGACTTTCTTTTATGTATGACTTATATAAAAACTTGTAGGTCCAAGTGAATCTGACAAGGTAAAAAAGGTTAGAGGACCGAATTTGTGTAAAGTTGTTATAGGACTCAAACCTGGAGAAAAGCTTAGAGTCACCTTTTACCACAATCAAGTTGTTGGGAACCATCACGCTTTATTTTCAAGACACTTAGGTTCATTAATTCGTGATCGCAATATGTTCCCTTTGCAGGTACATTCATGGGAAGATATCAAAGAAGCTAAATTGGACAACATGTGGGGAGCTTTCACCGTAAGGATTTAGATTATTACTTGCTATTTGAATTGCTCTTTCTGGATTCTTTTTGGTTTGTTCCTTTGGCCTTAGTTATTTGCAACATAATTCAAAATTCAGGAATATATATGTAAGGTTCAGATATCATATGAGTTGGTTTGCCTGGATTCTAGAATAGATTTAAGTTCAAACTCAATAATTTCATATCTTCTATGGTTTCACTAAACATACTTAGTCTCGATCATTAGAGTTGTATATCATGATTTATGGTTAATTTGGACTTGGGACTTTGCTGTGAGACATTAGAATACCTAATTATAATGTGTGCATTTAAAGGGAAGGGATTATATTAGAGTTCTCTTCTGCAAAAGCAACAATATAATTCTTCTTACATCATATTCCCTATTACCATTCCTTGGGCCATCTTTGTTATATGTTTTGGACTCCAGGAAGGAGATATTTGTAGCTTTAGAAGATAAATCAAAGTTTCAGGCCAGTTCGTACTTGTAATATTTTTGGAATATTATTTCTTCAAGTATCCTTCCAGTGCCAGAATAACGCCAAGTTTGAAGTTCTAAATTATCATACTATGCCAGCATTTTTGTTATTTGTGCTTCTATTCACAAGTGGACTCCATTATGGATAATCTGAAAAGGAAATATTTACACTTTGTCTGGCTTACATTGTCTCTGACACGTGTGAATTGTTATCTTCAGATTATCATAATCTTTGTTGTATCATTATTTGAGAGAATATGTCAGCTAGGTACTAAAAAGGTAACATTTAAACTTTGTGTGGCTCACATTTTCTCAGACAAATGTGCATTTCTTTCTTCAGATTTTCATAATCTCGTTGTACTGTGGTTTAAGAAAATATGTTAGCTAGGTTTAAAGCATTAAATTGCATAATCTATGCTATTATTGGAAAAATTAATCAATTTAGCTAGGCATCATTCAGAAAATTGTAGCTAATTAAGTTTGTTTGGGTAGAACAATATCAATGTATAAAATAAGTATTGGTGAAACTATTTTTGAATATGTAGGCCTCTTATTTTCAGCTGTATTTGCTTTTGCAAAAGAGAACTTGGACAATTACAAGTTTGTTGGTTAAATTTTATTTTTCTAATTCATTTTAAATTTGAGTCTCATGTTTAATAACATCTGTTACATATATTAGGAAAATTTTGATAGTGATGACATGAGTGATCATAGAGATCATGTGTTGAATCATATGATATGGTTATGGAACAATTGGAGAGGATCGCTACACAGAAATGTGAAGTCTAAGCCATTACAGGAGGTTCTAAAATATGCGCCCGAAGGGGTCGACAAGAGTGATTGGGAATGGTTGGTCAAGGACCATTTTTTAACTGAAAAATCTAAGGTAAAGTATTTATTAATTTGTCATTTAAGTTGCCGATCATAATTTTTTAATGTGTTGTTACTATAGAAAAAGAGTGCGAGAAATGCAATCAATAGGTCTAAGTTAATTATGCCTCATCATACTGGTAGCAAGACGATTAGAGAGATTATTTATATATTGGTACAAATGTGGTTGTTGTAACCTATGAAGAAATTTCCTCTTCGTTTCAAATATATGATTGCTTATTTGGATGTGATGGGAGGAAAATATGGTAATCCACTGGACATGGCAACTATATTCTTTGAGACGCGTAGGAAGGACAAGAAGCTTTAGGAACCTGAAACCGATGAAAAATATGTATGTTTATTTATAAATTTTATTTTACTTACTTTTGTTTATTGTATTCCATTATCTTAATTTTTTGTATTCTACAGGTAGATATCGGGAACTACAAAAAGCTAAACCATCTCTTACTAATATTAAGGTAGTAAAGAGATGTTTCGGAACTCAACGCAAGAGTTATGTGGTTGGATTTGGAGGCGGAATTGTATACTCCGAAAGTCCTAAGATCAGACCCGAGAGTTGAAACAGAGAAAATAGGAATTTTTGTGCATCAATTCATAGGACGAGTTGTCCAGTGATCCATTAGAAACCCCACGAGTTGTTAAGTGACTCTTGGGAAGAGGTTGGGTCTTGGATTGAAATTTGGAATTTTGAAGTGACCACGAGTTGTGGTCAACACCACGGGTCATCAAGTGAGTCGTGGTCAAGAGTTGGATGAAGGTTGGAAAATTCGGGCAGTGGACCTAACGAGTCAGTCACCACGACTCATGAGGTGCACCATGAGTCATGGTGTCCCCCGTGGTGACCCCCAGGTGATTTTAGGTAGTAAAGGCAACGGAAGGTGACCACCAGTCGTGGTCACCGTAACGATCCGTTATATCCCTCATGGTAACCTTCAGCAAATTTTCGGCAGTGTTCATAACAGATTCAGGCCACGAGTCATAGCCAGTAAAGACGACTCATCCAGTCCCTCATTGGGACTGGCAGTCTGTTTTTCTCTATGAATTTAGTAAGGATTTTTTCATAATTCCTATGTTCCTAAAGCCTAAACTACGTTGTTTTAAATCCAGAATAGAGGGTATTAAGATGGGTTAAGTTATTCTAGCTTATTCAAAAGTCATGCATGCAAGGTTAAGGGTTTAGAGGGTGATAATGCATAGTCATCAAGGTTGTTACTCAACTCTATGGACAATCAAAAAATTTGTGAAATCAGATCCTCTTGGGTATGTAAGGCTATGAATAGGTGAAATTGTCTACACCCATGCCCAATTCCCTCTCAATTCATGATGTTCTAATTGATGATTCCATGGGATTTTACTCAATGCATGAATTCCTAAGTTTTTATCATGGGTATGAACTAAGCATGTTCTAAATGATGAATTATGATTAATGGGAAGATTTTACAATGTTTTAAATTATAAATTATGTTTTCAAGTTTTCTAAACTGTGATGCCCATCCATTAATGTTCATGAAAGTTGATATCTATGAGTTATATGTTTAAGCATGATGAGATGTTTATGAAGAATGTATGATTTCGATATACCCATATTTATGCTCATGTTTTCAAAGTGAATCAAGTTGCTTTCAAGCATGTTAAAGTATTGGGCAAGCCCATACGATCAAGTATGTTTTATGATTTCATGGATTAGATTACCATATGGTTTTGGAGTCAAGACTCCCATTGTTTTCAATTTGTGGTATGGTTTGAGCCAAGGCTCCTCGTGTTATGATTTCATATTATGCATGTATGTTATTATTTAGCTTCGTCATTAGAAGATGGTAAGTTTCATTGAAAAATAATGGAGAGAATATGCATAATTTTGGGAGCAGTGTCTAGCACCGAGTAGGCTAAGGGTCAGTCAACCCGATGCCTTGGAACTACGCATCAATGTAGGTTTACTTATATACTTTGGGACCTCCCTTATGAGCTTCCCCTTCCCCCAAGGGACCTTGAGCTTGATATCAATATCATGGTAGCACCCTTAGCCCTGGTAAGACTTTGGACAGCTCTACCCACTTAAGTGTGATAGTCGGGACCATGTAAGCTCTATCTAGGTAATGTCAGTTATATGATGAATCTCCCATTGTTCCTCATAATTTCAGTTATGCATGTACATCAGTCAAGAAATTATGTTTTCAGCAGGTTTGACACAATGTTCAGTTTATTTATGATTATCAGTTTTCATCTTTAGGACATTCGATTTAATTATGATGTTCAGTTATGTTTAGATCATGATTTCAGAAAATAGCATGCAAGCCCTATTCTCAGAATCTAATCTTGATTATGTTTTATATTATGCATGTTTAAATGATTTTACTTACTTAGAATTTTTACTTACCTTGCATACGCGGTACATTCCACGTACTGACCACATACTCTATGTTGTATCGTTTTATACAGGCTCTGATATCTAGACTCAGTCTCGCCGATAGACAAATTCTAAGCTTTAGTACTTCCCGCATCAGAGTTGGTGAGTCCTCATCTTGCGAGGGGCCTTTTGTTCACTTAGGTTTTTTTGTCTTTACTGTTTTCAGACTACAATGATTTAGTTGGGGTCTATTCCCATCAACTCATTAGTATTAGAGGCTTTTCGGACATAGTTGTATTTCATCTTTAGACTTATGTATGTACTCAGATGCTATCTTTTGTTTAGACTTCTGCTATGCTATTTATTATGATCTTCCGCTTATCTTTCATTGAGTTAGATGTGTCTTCATGCCATGGGTCGACTTAGAGCCTCTCGAGGTTTCTTGTCCCGTGTCTCGATCCGAGCCTATGTTTAGGTCGTAACAGGAATAACCTGAAAGGATCTGAAAGGAGGTAGCTCCACAAAGACTGCATTGTTATAAGAGCTAAATGCGAGTCAAAAAGAAAAGGCTACACTATTAGAAGAGCTAAATGCGAGTCAGAAGGAAAATGAATCAATGAAAATATGCATGGATAAATAGAGAAGAAATGTGAACTACTTTTTCAAAATGCGATGTTTATACAGCCTTCATCACCAACATCATCAAGTGAACAAAATACTAATTGACTCATTTAACAGGTTAGTATTTCTTTACCAACTATTGAATGAAGTATCTTTATCAGCTAGTTCATGTGATTTTATCAACTGTTGATAATTTGTTGTGTAATGCCTGCCACAACACAAAGTGATGAGTAGGTGTACCGTAATAGACCTTTAGTCATGACCAATCTCTTCCATGAACCTTTTGGATATTCAGGAAGAAAAGAATTATAAATTCTCTGAATACTAAATTTACCAAGAATAGTCAATCTGTCTAGGAGTATTGTTATATCTTCATTAACATTAATCCATCCTCTAGCATCAAACGTTTTTCGCACCAACCATCTAGCTTTTCTAGGGAAGCTAACATCAGCTAAGTCTCTTCCTTTTATGTAAAAGTGATTGGAATGTTGTTTGTTCCATTGTTTACTTGCTTTCAGTGTATAGGTACTGGTAAAACTACAATATCTTCTCTTTGATCTATGTGTTATCATCAATAATCTCATTTTCTACTTTCAGCTTGTCGATATTTTTGAATATTCTATGTGATTTTTGTTGATTGGGAATATTTAGTGTTCATGTCTCTCTCTTTTAGCCATTGAAAACTACACTTTTGCTTCCATGAGATTTACTCAGTCTTGGCTATCTCTTCAATGTCTACTTTAAGGCTCAACAGTTTCTATTTTTCAACTTGTGATGGAGTATTCCTGCTTTCAATGAGTTGTTCTAGAGATGCAAGGTCCTCTAGGGCCTTGTTCCTTTTGTCTTCTAGCTTACCATAGCCCTCCCTATTTCAGTTTACACTTCTGTCACTATCTTAATTGTCATTCCGTTTTTTTGAGAAACCATAGCAACAAGCTGCTACAGTTCTAATAAATTCAAAAGGCACTGTGTCATCTTAGCTGATCATTAAGGTCTTGGCAACAGTGCATAGAATAGACGAAAATGAACTTCTCATTAAACATGACTGGTAAGCCAAATATATATATCTACTCATATCTCTCTTACTCTACATGACTATTTTGGTACTAAGAGCTTGATTACAAGAGAGGCTATACCTAAATGATATCAATACAAAGCATAAAGAAAATAAATACTTCCCCGAGGAGCATATAGCACGGGAGCCATTAGCACAGGAGTTCCCCAGAATGGTTCACCGGATCGAGGCAGCTGGGCTCGGTTTCATATTTCAGGAGCCCAAAGAATGCAACTTGCACCTGGTTCGGGAGTTCTATGCAAATTGGAACCCGTCAATAAGAAGCCACACCATCAAGATCAGAGGGCAGATAGTCACTCTGGAACCCCACCAGCTAAATGCCATCATCGGAGCGCGGGACACAGACGCCCACGTTCTCCGCCAGCTGAACATTACCCCATCGTATGCCGACATCAGACGCACACTGTGTGGGGCAAGATCCACAGCTAGATGGAGCAAACACAAAGAAAGGGGCTACCACCAGACTCTGCCATATTCTCAAATGAACAGGGAAGCCCGAATCTGGCTGAAGATAGTCTGCTCGTGCCTAATCCCGGGGGTACACATGACGGATGTGACCCGGGACCGTGTTTGCCTGGTGTACGCCCTGATGAAAGGGCTGGAGATTAATGTCGGGGCGGTCATCATATCCGCCATGAAGAGAGCCCGATTACACCAGGGCCACAGGTATGGTTTCGGTGGACTACTCACCATATTTCTCCGGGGCCTCGACGTCGAGGAAGAGGCTTTGGATTATATCCCGCAGTTGGAGCGGCGGGCCTTGGATGTGACCAAAACTAAGGCCCCCGACACCACCACGGGCCAGTGCTGACACTTGGTGAGCGACATGCTCATGATGACCAGTACATGGCGCGGATGTATGGGATGCAAATGCTCCAGCTCAGGATAGGTTGGAGACCAGCCACGGAGGAGGAGCTATGGTAACTCGAGCTAGATTACCCGTTTGGCGAAAACGCCAGGGCTCTATGCCGTGTGGGGCCACCCTTTGTAGAGCCCACAGACGATAACGTCCCCACGGACGAGGAGACACATTGGGAGGACTCCGATATGGAGTCCGATGACGACGGCGGAGGCGACTCAGACATGGGAGATGAGGCAGCAGCACCTGATGAAGAAGTGGAATACTTTGACTGATCAGGGAGTTCCACCACCCAATTTTGTGATTTTTAATTTTTGTGAACACTGGGGACAGTGTTCGATTTAAGTGTGGGGTGGGAGTAGTTAGGTGCTGGGCTTGGCTGGTTTGCTTGTATGCTTTCCTCTGTATATTCACATGTTTTGTTTCCCTGTGTTTGTGAATTTTTAAACTATTCTGTATCTATACATATTTGTGGAATTGATGTGTGTTGTGGAATGTTGCCAGCTGATTCTGTAAAAAAATTTTGTAAATATTTTTTTCTTATCGAAATGATCGATATTTTTAAAATTTTGTGAAAATATTTTGTTCATATTTAAAATATTTTGTAAATAATTTTTCTATCGAAATGATCGATGTTTTGCAAAAGTTTTCAATTTTTTATTTTGGGTTTCTCGGCGTGTGTTTTCGGTTCTTTTACCGAGAATGGTCCCATTGAACCGACGTCATAGTTAGTGACCGTTCCCTATGATGGATGGATGAAGACCATCTTAAGAGAAATATAGTCGTTAGGAGTAGATTTTTTTCAATTAATTTTTCGTTTTTTTTTTTGGTGGATTGCATCCCGAAACCTGTAGTTACTATATGGTTGCGAAATCTTGGTTGCATGTTGTACCTGATATTCAAAATGCAAAAGTGATTCGTATGAAAGCATGCAATCTTGTAAATATGTTGA
Organism: Datura wrightii; assembly: GCA_035772735.1. NCBI lineage: Eukaryota > Viridiplantae > Streptophyta > Magnoliopsida > Solanales > Solanaceae > Datura > Datura wrightii. Next base: position 149,044,521 of record JASDFA010000001.1, on the reverse strand, counting down.
GATACCTAGGCTGTAGAGTTCGATTCGGTGTGATTGAGGCTTAATGTTTGAATTCATGTAATTAGCTGATTGAAGAATCTGTGAATACATCTTGAATCGAGCATGTGCATAAAGTGTGAAGTAAGGTATTGTTATTCCATGCTATTGTGAAGTGTCTAGAACTTGCCTGGTGTGTGTACAAAACAAAATGAAGGAGGTGTATTGTTGGAAAGGATGTAGGCATTTCTTTGTTTTAACCGAGAGTTGCTAATTTTTTCTTGTCATACTTCCCCTTTATGTGATTGTATACCCTAGCCAGCCCTTTGAGCCTTTAGCCTATTATTTCTTTCTTTTGCCCAAAAAGCTTAAACTGAGCTTAATTCTTTCTTTTCATTAGCCATAAAGTCTATACAAAACTCTTAAGCGCTTAAGAAGAAAATAATGTTCCCAAAGTGTCAAAGAGTGAGAATGGTGAAAAGAAAAAGAAAAGCAGAGTGAGGAAAGAAAAGAAAAGGTTGAAGGTGCACTTGCTATAAATAAACGATCATGAAGGTGCATGAATAACCTTTGTTATTGTGTCAAGTGTGCTTAATGAAATGGGCCGTACTAAGGTAAATCATCAAGAATGGGATGATGAAAAAAGAAAAGAGAGAAACAATGTCCATGAGTTGATGGGAATGTGTTGCAAAGGCGCTTAAGGATGCTAGTGGCTATTATTGGGTAATCCAATATATACTAGTTCCATAGCTTCCATTACAACCCATTAAAGTCCTACATGATCTTACATTGCATTTCTTTATATTAGTGGAGTAATACACTAAGGGCAAGCTTATGGGTCATGACATGATGCATGTGAATTCTTTTGGGAGAGAGAGTGAAATTATTTTTACATGCCCCTACTTGAATGTTTGTGTGTCACATGAGCAAAAAGGGGGAAGATTCTCTTGAGTTGTGAGGGCACATGCTTGAGGAAAGACTGATTTTCGTGTCGGATATCTTGATTAGCTAATTTGTATGAGTTTGCCGATATCGAGAGTCGATTCTTAAAGTCTAGGAAGTCTTAAGGTATTGAAGGTCATTGCATTGTTAAGACCATGCATGTTTTCTTGATGATTTGCAATGTTGAATGATCTGTATGACCATAGGTTAAATTGTCACACCATAGTAGCGAAGGTTGGGATGTAAATTGCATGAATGGTATGTTTGTTGTTCGAGGACGAACAAGGATTTAAGTGTGGGGTAAGTGATCTTGGGCAGATTTATATGCCCAAGTGATACTCAAAAGTATCATTTTCGCCTTGTTTATCTAGCAATGCATATATATTTTCATGTAATTGATAATAAAATTTGAATTTATACTAACCAACATGATTAGCATTGTTTTGTAGGTAAAATGTGATTTCGAGGAGCTAAAATGCATGTTGGACGATATCGGAGTTGGACTTGGAATCGACCTCGGAAAAAGGCATCGGATTGCACAAATTAAAGGGGCTCCGCGATGGAGCCGTGTCACGCTGCCATCGCGGAGGCATTCTGCCTGGAGGGTGAAAAATTCATCAATGTCCAATGGAGGTTCACGACAGCTCCGTGGCACGGTGGCTAGCCTCCACGTTGCACGCCGTGCCATGTTGGTGTTATATTCCCGGACCCCCAATTCCAGTGAGGGTCCGCGTTCACAGCGTGTCACGGAGGCAGTGCTCCGCGATGCACTCCTTGACACGTTGCTCATTATTCCGGGAAAAATTCCCACTAGTATAAATAGAACACTTAAGTGTATTTTTCATAATTCAGACTTGGTGGAGCAAGGACGTGGGTTACAGGCAGTTGAGGGACGAAAAGTTCAGGGTATTTTCTCTCTTTCTTTCTTCTCTAATTCAATTGTTTGTATGATTAACACTTGTTTTAGGATGATTAATCCACAAATGAGTGGCTAATTCCCTTCCTTGCTGAGGTTATGAACACTTGTGATGAATTTTGATTATTGAATTATATGGTCTTTCATCTTTTTCCTCCATGTTGTTCTATTAATTCTTGTTCTTACTGCATTGGTGTGTGGCCTACATTAATGTACATCTAAAAAGTCCGATTTCACTCGAGAGAGCACGAAATTGGAAAGTTGTGAATTAATAGGATATTGTTCTTTACTTGATTTGGGAAAATTGCGTTTTGATGTGCTTTCCTGATAGAAATATACTTGAAATCCGTATTAGTCAATTTAGGAACCGGAATTGTATTGCTAGGTCATGAATTGCATTTGATCACAGAAATGTAGACGGATGGTTTATGATTCTTAAGTGAGATTAAATACGAGAGTTTTAATCTCTTGGCTAATGTTCTTGGCTAGCAACTGGAAGAAAAGATTAACCAATTTATGATGATAATCAAGTTCATTACATGTTCTTTAACCTCGGCATGCTCATTCCATAGTTCAAATTCAAAGTAGATAATTGTTAGTAGTTTTAGTATAAACTTTATAAAACAAATTATTCACTTTTTGGTTACGTTGTTGTCAGCATATTTAGAAGTGACATATAGTATAGTATACTTAAGGAAACTTCACTTAATCCGAGTCTCTGAGGGATCGATACTTGGCTTACTAAAGCCACTTACTACTTGTTCGACCACGTGCACTTGCGTGTCGGTTTAGATACCCATATAACACACCGAACAATTGCCACCTCGCGAACCGGCCTAGCTGCCATTTCCTCGGGCACTAACACTGCCCTTACAACTGGTGGATTATGTTGTCGCTCCAGGATTGTTTGTCTGAGCAACTGCAGCTTTTTCTCTAGAGCTTCTCTCCTTTGACGATGGAATTGTCTTTCCGGCTCTAAATACGAGTCCACTAGCTCCTTGTCTCTTGCCAGTGTTCAATAGAAATTAATATCTTCAAAATACAGGCTAAGACCAAGTTGTCAACACTAAGAGGAAATAGTAAACTAACACTTAAGATAAAAAAATTTACCAATTGCTAGTCCCCGGCAACGGCGCCAAAAACTTGTTCGGCTGTTTGGAATAACTACACGCAAGTGCACGTGGTCGAACAAGTAGTAAAGTGGCTCAAGTAAGCCAAGTATCGATCCCATAGGGACTGGACTAAGGTATCAATCTAATCAAGTGTCAATAAGCTTTAACTCTAAACTGCAGACAACAGTGTGAAGAAGATTTTGATATTTTGTTTCCTAATTTTATACTAAGTCTAAAACGAATATACAATTTGAGTCTAAACTATAAGTATGAGCATGCTGAAGTTAAAATGAACATGTAGAGAAATAAATTATCGATACAATTTGATTAATCTTTCCTCCGGTTGCTAGTCAAGAATTATTGCCTATGGAGTAAAACTCTCGTATTTAACCCAACTTAAGAATCATGAACCTTCCACCTACATCTTTGTGTTAAAAAGAAATTCATGTTCTATCCATACAAAATCGATTCCTTAATTGACTAATATGACTTTCAGGTATATCTCTATCCTGAGGGTAAATCAATTCTCAATTTTCTCAAACTAAGAAAAGATCATATCCTATCAATTCACAACTTTCCAATTTCTTGCTCTCTCGAGTGAAACCGGACTTTTTAGATATACATTAACATTGGCCACACATTAATGCAGTAAGAACAAGAATCAATAGAACAACCATGGAAGAAAAGATGAAAATCAAATTGATCAATAATTACATTTCAGTACAAATGTTCTTAACCTCAGCAAGAAGTGAATTTAGACACTCATTTGTGGATTAAACATCATCAAATGAGTGTAAATCATACAAATAATTGAAATAAGGAAGAAAGAGATAGAGAAGAACCCTAAGATTTTCGTCCCCTCAACTGCCTGTAACCCACGTTCTTGCTCAACCAAGTCAGCCTTATTAAAAATAAACCTAAGTGTGCTATTTATACTAGTGGGAATTTTTCCTGGAATAACAAGCAACGTGTCACAGAGTGCATCGTGGAGCACTGCCTCCGTGACACGCCACTAACGCGGACCCTTACTGGAATCCGGTCGTCCATGTATTTAAGCCCAACGTGGCACAGCGTGCAACGCGGGGCTAGGCCAACGTGCCACGGCCCCAACGCGCACCTTCACTGGAATTTGGCTCCTCTTCAGCATCCGGATAGAATGCATCCGCGATGGCAGCGTGACACGGCTCCATCGCGGAGCCCCTTTAGTTCATGTTTTCCTTGGCCTTTTCCTTGCTCGCTTCCAAGTCCAATCCCGACTTCTCCCAACATGCATCTTAGCTTCATAAAATTATATTTTTCCTGCAAAACAACGCTAATCATGTTGGTTAGTATAAATTCACATTTGACTACAATTCACATGAGAATGTACAAACATCGATAGATAAACAAGACAAAATGACGTATTTGAGTATCACTTGGGCATATAAATCTGCCCAAGATCAACTACTCTCAAAAACATGCATATACTCTCCATCAGTTTTCAACGAAGCTGACCATCGTCTAGTGACAAAGCTGAATAATAACATACATGAATAATCTGAAATCATAACATGAGGAGCCTTGGCTCAAACCATACCACAAGCTGAAAAAATGGGAGTCTTGACTCCGAAATCATGTGGTAAGCAAATTCATTAAATCATAAGACATACTTGATCATATGGGCCTGCCCAATACTTAAAAATGCTTGAAATCAAATTGAGTGTCTTTGAAACATGAACATAAACATGGGTATTTCGAAATCATATTTTATTCATAAACATCTTATCATACTTAAACGCATAACTCATAGATCTTAACTTTCATGAATATTCATGGATGGGCATCATAGTTTTGAAAACTTAAAAACATAATTTATAATTTGAAATATTATAAAATCTGTTCATTAATCATAATGCATCATTCAAAACATGCTTAGATCATAGCCATGATTAAAACTTATAAATTCATGCATTGGGTAAAACTCCCATGGAACCATCAATTAGATCATAATAAATTGAGAGGGAATTGGGGATGGGTGTGGACAATTGCACCCATTCATAGCCTTACATACCTGAGAGGATCTGATTTCACAAATTCTTTGATTGCCAAGGAATAATTGGGGAAGAACCTTGATGAACTATGCTTGATCACTCTCTAAACCCTTAAACTTGCATGCATGAGTTTTGAATAGGCTAGAATGACTTAACCCATCTTAATACACTCTATTCTGGGTTTAAAATGATGTAATTTAGGCTTTAGGAACATAGAAATTATGGAAATGCCCTTACTAAATTCGCAGAGAAAAATAGACTGCCAATCCCAACGAGGAATTGGATGAGTCGTCATCCCTGTCCACGACTCGTGGTCTGTACTTGTCATGAACACCGCCAAAAATTTGCTGAAGGTTTCCATGAGGGACTCAACGAATTGTTACCGGTGACCACGACTCGTGGTCACCTCCCGTTCTCCTCACTGTCAAAAACCTCCTGGGGTCACCATAGGCGACACCACGACTCGTGGTTTACCCGACAAGTCGTAATGATGACCCGTTATGTGCACTGTCTATTTTTCTTCTCCCTTCATATCATCCTTGACCACGATTGACCTGACGAGTCATGATGCTGACCACGACTCATGCTCACATCCATGGTCACCCAAAAACCAAAATTTCCAACAAGTCCTAGCCTCTCCCAATGATTCACTTAATGACTCGTGGGGTCCTTGACAGGTCACTGGACGACTCATCGTATGACCTAGTGTAGAAATTTCTATTTTCTCCGTTTCAACTCCCGGGTCTTATATTAGGACTTTCGGGGTATAACAATATCTCCCCCTTGGGAATATTCATCCTCGGATGTTGAAATCATACAAAAAAGAAGAGAAATACAATCATCATACTCAAATACTGATCATACATGCTGAAAACTAACAGAGTTACTAACTCCGATTTAAACTACATGATTGAACTGAATTCCAGAATCATACATACATTCATTTACATGGAAGAAACTGAGGTACATGTGTTGAACATGAAACTGAATAGAGTATTAAGGAGGAAACTGATACCTCAAGCTAAAATTGAGCCGGAAGGGAATAAATGCTTGTATTTCGCCATTATGTCTGCTTTGGCTTCCCACATAGCTCCCTCAACATGTTGATTATTCCATAAAACCTTAATTGAAGCTACTTCTTTGTTTCTTAGCTTACGAACCTGATGATCCAGTATCTCCACCGAAACCTCTTCATAACTAAGGATGTCTTTCACACCAACACTTTCGACCGAAACAACTAGAGCTGGATCACCCAAAACACTTCTTTAAGAGCGATACATGGAAAAATGGATGGATTGAAGCTAATTTTGAGGGAAACTCCAACTCATATGCTACCTTGCCAACCCGTTTCACAATCTGGTGTGGGCCAACATAACGGGGACTGAGTTTCCCTTTCTTTCTGAACCTCATCACTCCCTTCATGGGGGACACCTTTAGTAACACCCAATCGTCGGCTTCAAACTCAAGTTCTCTCCTTCTCACATCTGAATAGGAATTTTTGAAACTCTGCGATGTTCTCAACCTATACCTTATAAGATAAACTTTATCCATGGCCTCATGGAACGAATCTGGACCTATTATCGCAGCTTCACCGACTTCGAACCAACTAATAGGCGATATACATCTCCTCCCATAAAGAGCCTCAAACTAAGCCATCTGAATGCTGGAATGGTAGTTGTTTTTATACACAAACTCAATGTGAGGAAAATGATCATCCTAACTACCCTAGAAGTCAATCACACATGCTATCAACATGTCCTCGAGAGTCTGAATAGTCCGCTCTGCCTGACCATCTATTTGCAGGTGAAATGTTGTACTAATCTTGACCTAAGTATCAACTCCCTTTTGAAATGATCTCCAAAACTGGAAGGTAAAATGAGTACCTCTATTTGATATGATGGACAATGGCACTCCATGTAACCGGACTAATTCATGAATGTATAATTTAGCATAATCCTTCGCCAAATCAGTAGTTTTGATCGGTAGGAAATGAGCTACTTTGTTCAACCTATCCACAACCACCCAAATGGAGTCATACTATCGAAGAGTGTGAGGCAAACCTGTGATGAAGTCCATATTGATCTCCTCCCACTTCCAAGTAGGAATGCTGATGTCTTGAAGCACACCTCCCAATCTTTGATGCTCCACTTTCACCTGTTGACAATTCGGACACTTAGCCACAAATTCTGCAATGTCCTCTTCATGCCATTCCACCAATAGACTTCTTGTAGGACACGGTACATCTTGGTGGCACATGGATGTATAGAGTTTCTAAAACCATGAGCCTCGTGCAACATCCGATCTCTCAAATAATCAATATCCGGAACGCACAAATGACCCTGATATCAGAGCACACCATCTCCCCTTTTGGAGAAGACCTCTACCTTCTTATTCTGGGTAGCTTCCTTCCACTTTACCAAAATAGGGTCCTCGTTTTGTCTAGCTTTCATATCAGTCACTAAGGATGATTCTAATCCGTTCTGAACAACGACACCACCATCGGTCGAGTCAATCAAACGAACTCCCAACTGTGTAAGCCAATTCACATCCTTCACCAGCTCCTTCCTCCCCTCATCTACACGGGACACACTCTCCATTGAAAGCCTACTAAGAGCATCTTCTACCACATTAGCCTTGCCCGGATGGTAAAGGCCACTCATATCATAATCCTTGAGTAACTCTGTTCGGTGTGTTTCACAACTACACGCAAGTGCACGTGGTCAAACAAGTAGTAAAATGGCTAAAGTAATCCAAGTATCGATCCCACAGGGACTGAACCAAGGTAATAATGAATTAAGTGTTAATGAACTCTAACTCTAAAAATGCAGACAACAATTTAAAGAAGATTTTGAAGAGTTTGTTTCCTAATTTATACTAATCTAAAACAAAATTATAAAGTGAGTCTGAACTATAGTAATGAGCAAGCTGAGGCTAAAAGGAACATGCAGGGAAGTAATTTATCGATACATTTGGTTAATCTTTCCTTCGGTTGCTAGTCAAGAATTATTGTCTATGGAGAGAAACTTCCGTATTCTACCCAACTTAAGAATCATGAACCTTCAACCTACATTTCTGTGCTAAAAGAATTTCATATTCTAGCCATATGAAACTGATTCCTTAATTGACTAATACGACTTTCAGATATATTTCTATTCTGAAGGTAAATCAATTCTCAATTTTCTCAAACTAAGAAGAGATCATATCCTACCATTTTCACAACTTTCTAGTTTCTTTCTTTTTCAAGATAAAATTGGATTTTTTAGATATACATTAACATTGGCCAGACATTAATGCAGTAAGAACAAGAATTGATAGAACAACCATGGAAGAAAAGATGAAAAACCAAAATGATCAACAATTACATTCCCCTACAAATGTTCTTAACCTCAGCAAGAAGTGAATTTAGCCACTCATTTGTGGATTAAACATCATCAAATGAGTATAAATCATACAAACAATTGAAATAAAGGAGAAAGAGTTAGAGAAGAACCCTAAGATTTTCGTCTCCTCAACTGCCTGTAACCCACGTTCTTGCTCAACTAAGTCAAAATAATTAAAAATAAACCTATGTGTGCTATTTATACTAGTGGAAATTTTTCCCGGAATAACAAGCAACGTGTCACGGAGTGCATCGCAGAGCACTGCCTCCGTGACACGGTGCAAACGCGGACCCTCACTGGAATTTTATGTTCCAGGTAAATATGGACAACGTCCCACGGCCCCGACGTGGACCTTCACTGGAATTTGTCCAAGTAAGCCACCCGAGGCAGACTGCCTCCGCGATGGCAGCGTGACACGGCTCCATCGCGGAGCCCCTTTATTTGCTGCTTGCCCTTGACCTTTTCCACTGCTCGCTTCCGAGTCCATTCCCGATTTTCACCAACATGCAACTTAGCTTCCTAAAATTACATTTTCCCTGCAAAACAACACTAATCATGTTGGTTAGTATAAATTCACATTTTAACTACAAATCACATGAGAATGTACAAATAACGATAGATAAACAAGACGAAATAGAGCATTTGAGCATCACTTGGGCATATAATTCTGCCGAAGATCACTCCAACCACCTCCTTTTGCGTAGATTTAGATCCTTCTAGGTAAATGCATATTGTAGGATCTTGTGGTCCGTAAACACATATACATGGACCCCGTACGAATTGTTGTCTCCAAATCTTCAAGGAAAATACTACCACTGCCAATTCGAGATCATAAGTCGGGTAATTCTTTTCATGGACCTTCAACTGCCTGGAAGCATATGCTATAATCTTACCATTCTGCATCAATACACAACCAAGGCCGATCCTCGAAGCATCACAATATACCACAAACCCATCGGTACACCCAGGTAGGGTTAACACCGGTGCTGAGGCGAGTTGAGTCTTTAACTCCTGGAAGCTCCTCTCACAAGCCTCTGACTATTGGAACTTAACTTTCTTTTGGGTCAATTTGGTCAATGGCGCTACAATATATGAAAACCCCTCAACAAATCTCTGGTAATAACCAAATAATCCCAAGAAACTCTTGATATCTGAAGGATTCACCGGTTTAGGCTAATTCTTCACTTCTTCTATCTTTTGAGAGTCCACCTAAATACTCTCACTTGACACCACATGGCCCAAAAATGCCACTGAGTTCAACTAGAACTAGCACTTGCTGAATTTAGCATACAACTATCGATCCTTCAAGGTCTGTAGCACCACCCTCAAATACGCAGCATGCTCCACCTTGCTCCGAGGGTATATTAGGATGTCATATATGAACACAATCACGAACATATACAAGTATGGCTTGAACACCATGTTCATCAAATCCATAAAAGCTGCAGGAGCATTCCTTAGTCCAAAAGACATAACTTCAAGCTCGTAATGACCATACCGAGTCCTAAAGGCTGTCTTCGGGATGTCACTCTCCCGAACCCTAAGTCGATTGTATCCTGATCTGAGATCTATCTTCAAAAAGCACTTAGCACCCTAAAGCTAGCCAAAGAAATCATCAATCTCGGGGAGAGTATACCTATTCTTGATGGTGACGTTGCTCAATTGTCGATAATCAATGTACATACGAAGAGAACCATCTTTCTTGTGAACAAAAAGAATTGGTGCACCCCTTGGGGATTTGCTAGGTCCGATGAAACCTTTGTCTAGAAGGTCTTTCAACTGCTCCTTCAACTTCTTAACTTGGCTGGGGCCATTTCTGTAAGGAGGAATAGATATAGGCTACGTATCAGGAAAAAGGTCAATACCAAAATCAATCTCTCGCTCGGGAGGGATTCCTGGTAAATCATCAGGGAAGACTATGGATACTCACATACTACCGGAACTGAATGGATAGTCGGGGTCTCGGAAGTAGTATCTTAACCCTAACTAGATGGTACACACAACCCTTAAAAATTATCTTTTTGGCCTTAAGGTAAGAAATGAAATGACCTACAGGCATAACTGAACTACCCTTCCACTCTAGGAGTGGCTCAGCTGGTCTACTTCTCGGGTTCTACAATTAATTAAGACATAGATGCAAACAACCAATCTATGCCGAGAATAACATCAAAATCGATCATGGCTAACTCTACTAAATCCGTTGAGGTGACTTTCTGAAGGACTGTGACAGAGCAATTTCTATACACCCGTCGAGCTATGACTGAATCACCAACTGGAGTAGAGACTAGAAATGGTTCTGATAAGGTTTCATGACTGATTCTAAAACTACTAACAACATAGGGCGTCACAAAAGACAATATAGCCCCTGGATCTAATAATACGTATACATCAAGATGGAATACTCGTAACATACCAGTGACTATATCTGGGAAGACCTCCTGCTCCTGGTGAAATGTGAAGGCATAGAATCTGTTTTGGCGTTGTCCGCCACCTGTACTAGTAGAAGCGCCCTGCTGAGCTGGGGGTGCTGGTAGAGCTGCTAAACTGGAAGCTGGGCCTTGGCCACTATCATGAACCTGTCTGGTTGCTGGACAATCCCTAAGCATATGTTAGGGTTTTCCACACCTGAAGCAAGCACCTATACCCGCCAAACACTGGCCTGTATGTCTCCAACCATATCTGCTACACTCTGGAGGGCTGGTCTCTGTGGGTTTGCTACTCTAACCTCTCGAGCCTGATGCTCGTTCCCTCTGATTGTGCCTGGACCTGGATGGTACACTCATATCTGAAGGCGCTAGGGCTGAAGATCTCTGGTGGGACTACTAACAGTGCCCACTAGGTCTTTGCTGGGGGAATTCGAAGCTATCAGTCTTAGCCCTCTTGGCCTCTCTCTCCCACTCACTCACCTGTATTGCCTCCATCTGCCAGGCATACAGGACTATCAGAGCAAACTCAATATCCTGAAGAAGCATCGCAGTTCGGCAATCCCTAACCAAGTAGTTTGTTATCCCATGTACACACCTGCTCACACGAGCCCTCTAATCTGCCACCATCTCAGCTGCATACTTAGATAGGCGAGTGAACTCCAAGGCATACTTCTGAACCGTTATCTTTCCTTGCTTTAGATTCACATACTCGGCCACTTTGATCCCTCTCATCTCCCAAGGGAAGAACTGATCTGGAAAAGCGGCGTGGAACTCATCCCAACTAGTCGAGCCTGCTCCAACTGCCCTACTATCCTTCCATTGTTTGAACCAAATATGTGCAACCCCTTTCAGCTGATAAGAGGCTAAGTCGGTGCACTCCTCTACAGTCACCCCCATAATCTAAGTGATCTTCAAAATCTCCTCAATGAACTCATGTGGATCCTCGTCCACCTTCGATCCAAGGAGCTCAGGAGGGTTCATCCTCAGAAAGTCTTTAACTCTCCCCGCCACTGCATTCCCGTTCTAGGGGACATGCGTTTCCACCTGCTAATTGACCTAGGTGGTCAAGGCCTGGGCTAACATCTAAATGATTTCCCTGAACTCAGCATGGGCAACCGGCTCGGGTATATACTCCTCGTAGACTGGTCGGGCCTACTGATGCTCTTCTTCATTGCCACCCTAATGGCCATTTCCGCTTCCATTTCTTTTTTCGTTAACACTTCGGAGAGGCATAATTCTGCAAACATGTATTGCACGAGTTAGAAAAATAGAGAGACATTTCACCGCATGACATAAATCATGAAAGAAGGAAAGACTTCCTAAATGTCTCGTAGCCTCTTCGTCATAAGTGTGACGCGCTTCACACCCATAAAAAAGACTCTACTTAACACGACTTTCGGACACCCTAGGACACTTAAAAACCTAATGCTCTAATACCAAGTTTGTCACGACTCGAACATAAGCCCAGATCGAGACACGGGACAAGAAATTTCGAGAGGCTCCAAGTCGACCAATGGCATGAATATACATCTAATTCAATCATAGATAAGAGGAAAATCATCATAAATAACATAAGGTAAGTCTAACAATACATAAACTCTTAATACATACATGAATCGAAAGCTGAAACACAAACTATGTCCGAAAAAGCCTCTAACACTGACGAGTTGATGGGACAAGGCCCCAACTAACTCACTATAATCTAGAGACTGAAAATACGACATAAAACTTATAAGAAGGGCCCTCTCAAGATGAGGACTCACCAACTGAGGCTAAAGGAAAGCTAACTCCTGGAATCTGACTAGCGGCGGGACTAAACCTGGGTATTGGATTGTGTATCATGAAATGATAAAGCACAAAATATGCAGTCAGTATGTGGAATGTACCGAGTATGCAAGGTAAACAAAACTACTAAGTAAGTAAAATCATTTAAACATCCATAAAGTAAATCATAATCAAGATAAGATTCTGAAAGTAGGGCTTGTATGCTATTTTCTGAAATCATGATTTGAACATCATAACTGAATCGAATGACCCAAAGCTGAAAACTGATAATCATAAGTAAAACTGAACATTGGGTCAAACCTGCTAAAAACATAATATCATGACTGATGTACATGCATAACTGAAATCATGAAGAACAATGGGAGACTCGTCATATAACCGACATTACCACGATAGAGCTTACGTGGTCTTGACTATCACACTCAAGTGGGCAGAGCCGTCCAAAACCTTGTCAGGGCTAAGGGCGCTACCATGATATCGATATCAAGCTCAAGGCCCCTTTGAGGCAGGAAATCTCACAAGGGAGGTCCCAAAATATATAAGTAAAGTTACGTCGGTGCGTAGTTCTGAGGCACAGGGTTGACTGACCCATAGCCTACTCGGTGCTAGACACTACTCTCAAAAACATGCATACACTTTCCATCATTTTTCAAAGAAGCTGACCATCGTCTAGTGACGAAGCTGAATAATAACATACATGCATAATCTGAAATTATAACATGAGGAGCCTTGGCTCAAACCATACCACAAGCTGAAAATAATGGGAGTCTTGTCTCCAAAATCATGTGGTAAGCAAATTCACTAAATCATAAGACATACTTGATTATATGGGCTTGCCCAATACTTAAACATGCTTGAGATAAACTTGAGTCTCTTTGAAACATGAAATTAAACATGGGTATTTCGAAATCATACTTTATTCATAAACATCTCATCATACTTAAACATAACTCATAGATATTAACTTTCATGAATATTCATGGATGGCATCATAGTTTAAAAAACTTAAAAACATAATCTATAATTTAAAACATTGTAAAATCTGCCCATTAATCATAATTCATCATTCAAAACATTCTTAGATCACACCCATCATTAAAACTTAGAAATTCATGCATTGGGTGAAACCTCCATGGAATCATCAATTAGATCATCATGAATTGAGAGAGAATTGGGAATGGGTATGGAAAATTGCACCCATTCATAGCCTTACATACCTGAGAGGATCTGATTTCACAAATTCTTTGATTGCCCAAGGAATAATTGAGGAAGAACCTTGATGAACTATGCTTGATCACTCTCTAGAGTTTTAAATAGGATAGAATGACTTAAGCATCTTAATATACTCTATTCTAGGATTAAAACAATGTATTTTAGGCTTTAGGAACATAGAAATTATGGAAAAGCCCTTACTAAATTCGCAAAGAAAAATAGACTGCCAGTCCCAACGATGGATTGGACGAGCCATCGTCCCTGGCCACGACTCATGGTCTGTACTCATAAGGAACACTGCCAAAAATCTGTTGAATATTACCACGAGAGACTCAATGAATTGTTGCCGGTGACTATGACTCGTGGTCATCTCCCATCCTCTTCACTGTCAAAAATCTCCTAGGGGTCACCACGGGCAACACCATGACTCATGGTGTACCTGGCGAGTCGTAGTGATGACTCGTTATGTGAACTGTCTAATTTTCTTCTCTCTTCACATCATCCTTGACCACGGCTGACCTAACGAGTCGTGATGCTGACAACGACTCGTGGTCACATTCGTGCTCACCCAAAAACCAAAATTTCCAACAAGTCCCAACCTCTCTCCATGATTCACTTAACGACTCTGGGGTCCCTGACGGGTCACTGGATGACTCGTCCTGTGACCTGGTGTAGAAATTTTTATTTTCTCTGTTTCAACTCCCAAGTCTGATAGTAGGACTTTTGGGGTATAACAGTGTAGGAGAAGACATTGGGTTTGGTGGGGGGGATAGGGATATTACTGTTTGTTTTTGTTTTAAATTAATTTTTTTAATATTTAATTATTAAAATAAATAAATAACATACCCGGTAATGTCGTTGTGACACGTGACCAGTGGGGGGTTGGAGTTGAACAAAATTAACTTGAAAGTTGTTTGGTGTGGGGGGAGGGGCACTTATATGCCCATAAATAAAAGTGCTAAGGCAAGTTTGGCCGGCATCATATGCGTTTTCTCTCAAATCAAAGTAACCAAAGTGTGAATCATATGACACGTGGTATGTCAACATTATGAAATGAATCATGGGAAGAGGTTTCTGAAATTTTTCTAAGCATAGCATAAATTACACCTAATAAATTACACTAAATCCCACAATAAACCACAGAAGCGAAAATTAAATAGAAAATAACTGTAATATGAGTCTATATTAAATTCTCTTTTTCACAGTTCTGTAAAATTTAACAATCAAAGTTAAGTGTTTGATGGAGACCAAATGTGCTCACATTTAGCAAGCTTAAAGTGCCAAAGCTGTTCAAAAGTATATTTAAGAACTATTTTGAACTTACCCTCAAACATAAGGTATATTTTTTTTCTCTCATATTTTAGGTCGGATTTTAATTAAATTTTATCAAAGTTAAATAATTTTTATGCAACAAAATAAAGAATAATGACTTTTAATAACAAATAAAAAGTTGGATGACCACCCACGAAATTTACTCTCTCTCTCCCCCTCTCTCTCTATATATATATTAATACTTCAAGTGTAATTAAAGCGTTATTTGATTTGTGATATTTCTGTTTTGCTCAGTTGATTTTCTTAATTATGTATAAGAAAGTTTAATAAACTAAATACATTTCTAACTACATAGAAACAAAAAAAAATCTAATGAGATTATCATAAGCAATGGACATAAGTTAAATAAATTGTGGGTACATACAAATTTATGGTGAATTGTTGTTAGCCTCTATCTCAGTTGTTTATATCCGCTGGAAGGATCATTGCCAAAAGTTGGTGGAGTTATCTCTTTTTAGTATTTTTCCTTATTTGTAATTGGGATTTTAAATTAGCATCTATAAATTTGTGTTTCCCTTTCAAACCAAAAAAAAAAAAAAACTATAATCAACTGTTATCATTCAAGTTGAACTTATTTGTCTTTTCACCTTAATATCAATGGGGGATGAAATGGTGGTAGAAAATAAATTTTATGGCACTGAATTTTCTGAAAACATCAACACTCTTGTGGTGGATGATGATAACACTTGCCTTATCGTTACTGCTGCTTTACTTAGGAAGCAGAAATACAAAGGTACTTGCTATGCTAAATTTTCCTCCAACTTCTCTTGTTTTTTCAAAAATTTTTGTTTTCATATATAAAGTAGGTCCTTTTCTATTCTTCTCATGATACCATTTCTTGATCTGAGATTTGTGTAAGTCAAAATTGGCATCAACTGAATTATTTTAATTTAATTTTCAATCTTCATAAAATTGGGTTTCTTCATAAAAGTGATCAAAAGGAATTTTATTTGCTAATCTAATCAATGATTAGAGATTGATCTAAAATTCAAATTTAATGGGTTCAACTTGTAAGATTTTTAACATCAAACTCATTTGTAAAGTTAAATTATGAGTTCATAAAATTGAATTTCTTCATAAAAGTGATCAAAAAGAATGCTACATGCTATCTAATCACAATAGTTGTGAAGTGTGATAAATTAAGTATTATAAAATGGGAGATATAAGGCAAGACATTTTATGTATCATGAGGTGTGAAGTAAGGGCAAGATCGATGTTTTACGTATCATGGGGTGAGAACGTATATATCAAAGCATATGTCATGAATCCTAAATTTTTTATTTAATTTATAAAATAATTTTCAAATCAGATTAAAATATATCAAATGAATTTATAAAGACATAAAAAATGTGCCAGATTAAAAATAGAATGTATACAAAAGCATATTTAAAAATCTAGGCATAATTTATTATAAATCTATGAAATAACACACATTTTATAACCTAGGTTATATATATCCTCCATTCATTTAACTTAATCAAGAAGCCGATTCAATCTAATAATTAATGAAAGTACACTCATGTTAGTTTAAGGAATTAATGAAATATTTATGATAATCATATTATAACAAAATCATAATTAGCATATGTAAATATATATAGGGTGTGTTTTGTATGAAGGAAAATATTGTCTAGAATAAATAAGTTATTTCTTATTTATTTTTTGTGTTTGATATGTAAATAAAAAATACAATCCTAAAAATAATTGTATATATTTAAGACAAAACTGTGAGGATGATAGGCTGGGGATAGACGGAGGTGGTGGGGTGGGGCGAGAGCAAGGGTGGGGGTGGATATTGGTGGATAGGAGTAGGGGTGGGTGGGGGTGGACGGGGTAGGGACGGATGGTATGGAGAAGACAATGTGACTTGTTTTCTCTAATTTTATTAGGTAAATCATTTTCGTTATTTTCAATGAGCTTGTTTTCTTAAAAGATATATCTTTTAAAAAAATTTAATCAATCAAATGCGATAAAATCGGAAAACATTTATCAAAATATATTTCCTCCAAACCAAACACACCAATAGTTCACTTCATCTAATTCCCTTCATTTCTTTCTTTCCTCATATGATCTTGGAAATGTTTCTATACGGATAGCAATAGATTTTTCTTTTATCTTTTTACATGTTTATAATAATTAAATTGCTTGGTTTAATTCAGTTGTAACAGCGAAAAACGCACAAGATGCTTTGTTTATCCTACGAATCGGAGGCCCCTCATTGGATGTTATTATCTTAGATGTGCACATGCCTGAAATGAATGGATTTCAACTTCAACAAGAAATAGCTAAAGAATTTGACATTTCTGTAATCCGTGAGTTTTTAATTCTTTATACTCTTCACGAGATAAAAATATATTGTTATACATATATATGAGAGATAACAAGGTTCCTTATTATACCTCTCAACCTAAGAATAGTACTATTGAAGATTGATGGAAAGAAATAAAAAATATACGGGATAGGGATTAGGGCTAAAACTATCAAACACCTAACGGAGAACTTAGTTGAACACATTAATGAGTTTTCAATAATGATCACTACTCAAGATAGATAGCAAATAAGAGATGAATTAAATAATTAAGATAAGAATAATTAACATCAAGAACATACAAAATAAAACTTGCCACTAATTAGAATAGCCTTCAATTAAAGAAACAATTCATTTAAAGAATGAAGAAACTCATACATGAATCACTTAGCAGTGGTCTAATTCAACAAAGGTAGTAAAAGAGAACTAAATTAATGTTAATCTAATTAAAAAGAGTATTCCACGCTCTAAGAGAATATATCCTCATTTATCAAGTCTACATTTCAAATTACATTTAGGCCAAAAAAAAAAAAGAAAAGGAGTATTGTCTGATATTCGTCTCAACGTTTTCAAGTCTTTAAGAAATTTCTTGAGGCATCAACAAATTCATATTCACGATTATAAATCGTGGAAATATTTTTCATGCATATTTTCAACTGTTCTCAATCTATCCAGCCCTACTAATAGTCTTCGTAGAAGTAGTTTTGATACACAACTCTCGAAAAACTTTCCTCTTCTTCCTCTGATTTGTTGACTTGGAAGCTTGATTTTCACAATCTTTTATAGCATTTCAAGAATTTGATATCGACGTCAAAACCTTTCTTATATTTCAAAGTTATCTTCTCCTTTTCTTCAAAAAAATTCATTCTCCAATTTGAACCTTTTAACTTTTTTAAAGAAAATAAAAGAGTTAGCATAAGCTTCAAATCAAACCCTTATAAAGTATAGTATATCTAAATCTATGAATAAAAATTCATAATGTTTCACTCAAATGTAACACTCTTATGATATAGTCAAGTATCATAGAAATTAGAAAGAATATGTCCTCAACATAAATGACCAAGATTTGACTATAAGAAAAACAATATCCATGAGATGAAGCAACATAACCAAGGTTTCCAAAAAAAAAAAAACTGCATCAAATTGCACATTTTTATAGTATAACAAAATATATTTCAAACTTTTCTCATAAAGAGGGATATATAATTGACAACATGGAACATCATAATAATGGACTGGATTTAAGAAATCAATATTTCCACAAAACAAGACATAATGGGCGCTCTTGGTTATTCTAACAAGTAAATTCACGTCACTCTGAAGTCTCAAATTTGGATGGATTCTCAAAAGCATAAAAATTAGAGAGTTACAAATGACAAGAAAGACATCCTTTATATTATTTGGATGAAAATAAATTTTGAGGTCAAACATAAATTTTAATTCTCAAATATCAACAAACTTAATACCTAAGAGCTTACTTGATAACTTAATAAATAATATAGAAAAAGTTCTTCTCAAATCATCATATGAGAGTTAGTTAAGTAGTCAATGAAAGAACGAATTGCCCCCATATTTCTGGATAATTCAAAACTAAGTATAAGCCAAGTACAGATCATTCCTGCACATAGAAAAATTAAAATCCTCTTGAGATAAATGATGTTCAATTATTAGCTTAAGGTACCTTTTCCCTTCAAGAATGCCTTTTTGTTGATTCTCTACAAAATAACCAATAGAATTAGAACCTTAAAATCAAAGTGGTTACATAAAGTATAAAAAGAAATTCTTACCATTTCTCATGACAATTTGCAAAATATAACTAGAATGTTCTTTCAAAGTTGACATGAAATAAGTCAAGTAATTAATACTTATACTAGCATCGAAGACTTCACTCTCCATTGTAACCTCAAACAAATGGTCAGTTAAATATGCATATAAGAATCATCAACATTAAATACACAACAAGTCAACACCTTGGAATACAAATAGAAGTGATCGTCTTCTTCTTCTATATTGATGTCATTAGGAGTATCATACTCAAGACCCAAACTCACATCATAAGGATCAACATTTACATCATATATTGAGAACAAGACGTGCATGCTTACTTCATAACTCAACATGATTCTTTTAATTAGATTCAAATTACTATCATCATTACATAATTCAACAAATGAATTAAAGATAGATTAAAAGATGCATAACTCTCAACATCCCATAAGGATGAATTATCATAACAACCATCATCACATTATTCATCCCATAAAGGTAGGTTGTCATAAAGCTCAGCATCATATACATAATCACTAGCTAAAGGGTCATCAAACAAAGGACTAAGATCATCAAATAATTAAGGAGCTTCAAGGTAAAATAGCTTATTCTTCTACTCTTGGTACTTTAGCCATTTGGGATGGCACTTTGAGTTTGGAAGATAGCTATACTATTGATGAGATTGATATTTCTTTATCTTGTAATGAGAATGGAATTTATGCCACTAGATAAGTCCCTTTTGTAGAAAACATGATATCATTACTTGAGAGCTTATTAAGTTGACAACTAATGACACTACCTTGAACGGTCACGTGTCAGTTACATTTTTGATATTTGGGAATGTGATCCTTTTGAAATTGATTATTTTGAGTGAACTGGAAGAGTTAATAGCTAAGAGTTCTTGTGTCTTATACACTTCTTCTTAGTCAACAAAATTTTTTATCTGAATCTTTTTATTTGCAAACCTATGATTAAAGGAGTTAAACTTCCTTTTGATTAAGGACTAAAATAAGCTTGCTTGAAATATCAAAACTCAATTTCAATAGGCGACTCCGTTATGTGTTCTAATTGAAACTTTTTCAATTCATCTCAACATTTCCAGTTTGTGAAGATGTTTCTTGAGGCATAAACTAATTTAATCTTTCACAGTTATAAGTCGTGGAGATATTTTCCTTGCATGTCTCCAAGTTCTCTCAATTTGTGTAGCTCCACGAATAGATTCTGTGGACACAATTTTGATGCATGACTAATGTGAAGTTTTCCTCTTCTTCTTTCATTGGCTTGTTTGAATTAAAAGCTTTTATAATATCTTTTGCAACACTCCAAGGGTTTGATATCCAGGTGAAAACCTTCCTTAGTATGAGCTAGCATTAATTCAGAAGCTATTCACTTATTTTTGCCTGCAGGTTCTCATAGACGTGGAGGCGATCCCTCGTGATCCTAGCCAGCGCAGAGTCATCAGCTCCTGTCATCCGGAGCTTGATATTTCAGAGGTTTATATCATTTCAGTTTTGTTGTACAGTACGGGTAGGTCGGGGCCCTGTCTCGACCATCTTATCAGTATTCTTAGAGGCTTGCAGTCTGTATATATTTCCCTGTGGTCGGTTGAGCCGGTCGTGTGAGGCCGTGCAGTCTGCTATAGCTGTTTAGCATTTTAGTTTATGTTGGCCGTGTGAGGCCTTAGTTTGACAGTAGTGGTGACCTTGCCGGTCACATAGTTATTCAGCATGTTTTTATGGGATTACAGATAACTAGACAGCATGGTGGCCTTGTTGGCTCGTCTAGGTCATTTCCAGTTTGTGAAGATGTTTCTTGAGGCATAAACTAATTTAATCTTTCACAGTTATAAGTCGTGGAGATATTTTCCTTGCATGTCTCCAAGTTCTCTCAATTTGTGTAGCTCCACGAATAGATTTTGTGGACACAATTTTGATGCATGACTAATGTGAAGTTTTCCTCTTCTTCTTTCATTGGCTTGTTTGAATTGAAAGCTTTTATAATATCTTTTGCAACACTCCAAGGATTTGATATCCAGGTGAAAACCTTCCTTAATATGAGCTAGTATTAATTCGGAAGCTATTCACTTATTTTTGTAAATATGTTTTTCCTAAGAAGGTTTGGTGCTTTAAGTGTATTAAAAGTGAGGATTTTTAGTCTAATAAATATTTAACAAACTCGTCATTAGCTTAACGGGAACTATGATCTTAAACAAAAATAATTAGGAATATCAAGAATACCCCATCAAATACTAGAAACTGCAATATCAAAAATTACACCAGACACTAGAAATGTATCAAAAGAATAGGAAAAAATCGTACATTCAAATGACAGTTTCCATTAAACCTTTTTATTTTCTTAGTTCATGTTAGATATAATAATCATAAAGTTGTTAAATACTTAACAGATATCAATAATGCTCATTTTTAATTAATTTAAAAGACCAAAATTATTCAAAAAAATTGCCACTAAGCTCATTTGTTACGGAATTAATGGTCAGAAACCTTACCATATTTAATTTCTTTCGAGATATACTTGATCAGCCATCATGAGAATCAAATATAACAGTCATAGTCTGAGTTTCTACTTTTAATGAAACTTTCTTAGCTTGTCAAATTTTAATCCCAAATAGTCATCCCTTTTTACTTTCTCGTTTTTTTCCTACTACTTTTTTACTCAAAGTGTATTAACCTAAATATGTATTATGTAATGTGACCAGTTATGTCGGCTGATGAAAGAGAGAGTACATCTCTGACAGCAATTGAAAGCGGCGGGACATTTTTCATACTGAAGCCCATATGTGAAGATGATATACGTGATTTATGGCAATATGCAATCATGCAAAAGAATAATTACAAATCAGTTGTTATTGATGAGATAGGCAGAAGTTCCAATGGCCCTATTGAGAAAATCCATCCTCATGAAATAATTGTTGTTGAATCTTCACCGTCGATCAATAAAGAATCTAATGATCAGAAAAGCCCTCATGAAGTAATTGAAGTTGAATCTTCGCCGTCGGTCAGTGAAGAATCTAATGAGAAGAGGGACAAACCTGAAAGAAAACATGAAGAAAATGTATCTACACCATCAAAGAAGTCTAAGATTGTTTGGACACCTTCCCTTCACTGCAGATTCTTGAATGCCATTGTAGAAATTGGTTTGGATAGTAAGTCTTCCCTAACATATATAGAGAGAGTTTATGCTACTCCCTTAATTTTAATTTATTTGTCTTATTTGTTTTATTCCTTTTTAAAAAGAGTGAAGAGTAAAAACCACACCAAAAGTATTACGATTTTTTTTTGAGTTTCATATCTCAACTATCATGTGTACGAGTTTCTTACCTGAACTATCCCCGTATGTAAATCGAAATACACCTAAATAATTAGTTGTTCTATTTTCCTACCTGAATTATTCTCATCGGAAAGATGAACAACTGATAGGTTAGTTGTGTTTTTATAAACATTTGATGATAACATTCAGACAGAAAAATAAACTCATGATAGTTGGAGTAGAAAAAGTGAGCAACGGATAGTTTAAGTATGTTTTTGACCATTCATTCTTTTAAAACAGAATGTATCTTTTCCTCTTTGACAACTCTTTAATTTTAATTTTTCACGTGTCATATTTAAGATAACAAGATTAAAGAGTATTTTTGATACATTCTACACATCTCTAATTTAACATCACAAAATTTAAAAGTCTTTTTTACATTTTTTAAACTTTTTATCAAATCAACACTAGATATATCAATTGAAATTGAGGAAGTTTATACACTATCATCACTAGTATAAAAAGAATTGGTATTTTTGAGATTATCCAAAGATTATCTACATGTGTAAGCCACTTTAAAATATGTGATTTGAAAAATAAAACGGCTAAATGTGACCTGATTTTAAAAAAAAAATCTATATACATATATACACACACACATTCCATGATATTGGTAACATGCATTTTATTGTTTTTGGTTTATAATTTTTTTTTCTTTTTGTAGAAGCTATTCCGACAAAAATTCATCCTTTCATGGATATTCCTGAATTGACTACAAGACATGTTGCCAGTTATTTACAGGTTTCTAGTTTTAACTTAATATATGCTTAAGAAGAAAATCAATATTGTTTGAGTTCTTTATCTTTTGTTTTAGAGTTGTGAAAACGCACATTTTCAGCATAACAGAAAATAGAAATTAACTTGATCATCCATATTCAATATATTAAGATATGGGTAATAATTCTTTACATCCCCCACTTTATATTAAAAATCAAACTCTCCTCTCAACTTTGAAAATAGATATTACCCCATCTCCCTCCTCCCTCCACCCCCACCCCACTGCACCCCACCATATGTCAGTGGATTCTTTTAAATATATATTCTATCCTTACATTGTCAATCTTTAATTATTATTTTTTACATCTTTAAAATCACGATCTTTATCTTTTTAAAAATATATATATAAAATTAACCTATAGAAAAATAAATATTATTTTTTAGATGAAAAAAATAAATTTAAAAAATACTAATTGACTATCTATATTGTTAATGAATTTCAACAAAAATATATAAAATTATTTAAACTATAGGTAAAATATCAAGATTTAAAAAATAAAATAGTTTATGTAACGTAAATGGATGATTGGTGTCACGCCCCGCCTTGGGGGGTATGACTAGCACCTGGTGCCCTACTAGGACCTGAACTACTAGACTACTGAGCTTGAGCACATCTGGTGCCTGGCTGGCTCTAACTCAGATTTCTGGAAACAAAGAGCTATATAACGGCTGTAAACACAGCCTCTGCCCAACTGGGCCTATAGCCACCTGTACCTGTACTAACAGCTAACCAGAAACATATCAATATAAGGGAGCCTATGCGGGCCGACAAGGCCACTATGCGGGCCGACAAGGCCACTATGCGGTCTAGTTATCTGTAACTCAACAACGAAATACTGGAAAGCTACGTGACCGACGAGGTCACCACTACTGTCAACAGAGGCCTCACACGGCCAACATAAACAGAAATGCTAAACAACTATAACAAACTGCACGGCCTCACACGACCGGCTCAACTGACCATAGGAAAATATATACACACTGCAAGCCTCTAGGAATACTGATAAAATGGTCGGGACAGGGCCCCAACCTACCCGTATTGTACAACAAAAGGAAATGATATAAACCTCTAAAATATCAAGCTCCAGATGACAGGAGCTGATGACTCTGCGCTAGCTAGGATCACGAGGGATCGCCTCCTCGTCTATGAGTACCTGCAGGCAAGTAATGCAGCGCCCCACCGGGCGTCAGTACCACAGGTACCGAGTATGCAAAGCAACTGAAATAATACAACTGAATACAGATAACATAACTAACAAGTCTGTGAGCAGAAGATAACTGAATCTGAAGGGCTGATAGGAACTAGATCAAACCTTTCTGCACTGATAGGCAGGAGAGTGTCTGTAGTCACGGCGGCCTGCTGTCTATTAACAAATATATATATAAAGCACATAGATACATATACATTTAGCAAGCAATAGCCAATACCAACCCCCATAAGCCGGATGGCGCCAAGCAAGCAAACAATCTATATACCCCTACCCGGGTCAAAACCAGCCAAAAATAAGTCACTCCACTTATCTGCTCACTTCGGAGCTCCTCTACCAGCCCCCTGGGTCTCTGGCTCGGGCCATAGACTCCGATATAAGCAACCGTGTCTGGGTCCAGAGGACTCCTGTGTAGACAGTAACAGATAGGGTCTGGATCCCCGGACACAACTCAACAGGGCTACCTGAAACTGGAGCTACACCTATAATAACTGAATGTACAGACAGTAACAGATAGGGTCTGGTTCCTTGGACACAAAACTCAACAGGGATATCTGAAATCAGAGCTGCACCTGTAATGCTGATCAAACTGCTAATGGGAAAGCTTCATCCCATCTTCGTCCAAGCTGGGGACGATATGCCACTCCTTGGAGTGACGTAAAACCCACCCGCTCAGTGGGCGACACGATTACCAATCCATGGGCGGCGAGGACGCTCAATAAGGTTCCCTCATGCCACATCAAGTCTCAACAAACAAATAGCACATATAAATAGCAAGCATGCATAACTGAAAAAGACTATCTGAAATCTGATTTCTTATTCTGATCTGTTTCTATACTGAACTGATTCTTTACTGATTATATTGATTCTGAAATCTTTATTTAACTGCTTGGCTAATCTGTAGCCGAGATACTATCTGTCTGAATGGCTAATCTGTAGCCATAAAACTGTCTGTCTATCTGATTTTATTTTATTAGCCTTTATTCTGAAAATCTGTATCTTTTATTCTACAACATGCTTGCTAATCATACAATAAGCTATACTGGATCTGGAATGCTAACTCGCCCTTTGGCGCATGCTTTACTAACTTTCGGACTGAATACGATATGGAAACACAACTCAGAATCTATCAGACTAGCTTAATTCTCAACATTCAACTCCGAGAGTTTCAAATACGGAGTTTACTATGATTTACCAAGCTAAGGCTTACTAACTTGCCGAAGAACAACTTCACATACCTCAACCTCGAGTTATCCGACTGTCAGACGAGGCTCGGTCAGTATTCCAGCTAAATCTCCCAACTGCACTCATAAACACGTCAATTAGTACTAAATACAACATTATTCTGAAGAACGACCTCACTTTCGATATAATTATAGCCTAAACTTAGTCTTATCGAAAGACGGTCGAAAACTTGCTATTTTTCAGAAGCCCAGAAGGGAGAAGTATTCACTTCACAGCTAGGAACACATAGACACTAGTTTGGAGCAATTCCACTTACCTTAGCCCGGTAGCACGACGATTTGTCGGCCGAATTTCGCGAAACTAAATCCGTAGGAATGCTCCCTGCTGCTAAATACTTCGGTATCTGGAGTTAATTTAGATTTGGACTACGTTTAGCAGCGTAATCGGACGATAATATATAAACCCTCCTCGTCTCTCTCTGTTTTGCTGTGTTTTCTCTGGAAATTATAATGAATAAATGATTTAAAATCGAAGTGGGGCTTTATATACTTGGGCCTGGACAGGCCCAACGTGTCACGGAGCCAACGTGGAGGCTCCACCTCTGTGACACGTTGCCATCACGGAGGGGCTCTGCCTCGGCTCCTTCCGTGATGGTTCGACAGGTTACCCGTCCGATCCTTTCCCGGGCCTTTCTCTAGCACGTATGGCTTTCAAATATGCTTAACCTGTTATACCCCATAGAATTTCTGGCACCTAAATGACCTATTCGCACATCGGTTAAGCATATTTGAAGGCCATACGTGCTAGAGAAAGGCCCGGGAAAAGATCGGACGAGAAACCTGTCAAACCATCGCCGAAGGAGCTGAGGTAGAACCCCTCCGCGATGGCAGCGTGTCACGGAGGTGAAGCCTCCGCGTTGGCTCCGTGACACGTTGGCCTTGTCCAGGCCCAAGTATATAAAGCCCCACTTCGGTTTTAAATCAGTAAAAACTTATAATTTTCAGTGAAACAGGTAGCAATCAGCAGAGAGGAGAAAAAAACGAAGGAGGTAATATAATTTTCGCCCGATTACGCTGCTAAACGTTGTCCAAACTCAAATTAACCTCAGATACCGAGGTATTTAGCAGCAGAGAGCATTCCTACAGATTTAGTTTCGTGAAATACGGCCGACGAATCGTCGAGCCACCGAGCTAAGGTAAGTGGAATTGCTCTAAACTAGTGTCTATGTGTTCGTAGCTGTGAAGTGAATATTTCTCCCTTCTGGACCTCTGAAAAATAGCGAGTTTTCGACCGTCTTTCGATAAGCCTAAGTTTAGGCTATAAACTATATCGAAAGTGACGTTGTTCTTTAAAATAAAGCTGTATTTAGTATTAATTGACATATTTATGAATGCAGTTGGGAGAAAATAGTTGAAATACCGGCCGAGCCTCGTCCGACTGACGAATAGTTCGAGGATAAGGTATGTAAAGCTAGTTTCCTTGGTAAGTTAGTAATCTTGGTACAGTACAGTAATTTAAAGGCCAGTAGAATATTCAGAAGCCATGTATGATGTTTATTACGAATGTTGGTACGATATTAAAAATATCATGTTATGATCAGCGCGAGACTTGCTAGCACGATTTAGATTCTAATATAAGTGTTAGGAACTGCACAGCATGCTCAGTATGTGATGTGACACAGAATGTTAGGATATCATTGTATTCAGTTGAAACCCAGTAAAGCAATGTAATATCTGTAAGACATCTCAGAAATAGAACGATAAGTTAAAGTGAAGTTAGAAAGCATATTAGGACTAGTAAATCATGTTACTATAGAAACTCAGTATACAACATAGTTTCAGCAAAAACACAATATCTTGTTCAGCATTAGCCCCAGTACAGTCTGGCAGAAGACTATATTTATATATATATACTATTACCAGCCTCAGCATGCATTAAGTACGTAGATATTACTATCACTAGCTCAGCATATAGTATATACAAATACTTTGCCACTATTAGTTTCAGTATGTGGGACATGCAGATAGTATTACTAGTTGAGACCGTTGTATTGTTTGGGGTTGGACTACCTAGCATCCATGACCACCCCAGGGTTGATAGCTGTATCGACTCATCCGCCAGAGGACGAGGATACATCGCTCTACGGAGTGGCATACCGTCCCACAGGGGACGAAGATGGGATGCCAGTTTTCCCCATATTTGTGCCTTGATCAGCCCTTACACACCCCTGTCGAGCGGATACGCCCGGGTGTTGATTCAGGAGTCCTTCGGACTCAGATGCAGTTATAGTCAGGGGCTCAGCGAGCCCACGTGCATACCCAGGGGACCGGCAGGATGCTTATAGGGTTTATAGGAGATGGGATGACCGGGGTAGGGGTATAAATTTTGTGCTTGTTGTACCTCCCGGCTTATGGGGGCCGGGTAAGGTTTGTGTGTGCTATGTTATGCCGTGTTACAGTAGATACGAGTAGATCAGTAGTAGAACGATACGTCTCCAGGTATGACTCCTACTCCTTCCAGTATAATTGAGAGAAGGTATGACTCACATTATCAGACAGTTAATCTATTTCTTCCTACTGCAGTTTCATCAGTTATATTATTGTCTTCAGATATTTCTTTCAGTTATTGCTTTGCATACTCAGTACCAGCGGTACTGACGCCCAGTGGGGCGCTGCATTACTTGCCTGCAGGTACTCATAGACGAGCAGGCGATACCACGTGATTCTTGTCAGCGATCGAGCATTCAGCTCCTGTCATCCGGAGACTGAATCCCAGAGGTGTATTCCGTTTTCTTTTGTTGTACAGTACGGGTAGGTCGGGGCCCTGTCTCAATCATTTCTATTGCTATTCCTAGAGGCTTGCAGTCTGTATGTATATTACCCTATGGTCAGATGAGCCAGTCGTGTGAGGCCGTGCAGTTGTATAGCTGTTAGTACTTTTGTTTCCTTTATGTTGGCCGTGTGGGGCCATAGTTCGACAGTAGTGGTGACCTTGCCGGTCACGTAGCTATCCAGTACTTCAGGGTTGAGTTATAGATAACTAGACAGCATGGTGGCCTTGTCGGCCCGCATAGGTTTCCTTATAGTTGCTTGTTTCTGGTTAGCTGTTATTACAGGTATAGGAGGCTATAGGCCAATGGGCCGGGGGCTGTGTTTACAGCCGTTATATAGCCCTTTGTTTCCAGAAATGTGAGTTAGAGCCAGCCAGGCACCAGATGTGCCCAGGCTTAGCAATCCAGCAGTTCAGGTCCTAGTAGGGCACCAGGTGCCAGTCATACCCCCCAAGGCGGGGTGTGACATAACCAACGTGCGAATAGGCCATCTAGGTGTCGGAAATCTTACGGGGTATAACAATTGGAGACCGGATAGGGAGGGAATGACCTATCAATTATTGGTTGACCTTCTCTTAAATGTCAAGTATAAAACAAACATTGAATAGAATGAGGATGATAGAATATTTATTGTTCAAAATTGAGAAGAGAGTTTAAATTTTAAAATAAAGTTGCAAGGTGTAAATGATTTTCTTGTAACTTTTATTATCTGGAACTAAGCGTCCATTCATATTGAGTATTTTCTTGAATAAAAGCCATTGAATTAAATATACAGCTAACAGTTGCATCATTATTTGTTCTTTAATTATTTGAACAAAGTAATTCGTGCTTGCAAATTTTGCAGAAATATCGCGTGCACTTGCAGAAATTAACTAGTAACGAAACAAGCACTGACAACAACATCATTCAAGAAAATAGTAGTATTCAATCAACATTAGCATCAGAAAACAGTGGAAGTTCATCCTTGGTCTCGGATTCAAGTTATAAAATTACAAGAAAATCAGCTGGCAGCATGCATGTTGCAACTTCAACTCAACAACTTGTCCACGGGAAAATTACTCATCAGGCTGGCCACTCTGATCAAAGTAGGGATAAGGAGTTTGCAGACTTCATGACTCGTCATATTACTCGTAAGCCTAGTATTGATGAATCTACAAATCAGAAATTTGCAGACTTGTTGACCAGTCATATTAAGCGGAAGACTCATATTGATAATAGACCATTTTGAGCTAAGGAATTGGTGGAGTTGTTGACTGGTCATATTACTCAGAAGCCTCATATTGATAGTGAATCATTTGAAGATAAACAGTTTGCAAACTTTTTGACTGGTCATCCTACTGACAACAGGGCTAATGTGGAGTTACCCACTTTACAAGAGACTTTTGGGAGCTGGTACTACATTTGACTTCTCTATGTAGAGAAACAATAATAAGAAGTTGCAATATTTTTCTAAAGTAGTTAATTATTTGAAGTAATTTTTAGAGTGTGTACATTTTACTGCACAAACTTAATAAATTATATATTGTAACTTCTCATATATACTTGAGTTTGCATGATCCTAAATCATTCTGCTTTGAAAATGCAATTTACAGAGTTGAGAAAATTAAGCATGTTCACACAATTTTTCATTTTTCTCGTCACGTTAGATGTTTTTTTATCCACTTCCCTTCCCCTAATGAATGAGTGGAGATGATTATATATTTTAAGATGAAAGGGTTATCTAATAATTTAACTGGTTAAGTTTTAATTCTATTGTTTCGTACATTTTATTAGAATTCAAATGATTGACTTTTATTATATAAAAGGTTAAAATATGTGTTGAATATGATAAGCCAATAATGAAACTCAAAATTATATCATAACTTGTAAATACATAGTAAGTGTAATTGTTAGTAAATTTTCTTACAACTTACGGTGTCTTATTTCACTCTATGACAAGGAGATTATAGAGGTGTTACTGTAGAGGAGAGGTTATTCCAGCACCACAATCTTCCTATGTGTTTGGATCTTGAGATAGTTTCTTATATACCAATATTTAGTCCAGAGAATTATGCTCTGAAAATGTAACTTCTAGAGTTAAGTGAATTAATAAAGTTCGTATACATTATTATTTTTCTCTTTACTTTATTTTATTTTTATCTACTTTCCTAGTTAATTAGTGTAGGTGATTGTATATTCTAAGGTGAAAGCGTTCTCAAATAATTTAACTAGCTAATTTTCAATTTAATTAGTTCTTACATATTTTTAGAGCACAAATTATCGACTTTTGTTATATGAAAGATTAAATTTATGTTGTATAAGATAATCACATAATGAAACTCAAAATAGCACAACTTGTGAATACATATTGAAAATAATTATCACCAAATTTGCTGACAATTTCTTGTGTCTATTTCACTGTGTAGCGAAGAAATTACGGAAGTGTTAATGCAGAGGAATCAAAATTCATAGCTGCAATGGTGTTACTACAGTGAAAAAATTGTTGCAACTTAATTATATACTAGTCATTGAGTTTAAAAGTTGTTGTTGTATATGATAATTCAATAATCAAACTCAAAGCTTGTGAATACATAGTAAAAATAATTGTCAGTAAATTTGATTAAAACTTCTGGTGTAATATTTCCCCGTGTAGCAAGAAAATTGCGATGGTATTACTACAGTTAAAAAATTATTGCAACACCAAAATGCTCTCATGAGTTCGGAACTTGAGATAATTTCTCATATACCTATATTTGGTGATAGAGAATTATGTCTGAAATATATTTACAGAATTAAATCCATTAAGAAAATTTATACATACTGCCCTTTTTTTCTTCACTTTCTGCATTTTTTAAACCAACTTCCACTCCCCGAGTTAATTAGTGTAGATAATTGTACATTTCGAGGTGAAAGGGTTCTCAAATAATTTGGCAAGTTAATTTTTAATTTAGTTATTTTTTATATTTTTATAGAGCACAAATGATTGAGTTTTGTTATATGAAATATTAAATTTATGTTGTATAAAATAATTAATAATGAAACTCAAAATTATATCATAACTTGTGAATACACTATGAAAATAATTATCAGTAAATATGCTTATATCTTTTCGTGTTTTATTTTACTATGTCGCAAGAAAATAACGGAGATATTGCTGTAGAGTAATGATTATTTCAGCACTACAATGCTCTCATGCATTTGAAACTTGAGGTAATTTCTGATATACCTATATTTAGTCATAAAAAATAATATAATGAAAATATAATTTGCTTAAGGGAAATATGAAAGTTCGTATGCACTATCATTTTTTTCTTCACTTTCTATTCCTTTTACTCACTTTCCCCTTTCCCAATTAATTAGTAGAGATTGTTATATATTTTGAGTATTGAA
This sequence comes from Datura wrightii, assembly GCA_035772735.1. Taxonomy (NCBI): domain Eukaryota; kingdom Viridiplantae; phylum Streptophyta; class Magnoliopsida; order Solanales; family Solanaceae; genus Datura; species Datura wrightii. Next base: position 149,012,639 of record JASDFA010000001.1, on the reverse strand, counting down.
TAATTTAACCTATTAATCTTCGATAGTTGTTTATTACATTTTTATAAAAATGATCACCCTTTATTATATGGGTTAAATATATGTCTTGAATAAGACAATCCTATATTGAAGACCAATACTATATTATAACTTGTGAAAAAATAGTGTGAAGATAATTGTCACTAAATATACTTACAACTCCTAGGGTCTTATTTTACTATGAAACAAAAAAATTATTGAGATGCTAATATTATAGGGAAAAGATTATTCCATCTCCATAATATTCCTCCTAATTCGAAATATGAAGTAGTTTTTCTTATATATGTGTTTGATCATAAAGAATATATACCAAAACTATTTACTACATTTGTCTTTATAGTTTTTCTACAGGAAGAAGTGAACTATTTATGATAATCAATTTTTTATTCGAGCCCTGATAATGATGGTTAGAGATATAGAAAGTCTAAAGTTAATAGCAAAGAAGATTTAGTGGTTAGTATGTGACTCGCTTTTTAGTTACTAGTAGTAGTAAAAGTACAAAATAAGTTTGATTTTTGTGTTCCTTATTGATGTTCTTCAATCTATTGACTTGGAACAATTAAGCTATTTTTTATTCGATAGATTGGTCATCTACCTATTTGTTCAACTATGTGTTTTGATTAATCTTTTTCTATATACTATTCATTGTACACGTGCGTTGCACGTGTATTTTAAAATTCTTTTAGTACATGATTTAATTTAAATAATTATATAAAATTATTTTTAAAAACATTCTGAGTAACCAAATAAAGATTAAATAATAAAGCATAAGTATTTAAAAATTATTAATATGATAATTGTCTATCCACAATTGTTTGTCAATAAATTTTTTAATTATAGAGGCTCATGGCCTCTTTATTAAAACAATAATAATAAAGACAAAAAGGAAATAGACCTGCTCCAAGAGTGACCCCATCCAAAGGACAATTAATGTTCAGACCAAATAGATAAATAAAAGCAAAGAAAAATCATAAAAGAAAAAAGGAAGGTTATCTAGAATTCGTCCTTCTTGTTCTCTGATCTTTCCTCATGGGATCCAGATGGTTTGAGCCCTTCTTCTTCAATGATCTCTATTGATTGAGATTGGAAACCTGAGTTACTGTTGGAAACTGGACCAACAACAACTACCACAATAACCTTATTCCTCAGTAATGGGGGACAAATTTCACAACTCCATCTTTCCGTCAAGATCTATGCAGAAATCAGGTTAGGAGATCTCAAACCTGTTATCCTTATCATATGAAATCCTCTCCCTATTCTTATATCTATGATATTTATACAGAAGGATTCAAAACCCAAGAGAGTCATTCCTTCAAGTCGTCAAGTTAAGTGTCATTACTCCTCTCCTAACCTAACCTATAAATCAATAGGTTGAGCCTCATAGAGGTTGATACCACCATCACACCTGAAGATTTAGGGGGAAAATGCATTTTTTAGAAGTTAACGCTTATTAATATTTTTGACCTCATTGCAGGATCTTCAATCAATTTGCGAGTTTGATTGGTCAAAAGCAGAAACACATTAATAAACTAGCATATTACCAACATTTTTTAGAAGTTAACACTTATTGATTTGTTTTGACCTCATTGCAGGATCTTCAATCAATTTTCGAGTTTGACTGGTCAAAAGCAGAAACACATTAAGAAACTAGCATATTACCAGATTTGCCTAAGAAAGTCTTGCTTTAGCATTAAGAAACTAGCATATTACCGATTTGCCTAAAAAAGTCTTGTTTTAGCATCATCTGAATGCTCCAAAGCTCTTAGTAGGTGCATGATACTTTAACCAAATGAAATACCATCACACTTTGATGTTTGAAAGGCTCGAGAGATGGCTACATTATCTGTTAATTTCCTTTTGTGCTTATAACTATATCTTATGGCATATGAATATTGATGCCTCTTATATTAATCTGACAGCCTCTTTCTCTATTATGGAGTACCAATTTTATCTAAATTAATTAATATTTTTTCTTTACTTGGAATGTCTTGAAAATTATTGAACTAAAAATTACCTGCAAAAACGAAAATCAAGTTAGCAAAAAAAATCAGCAAGAGTATTTCCTTCCTCGAAGGGAGTGTTCCACTCTTTCTGTAATAATCCTCCTCCTCAATATATTAATAGTGTTCACCTCCAGTGTCACACACCAAGGAACCTCCCATCTCCCTTCTAGAATAGTTACCAATGCTAGAGATTCAGTTTCTACAATAACATTTGTCAACTCATTCTTAAAACAGTATACCAACACTTCTCTAATAGCCCTAACTTTAGTCACTAGATTTTTGAAATTATCCATCTTCACTCCTTTAGCAACTAAAATATCCACATCCTGTTCTCTAATACAAAAGGCTGTAGAACTAGGCCCAAGATTTTCTTTAGAAGCTCCATTTGTATTGCATTTCAGCGACCTATTAAGGGGAGGATTCCATTTAATACTGCTAATGTCATACTTGGCCATGTACCCTTCCAGGGATGCAATTAAACTAGACCAGGTTTTAGTACCAGGATTTCAATTAAATCTCAACTTTAAATTTCAATATTATATCAGTGACACCCTATATGACCTTACCAACATAGTAGGATCCTCCATGTAGGATAGTGTTTGTCAGTAATTAATAATTTGAATAGAAGACTATTTTTCTTTACAAGCAATCAAATGAGTAAATTAGAATCTACAAGAATAATTATCTATTACATTCTAAGAAATTGGATGACTCAAATATGATACTCTTCATTGTCATTTAAAATATAGTTATCTGCAAGACCAATGTGTGATATTAATCATGATTAGATAAAAGTTAATTAATTAAATTTCAAAAAAATAGAAAAAGTAACTCAAAAGGTAAACACTTTCTCTTACCCAGTTAATTATGTATATTGTTTGTACATTATTAAATGAAAGTGTTCTCAAATAATTTGGCTATTTAATTTTTAATGTAATTGTTTGTTACATTTTTGTAGAACATAAATGACTGATTTTTGTTATCTTGGAAGTTAAATTTGTATTATATATGATAATTTAATAATTAAAGTCAAAACCATATCAAAACTTGTGAATAAATAGTGAAAATAATTGTAAGTAAATTTACTTAAAATTCCTGGTGTCATATTTCACCATTTAGGAGAAATTGCGGAGGTATTACTACAGTAAAAAGATTGCTGCAAAACAATAATGCTTTCATGAGTTCAGAAGTTGAGGTAGTTTTTCGAGCCATTGAATTACGGATGACAAGAAAATTTCAAAATTAGAAAAAAGTGACATATGTCTTAAGTATTGAGTAGAGGTGACAATTTTAAGATTATTGTTAATGACACTAATTTTAAAAGCCTCAAGTTTTTTTATTTACACAAAGTCCTTATCCCCCCTACCCCTATTCACCCGTCCCTCCCCACGCCACCCCACCCCTCTTCCTCACCCCCCCAACCCCTTCCTCCTCCAGCACCACCTCCGTTGCCTCCTCCGGCACCACCTCCTCCATTGTCACTTTCTTCGCCATTATCAGTATCCCCTTCACCACCACCACCTCCACCTACTCCTCATCCACCTCCATCATTGCCATATACTCCTACTTCTCCGCCACCGTCTCCACTTCCTCTACTTCCATCACCACCAATAACAACAAACTTCACCACTTTCACTACCCTTGTCTTCTCTATTGTCACCATCACCACCTCCTTTTCCACTTTATTTTTCTCACTTTCTGTCCTTTACCTTCTGCCAAAAAATCAAAAAAATTTCGAAGTTGTTGCAACAACTTCAATTTTATTTGTTGCAACAACTAACTTGGAGTTGCTGCAACAACTTCGACAGTTATTTGAGTTGTTGCAATAACTTCAACAGCTGTTTGAGTTGTTGCAACAACTTTTGAGTTGTTGCAACAACTTTTGAGTTGTTGCAACAACTATGTTAAAGTTTCTACAGCAACTTCAACAATTGTTTGATTTATTGCAATAGATCAAACAATTGTTGAAGGTGTTGCAAAAATTTCCACATACTTGTTGTAATAACTGCCAAAATTATTTGGTTTTCTGCAGAATTTTTTTAATGGCTAGAAAAAAATATATTCTCAAACTCATGACCAAAGAAAAAAAACTTGTAAATATAAGAGAAAAAAAGATAAGAGAAAAATAACGCAATAAAAAAATGAACACAGTAGTGGCAACGGCGGCAATGACGGCGATTGTTACAGGGGTATTTTTTTTATTTCACCACTGCTGGCAGTCGCACTACATAGCACAACTCAGCCTCGCACACTCGCCTAGCCGTCAAGGGACTTAGATTAATTTTAGGTACAACGGAACATAAAAAGCATTGACACAGCAATTACGGAAAATTTTTCAACCTTTATTAATCTCGGAGATTTACAAAAGGACTCACCGAATTTGGAAGGCTTACAATGCCTCTCATTGCCTTAGCCAAATTCTGACAACCAAAATTTATAGCTGCCAACCGGCAGTTACAGGGGGGGGGGCGTGTGGCTGGCACATGCCAGCTTACAAGGAACTAACAAACAATATCCAAAGTACAGAGGCACCCAAAGGCAGTTACAAATTCAAAATTCAAAATTCAAACCGGCCAACCGACTCCAGTGCCGCGCGCCTCCACGCCAGCGCGCATGCCAGCACACCTGCCAGGCTGGCGCGCATGCCAGTGCCCATGCCAGCGCCTAGCGCCCAACACTTAGAATATTTTTCAGCCTTCCTTGCCTTGCCCACGCCATGACACTGCCCACAAGCTTTCCTTGCACTCGTCTAGCTCTTGCCTATGCCATCGCCTAGCCGAGTCATTCCACCACTTGCACGCACGCCCGATAGGTGCCATGCACCTGTCCGTCGCCCCTTGCTGATCAAGGCCGCCTTGCCAACACTCAAGTCTGGCTTGCCTTAGCCGAATGCCATGCACAACACTCAGCCACATGCACTACTGCCGAAGCCCATAACTGGCCGTGCCAAGGCAGTGCTTCCTTGGCATGCCACTGCCAACATACGTCAAGTTCGAACTTGGGGGTCTAAAAAACCACCCCCACTAGTTAAACTCGACGTCCTCGTCGAGGCCATCTTAATATAGTCCTCCAGCTGCTTCTCGAACTGCCATAGTTTGGAACTCTTCTACCAAGTCGCGTTTGCCACGGACTTGCCTTTCCAATGTATCAAGAATTTTGTCCGCCTATTTTTCTTGCTCATGCCCAACACCCGATGATCCAACACCTATTCAATGTCCCCTTCAAACTGTGTGCGCACCATAAGAGGAGCTCTCTTTGCTTTGTGCCTGTTCAGATCTGCATCATCTTCAAAATAAGGCTTCAGAAAACTAACATGAAAAGTAGGATGAATTTTTAACCTTTCCGGCAATTTCAGCTTGTAAGTAACTTCGCCTATCTTCTGCACAACCTCGAATGGGCCATCATATTTGGGAATCAGTCCTCTATGCCTCTGTTTACTCACAATTTTTTTCCAAATCTGCGGTGTGAGTTTGAGCAGCACCTTTTCACTCACCTTAAATTCCAACGGGTGTCTATGCTGATCGGCATATTTCTGCATGCGACTTTAGTGAATTCAAAATTCAAAATTCAAACCGGCCAACCGGCTCCAGTGCCTCGCACGCGCATGCCAGCGTGCATGCCAGGCTGGCGCGCATGCCAGCGCCCATGCTAGCGCCCAACGCCCAGCGCCAGACACTTATAATATTTTTCAGCCTTCCTTGCCTTGCCCACACCATGACACTGCCCACAAGCTTGCCTTGCACTCGTCTAGCTCTTCCCCATGCCATCGCCTAGCCGAGTCATTCCACCGCTTGCACGCACGCCCGATAGGTGCCATGAGCCTATCCGTCACCCCTTGCTGATCAAGGCCGCCTTGCCAACACTCAAGTTTTCCTTGCCTTAGCCGAATGCCATGCACAACACTCAGCCACATGCACTGCTGCCGAAGCCCACAACTGGCCGTGTCAAGGCAGTGCATCCTTGCACGCCACTGCTGACATACGTCAAGTTCGAACTTGGGGGTCTAACTGCGATATAGAAGAAGAAGAAGAAAAAGAAGAAGAGAGAATAGAAAGAGTAAGAAAAAATGATATGAAAAGATAAAGGAAAGAGAGGAAATTCAAATTTTGAAATTGAAAATTTTGCGAGGGAACTTTTTTTAAATTTCTGAAAATTTTAATTTATACCCTAAAGTTTTTAATCACCCTAATCAGATTCACTTTTTAATTAATGATAATTGACCAAGTAAATGTCACCTTTTTTAATTTCAAGACTTTTTTTTGTCACCCTCAATTCATTTTCCTTGGTTTCTCATGTACCTATATTAGATCATAGAGAATTACGTCTAAAAATGTATTTACAGAACTTTAATAAAGAAATTTTGTGTATGTTATAATTTTTCTCTTTACGTTCTATTCTTTTTAATCACTTTCCTTCCCCCTATTAATTAGTACAGATGGTTGTATATTTTGAGGTGAAAGGATTTTCAAATAATTTGGCTAGTAAATTTTTAATTTAGTTGTTTCTTTTTTATTTTCATAAAACACAAAATGATCAATTTTTATTACTTAAAATGTTAAATTTATGTTGTATATAATAATCTAATAATGAAATTAAAAATCATATCATAACTTTAGAATACATAATGAAAATAATTGTCAGTAATTATGTTACAACTTTTTATATTTTATGTCACTGTGCAGCAAAAAAAATAATGGAGGTATTACTGTAGAGGAAAGATAATTCCAACTTTACAATGCTCCTATGAGTTTGGAACTTAAGGTAGTTTTTGATATACCTATATTTGCTTATAGAGAATTATGATATGTTAAATCAATCACTTCTTATGAGGCAAGATAAGTTTCTGATTCAACCATTGGACGAGCAGTCTCCAGGATAGGACTTTTTCACCGATTTACTTATTTTAGAGCTATAAAGGTAGTGCTTCACCCATTTTTTTTGGCCTTTGATTTCTTGGGTTCTACCTTTCAATTTTTCTTGCTAGCATCAATGCCAACCTTTGAGTCATCAATCACCGGATGCTCTCATAACCTTTCGGTAACAGATGTCCTTTCCCTACTATAAATCTAATCTCCTCATCATTCACATGAATTTTGTTTCATGTTTCTATGAGACCATGATAGCTATCTCTTTAGCCAAGAATGGATGCCCTAGGATGACAACATCAACAGAACAATCTAGGACCATAAAATCTGTCGAAAGTGTGAATTGTTTGACCTTTACAAGGACATCCTCAACAATACCCACTGAATTCTTGATGTTCTTGTCTGCCATTTGCAGTCGTATATTGGTGGGTTTCAGCATAGTAAGACTGGATCTTTTATAACTAAAAAATGACATCATATTAATGCTTTCCCTATTATCACAAGGTCCTCTAACAAAGTCATAAGAGCTGACAGTGCACGAAGTTGTGAATGCACTGGGATCACCCTTTTCTTCATTAGTGCCTAATAGATTGCACTAACCCTATGAGTGATTGGGACTACCTTATCAGTGTTGACTCTCTTTTTAGTAAGAAGCTCATTGAGGTTCTTAGAAAAATGAGGTTCTTAGAAAAACATGATATTTCTTTGGGAGCATCAAAGAATAAAGCCCTCAATGTTGTCTCTTTCGACAGTTCAATATGCCTCTCAATTTTGGTATCTAAGGTCTGTCTCATCAATCTCTGTGGGAATGGAGGAAGAGGTTTTGAAATTGGTGGTAAGAATTTAGAAATATCTACCACCCTTTTTAGGACCTTCTCCTTGCCTTTTGGTCTTGAAACAACTTATTCAGTTTTAAGATCAACATGATGCTCCACCTCTATATTATCAAAAGTCTTACCCTCATCCACCTTATCATCATCATCCTTACCATCATTAGAATTCAACACTTTGCCACTTCGAGTCATGATGGCTATGCAATGAGTATTGTGCAAAAATTTGGAAGTTCCTAAGACCAGATCCTATACATGCAGCAGAAACCAGTAGAAAACTAGCACCAAGACACAGAACGACTCCTGGAATAGGTCATTGGTTAGTCCAACGGGTCGTTGGTTGACCCATCCTGAGGGGATCCTAAAATTAGTGAAATTTTCCTCCAATCTAACGAGTTTCAGGCCGACTCGTTAGTCCTTTTAACAAGTTGTTAGGATGAGCTTTGGATGAGTTTCAAAAGCTATGCAAGTGTGACTGTTGTGACCATGAGAGAAGCAATGGATCATAAGTTCAAGTAATGACTCATTATGATAAGTCATTGGATGAATGATCATAATATGGAAAATTTAAGGGCCAAGCAATGGATGGTCACCATGAGTCATGGTGACAACCAATCACTCGTGGTATGGCTCGTTGTCACTGTCAGGTAGTTTTTAATTATGACTTCGTAAGGGTATTCTCCTAACTTTCTAAGCTTTTAAATCCTAAGTAAGATCATTTTGGGTCTTTTAAGGGGTGTATTAAGGGGTTTGACTTAGCCTAAACCCTCATTATCTTCAAACACCGTAAGTTGGAAATCATTTCTCATGGAAAAGCTAGGGTTCTTCATCTTCTTCTTCTCAAATTCTCTTGGGTATCTAGATCAAGTCAAGAAACTCTTCAAGCCAGGTATGTAGGGTCATGAATGAGGGATTCCTTCCACCCTCATACACAGTTTGAAGTCAAATTACATGATTTCAATTCTTTAAGTCTCAAATTATGAATTTCTACGGTTAGACCCAATTTGATGAAAAACTCCATATTCTCTTATAATTTTGATTCTCTCATGATCTAGTCTACGTTTTATGATTATAACTACATGATTTACATGAAAAACTCTCATGAAGCTCTATTTTAAATTTATAACAATTTACCCAAATTATGCATGAATTTCATGAGTCTCAAACTTATGTATCATATCCAGTCTGAAACATTATTTTTTGTAGTTAGTTCATATATGTAATGAAATTTATGAATATCATAATTTATAACTAGCCCATGTAAATCCATGTATGTTTCACGATTATGATATGAGCACTATCTATATTTTGGGAGTAGTATTTAACACCAAGTAGGCCAGAGTTCTAGCGCACCTAGGTCTCAAAATTATGTGCCACCGTAGCCATGATAGGTTCCTCCATGAGAGAGCCTCTTATGCCCAGATGGGCCACCTATGAAATATATCACGCTTTCATAGTTCTTATCCTTGTCAAGGTATCAACACCCTACCAACCAGGGTTACAGGTTGGGCTCCGTGTGTTCTCACATCGAGTATGTTAGTTAAAAGAATCTCCCAATTTCCATGATTTTCTACACATGTTCATGTTTATGCTTCAAGATATTATGAATTATGATATTTTATCTCCATATAAACTTTATGAGATTTTACTAATGAATTCAGTCATGTCCAACCTATGATTTTGTTTTGAAATCCTTGAGTCATCATACTCAGTTTATGACTAGAACTCACGTATTAGCTTACTTATACTCATGATTTTAGAATATCATTTTACTATCATGTTGTACTTATCCTACATACTTGTACATTTCAATTACTGAACACATACTTTTATGTTATATTATCTCTTGATATAGGTTTGAATGATCAGTCTCAGCCTCGACGTTAGACTCACTCCCGCTCTAGTTTAACTCAGTCTCGACTTTGAGTGAGTTCTCATCATGTGGGGATATCAATTATCCTTATATTTTACTTCTGTAATGACCCGAACATCGTTACGGGATGGTTAAGGGCATAGAACATGGAAAATAGGCTAAGAGAGAGATTTGAAGTTTGTGAAATAAACTAAGGATGAAATTGGGCATTTTCAGGTAGCTACTAGCTTGGGGAACCGCTGCAGTGGTGGGATTTCCGCTGCAGCGAGATCGTGGTAGCGGTTAGAGCCTTGCCATGGAGAAATTATAGAGTAACCACTGGAACCGCCACAACGACCCTATGGCAGCTGCAGCGGGTCTACTGCTGCGGAAATATGACCGCAGTAGCAGATGACGGGAATCAGAAAAAGGGTTTAAATAGGATTTCTAGGATTAAGTCCCATTATTTTCAAAATGTGAAAAAGCAATGTTGAGAGAGATTTCTTCCTAGAGCAGAAAGTGGTGGTGAAAAAGTAAGCTTCTCATCCCCTATCCACTTTAACGGGTTTTAGTTATCATAGAAGCTTAAGGGGGACACATTAATGGAGAAAATCTGAACTAGAGAATCCTAGGTTGATGAACTAGGGCTGAATTATGTGGGAGTAATAGGAGGTTTTGGTTATTGAATTTCGTGTAATGATTACTTCTTAAGGTTCCTCTTGTTAATATTGACAGGTTAGACAAGGGGGGAACCTAGACCTTGGTGGAAGGGAAGGGTTTTCTGTTAAATTGCCCTGACAAGATAGGGGTTTGATCTAATTAGGCCCTATCTTGAGGAGTGATTAATTAATTAATATATATTTGTAGATTTCAAACAATCAAAAGAATTGAGAAAGGGCAAAGCTCCTGCAGAGTAGCTAAGTCGATAACTTCGAGTAACCAAAATAGGTTATGGTTGGAGGGTTAGACCCTGCTTAATGACTTGTATGCTTAGGTAATAATCTTATGTGATTGGTCTTCGGACATCTCTTGTTGTGAGTTTGTCTTGCGAATGAGTATGATTGCCATGTTGATAGAAAGTCATGATTAATATGTTGTTAAATTCATGAGAAATTGTGAAGTGAACTGCTTGTCATGAATTGATCATGTGAAATGAGAGTAAAAAAATTAGAGTACATGTGAATGTGTACGACTTGTATACTTGTTGTTTTATAAAAATTGAAAATGAATAGGATAGTGATTTTATCCTGAATTGAGAGGCTAAAGCCAAAAAGGAGCATCCGGACAAGCGAATATTATTATCCAGTGGCTCGTGTCTGAGGGGAGCATCCAAACGAGCGTATGAGTCGGAGCGTGTGCCATGTCGGCATAGTACATGAATTTCTAGAGTCCTTTGCAGGTCATGACTGGATGGGCAAAAATAAAATCCTCTGGCATGTGTGTACATGATTCGTGTGGTTGAGTGTTAAGGGGAGATGGTGGAGGTGTTTGCCCATCATGTTACCCTTGGTTTTGTCATTTGTGTATTGTTTTATGATTTCATTTATTTCATGAAGTTGGATGAGGAACGTGCTACAAAAATGTGCAAAGTATCATTGGTATGATGTGATTTGATAACGAAGAACATGTTTTTAGTGCTAAATATGACTTTGTCACTGCGTGTAATTATTGAGTAGTTGTTGATATGATTAACTGTGGACTTGTAGATCTTAATAGCTGATATGATTGTTGTTTAATTGTACGTGTCTGATGGATTTATTGAGTATGTGAAATGCAAAGCTGTTGATTTGTTGAACTGTGGGATGGATGAACTTAGAGGAGTCTAGCATGTCGAGCTATTGCCTAAGCAGTGCCGCTGTAGCAGAACCATTTCCACTATGGCGAGACCCCCACAACGGTCAAGTGATCACTGCAGTGAAAATGACCCTGTCTAGTGAGCAGGCCGGCTGTTCCCTGTGTAGAATTAGTGTGTCTGAATTGTGCTGCACTTCCTTAAACATTGTAGACTGGTCTTATATTATTATAACTCGGTATATGTGTTATTAATTAGGGTCGGCCGATGATGCCTACCAGAACCGTGTTATATATTAACCCTACCCCTGTATTCTTTTCTGAATGCTGAGTTCGAGCCAGAAAGTTCTTCATGCCCTCACCTATAGAGCAGCAGTTTTTGGAGATTGAGAAGGTGACCAGATGAGGAAACAGTTCACTCCCCTATTGTAGATGTCTTTCTCTCAGACATTTGAAAACTTTGTTTCATTTTGAGTTGTTAGTTTCCTTTGCTTTCTAAACAGACGACTGGTGCAATGACAATTAGGTTCTAGGAAATTGTTTTATTAGTTTTGATTTACGCAGTATATTGATTCAAAGTGGTTTTAAGAGCATAATAGTTGATTTCTTCATGAATGTCTTGATTTTGGGGTCACTTGGGGATTGTTATTGAGTTTCGTTAGTTCTCTCATCGGAAGGTTAGTGTGGGTGCCAATCACGGCCATCTGGGTCATGACAACTTCCATGTCTTTTAGTTTCAGACTTAGTCGAGCTAGTTGGAGGATTTTCCAACAACTCATCTCATGAATAGAGGCTTTTCAGATAGTAATGTTAGATATTCAGTGACGTTGGCTTGAAATCCTATTCACATTTTATGATATCTTAGATTTCTGCTTATCCTTATCTTATGCTTTACTTCTGCTTAGTTTATGCTCAAGAATATGTTATGGATGTGCCATGAGTTAGTTTGGAGTCATTCGTGGATCTAAGTCCCATGTTACATCCGGGGTCTAAGCTCGGGTCGTGACAAAATTGGTATCAGAGCCACAGGTTTAGGGGTGTCCTACTGTGTCTAAAATTCACATTAATTAGAGTCTTTTTCATTGGTGTGAAGAGCGCCACACTTATGAGGAAGAGTCTATAAGATATTTTAGGAAATTTCCCTTCTTTCATGATCTATGTCATGCGATGAAGTTCAACTCTCTCTATTATTTTAACTCGTGCTATATGCATTTGCAGAAAATGCCTCCTTTTAGAGTCAATGGAACGAGAAACTGCAATAGCCACGAAAATGATAACAAAGATGGACATTAGCCAACCCCACCAGCTCTAGTGGACCCTTTTAATGAGCAGGTGACTCATGCCAAGTTTAGGGCTGCTTTTTCAGATGCTGGCCCAGGCTATGATGGCATAGGTCAACCGGCTGGCAGTTGCAACTGTGAACCCCAATGGGGGTGCTACGATGGCGAGAGTGCTAGATTTCACTAGAATGAACCCACTAGAGTTTCATAGTTCTAAGGTGGATGAGGATTCACAAGATTTTATTGAGGAGATCAAAAAGATTACCCAAATTATGGGGGTTTCAGGAGAGGAGAGTACAAATCTGGCCTCTTATCAGCTCAAGGGCATAGCTCACATTTGGTTTCGGCAGTGGAAGGCAGGTTGTAGGGCAAGTGTTGTTCCTGTCAACTAGGATGAGTTTGTGAAAACCTTCTTGGGCAAGTTTTTTCTACAAGAGATGAGGGAAGCCAAGGTTCCTAAGTTTATCAATCTAAAGCAAACCAGCATGTCGATTCAAGAGTATACTTTCAAGTTCACTTAGTTATAGAAGTACCCTTTAGAGATGGTTGCCTAGCAAAGGGCTTAAATAAGTAATTTTGTGTCGAGAGTCTCAGATTTAGTGGTCCAGGAGTGTAGGACAGCTATGCTCATTAGTGATATGGATATCTCTTGACTCCTGATTCATGCCCAGCAGATCGAGGAGGAGAAGTTGAAAGAGAAGGAGAGGGAGGCCAAGAGGGCTAGGACAGGATACTTTGAGTACTCCCAGCAAAGGACTAGTGGTGGACACCATCAGCAATCTCAGTAGAGATCATCAGCCATGGCTCAGTGTCCTGTCTAGACCCAAAGGTGAACATATAGGTAGAGCATCAGGCTCTAGAGGTTAGAGGAGCATGTTAGGGGAGCGCACTTTCCCATCTTTCTAGAAGTGTGGTAGGAACCACCCTGGGCAGTGCTTAGTGGATTTAGATGCTTATTTTAGGTGTGGTAAGCCCAATCACAGACTTAGAGATTGTCCTTCGGCCAGTCGGGGTGAAAGTAGAGGCCATGCCCCAGCCACCATGTCAGCAACCCCAGAAGCTTGCCTATCTTAGCAGGGCACATCCTCTAGTTCCGGTGGCGGGCAACACCATATGCACTATTGTCATGACCTGAGCTAGGACCCCAGATGTCGACACGGGACCTAGAACCACGAATGACTCCAAGCTAACCCATGGCACATACATACCATGAATAAGAGTATATCTAAGAGGAATTAAAGCATGAACATGATCTAAGTAGAAGTTTGCATAGCATATCAACATGAACGTAAACACGAGCCAACATCGTTGAACCATCTATACACAGCTGTCTGAAAAACCTCTAAACATCTGATGAGCTGATGGGACAATAACCCCAACTAGCTTGCTAAGTATGAAACTAAAAGACATAGTCAAAAGAGGTATAATAAAAACCAACGTCTTTGAATCATGAGGACTCACCAAATTGGAATAGAGTTGGACTGAGCAGTAGCGATCTAACGACAAGACTATGATGGATTACCCGAACCTATATCATGAGACGATATATCATAGAGTTATGTGGTTAGTACATGCAATATACTGAGCACGTAGGGAAAGTAAAACATGTTAGTAAAAAATAGTTTGAAATCACGGATATAAAACAAGATAGAACATGAGAATAAGGGCAACATGCTAAAAGCCACATTCTTGAAATAAGCATAATCATGAGCTATTCATCATAAGCTGAACACAATGACCCAAGATTTAGAAATAGAAATCATATAATGTGCCACACTTGAAATCATTTGTGAAAACTTACAAATTGGTCAATGGGTCAAATATAATATAAAACATAATATCATAAGACATGAATATGAGGAACATAGGAGGCTTCTATTAACTGACACCATCACGATAGAGCTTACATGATGCCCAACTATCTTTCTCAAATGGGCAAAGCCGTCCTAAGCATTACCAGGGTAGAGAACGATGAAGGGGTGATATCCCTGGTGTGCCCTCGGGTAGGGGAAGTACTCTCTTGAGAGGTCCCAAATATAAGTATATACCTATGGTGGATTGTATTTCAGAGATCGGGGTCCTCGTCCTGGATTGCTCGGTGCTAGAAACTACTCCTAAAACTTGCATATTGCTCATAATTATATTCTCAAAGCATAGTTAAATCTTTTTATTAGGAATCTTGACTCCGAACATTTCTATGACACTAATTTTTTAAGCCTCGACTAAAATCATGATAAAACATACTTGACGTTGCATGGGCTTTTCCAAATTATGGAATCATATAATTAAAATAATCTTCATTATTCGAAATTATGGAATCATTAGTTAAGATTTTATAAATATGCATGGATACTTTGATAATTCATCATACTTGAAATCATGGGCTCATAAGCTTGAAATTCATAAATCATGCATAATAGGATATGATTATCATAATCTTGAAATCAATTCATGAGGAATTTCAGAGTAGAAGACACCCTAATAGCTATATTTTATCAATTGGAACATGAGAGAATTAAATAAATATAGCATGCATAATTGCATAGAATCGGGTTAAACCATAGAATTTCAACATAACATGAGTGAAGACTTGAAATCATTGATTAGGAATGAAACTGGCCATGAGGGTGGAAGAATTTCCCCCATTCATAACTCTACATACCTGGGCTCGAAGAATTCTTAACTTGATTGAAGACCTAAAGGGAATTGAGGGAAAGATATGATAAAGAATCCTAGCTTCTCTTGAGGTGATTTGATCTTCACTTAGGGTTGTTAGGGGTAGAATGAGAGTTTATGATGATTAAAACCCTTAAAAGCACTCTTTATGATGCGTAAAATGACTTAGTTTAGGAGTTAGGAACTTAGAAATTATGAAAACACCCTTAATGACCCGACATGAAATTACTCACTGCTTGACCCAATGAGTGATAGATGACTCGTTGAAAGACTTGAAGGGTTGTCCCTTGACCCGTTGCCACTAGCAGATTCTTCTCAATTTTTCTGATCTTTTCTTGACACCTCACTTAACGATTGTTGTGTCACTTAACGAGTCACTTAACCAGTCGTCAAGACTCTCTAAAACTCAGCTTTCCACCATTTTCATGCACCTAACGGTTCACTTAATGGTTCGTCAAGTGACTTAATAGGTCACATGATGACTCATCCTGTAACCTAATGCATGTTTTCCTATTTTCTCTGTCTTAGCCCTCAAATATGATCTTAGGCACTTTTGGGGTGTTACATTATCTCCTTATTAGGAACATGCATCTTCAAATGTAGACTAAGCATACTGAAGGGATAGGGAAGGAACTGCAATCGCAAAACTGAAAAACCATAGCTGAAAACTGACAGAGTGACTAACTCCTTACTAAAATACATGATTGAATTGAATTCATGAAACATAACGTATGCTATAACATAAAAGGAACTGAGAAATATGAACTTGACATGAAACTGAATAGAGTACTAAGGAGGAAAGTGGTACCTCATGTTGTAAATGAACCGAAAGGGAAAAGATGCGGGTATCTAGCCATCATATTTGCTTCGGCTTCCCACATAGCTTCCTCAACAAGCTGACTTCTCCACAAAACTTTCACGAAAGCTCTTTATTTCTCAACATCCGGACCTAATGATCAAGGATCTCAACTAGAACCTCCTCATAAGTAAGGCTTTCATTCACACAAATGCTCTCTACCAGAATAACTAAGGCTGGATCACCAATGTAGTTTTTCAACAAGGACACATGGAAAATTGGGTGCACTAAAGCTAACTCCGCTAGTAGCTCCAACTCATATACCACCTTGCGAACTCACCTTTAGAATTTTATAACGACCAACATATCGGATACTAGGCTTTCCTTTCTTACCAAATCACATAACTCCTTTCATGGCACCTTCAGAAACACCCAATCATCGACCTCAAACTCAAGCTCTCTCCTCCTAACATCTGCATATGATTTTTGATGACTCTGAGCTGTTTTAAGCCTGTCCCAGATAAGCTGAATTTTCTCCATAGCCTCATAAACTAAATCTGGCCTTATCAATGTAGCCTCACCTACCTCTAATCATCCAATCGGTGATCTACACCTCCGCCTATAAAGAGCCACAAATGGATCCATCTGGATGCTAGAGTGATAATTGTTGTTGTTGGCAATCTCAATGAGAGGCAAGTGATCATCCCAACTACCCTTGAAATCAATCACACACACACTCAATATGTAGTCAAGAGTCTGAATGGTCCACTCGGCCTTCCCATCTGTCTGCCAGTGAAAAGCTATGCTAAGCTTCATCTGAGTACCAAGGCCCCTTCTAAAATGATCTCCAAAACTGAGTGGTGAACTGAGTACCCCTATATGAGATGATGGACAAAGGGACTCCATGAAACTAAGCCAACTCTCGAATGTAAATCCTAGCATAATCCTCGACAGAATCCATAGTTTTAATCGGTAAAAAATGTGTTGACTTGGTCACCCTATCCATAATCACCCGACTTGGTCACCCTATCCATAATCACCTATATAGAGTCATACTGTCGGCGTGTATGAGGAAACCCTATTATGAAGTCCATATTGATATCTTCCTAGTTCCAAGTAGGAATGCTAATGTCCTAAATCATACCTCCAGATCTATGATGCTCGACCTTCACCTACTGGCAATTCGGACACTTAGCCACAAATTACGGTATGTCCTTCTTCATGCCATTGCACCAATGGTACATCTTGTTGGCACCTGGATTGATAAAGTACTGCGAGCCATGAGCCTTGCTCAACATCCGCTCGCTCAAGTCAACCACTGCCAGTACACACAATTGGCCTTGATATCAAAGTACGCCTTCTCCCCCTTGGGAGGAAACCTCTACTTTATGATTCCAGATAACATTCTTCAACTCTACTAAGATAGGATACTCATCTTTCCTCGCTTTAACCTCCGCTATTAATGAAGATTCTGACCCATTTTGAACAATAACATCACCATCCATCACATTTGTAAGTCGAACTCTTGAACGATTGATCCTGTGGACATCGTTCACCAACTCCTTTCTCCCATTCTCGACATGGGACACACTCTCCATGGATAACCTACTACATTGGTTTTTCCCGAATGGTAAAGGACGCTCATGTCATAGTCCTTGAGAAGCTCTAGCCATATACTTTGTGGCAAATTCAGGTCCTTTTGAGTAATCATATACTATAGGCTCTTGTAATCCATGAACACATCCACATGCACCTCTTATAAATAGTGCCTCCAAATCTTCAAAGCAAAAGCCATAACTTCCAACTCTAGGTCATGTGTCGGATAATTCTTCTTATGAATCTTAAGCTGCCTAGAGGCATATGAAATGACCTTACCATGTTTCATCAACACACAACCAAGACCAACTCTAGAAGCATCAGAATACACAATGAAGCCATTTTTGCCCTCCGATAGGGTCAATAATGGGGCTGAAGTGAGTTGGGTCTTTAACTCCTGAAAAATCTTCTCACAAGCGTCAGACTACTGAAATTTGACCATCTTCTGGGTCAACTTAGTCAATGGTGCTGCAATGGATGAAAATCCCTCTATACACCTCTTGTAGTAGCTACCTAAACCCAGGAAGCTTCTAATATCTATGGGACTGATAGGTCTAGGCCAATAGTTCACCACCTCTATCTTCTGGGAGTCTACCTGTACACCCCTACTTGACGCCACCTGACCCAAGAATGCTACAAAGTTCAGCCAAAACTCACAGTTGCTGAATTTAGCAAACAACTGGTGATCCTTGAGTATCTACAACACAATCCTCAAATGAGCAGAATGCTCCTCCTCGCTCCAGGAGTATATGAGAATATCATCTATGAAGACAATAACGAACATATCCAAATACCTCTTGAACACCCTGTTCATTAAGTCCATAAAAGTTGTAGGAGCATTCATTTGTCCAAAAGACATAACCATAAACTCATAGTGACCATACTGAGTCCTGAAGGCTATCGTCGAAATATCACTCTCCCTAACTCTGAACTGATGATAGCCAGATCTAAGGTCTATCTTTGAGAAGCACTTATCACCTTGAAGCTAGTCAAATAGGTCATCAATCCTGGAAAAGGGGATATTTACTCTTGATTGTGACCTTGTTCAACCGTCGATAATCAAGCACATCCTAAGGAAACCATCCTTCTTCTGAATTAAAAGAATTACAGCACCCATAGAGACTTACTAGGCCGGATTAAATCCTTATCTAGGCAATTCTTCAATTGCTCTTTCAAATTATTTAGCTCGACTAGAGCCATTCTACAAGGAGGAATGGACATGGCCTGCTTATTAGGGAGAAGGTCAATACCAAAGTCAATCTCCCGCTCGGAGGGAATCTTGGTAGATTATCTGGGAATACCTAAGGATAGTCACATACAACAGGAACGACTGAAGAGTCAAGGTATCAAATGTGAAATCCTTAACCTGAACTAGATGGTACTCACAATCCTTGGAGATCGTCTTCTTGGCCTTGAGATAAGAAACAAAGCGACCTACAGGCACAATTGAATTACCCTTCCATTATAGGACTGGTTCACTTGAAAATTGAAACTCTACCGTACTAGTTCTACAATTGACTAATGCATAACAAGGATGTAACCAATCCCTATCGAAGATAACATCAAAGTCGTTCATATCTAACTCTACTAAGTCAATTGATGTGACTTTTTGAAGAATAATAATAGGGCAATTTCTGTATATCCATCGAGCTATAACTGACTCACCAACAGGAGTAGAGACTGAGAAGGGTCCTAACAAGATTTTGGGACTGATACTGAAACTAACGGCCTCCTAAGGAGCCATGAAATATAATGTAGCCCCTAGATTTAACAATGCATAAACATCAAAATGGAATACTCATAACATACCAGTGACCATATCAGATGAGCATTCCTACTCCTGACGAGATAAAAGTGTATAAAAACTGTTCTGGCACTATCTACCTGCTACACTAAAAGAGGCGCACTACTAAGATGGCCGAGCTATTGGAGCTGTTGAAGTGGTGCTAGGGCACGATTCTCTGCCATCACCATGTCTAACTGAAGGGCAACCCCTGAGCATGTGTCCGGACTTCCCATACCTGAAGCAACCATCAGTACCAACTAAGAATTCTTTGGGGTGCGTCCTACCACACTTCATACAATCTGGAAAAGTGTGCTCCCTTCTCATGCTCCTATGACCCCTAGAGCTTGATGCTATACCTCTTTGATTTGCTCGAGGTCTGGATGGAACACTAGCTGATGATGGAGTTGGGGATGACGACCTCTGGTGGGACTAAGGGCAACGTCCACCACTGGATCTCTGCTGGAAATGCCCATAACTCCTTGTTCTGGCCCTCTTGGCCTCTCTCTCCTTCTCCTTCATCTGCTCTTCCTCTATCTATTGGGAATATATTATCAGTCAGGAGATATCTATATCATTAATCAGCATGGCAGTACTGGAATCCTTTACTAATAAATCTGCCACCCCATTTATGAACTTGCTCATATGAGCCCTCGAATCAACAACCATCTCCAGAGCATACTTGGATAGCTGGATAAACATCATGGCATACTCCTGAACCATCATATCATTCTGCTTTAGAATGAAGAACTCAACTGCCTTTGCTTCCCTCAACTCTCAAGGAAAGAACCTGTCCAAGAAAAGCCGTAACAAACTCATCCTAGCCAATGGGAATTGCACCAACTCCCCTGCTTTCCTTTAACTACTAGAACCAAATATGAGCAACCCCCTTGAGTTGATAGGAGGTCAAGTCTGCATTGTCCTCACCTAAAACACCATCACCTTGGTAATCTTCTCGACCTCCTCAATAAACACTTTTGGGTCCTCATCCACTTTTGACCCATGAAACTCAGGTGGATTCATTCTGAGGAAGTCTCGCATCCAAGCCGTCACCGCATTCCCATTTTAGTTAACATGAGCCACAACCTACTAGTTGAACTGGGTAGTCATGAACTGTGCTAACATTTGAAATGCCGCCCTAAACTCGGCATGAGTAACCTGCTTCAGTAAAGGATCAGCTGGATCTAGAGGGGCTGCTTGATGCCCATCACCATCGCCATTACAATGGTCTATTTCCATTGCCATTTCTTATTTCGTTGACTCGGGGGAGAGGCATATTTTTGAAAATTCCTATAACACGAGTTAGAGGAATTGAGAAATGTACTTTATCACACAATATAGATCATGAAAGAAGGGAAGTTCCCTAAAACATATTGTAGCCTCTTCCCCAGAAGTGTAATGCACTTCAAACCCATGGAAGACACTCTACTTAACGTGACTTTTAGACATCCTAGCACACACCTACACCTTGGTTCTGATACCAAGTTTATCACAACCCGAGCTAGGACCTCAAACTGTAACATGGGACCTAAAACCACGAATGGCTCCAAGCTAACCCATGTTACATACATAGAATGAATAAGAGCATAGATAAGATGAATTAAAGCATTAACATGATATAAGCAGAAGTCTACATAGAATATCAACATATACGTAAGCACGAGCCAACATCGCTGAACCATCTATACATAACTGTCTGAAATGCTTCTAAACATCTGATGAGATGATGCAACAACACCCCAACTAGCTTTCTAAGTCTAAAACTAAAAGGCATAAACAAAAGAGGTATGATCAAAACTGATGTCCTTAAATCATGAGGACCCACCAAACTGGAATAGAGATTGACTGAGCGGGAGCGAGCTAACGACGAGACTATGATGGATCACCCAAACCTATATTATGAGATGCTATTGCATAGAGTATGCGATTAGTACTTGGAATGTGTTGAGTACATAGAGAAAGTAAAACATGCTAGTAAAATGAAAGTCTGAAATCATGATATAAAACATAAGAGTATGGGCAACATACTAAAAGCCACAATATTGAAATAAACATAATCATGAGTTGTTCGTCATAAGGTAAACATAATGACCCAAGATATAGGCATAATCATGAGATATTCATCATAAGCTAAACATAATGACCCAAGATTTAGAGCTAGAAATCATACAGTGTGCCATACTTGAACATTCGTGAAAACTCATAAACTGGTTAATGGGTCAAATATGTTATAAAACATAATATCATAAGATATGAACTAGACTAACTAAAAACATGAGGAACAATAGGAGGCTTCGTCATAACCAACACCATCACAATAGAGCTTACATGATGCCCCAATGTCATGACCCGAACATAAGCCTGGATTGAGACATGGGAGAAGCCTGGATTGAGACATGGGAGAAGGAACCCCGAGACGCTCCAAGTCGGCCCATGGCATGAACATAACATCTAACTCAATCATAATAAAGAGGAATATCAACATAATTAATATAGTGGAACTATGATAATCTTATAACATTAGAAAAACATAACTCAAGTCCGAAGCTGATTACGCTGTATGTCTGAAAAGCCTCTACTACTAACAAGTTGATGGGACAAGACCCCAACTAACTCACTAAAGTCTAAAACTAAAAGTACTAGATACAACTGAAAAGAAGGTCCCTCAAAAGATGAGGACTCACCATCTCTGGCTGATAAGTGCTAAAGCTGCAGGTCTAACTAATGATGAAACTGAGCCTGAATATTCGAGCATGTATCATGAAATGATACAACATAGAGTTTGTGGTCAATACGTGGAATGTACCGGGTATGTAAGTTAAGTAAAACCACAAAGTAAGTAAAATCATAAACCATGCATATTATAAAACATAATCAAGATAAGATTCTGAGAGTAGGACTTGCATGCTATTTTCTGAAATCATGATATGAACATAACTGAATATCATAACTAAATTGAATGACCCAAAGCTAAAAACTGATAATCATAAGTAAAAACTAAACATTGGGTTAAACCTGCTGAAAAATAATATCATGACTGATGAAACATGTGTAACTGAAATCATGAGGAACAATGGGAGACTCGTCATATAACCGACATTACCATGATAGAGCTTATGCGTTCTCGACTATTACACTTAAGTGGGCAGAGCTGTCCAAAGCTTTGCCAGGGCTAAGGACGCTACCATGATATTGATATCAAGCTCAAGGCCCCTTGGGGGAAGGGGAAGCTCACAAAAAAAGGTCTCAAAGTATATATGTAAACCTATGTTGACACATAGTTCTGAGGCACAGGATTGACTGACCCTTAGTCTACTTGGTTCTAGACACTACTCCCAAAAAAATATGCATTTGTTCTCCATAGTTTTTCAATGAAGATGAACCATCATATGGTGAGAAGCTAAATTATAATAATACATGCAAAATCTAAAAACATAACAGGAGGAGCCTCGGGCACAAACCATACCACAAGCTGAAAATAGTGGAAGTCTAGACTCCAAAATCTATGTGGTAAGCTAATAACATGAAATTTAGATAAATCATGAAACATACTTGATCATGTGGGCTTACCCAATACTTAAACATGCTTGACATAGACTTGATCATTTGAAAACATGAACATAGACATGGGTAATTCGAAATCATACTTTCTTCATGAACATCTCATCATGTTTGAATACATATTTCATAGATCTCAACTTTCATGAACTTTCATGGATGAGAATCATAATTTATAAAATTTGAAAACATAATTTATAATTGAAACATTGTAAAATATGCCCATTAATTATAATTAAACATTAGAAACATGCTTAGATCATACCCATGAATGAAACATAGAGAATTCACATGTTGGGTTAAAGCCCTATAAATTCATCAACTAGAATTTCATAAATTGAAGAGGGATTGGGCATGGGCGTGGATGGATACACCCATTCATAGCCTTATATACCTGCAGAGATTTGATTTCACAACTTCATTGATTTCCCAATGCGAATTTGGGGAAGAACTTGAGGAATATAGGCTTGATCACCCTTAGGAGCTTCTAGATTTGCATGCATGGAAGTGAATAACCCTAGAATGAACATACCCCTCTTAAACACTCTATTCGGAGCTTAAAACGATGTAGTTTAGGCCTTAGAAACTTAGGAATTATGGAGTCCTTAATAAATTCGCAGGGAAAAACACACTGCCTGTCCCCAAGAGGGACTGGACGACTCGTCATGACTGACCACGACTCATGGTCACCTGTCAAGACCCAAACGCACACCCGGACTATAGACACGGGATAAGGAGCTCTGAGAGACCCTATGAGCATACATATAATTCAATGAGCATACATCTAATTCAATCACATAAGCAGAAGACTTAACATAAAGAACGTCATCATAACATAGCATAAGGGAAAAGTAGTAGTAGACTTATACAATATGATGAAATACAACTTGTAGTCTAATAAGCCTCTAAACATGAAAGGCAGATTGATGGGACAACTTCCCAACTAATCCAACATCCAAAAACTAAAAGAAATAACATAGAGTGTGAAAATGTAGCCCACGGAAAATGAGGACTCACCAAGTACGCTGAGAGCAGGGCTGAAACTAGCTACGAGTGAGGATGAGCCTGAGAACTGGGACCTGTATCATGAAACAATACAGCATAGAAAGTATGCGGTCAGTACGTGGAATGTACTGAGTATGCAAGGTAAGTAAAATGGACATTTAAAAACATATATAAAACTCATAAATGATCATAAGAGTAGGACAACATGCTCGTATCATACATCGTTACAACATATCATACGACTCAAGGTTTTCAAAACATTCATAACATAAACATAATCATAATTTTAATATAAGAGCTTTGCTTAACATAACTTGAGCCAACATACATAATCATAACATGCATAAATCATGAGGAATAGTGGGAGATTCTCTTAATCGACATACCCCATATGAGCACACATGAAGCCCGACTTATAAACCTAGTCGGGAGGATTAAAAGACCCTATTCAGACCTTAAAATGACATAGTTTAAGCCTAAGGAGTTTAGGAATTATAAGAACACCATTACTAAAAATGCAGAAATTCTTGGTTGCCAGTCCCCACGAGGGACCTCAAGAGTCGTTGCAACAGGGCACGACTCTTGGCCTGAATTCGTGATGCTCATTGCCCAAACTCACTCTGAGGACCCCACAAGGGACCCCACAAATCGTGGTGGCTGATCACAACTCATGGTCACCACCCGTGACCCCCACTGCCCAAAAATCTTGACCAACCATACACCCCAATCGACGGGTGACCTCACGAGTCGTGAGGTCTGGCCACGACTCATGGTCAAGCCCATGGCCTCCTCCACCTGAGATTGCCAACCTTGCTGACCACGAGTCATCTCACGACTCGTGGTCACTCCCCACGATCTACCTCACAGTTTGTCCGGAGATTTGGTGCGAATTTTCAGTTTTTTTCCGTTTTGACTCTTGGGTCTGATCTTTAGGTTCCCGGGGTATAAAAATATCTCCCCCTTGGGAACATTCATCCTCAAATGTTAGAAACATGCATAAAATTCAGAAACAAGCTATAACCATATACAAATACTGATCATTTAAGATGAAAACTGACGGAATGACTACCTTCGAAAAAGAACTACATGGCTGAACTGAATTCAGACACCGCATACATATCACATATCATAAAATGAACTTGTAAACATGAAATGAACATGAAAACTAATTATAGGTTTAGGGAAAAACCTGATACCTCAAATTGAAATTGAGCCGGTAGAGAACAAGTGTGGGTATCTAGCCATCATATCCGCCTCGGCTTCCCACGTAGCTCCTTCAACATGCTGATTTCTCCATAATACCTTAAGTGAAGCTACTTCTTTAATCCTCAGCCTCTGAACCTTACGATCCAGGATTTCCATTGGAATTTCCTCATAGCTGAGGCTATCCTTTACACCAACGCTGTCCACCAGGACTACTAAAGTTGGATCGCCAAGGAACTTTTTCAAAAGTGACACATGAAACACAGGATGAACTGAAGATAACTCCAAGGGAAAGTCCAACTCATACGCCACCTTACCAACTCTCCTCACAACCCGGTAGGGACCAACATAGCGGGAACTGAGTTTCCCTTCTTCCTAAACTGCATGACTCCCTTCATGGGAGATACCTTTAGAAATAACCAATCGTCCACCTCAAACTACAAAACTCTTCTCCCCACATCGGCATATGATTTCTGAAAACTCTAGCGGTTTTCAACCGGTCCCTTATCATCTGAACCTTCATCATTGCCTCATGAACCTAATCTGGCCCTATCATAGCTGCCTCACCAACCTCAAACTGTTCGATGAGAGATCTACACCTCCGCCCGTAAAGAGCCTCGAACGGTGCCATCTGGATACTAGAGTGATAGCTGTTATTATTAGCAAACTCGATTAAGGGAAAATGATCATCCCAACTAACTTTCAAATCCCTAACACATGCCCTCAACATGTCCTCAAGAGTCTGGATTATTCGCTCGGCTTGGCCATCCATTTGCGGATGAAAGGCCGTGCTGAGCTTGACTTGAGTCCCAAGTCCCTTCTGAAAAGACTGCTAAAACTGAGAGGTAAACTGAGTTCCTCGGTCTAAAATGATAGAAAAGGGAACTCCATGAAGTCGAACCAACTCCCGAATATACAATTTGGCATAATTATCCGCTGAATTTGTGGTCTTGACCGGTAGAAAGTGTGCAGTCTTGGTCAACCTATCCACAACAACCCAAATGGAGTCATACTACCTCCGAGTGCGGGGCAAACCTGTTATAAAGTCCATGTTAATCTCTTCCCACTTCCATGTGGGAATATTAATATCCTGAAGTATGCCTCCCGACCTTTGATGATCGATTATCACTTGCTAACAGTTTGGACATTTTGCTTCGAACTCTGCAATATCATTCTTCATACCATCCCACCAATAGATTTGTCGCAAGTCCCGATACATCTTTGTGGAGCCCAAATGGATAGAATATGTAATACCATGTGCCTCATGTAATATCTTAAGTCTCAAATTATCGACATCCGGAACACATAGTCGACCCTGGTATCGTAGCACACCATCTCCCCATTGGGAAAAAATCTCCACCTTTTGATTCCACATCACTTCCTTTAGCTTTCTCAAAATCGGATCCTCATCTTGCTTAGATTTGACATCAACCACCAAGGATGATTTTGACCCATTCTGCATAACAACGCCGCCATTAGTCGAGTTGATCAATCTAACTCCCAATCTTGCAAGTCGGTGAACATCCTTCACAAACTCCTTCTTTCCCTCATCCAGGTGGGACACACTCTCCATAGAGAGCCTACTAAGTGCATCTGCAGCCACATTAGCTTTGCCCGGGTGGTAAAGAGCACTCATATCGTTGTACTTTTACAACTCCAACCAC
Source organism: Datura wrightii (assembly GCA_035772735.1). Lineage (NCBI taxonomy): Eukaryota > Viridiplantae > Streptophyta > Magnoliopsida > Solanales > Solanaceae > Datura > Datura wrightii. Next base: position 148,985,719 of record JASDFA010000001.1, on the reverse strand, counting down.
CTTCTTTTCCGAAGATTGATATCTTTCTACGTGAACACATATTGCAAGCTCTTGTGATCCGTGAACACATCCACATGGACCCCATACAAGTAATGCCGCCATATCTTCAATGCAAACACCATCACGGCCAACTTAAGATCATGGGTCAGGTAATTCTTTTCGTGAACTTTCAGCTGTCGAGAGGCATATGCCATTACTTTCCCATGCTGCATCAACATACATCCCAGTACGACTCTCAAAGCATCAAAATATACAACAAAGCTATCTGTACCCTCGGGTAAAGTCAACACTGGTGCTGAAGTTAGTCAGGGCTTCAATTCTTGGAAGATTTCCTAACAAGCCTCCCACCATTGGAACGTCACCTTCTTCTGAGTCAATTTAGGCAAAGGTGCCTCAATAGATGTGAAATCCTCAACAAATCTTTGGTAGTAACTTGCTAGGCCCAAGAAACTCCAAATTTATGAAGGACTCACCGGTCTAGGCCAATTCTTCACCACCTCGATTTTATGAGAATCTACTTTTATGCCCTCACCTGATACCACATGTCCTAGAAATGCCACCAAGTCCAACCAAAACTCACATTTTCTAAACTTTGCATACAACCGACGATCCTTGAGGGTTTGACGCACTATTCACAAGTGAGCGGCATACTCCTCCTTGCTCCGAGAGTATATAAGGCTGTCATCAATGAACACAATCAAGAACATGTCTAGATATTGCTTGAACACCCTATTCATCAGGTCCATAAAAGCTGCAGGAGCATTGGTTAGCCCAAAAGACATAACAACAAATTCGTAGTGACCATACCGAGTCTTGAAAGCTATTTTCGAGATGTCACTCTCCCGAACAGTGAGTTTGGGATATTCGGACCTTAGACCTATCTTCAAGAAACACCTGACACCCTGGAGCTGTTCAAATAAATCATCGATCCTAGGCAAGGGGTACCTATTCTTGACTGTGACCTAATTCAGCTGCCGATAATCAAGGCACATCCGAAGGGATCCATCCTTCTTTCGAACAAAGAGAATTGGTGCACCCCATAGAGACTTGCTCGGTCTAATGAAACCCTTATCCAACAAGTCCTTCAACTGTTCTTTTAACTCTTTTAGCTCAGCGGGAGCCATCCTATAAGGAGGAATGAAGATAGGCTGCGTATCGGGTAATAGATTAATACTGTATTCAATTTCCCTTTTTGGAGGAACACCTGGCAAATTATCAGGGAAAACCTCCGTATACTCACACACCACTGGAATTGACTGAATAGTCGGGATCTCGAACTCTATATACTTAACCCTAAATAGGTGGTACATGTAACCCTTAGAGATCATTTTACTGGCCTTGAGGTAAGAGATAAAGCGATCTACAGGTACCGCTAAACTACCCCTCCATTCTAAAGCTGGTTCACCCAGAAAATGGAACTCCACTGCTCGGGTTCTACAGTTAACCAAAGCATAAAATGCAAACAACCAATCCATGTCCAGAATAATATCAAAATCAGTCATAGTTAATTCTACTAAATCTGCAGAGGTGACCTTATGCAATACTGTAATAGAGAAACCTCTATATACCCGCCTAGTTACAGCTGAATCACCGACCGGAGTAGACACAGAGAACGGTTCTGACAAAATTTAAGGACTAACTCCAAAGCTACTAGCAATGTAGGGCGTCACAAGAGAAAATGTAGCTCTCGGATCTAGCAAAGCATAAGCATCAATATGAAAGACTCACATCATACCCGTGACCACATCTGGCAAAGCCTCTTGCTCCTGGCGAGGCGCTAGGGCATAAAACCTGTTTTGGTGCTGACCAGCTGCTGAACTAGTGGAAGCACACTGCTGAGGGGGTCGTGCTGCTGTTGTAGTAGAATTGGCTGCAGGGCAATCTCTGATCCTATATCCGGGCTTGCCACACCCGAAACAAGCATCCGCATCAACTAGGCACCTCCCGGGATGATTCTTGTCGCACTTCGTACAAACTGGAAAAGTGCGCTCCACCTGCATTCTACCATGATCCCTCAAGCCTGTAGCCCTGCTCCACTGGTCTCCCCTAAACCTGAATGGCGTGCTGGCCGATGATGGAGCTGGAGCAATGGACCTGTGCTGGGTCTGCTGATGTGGTCCACCCTTGACATGGCTTGAGAAACCCAATAGCTGTCGATCCTGGCCCTCTTGGCCTCTCTCTGCCTCCTGTAGACCGACTCTATCTACTGTGCACGTAATACAATACGGGGAAAATCAATGTCCCGGTGAAGCATGGCGATCCGACAATCCTTGTCCAAGTAATCTACTACTCCATGCAAAAAATGGCTCACTAACTCTGGAGCATATTTCGATAACCAGGAGAATTCCAACGCATACTCCTAGACAGACATGTTACCCTGCTTTAGATTCACAAACTCGGCCGCCTTGAGCTCCCTCATATCTCGAGGGAAGAATCGATCCATGAATACAGTGTGAAACTCATCCCAACCTCTCGGGCCTGCACCTGCCGCCCTGGCATCCCTCCATTACTTAAACCATATATGTGCTACCCCCTTTAGTTGGCAGGAAGTCAAGTCAATGTATTCCCCATTGTTCACCCCCATAACCTGGGTGATTTTCAGAATCTCCTCTATAAAATCATGTGGATCCTCATCCACCTTTGACCCCGTGAACTCCGGAGAGCTCATCCTCAAGAAATCCCTCACCCTAGCTGCCACTGCATTCCTATTATGAGGGAAATGTGCCACCGTCTGATTTTAGACCTGGGCAGTCATGGCCTGTGCCTACATCTGAATCGTCGCCCTACACTCGGCGTGGGCGGCTAGCTCTGGTACATGCTCCTTGTGAACGGGTGGGGCTGGCTGATGCTCACCATCATGGGCACCCTCATGATCTTTACCATTACTGTTTCTCCTAGCGTTTACTCGATGTGGGGGCATGAATCTGTAAACGAGAATATCACGAATTAGAAAAGTAAAAGACGTTCATCGCATGACATAGATCATGAAAGAAGGGAACATTTCCTAAACATCTAGTAGCCTCTTCGTCATATGTGTGGCGCACTTCACACCTATGAAAAAGACTCTAGTTAACGCGGCTTTAAGACTCCCTAGGACACTTGAAAAACCTATGGCTCTGATACCAAGTTTATCACGACCTAAATATACACCCAGATCGTAGACATGGGACAAGGAGCCCTGAGAGACCCCAAGTCAACCCATGGCATGAGCATATATCTAATTCAATCACATGAGCGGAAGAATTAACATAAAGAAAGTAATCATAACATAGCATAAGGGAAAAGCAGTACTAGACTTATACAATACGATTAAATACAACTTGTAGTCTGATAAGCTCCTAAACATGAAAGACGGATTGATGGGACAACTCCCAACTAATCCAATATCTAGAAACTGAAAGAAATAACATAGAGTGTGAACATGTAGCCCTCAGAACATGAGGACTCACCAAGTACACTAAGAGTAGGGCTGAAACTAGCTATGGGTGAGGATAAGCCTGAGAATTGGGACCTGTATCATGAAATGATATAACATAGAAAGTATGCGGTCAGTATGTGGAATGTACTGAGTATGCAAGATAAGTAAAACGGACATTTAAAAACATATATAAAATTCATAAATGATCATAAGAGTAGGGAAGCATGCTCATATCGTAAATTGTTACAACATATCATACGATTAAAGGTTTTCAAAACATTCGTAACATAAACATAATCATAAGTTAAATAGAAGATCTTTGCATAACATAACTTGAGCCAACATACATAATCATAACATGCATAAATCATGAGGAACAATGGGAGATTCTCTAAACTGGCATACCTCATATGAGCACACATAAAGCCCTACTTGTAACCCTAGTCGGGAAGGTGTTCGTACCTTGCCAAGGGTATAACCATGATAGTGTTATATCACCATTAAAAGGGATATTTGGGCCAGGGACTAACATGAAAGGGTCCCGGCATACCTACAGTAGCACGTAGTTCATGAGATCCGGGGCTTAACCTGAGCCCCGAAGCTACTCGGTGCTCGATACTACTCCCAAAACATATATAGTGCTCATAATAATACATACATGAGTTCATGAGCTAGTTAAATCATGATAATCGTAAAAATGCTTGAACATATAAGAACTAGCCATGACTTGAGGCCCGTGAGTCAGCCAAAAACATAATTGATGAATAACAAGATTCATACATACTTGTAGACCATGTACATAGCTTGAATTTCATAAAATCATAATGGGTAATAAAACAAATTGATAATTTAAAACATAATTCAGGTTGGGCTCGTAAAGAACATCAATGGGAAAAGAGCTCATAATTCGATTCATCATGGGGCATACATAATTAAGCTCAATTGCTTAGAAAATCAAAATCCACAACATTATAATCAATTTAAATCTCAAAGGATGATCAAAATCCATAGATTATGATGATATTTTAAAAATCACAAAACCCACAACTTAAATCATTAGAATTTATATAATCAAATACAAAACCCCATGAGTTTTTGATAAATTGTAAGTAAAATCATAGAGTAGGAGCATGGATGTGGAAGAATTGACCCATTGAGGACCTTACATACCTGGAAACACTTGACTCCCAAGATGGAATTTAGAGAAATTGGGGAAGAACACCTTGAATCACCTTCTAGACTCCTCTCTATACTCTTTCATGCATGAATGAGGCTTAACATGGACTAATCCGCCTTAAAAGACCCTATTCAGACCTTAAAACGACATAGTTTTAATCCTTAGGAGTTTAGTAATAACGAGAACACCCTTACTAAAAGCGCAAAAATTCCTGGTTTCCAGTCCCCATGAGGGACCTCATGAGTCGTTGCCAAGGGGCACGACTCGTCGCCTGAATCCATGATGTTCACAGCCCAAACTCACTCAGGGGACCCCACGAGGGACTCCACGAATTGTGGTGGCTGACCATGACTCATGGTCACTAGCCGTGACCCCCATTGCCCAAAAGTCTTGACCAAGCATACACCCTAACCCATGGGTGACCTCACAAGTCGTGAGGTCTGACCACGACTTGTGGTCCAGCCCGTGGACTCCTCAACCTGAGCCTGCCAAGTTTGCTGACCATGAGTCACCTCACGATTCGTGGTCACTCCCTATGACCTACCTCACGGGTCGTCCTGAGATCTGGTGTGAATTTCCAGTTTTTCTCCGTTTTGAATCCCGAGTCTGCTATTTGGGTTCCCGGGGTATAACATCACCTCCCGTTTCTAGAACTGGAATTCTATCTTCACTGGTCACCATGAGGGACACCACGAGTTGTGGTGTTCCTGATGACTCATAGTGACTGGTCGTTAGGTGCACTGCCCAAATCCTTCATTCAACTCTTGACGACGGACCTCCTGAAAACTTATAGGGGTGACCACGACTCATGGTCCCACCCGTGGTCAGCCTCAAACTCAAAATCTCAGCCATGTCTAACCTCCTCCCCATGAGTCACTTAACAACTCATGGTGCACCCAACTAGTCACTGGACCACTCGTCCTGTGACCTAGTACAGGAAATCCTGTTTTCTCGATTTTAAACTCCCTAGTCTGATCTTAGGGTTTTTAGGGTATTACACCCAACTATCTCACTCAAGTGGGTAGAGCGATCCTAAGCCTTGCCAGGGCAGAGAACAATGATGATGTGATATCATTGGTGTTCCCTTGGGTGGGGAAAGCACTCTCTTGAGAGGTCCCAAATAT